>CM073933.1:20907500-23307500 GCA_037179545.1 Sesamia inferens
GTTGTCACTTTTTAAAATTACCAAATTTCGGGGAAGTTGGAATTAGTTCGCGGGAAAAAAAGATTATTTCAAAATTCATTTGTATTGGTACTATGATGATTACGTAAAATTTTATATTATATTTGGTCATGTGTTTACCTAACCTTTATTTTCCTTATGGGTCGGACAGGGTTTTCTTAACATACTGTATAAATTATTAATTAATCTTTGTTCCATAGTTTAACATGAATGAAGCTAAATTGTAAAGAACATAAGAAATGTGTATATTTTTAGTTTTCTTAATAAAACCAAACAACTTTAATAAAACTAAATACACTGTTTATATTGATAATGTATTCTTAATTTTCAGATTTACGATCCTATCACGAAAGTTGTAACAAAGAACATCTCAAAGTTTAGAGAAGCAGCTTATGGTGCTTCTTTCAGAGGTGATGGCAGACTCCTGGTGGCAGGCAGTGAAGAGGCAGCCGTCAAGCTGTTTGATGTGCAGTCGAAGAATGTGCTTAGAGTGTTTACTGGACATGCTGGTCCTGTAAGAAAATATTTACTCTACTAATAGATTAGTGGGTCTAGTGGTTGCAAGCTCTACTGCTAAGTATGAGATGCTGGATTTGATTCCTGGTGTCTGGCAAAGCATTATTGGGTTTTTCTGTCTTAAATCACTCAGATGTAGCCAGGACAGAATTGATTCATCATCAGATTTGTGCCCTATTGATGACAAGAGTGTGCCACCTACTTAATGAGATTTAAACATAACTGCCATTTTTTTTTTTATAAAAAATTATGCCCATACTAGGAATTTCTCCTGTATTGTGGTTATTTTTGCAAACATAAATTCACATACATACACACCCAGACCCAGAGCCATTCCTTGCAGGTCATAGAAATATTAGATCTGTACGGATATTGCACCCACAACACTCGGTGCAGCAGACAATCGCTTAACCATTATGCCAACTGTGCTGTCAAAATGTATTAGGTTCACCTCTGCTTGACACAGGCATGTTGTTATGAAACTATTCATTGTAATATAACATTCCTAAACTAGATCTTACAAAATTAATGGTCATTACCTAATCTATATAATAATTTTAAATAATATTCTTACAAACATTATAAGTTGCTGTTGGTCTATGAATGAATGACCATCTTTACATACTGACCGATTGTGATTTGTAGATCTTTGACAGTTGTTACAGAAAATCTGACAACCAGACTTGCCAAGAAGCATTGTATTACCCATTTAGTAGGTTGTGAAGGTGAGATAGGTTCCATGTAAAATACTGATATTCAACTGTATTAAGTTGAGGTTTGACCTCAACTTATATATATGAGATGATGATGATTTCATTCCATAATCTGCTGTTAATAATTTTAGGGCTTTGTTCATAAAGATTTCTTAATAAGTAATGATTATCTACTATTTAACCATAGATTTTTGATGTTTAAACATCTTTTAATTTTAAAAAACAATTATAAATAAACACCTGTGTCTTTCATTACTTTCTTTATCATGATTTCAGGTGCACAGGACCCTATTCACAAAGGATCAAGTCAAAATCCTCAGTTACTCTGATGATAAGTCTGTTTGCCTATGGGACATAGCAACCGAGGAAAAGATTGCCAGTTTTACTGAGCACTCCGACTATGTAAGAGCAGGAGCTGCCAGTCCTATTTCCCCAGATATTATTCTCTCTGGGGGTTATGATCATGCAGTTAAACTGTATGATTGCAGGTCTAATGAGGTAGTACTTTCTGTCAACCATGGCAGTCCGGTAGAATCAGCACTATTTCTACCTTCAGGTGGCATATTCATAAGTGCTGGTGGAACAGAAATTAAAGTTTGGGACATCTTCAATGGAGGAAAACAATTAGCAAATATTTCTCAACATCATAAAACTGTAACTACTTTAAGACTGGCCAGTAACAACAGCAGATTGATGTCTGCCTCGTTAGACAGACATGTCAAAATTTATGATATCTCCACTTTCAAAGTTGTCCATAACATTGATTTTCCTAATGCAGTATTGAGCATGGCTATATCCAAACATGATGATACCTTAGCAGTTGGAATGATTGATGGTATCATATCAATACGAAAAAGAGAAAAGCCTGCAAAGCTGTCTGATGAGAAAAGAGGTATACTCAAATTTGCACCAGACCATGTGCAAACTGCCATTGTAGAGGAAGTTCATGATAAAGGGAATAAGAAAAGACATTCTGAACCAGCCAAAGGACCAGAATTTGATAAGTTTCTTAGAAAGATGGAGTTCTCAAAAGCACTTTCAGCTGTCTTAAAAACATATATAGCTACTAAGTTTCCAGAAAGGACTGCTGCTTTAATTCAGGAGATGTTAAGAAGAAAGGTTCTCCATGTAGCAATGGATGGATTAAATGAAAAAGATATAAGTACATTACTCAAATATTTCAAGAAAAATCTAGGTGAAACAAGGTTTACCAGGGTGATAGTAGATGCAGCAAATGTATTTGTAGATGTATTTGAAAATCAAATAAAATTCTTTTCTGAACTCAATTTGTGGCTGTACACTTCTTTAATGAAAGAGATAGCAGAAGAAATAGAGGTTTGTCAGAGAGTGAGTGAATTAGAAGGTGCTATAAGCCTTTTAATGGCTGGAGCACAAATAAGCAATAGCACCGACACAGTGGAATTAAATGATAGCATAGCGCCATCCGTTAAAGCAATGAAGGAAATTGTTATAGATGTTTAAATATTATTAATTAAACCTAAGTATAATATTTTTGAGTTTTATTAATCTAACCTCAGATATTGGTTTACTTTTGTAGCGCGTAGGGCGTGTTGCGTAATTATAACTCCAGATGTTGTGCATTGTACGTGTGTAAATGAGTACAATGTGTGTCACGTGTACAAGAATGTGATTAACCCTTTAACCGTCGACAACTTAATATTACGGGCTCTGAAATCTGTGCCCAAACCGCCAACACTCGAATAATTACGTTATTTTATCTAATAAGTTCTTATAGTGCACAAACTCCATATAAAATATGCCAATTTTAAGAAGTAGGGTATAATTGTTATAGACATTTTTCAATATTTTGAATGATAAATATTGTGAATTTTGAGATTTTAATACATCGTGATCACTGGTCTCCTTACCTGTATCGCCAATCATGTAATTTTACGAGTACTAGGGATGGGGCAAATTCCTAAAATATTTTATAGCTTGTCTAAGAATAAACAAGGCTCTTTAGAAATTACTATCATTATTTGCAATGAAAGTGGGTACTTTCACCACAATATAACCATAGTGTTACTCTGATACAAAAAACTATACACAATAAAATGTATTTAAGTTCAATATTGTTTAATTTTTACGACAAAAATATAAAAATCTCATTACGCGGTTCGTCACTAGTGCAGACATTCGCAGGTAGCCGTCACCTTATTATTGCGTGCGGCCAAGGAGCTTCAAGGTTAAATCACGCTGTATTGTGAGTTGCCTCTTCGCCATCCCCGTCAAATCACGGGAAAGCTTTATCGCCCAGTGCAACTAGTGTTGTAGGCCTTTTTCGTGTTTCGTGAAGACGAAGAGTTATTAAGTATTTTGCAATCATGAATTGCGAAGCGACGACAGTTCTCAACATAGAAAGTGATGTTGACTTGATAAGTTTAATTTATTTTTTAAACCGATATTCTAATTTGACAAGTAATTGTGTTTGTTTGTAACATACCTACTAAGGTTCATCATGGATACTAACCAAAATTTAAATGATACATTCATAGGCTGGAATTATTTAATATTAAGAAGGTACCTCGGTAGGTTGGTAATAACAGATTTTGTAGTGTTATTACGTTTAGGTATATACATACCTATATTTTTATAATAATGCCTCTATGTATGTATGAGCAGTATAAAAGATAATATTGTGAATAAATAAATGCATCGATATTGAGTATTCCCAACACTGTTCCAACTTATACCTAAAATGACGTGGCGCTGGAGGTACGTCAAAGGGATCAGTGACATGGCGGTTAAAGGGTTCAGAAAGTACAAGAACGTGAATAAGAATGTAGGTACAAGAAATGTCAATAAGAATGTACAAGGGTGTGAATAGGAATGTCTCTTACCAGCTATGCACTCGTGCCAACGTAGACGTGTAGAGCACTGCCGGCGCCAGATCCGGTTGTGGCTGCTTGATGAAATAAGGTTATTAACGGTAAGTGCGCTGGTACCGATAGAGAATATGTCCAAGACCACTGGGGCAGGATCCAGGCTATTGGGGCGACACGGTTGGTGCTCGACGTCTCTAACGGCGGCCGCAAACATGAAAAGGACATGGTGTTGGGACGACATAGTCCAGAGGAAGACTAGGATGAAGAAAGCCCTCTTCAAAACGTGGCATCCGATCGGATCTCCTGAAGATCGCGACGCAAATAAGTTGCCAAAAGTACCACTAAAAGAGCTGTAGCCAGAGCCAGATGAGGCCACTTGCAACCGCTTTACGTGAAGTTGGAATCATCTGAGGGGCAAAAGATCATTTCCAAATTGGCACGTTCCAGGGTCAAAATGGCACAACATATGTCCGAGTTCCGTTGTGTAAAAGACTAATGGCAATCTGCTATGCAAAGACTGCGCAGTGAAGAATAGATGGCGCTTGTACTTCCACGAGCTGCGGAATAAGCAGCACCAAGAGGTGTAGACACCGGAATTCTTTCCAAATCTTGGATGAGTGCCCCCGATAACGCCCGAGGAAGTTCAAACGGCTCTTCATCGCAAGGCGAATCGGAAAGTTGTCGGAACTGACGGAGTCCCCATTGAGGCCTGAAAGGCGATGGGTCCTCGCGGTGTGGGTATGTTACTAACCTCTAAACCTCGTGTTCCTGACCGGCAAAATCTAGAGCCAATGGAAACTGAGTATTATTACTCCAGTATTCAAAGGCAAGGGCTCGATATAGGAGTATGGTAACTATCGCGGTATAAAAGTCTTATCCCACACCATGAAGATCTTTGAGAAGATTATAGACTCCCACTTTCGGCAGGAGTGTGCTGTCTCGGGAGTGTTAATATGGGTTTCATTCAGGGTACTGAACCATGGCTCCTATATTAGCACTAAGGTTCACCATGAAGAGATACAGATCGAAGAACACGCCTCTGCATATGCTGTTTCTAGATATGAATAGATCCTAGATGTGATCTGGTGAGCACTGAGGTCCAAAGGGGTACCAGAAGCCTATGTTGACATAATTCGAGACATGTAGGTACCTTAATTCTGATTCCGTTGTTAGGACCGCTGTTGGCGAGACTTAACCTTCCCCATCACAGTTGGAGTCCACCAGAGAACAGTCTTCAGTCTTCCGTTTCTGTTCAGCGTGATATTAAACGTCTTGTCGGATAGCATCAAGGATTCACATGAGTAACCTCCTTGGTTGCTCTTGTATGCTGAGGATATCGCGCTGGCTGACGCGAGCAGCGGACGGTTGGTGCGGCGTGGGAATTGGATGGCTGACCTGACGGACCGGGCCCACAGTAGTGGGCAAGTACCAAACGGGGGTTGCGGAAGCAGTTTTCGTTCTCGCAACCCCCGGTGTAGGTGTGAGATGAAACACCGGGGTGGTTTTTAGTCAGTGACAGACCCGTCGCCCGCCCCAGAGCGGCGGACATTCAAGAGAATTTAAGTTTTTTATTTTTTTTTTTTGTTTCCACCCAGGAAATAAAAAAAAGGGTTGCGGGTTGTTTAAAAAGAAACCGTGGCCCTGGCGCACAGGCAAGTGAAGGAACACGGGTGGATTTTATTCAGTAAAAATCTGACATGCCCTTTCGCTTCGCTCAGAGCGGGAGAAGTCATTTGATGATTACTCATCCAGAACAAAAAGAAGGTAGTTTACAATGTTTGCAATTTACTGGTCAGCGTCAGATTGTAAATTGATCAAAATATACCCCCTTATTCATAAACGCTCCTTAAAGTTAACTAGTGATTAAGGATTCTTTAATTTTGACCTTTTAAGGTCACTTAACTTAAATCATCCTTTTTGAATATACACCACAGTGTTTATGGGGTTTATTCATAAACGAAGATTGATGTTAAGTGGCGTGTAAACGTCTAAAAAGTATGGTTAAAGAATCGCTAATCACTAGTTAACTTTAAATATATTTTATGAATAAAGGGGATGATCTGCGATAATAATATCGATGTAACTACGGATCTACCCTAAATGAAAGTGATTATAATTTTTACCCGATAAAAATTAAAAATGGGTAGGTATAATTGGGTATTTACCTAAAGTTCGGGTTTTTACCGGGTAAATGCATGGGCATTTTTCTTGAGTAAATTTATATCCTAACTAGAGATGGCTCTAGTTAGGATATAAATTTACTCAAGAAAAATCATACAAAAGTCCACGCTGTATGGCGTACTTATGTCTTTGCCTTTTCCGTTCAAAAGTACGGAAAGAATTGAACCAAAAAAAAAAATGTCTGGCTGAGAGAAGTTTTGGCGGGAAAGCCAAAATGAGTGCCACGCTCATTTTTCATTGGACTTTTAAATTATTTACAGTGTCGTTTACTAAATAAAAACGCGTGATTTATGTATTAAAAAGTGCATTCAGTGAATAATTCATAAAGAACAGTGAAATATTGTAGCACAGTGGTCACATCATGTCTTTACCCCAAACCCCTTGTTAAATACCCCGATGGTATTTAGGGAGGTTGACCTGTTGGTACACTAGTGAGGGTTGTAAATAAAACCACTGTGTACTGATCTGACTTGATTGCTCTCGATAGCTCTGTCTCTTTCTTTCGATCTCTCTCTCATTTATTAAAAAAAAAACTGAACTTATATACTACACACGGTAACGAAACCATAGCGACTTCTAAATCTACGCCAACGCCATCTATCGAGCACGCCGACAACTTTATAAGAAATTATGTCTTTAACATACCGCCCACCAAGGACATAACTGACGGAATGTCCTTTTAAACTGAACTAGAGTGACATATTGCTATAACAAGTTGAACTAAACGGTTGTAAGATATAATTTGAACTAAGATGAGCTATGGTTCGTATACTAACTAAAATATTCAAAACATAAAGGCTACTGAAAATGTTACTATAACTTAAGTCTAAACATGCATTATTCTAGATTATACCGTACATGTATACTTAAACATAACATAAAAATTGTAAACAGTGTAAAAAGAACTTAAAATATGTATATAATTTGATTTTTCACAGTTGATCTAAAGTTTACATGCATAAAATGGTAAAATAACTTGGTTTTCATAAAATATAAAGTGTAAAATGCATGGTTGTATAAAATCTGTCTTGTAAATAATTAATAAATACAGTACATTTTTATTCAACTACTGGTAAAATACATATTTTGGATGTTGGCCTTTAGATTGTTGAGGATTTGGTGCGTAACGTGACTACACGGGTAATATTGTCATCCCCTGGATGTTTTTATACTATCCTACCCATTAACAAACGACTGGGCGGCAAGTCGTCTTCTTTGACTAACACAATGTCTCCAATTTTTGGCTCAGCAACTTGGGAAGACCATTTGTAACGATTCGTCAAAGTAACGAGATATTCGTGAGACCAACGTCTCCAAAATGACTGAAGCATTCGTTGAATAAACTGCCAGCGTGATAAATAATTAATATTCGAATCTTCGTACCTTTTATCTGGTACATTTACTAAGGTCTCTCCTATGAGAAAGTGTCCAGGCGTTAAAGGTAACGGTTCACCAGGATAATCAACCTTAATTGTGCTCATAGGTCGCGAGTTCAAACACGCTTCTATTTGACTAAGGAGTGTCGTCAGTTCTTCAAATGAAAGTGTCGCTTCACCGATCACGCGTTTTAAATGGAACTTTGTGGACTTTACTCCTGCCTCCCAAAGTCCGCCAAAGTTGGGACTACGAGAAGGAATGAAATGCCACTCCGTGCCATTTGCTGACTCTTTTAAGTCTATATTGCAATCATTATTTGGCCTATTATAAATAACATTTCTTGATTTGAGAAAAGATGGTCCAGAAAACCATAAATCGTTTTCTAGCAGGGAACTGGGAAGTATACCTCTGGAGGCACAGTCTGCTGGATTGTCCTTAGTGGAGACTTGAAACCATTGCGACGCTTTCATCAAAGTCAATATTTCAAATGTCCCATTGGCCACAAACGTCTTCCACTTACTTGGGTGGCTATTTATCTCGGCCAACACTACAGTGGAATCCGTATACGCCTTGACCTTCTCTGAGGAGATATTCAAGACCTCAGATGTTTGCGTTAGTATCTGTGTAAATACTTTCGCAAATACCACACTCGGGGCTAACCAGCCTAATGGTTCAAAAAGACGTGCTATTATAGAAATAATAGATCCTTTAGTTACTGGGGCGGTCGTCGGCGGAGGGAGATTCACTGTGTACTGGAAGGTGTCTGCGTTGCGGTTCCAGGTAAGTCCTAGAATTTTAATAGTACTATCTAATTTTATTTCTACTTCCTTTTCCTTGTGTTCTGGTTTCCTTGATTTATTGTACTCTATTTCTTGTTTTGTGTCCTGTATGATTTTGTGCTTAGTTGTGTTGTCCTTATTCATGTTGTCCTTTATCTTGATTTGATCTATTTGTCCTTTCAGTGTATTATTTTCTATTTCTTGTATTTTGTCTACTATTTCTTGATTATTACTGTTCCATTTTTGGAGCGTGTATCCACCCTTTCTTAATAATGCTGTCATTTGCCTATAGATTTCCAGATCTGCTTCTATGCTATTACAACCGGTCATCAAATCGTCCATGTAGAAGCAGTTCACGACCATTCCAGCAGCCAGATTATAATTTTTACCTTCATCGTGGGCGATTTGATGTAGGGTTCTAACTGCTAGGCATGGTGCAGATGCCGTACCAAAGGTCACAGTCATCAGCTCGTAGTCCTTGATTTCTGTCTCAGGACTGTCTCGCCATAATATGCGCTGAAACATAGCGTCTTCTTCAAAAATCCTGACCTGACGGTACATTTTGACGATGTCAGCTACTATTGCTATGGGATGAAGTCTCCATCTTAATACTGTGTGCCTTAAATCGGACTGCAATGTAGGTCCCACCATCAACGTGTCATTGAGTGAGACTCCATTATTGTTTTTCTCGGACGCGTTGAAGACAACGCGTATCTTCGAGGTAATTTTGTCTTCCCGGATCACAGCATGGTGAGGTAAGTATACCGCCACTTCCTTTTTTTTATCATTTTCGTTTATTTCCCTCATGTGTCCTAATTGTAAATATTCTTCTATTACTTGTTTGTACTTTTCTTTTAGATCGGTATTTCTTTCTAGCCTTTTTTCTAATGACTTATATCTTTTTTCAGCGATAGCACGAGATCCTCCACCTTTACAAGAAGGATTTTCCTCGCGGAAAGGTAGTCTCACTACGTACCTTCCACTGCTATCCCTTACTGTAGTTTTAGTATAAAACTCTTCACACTTCTTTTCTTCAGGTGACAGTATTTTCTTTGAACTATTTTGCTCTTCAATTTCCAAAAATTTCTTTAATAAATCGTCTTCATTAACTTGTGCATGCTTAAAATTAATTTTAGGTGAACCTTTAGATGTGTCTCTACTAACTGCACCAGACAGAACCCACCCTAAGGTAGTGCTCTGGGCAATCAGCGTGCCTGACGGACTTTTAATTATGTCTGCCTTAATAATGCAACTGTAAGCATCAGCGCCTAGCAAAACATCTATTTTATTAGGGGTGTTGAATCCAGGATCTGCAAGTTGCAGCGTGTTAACTTTTAACCAATCCAAGGCAGTGTCGACTCTACACTCAGGTAAGTACGATGTAATTTTCTTTAGAACGTAAGCGTTTACCTGAAGATTGAAATTTGGATCTATCCGAGAATGGATATTCAAATGTACCATGTACGTTGCCATGGTTGCACTATTACCACCAAGGCCTGAAATAGTTCCTTGAATAGGGATTTTTTTCAGTCTTAGTAGCTGTACTACAGCTTCTGTTACGAAACATGCCTGTGAGCCCTGATCGAGCAAGGCTCGGACAGTTTGAAATTCACCAGAGCGTGACTCAGCTTTTATTAGCGCTGTAGCTAGTAAAACTTGTCTGGGCTTGGGAATGTTACCTGTCGATAGGCACGAAATAATCGGACTAGTATTAGTTGAACTAACACTGTCGATAGCCGGTGATGTCGAAGGTTGGTCTCTTTTGTTCGATTCCTGACCTAAATGCAACAGTGAATGATGGCGCCTCTGACAAATCTTACAGGCAGTAGGTTTCCTGCACTCAGAAACAATGTGATTGCCACCTAAACAGTTGAAGCAAATTTTATGTTTGGCTACAAAATCACGCCTAACTTCAACTGCCTGCTTTGAAAACTTCTTGCAGTAACATAATTTGTGTCCTTCTGAGCAAAATTCACATTTTATTGCTGAACTAGTAGCTAACATTGTTTTTGGAGTGTGGGAAAATGAGCCTTTATTACTGTTGTTGCCCTGATGAACTGGTGCCCTTTTTGGCTCTAAACACTCTAACGCACGAAACCGATTTTCTATAAAAGCTTGAAATTGATTGAAAGTTGGCAAGTCATTGTTGGAGTCATTGTTGCATACATAAAGCTCCCACTGTTTTCGCGTTTCGTGGTCTAATTTAAAGGAAACGATGTGGATGATCATGACGTCCCATGTACTCACGTCGATTTTCAAATTACTCAACGCATTAAGACAATCGCAAGTAGTATCAAGCAAATCCTTCAACGCTGTAGATGTTTCCGCCTGCATACGTTTTTGACCGAACAACCTACTAAGTATACAATTTGTTAAATATTTCTTATTGCTATAACGTTTTTGTAACTGAGTCCAGCACTGAATATAATTAGCATCAGTTATAGGAGTATGACGTATTAATTGCTCTGCTTCACCAGAAAGGTGACCTTTTAAATAATGAAGCCTTTGCACATTATCCAACGTATCATTTTTGTGTACTAATGATGTAAAAAGATCATGGAATGTTGTCCATTCATCATATTTTCCCGAGAATATTGGAATAGATATTTTGGGCAACTTAACAAAAGAACCACTTATTTTATTCATGCCAGTTGAAGCATTATCGGTTTGCTGTACAGAATACTTAGCTAACTGAATTTTATTAAGAGCTGTTTTTATCAAACTTTTATAAATAACATAAGTGTCTTCTGTCGCATCGTAGATATCAACCACTTTCTGTACTAACACTTTCTGTATATCTTCTGCTTTATAACGTTCATATAATTTAGTATTATTTTCTTTAAACAATGCCCAATCCTTTTCCAATAGTTCTTGTTTTGTTTCTATGTATTCTAGTGTTAACCTATCTTTATTACATTTCTTAAAATTGGTCAATCCTTTTGTGATAACATTCTGTTGATGTTTTAAAACATTAATTAACCCTTCCATTTTTATGATCGATTTATCCACTATAAAATGTGTTTTAAGTTGTTGATAATATCAATAACTACTTTCTCAAAAAGATAACGAAATGCTAGAATTTTTAGCGATGCAAACCAAACTTATCAGTGAACATAACAATCTACTGAAATTTTATAAGTTATAAATTTTTCCGAACAAAATAATACAAGTCCCAAATCACTATCTAAAATTTTACAAGTTTTTAAGTTAGAAACAAAATCTGGTGGAATTCGGGCATAGGTTCCCCGTTCCCCCGTTTTCTATAAAATATTCTAAGTCCTAATACTAACATGCACACAAATTGGTTATATACTAAAAGTTTTCTAAGTTTAAAAATGTTCTTAAAATTTTATAAGTCCAAAATTACGAAATATTTTTCTAAGTCCAAACTTCTTCACTATTGCTTAAGTTAAATTTCTTCTTGGAATAGAGTTCAAAATTGTAGACTCGTACTGTTTGTCCAATTCGTGGACAAGATAAATATATAAAATGTACTCACAAGATTGCACTTCACACAAACACCGTTTTCAACCTGCAAGTGGCGCCCCCTGTGGCCCCTATCTGAACTGTGCGTGATGTCACCTGTGACGTCGTGTGATGGCTGCGTCTGCGTCACCTTGCTGTCCTCCAGTGATGTGTTGAACTGAGTGGCGCCCTCTGTGGCCACCCCTTGAACTAGTCTCCGCCAACACTGGGCGAAGCTGTCGTGTACCTTTCTGCAGCGATCCACTGCAAGTACACGGGACGAAAAGTGGAAAAACTGTCCAAGAGACCCGGCTCGTAGGACCAATGTTAAATACCCCGATGGTATTTAGGGAGGTTGACCTGTTGGTACACTAGTGAGGGTTGTAAATAAAACCACTGTGTACTGATCTGACTTGATTGCTCTCGATAGCTCTGTCTCTTTCTTTCGATCTCTCTCTCATTTATTAAAAAAAAAACTGAACTTATATACTACACACGGTAACGAAACCATAGCGACTTCTAAATCTACGCCAACGCCATCTATCGAGCACGCCGACAACTTTATAAGAAATTATGTCTTTAACACCCCTCCTGGTCGACTTCACCTGGGAAACGAAAGGAGGTAGGTTAAGTTAAGCTAGGATAAGGTAGGATAAATTAGGATTTCCAGAAGGCCCTAAAATGCCGTGCAACCAGCTTGCACGGCATAATAATGGAGCTGACGCAGCGTACTGCGTCAGAGGAGGCGAGGCAGCTGCAGGCGAGGGTGGATCGCCTGCAAGCGGAGGTCAGCCAGCTTCACAAGAAGTGGCTGAGGCTACGGCCCCGCCACCGTCTACGGCGGCCCCGTCGGCAGCGGTTCCCGCCCCCTCCTCCTCCAACCTTGAGGACTTGTTCCGCAAGGTGGTCATGGAGGAGAGGGCGTTCACTCGGGCCTGCTTCGCAGGAATAGAGGACCGCCTGCTGCCGGAGAAGCGCCTCCGTCCGCCGCTAGCGGCTGATAAGGCGCCGACAGCGGTTCCCCAGGCCCCGAGGCCCTCAAAGGGTAAGGGCAAGGGGAAAAAGTCGCAGGGGGCCCTGCCCACCCCCACTACGAGTGCGGGCGCCAAACCGGGGCCGGTTGCCATCACGGCACCCCCCCCAGGTGCAGCAGGGAGACGCCCTCCTCCCTTCCGCCACCCCGTCCAACCAGCCGTGGTCCGAGGTGGTGAAGAAGGGAAGGAAGAAGGCGAACAAGGCCCCGGCTGCCTCGGCGGCTGCTGCGGCGGCTGCCCCGGCAGCTGCCCCAGCGATAGCCCCGGCAGCCAATAAGGCTACGGTCGGCGTGAGGAAGCTGGTTCCTCCCAAATCCGCGGCGGTCACGGTGACCATCGTCCCCGAGGCCGCCGAGAGGGGCGTCACCTACGAGTCCGTCCTGAGACGGGCTCGTGCCGTCGCGGACCCTGCCGAGTTAGGGCTCGGTGCCTGCCGTCGGACCCAAACCGGAGCTCGTCTTTTCGAGTTTCCGGGGAAGGACGGGGGCAAAAACGCCGACCTGTTCGCCGGCAAGTTGAGGGAGGTGCTTGCCGACGTGGCGAAGGTCGCCAGGCCGACTAAAACCACCTCCATTGAGGTGACCGGTCTCGACGACTCGGTCACCAAGGAGGAGGTGGTGGCGGCCATCGTCTCGGCAGGAGGCTGCAAACCCGCAGCGGTGCAGGCTCGGGAGATTAGGCCCGGCCGCGGTGGACTGGGCACTATCCGGCTGGTGTGCCCATGCGCCGCAGTGTTGGCCGTCCGGGCAAAATGCCAAGGACGGCTCTTGGTAGGCTTTAGCCGGGCCGTGATCCGGGTACTTGAGGCAGCGCCAATGCGCTGCTTCAAGTGCTTCGGCATCGGCCACACCCGAGCCATGTGTCCGTCCTCCGTGGATAGGGCGGACACCTGCTTCCGCTGCGGGCAACAGGGGCATAAGGCGGCCTCGTGCGAGGCCACCAAGCCGCACTGCGCGGCGTGTTCCTCCAGTGGTCGCCCCGCCGACCACGTTATGGGGTGGACGTCATGCCGTCCTCCCTCCAAGAAAGGCAAGCCGCAGGCGGCTATAAGCCGTCCTGCCGCTGCTGCCACCACCCCCGCTGTGATCGCAGCGGCGGTGGCCGAGGGTGATGCGATGGTCGAGTAATGGGTGCCGACCGTCGCATCCTCCAGGCAAACACCAACCACTACCGGGCTGCCCAGGACTTACTGGTGCAGTCAATGGCCGAGTGGTTGGTGGATGTGGCAGTGGTGGCCGAGCCGTACTATACTCCCTGCAATTGGCTGGGAGACAGTGACGGCTCGGTGGCAATCGTGGCGCGGTCTACCTCGGACTCCCCTCCCCTCTCGCTCTTAGAGAGGGGACCGGGATACGTGACCGCCGCGTGGGGAGGGTTGGCCCTTGTGGGGGTCTACTTCTCCCCAAACCGCCCTCTCCAGGACTTCGAGGATTTCCTCGGGGTCCTGACGGCGGTCATCGGGAGGACGGCGCCACGACAGGTCTCCGTGCTAGGAGACCTGAATGCCAAGTCGGTGGTCTGGGGAAACCCGGCCCCCGACGCTCGCGGACGAGCAGTCGAATTGTGGGCGGCCACGTCTGGTCTCTCCCTCTTGAATAGGGGGAGCGTCCAGACGTGCGTGCGGCGGCAGGGCGGGTCCATTGTGGACCTCACCTTTGCCACGCCCGCACTGGCCGCCCGCATTCGAAATTGGAGGGTGGAACTGGGGGAGACGATCTCGGATCACCGCTACGTGCGATTCGAGATCTCCCCCCAGAATCCACGGGGGCGCCGCAGCACCCCCTCATCGTCGGGCCGTTCCCCGTTTCCAAGGTGGGCTCTGACCCACCTGGATCGGGAGGCGGCACGGGAGGCCGCGTTCGTCCAGGACTGGCTTTGGCCAGGTCCCGGCGTGGACGTCCTGGACGTGGACGCGGCGGCGGCCCGACTGAGGGGGTCATTGACCGAGGTGTGCAACGCCAGCATGCCTCGGTCGAGGCGGCCTTCAAGTCGGCCATCGGCGCCGCCAAGGACGCGGCGAGGGCTGAGCTGCTGGAGGGTCTCGACAACGACCCATTCGGGAGGCCATATAAGGCGGCGCGGAACAAACTGCGTCGCATTGGTCCCCCGGTTGCCGAGACCCTCGAACCAGCGCTCCTGGATGGGGTGGTGCGGTCCCTGTTTCCGCGCAGGGATCCACACTTCACCCCACCAGCGATGGGCCCGCCAAGAGCAGCGGCTCTACCGGAGGAGGAAGCTCCTCCTCCTCCGGTTTCAAAGGAGGAATTTGGCGCGGCGACTATTCGTCTCCGCGCCAAAAAGACGGCTCCCGGCCTGGACGGCGTTCCCGCTCGGGTGGTGGCCATCGCGGCCACGGAGATGGAGAGAAGGTTTCGGGACCTCTTCGACGCGTGCTTCGCGTCGAGGAGATTCCCGAAACCTTGGCGGGAAGGCCAACTGTGCCTCCTCCGGAAGGAGGGGCGGCCGGCGGACTCCCCCTCGGCTTACCGGCCCATCGTCTTGCTTGACGAGGCCGGTAAGATGTTCGAGGGGATTATCGCCGCCCGCCTGAAGCGCCATCTGCGGGACGTGGGACCGGACCTGTCGGACGCCCAGTTCGGTTTTCGAGGTGGGCGTTCGACAGTGGACGCCCTGGCCCGTCTAAAGGGCCAGGTGACAGAGGCGGTAGGAATGGGGGATGGAGTGTTGGCTGTGTCATTCGACATTGCCAACGCCTTCAACTCCATCCCCCACTCCACCATCCTGGAGGCGCTCCGGTTCCACGGTGTGCCCCCGTACTTGCGGGGCCTCCTGGCCAGTTACTTGGAGGACCGTGCCGTCCTCCTCGTGGACGGGGCTGGCCAGGTCCGGCGGTATGGCGTGGAAACCGGCGTCCCACAGGGGTCCGTTCTAGGGCCTCTTCTGTGGAACGTCGGTAATGACTGGCTCCTGCGGGGAACCCTCCTACGAGGCACGACTGTCATCTGCTACGCGGATGACACTCTCCTCACTTCCCGCGGGAGCACCTTCCGGGAGGCGGCCAGTTTGGCATCGCCGGACGGATCCTTAGTGGCGGGGAGGATCCGCCGCCTGGGCTTGAGGGTGGCGCTGCACAAAACGGAGGCCGTGTTCTTTCACGGCCCCCGGCAGCGCCCCCCACCCGACGCCCACATATTTGTGGAGGGAGTGAGGGTCGGGGTTGAGGCCCAGATGAAGTATCTGGGCCTCATTGTGGACAGCAGGCTGCGCTTCGGCCCGCATTTCAGCGGGCTGTCGACGCGCCTGCTGAAGGCTGCGAACGTCCTCTCATGGCTCATGCCGAAGATGGGAGGGCCGAGCAGTCGTTGCCGGCGGTTATACGGCATACTGCGGAGCATGGCCCTATATGGGGCCCCCATTTGGGCGGACTCCCTCCATAGGAGGGAGAACGTCACCGCTCTTCGGGCGCCCCAAAGGGCCATCGCCCAGCGGGCAGCGCGGGCCTACCGATCGGTAGGCTTCGCTTCGGCATGCGCTCTGGCGAGCACCCCGCCTTGGGAGCTCGAGGCCTGGGTGCTCGCCAGAGTGTACGAGTGGACGGCGGGGCGCAGGGCGCTGGGCGAGCGTCCGGCCCCGGAGTTGAGGGAGGCCGTCCGCCGGGAGGCGAGGGACATCGTCCATCGTCCAACATTGGACGCGCGACCTCGCCTCCGCGGTGTTCGGCCGTCGCACCCTCGACGCCATCGGGCCGGTCCTGAAGGACTGGCTCGACAGGCGTCACGGGTTCCTCTCCTTCCGTCTGGTGCAGGTACTCTCCGGTCAAGGCTGCTTCGGCAGGTACCTGCACCGGATAGGACGAGAGGAAACGCCGTCGTGCCACGATTGCGGCGCGACGGAGGACACGGCGGACCACACCCTCGCGGTGTGCCCGTCGTGGGCCGTGCCGCGCCGCGATCTTGTCGCGGCGGTAGGAGGAGACCTCTCGCTGCCCGCCGTCGTCAGAGCGATGGTGGGGAGCGAGGGGGCTGGGCGGCGATGGCCTCCTTCTGCGAGGTCGTGATGTCGCAGAAGGAGGCCGCGGAGCGGGAGCGAGAGGAGGATCCCCTCGCTCCGGCGCTCCGTAGGCGGCTTAGGGGCAGGAGAAGGCGGGATTTCGCCCGCTTTCTCCCGCCCTGAGGTGAGCGGCGGGCGTGAGGCACGGGGGTGCCCGCGCCCGCCCTGCACCGCTCACCACGCGGGAGCCACGGCCCCTCTTTAAGAGGGGCAAATGAGGGCCCGCCTTCTTAGGCGGGCTTCGCCGGCGGGGGAGAGGTAGCTGAGGCTGTGCTAGTTTCCCACTCCCCCGCCACTATAGCGATGCCGGAGTTGCGCTGGGGTTTTTAGTGGGTATACCGGGAGGCTCTCTCCCGGGGAGTCCCACATACCCCTCCCGTCCCCCGACGGGTGGGGATGCGTAATTGACATTTTCCCCAGCGAGAACAAAAAAAAAAAAAAAAAAAGGATAAATTAGGATAATTTAGGAATCCATGTGCAGTTTCTGGCCTGCCATCGGACGCGTCCCCAGGTGGCGGATAGGGGAACGGCCCCCAGAAATGGGGGTTACCGGTTTACCGGCGCGGACCAAAACCAGAAGTGGGGACCGCTTCGGCGGTCACGCGCGGCGGGTCGGCCACCACTCCAGGTGGCTGACGTGACCCGAACTCCGGGTCACCGTCGGGCAACCCGGTCTCCTCACTGAGAGGAGCTGGGGGCCCCGTTTGCTTCCGGGCAAACGAGTGGGGCTAAGAGGAAGGACACCTCGCTAAAAAACCCTTGGCTGATGCGTCTTTTCGCACACGAAGACATACCCAGCCGGGCCCCTCCCTATGGAGGGCCCACTGTGGGCGCGCCTTCTGGCGGGAATCGCCGGCGGGGGATTGGTTGAAAGGCTCTGCTATTTCCCATGACCCCGCCACTAAGGCGATGTCGGTGTGCCGCTGTTGGGTTTAGTGGGTATTCCCGGCTTCGACTGGGCGAGTCCCACACACGCCCTTCGGGGTATGGTGCGTAAATGCATTCCCACAGCGTCAAAAAAAAAAAGGATAAGTTAGGATATAAACTGAAAAAAAAAGTTACTTAAGCCGAGGCTGTATGGCGTTCTATGCCTTTGCCTTTTCCGTTCCTCTGAACGGAAAGAAGAGAACCAAAATAAAAAAATGTCTCTGGCTGATTGTTGTCGGACAAAATGACGTTTTGCAAAAGTCTCAATAAAACCGAATAGTTTTCAAGTGCACCCTGTGTTAGACTAAGAAGTGATTATAAATGGCAACGCAATAAATCTATAAATAAAAATATTTACGTAAAACGATGTGTGACGCGTTTATGCTCAAATTGTTAATTGTAGCAATAAACTGTAAGTTCACTTTAAGGGTTTCATGTTATTGGTACAATTTTAATTTTTATTTTACGTATCGTATCTCTGTGTTATATAAACTGGTCTGTTTACAAGAGTATAAATTAGTGTGATACATGTTAGTTAACCTTAAAAGTTCAGATTGTTTTTTTCTTGTAATGCTGACATTAATGTGACCACGAGTTTCTTTTTTATCGTAGGTACTCGTTACTCGTATGTAAAATTGTAAAACATGGATGAGCGGAAAGTCGCTGATTATTTTGTGATCGCTGGATTACCGGAGAAACCTGAATTACTTGATGATTGCGACTCTGGACACCTCAAAGGATACAGTACCAAACCACCAATCACTGACATTGGTAAGAGTTTTTTTTTTGTTAATATATTACTCAAATCTTTGTGTTAAAATCTCGAATTTCTATGATCTTCCAACTGGAAAGTTTTGTATTTGTCATTCAAATATTGTTTTTAGTATGCACATAAGTTCTGTTTGAACAATGTAATGTAAGTAGTAGCTGCCCTAGGGAGGATTTTATTTGGTGTTTGAATAAATTTATATAATTACCAAACCCATAGAGTAAATCATTCAAATCAGATGTATTTATTTGGATTTTTTTGGATTCATTGTTTATATCTGTGTTATGATAGGGCTGGGCAAACATTTTCTGTTTGTTTTTAAATAACATTACTTACAATATTCTTGTTATTGTCAGCTGCAAGATTTCTGTAGGCCAATAGTAAGTAGATGCATTATACATAAGCTTAGTAAATGGTGATGATGCAAAGAATCTGTTTAGGTTCATGGCCCAAATATGATAAATGTGTATTTAGGTTACGATGGGACTGACATACACATTATGATTATAAATGTCCTTAAACAAAATAAGAAAGAAAAGTAAAAGCTTATATCGATGTCATACTCATAGGGAAAGTCAATTCCATAACCAGTTAGTGGCATTATCAATTCCATATATGTAATTCAAACAATAAAAAAAAATTGTTTGTGATAAAGTCTTGTTGAAATGTTAGCTGCCTATGAATTGGACTATGATACCATGCCTGAAACAAATATAACACCACAACCTTTTATGGTTAACTAATGCCATTTATTTACACACAACTTTAACACATTGCTGTTAATTTGCACCGAATATAGCATGCATTAAGGTCAACGAGGAAGTAATTAATTATTGAAGTCCAACAACATACTTTGCGTAATTGATTCTCTAGGTCAGTTATGTATTGTCATTTTGGTCATGTTTCATCATTCCTGCATAATTATTAAGATTTATCTGGCAGACATCCTGCACATTATGTTAGTCTTATATGGAGCTAGTAAGTACTGGATAGAACGTTAAATATTCTTTAAAAGCGCAGGTAGTATGAACTTTGATGTAGAAATTGAAATTATAAATTTAATATGTTATACCAAAGCTACCAGCATTGTAAAAAGTATTAAATTTCACCAATTACCATAAAAACTGCTGTTCCATAGAAAAGTGCAGTCCTAACAATAAACAAAAATGTTTTTTTTTTTTTTTAAACAAACTTTTTATAGCCAATGAAAAATTTTTGTGCTCCCTGTGCTGAAATTGTTTCAGAATCATGAACTGTTCCACCCATATGGGTTTCAATTAGACTTGGGACTAAGTGCTTCAAAGTAAAAAAGCAGTTAATGCTTTTTACTTATTTCAAAAAGCAGCTTTTGTTAACTGCTTATTTGCTTAATTGTTTCTAAACTTTGAAAGCAATTTCTAGTGCAAAAAGTATATGTTAATGATTGCTGTCTGCTATTTTATTTATGCTTTTTTTATTAAACACGAATTTTGGTAACCGACGATTTATAAGATAAAGATTTTTTACAAAAAGTTCCAAATCTCATTATTATTACGAATGCGAGACATTTTCTAAATGTCTAAATGAAATAATATTTTTACAAAGTATTTTACACTCAACCAACCTAAAAATACACGAAAAATTTTAATTAAACTCTACTCAATTAATATCTATAGTCTTTCACAATTTAAAAACACACTATAGTCACAAAACAATAACCAAACGCGTATCAACATGACCATTACCATTAAGCATCCAAATAAAAAAAAACATAATTCACTAATTTAATAAGTTGAACTGATTCGAAGAATCTGCCAAAGCAGAAAATCAAAAGCAACTAAATAAATAAGCATAAAGCATAAATGAAAGAAAAGTTATATGAAATAACGAAAAAGTTGCTCCATAAAAGCACTTTCCAACTTAATAAGTCATATATACAGTATGTTAAGAAAACCCTGTCCGACCCATAAGGATAATAAAGGTTAGGTAAACACATTACCAAATATACAACTGAACTACCAATACAACTGAATTTTGAAATAATCTTTTTTTCCCGCGAATTAATTCCAAGTTCCCCGAAATTTGGTAATTTTTAAAAAAGTGACAACACCGGTATTATTATGAGCGAATAGCGATGCGACCACTTGCCGCGTGCCGCGTGCCCTGCCGCCCGCCGCCCGCTGCCCGCGGAAGCACATTATTAAGTTACCTCTTTTTGCGAAATAATGTTTATTTTTTTAGGGGGATTTTTTAAAGTTTAGCCCGGTTTGTATCCATTAGTAGAATCAGTTATCGATACCTAACAACACCTTCACGGGTCGGACAGGGTTTTCTTAACATACTGTATATTAGTAGGATTACCGTCACAAAAAGTTGAATATGCTTTTTTAAAAAAGCAACTTATTTAGCTTTTTTTTTAAAAAAACATGCTTTTTTTATTGATTTATACTTTTTTATCATCTCTCTCTCTCGTCCAGAGATGGAGAGATACAGATCGAAGAACACGCCTCTGCATATACTCTTTTTAGACATGCAGAAGGCCTTCGACTGTGTCCCTCGGGGGGGTGATCTGGTAGGCACTGAGGTCCAAAGGGGTACCAGAAGCCTATGTTGACATAATTCGAGACATGTACCTCAATTCCGATTCCGTTGTTAGGGACCGCTGTTGGCGACACTAAACCCTTCCCCTTCACCGTCGGTGTACACCAGGGATCCGTCCTTAGTCCGTTCCTGTTCAGCGTGATATTAGATGTCTTGTCAGACAGCATCGAGAATTCACATGAGCAACCTCCCTGGTTGCTCATGTATGCTGATGATATCGCGCTGGCAGACGCGGACAGGGAACGGTTGGTGCGGCGGGTAAATGCGTGGAAGAACTCGCTTAAGAACGGAGGTCTTAAACTCAATGTGGCGAAGACGGTGTACATGACCAACAACACCACAGACCCTATTCCTGTGTGCATAGCCGGAGTCAGGGTCGAGTGCACAGACCTATTTAAATACTTGGGGTGTGTGCTCCACGCGTCCGGCGACATTGATTGGGCAAAATGGCGTGAGATGACAGGTGTCATTTGTAACCCCAAAATGCCAGTTAAGCTTAAGGGACAGGTCTATAAGACCATCATTAGACCTGTCCTTCTGTATGACAGTGAGGCGTGGCCTGTGCTTGAGCGACACAAGCAGGAGCTGCACGTCACGGAGATGAATATGCTGCGGTGGATGTGTGGAGTTACGCGGAAAGACCGCATCAGGAACTCCCGCATCCGTGGCAGTCTCCGTGTCCGTGACATAACAGACAAACTGCAAGAGAGTCGCCTGCGCTGGTACGGTCACGTCTTACGTAAACCGGCATGTTACGTGGGTAACAAATGTCTTGCCATGGTGCCTCCGCCGGGCCGGAACAAGCGAGGCAGGCCCAAGAAGTGCTGCTTGACGTTGTAAGAGATGACATGCGTGCCAACAATCTCACACCACGGGATGCCAGAGATCGTGCGAAATGGAGGCGTAATAGTAGGAAAGCGGACCTCGGGCTCCGCCGCGGATGCGACCGGGATTATACGCTTAGATGATGATGGCTTTTTTATCATCTCTAGTTTCAATCCCTCAGGAATATTGTCGGAAAAAGTACCCTATGTGTTATTTCTGATGATAAACTATCTGTGTGCAACATTTCATCTAAATCTGTGCAATAGTTTTTGCGTAAGGAGTAATAAGCAAACTCACAAACTTTCGCATTTATTGTGTTAGTGGGATTAACATTGGGATGAATCAGTCATAATTAAAACCACAATGGTGTTACGCTATTGTCATTTTATTACTTTGCATCAATATGTTTGCATAAACCAGTTATTGTGAATTCCTGAATGACTTGTCATGCCCTAAGGTTTGTGGTCAGGCATCAAGTTGCAGTATGCTTCATGTAACAGATACTAGGGTGTGAAGTGTACGAGTAATTATTGTATTATTAATATCTGCAGAAAAATCGTTGCATAGTTTTTAATCACTTATTATCTACTTTATGTTTTAATTATATTTGATGGCAAAAAATACATTGTCACAGAATCTGTACTACTATGGCTAGTCAAAAGATAACAAAATAAACCTTAAAAGATTGTTTTTATTATTTGGTGTCTTTTGCTTGATTCTACTTGCATGTGATAGGTTCTATTTTTATTTAAAATGTTAAATTGTTAAATTAACAATAAATAAAAACTCAGTAAAATAAACCTCAATCATCATTTCAGCAGATAGATGTCCATTGTTGAACATAGGCCTCCCCCAAGCACATTTTTGTAGTGCTTCAAATCTCTGTGTTTAACAATATTAAATATGTTTTTCTTAGAAATATTAATTGTATTAGAGGATCTAGATTTTATTCAATCTCTAATCAATGACTGGTCTTCTTATCAAAACTAGTGCCCATGCCCTAATACTTTTTTAATCAATTTTTCTATAAGATAATATATTGATAACAACTGTTATTGACACTTATTTGCTCAAACAACATAAAGTAATACCAATCTACCTTGACCTACCAAATCCTTGCTTATGAGTAACCAACCCATTCAGGGAAACTGTAAGGCATACTTAAAACAATAATAAAACGAGTTGTAATATTTTGTGAAAGTACATTACAAGTTCAGAGGACACAGCCGTTATGTCGCAATTTGTCGCCTAATGAGCGAAACTGAAATGAAATGAAATGAAATGAAATGAAATGAAATGAAATGAAATGAAATGAAATTTATTAAAAAACATAGATCAACAACAACAATTAATGTACAAAAAAAATCTGTTTGTATAGTAATAAAAATCTTAACAATAACAATCGTAAAAGCTAACTTACTGTAGTCTAGTACATAATACAAATCTTTAAAATTACGATCTAAAACTAATGTTGGGACCACCCGAACTAGGTTTACTGGTTTTATATCCATTTTGTTGCATCTGAGACACTTCCCTTATCAAGAAACTGTATGATTGTTGTGTTGGTAAATATTAAAGACTTTAGATAATTAGACTGGTTTATTTCACTTGTATAATTATTACATTATAATCGACATCTTCTAGGTCAGATCCTAAGTTACAATGACAAGACTATAGACTATATTCATAGACACTAATACATAGAGATGGTATTAGTTACTCGACTACAGAGTAGTGATGTATGATACAACATCCCCCCTGTTTAAGTTTAAATTAACCCTTGACAAACAATATTGTAGTAACCTGACTTAGTTACAATTTAGACAATGACTTAAGACTATAGTTAGGTCTTAATCTAGGATACAATGTTCTGCTTAATCTATTTCATCAATTAGCCTTCTGGTTGGCTTTACAACTCTTCCAGAACGAGTTACATGTTGACTGACTGAGGATTGAGATGAGAGCTCTTGAGGTCTAGACTCCTGCCTGTTACCTTCCTCTCTCCCCTGCGACGAATTGGATAGCATAGGAGAATATTTGTGTCTTAAATGAACCCTATTCCTCCTATACCTAACTCCATTGACATCCTCAACGACATATGACCTGCATTTAGCTCCCTGCGCTGGACATTTGTAGCGGTGGTGTTGTCCACAGCGGCTACACGTCTTCGAGCGCTTCTCAGGACTGGGACTTGACTTTGACCTCCCTGCGCTGGATCCCTGCTGACTGACTGGTGAAGCTCGCCGTCGCTGACGCTCCGCTCGACCACGGCTCCTCCGACGCAGATGCATGACTTTTTCAGACTCTTGACTAGTGGACCTCTTGACAATTTGGTCTGCATCCTGCTGTGCGACGATGAGTGTCCTAGCTAGCTCTCGCATCCTCTGATATGTCAGATCAGGTTCCTGCAGCAGTCTCTGACGTACGTGTGCTAAGTCCAAACTCAAGTTGGCGATAAAAATATCTCTGATAAGAGATTCTCTGAGCGTTCCAAATTCGCAATCTTGGTTCTTATTTTCGAGATCGGTTAAGAAATCCTCGATGCTTTCCGATTTCTGTTGACGTGTGGTAAAAAACATGTAACGACACATGGTAATATTTTTTCTGGGTTGAAAAAATTCGTCGAATTTGGCTTTGACGTCATGTAATGTGCTTTCTCCAATATTTATGTTGAATGTGTTGAAAACATTTAAGCATTTTTCACCAATGTGATGTAATAAAATGGCGATCTTGCGTTTCTCACCGGACTTGTCTAAACCCGTTGCCAACAAGTATAATTCGAACTGTTGCCACCAGCGCTTCCAGGTTTCGTAATTGTTGTTTGTTGCATCTGACGATATTCTAAGCGCCTTCAAGCCATTGTTCATTGCAGTACCGGTGTCATGGCTGCCACCGACGCCATCCGACTTTTGCATTTTTTGAATTTTCTTTCTTCGTATTGGGTTTTTTCACTCTTCTGACACCATGTATGATTGTTGTGTTGGTAAATATTAAAGACTTTAGATAATTAGACTGGTTTATTTCACTTGTATAATTATTACATTATAATCGACATCTTCTAGGTCAGATCCTAAGTTACAATGACAAGACTATAGACTATATTCATAGACACTAATACATAGAGATGGTATTAGTTACTCGACTACAGAGTAGTGATGTATGATACAACAGAAACTGGGCAGCAATCTTATTTATATAATATACTTCTAGGTGTATATCTAGTGAGAGCAAGGTGGCCTAGTGGTGTCTGCCGGGATTTACAAGTTGTTGATCGTAGGTTCGAACTCACCAGGCGCTTTACCACACACCAGACAAAGCCTTGCCGCCAAGCGATTTGTCGTGTTCCGTCATGATGTCTGGTGAAGCCGTGCGGAGAATGGGTCTGAGCAGTTGTGTTGCGATGTGTGCCGGGTACGATACGCCTAATGTTGTTGTGTTGGAAGTTTGGTCGTGGAGGGCCTTCAGATCAATCTCCCTTTCGCGCAGCATCGTTGGTCGTGTTGTTGGGTTTAACATTGCATCATCTCGCTCAACTGCCGTCTTCCTTCCTATTCGCTCAGTTTTTCTGAGTGAATAGGCTCTTAATAAACTAGCGCGCTTTACCATCAACGATCGCATCACTGCTTACCATCAGGCGGGATTGCGGTCAAGCGCTAGTTTATAATTATTAAAAAAAAAAGTAAGTTATTTCATCACCACTGCTCTCAAAACGATGACGGAAAACATCGTGCAACGATGGGGGAAGGAAGAAAACCGGCATGTCTTAGAGCCAATCGAAGACATGTGACATCTACCAACCCGCACTGGGCCCACGTGGTAGATTCCGGCCCACTCCCTCTCACAAAGAGAAGGCCTGTGTGCCAGGAGGGGGAACATCATAGACTGTTTATGTATACTTCTAGTGTGGTCGCTGGTAAATGAAAGCAGCTGCACGGGTCGATCAATAGTAGGGATGTATCCACGGTATGACAAAAAAGAAAGTCCGTCTTATAGTTAATAAAAAAAAATAAGATCCGTATTTTTTATTTTGTCGAAATACCAAAAACTACTGAGATATAGCGTATTAAAGTTACGGAGTGGGGGCTAATTACGTCACGCCGTGGTATATTTTGTACCACGGCGTGACGTCTTGCGACATTTCAAACCAATATATCTAAAGTTTTACAAGAGGGTAGCTGAAGAAAATAAAAACATGTTATCACAAAACTAAGAGCACGACGTCTGCGTATAACTGCGGGTAGATGTGCATGACTTGGGTTGAAGGTTTTAAAATTATAACTAGAGGTCGGATATTCCGACGCTTTAATAACTAAAATTGATCACCACATGACACTGGCAGAATAGTCGAAACCGGCTCAGTTGCCAAAGAAGAAAAAAAAAGAAACTAAAATTGATTTGACGAAAAAAAAATATGGAGATGGCGTGGGTATTTCGTAATTTTTTAAGGAAAAATGTATGTACTAGTATATAAATACAAAAAACTAAAATATTTTTCACAATTGTTAGTTTAAAGGTATCTACATTATTCTTTGGTCGGCATTTTGTTCAAGTTTAAGTATATAAGCGCCGTAATTTCCGATCTGATAACTCATCACATTAACTTACAATAAATTATTGCACTAATTGACTAATGAAAGTAATTTTTCAGGGACAGAATGCATGAAATTAGCTGTTACAATATTTTTATATGCCTTTGGAGTTTGTTTGTAATACAATAATTTAAATCTGTTAAAAATAAAAACCCTGATAAGCCTCTTAAATAACTTTATTATACAACTTTTGTAGCTCGTTAATTAAGATAAGGCTGGAGCAATATAGGTACATTCATGCATATGAATCAACGTCTTTCAATTCAGGCCTTAATAGGAAGTACAATTCCTTCTAAAGTATCGCATTACTTTCGAACGACGAAGACGTATCTTCGTTGTTGACAGATGACAGCACATCAACCTACTAAAATCTGACAATTTCTTTATAAGATTTCAACTTTTTTTTATTAATTATAAACCAGTACTTGACTGCATCCCGCCTGACGGTAAGCAGAGATGCAATCATTGATGGTAAAGCGGGCTAGTTTATTAAGCCTATTCACTTAAAAACTTAGTGAATAGGAAGGAAGACGGCAGTTGAGTAAGGTGATGCAATGTTAAACCCAACAACACGACCAACGATGCTGCGCTAGAGGGAGATTGATTGATGACCCTTCACGACCAAACTCCCGACAGAACAACATTTGGCGCATTGTACCCGGCACACATCGCAACACAACTGCTCAGACCTGTCCTCCGTACGGCTTCACCAGACATCATGCCGGAACACGACAAATCGCTTGGCGGCAAGACTTTTTCTGGTGGGTGGTAACTTCTGCCGGCAGCCGATGTTATAGATTACCACCGAGACTTTATCGCTAAGATTCAAGGTTGATCGGAAATATTTGATGGTTTCGGGTAGATTGACCTGCCGTCATCTGTACCTAGAGGGTACCTATACCGCCAGCCCGGCCATGATTCGTCGGCCGTATGACTATAATATATCTTTTGTTGAATTCCTTATGTTTTTATACAAAGGCAGACAGGTGTGCGATTAATATTAGTTGGCGATCAGTTAAATATTGAAGCTTGGATGTTTTTCCTTAGCCTGACTACTACTTTTTTCATTAAGTTGTATGAAATAGTATGAACATGAAACTTGCTTGCTATTAATGTACAGTTGAGTACCTACATGTGTACGTACAAAAACTACTACTACTAACTACTAAAACACTCAACCTGAACTCTTGATGCAATAGACACCACAATTTTCCTAATAACACGTGTAACAAATTATAGATCGACAGTCGGAAAAGACGGCCGCGTGAACCGTCTACGAGGGAGGTTTGAGGCAAAGTCATGATGTGGCCACTATGCTGCGATATTTCAATGTTCTTTATGAATTATTTACTGAATGCACTTTTTCTACATAAATCAAGTCCTTTTATTTAGAAAACGACACTAATAATTCAAAAGTCCAATGAAAAATGAGCGTGACACTCATCTTACCTTTCCCACCAAAACTCCTCTACTAAAACACTCATGAATTATTTTTGTATTAAAAATAATTATAAATAAATACACAAGTAGATGAAAGAAACTGGCACACAATAATTTCTGTTGGCAAACGGGTTCCCTGAAACATTACAGAGTTTGTATCTTAATGTGCGAGTAGGTATGACTTCTGCCCGCGACCTCGTCCGTGTTACGCTTTCTTTTCGCACGGCTCCCGATGGTCGTAGCGTGATCATACAACTTTTCTCAATAATTGGGCTATTAAACGGAAAAAGATTTTTTTTTAAATTCGACAGTTTTATAGATTAGAGCGTTCGAACAAATAAAGTCTTCGGCTGTATTACAAAACATATACTTAGATTATTAAAAAAAAAATACAGGCGATACTTTAATGTGTCGCTGTCGAACTATAGAAAAAAGTATCTGATTTATTTTGAAAACGGAACAGGTTACAAAGAAAAACATTTGGAGACGGAATTACTTATGATACCTGTTCGGAAAATCTATAAAACCAAATCAAGGTTCCTATTTCGTCTCAACGTTTTTTTAAACTTAGGCTAATTTTTACACTAGGATAGACTCATGTATTGTGTGCATTTTTTTTTAGTAAATCTCGCTGCTGGTCAATAGGCGTCTCTGTTCTTGTGCCAATCTTTACGCTCCTGTGCTGAACCTCAATACAGGGTTTGCATGTATGTACATACGGGCGACCACAGGTCAAGCTACCCGTAACTGCCAAATATTCCCAATCAACCTTGAGTTTTAATGCTTAGGAGATAAAGTTGAAAATCTAATAAATAAATCTGACAGATTGTAGTAGCTTGACGTGCTGCCGTCTGTACAAAAATCTCAATGGAAAAAATATCAATACTTTTCTAACATTTATCGTTATCTTTAACAACACTTAGGTACTTGTATCTCTTAGACAACAGAACTAAAGAATTATAGGAACACAATAACAATAGCTAAAAAACTATTCTTAAATAACACACATTTGTACCACAGCATAGTCATAATAAACAATAATTAAGGTTTAATGTCAAATTATTTATCTTACATGCCATCTTCACTTTAGTTCACATAGCAACGGCAGTAATCAAGCAACTCTCTTGATAACGCCATTACAATCCTTTTTTTATACTACCAACGTATTTTACGCCAAACATCTACCGCAATCTCAGATTACCATATATTTTGGTTTAATATCTTCTAACACAGGTAATAAGCAAAACATTTTTCAATTATGTAGTGAAACCATTCCCATCATCAACCTTTTTATCGCCCCATTGCTGGGCACAGGTCTCCTCTCATACAGAGAAGGATTGAGCGTAATCACCACGCTTCCTCAATGCGGGTTGGAGATTTCAGACTTAAAGTCCAGGTTTCCTCAAGATGTTCTTTCACCTTGTAATCAGTCATTGGTGTCCAAGATAAAATAAACTATTATAAAATAGCGTAGTATTTTATAATAGTTTATTTTATCTACTACTTCTACTATGATTCGCTCTTAATAGTCGCAGCGTGATGTTATATATCCTAAAGGCTTCCTGGATTAATGGGCTATCCAAAGCAAAAAGAATTTTTCAAATCGGACCAGTAGTTCCTGAGATTAACGCGTTCAAACAAACAAGAGTTTGTTCAGCTTTATATGTATATTGGTATAGATTATAAGGAAAGTATTCAATTTAACAAGGCTTGATTCGTTAACTAAGACAATGTCAACTGAGAGTATTGTGCCAGTAGTTTGAAATAATATATTATATTAAAATAGCAGTATAAAATGAGACGTATACCTACTACACAAATAATTCAATATCACTTAGTCATTTATATATATCATAAATCATAACATAACATTTAAGTAATTTTTACAAGTTAAGACTTACGTCTTTTTAAACACGCATACCTATCTAGTCAAGTACTCCAACTAACAGTATTCTGATAAGTGATATAATTATACATAAATATTTCAAAATGAAATATCTAACACATGCATACATACATACATGTATTGGTATTTAACATGAGCACTTTAAAGAGTAAAGTATATACAACATAATTTTTTGTTTATGCGAAACCCGAAATACGTGTCCAGTATTTTTAAGAAAAGAATCTATGTACAAAATTTCAAAAAGACATAATGACAAAGTTATGAACTTGCTATTCTACTTGGTTGTCCCAACAAAAATATGGTCAAAACTCCGCTCGGGCGGGCGAGCGCGGTACGTTGACCTCTGGCGTCAGCTGTGGCGCGCGCGCAAGTACTATGATTTATCGTAATCGCTCGGTAAACACATTGCAAAAATTTCTAAATGTGCTTGGGGAAAAATATTGTAATCGATTCAGTTGCTTATTCTGAACAAACTATTCAGGTTTCTCATAAACAAAAAATAATGTTGTTTACATGAATTACGGCAAAAGCTTCCTGCGACACACTCCATCTATTATGTTACAAATGCATCTATAAAAAATTGTTATCAAGTATTGCAACGCTACTTCCATACAGAATCAATCGATCTCAATATGTTTCCTCCCATAACTCGTCAGTCCTCGTCTTGATTGTTCAACAAAGGGCCACGTTCATTTGACCCCCCTGTCTGCGCTCATTCTCAGATATATTGACACCATTGATACATGGAACTACAAGTTGGGTTCAATGCCACGTAAACCTCTAGATATACTCGGGTCAACAAAGCAGCATTGTTTGTGTGACGTAAGGAGCATGCGCATTCTTTTGGATATGAATTGTTAATTAGTTTGCCGGTCATAGATAATGAATGTTTACATTGCTTATACGCAGCGAAACTTTAATAGTCGTTACAGTTACTTACATGTGAGGGTTTTAATATAGCCTGCTGTAAAGGAAAGATACATTTTAGACAGATACTGATGACTATTATGAATATTTAACATATTTAGATCTTACTAGGTACGATAAGGAGGTCCATCTTTAGAAGCGTATAACAGACTGATTTAGTAGAGTACGCGGGTTCTTTGATAAACGTAGGTACTCATCAATCCTAGATCAATGATATTAGCGAGATCTAGTGTTGCGAGAAGCTTCTGCATTCCTTGGGGAAATCAGGTTTTCACAACAAAAATTTTGATTAAGTTACGGGTTAATGTTGCCGCCCATTCGCTTTATCATGTTACGCACCTCTTACAACATCGCCCAAAAAAAAAAAAAAAAAAACAAGCGAGTAACACAACGTACTTGCTTGCCAATTATAGTAATAATATGTTACACCAAGTTACCGAAGGCCAACTCAACTTGAAGGAAGTAGAGCTAAAAGCTAAATAAAAACATTGATAAAGAAAGAAGTACAGGCAGTACCTACTACAGCCATTGTCAAGGCAATCCTACTGGCTCAAAGACCTTTAAGCTGTTACATTTTTATATAAAAAAGCTTTCGCTTAACATTGAGATTCTTATGTGAATTATTACATCGTAGCTACATGCAATTCAGCATACGTCTGCGGCAGAAGTATGCTGACTTGCATGCAACTTTGTTTAGTTGCAATTTATGTAAGTCGGTGTCCTAGTGTGTGTTTTATGGTTTAGTTTGTAAGTCTCTGATGGACTGCTACTTATCTTCTTCCGGCATTACGTAATACGAATTTTGGTGCAATGATTCAGCGTCCACGTAAAAACTGGAGTAGGTACCTATATCTCGGAACAATGTAATGTTTAGAAATATCGTGGGCGTTAGCGGTCGTTGGTACAGACACCCAAACATAAAAGTTATTCTGTGGACGTAACAAATAGGTATTTACTTCGTGTCACTTCTAAACGCTTGAGAGCTCTTTTTCAGCTCATCGACATCATAGCTTTTGTTCCAAGTTAGTTAGAGTAGGAGCAACACGTTTTCTTTCTCTATTCTCCCCTGTCAACCATTATGCTGTCCATCTTGCTTGTCTCTTACATTTCATTCCTCCAAAAATTAATGGATGGAATGTTCCATTCATTAATACTTACTTCCCTTCACTGTTTTAGCCACATGCGTTTGTTCCATCCGTGACAATCAACCAACGCTTACATTTTGAAAGACCGGAGCAGTACCCGACTTCTTATTCGATCCTCAAATACATTAAATCTTTCTTTGTTACAGGAGTACTATTCCCTGGCCTAGAAGAAACAGTTCCCAACGGTTTTGAGGTCCTGGAACTAACACCAACAGGTTTACCAGCAGACTTAAACCATGGATCTATGCGGTCACCAGAATGTTACCTCTGCATACGACGAGGCAGGGATCGACCACCCCTTGTCGATATTGGTAAGATTGTTTATACATATATCTTATGTATTACTCAACTAAGCAAATATCTCACGATTTAAAGATGGGTCAACCAAAATTGGTTTATCTTGGACAACCCTGAAAAATGGTAGTGAAAAACAACTTTAGGAACTATGGGTATGTACACAAAATGGCTGAATTCAACAAATAGTAAACAAGAACAACATTGTGAGGAAACCGCCATGTTCTTGAACCAAAAATTAGGGGACTTGTGACATCTATCTATCCGCACTGGGCCGCATAGAGGACGCCCGGCAGTGGGAACATATTTTTTTTTTATGTATGTAGACAACAGCAGGTCAAACTACCCGAAACTAGCAAATGTTCCCAATCCATCTTGAATCTTAATACTTTAGCGATAAAGTTCCACATCTAGACAGATTGTATTAGCTTGATGTGTTTTCTTCTGTATCTCACCGCGATACCGCCTGATGGTAAGCAGGCTAAGTTATGCAGTAAGCAAGAATGGTGATCAATACTCTAACATTCTCTATAATAGTCTAGAGCTTTGAACTACAGTCGGACAATTATGGTCTGGTATAATTAAAGTTGACTGCGGGGCTGACAACACACACCCATAAAGGCTCTTTGAATGCACTTCGTTATGTTTACTAATATTTACAAACAAAGCAACTTTACTGGATGTGTTCTGCAATCTGTAGTTTACGATGCAATTACTCAGTCACATCTGTCTAGCAACTGCATAGTAAATATTGGCTTGGAAATATAGAGGATCTATAAAGTCGTGAAAATAAATGAGGGCGCTGCGATCGTGCATATAGCAACCCCGTTGACTTGTCTGAAATCATTTTGATACTAGCACATTATTTTATACTAGAAGCAAAATTAGTTTTTATGAAAACACAAGCTATGGTTTCTGGCGTTTAAATAAAACACAAAAAAAAATCGTACATATTTATTATTATATTTTTTAACGTGTTTTTACCAATGAAAAGTATTCCAAAACATAATAATTGCTTTCAACATCTGATTCCAAATATTCTTCGTTAAAACTATTTTCATTGTTAGATACGTCACTAACAACGTCTCCGCTACTACTGTCATCAGCCTGCTAACTTCGCTTAGGCGAATAACTGACTTATCTATACCATATCTATATCATCAATATAGGGTTCACTCTCACATTTTCCTGAAATTTTAAAAATAATAATATTTAATTTCTATCAGAAGATGGACAGCACTAATTTTAATTCCGAACATGATATAATCCATTTTTAAAATCAGAGGTAAATTAAATGACCTAAAGTATCAACATTTGCAAATTATACACAAACATATTTGCAATCTAACCTATAAATTTAATCCGCAATGTCAACAATCCTCATTCAAACAATTCTGTCTTAAAATAATTTACTTAGTTAATAGGGATGTATCCAAGGTATGAAAATCAAAAAAATTATTAGTCCGTCTTATAGTAGATAATAAGACCTGTATTTTTTGTTTTGTCGAAATTACCAAAAACCACTGAGTGACGCTATATGCGTATTAAAGTTACGGAGTGGGGGCTAATTACCGTCACGCCGTGGTATATTTTGTACCAAGCCGTGACGTCATACGACATTTCAAATCAATATATCTTCCTAAGTATTTGGATGAAAGAAAAAATAAAAAATCAATCAATATTTTTTATAAATCTATCTGATGGACATTACATTATTTTTTAGGATACAACCCAATTTTTGAAACTTCTAGTAGATAAAAACAAACAGTAACATGATTACATACCTGTTTTAGCAACTGTTCAAGCATAAATATCAGCCATATTTGATAAAATTTGTACAGCTTGGTGTACTAACAAATACTGATCATAAACTTTAAAAATAATTCCCCGAGCTCCACTCCGGTTTGTTTTTCTCATATTTAACACATTTTTTCGATGTTTTGTTTAAAACTAAAAATTAATACAAATTTCAATAAATAACAAGTCACAAAACAAATCGATGACTGCCGATGACATTCGATATACTAGTATTTACTAAGATTTATTGTTGCCCTACTTTTAAAATTGTTAGTTTCAGAAAGATCCATTTTCACGACTTTATAGACAATATACACAAATTATGAACGATAAAACCTTTTTTGGTATTGGTCGTAATGCCTTCTACGAAAGGATTTCTTTATTTTTAAATGAGTATAGCGCTTTATTCTATATTGCTAGACTCGCTAGTAGAATAGAAAACGTAAAAATAAACTATCAAAACAAATGTGAAACATCCGCCATTTTTATTTTATGATGCAAAGGTTGGCTGACTCACTGGTGAAAATACGTAAAATTTGATTCCAGGGAGATTATTGTGATTAAAAATATGAACAACACGAGTACGTTCAACAAACAAAGTTATTTTTATCCAAAACTAGCGGCCGTCCGCGACTTTTTTCGCGTGGAGTTAGTTATTTCAACATTTTATTTTAACCCCAAACTAGACAGCATACATTTTAAATTTTTGTTATGCTCTGCTCTTATTGTCCGCAGTGTGATGTTATGTTAGCCTAAAGCCTTTAAAGGGCTATCCAACGCAAAAGGAATTTTTTAAATCGCGCCAGTCACAGAACATATGAAAAGCTCTAGTCCGTGGCGCCAGTAGTTCCTGAGGGTAGCGCGTTCAAACAAACAAATAAACAAACTCTTCAGCTTTATATATTATACATGATAAAATATCGTCATTTATTCGATTATAGTCTTCCTATTGTGGTTTATAAGAGTCATTATCTGTTGGGGGTCGGCTTCCGATCTAACTGGATTTAGCTGAATTCCAGTATTTTACATGGAGTGACTACCTATCTGACCTCCATAACCCAGTTACTGGGTAATACGATACAACTTGGTAAGACAGGTTGTCAGACTTTCGGGCTTCTGACTACTCATAAAGACTTTCAAAGGTCTACGATTGACAACCAGGACTAAGGGCTTAACGTGCTTTTGGAGATACAAAGAAAGCGGACTTCATAGGAACCATGTCTACTCGCAACTTTAATCTAAATAAATTTTGAAGGATATACCTAATCCATTGCTTCATATGTTCGAAAAATGCGCCTGCTGAACAACGTAGTTAACGTAATGTATGTTGTTAAATTGTCAAAATGAAACCCGTTGGTACTGTGTGTTAGTTAATTGGTGTTTCTTAGCGCATACGCTCAAGACAACAAACTATGGCACAATACAAACCTAAGCTCACCTTCTCAAAATAGGAAATATCATTAAGATATTCATCTACAACAGTTAACCGCCCACACTCAACTAATCAAACCAATCACTCCAACAATAAACGAGCCACTAGAGTCACGGAATAAGAACAGTGTGCATTATTGTGATGCGTCGTTATGTTATAATGAACACAGCACAGATAGACATGACATATGTATACAGCTTGTCGGTGTTCTATAGGATGCATTTTGAGGCATTCCACGAAGCACAGCCAAACGAAGCACACCCAGATAAAGCATATCTAACGTATTCCAATTAGCACACCCGTAGCTGGGCTTCAAATAAAAATATTAAAAAAAATAATTTTCTATTCCACGAAGCACACCTATGAAATATCCACTCGCATAGTGCGGGGACAATGAAATAAAAATATCGATAGAAGAAAATATTTATTATTTAAAAGACTAACTTAAATTTCTAACATCTTTCGTCGTTTATAGAATCGTTTATAGTGTGTTTGAGTCCTTCAAACCTATTACTAAATTATTCATGAGCAGCGGAAATGTAGGAATCTCGATAACGCTTAAATTAGCCGATTCTATAAATAAGGATTAGCGTTGCATACAAAACATTAGTACAGATTTAGAAGATTTAAGCACATTTAACTAAACAGTTTACGGTCTTTACAAAGCAGTTTATCTGGATTTGCGAAGGTAATCCGCGAAATTCTTTGCTGCAGGTTACATTTACGGGACTCATTTCTTTTTCTTTTTCTTCTCAGCCTATTGAGGAGCATTGCCATAATCCCCAAGCTTGTTGGCGTGTTGGGGATCGCAGTAATTTGTTATTGCACAGGAGAAGCGCTGCTGCCCGCTTCCCTGTATGAGTTTTCATTACGAAATTCGATCGTCGATATCGAGCGCGTTTGGCGCTCTCATTGGTTGAGAGTAGAGATGTAACGGATAGCAGTTTGGCCGGATACCGGATACCGGATATCCGGCTGACCATGTGGCCGGATAGCCGGGTATCCGGCCACCGAATATCCGGCGAAACTTAGCTGTTTGCGCAGGCTGCGACAACCTGTGAGCTGGATTTTTATATCAAGTCAGTGCGAATTGATCGCCATCGCAGCTAACGCCAAACAATACTCAAATTTAACAAAGTTTGCTAAAATCTTCCTTTCTGCACCTTGCAGCAGAGTGTATAGCGAAAAACTTTTTTCTGAAGCTGGCCTTATTTATGAAGAGAAACGCAACCGTCTGCTACCTGAAACCTCCCAATGCAGAGAAATTAGTATTCATTCTCCATAATTTGCCCTTAGTGCAGTACGAGTACTAATTAAGTAGTAATATATAATAATAGTAGTAATTCATTCATTAACAGTAATTCATTAAGTAATAATAATAGTAGTAATTCATTCAGTTTCTTTGTATTATATACATTAATTTACCATTGTGTGATTAAAAATATAAAACTTAATCTAATTATATTACAGTGATAATAACAAAATAAAGCAAATAATTACTCAAAAATATGTTTCATTTATCCAGTTTTTTTTTAATTATTTGACCAGACACATCCGGCCCAATATTAGCTATCCGGTATTCGGCCGGATAGTATTAGGACGGCCGGATAGGCCGGATAGTATTAGGACGACCGGATAGGCATCTCTAGTTGAGAGTTCTTACAATTTTGAAGCCGGCCAATCGATGAGTCAAAGGCGCTCGATATCGACGATCGAGTTTCGTAATGAAAACTCATACTAGGCCTATTGCAGAAAGTTCTTTTAGTTGCCTCTTACGACACCCACGGTTATGGGTTGGTATTATTCTATGTCCGGTACCACACGGGCGCGGGACTCATTTACATCAATAATATACACAATAATATCAATAATAATTTTATACCCTGCAGCTTTCGCCTTAAGTCGTTAGATTATTCTAACTCACCTATATTCACTCCACTATCATTCAGATTGGTTGTCCTTATCGTAAAAAAAAATTAAACTTTCAATTATCTGGACTACCTGCTTCCATTTCGCTCGATGGCTCTTTTATATTATATCTGAGACAGCGTTTGGACCTTATTACGTTTTCTGCACGATAAGATAGCCACAAGTTTTATAGCTTTGACTTTCCCCAGAATTTTCGTATGTAAACAACACCATCAAAATCGGGTCACTGATTCTAATGAAAATGTTAACGTGCTATAGAAGAAATATCAATGCGATCGGTATTTGGAGAAAAAACAGAAAGAGATCAATGCTTAAAAAGCCAAAGGGGCCTAGGTTCAGGATAATGTCAAAAAAGTTCCTTTTTACCCATAAGACCGCCTATTGTTTTACCTTTTAAAACGTAAAACTAGTACCAAATAATTTATTTATTCTTTCGCACATAAATAATAATAATAAATAAATATATACGGACAAATCACACAGATTAAGCTAGCCCCAAAGTAAGTTCGAGACTCGTGTTATGGGATACTAACTCAACGAGACTATATTTTATAATAGTTACATATATAGATAAATATCCAAGGCCCAGGCCAATCGGGAAAAGATCTTTACCATCATGAGCTGGCCGGGGATCGAACCCGGGGCCAGGTCATAAGTTGTACAGAGGCGGACTTAATGCCTTAGGCATTCTCTACCAGTCAACCATAGGTGATGAAGAGATTTAGTAGCAGGTGCTTTAATTGAAAACATTATAATGAAAAAATACTCTTAACACTATTTAATTAAAATTTATTTAAAATAATAATTTATATAAATTGTTGTTTGATTCTATATATGTCTAATGTTGATATTAAAGAGTATATATATCTAACGTCAATTGGGAAAAAACACAAGGTATCATACGCTGATTTTCCACTGCAGACCACAGGTGCTGTTCGCTCGAAATGCACTTGCCCGTTATGAAGTGAGAATAAAATATTTGGATAGATATTGCCAAATAAAAGTATATTTATAGATAAAATTATTAAGTTGATCCATAAAGTAGCACAAAATAGTAGCTTACTATAACACTCATCCACACAAAACCATAGATAAACCACCGTTATCTGCCAAAGCAAAATAATCACAATACACACTAATGGCGTCACAGAACAGAGTAAATTCATCGAATAAGTGGGTTAAGTCTTTAACATAGATAGGTCATATTATATCGCTGATTGCGATAAAGGGAGCTGTGCAGTGCTATCAATGGTGGACTTGTAGAATTTTATCGTTACCACCGCCGATAATTTTTTGCAGCGCATTTTTTGTTCACTGTTTTGTGAAGTATATCGATGCTTTTGTTGGTGGTTTTCTATTGTATGTCACTGTTTCTAAGTGAAACTTCCGTCCTTGATAATTTTAGGAAATATTTGCCAAATGTTCGGTCTGACGCGGCAAAAATATTCTGAAGTTTTAGTTTTGAACCGAAAACGTGTATTTAAAGAATCCCCTTCGTTACCATAATCAGGACTAGCTGATAATTTAAATTTCACGGAAATTGTATCTTTCTTTTCATTCAACATCACCATTCAGGAATATTCTCATAAGGAAAGTTTTTAAAGACAGAATACCACTAATAAATAATAATAAAACATAAACGTACCTACTTATTTATTCATTTGTTTTACTGTTGTCTATTCACACACCCGGAAATACATGTCCCATGCCCGGAAATAGTTATTCGAAAGTCAGCTTTTTATGACAGGAACTCTTAATATCATCGTGCTGACTGATAACAGTAATCCGTAAGAAAACAGCTATTCGGCGTATGTTAAATTGAATGAGCCTTGTCCGCGATGTAGTACCTACTTATAGGTTTCCATGAATGCATATTTTTTTAGAATCGACAAACTGTATTAGCACGTGTGTTTAGATGGTCGTACTTAAAGTAAGATTAGGTAAACAAGGTACTTACAAATGCCAAAAACATACTGTATAATATAGTCAGCCTGATTTTGAAGCATATTGCTTCATACGTTCCAAAAATGTATTTGCTTAACAGCGTAAAAAACGCTGCTGAACTGTCAAAATGAAATCCATTATTACTGTTAATGTGTTACACATTTACCTTATAGGGTCTTCTCTCTTAGATACAATGCACGAGAATTGATTACTGAGATACTACTACTTTTTTTTTTTTTGACGCTTAGGGAATGCGTTTACGCACCATATCCCGAAGGGCGTGTGTGGGACTCGCCCAGCCGAAGCCGGGAATACCCACTAAACCCGAACAGCGGCACACCGACATCGCCTTAGTGGCGGGGTCATGGGAAATAGCAGAGCCTGCTTACCAATCCCCCGCCGGCGATTCCCGCCAGAAGGCGGGCCCACAGTGGGCCCTCCATAGGGAGGGGCCCGGCTGGGTACGTCTTCTTGTGCGAGAAGACGCAGCAGCCAAGGGTTTTTTAGCGAGGTGTACTTCCTCTTAGCCCCACTCGTTTGCCCGGAAGCAAACGGGGCCCCCAGCTCCTCTCAATGAGGAGACTGGGTTGCCCGACGGTGACTCGGAGTTCGGGTCACGTCGACCACTTTTGGTTTTGGTCCGCGCCGGTAAACCGGTAACCCCCATTTCTCGGGACCGTTCCTCTATCCGCCATCTGGGGACGCGTCCGATGGCAGGCCAGAAACCGTCCTTAACGTAACCTTGCCAGGTTTTTAACCGCTTGTGATGTCCAGAAGAACCAAAGTCACCGACATAGCTCTTCGAGTCGCTAAACTTAAGTGGCAGTGGGCAGGGCCCATTGCTCGTAGAACCGAATTCCGATGGGGCAGTAAGGTTCTGGAGTGGCGGCCACGTACCGGAAGACGCAGCCCCCAACAAGGTGGACCGATGACCTGGTGAAGGTCGTGGGAAGCCTATGGATGCGGGCAGCGAAAGACCGGTCATTGTGGAAAGCCTTGGGGGAGGCCTTTGTCCAACAGTGGACCTTATATAGGCTGAAGTAGAAGTGGTGTCCAAGATTTAATAATTATTAGAAAGCACGTGAATGTTTTTTTAAAGTATCGTCATACCTGCCAGTGGCTGAGTGTGCGTTCTTTTACTTGAGAAGCGGTATTCTGAAACCTACTTAATATTATAATGAACTAAATTAATAAACCTCCTCAGGTGTCATGTACGATGGTAAGGAGCGTCTTATGGCTGATGCAGAAATGGTGCTGGAATCGGCTGGGGGTCGATTGGCCAATGTCAACAATTCTACAGCCAAAACCTTTATTACTTACCGAAGGGCGCATACAGAGGCGCCATGTAATGCCCTCGTTGTGGTTGATGTGTGCGTCATAGTGACTAGTAAAGGGGAATGTCCACCCCATGCCTTTTGTATGATTCCTAAGAATTTGAATAAAGGTAAGTGTTTTATAATAATAATTTTTATTTGTAAGAAACAGTACTTTATATTTCATTATAGTTTACATAATAGACAGGTTTCTTTTTAAAAAAGAAAACAAAGATAAGGCTCAAGGGAAGCATTTTACTTATTCTAGATTAGACCGAGCTTGTCTCGTGGTGTCCATGGGTACACTACTAATATGTATAATGAAGTATGAATAGAAATTGATATTGTAATAATTGTCAGTGATGAATTGATATTAGATTTGTATGGACCTTTCCTCAAAAGATCTTCGCATCTGCTTAGTCCTGATATGATCTGACGAAGATTATGCCTAGTTTTAAAATATTTCCATTTCTTTCGACATATAATATTTTTGATCTATATGAAGGTCTGTGTGTGTAGGTCTGTCTAGTTGTTGGGTTGGGTAAAATGACTTAGGGAAAGGCGGCCCAAATGTCCTTTTCTACCTATCCTCTTTCCTTTCTCATGCCACTTTGAACCTGCCGTTACAGTAGGTGTTCAAGTCTTCTTTTCGACTTCGGCAGCGCTCTCCTACTGATAACTATCAATTGAAACACTAAATTCAGTTACTGAATACTTTCATATCGAGCTATTAATAGAGAGATAACCTGAATTTCTTACAATATTTACCTTATCTGAGTCAATATCATATTACCTAAGAGATAACTATGACATAATCTATTTATAATTTATTTTAATACTAAAATCCAATGTAGATTTAGGTGTAGATTTGTATTTTTTTAACCGACTTCAAAAAAAAGGTGGTTATAAATTCGACCCGTATGTATGTATGTAAGCCAAATTTCAAGTTATGTATGTATGTTTTTATGTTTGTGCGCGCTTATTTCGGGAAGTAAAAGTCCAATTTAAGTAATTCTTTATTTGTTGTACTATGTATTGTTCACCTTAGGCAATATTATAAGTTGCATCAAAAACGGTTCAGTACTTTTTGAGATAGGGATTTTTTTCGTATTGATGAGAACTTATTCTAACATGGGTTTAAGGCTGCCACTGTTATTATGAGGTGTAAAATGTAATTTTCAAATTTCGACCAAGACACTGAAAGCATGAATTAAAAACTTTTTACAAAAAAATAGAAACCGACTTCAAAAGAAACACTTAAAAAGAATAAATAATTTTACTTTTATCATAACTCTAGAAGTCGATCTCGAGGTTTCACTTGTTTAGCTCGCCACCGACTTCTAGAGCCATGACAAAAATAAAATATTTTTTTTCCTTTTAAGTGAATTTTTGAAGTCGGTTTCTTATTTTTGTAAAAAAATTTTATTTCAATTATAACTAGAGATCAGAAATTACGGCGCAATTATATTGAACAAAATGCCGAAGAAAGAATAATGTGGTGCCTTTTAAGTAAAAATTCTGTAAAATATTTTAGTTTTTGTATATTTTTATAAGTACATAATTTTTCCTGTTATACATAATTTGGTGGTATTTTTAGAAATATTTTTAAATAAAACCTTAAGTAGCATATTAACTAAATCTACCGAAAGGTTCTGGAGTGGCGGCCACGTACCGAAAGACGCAGCGTAGGGAGACTCCCAACAAGGTGGACCACCGGCTTCCGGTGAAGATCGCCGGAAGCCGATGGATGCGGGCAGCATAAGACCAGTCATTGTGGGAAGTCTTGAGGGAGGCCTTCGCCCAGCAGTGGATCTCTAGTGGATAGGCTGAAGAAGAAATACCGAAAGGCATATCCATATTTTTCTTTCGTCAAATCAAGTTTGGGTATTTAAGCGCCGGAATATCCGTCCTCTAATTACAACATATAACATTGTTATATTTTATAATTGTATACTTACTAGTAACAATGGATCGCTATACTGCAATGTCCCGGTGTGATTTTGTAGCGTTTTTTTTTATTTGAACCTTATGCTAAAGCCTTAAAGGTTCATTTTGAATTATGATCAAACAAGTTTTCCGACTACATTGTTTTGTGTTTACACCAATGCTTAATTTCCAGGTCTAATGGGCAGTGATGTGTTTCTCTGCTACAAGAAGTCAATGAACCGTCCACCAATAATTGCCTACAAACCAGATGTACTGTTCAGGTAATAATCCACAATAAACTACAATTTACGAAAGTATAATATTTATTTCGTGTAAATTATGTTTCAACAACAATAGTGTGTAACTTACGACTGCAAAATCTGAAGTCCAAATTATTCAAATTAGGCTGAGAATAATACCACTTTTTAAACGTCTTTACGCGCCACTTCAAAGTCACGTCAGTTTTAAATGTCACTTCCTAATGCTGTCTGCAGTCAAAAGATTAATTACACCATGAATGTTAGACAGATGCTGTCTGACATTGGGTTTCTTATGAACCTTTAGGGATAAGGATATATAAAGATTGCGGCAGGTTGGGTTCTGAAGTTACTGCCTACCTCCATAAGGCAAAAGAGTGAGGTTAAGCGTGTATGTGTACTTGGGTATTCAGCTGAATCCCGTTGGATTGGAAGCCGCCCCAACATGATGGGAAAAGGCGAAGCATGATGATGTGTATTACACTTTAAAGAGCCAAGTTCTTCCAAATCTGAGGTTTTTGCAAAATATCTCAAGATTATGAGACCACTTTATAATGTACGCGACTAACCCCGCGTGAAATTTCTTGTTCCCCGAACCACTTCGTTTCATTGCATCGCCTTTTCTCGATCGCGTTTCATTGCATCGTCTGTTCGCGATCGCGTTTCATTGTATCGCCTTTTCGCGATTACGTTTCATTGCATCGCCTGTTTGCGATCGCGTTTCATTGCATCGCCTGATCGCGATCGCGTTCCGATTACCGTTCTTTCTTGTTTTTCTCTTTGTTTAGATCTTAAGACTCCTGGCGTGATATTAAATAACCGATAGCCTCCCTCCAGAATTAGGCAATATAAAAAGGTTTTTTTTAAAATCTAGCTTGTAGTTCTAAATCTTAACACATTCAAGACTTTTTTATAAACAAACTAGTTTTCCGCCAGCGGCTTCGCCCGCGTGAACTTCGGTTATATCGCGCTTTTTAGATTTCCCTCGGGAATATCAAATTTTTCTGGGATAAAAAGTACCCTATTATTTAATCCGGACTTCTAACTTCACGCCTGCAAAATTTCAAAGTAATCGGTTCAGTAGTTACGGCGTGAAAGCGGAACAAACAAACAAACTCACTTTCCGATTTATAATATTAGGATATACAATAAAGTTATTGCGAAGTGCTAATCTCAGTCAGTAGCAAAAGATTTTTGACTCCAAATATTCACGAAAGTAGTCCACACAATATCAGGTAAATTCGAAGTTGTTAAAAACGGTAACTCATTATAATGTGGTCAGCGTGCGTCATTAATTAGCGCTTTGAAACGGACCGATGTTAATGATAATATCGTGTTACCCTACTTTTAATCGGTCTGAATTAAAACTGCTTTTGTATCGGTCATAATACAAACTAGTAGGTGTGTTAAGTATCTCAGGACGCCTTAGGCATCCGGCATTAATATTGGCAATTCGGTAAATTGTTATGAATGAATAAATGATGATGATGAACCAGCTTTCATAGAGAACCATACAGCTCTGATAAAACCGTGCTTACATATAACGATTTTATCGTAGTTGTGTCCTTATCACGGCAAAAATATCGTGCTTTAGGGGTAAACCTCTGCCTAGAACCTGTGTGGTGAAAATGTGGTGTTGTCTCTTAATTTTAGGAACGTTCATAGTGTTATCTCGGTCTCAATCTGGTACTAAACGGTCTCCAAAGGCTGGAGCACAGGCTAAGAGTAGCCAGCCTGTCGGTATTCTATAAAATGCATTATAGAGAGTGTGCGCGGGAATTGCATGTATTAATTCCCCCAACTCCGTTCTATCATCGGACGACCCGCCGTATGGCTAGCATTTACCCTTACGTTGTTGACACCACTACGATCCAGACGACAACTTGTGGAGGTCGCGACGCCTCCGTCAGGGGGCGTGGCGAGCGGTGCCAGGGCTAAGCCCCCCGGCCGCGGAGTCAGGTACATTGACCCGTAACTACGGGCCCTTCGTTTGGTCGGCAACAAAGGCCTGATGAAATGTAGTTACGTGCGTGAGTTGCGCACGTCTGTGTAACTGGTTGCAATGTGTTTCTCTGTAGGCGCGTCACAGAACCCACTCACGGTCCTGCTTGCTTCACGGCACCTCGGCGGTCAGTCCCCGCCAGGTGAGACCTCCAGTTACCTGGAGGAAGCCCAGCGGAGGACGACCAGCGACAGAGGCGCCGACTGGACGCCCTACAGAGATTACGGATGTAAACCCCCGCCCGTCCGGTTTCCAGCTATGTACGGTTACGTTCCGGGCTAAGGGGTCGTGATGTGTGTGTGTGTGGGCGGTATTGAACTGTACAGTAACACCGCCCAGTGATAACGCGTACCGCTGCCCGCGCTGCGCATACGCGTGTATGTGTAGGGTGTCTGTGATGTAGAGGTTGTGATCCAGACGAAGCGTTTCGCCTCGTCTTTTATAACGAGTACATCGACGAACTGGAACAATTTGCTAGTGGCGGTGTTTCCGTCTGACTACGATTTGAGTGTCTTCAAGACTAAAGTGAATAGCATCTTTACCATCAATTATTGCATCATTGCAAACCATCGGGTGGATTGCGGTCAAGCACTAGTTTATTATTAAAATAAAAACTGATTTCTCTACAATTTGATAATTTTTTGACATTTTGTTTGTTCCCGAGATGAGACAGCGAATATATTTAGAACGTTTTAAATAACGGATATTGGCCTACTAAACAGTAATAGATCAATATAATAAAAAAAAAAAAAATATTTAAAAAGTTCTGGACAACTATTTTTACCTACCCTCTTTTTATCCACAGGTATCCTATGATAGATCGACGTAACTTATTGTTTCCTACATCGGTTCCCCTGTTCTGCCTACCGATGGGAGCAACCTTAGAACTATGGCCTAACAACGCGGCGATGCCTAAACCTGTCTTCTCCACTTTTGTACTGACTGTTGCGGACGCTACTTATAAGGTACTTGTTATTACTTAGTCTTCATTATAAAATACACTCTGCATCCTTAGTGCGTAACATGTAAGGTCTAAATGGTCTGCTCCATGCAACGAATTACCTTAAATGATCAAAATGAAAGCCCATTGTTCTGATAGTGTGTTATGTAATTACCTTAATTAATTTTGATAATTTAACGTAATTCGTAAAAGATGCACTGAATATAAATAGAATGTTCAAATATTTAAATATTCTATATAGAGTGGTGCTGATAATACGACAATAAATGAAAACACGCACAATGCTGGTTCATAGGCATAATCCAAATCCAAAATATTGGTTCACTGACCTCTGATCGGCGACAGCGTGGTCCTGTATCGACTTGCTTTTTGGCGCCATTATTATTAAAGTTTAGTACCGATAGACGCGGCGGTCATCCACCTGTAAGCGCTTCCTTATCAACATTTACATCATGTAGAAAATGTGAAAATTGAAAAATAATTTCTTGTGACTAAACTAATGGATATATTTGTGTGATTTTTTATGGGTAGACTGAGAATTTGTTGAGGTACACGGTGTTTAATTTATTGTCTTATTCTCATCACCACTTTGTATATATGATCAACGCACCGCTCGCCCGCCCGCGCCTACAGGGGGGGGGGGGGGGGTCCAGCTAAGCGCACGCGTCTAGTACTATGATCTACCGTCAGCTGTGTTGTGCATTCGATAACCACACTGCAACAATTTCTAAATGTATTTGGAAAAAATATATCGTGGTGTAAAAATGATTGAACTATATTCAGGTTTCGTATATAAGTAGAAAAAAGTAACGTTGTGTATTAAAATAGTCCATAGAGACTTCAGACATGTTTAAAATCGTTGCTACTAAAAATACGTCAATTTTGGCTAAACGACTAATTTGACAGAACTAAATATTTATCTTTTGCCCTTATCCAAAGGAATCGGTGCCACTATAAAATGTCTGTGAAAGGATAAATAAAAGTATATTATTAACCTAAAATTTACTATGGTTGGATACTTAAAATACACGAATCTCTAGAAATATGAATGAAGCTTTATTACATTTTTATGTCTTATCATCATTGATGGACGACCTTAGCAACTTTTATACTATTAATATCCGCATAATCTTACAACCTTACCCATAATAGGTAGGTTCATGTGTTACGTAACGCAATTTTTGAAGATTATAGACCCTCCTCCTATGTAACACACTGTAAAGATTTTTGTAAAAACGTTACGTAACATTTAAGGTCACAATATTTATGTTGAACAAAGTATAATACCTTTGTTATTGTATAAATTGCGTTTGCAGTAGTAATATACAAAGAAAAAAATTTTTAAGTTATATGTTTTTATTTGGCCATAAACGTACCTAGACGTAACTTAACGCGTTGTTTAAATACCCCCTCCAGCCCTTGTACGCACCGTAAGGTCTTAGGTCCCCCCCTCCCTCCAAATTGCTTTACGTATAGTCTATAAAGTCGTGAAAATAAATGACGGCGCTGCGGTCGTGCATATAGTAACTCTGTTGACTTGACTGAAATCATTTTGATACTAGTACATTAATTTTGTACTAGAACCATAACTGGTTTAATGAAAACACAAATCTAAAGTCTCTGGTGTTTAAATAAAATGAGTGAAACAAAAAAAAAACAAAACATACATATTTATTGTTATATGTTTTAACGCGTTTTCACCAATGAAAAGTATTCCAAAACACAATAATTGCTTTCATCATTTGATTCCATATATTCTTTGTTAAAAAGTATTTTCATTGTCAGTTGCGTCACTAACGTCTCCGCTACTGCTGTCATCAACCTTCGCTTAGGCAAATAACTGACTCATATATATCTTGATAAAGGGTTCACTCTCACATTTTCCTAAATTTTAAAAATAATAATATGTAATTTCTATCAGAACATGGATAACACTAATTTTAATTCCGAACATGATATACTTAATTCATTTTTTAAATCAGTGGTAAATTAAATCACGTAAAGTACCAAAACTGTGCTAGTAGCACAACAATATGACCTACTTAAATTTGCAATCTAACCTATAAATGCGCAATGTAAACAATCCTCATTTTAATCTTAAAATCGTTCACTTAGTAAATTTGAAACTTCTAGTAGATAAAAACAAACAGTAATATGATTACATATCTGTTTAGCAACTGTTCCATATCTGATAAAATTTGTCCAGCTTGGTGTACTAACAAACATTGATGATAAACTTTAAAAATAATTACCCGAGCTCCACTCCGGTTTTTCTCATATTTAACACATTTCTTCGATGTTTTTCTGTAAATAGAATTGAAAATTACAAATTTCAATAAAAAACAAATCGATGACTGCCGATGACATTCGATGTACTAAGATTTAGTGTTGCCCTACTTTTAAAATTTTTATTACCAGAAACATTAATTTTCACGACTTTATAGACAGCTATAATACTTGAACACTTCCATAGCAATACACTTACGTAACGTAACTTTTTCAAGAGTGCTAGTCACTCTATAATAAATTTAATTACCATAGAGATAAAGATAATATTCATTTAACTTCAAATAACATCAATTTGAAACATACACTTAAATAGAATTCACTACTAACACGCTAAAAAACTAAAAAAAAATTACGTCCAGTTAGATCATATAAAAAAAAAAAAATAATAACCCGGAATGACAGTAGTGCAGAATGGAATGTTTCTAACTTTAGAAACTAATCGTTACACGAAAAAACCTTTTGAATGGTTATTTGAGAGTACAATGACATTGAAAAACCTTTCAAGAAGGTTTTTCAATTCATCTGTGCTTTAATGTTGTATTTCCTGTGTGATCGAAATCTTATTTTTATAATAATATATTATTATGCTGTGAGTCATTAGCTGATAAGGTTAATGGCTCAAGATTATTCATGAACTTGATACTACTTATTTTTATAAATCATGATATTTTTAGTCTAATATTTTTGTGGGAATTACTTCACCAAGTAAGCAGTTAAAATGATGATGATGAAGTCTTATACCATCTTTATTTTCTATCCCAATATAATATCAACTCATTAGACGGTAGTTTTTAAACCAACCATACCAACAGTGCCTTGGATAGCATTGTTGGTGCCAACGACGTCCTCGAATATGATTTTAAGGTGCATTAAAGGGGATAGCTACAGAATGGTAGTAAAATGTACAGTATTTTTAGTTTGCCCCCTAAATGAACGTTACGGATTTGCCGGATAAGAATGAAAAAGGTGAATGACTATAAAGGGTGTATCTGACATCGACGCACAAACGAGTACCATGGATCTAGTACATGATTCTGAACCCCCAGTGGTGGAATTTTTCGTCGGCTTTTACACGATTTAAAAATAAAAATATGTAGTTTTTTTCACTTTAGACCGTTCATAATTGCTATACTTTTATAACCAAATAAGATTTTAAAGTAAAAAATAATTAATTCGCTAATTACACAAAAAAACGCAATGAAAACAAAACTCGAAAAACTATCTTATCAGCTGATTTAATAGAGTTCACATCAGGGATCAACGTCATACCTACAAATCCGCACGGTGGCATGCTTGCAACGTTCATAGGCCGAGCCGACCCTTTTTTTTAAACACTGTAAATTCTGCAACCCTTCATTAACGACATAAATGACTATCATAATTTTATTAGTGGCATGCGGTCTAACCTTTTCGCGAAGTTTGCGTTACGATGTCAGATACACCCTGTATAGGTTACGAAAGATTACTATGTTCTGTTTATAGATTTAACCAATATGTTTGTTTGCATGATATCATGCATTTCATAGACCTCGCTCTTAACTGCATGCAATTTTTTTCTACTACAGGTATACGGGTCAGCAGTAACTTTTTACGAGAGATACCCTAACTCCAAGCTAACAGAATACCAGATGGAACAGCTCGGATGGCGGGAAGGCATATCACATACCACGCATTCGGTGTACGCAATCAAATGTATCTGTTTGCTGTCTCGATGGCCTTTTAGTGATTCCTTTGAAAAATGGCTGCTGTACATACTTGTAAGTACAAGCACTGGTTATACTGGTCTAGTTTTATTGTCACTCTTTTTTTTTTTGTTGTGATGAGAATATACGGTGGCTGGGAGTTCGATGTCGACTTCCGACCAGGGCGTCCCCTGCGGCGGCTAGTGGCGTGAGGGCGCTGGGATTCCCGCTGCCTCTCGCGCTCCGCCTCCTCCTTTATCAGCATCACTGCTTAATGCAGTAGAAGGTGACGGCCTGCCATGCACCCTCGCTCCGGACCATGGCTTGGACCAGGGTTACACGGACAGGGAGGACACGGCGGTGCTCTACCCAAGCTGGGCAGACCTCCACCGTGTCCTCAGGGCGATCCACACAATGGTGACACCCTGGTGTTTCCTCCTGCCTTATACGGAACATGAACCTCTTGAAACAATCTTGTCCGGTGAGGACCTGCTTCAGGCGGAAAGCGAGGGCTCCGTGACGCCTCTCTAGCCACTCCTCAAAGAGGGGACTTACCGGCGCTATAGTGGCGTGCCCATATAGTCACTCCTCGTCCATACATTTGACGGTACTTGAAAAATATCTAAAATTAGGAAATAACTTAGTTAAAAAAAAATGCTGGAGCGGAGCTTATTTTCCAAACTGCGGTGGAGAAATTTGGGAAACTAGTCATCCCTCTGAAACCCAGGGCATCATAGTTTCTTAGATTGTACATATATTATATCCAAATGCTTATGGGTGTTTGGCTTTGTATTATAATTGTTAATGTAATGTAATATTGTTCTTTCAGCAAATGTCATGGAGTCAAGAACCCTTAAACATACCCATAGAAAGGTATATAACTCATTTAATAGAAGAAGTGCCCTTCCCAGAACCAAGAATACTTTTACAGGTAAGTCACTCCACCTACCTCTTAAAATCTTCCACTCATCGGATCCGTCTCGAAGGTCCAAGTTTTAGACTAAAATGTAAAAAGTCGTCTCTTTCATGTAACTTTGTTATTGCATATTTATATAAATAAATTACATATATTTCAACAGTTGTCACCAACAAACCAACATGACCGTGTAATATTAACTCGACGCGACGATCAGCCACTCGTGCGCAGCGGGGCTAGCTTCAGACAACTACTGCTTAACTTAGGCCCCGACAACTGTCTACTAGTGTTAGCGTTAGCTATCACTGAACAGAAAATACTTATACATTCACTCAGGTAAGCAACTACTACTCTACTCTCGTCCTTATCCAAACAAAATTTAGTTTCATGCTTGCTTGCTCAAGTTGTCTTCTCGGCAGACTCACGAAAAAAATCTAATTTAAAAAGCAATGGACTAACAATGGCTCCGATTCCCTCGTTCACAAACTAAACTAAATTTAAGTTAGTGCATATTTTTCTTTCTTTTTCATTAAGAAAAGGATAGAAAATAAAATGTTAGTTTAGACCTGTCAAATTAGTCCCCGCCTGACGTAAATTAAATAGACGTATTTTCGGCCGCCGCTTTTATAATCGCGTCTAAACTGTGTATGCAGTATCTTGATTCATAATTTTTATCCTTTTCTTAAAGAAATAGAAAGAAATACATGCACTTAACTTAAAATTATTTTAATTTGTGGACTGAAGAGAATCGCCGCTAATGTATTTCAAAATGATATAGATTTATACTAATACCGTCACGTAACTACTTCGTAACGTTTCGCTTTATGAGAAAGGTCTTGAATTCTCCTCTACAATAAATTTTGAATAACAAAAGTATAGTAATACCTACTTAAAATCATATTGGGTATGTATCCTCCTCCTCAAGTCGTTATCCTTATTACTGAGGATCGTGATGTCCCTGTGGAATTTTCCTCTCTTTTACAATAGTTCACCATCTGTTGCAGATGGGTATAAATAAAATTTTTCTAATTTTGTATTTATTTTTTAAAGGCCTGATACATTAACTGCAGTTTCGGAAGCAGTCTCAAGTCTTCTATTCCCGTTTAAATGGCAATGTCCGTACATACCATTGTGTCCATTAGGTAAGTAAAATTTTAGCTTTTTATTTGATTTTACAGTGAACAATGAACTTTATGCCCTCGTGTTTAAGGTCTACAATGACAAAAGTCACTTTTAAAAATATTTTTCTAAATATTTCAGGTTTAGCAGAAGTATTACATGCTCCGTTACCGTATTTAATTGGAGTTGATTCAAGGTTTTTTGATCTTTATGAACCCCCACCAGATGTGACTTGTGTTGATTTAGACACCAATAATATTACAGTAAGTATGTATACTAAAAAATATAAGTTATCAACTGCACCTGGTTCACCCGCGTAAGTTTAGATTCTGTGGGAATATTAAGATAAAAAGTATCCTATGTGTGAATCCTTTCTGTAAGTTTTTTGCCTGAAAGAGTAACATAATTTCATGGCATACTTTATTTATAAAGGTGTAAAATCATTTGACATTTAAATCATTTGTTGTGAGAATAGTATTTTAGTATTTGGCTCATGTTTGCCTATAGTTTATTCGCTTTATTGTAACAATTTCTTTTAATTATTTCAGATTTGTGAATTGCAAAGACATATATCTCTCAAATTACTGCCGAAGCGGCAAGCGAGAGCACTTAGACAGACCCTAGACTCGCTTTACGGAAATATTAGACCAGGTTAGCAGATCCACCATATTATTACCGAAAAATATTATCAACCGCACGTCCATGGCAACATTCAACTTTGCAAACGCCTTTATTTCGTAATGTTAAGGCCGGTTTTTGTAGACCACATTTTTATAAACCCGGGGGCCTATTCTGAACGAAAGTAGTTTGAAACTGCGAAGTGAACTCTTTTAATATTTTTGTCGAACGGTACAGTATTTTAAATTTTAAGGTTAATATAGCATTGTATATGGTTATATGGGCTCAATGCCTGAAATAAATGGATAAATAAACTAAAATAAACGGACACTATCAGCAGAAATTGGTGTCATTTTGACAGTTCAACGACATTCATTGCGTTGGTTAAGTCATTGACCGAACACATTTTTCGATTATATGAAGCAATAGATTAGCAATATGTCTCAAAATGATTCAAATTGAGATTAATAGTGTGCAATTAGGGTGCGAGGAAAGGAATAACTGTCAAATCGTGTTATCATTAATTAATAGGAAGGGCATCAAAATAATCTTTAAGTCAGAGATACAGAGTAGACTCGTAACTGGACAAAACTATGTATGACGTTCGTTGAGAATAGACTTCTTGTCGTATGAGTTGAATATACGACATAGTAGGTTGCCGGAGCGCGTATCTCAAGTTATCACACTCGCGCGTCTACTATATGCCGTGGTATTAGTACTCTATTTGGAATATGGCATAAACACGAGTACATAGTATCGCGCCATAGGAACGGAGGACGGCAGGTCAAGCTACCCGAAACTGTCAAATGTTCCCAATCAACCTTGAGCCTTAATTCTTTAAAGATAAAGATGAAAATCTAATAAAGAACACTGACAACTGTTACTAGCTTGATGTGCTGTGTCTGTACAATGGTCTACTTGAAGGACTAAGTGCAGAAACCAAATCCGTAATATGGAACATAGAAACGAATAAAAACTATCCGTAAATGTAGTTACTGTTAGAGAATACTCATACGTACGGACGAAAGCAAGTCAAGCTACCCGAAACTGTCAAATATTCCCAGTCAACCTTGAGCCTTAATTCTTTAGAGATAAAGATGAAATCTAATAAAGAACACTGACAGCTTTTAGTAGTTTGATGTGCTTTCGTCTGCACATTAGTATGCATGTTCGCGGTGTGGTAAGGATAGGAGTGGCTAATGGCGTGCGGTTGAACCTGCTTACTCTAAAATAATATCATGTTTTGTTCAATTTAGTTATTGTATCTTTTTAGCTTCGCCAGTTCATCATTCAGGTGAAGCGAAGTATAATGGAGAACCTACAACGAGTTTAGATAGAGATTTCCAGAAGAGGAAAAAGGAGGTAAACTTTCCAGTATTGTAAATAGGTGAAACATGAGCTTTGTGTAGTACTTTTGTCTCACAAAGCGAAACGCGCTTTACTTGCGGTCACCAACTTCACAATCACTGACAAACTCGGACAGCCTCCGTGGAGTGGCGGTAGCGAATGCGGCCACTGCGCAAGGAGGCGCGGTTTTGTTCTCCGCACAGTGCAAATATTTGTATGCATGAATATGAATATTTGCACTGGTCTGGTCATGCCTCGGAAAACACGTTAAGTCGTTGGTATCGGTTGCCATACGAACATCTAATGGCAGTCGTTACGGGTTGTTGGAGTCCTCAAAAGTCCAACAATTGGTTTAACTGCAATGCTTCGATATCGCCTTCGGGTTGTGGAGATCAGACAGAAAATATCGAAATTTAGCCAAAATCAGCAGTTAGCAGACCCCAAACTCCAAAGCTGAAAAGCTTCGGATGCGACTGGGGTTAACTCTGAGATGATGATGATTCACAATCACGCTATGAATGTGTGTGTACCTTATGCACACATTTATAGCATATAAAAAACAATTAAAATAATGCTTCAATAATGAGCCGATTCTCTGCACAGTAACTCAGTCGCGTTTCAGGGGGGTTGGGGGGTGAAGTAATGCACAGTAGCGTGTAGAGTATAATTCACTTGTAAGTGCCGTCTACACGCTCCGTCTTGCCTGCACAGTCCAGGCCTGTGCAGTCATGACTGTACAAAAAGACGGAACATTCGGGACTGCGCGCGCTACCGTCTTGTCGTCCACACACACGCGCTTACCTGCGCAAACTGGTTTGCACAGGCATGCTCGCTGGTAGCATTAGAACCACAATGAAGTTTGAATCGAGCTGTAGCTTTTACCCTAATATCTCTTTATTTTCAGCAAGCCTTAGAGCTCAAAATTCAAGAAGCGTTCCTACGTTTTATGGCGGTGACCCTCCAAGGGTATCGGAACTATCTTATACCAATCACGAAGGCACCCACTGTTGGTACCACGGACCCACATGCGCTGTTCCATATGGATGCTTTCTTGAGGACCAGGGATAAGGTAAGATAAGAAGAGAACACGTTTCATTGTGTAAATCATAAAAATAAGCAACGATCTAAAATCCATAGTAATATTTCAGATGTAAATATGCTATAATAACGACAGATTATTACAGCAAATAACATTTTTTGATATAATCGGTGTTTTTTTTGCGAATGTGCACTATATGGCAAAACTAGTATCTGGCACGGTTATTAACCATAAGGGCAAGACAGCACAAAACTTGTTAAGTCTTTAGAAATCTTGAAAGTAACATCTACCATCCTGCTCGTACTTCTTAGACCGCAAGCTCCACAAATCTCTAATTTTAGAATAATATATCAGATATGGTTTTTTCAAATAAAGGTTCGTTATGCCAGCTTAGTCTTTCAATATAACTGCCAATTCGTTGTTGTTCCAAATAAAAAAAAAAAGAAATTATATTTTTTCTGGCTCGTAAAAAAAGATCATAAACTAAACTAAACAGGATAGAAAAATGAAATTTATGTAAAGAAAGGTAACAAAATATCAGAAAGTCCGATAAGAGGCTTCTTCTTCAGCCTATAGAAGTCCACGTCTGGACAAAGACTTCCTCTAAGGCTTTCTACAATGACCGGTCTTGTGCTGCCCGCATCCTTCACGAGGTCATCGGTCCACCTTGTTGGGGGTCTCCCTACGATGCGCCTTCCGGTACGTGGCCGCCTGTTCAGAACCTTATTGGCCTATCGGCCATCGGTTCTATGAACAATGTGTTCACCCATCGCCCACTGCCACTTAATTTTAGCGACTCCAAGATCTATGTCGGTGACTTTGGTTCTTTTATGGATCTCCTCATTTCTGATGCGATCGCGCAGAGAAACTCCGAGCATAGCTCTTTCCATCGTCCTTTAAGAGCCTATGTTCTTCGTTAATATTCATTTATTTCAGATAGAATAACACCCATTAAGCACAACATTTTCCAACTTATTAAACCCCTTAAACGATTACGAAACTCGATCGTCGTTATCGAGCGCGTTTGACTCAGCGATTGGCCCGCGTCAAGGTCGTAGGAACTCTCAACCAATGAGAGCGCCAAACGCGCTCGATATCGACGATCGAGTTTCGTATTGAAAACTCATACTAGGCCTTCTGGTGTGTTTATTCATAAACGATGACTAAAGTTAAGTGACGTGCCAACGTCTAAAATGTATGGTTAAAGAATCGCTAATCACTAGTTAACTTTAACCATCGTTTATGAATAAGCGGGATGCTATACAGCCTATGTTAAGGGCCCGGTTTCCGCACTTAGTCCTTCTAATGGACCATTGTGCGTGACTTCTCTTTCTAAATTACATCCTATTTTTCACAGACACACCAACGTTTCTACGGCCTAATGATGCGCACGCAAATGTTCACCCGTTTCATTGAGGAGCGATCATTCGTGTATGAGCCGGACCAAGGACTGACGTTCTTCGATGAATGTATAGAAAGGGTCGCAGCCGGTGACGAACATTTGTTAGGAATGGATACCAGTAATGTTTCTGAGAGGACCGCTTTTGTATTGCCGCCTGATCCGCCGGATCCAGGTAAGATGTTGGAACTATTAATTTTTGTCGGACGGTCACTTGCCATTCAAATCAATCAAGCCCTTACCACTAACCTTATTCCAGAGGCCACATACAAGTACGAAAATTTCACACTAGATGATAAAGTAATTCAGTGGTGCGGTGGGCGAGCTCGTGCGGCCGCTTTACACGCGTTACCTCCGGCCGCTCTGCACTCTGCTGAGTCACTTAACGATGCAGAGCCTATGGCGAGAAGGACAAAACATGAGATAGCTGCTGCACAAAGGTAAATACTTCTTTTGTATATGGATATAATTAATCTTTTGAACGCCACAACAAGCCCGAATGTCGATATAAATACCTACGTAAAATGTAGGGATTCCAATTTTATATTGATAACCGTATTACCTTATTGGCTAGTCATACTTGAGAGGCTGGTGTTTTAACCACTGGCCTAGTGGTTAAAACACCAGACTCTCAAGTACAAGCAAGTACCAAGGTGAAGGAAAACATCATGAGGAAACCTGCCTCCTAATCGGCGAACACATTTTTGTCAAATGATTGCGACTATTTGGGATTAGTTGGTATCGTTCGGGCCGCCCATTGGTCCGTTCGGTCGAAATGATCCCAACTAGTCACAATCATTTGACAAAAATGTGTTCGCCGATTAGGGGGCTGGACTTTAAATCTGAAATCACCAACCTGCATTGAGCAAGATAAAAAGATAAAGATAATTTTATTTTGCAAACATGGACAAAAAAGATGGCAAAAAATAAATTTATATATAATGACAGATTCAGCTATGTTTTGCCATTTTCGCATGCAAAAATGGTGGAGTGATGAACAAGCAAATGCAAGCGTGGTGATTACGCTCAATCCTTCTCTGTATGAGAGGAGAGCTGTGCCCAGCAGTGGGACGATAAAAAGGTTGATGATGAACCATTATTATTACATGTCAACACTTCTAGTTTAAAAAATGGACCACTAATATTTCTAAATTAACTTTATAATATTAAATCTTTCACGACTTTTGATTTGTTTTCTGTCGAGTATAGTCGACATTAGCGTTCAAAAGGTTAAAGAATGGAGAAAAAATGTCTTAAAAGGAAAAATAGTAGTATTACATTATATACTATTAGTCTATTCGTTCTTAAATAAACTTTATTTTCATTAAAATAAGGTTAATATTTGATTAATGTGAAATAGGATGTGGATGTGCACTTTTCTTATACGGATCATAATTCTAAGCAGGGTGGTATCGAGAACATGGAGGTATATCTTTCACGTAAAAACTACTAAACACATCATCATGAAAATTTGCAATGTACACATATGATGCAGGTGAAACCGTAGGACGCAGCTGGTTCATAATATTTTGAATTTCACTTATACAACATTATTTTTTGTTCATGCGATACCTGCCCCCTAATCGGCGAACACATTTTTGTCAAATGATTGCGACTATTTGGGATCGTTTGGACCGCCCATTGGTCCGTTCGGTCCAAACGATCCAAACTAATCGCAATCATTTGACAAAAATGTGTTCGCCGATTAGGGGGCTGAAAATAGTTTGTTCAGAATAAGCAACTGAATCCATTCCAATCATTTTTACACTATGTTATATTTTTTTCCGAATACATTTAGAAATTGTTGCACTGTGGTTACCGAGCGCCCACGGTAGATCATAGTATTGTGCCGTCGCAACAGCTGACGCCAGAGGTCAACGCCCCACTCGCTCGCCTGAGCGGAGCGAGGACCATATTTTTGTTGGGGCAGCCAAGTAGGATAACAAGCTCATAACTTTGTAGTGTTTCATGATATCTTTTCGAAATTTTGTACATAAATTTTGTACATAGATTCTTTACTTAAAAATACGCATAAAGAAAAAATAATGTTATATAATTTTCAACTTCACATAATTACATTCATTTTCACATAATTATTTTCAGACTAGCCCGCAAGGCGAGTTTGTCAGCGGAGGCGTGGGCCAAGTGTTTGCTAGGCGCGTGCTATTCACTGTACTTCTTGTCATTACCTTGCCGGATGATGTTGAACCGTGGAAAGGAACATGCGACGTTAAGAGCTGCGTATGAGTTGTTAGCACGAGCTACGAAGTTAAAAGTTCCTTGTGATGAGGTGAGTTTTAGAACGTTTTGTCGTATTACTGTGTAATTATAATTGCCTTTTAAAAGTGTTCGTAAAATCTACTTACAGAACATAAATCATTTGCCAATATTATTTATCATTTATATGAGGTTATTTTTTACTGAAAAAGTCAAAACAACTTGTGACCTCAAACTGATGATGTATCGAAATTACTTTGTCAGTACTCGTTTATTTAGTTCATTTATTTTCCTTGTAAATAATATCCCTATTATCTATGAGGACTAAGTACGGAAACCGAGACAACATAGATCTCTATTATGATGTCCCATGTCGATAGCGTTGACTCTCGCACGGAACAAATATTAGTATTACCTACAAGTAGTTGTTCCGGGTCTGGATGTTTGTGAGTTATATGTTTGTAAATGCACCCACGATACAGAAGAAATTCCTAGTATGGGGCAACGCAATAAATTTAAAACCAAAATATTTCTAAGGCTATTTTTATTGGACGAGTGACCATTACCATTACAGAATATGTGTATTACAATATTTTATCTTATGTCCTCATATCTATACTAAAGCTGAAGAGTTTGTTTGGTTGTTTGAACGCGCTAATCTACTACTGACTACTGATCCGATTTGAAAGATTCTTTTTGCGTTGGATAGTCCATTAATCCAGGAAGGTTTTAGACTATAACATCACGCTGCGACAAAGTTGCTGGCGGCAGCTAGTAATATATAAATGGAGTATTTCGTCTTCTTTAAGAATAAAATATTTAAACATCAACCTATTACGTCTTTCTTCAGTCTACCAACAAATCATTTTAAATCTGAAATTGATACATATACAGTTAATTGTTTTGAACATTCAACAAAATATCCTTCCTTTGTTTTGAACATTCAACAAAATATCCTTCCTTTATAGGTCTGCTATCGTGTAATGATGCAGCTATGCGGCAATCATTCGCTGCCGGTATTAGCAGTGCAGCTACTGTTCCTAATGAAGCGCGCTGGCCTGCAGCCCAATGCTCTTACGTATGGGTATTATAATCGATGCGTATTGGAAGCCACGTGGCCGCAGGATATGCCGAGGTAGGTAAAACTTATAGTCAGACACAGTAGTTACCAAATCTATAACATGATCACCATGTTATAGATTTGGTAAGTATTGTGGCTAATTAGAAGTTTTCACATATAGAATCATAATTAACTAGGTAGCTCAATAAAGAATTGAAGTAAACAAACTAATTTAGGGTTATCACAACTGACGCTTTACAAATCTCATATAATATCAACAGCATAACACTTAACCACATATTATAAAACAAAGTCACTTTCTCTTTTCCTATGTCCCTTTATATGATTAAATTTTTAAAACACCGCATCGGATTTTGATACGGTTTTTTTTTAATAGATAGAGTGATTAAAGAGGAAGGTTTATATGTATAATAACATCCATTAAATTGTGGAGAAATACTATTATGTTTGAGGTTTATAATGTAATGTCGTAAATAATTACATATTTTCCGCGTTTGCAGTGAAACGCATACTGAACCCTAAGAGATTTATCAGGATAATGTACTAAATATTGTACACATTGAAAAGGTCTAGAAAAAGTATCGATGGTATATGTCTAAAAAAAATAGCCATATGCTTCAAAATGATTCAGCCCCCTAATCGGCGAACACATTTTTGCCAAATGATTGCGACTAGTTGGGATCGTTTGGACCGCCCATTGGTCCGTTCGGTCCAAACGACCCCAACTAGTCTCTAATAGTAACTAGTCTAGGGGGTTGATTGATAGTAATATTGTATTACGCAATTAGAGTCCAGAAACGCGAGTGACCTTTACAAATATCTATATTGTAATAAAATTAATACCATATCTTTCTTGCAAATAATATCTCTTATTGTCTTGTCGATTGCACCGTGATTGGTCGTCTTTTCAAGTTTTTTTTTTTTATACTTATGGCATGAGTATAAGATTCTTAAAAATATTTCGTTGTGTAGTGGCGCGCAACTTCTGTGGAACAAACTTCGCATTGCTGTTGTGGGTGCAGCGTTGTTCCGGAAAGCTGGAGCGCAACGAGCCGGACGCAACCTGCTTAACTCCACATCAGCTGGGAGTAAGTATTCAGTTCATGTTAAAATATAGAAAAAAAAAAAATACGTTCGTACCGTATCTAACTGTTGAATACTGGCGCTTACGAAGTTACATCCAGTATGCCTAGTATAAGTTTTCGCGCTCGATATCGACGATCGTGTCTCGTAATGAAAACTCATACTAGGCATACAGAGGGGTAAACCTCGTAATTATAAGACCGTTCATAGTCTGATCTGTCTCAGCCTGTAAAAAATACTACATTTTTGACAAGATTTTGTATTTTTTTTGTCATCAAAAATGAAACTCCTACCAAATTTTAAACAATTTGTGTTGTGAGACTGGGTTCTTTGTTTAGGATGAGAAGTTATATCGTCACATCAAATAATCTCCCGCTCTGGGCGAACTACTGACTAAAACCCACCCGTTTTCCTCCACTTGCTTGTGCGCCAGGGGCAGTATCTCTTACGAACAATCCGCGACCACAGGCATCAGTCCTTGTGGACCCCGTCACGATGTGCTGACATCTCTTTAAGATTCTCGTGGAACAGAATTACGAGAATTCGCTTTTTTTTGCCACGAAACGCCATAATTATGGTCTATGGATAACAATAATCTATTTCGTGTATAATGATAATAGATGAATATTATCATGGTGCAGAATTGACAGCATTTTTTATTAACAGGTAGCGGCACACTTCCGCGTGTACGGTCTGCTGCCGCAGTGGGCGAAGGATCGGAGCTAGCTGGCCTCGCTAGTATGGCCACATGCGAGCCCGCAAATAGCAGGACCAGTCTGGATTCAGGTGTATATTTTATATTTATATAGCGTTATATGTTTATGAGAAAATGTGAAACACACAAAAACACTTGTCCAGTATTTTTAAATAAAGAATCTTATGTACAAAATTTCAAAAGATGTCATGAAAAGTCACAGTTATGAGCTTGTTATCTTATTTGGTTGTCCCAACAAAAATATGGTCAACGCACCGCTGGGCCGCCCACGCCTGAAGCGGCGCGGCGCTGGGGTCCCTGTCTAACACCGTCAGCTGTGTGTGCTCGGTAACTACAATGCAACAATTTCTAAATGTATTTGGGAAAAATATAACATGGTGTAAAAATGATTGGAATCGATTCAGTTGCTTATTCTGAACAAACTATGTTCAGGCTTCATATAAAGTAAAAATAAAATTGTATACAGGATGTATCTGACACCATAACGCAAACTTCGCGTAAAGGCTACACCGCATATGCCACTAATAAAATTATGATACTCATTTATTTCGTTAATGAATGGTTACAGAATTCAAAGTGTTTAAAAAAAAAGTGTCGGGTCGGCCTTTGAAAGTTGCAAACGTGCCGCCTTGCAGGTTTGGCGTTGATTCCTGATGTGAACTCTATTAAATCAGCTAATAAGATAGTTATTAGAGTTTTGTTTTCATTGCGCTTTTTTGTGTAAATAGCGAATTGATTAATTTTACTTTAAAATGTTATTGGGTTATAAAAGTATAGCAATTATGAACAGCCTAAAGTGAAAAAACTACATATATATTATTTTAAATCATGAAAAAGCCGACGAAAAATTCCACCACTAGGGGGTTCAGAATCATGTACTGGATCCATGGTACTCGTTTGTGCGTCGATGTTCAGATACACCCTTTATACTTTATTTGACCAAAAATATACATTGATGAAAAATACATTCAACACTACAAATGGGCGGCCTTATCGCTAATACTACACTTATTGCTATAGAACACATAGGTACTTTATTATCAATACTGGTATTCACCTGCTTCCGGCTAGACTAGAAGCCGACCCCAATACAGTTGGGAAAATGCCATCCAAATTATGACTACACGACACGTTTATTACCAAATGTTGTATATTCAGTATTGGGATATTTCAATTGTTTTTGATTGTGCCTCTTTGTCGCTCTCAGTTTAAGCCTTAAATAGAATGGGGTAACGCCGTATGAGTCATGCTTTTTCGTGCGTGGCTACCAGCTCCATCGAATTATAAGACTGTCACGTCAAAAAAAATTAAAAAAACTGAATGAAAAAATTCAAAAACTCTCCTCTAATTGGTAAAATATGTGCCACAGTCAACAAATCCATCAGCTCGACTGATGACAAAAACAACCATTTTACAGACTGCATAATTAACTGTCGTCCTCCGTGGCGCAGCGGTCAACACGCCTGCCTGCGACGTGGAGGCCCCGGATTCGATCCCCGGTCAGGTCCTGATGGAAAACGATCTTTTCCTGATTGGCCTGGGTCTTGGATGTTATCTATATATGTATCTATTATAAATATAGCATCGTTGAGTTAGTATCGCATAACACAAGTCTCGAACTTACTTTGGGGCTAGCTCAATCTGTGTGATTTGTCTATAATAACAAAAAAAAAAATCTTCAAAGCTGTATTGTTTAATTGATATGAATGATCTATTTCAGCATGTGACCGTGAGGCGGAGGCTCGTTCTAGCGCGTTCGAGGCGCTCGTACGTCGCGGTAACATCGTACGCGACGCACACACACGCACACACACGCACGGCATGTCGGCCGCCGCTGGGATACTTATATCTGGTAAACAACATTTTTACGATTTTGTGCTAGGTATTTTCTCGGTGGTAGGCCATAAAATTGGCTGCCGGTAAAAGTTTTCACCCACTAGACAAAGTCTTGCCGCCAAGCGATTCGTCGTGTTCCGGCATGATGTCAGGTGAAGCCGTACCGAGGACGGGTCTGAGCCGTTGTGTTACGATGTGTGCTGGGTACGATGCACCAAATGTTGTTGTATCGGGAGTTTGATCGTGGAGGGTCTCCAGATCAATCTCCGCCTGAGGTAGCATTGTTGGTCGTATTGTTGGGTTTCATTACATCACCTCGCTCAACTGCCGTCTTCCTTCCTATCCATGTAGTTTTGTTGAGTGAATAGGGTCTTAATAAACTAGCGCGTTTTTCCATCAACGATTGCATCACTGCTTACCATCAGGCGGGATTGCAATCAAGCACTAGTTTAAAAATTAAAAAAAAAAAACGACATTTTTAGGGTTTAGTTAGTGACACACTTCTGCTCAGTGGAAGCACTCCAATTAGATCTTACCCCTTAACCAGTATAAACTGACTTCTGATTGGATTAGTATTCTATACAACAGGAGTTGAACTAAAATTGGACAGTCATATCTTGATGTGTAGCTGTGAGTATCTTAGGTAAATAATCAAGAGGATATTTTCGCAATTAATTTTGTGTATGGTTTTTTATCAGGTGTACCTTCCAACCCGGATTTGAGTGAAACTGCGCGGCCTAGGAGTAATTCATTAAACAATGAAGAATCAAGTACACCTATTCCAATCCCCGAGAAAAGACAGGTACAGTTTTCTCTTTGTTATAAGCTGCTTTTGCTGTGCTTCCAACAGAATCAAAAAAATAAAAGATTTTTCATATAACTCCCCAAAATATACATAAAACTAGACAAGGGTCCCAAAGAAATCAAAAGGTATCAAAGGTATCAAAGTCCCTTGTAATAGGGACCGAATCTATTACCATGAATATGGGGTAAAACCAGGCTCTAGCCTGCTCCTGCGAATTTCTTAAAAACCCCCCTTTTTCATAAACGCTGCTTAAAGTTAACTAGTGGTTAGTGTTTCTTTAACCATACATTTTTGACCTATTAACGTCACTTAAATAATTTTTCATTATGAATAAACACCAAGAGGTTAAGGGGTTTAGTCATAAATGTTTATTAAAGTTAAGTGACGTGTAAACGTCTAAAATGTATGTTTAAACAATCGCTAATCACTAGTTAACTTTAAACAGCTTTAAGAACAAGGGGGTTTAAGTTTTATGAATGTTTACATCAACAGCCAATACACGTAAGTCCGGACAGTCCATCCGACTTGCGTATCCTGACGCGGTCGGAGAGCTTTGCGGGGGACGCTCAGATCGTGCAGCAAATACAGAGGCTGGCGTTTCCTCCTAATGGTTAGTATTGTCTGTACTGACGTCACAGATCAGCAGTGCTACCATGAGTTTTCAATACGAGACTCGTTCGTCGATATCGAGCGGGTTTGACGCTCTCATTGGTTGAGAGTTCTTACAACCTTGAATCGGCTCAATCGATGAGTCACGCGATCGATATCGACGGTCGAGTCTCGTAATAAAAACTTATGGTAGCCACACTGAAAGGCTTCTCACGTTTGACGTTTTTTGTCAGATTTATTAGACATTTTTTTTATAACCCTGCTTGTCCATTCCGAGACTCGAACTTACGCATAGTCCGAGTTTGGCGCTCTTATTGGTTGAGAGTTCTTACAACCTTGAAGCGGGCCAATCGATGAGTCAAAGATAAGAAGACATTGTAAGGAATAAAAAGTATGTAAATCGAAAATATGTAAAAATGTATATAAACAAAGAAAAAGAAAAAAAAACGAAAATAGTACGCAACGGGCAAAGAGCGACCCGTAAAAGATGGACAGCCGCAAAAAATTACGAGCGGAAACTATACTGCTAAACATAAAAGATTAAAAAGATTTCTTGCTATGCAAGAAGGGAAAGAAAGGCAAAAAAAAAAAATCGACGAGTCAAACGCAGTCGATATCTATGATCGAGTCTTCGTAATGAAAACTCGTGGTAGCCACACACTGTGTTATTTTTTTAGAAAGATTTTTGATGCTTTGAACTTAAATTTGATTTAATTTACTAAATCTACTGTAATTACATAATATACACTATTATTATTATTCCAGTAGTAACTCCCAACACAAAATCTCGGTGTTCACGAACACTGAGTTTCCCTGAAGAGCCGGAGAAAGAAGCCGCAGCCACTGACCTTCCTGATGCTAAGACGTCACCACTCAAGTTAGTATATTGTTTATTAGTGACTAGCGATTCGCCCCTGTGATAGAATAGTACCATCCCATATCCTCCCGTGGGTGTCTTAAGAGGCGCCTAAGGGAACATTCACCAGGTAAGCGGGCAGCAGCGCTTCTCCTGTTGAATAACAAATTACTGCGATCCTCAACCCGACGGACAAACGTGGGGATTATGGCAATGCCCCCAATGGAATGAAAGCTTTGGGGAGGCCTTTGTCCAGGCTGAGAAGAAGATCCGCCCCTGCTTCGCATGGTTTTTATGACTGTATAAAACATCGGGATTTCTTTATATTCATAAATTTAATAATATTGTATTGTACACATAAACATTGTGAAATAAAGCCTAGGCAAATAAAAGAATACTGGAGGGTTTTAGTCGGGAAAATTCTGACAGTACGCCCGCTCCGTCCATAGTTGGTTGGTTGGGTTAGTTAACCAAAACATTGTAAAACCAAATAAATATGTTGTGTGGTTTTTAGGGATTAGTCGAGCTATACGGCCAAGGACATATACGAAACGCGACCTCATTTTATAATATATAAAATTTCATGAAATTCAGATTCGAAATTAACAAATAAACATTCAAATCGTGACGTGATTATTCCCTGTGACTCCACAGAGTATCAGCTCGCACACCAGTTCTGAGCGATGATCCTCTCGGCGCATTAAGTCAGCCCGACCTCCCACAAATGCCGACCGTGTCGCCCCCCACCGAAGAGCCTTCCTTACCGAAACACGAACTCAGCGTCAGTCCCAAGCTGTTCCATCGAAGGAGCAACTCGTTTCAAGATGAACCACCGCAGGAACTTACAGGGTATACACCTTCCTTGAATATATGGTTGTTAATAAGCTTTCTTTGCAGACTGTATGTGATGGCATATGATATTGGGTAATCTGCGAGTAGTAAGTCAGAATGGGTCGAATATTCCAGCGCTTAAATACCTAAACTTAATTTGGTTAAAGAAAAATATGGATATATCTTTCGGTACACATGGTTAATTTGTATGCCACTAAAGGTTTTGTTTATTTTATTTATTTTTATTTATAAATCCATTTCAGGCATCACAGCCCATACAACATAAACAATGCAATATTAAAATAAATCAGAAATACAAATAATAACAAACTACATATACAAAAATATTATGCAAATTTTGAAATGTCAAAAATAAAGAATAAATACTTCTAAAAATACCACCAGACGGCTATAAATAAATGAATAATGCTAAGAAAAAATGTCGAAATACCTTCTTCTCAAACAAGGTATTTCGTCATTTTTTGTTGTACTAGTATATAAATGTACAAAATCCAAAATATTTTACACAATTGATAGTTAAAAGGCGTATCCACATTATTTTTTGGTTGGCATTTTGTTCAAGTTTATTTATATAAGCGCCGTGATTTCTGATCTCTATAGATAACTGACAAATATCGTGCACTTTAATTAAAAACGAAACCAAAGTGTGACCACGTGTGGAGCATACTCATAGAGTTCATGATTTTGAAAGTCCTTCATTGCGGATATACTGTAAGGTGGTAGATATTCTTGTTGGAAGTTCGGTGTACCTGATTTGGGCACGACAGCTAATCACGTATGTTCAGCTACTTAAAACAACTGATGACAGTAATGGTTTGGGTATTTCTTTTAATAATCTACTACTTGTGAATGTGTGTGAGATTTTTTTCCTTTTAACTTTCCGTAAATGGCTTAGATACTATCTAAATTCTTTCAGCTGCATGTTATGCAAAAAAGACCCTTCTATACATCCTGTACACAACCGCTCAATGTGATAACTAGTACAGAGACCGAATATGCTAAAGTATACCGTAGACTGCGCAATTTGCAGTACTGTAACACGTCTAGATAATGTTGCAACTTACTTAGTTTTCTGGTAGATAAAATATTGCTGGGCAAAGGCCTCCTTTTTCCTTCCAATCCTCCCTGGATTGGAAGGTCTTGTGCTATATCTGGCTATGTTGGCATTGCTAACGTTACCAGATCCTGATAGCACCTTCGCCGCGGTCTACCGCTGAAATAAGTAAAAAAAAAAAAAAAAAATACAACGTTATTTTATGTTTATGCGAAACCCGAAACACCGTGTCCAGTTTTTTTTAAATAAAGAATCTATGTACAAAATTTCAAAAATATACCATGAAAAACCACAAAGGTATGAGCTTGTTATTATACTTGGTAGTTCCAACAAAAATATGGTCAACGCCCGCTCGCGCCTACAGTGGCGCGACCTGTCTCACTGTGCCCCTAAGATCTACCGTCAGCTGTGATGCGCGCTCGGTAACCACACTGCAACAATTTCTAAATGTATTTGGGAAAAAATGTAACACGGTGTGAAAATGATTGGAATCGATTCAGTTGCTTAGTCTGAACAAACTCTATTCAGGTGTCGTATAAAGAAAACATTCTAAAGCCTCAAATCGATTTTCTTTATGATACGAATTGAGAATGTCACTCCTGTTTCACAAGATATTTTCTAAGGAATTCTCAATGCTAGTTATCCCTTTGAGTACAGTCGAGTGCCTCCTCGCTCCGCCCCCTACATTACACTGCGCCCGCTAACGTTTGAGTAATAGCTAGAGCTACACTCCCATTGAGCAAGATAACCTCGATAGTTTCCTGTACGCAGGAAACTGCACAGAAGTGAGACGGCGCCTGCAGGGACTGTCTCCTCCAGCCTGGTCAGTTTGGGAAACACGCTGAAGATTAGTTTCGGGTGAGTTGAGGACTTCAGTGTTTGTATATAAAAATAGAACATGAAATAATGTTGTGTTAATTCAGAAATTACGTAATCTATGTTGTTCAGTTATGTGTTTATTGTTTTGGTGTGCTCAAAATTCTAATGATTATTCTGCTATTGGACTTGCTAGCAAACACTTGGTATGATGAAATAATGTAATTAAAAAAAAAAAAAAAAGATTTTTTATATTTCCCGGGATATTTTTGACCGCATAAGCCATGTTTACGCGATCAAAAATTCTCTATAAAACAGCTGCTTTTTTTAATAACTGACAAATAATTTGTACGCTACGATCATGTGCTGATTTCATGGTTATAAATATCTATAAAAATCTGATTACACATGACTTTTGCATTAGAATAGTAACTATATTCATAGACGTTCATTTATAAAATAACAGTACACCAAAATAATTTGGATGTGTATATAATAACTATACAATCTTGTTGTCTATGTATAGATGTCACTGCTATGTTTTAGTTTATGACAAACATCTTGTTCGATATTTAAGCATGTTCGTTTAATTGTCAAAGGAGCCTTTGGGCTCCTTACTATAATTTTCTTTTAGTTTTATTATAGCTTTTCATTTTAGCTGTGTTGCATCTTCAAGTAAAAGTTTAGTTTTGTTCGTTGCCAAAGATTTTTAAAGAAAAAAAAAAAAAACATCAGTCTGAGGTAGATAGATACTTTAACGGAATTGATGAAGCAAAAAATTACTTTTCTTTAGTCTTTATTAAACAAACTGAAAATGTGTTCGAAGCCTTGGGGTGTTTATTAAGTTCGTTTCAAAATAAATAGAGCTTTAGAAAAGTCATAAAAAATTCGAGTTCTAGTTCCAACTGAATTATATGACGACTCGTGGTACGGCGAGTGCCCACCCTTAAGTTGTAGACACCACTACGATCCGGACGAAGCGTTTCGCCAACGTCTTTTTATGTCGCGTACATTGAGAAACTGGGACAATTTGCCAGGGGCAATTTGCCAGCGACAATTTGCCAGCGATGTTGTTTCCGTCTTGACTACAATTTAGGTGTCTTTAAGGTTAGAGTGAATAAGCTCCTAATAAACTATCGCGCTTTACCATCAACCATTGCATCACTACTTGTGCTTACCATCAAGCAGGATTGCGGTCAAGCACTAGTTTTTAATTATAAAAAAACCGGTATTAAAATTATTAAAAAAAAAAACATGTTTCTAAATAATTTGCGAACATGGGATAAAACTTTTTGACGTGACAATGCCTTCTAATTCGATGGAGCCGGGACGCACGAAAAAAAATGACTTGTGCGGCGTTACCTCGCGTTCCATTTAAGGCTTGAAGTGCAAGCGAGAGAGCGGAACGAGCGACAAAGAGGCACAATCGGCTTACGCGTTCGCAGCGTTCGACATCTGTCGCTCTCCTACTTGAGCCGCTATACATTTACATGTTTTCGTCAAATATGAAGTCCAGTGAAAAGTTAAATGTGGTGTCAATTGTTTATAGCAACGATAATTGCGGCGAATGCAACCGTTCCATCAGTATTTTTTTATGACGTTGTCACGTTCAACTATCGTCAGTTAACCGACTTTACAGACAAATGATTTATTTTTCTTTAAATAAAAAGGATACTTACGAACTTGACGATGCAAACAGCCTATTTGTTTTATTTGTAATAAAATAGCTCTGTTATTTTATTAACCGCACCGACACGCAGTACGCTAGCTTGTTTGTTTTCTTAGACGCTATTCGCCAGGCCGACTGTCGTTGCGCAAGGAAAACATGAAACTGGGGAAAGCTATGCTCGAGAATTACTTCAGGTAAGAATCTCGAATAATCATCGAAGAAAATCCCTTTGTATCGGGTCAAGTTTGCGAACACATGTGATGGGTACATGTAACAATATCAATCTTAACATGTTAAAAAGTTTGTAGATGTTCGTGATGTTAGGTTGTGGTGGAGTTAAATGAAATAATAGTAGACTGTAAAATATATGTAATAAATGATAGAAAATAAAACGTTCGGTTGCTTAAATAAGATTTGGACGTTTAGAGACGCTAAGAGCGCTTTCAATTTAGACCGTTGGTCCACGATACAACAGGACTCAATACAAGGCCGACGGCAGGTACGTGGATGCACGTACCTACCACTACAACACGATCGGACTGCAGCCGCGTAAATCTTTAAATAAGACGATTGGCAAGCAGTATTGCTCACGGTCGACCTCATATCAACCGTACATCTAACCAAAATCAACCATCTAATTTGAAAGCGCCCTAAGAGCAGTCGTGCCTGAAGACGAGCAACAGCTGACGGCCGTCACCCAGCTGTTCCCTTACCCGGTATCGCGGACATTGAGAGTAGCAGCCTTTACAGTTGATGATAATTTTTTTTTTCGGTTCAACGACCGTACGTGTCCTTCATCGTTTTCCAAACGGCCGAAAATTTAAAAAGTAACTGTCAAATAATTATTCGTTTTGCTATGTTCTGATATCGATACCCATCACGTCTGTGCAGACGTGATTGAAAATAAAATAAAAAAATAATAATGTTTTTGTGAACATAATTAATGCAGCGCCACTCTTTGTCTGCTGTAAGTATTCATGAAATTGATAAAACCATGCCACCCATCTTTTAATTTTCCCATTTAGTATCGAGTAAAAGTTTGATGTCTTCATTGTGTTGAAAAATCTAGTATTTAAAACATTGTAGGTCATATACCACTGTTCGTCTATAATTTTGCATGTTTTAGCCTTTTCAAAGCACTGTCTTGTGAAAAGCATGGTTGTTTTAGTGTTTGTATATAGATTTTTCTATTTCCCGCTTGAGTCAACCGTTTTTTAAAAACAAATGAAGAGACCATTTTATTTTTCAAATGTCCAGCTACATCTCAATATATCTTTCAGTCCCACGAGTATAGCTGGAAAGAGGTCAAATGAGTTACTACAAAGCGGCCTCAGCAGCCTCAAATCCGCGGCAACAAGTATTGGAAAGAAGTTCGATGAAATGAAAGAGGTTATATCAGCTAATTCTACTCCCGTGAAGGGTGCGTTCGGGAATGCGACCAGCGCTCTTAACAGTTTGATGGGAGAAGAAGATTCTACTGATGGGTCGTCTGAGATTAATCCAGATGGTTATTACTTTTTTTTAATAATATAAAATATACAATATATTAAAAAAGCCGCGTATTGATTGAGAAACATAATTCTGTATTGCGGGAAACATGTTGTTGGCAACACCGAATGTTGCAGTGTTGCCATCACCATGATAATATTCCATAAGATCAATACTGAGTAAATATTATGAAATTGTTCATAATTGTTTCAATAAATATGGGGTTTTAAAATAAGTATTTGATTGATGTATGGTTGATTTATTGTTGTAGTTGCTTCAAAGTTTTTGTACTAAACCTACAAAATATTGTAATTACAGAATGGGTGGGAACGGGAGGCGTTGGGTTCAGACGCGCATCAAGCGATGCTGAGCTAGCCTGTTCTATGGAACGTGGCTCTTTAGCCACTCTGGTGTCGCATCTACCCGATAACTTGTACCCTGTTGTCAGTGTAAGTAGTTTTATTTATTAGTTAACTGTATTTAACTATATGAAAAATAATAAAGCAAAAGAAAATATAAAACTAAAGATTGAAATAACCAATGATAGAAGAGTACTAGTCATTCTGAAATCTACCCATTATTAATAAATTATAAGTTATTTACATAAAATACAAAAGCCATAATATCGCACCTTTAAAGTAAAACCGTTAACGAAATTATAAAATTTTATAGGGGTAATGTAATATTGGCTATATTAGAAAATAGTCGCTGATTTTTCTAAATGAAATCTGAGTTCTGGGTTCTTTTAAGATAACGTAACTCACATTTTATTTAGAAAAAACCGGCCAAGTGCGTGTCGGACTAATGGACTCATCAATTTGATTTGTGAAATTAAAGGATTTAAGTTATTTGTATGAAAGATTACTAAGCGATTTACGATTTACGAGGTATTAAAAAAAACTACTTACTAGATCTCGTTCAAAACAATTTTCGTTGGTAGTTTTTATAGTAATATACATCATATGTTTTTTTTAGATTTTTCATTTTCTTATTTTAGAAGTTAGAGGCACCAACTTTTTTCCACTTTGGAAGCGTCTGTCACGCAAAGTATTCGGTAAAAAAAAATATTTTAGAAACCTCGATATCATTTTTGAAGACCTATCCATAGATACCCCACACATACGTGTAGTTAAAAAAAACATCCTAAAACCATTAATTTAACTGACGTTCATAGGAATAGAAAATAATCTTCAGATTTATGTTTCGATGTTCCGCATTACCCTTTTTCGACAGGACCAAGCAACATCAGAGACCTCGTCAATAGTTGTCCACTTATCATCGTGCTCTCAGTGCCATCAATGTCTGGCTTTCCTATACGATGAAGATATAATGGCGGGTTGGGCCGCGGACGACTCTAACTTGAACACGCGCTGCATCGCGTGCGGACGACATACTGTGCCGTTGTTGTCTATACAGGTAAGTTATTAATAGCTTAGAATAGTCCAATAAAGTATGTGATGAAAAGAGAAAAATATAAACCACAAACATATCCAAATAAACCACAGACATATCGATGCCTTAGTTCACAATTGCACTAAACACAAAATTGACATTTTTTTTTTGTTTTTTAATGCCAAATACACTAAATTTCATGCTCTTCCCTGTCCACGTATCGAAATACCGTTTTTCGGTCCTTTTCTGCCAAAAACGTGGGTCACAGTTGTATTAAATGAGTTCGTTTAATGTTCCATGAATGTGGCAATATACTAATAAGTGGGATTTTATTAACTAATATTACAATATTGATATATGATGGGCTAAAAGGACTAGTCTTTTAAATAGATGTTTTTTTATTTTTTTGTTATTTCACTTGAATTTTCTACTTTTCCCGTCTAAACTTTAAGGCTCTCTCCTCAAAAATGCAATTTTTATAGTTAGTGCAATTATGAATATATCATCGATATACCTGTGGTTTATTTTGACGCAAATCGTGTGCACCCTGTAGGCCTAGTATGAGTTTTCATTACGAAACTCGATCGTCGATATCGAGTGCATTTGGCTCATCGATTGGCCCGCTTAAAGGTTGTACAGCTTGGCAAAAAAGATTGTGGAATAATTGAGGTCACTAGTATCGCACCTGTGGCAACCCAGAATACTTAGGGTCAACAAGTTTTGATACTTGTTATTTTTGGAGATGTGATCCCAATCTTAAGTGGGTGGTTCAATCCCTCAGACACATCAATGTCCAGTATTGACAATATTCATAGGGAAAGCCCCGAAGCCCTGTAAGAAGGCTGTGTAATAAGTACCCACATACAGATAATCATGCCCCCGAGGGCAATCTAACAGTGGGATTGTTAGGAATTGGCAAATATTACAGGATAATGAATGAACACGTTTTGTTTGAAGTTTTATTTTAATACATAGCAATTTAATCAGACAAATTGAAAACACTTTCATTTAAATATTAAATTCCAGAAAAGCTCACATTTTGGCTTAAGCTTGCAACTTCAGAATCACTGGAATATTCTGATTGTGAAAAATCACTGCTACTGTCATCTCTTAAATTTATTATAAGTTGTTCCACCAGTTCATACATAATCGCACCTCTGTCAAAATATTCTTATATCTATAAACCCAGAGTGTAATATCTTTCTGAGATGTTTACGGCTTCCATCATAACCCAAGTCCTTTCTAAGTACCGGCGGTAAATTTCTCAGTGTAGGTACCTGAAACATTGTATTTTGTATTAAATCTGCTTTTTTTAAAATCATGAAATCTGGAACAGGGCAAGAATAAACCATACCTGCTTTTTCACAGTGTAAAAGAAATTAACCCTTTGTCTTGCACAAACGCCTTGGCTTGCTAAACGTATTGCACATAAATCGAAATTATCTAAATCTTTCTTCGGGCGACCTTTGCGATGTTTTCCCGGTGGTGAAAAAATGCCATTATTGTTTTCACCTTCCTGAACATTTTTTCTTATAATATTGACAGATTTACCTAAAACAAAAAAAAACATAATAACAACACTTTAATATTCATAATATAAATACCAGGAACAAACACAATCTTGCTGTACATCACACTCGTCTCCACAGAGTAGGCAACTCATTCATGGGTCAATGTATACACTTTTACAACAAGCTTCCCATGGACATTCGAAACTTACCCATTAAACGATTTAAAAAGTATATAAAGGCCAAACTTTGCAAGAAGGGGTATTATAAAATCACAGATTATTTAGAAGACAAAAAAGCTTGGGACTGAGCTGTTCGCTCTGATAAGCATTGTTATTAGCAATATGCGTAATTATAAGATAAATTATTGTAAAAATTCTCATTTTTAATGTCTGGACTTGAAAAAAGACGATGATCCCTGAGTTTGTTTCGGCTATTTCTTCTCAGAGGTAGTCAGTTAGGAAATGCCGGCTTCATCTAGTTAAAAAAAAATATATATGACGTGTAAAAGTGATCGGTGATCCTATTTGCTTAGTAAACGATTTCATTTCATTTCATTAATTCCATTTTCATAATCTTCAAGTATCTATATTGGAGGATAGCGTATACGAGACTTGTTAAACTACAAAACAAAACATAACCTCAATTTTCAATTTCTATAAACAAGACTAAAAGTTACATAAATCTGGATAACCACAAAACTATGCATTGAATACATTTACAAAAACTTATTTAATGTATAATTACTTATTTAAAGTACATAAATACCTGTCATATCGGCAGTTCTTTGATAAACATTCTCGATTATCGATAAAACTTGAGATTCGGATAAACACCGCATATAGACGTGATAAATCACTGTTCTGCCACTACTATGAATAGTTCTATTTATTTTAAATGGACAATTATGCAATGATAATTTATAGTTTTTGGAAATTATAAAAAGATTGTTATGGTAAACGCACTGTTGACACAGAATGTACTAGCAATTGACAAGTGGGCAATGTTGCCTCAATTATCCATTTTTAGTTCCAACTGTCACCGCGTCAGACTCTTTTTTGCCAAGCTGTAAGAACTCTCAACCAATGAGAGCGCCAAACGCGCTCGATATCGACGATCGAGTCTCTTAATGAAAACACATACTAGTCATACTGAACAGTAACGAACACTGATAAGTATTTCATTTTACATTTGTAATACATCAATAGTGATTTTTGTACGAAAACAACTATGAAATACAGGACATTACAAAAACCTATGGGTTTGAAAATACTATGTCGGTCTCCGTGGCGCAGCGGTCAACACGCCTGCCTGCGACCTGGAGGCCCCGGGTTCGATCCCCGGCCAGTTCGTGATGGAAAATGATCTTTTCCTGATTGGCCTGGGTCTTGGATGTTTATCTATGTATGTATCTATTATAAAACTATGGTATCGTTGAGTTAGTATCCCATAACACAAGTCTCGAACTTACTTTGGGGCTAGCTAAAACTGTGTGATTTGTCAAAAAAGAAGGTTTAAATGGCTTTTGAATAAAAGAAAAAAACTATACAGTTTTTACACTGTCAACACTAAAGAAAGGATAACATAACAACATAATTAGTGTATAATGTTCCCACTCCTGGAACACAGGCCTCCTCTCGGTTAGAGGGAGTGGGCCATAATCTACCACGCGGGCGTAATGCGGACATGCCGGTTTCTTCACGATGTCTTCCTTCAGTGTTTTGTGAGCTGTGGTGATGAAATAATTTACACAAAGTGAAGCTCCTGACGGGGTTCGAATTTTCGACCTACAATTTTTAATTTGAGAGGATAAACAACTTTCTCGATGGTAGGCCATAACATCGGCCGCCGGCAGAAGTTACCACCCACCAGACAAAGCCTTGCCGCCAAGCGGTTTGTCGTGTTCCGGCATGATGTCTGGTGAAGCCATACGGAGGACGGGTCTGAGCAGTTGTGTTGCGATGTGTGCCGGGTACGATGCGCCAAATGTTGTTGTGTTGGGAGTTTGGTCGTGGAGGGTCTTCAAATCAATCTCCCTCTGGCGCGGCATCGTTGGTCGTGTTGTTGGGTTAACATTGCATCACCTCGCTCAATTGCCGTCTTCCTTCCTATTCGCTCTGTTTTTCTGAGTGACCTAATCACTCTTAATAAACTAGCGCGCCTTACCATCAACGATCACATCACTGCTTACCATCAGGCGGGATTGCGGTCTAGCGCTAGTTTATAATTATTAAAAAAAAAAAATCTTCTATAAGTTATTAGATCTATGAAAAAGTATTACTAAATTAAAATATTGTGTTGTTTCCAGATAATCCGTTCCGACCAAAAACAAACAGAAACATTCAGCGTGCCTTATTTAAATCCTCTGGTGCTGAGGAAAGAATTCGAATCCATATTAGGTAAGTCTACACAAAAATTGCGACATATTCGCCAGAAAAGTAAAGTATTCATAGAAAAATAACTTCATTGCTACACAATGAAGGTCTGTTTACTAAAAACATTTTATAATATTTTTAAATAGTGCGATTCTGAAACGAACTTAATTAACATTGCAATAAAGTTAAGGTTTGTTTAACTTGTAGGGGAGAGTCGGTTATATCGTACCAATTTTCACTTTCACTTAAATATTTAGACTATGATAAGACTTACAATAATTAATTGATATGCAAAATAAAGTTTCATATTTTACCTTGCTAATACTGAGAAATCAACTCCATACGTTTACTCTCACATCCTTAAAAATGCTTTTTTATGAAGGACTGCCATCGGTACAATTTAGCCGACTCGTCGTTTTAATCGTACCACCGAGTTTTTAAATCGTACCATAGATCTTTAAGTTGTACCCCTCAATTAAAGACATTAAAATTTTCAATCTTATTGTTTATTTTTATTTATGGGTAATATTGAAGCATAAGTAACTACCTCTTAAGTAATAGGGACATTATTTTTAACACTTAGGTGATAAATCAATGTTGTTAACACATCTATCAAGTGTGGGCTTCACTATTTTAATAAAGTGATTTAACCATTCAACAAAGAGTGCAGAGTTAATGTAACCGCTTTCAGAAACTGTAACAACACTCCCTAAAGGAGCACCATTTGCTAGTTCCGGGTTTTGTCTCATCCTTTTAAATATTAGCATTGGAGGGATAAATTGGCCAGATACACTAGCGCAGCATACGGCAGTAGTATTGACACCTCGTTCCCCACTAGTAGCAGCGCCAATTTGTTTCTTTCCCTTTAATCCTACAATTTTTTGAGCTTTCTTTTGCACGGTTGAAAATCCACTTTCGTCTACATTGATGATATTGGTACGTTCTATACCATTTTCATCTACAATTTTCTCTAACAAATCAAAAAAGTGAAAAACATTTTCCTTATTGAATCCTTTAATTCTATTCAAAGATGTATTTTCAGGTTGTCGAACACTTAATTGTGGGTGCCTTTTCATAAATTTGTAGAACCATGCTTTGCCAGCCATCCGTTTTTCTTTATTAAAATTGTTCTGAATATTATGGATTTCAGCAACTTCAAATGCAAGACGTCGAATATCGCTTATTGTTAGACCAAACATGTGTCGTTCAAGATGAAGAATATGCTCAGCCAAGCTATTTTCAGTTTCGACATCAAAGATAACCGGTCTCCCTTTTTGGATTTTTTCATCTATTGGTATAGAATATGTCTTTGAAATTTTGTTCAAACTTAATTCTTTCTTTTCGTAAGCTGCAATAGCCCTTTCTATGTCCGTCATCTATAACAATATAAATACAGTCAGTAAAATATAAGTACCTTTAGACTAGTCGGCTAAATCGTACCAGTACAATTTACCCAACTACTAAGTGGTACGATTTAACGAACACGGCCATTCACAAAAAAAAGCAACAGTCCGGCTTAACCTCAAACCTTAGCCACGCAACAAAAACCACTAATAATCTAGTATAAAATTGTAATAGCATAAAAAAAACGTTGTATCTATATCTTACCTTGTTTACGAGTTATACCCTTACGAATTTGCGACAATATTTGCATTAACATTGACAAAAAAATGTTTTTTTCACTCACGCGTACAGTTGTCAACTCACATCAATTACTACTGGCGGTTGGCGGGGGGTTTCGCAGTGCCACGATTTGGTGTGGCCAGTGTAGAAAAAAATACTCATTAAGTGGGAAATTTAGAAGTGGTACGATTAAAATGGTAGTACGATATAACCTACTCTCCCCTAACATGTCTGAAGGAGGTCAGAACATAATATGGAGTTTCTGGTGGACTATTGGAAAAATAATATCTCATAATCCACTTAGATCAACTAGACAGGTGGACCATGGGCAACACAAAAAAATATAATAGTGAATCACAAATCTTCTCCAAAAACTTAAAAATCTCAGTTTTGAAAGGTAGCGATTAGTACGATGATACTAGCGAAACTAGGATGATCTGTTTGCGGATATCGGCTAAAACTGTCGCTGAATTGAGTTGTGAAGTGAAGATTAGTTTTCTGTTGTTGTATCTGCGGTTAAGGAACTCCCATGCCGTTTTATAATTTTCCGAGTTGATTGAAAGATGCTGAATAAGTTTTCAACTTCGCTTTTCTCTTTGCCTTGCACATTCTGCAGCGCATACAGTTGCAAAAAAAAAAAAACAATAAGGGAAGCCTAATGAAGAGTATAATTAGAAGTCTCCTTTATTTTTACAGGTAGGGAAGGCGACACATGTTTAGCAGAGTCTGGCTTCGTAGAATCACATCCGATCGTGTATTGGAACTTGGTCTGGTTCTTAGAGCGAGCCAACATCGAGAACCATTTGCCTGACTTACTGTGTCCGGACTTCGCAACGAAGTATCACAGTACTGACATGCTGCATGAACCAGGGAAAAGTGGTGAGTGATGAAATAAGCTATTCTTTGTAACTAGCTCCACGGTATCACCCACTGAAATGACTGGATCTCGTTGTAACATAGAGAGAAAATTATAATATTGCCTATACGGAGTACGGGTCTGAGCAATTGTGTTGCGATTTGTGCCAGGTACGATGCACCAAATGTTGTTGTGTCGGGAGTTAGGTCGTGGAGGGTCTCTAGATCAGACTTCTTCTAGCGCAGCATCGTTGGTCGTATTATTAGGTTTAACATTGCATCACCTCGCTCAACTGTCGTCTTCCTTCCTATTCACTAAGTTTTTTTAAGTGAATAGGCTTAATTAACTAGCGCGCTTTACCATCAACGATTGCATTACTGCTTACCATCAGGCGGAATTGCAGTCAAGCACTAGTTTATAATGATAAAAAAAAACTCAGTAATTGCGTAACACTATTAGGAGTTTTCATTTTGATAGCTAAACAACGTTCATTGCGTTATTGACGTTGTTGAGCAGACATATTTTTCGAACATATGGAACAATGTACCATGGAGTGACGTCCTGCAATATTTCAAATCAATATAATTTCCTAACTATTTGAATAAAAGAAAAAATAAAAAATACGTGTTCAATATTTTTTATAAATCTATCTGATGGACATTAAATTATGTTTTAGGATACAACCCAATTAGCACCAATATCCTTTAAAATAGTTCGATCGTGAATGATACTGTGTTACGTAATTAGATTGCAGACACGGTCTACCCATAAATTAATAAGCCGAATATTAATCAAATCAAGTTAACCGTTTAAGTTATTCCAGAAGGAAACTCAAGCATTGATCTCTCTTAAACATTACTTAAAACTATTTTCAACCAATCAAATGGCTTGAACCAATACTTAAGTAATGCTTGAGTTTTGTTCTGTAATACGGACCTTAGTGTGGCAAACAAATACAAATTAAAAAAAAAAACTTCTTTTTTCATAATAATAGTGTCGTGGATGGTCCCAAATTTCTTCAATCCTACAGAGTACATCTATTTGAGAAGCAAAAAGATTCGCCCAACGTGGGGCTCGAACCCACGACCCTGAGATTAAGAGTCTCATGCTCTACCGACTGAGCTAGCCGGGCTGTGAATACTATGATCAAAATAACCATCTTATAAAGTTTCATTAAAAGGGTACCTGACGCGATTTTTATATCCGACTTTTGAATTGAATTAGTTGAGAAATTGTCAAACTCTAGCATTACTTAAAGTGAATCTTTCAATAACTTCGTAACTCGTGATTTTTTTTTTTCAATGATATTTTGAATACAGCGAACTTTACCATCACTTATGCCAAAGTAAAATTCAAACAAGTTTTAATTTAAATTAATATTGACATTGTGCGATTGCTATACGGGCCGTCCTGTTCTAGGAAAATCTTACCATGAATATGATATATGACTGGTAAAGTGCTGTTGAACGTAGATGATACCGGGAATTACTATTTAAAGCTTTTCACCTTAGTTTTTCCACAATGAGATTTTTACAAAATAAGATTCCGTTAATCAAGGTTATCGCCAATTGTTAAACTTAGTAGTACTGGGCAGGACACATTGCTCGAAGAACAGATGGCCTACGTAGCCTTGGAAGCCACATGAATCCCTTCGATGCTAGAATCACCGAACTGGTTGAAGGATAGGCCTATACACAGCAGTGGAAGTCTTTCATCTGAAATTAAACTGGCTGCTATGTTCTGTCGAAAAAACATAACATTGTACGCACGACAGCTACCCGAAACTGTCAAATATTCCCAATCAAGCTTGAACCGTAATGTTTTAGAGATAAAGTTGAAAATCTAATAAAGAAATCGGACAAATTGTAGTAGCTTGATGTGCTGTAGTCTGTACTTATAACTCCATTTGTGTGAAAATGTACACATGTCTTTACATTCACATGTCTTTACATTCTCCCCCTTCGTTTGTGTATTTTCAGGGCGACCAAAGGGTTTAATATCTAGTTCAACTGTGCGTATCTATTTTGAAGTGTCCACGGAGTCCAAGAAAAAAAGATTTTGAAGAATTTTATGTAAAATGTTGCTTGTATATTGTTAGTATATTTGCCCCGTTGTAATGTAGCTTTTGCCTCAGTTGGGATGTCGAAAATTTTTACTTTAACTTCTGACAAGCGCTAGTAAGTCTGCTAGCCATTATGATTTTCGACATCTTGAAAATTGATATCTCATAGACGTGACACTTTATGAAGTTTGGTCTCACCATGTTTTCTATTTGTATTGAGACATCAAGCCATAGACATACACTAATGGACATGCCGTACGCGTATAGTCTGCAGTAATTTTTTGGTTTGAAAAAAGTGAGAGATATGGCCTGTGCCTTCGGTCTAATACTATCTCCTTCCTCATAGATGATTGGTGATTTTGAGAGAGATAAAAATAGGCGAAACTTCGTTTCCTCTCTTTCTTTCAGAGTGCCATACTTCTCATCTTTAAGGCATGTCCATTAGTATAATATGTCAATGATGACAGCTATCGTAGTGTAAAGGTTTTAATGCATGGCTGCCATTTTGATATTGAATCAAAATTGTGGATAAGTAGGTAAGTATGCCACGCAAAGAGTATAGTAAGTATATAGTTAAAGAGTGCCAACTCTGCGGTAAAATTTGCATGTATGGAAAGTGATGCCCTCTACCATTTGGCGGGTGAACAACTACTAGTGAATGATATAGGTACGTAGCTAATGCTATACGTATGTAGCTGAATGATATAGGTACGTAGCTATGTATATTATAGCTACGTACCTATGCATACGTAGCTACGTATCTATGCGTACGTAGCTATGTATATTATAAGTCTGGGTTTTCAGATGATTAAAAAAAAGTATTCAGTAATTTATTTATTTTATGAGTGGAAACTTTACAGCTGACAGTATGTAAACATAAAATCTTTACATAAAACATTACGCTAATATGAAGTACGCCGAAATAATATTACAAATTAGCTGAAAGTGTCATAAATTAACAGTTTGGGGTTGAAACTTTGTAACTAGGATTAAAGCCGAGATGATTAGTATTTATGGTCTGTCTCCACAAAGGTACTGATTATTTGTTGATTACCTGTAACATACAATGCAAGGTCATTACCAGTTCACATTGTGACGGGGTCCACGAAGACCAATGCCTCCTGGGTCAGGGTTGTGGGTTGGTTAAAAAAGAAACCGTGGCCCTGGCCGTCACACAGGCAAGTGAAGAAACATGGATGGGTTTTAGTCAGTAGAAGTCAGACACGCGCTCAATATGGCCCATACAAAATAAAGAATAAATATAGCGCTTAGAAGCAAAATTAAGTTTGTGTGAAGTCAAAATTAAGTTTGTCGTCCTCTGTGGCGCAGCGGTCAACACGCCTGCCTGCGACGTGGAGGCCCCGGGTTCGATCCCCGGCCAGGTCAAGATGGAAAACGATCTTTTCCTGATTGGCCTGGGTCTTGGAAGTTTATCTATATATTTATCTATTATAAATATAGTATCGTTGAGTTAGTATCCCATAACACAAGTTTCGAACTTACTTTGTGGCTAGCTCAATCTGTGTGATTTGTCCGTATATATTTATTTATTTATTTAAATAACTAAGATGTTCTATCTATTCATCAAATCCGGAAATTAATAATCTAAAATCCCTGCTTCTTCTACAATTTTCAGAGTAGGTACTTTTAGGTTACTGATTAGCAAAACCCAATTGAGGAGTGACTTTTCGGAAGGACTGCATTTCTTTTGCAGAGTTCATACAGAATTACGCCCTTTCACAAAGTCACAAGGGCCTATTTCTCTGTAGAGTTCATACAGAAATAAATCCTTTTCAAAAATCACCCCTCAATTGATTGTAAATATCAATTGGAACAATTTGGTATGGTAATAAATATCGTGTTCACACAAATATTGAGCTAACTTAATTCTACTTACGATTGAAATTAACTGTTGATGTTGCTGAACAAATAAGACGATCTCCAGCTGTCTTGATTGATCAAAATGGTGATCACATATTCTTTTGTTCTTATAAATCTTCATATGATCACTTTCTCTAACTTGGCTGCCAACAGCGGCTATCCAAGTAGCGAACAAATCAGGGTCCTTTTCAGGGTTTGGGAATCGAAGAAGGGGTACACCGTGTGCAACTGAAATTGGAATGAAATTTGTGAATAATTACTTATCAGAATTTGGCCAAAAAATAAATAAATTATATGATATAAAAACCTTCTTACTTATATAGATAATACGGTAGGGTACAGTAATAAACACTTACCTAAAGCATCACAGTCAAAAATACAATATTTTCTTGGGAGTTGAAACATGATAACAAATCATGAAAATTGAACTTCAACTTCAACTCTTGATCAATGGCCCTTGTGGAAGAGACACCACAATTTTGCCAATAACACATGCATACATCATATCAATCTTTGTTATATTCATTCAACACAAGTCTAAATAAAATTGTTTGATTCTCTATCCGCCATCTTGCTTCCTTATCTCGAAAATTAAAATTGAAAAATATGACACTTGGACTTGACCTTTATTTGACACTTGGGATAAGATGGCTGCCAAGTTGTTCACTCGCCAGAGGTCAGGTGTCGCTGTCGCCCCTGATGCCACGTAACAAAAGTGAGCACTAAAGCAAGATTTTTAAAGAATCGTCTCAGGATAATAGCGGATGAAATTTTGCATTGAATTTTGTCGTCTTTGCAGTTAGAAATGGGAAGTTGGTAAATAGAATTCTATTGTCAGTGATAGTTAGTTGTTGTATCGATTTTTGAAAATTCGTTCGTATAGGCTACGGTCTATCCGGCCGCAACTGGCGATGTACACCTGTTTGTTGCCTGCAGCGTGTCAGTCGTCGATTGTAACGTCGTCACACGTTGACATAGCGTTTGACTGCATCGGTGGGCGCGTCGTCGGTATTGCTAAAACATTCCGATTTAGGCCAGCAGCGTTGTGGGTCAGACCGCGCTCGTGTTTACGAATAGAGCAGTGGGCCGTCTTCGGTCGCAATCGGCGTGCAGTGACATAGACCGCAGCCTAACACATCCAAGAAGTCGCATATGGAAAGTCCTGAATAACAGAAATCTTTATTGACAGGTGGTTGTCGAGTAATATGCACGTGGGAGTACTGTCGCGGCGGCACGGCGACTGCGGAAGCAGGCGAGGCGGGCGTGGCGCTGCACCACGCTTGGCGTTCCAAGCGCAGACATCACCAGCGCTCACGTGCGCTGCAGGCCTTGTTACTTACTGAGGACGACGCGCATGCGGGACACACGTGAGTACACTGTCAGCTCCAAGCGCAGACATCACCAGCGCTCACGTGCGCTGCAGGCCTTGTTACTTACTGAGGACGACGCGCATGCGGGACACACGTGAGTACACTGTCAGCTCCAAGCGCAGACATCACCAGCGCTCACGTGCGCTGCAGGCCTTGTTACTTACTGAGGACGACGCGCATGCGGGACACACGTGAGTACACTGTCAGCTCCAAGCGCAGACATCACCAGCGCTCACGTGCGCTGCAGGCCTTGTTACTTACTGAGGACGACGCGCATGCGGGACACACGTGAGTACACTGTCAGCTCCAAGCGCAGACATCACCAGCGCTCACGTGCGCTGCAGGCCTTGTTACTTACTGAGGACGACGCGCATGCGGGACACACGTGAGTACACTGTCAGCTCCAAGCGCAGACATCACCAGCGCTCACGTGCGCTGCAGGCCTTGTTACTTACTGAGGACGACGCGCATGCGGGACACACGTGAGTACACTGTCAGCTCCAAGCCAATCTCCAATTGGTGGTCCAAGGACCAGGGCCATTTTGAGTGCTATGTGATCGAATCATAAGTCATTCGATCATATAGCACTCAAAATGGCCAAGACACAAGGACAATGGACAAGGGGTATTGTTAAACATTTGTGCTATTTTTTTCTATAATGAATTGAAAAACAAAATTGTGGCATTTGTTCCTATTTTGATCCATAGTAGCAGTGTACATGCTCTATCGTTGCGGTAGCCACCGTGTAATAATACAGCGGGAGAACATTTGACAAAAAAAAGATGTGGAAACAATTAAACCTGTGTGCAGGAACAATAAATATCTGTTACTTTTACCTTGACTTGTTCTTTAATGTGAATGCAGGGTTGTCAATTTTTAGAATGCACCCTGCATTCTAAACACTGACAAAAACAAACAAAATAGCGTGGAGCATTGGCACAAATAAGTAGTCTTTACACTACACGGTCAGCTGCTGCGAATACGAACTATAGGCGCCGCCATATTGGCCTTGGCTGCTCTGATCAGCGCCTTTCACTGTATTCCTACTCCGTGGTCGACCGTCACGCGACATGCAACATACAGAGGGAAAAGTTTAAGACGATGTAATAAAAGTTTCACTTTAACCATTATTTACCTGTCCTGCCAACGGTTGGGAACTGATAACCGCACAGTATTTGCGTAATATGCTCGTAGAAATATTTAGGCGACAGTTGAGAGTAACGAAGTGGTGTTTGGCTCCTGCAGTTCAGAAAGACGATTAAAATGTATACAATAATTTAATCTTTTAAATTACACATCTAATCAGAACATTTGTAATTCACATATTTTATTGTTTCAGTGTGGCACTAGCAGTCCTCAACGGGTTGCTGAGCAATGACCTGTCCGATGCTCTACGTAAGCTAGCCGCCTGGAGAGAGAACACTTCCACTAACAAACGATACCATTCCTTCTACAGGTATGTTAAAAATCTGTATTTTATGTAAACTGTTGTCTTATTTTTGGAGGTTATTGACTAGTAGCCTAATATTATCAGCTTTTTTTTTATATACAGTATGTTAAGAAAACCCTGTCCGACCCATAAGGATATTAAAGGTTAAGTAAACACATGACCAAATATAATATAAAATTTTACGTATTCATCATAGTACCAATACAAATGAATTTTGAAATAATCTTTTTTTCCCGCGAATTAATTCCAATTTCCCCGAAATTTGGTAATTTTTAAAAAGTGACAACACCGGTATTATTATGAGCGAATAGCGATGCGACCACGTGCCGCATGCCCTGCCGCCCGCTCCCCGCGGACGGCAGGCGAAGGGTGGTTATCGCGCATTTATTAAGTTACCTCTTTTTGCGAAATAATATTTATTTTTTTAGGGGGATTTTTTTTTAAGTTTAGCCCGGTTTTGAATGCATTAGTAGAATCAGTTATCGATACCTAACAACACCTTCACGTGTCGGACAGGGTTTTCTTAACATACTGTATAGCCAGTAAGTGTTTATCACATTAGCAAAAGATTTTTGTAGTGTCAATATTTACATCTATCTGTGGCGGCAATGATGTGACGTCATTGTCCACGATCCATCAAGCGCTAGTTTATAATTATTAAAAAAAACCTTGTAAGCAGCAAAAATCGCACTTATATACTTAAATGATAATTCAAGCAGTATCACATCTCTTCTGACGTCATTCCCAGCGTTTTAAAAGATAACGCGAACAACATAATGAGGTTTATTCATAAACGATGATTAAATTTAAGTGTTGTTTAAACGTCAAAAATGTCCGGCTAAACAGTCGCTAAGAACTAGTTAACTTTAAGCGATGTTTATGAATAAATGCGACATTGTTCACTCCAAACTAAATCTATCTAATCTCTTCACACGAGGTTGGCTGGTAGAGAATGCCTAAGGAACTGAGTCCGCCTTTGTACAGTTCATGTGCGAAAGTGTAAATAAATAAATAATTGCAACCATATTCAACAGAGACATACTATTCCTCGCGATGGCAGCACTTGGCGAACACAACATCGACCTGATTGCACTTCAAAGAGAATACACACGAGCGCTCGACCAATTAGGAGGCGAAGCAAGACCACAAGACTTACCCCCTTCTGCCACCGCGGTCTGCTGCCGACACTACTTCAAACGACTGCGACTTATCGTCGACGAGTAAACTTATACATTACACATCGATCGTTAGAAAGAGAGGTATGAGCGAAAAAGACGACGCTCTACAAAGCCACTTTCTAAAACTACATGTGTTAGCGGCCAGACACTTTCAATAGAAGCTTGTATTAATTAGGGATCTCTTACGAATACAATTTGTCTTAGAAATATGAGGTTTTAAATTAATGCAAGCGTTTTAACAGTGGCGCGAAGGTTTGGAAAACAGCTGAAGACGCCATACATGACCAGTTTTAGATTTATCCATACCAAAACCTAACCTACTAGAACTTTTATGTTCAGGCGGTAGTCGAAATGATCACTACTTGAAGCAATCATTTATTTAAAACAGATGACTGTATTGAAACTGCGTATGTATTACCAACATTCGAGTGTCAAATAAACGGTGCTTGCTTTACCTACGTTAGCAGCGCGAATATAACCCTTATGTCATTCTGGTCTTGTATGTGTGTGGGTCTGACAAACCGATCATTATCGCGCAGCAATATTCGTGTAATTTGAAAGCAAATAACGCAGGGCTGCACCTCAAGATGCACCATAACTCCAGCTTGCAACGCTTTTATTTATGACGGGGCTACTCGACTACGAGTTCCGAATGTATGTTTATTTGCATACCTACTTACTTTATTATTTACATTCAAATCAGTATAAAAAAACCATATATGAAATGTATTGTTGATAAAGAGTTATTATTATTTTTGTAGTTAATTTTGAGCGTTTCATTCTATATACACACTAGTAGGGAGTGCCGTCCATTTTATTTTAGAACGATATAGTTTATCGAAAGCATTACGTTTTGTGTATGACGACGACAGAACCGGAACTTGACGAACTTCATGAGCCCGTCCAAACGGCATCAAGGTACGCTTGATTCAACATTAAAACTTATATAAATGATGAATCTATTACTAGAATCGTTAACGGTAAGGTCAGAACTGTAAAATAGGTGGAATTGTATGGATAATGTGGCCTAATTATCATGAACATTGCCCCAAAGTATCATTCACTCTTAAGCAATCTATGTAATTAATTCACGTGTCAGCATATCCATTAGTCTAGGATCGTGGGTGCTAAGTTAAGTAATCGGGACGGTGACCACAATAACGTATGTACATAGAGTTGTTGTATACAGTAGGTGTAAGGCCACGGAGGGCGGTATGTTATGTGCTTAATATTATGTGACGCGGTTGAGTTCGTAAACGAATTGTATGAATAGTCTGTGTGTGTTTACAAAGTCACATTATTTATGTCCCGAGCACCATGTGTGATTAATATAACACCATAATTAGTTTGTAATCTATAGGAATTGTGAGGTAGCAACAAGATTTTGTACACGTAGTTACTGTTGTGATATCAAATAACGTTATTTCAGAGACAGTAAATAATGTGACTGCCAAAATTCAAAAGTATTCATGAAAGTGTCAATATAGGTAGTTGGTATATGATGAAATCATATTCATTTATTATTTGTATTACAATACAATATTATTGCATCAGTGGGGTATTTGCGTACTAGACAATGGTTATCATTCTGACAGTTAACAATGTTAACATACATTACATTGTAAAGTAGACAAATCTTCTCAATATGCTTCAAATTATTCAGACTGCATATGAAAGTGTATACGCAATTAGGATTCAGATCTTTTTATAAATTGCAATTCTTTGAGTAGCCTTGTACGCCTTTAGTAAAAAGTAGCACCGCTCGACGTAAAACATACTTATGTTATTTGAACTGTATTAAAACTATCTATAGTGGAATGTAATGTAACACGAAGATTTGAATGAAATATGTACATAGACACAAATGGTTTATTTTATTTGGCAATAGCTTTTCTATACTGCCACTCACAAATACTCAGGATACTAACAAATTCATATTATTTGTATTCAAAATAATATGCAACACTATTTATTGAAATTACATTAATTACTAGAAAAAAAAAAAATAACAAAAAGTCATGTAACTAATTCTTCGATCAAATTCTAGTGATTCTTATTTATTTGAATCTACAATTTTATGTGTACCTCTTATGCCTTGGCTTATTATTTTCTGTATCCATTTTTTATGATAAATCAATTATATTGTCATGTTTAACACCAATGAATTCTATGTACACTAGTGATAAGCCAAGCGTGTGAACAAGCCATATTGTAAGTTCCATAAAAATGTACAATGAAGCCACATAGGTATTTGAAGTTGTAAAATATTCATCATAAGCAAAATCGAAATTTTATTGTTTATTCAAAGCTTCAGTCGTAAAAGGCAGGCAATAAACTTGCGGGATTTCTGTTATTATATAAAGATTTATTTTATTTTGACAAGTGTAATAAAATGCATATAATTTTTATAAAAAAATATACATAAGGCTTCGATATCAATTGTTTTATTTAAGTATCACCTACATACACTAGTTTAGCGGATCTCACACTACAACGTGCCTCGCGACTGGATGCGGGAAACGCAGACAAATTCGCCGCGTGAACGTGCTGTATGTGTACTGAAACCAGCATATACACCTACTCCAAACTGTTAAATTTATCTCAAAATATTTTCAACATTATTGATTTCGGCTATGGACCCGCCTAATGCACCCACGCACGTTCATTTAGGGCGACAGACATGCATCTTGATGCGTGGTAGTGTGATAATTACCTGAAGCATCAAAATTCAAGGTTAATTGGGAAAATTTTACAACTTCTGACCTGCTGAGGTCTGTATTTAATCAAAAGCGCGAGTGCGTTTCCACGCCCAAAAATGTGCGGCGTAGTGGTGTGAGATCCTCCTTACATTCTTCTTATTGAGACATACCTAAAACTCTATACAAGAATTTGCCATCATGGTCATAGTAGCAATCGTTCACTTTATAAGTAGCACCTTTCTTATAAGCCTTCTTTGGGATTCTTATTCTCTCTGGGTAGTTCATTATCTCGTTAGGATCATCAGTTTTACTTTTATATTCTACTAGTTCACTTCTTTTGTGACTTTCGTGGGACAACTCCATTTCATCCTGTGCTTTTTCGGAAATTGATGGTGTTGGTGTGTTTCTTGAACTTAATATAATTCTGTCATTTATGTCAACATCGTGACCTTTTTCTAAACGATTTTTTATTTTTGAAGTTAATTCCTCTAATGTTATTAGTTTTGGGTCTATTTTTTGTTTGATTTTTTTATCCCGTGGTTGTGAAGTGTGTGGACTATGCAAAGCAAGAGTGTTGCTTTGTTTATTTTCTGTAGAGTTATTTCTGTTTTCTTTAGCTGCACACTTCCTCACAATTTGCTCAAACTCTCCTAAGTCTGGTTCAGGTGTGATATCAATTTTAATGGATGTTTGGCTTAATGGAGGAATGGATCTGTTGGAGAATTTGAGGAAATGATTTCTCACTTCTGGTGGTATGTCTATTGAACCTTCTTTTAGTTCTTTCCAGTTTCTCATGACTGAGGCATCATGTCGTGCGATGCGCTGTTCTGTTGCAGGCTTCCAAGGGAATTTGAGTAATTTCTGCAAAAAATACACCTCTTTAATCATAGTTCACCTATAACAACACTTAAAATATGATCTGCAATGTTAATATTTAGAATACATAAATTCGCACCACAATTCAACCCCTGGACAATTAGATTGGTGTTGCAACAAACAGACCAAGTAATATCTATATAGTGGACCCCGGGCTCCAATGCAAAAGCTGCAGATGCAACCGGAGGCGCATGCGCTCCATAGAGGCATATAAGCACTGTATACCCTAATAATTTTCTAATTCGGAACACCCGAATCTTATTATAATATAATTTTTGTACTACAATACATTCTGTTAAAACACTACACTAAAACAGTACTTCTGCCATCTTTTGGGGCTAGCGGAAACTAGCTAACAGTTAACACACATTGCAATTTATAATGCGCGCGTACGCGTCACCAGCGCTACGGAGCGGAGAGCGACGTAAGCACGAACTAAATTTGCTTATTTTTTAGCGAGAATGGTCCTATATGTGAATAAAATTATTTGACGGTGTGCGTAAACTTCTAGTGTGGCCACAGAATTTCATTCATTTTTAAGGCCGGAAAGGCAGTGCATATTTGACAAACCGACCAAGTTTAGAGGCCATGACAAATACTCGTAGCATAATTGTTTTTCGTTAAAATACCTATTTATTTTACCAGCTTTGCAATGTTAAATTACTCCATTTTTTGTTGTTGTGATTTGTGATGTTTGTTTTCGTTTTAAGTGCAAACGGATTGAATTAAGTTTATTTACTTTAATACGTATTTCTTTCTAAAATATGCAAAATTATACCTGTGAGATTTGTAGGTTTTGTTGTTTTTCAACATAAAGTTTTGAGCAAAAATATAAATTAAAGAGTGTCGTGTTCACAATTTGGATGTAACTCAAGAAAAGGTAATATTACAGGTTGTTTTAATAAAAAGTATTATGATAATTATAACTGGTTAGCAGGCTGTGTACACACAAATTATTTTGTTTCCCGTGTATATTATTTTCAAAACATGATAGTAAAAATGTTTGGGGTTATGGATATTAAGATTTAAATAATTTTCACAAAGCCCCCTCTAAATACAATTCGTCGGAAAAACATTTAGATTCTTATTTAAAGTACCAAATTTTTGGAAAAGGTAGAATAGATGACGTGGTCACGACGAATCGCTTAATAAACGAAATATATGGTCCACGCTCAGCCGATGGGCACGCGGGGCGTTGACCTCGGTCAGCTGTTGCCACGATGCAAAAATGGCTAAATGTATTTGTGAAAAAATATAACATACATAGTGTAAAAAGATTAGAATCGATTCAGTTACTTATTCTGAACAAACTATATTTAGATTTCGTATAAAGAAAAAATAATGTTGTATAAGCACAGAGATTTGGGTAGTGTATGTATGCATGCATACACTTTTCTAAAGTTATATGTACTTTCTAAGTATACTTTGGACACCAATGACTGAAGGTGAAGGAAAACATCTTGAGGAAACCTGGACTTAAAGTCTGAAATCGCCAACCCGCATTGAGCAAGCGTGGTTATTACGTTCAATCCTCTATATGAGAGGAGACCTGTGCCCAGCAGTGGGACGATAAAAAGGTTGATAATGATGATGATGATGATGATGTATGCATACCCTCAACAAAATCTCTGTGCACGCCCCTGAATGAGACCAAGTAATATCTATAATATGGAGGAGTTTTGTATTAAGTATAAATGTGGATGGATGCTGAGAACAAGGGAAGGTTAACAAAACAATGAAAAGATTGTTTAAATAAGAGATGAAACTATACATCAAGATGATAATGGTAAAAAGGTTCTCTCCAGAGTCCCGACTGGCAGTTTGGACCTGATACTATTTTTTATATTTTGTAATGTTTTTATTTATTTTATTTTTTTTATTTAAATAAGTATTTAACTGAAACGGATTTAGAAACTACATATTTAATTGAAATACACTTTAGTCTATTTCAGTTAAATAGATAAAATATAATTAGATTGTGACACAACCTATACTAAAGAGCAGAAGCAAAAGCATTTTTCTTTATGTTGAATAGTTCTTGTCTTGAGAAGTAAAAGTGAGTTTTATAAATATCTTTTTGCATTGTACACAGTATGTTGTTTTTTTATAAGCATTTATTTACCTTAACAACAGGCACAGTGACAGGAAAGCTCTCTGCTATCTTCTCAGGAGTCCACTCATCAGGTTCACTATTGACTAAGTGACGGATTTGTTCCTTCTCACTCCATGTCAAGAGATTTGGCATGTTCTCTTTGAAGTACTTCTCTTTTATGATGTGGTGACGCAGCTCATATTTACCAATCAGTGTCTCGTTTTGGTGTTCATTGTAAGCTTCGCCAACCTGTAAATTTCGCATGATTCCATTGAAGATTATGATCCTCAGCATTGAGAAGAATGACAAGTAGAGGTACTTAAAATATAAATTAAGTGTTTCATACTAAATAAATATTGTGGTCCAAAAATCCGCGCAAAAGCCGGAAGATTGAATGACACTCCAGTCCAAACTACTTGTTTTTATACTCACATTGTAAAAGTCAGTTTCAGACTGGTCGATAAATTCTTCAATATTTTTATCTTTTACTTGTAAACCATCTGATTCAAAGGCTTTTATTTGTTTATCTAAACCAGGGTTGGGATTCCTTGTGTCTAACCTCCGACTTCTTAGGTTACGAATGATAACCTTATCACAGGTGCGGTATAACTGCCTCAAATGGATACCGAACATCTTTGTATTGTATCTTTGTGATCTGACAAAACATGTAATTCTGATAAATATGGATAGAAAGAAAGAAATAAACAAGTATTTTTATTCACAGATCGCTCAGTTGCTTAACTGTAACTCAGTCTGTGACTGACATCAAATTGACACTGACAGGTGCAGTTCGACAATTATGACATTTAGATTATAGAGGCATCAAAACCATAGACATATAGTAATGGACATGCCACAGAAGATTTCTATTCCGTACGCATATAAACTGAAAAGATCGAGAGAGATGGCCTATCCTTTCGGTCAAGCACTATCTTTTTCCTCTTAGATGATTTTGAGAGATAGACGAAACTTTGTTTCCTCTCATTCTTTCGGAGTGCCACAAAGTTCATCTCTAAGGTATGTCCATTAATATATGTCGATGATAAAAACAAACACCATCGAGCATTCTCAGTTTTATAAGGCATAAGCATACCTATGCTTTTAGTTACCTAACTATACTGCCTATACTGCAAAATATTGCAAATGCTAATGTTATTGTGCCTCTACGTCGGTGGATACAATCCTAATCGTTATATTAAGTCCAGCCAGTTCAGTCGTATACATAGCTGACAATAATCAGGTTTCCATAATCATAACGCCCGGCTGTGCACTGTTTCAATCCTATACAATGGTGATTCCTAATAATACATACTATGACGCGTTAAAAACCATCTTCAAACCGTTGTAAAAAGGAATAGTACTATTTATCCTGTATAACTCCATCTTTATCTGACACTGGAACCATGATGGTTTTAATACGTCATAGCGTAACCCCCTTTGGTAACCACCCTGCGCGCTTGTTGAAACAAACAATGTTTTATTTTTATACGAAAAGGTATTATAACAGCATTACCATTTTTATCTTAGAAAGTGCAAAGCGAAAACAACATATCTTTTGCGAGCTGGGTTTTTGATTGATGCCAGTTCCTATAATATTATCTAAACAATTCAGGCCAAATCAAGTTTGATTGCACACAACAGTTCTGCAAAAAATATAGGTTGTTTCCACGATCATTCTATGATTGTAGAATAGGAAAGTTTTCATTATACCTATATGCCTATCTCACGATATCATTGTCATGTGAAAAAACTACCAGTATAATAAGCGATTTTTTAAGTTTTTCGTTTAGATTTAAATTTCATTGGACGATGCCCTTAGGGAGCAATTAATATAACAAATTCGTCTGCTAAGTGGAACTAAGTAGCTGAGCAACAACCAAACGTGTTTGCAAAACGCAATCATTTGGTTGAGCTAAAAACCCCAAGTAAACACATTAACAAAGATAGAACCTCGTAAACGTTTTAGCACGTTGAAGGAACCAGTCCGTTTATTGAAAGGTATTTCAAGTACCCTTTGGACAGGTTTTACGCAAACCGACTGTATCTGACACATGCGGCTCGACAGCTTTGTTTTTTACTTGTGCATGTTAGTACTATAAAGATGAAACTTTGCATGGATATGTGCATAAACCAAGTCAACAGATTGCTTAAATAAAATCACGTAATATATTTTTTTTGAGTAGGTACCTCCCGTACACGTAATGGGGGGTATCACTTCTACCCCATAATGTAGGGGGGTATCATATTAGATAGGTCTTTAAAACATTATTTTTTTTTTGTTAAAATGGGGCCCGTCCTGCCTCTAAAAGCTAAACGGTGGGCGTTGGCTCGAAAAATCATAAGAAACATGTGGATAACCTTTTTCTCGCGTTAGCCCCGTAATGTGGAATTACAGTCTTTTTAGAACTGATTACTAATTGATTTGGGTATCCTTTTGCTGGACATTCAGCATTAAAAAGCATTTTTGCTTTGTTAAAATAGAGCCTTTCCCCATACTGTAGGTACAATGGCTGGCTTAAAAAATCTGAAAAATTCATGATCGTGGTCTATGTTACGAACTTTGAAGGAAAACTATTAGGGATTAAGTAATTTTGTTAGTACGTAACGCTTCACGGCGCGAATCAGCTAGTGGCCAGTTCTTTAATAAATTTAAAATTGAAAAAAAAAGAAGTTTTGAATGATTTATATACAAATAACAGGTAGCTTACAGCTTTTATTTTCAAGGGTACAATCTCTACAATACCCGTTCTTGCATGGAGGGTTTGGTTTTGATTGTTGCTTCGAGGCACAACTTATAAGGTCGCTTTTGCAATGTTGCCACAATCAAGGATAGGCTGTAGCTCTAGATCTTGAACCAGACTATATGTATTGCGATTGCAGGTATTGTGTTGCGATATAACCATGCTGAGCCATAATCCCGTCGTACGGCGAGTGTCCACCCTTACGTTGTTGACACCACTACCATCCGGACGAAGCTTTTCGCTTCGTCTTTTATACCGCGTACATCGAGAGACTGAAACAATTTGCCAGCGGCGGCATTTCCGTCTAATTACAATTTAAGTGTCTTCAAGGCAAGAGTGAAAAGGCTCTTAATAAAATAGCGCGCTTTACCATCAACGATTGCTTCACTGCTTTCCACCTGGAAGGATTGCGTCAAGCACTATTTTTTTTTTTAAATCACTATGCCCCTTTTCGATTTATTTTCGATTCCTTACAATTACGTCAATTCCTTGAATCTCAATCTTGTCTCGCCAATCTCGCGTTTAGTTCGCGCAAGTATAGAGAAGGCTCTGTTGTGCCGTCATGGGCGTAGCCAGCTTTGAGCTCAAGGTGGGGCAGCAGTCAACCTATTTTGGCCTCCAGATCCCTTGGCGGCAATCTGGCAAGGAGGCTCGCCGCCTCAGCGGAGACCGTGCGGTATCCCCAGATCAGCCGAATGGCCATGACCCACTGGGAGGCGGTAACGCGTCGGGTTGGTCGCTTTCTTAGCGATCGCGCCCGTACCGGTGCTCCGTAAAGGGCCATGGACCGCACGACCCCCGCGTAGAGCCAGCAGGAGGCGTTTAGTCCCCCTAGATTGGGGAGTACCCGCCACATGGCAGCCCTAACCGGTTCCAGTCTGGAACGCGGCGAGCCTCCTTGCCAGATTGCCGCCATGGGATCTGGAGGCCAAAATAGGTTGACTGCTGCCCACCTTGAGCTCAAAGCTGGCTACGCCCATGAAAGCACATGGCCTCGGACTTGTGCAGGGTCACCCCGAGTCCCAATTGCCGGATCCTTTCGACGACTATCGCAACCCCGAGGGTCGCTGCATCGGCCGCCGCCTGGTGCGACCTTCCATATGCTAGAACTAGCGTGACGTCAGCATAACAAACTACGCTGGCGCCGATAGGGAGGTCGGCGCGCAGTACCCAGTCGTATCCGATGTTGCCCCAACACACACAGTGGCCACAGATGCGGCCCCAAGACGGGTTCCTGTGGAACACGGCACTACATCTTACGCCGGTTCCACACTCTTTGTATTTGTAAACATCTTCATTTTTAATGTCTGGACTTGAAAAAAGACGATGATCCCTGAGTTTGTTTCGGTTTTTCTTCTCAGAGTTAGTCAGTTAGGAAAAGTCGGCACCAGCTAGTTAAAAAAAAATGAGCGCAGTTTTTACACTGAGATGAAATTGCATTTCCGAAATCACTCACTCATCACCAGGGTGGGGCAAGCGCCCCAGCTTGCCCCAGTGTGGCTACGCCCATGTGTGCTGTTGGACGCGATGATTAAATTCAACGACTTATTTCGCTCATATAGAAAGGTCCCTTTACATTCACGTGCAAACGCTTGTCCTACATAGTTTTCTATGCCTGCATTCACACAGAATCTAATTTTTTGCACGGGTGCCGATTGCCAATGCACGCTGCAGTTCTGTTTATTCTTACGTTATATAGGTGGGACTGTTGATTGTACGACCGGTTTTTATTTACGACGAGCTCGTGCACACGATTTCGTCCAACTGAAGTGTCTTGTTTTAACATAAAAACTATGTTATATTAAGACCCTCGGCAATAATTTAGCTTCTCATTATGCCATTACTGACAGAGTTTTAGAAATTGTATAATTACATACTTTGGAGTTTACACGCAAATTTATCAGATAGGTACCTACTTATTGAAATATGAATTTCATCTGAAATTGTGAGAAGTTATGTTATATAAAACCTATGTTTGACAAATTATGAAGCGGGTCAGCTACCGCAATAACGCCACATTACAAGTAGGTGTACCTATAGAAAAATACTTTCTTACTAAGTAGGTTAGTAAAGTCACGTACCGGAAGAAGCAGCGTAGGGAGGCCCCCAAAAAGGTGAACCGATTACCTGGTAAAGGTGGCGGCAAACCAATGGATGCTGGCAGCACAAGACCGGTCATTGTGGAAAGCTTGGGGGGAGGCCTTTGTCCAGCAATGAACCGCTATGGTTGAAAAGAAGAAGTAGGTTAGATTGAATGACAACACGGTTGGCGCATTGGCTGAGCAATACGGGTACGATTCCCATACGGAAGAAATATTTGTATGGCATACAGGTAGTTGTTGCGGGTTTAGTAAACGCACCCACGATACAGGAGTAATTCCTAGTGTCGGGCAAAGTTTTTTAACTACATATTATGTAGGAAACTACCTAAAACTCAGTGCATGGTCCTTTCAAGCAAAAAATCGCCCCGACCCACCAACAGATTTCAGACGTTTCTCAGTTAGTAAGTTAATTACAGCTTGGCTACCTGATGATGTTCTACTAGGACGATATATGCGTGCAAAATCGTATTTCAATTATTTATGCTTTTGTACTTTTCAGCGTTTTTAGGCTTACCTTCCAAACGATTAGTGCCAGAAAGATGAAACGATATAGACATGTGCATTAACCACGTCAACGTAGTGCTAAAATAAAATCACCAAAGATACTTTATTTTACAGTAGGGGTAAATTGTGGATGATTTTTTTCTCATGTCTGCCTCTTATTGTGGAGTTTCATTAGCATTACATAGGCCTTTTAAACACATTAAAGATTGTGATGACGATTTTTTGACTCACGTATCCATTTATGAGATATTCAACTTTGAAATGCATTTGTTTTAATAGACTGTTCTCCGTCCTGTAAAATGGCTGGATTGAAAAAACAGAAAAAGTCATTATGAACCACTATCAGCTGTTTTCCTTCAAAGTTCATCACATGAACCACCCTGTGATGAACTTTGAGAGAAAACTATATAATACCTTACATAATTTTGTTACTCCAGGGCTTATGTTTTTTTTTTTTCAGATTTTGAAGGAAAACTATAACAGCTTAGATATAACTTTATGAGTTTAGGAATTGTAGAGTCCTATGGCACGGAATCTTTCGGTCGTGAGTCTAAACTTTTTGAAATATAAAACAAAGTCACTTCTTCTTTCCCTTTGTATGATTAAATCTTTAAAACTTCGCAACGAATTTTGATGCGGTTTTTTTTAATAGATAGAGTGATTAAAGAGGAAGGTTTATATGTATAATAACATCCATTAAATTGTGGAGAAATTCTATTATTTTCAGGAGAAATTCTATTGTGATGTCGTAAATAATTAAATTTTTTCCGCGTTTGCAGTGAAACGCCCTATGAAATTTAACAAAATAATGTACTAGGTAACTCTAATCCAATCCCGGTGTCTCGGCAACCCGGATTGATCAAGCGTGGTGATTACGCTCAATCCTTCTCAATATGAGAAGAGACCTGTGCACAGCAGTGGGACGAGAAAAAAGTTGATGATGATGATGATGAATGTACTAAATATTGTACACATTGAAAAGGTCTACAAAAAGTTATAAAGGATGTATCTGACATCGACGCACAAACGAGTACCCCATGGTACTCGTTTGTGCGTCGATGTCAGATCCATATCCAGTACATGATTCTGAACCCCGCAGTGGTGGAATTTTCGTCGGCTTTTTCATGATTAAAAAAAATATATATGAAGTTTTTTTCACTTTAAACCGTTCAATAATTGCTATATTTTTATAACCTAATAAGATTTTAAAGTAAAAATAAATTAATTCGCTAATTACTCAAAAAGCGCAATGAAAACAAAACTCGAAAAACTATCTTATCAGCTGATTTAATAGAGTTCACAGCAGGGATCAACGTCATACCTACAAACCCTCACGGCGCCACGCTTGCAACGTTCAAAGGCCGAGCCGACACTTTTTTTAAACACTGTGAATTCTGTAACCGTTCATTGACAACATAAATGACTATCATAATTTTATTAGTGGTATGCGGTCTAGCCTTTTCGCGAAGTTTGCGTTACGATGTCAGATACACCCTGTATGTCCGAAAACGATTACGAGTTACGATTTTCACCAATTTAGCATTAATCCTTATCCAATTTAATACCTTAAATAAATTGTTGATTTAATATATGATATCTAAATTGCCCCTTACACTATATGATTTAAATGAATATTTTCGTAGATATTACAGATTTAAAAATTGCGGGCAGGAGCGGCCAGCCGATGCGGCAGGAGCGGCCAGCCGGCGGGCCGTTGTGTTTTTTATTCGTTTACAGTTCTTCTGTAGTGTATCTAGTATAAAAAAATAAAGCAATAAAGATGTTGTGTATTGAGTATCAGTATTGCACCCGAGCGAAGCCGGGGCGGGTCGCTAGTTTCAATATAATCCGAAAACAAATTGATCCACTTAACACTTTACACAATAGATAATGTGTAATACGTAAGGTCCTAATAGACAAAGAGTTTTTGTGGCCATGCAAGTTTTTATGACCACATTTTGAAGACGTTTTCCTCAATTAGTTAACGATGATATAATATTATTTAAATTGATATAATATTAATACAAATTGTAAAATGTTATTGCGCTGAATATTTTTGGAGTAGAGTTTACCTAGATACTATGTAAAATTCAGAAAAAACCAATTAGATCTTTTCTCTATGTACTGACGACAGCACATCAAGCTACAATCTGTCAAATTTCTTTATTAGATCTTCAACTTTATGGCTAAAGCAGTAAGACTCAAGGTTTTATTTTATTTTTATTTATTCAGGGACAATAAACAGTAATAATATGTGTTCAATTATAACGGAGGAAGGACAATGCATAATATTAACAATGTTGTAGCACACTACATGATCCAGATACGAACACAAGAAAATATGATAATGATTATATCTGACAGTTTCGGGTAATTTGACCTGCTGTCCTCCGTACAAAGCACAACACATCAAGCTAGTATAATCTGTCAGATTTCCTTATTAGGAAGATTGATAGCTCGCCGCCCGGTAAGGACCAGGCCCGAGTCGATGGCGCGGCGCGTCGTTTTTCACGCGCGCCCCAAAGAGATGTCAGCACATCGTGACGGGGTCTACGAAGACCGATGCCTCCTGGGCCAGGGTTGCGGGTTGGTTAAATAAGAAACCGTGGCCCTAGCCGTCGCACAGGTAAGTGAAGAAACACGGGTGGGTTTTACTCAGTAAAAGTCTGACACGCCCTTCCGCTCCACACAGAGCGGCATAAGTCATTTTTGACGATTTCCCAGCCCATCAAAAAAATAAATTAAAATACGCACAAGGTTGATTGGAAATATTTAACTTTGAAGAATGAGTTTTCATTACGAGACTCGATCGTCGATATCGAGCGCGTTTGGCGCTCTGATTGGTTGAGAGTTCTTACAACCTTGAAGCGGGCCAATCGATGAGTCAAACGCGCTTGATATCGAAGATCGAGGTTCGTAATGTAAACTCATGGTAGCTACACTGCTGTAGTATAACATGAAAACTGATAATGTTTGGTTGATTAGAGCGCGCATATAATCTAGACACGTTAGATTACACGTTTACGATTATAGTTATGTTTTAGTAAGCCTGATTCATGTAAATTCGTCTGAGGAATGCGCTTCCTCTTGATATCAGGATGGCCACCAGTCGATTTACATTTTCTTTTTTAATAATTATAAACTAGCGCTCGACCGCAATCCCGCCTGATGGTAAGCAGTGATGCGATCGTTGATGGTAAAACGCGCTAGTTTATTAAGAGCCTATTCACTCAGAAAAACTGAGCGAATAGGAAGGAAGACTGCAGTTGAGTGAGGTGATGCAATGTTAAACCCAACAACACGACCAACGATGCTGCGCCAAAGGGAGATTGATCTGAATACCCTCCACGACCAAACTCCCAACACAGCAACATTAGGCGCATCGTACCCGGCACACATCGCAACACAACTGCTCAGACCCGTCCTCCGTACGGCTTCAACAGACATCATGCCGGAACACGACAAATCGCTTGGCGGCAAGGCTTTGTCTGGTGGGTGATAACTTTTGCCGGCGGCCGATGTTATGGTCTACCACCGAGTATTACATTTAAGCGGAAATGGTAGACTTATTTTCTAAATCATTTTGGTAGAGTCATCTCAACATCTCTCTCCCAAGTTTTAGTTTTGTATATACCTACATACAACGCGGGTTCAATTCCCACACGGAACAAATACTTGTATGACCTACAAGTAGTTGTTCCGGGCCTGGCTGTTTGTGCATGTGAGTTTATAGGTTTGTAAGTGCACCCACGATACAGGACAAGTTCTTAGAGTAGGATAACGTTTTCTTAAAAATAAATTATTGTATTTCGGTAACAGCATGTATGTGTATATGATCGTGATAATCATCTCAGCGTTAATCCCAGTACATCCGAAGCTTTTCCAGCTTTGGAGTCTAGGGTCCGCTTTACCAGCCTAACTGCTGATATTGACTAAACTTCGATATTTTCCGTGAACCGACTGCCGTCTGACCTCCACAAGCCGAAGGCGATATCAAAGCATTGCAGTTAGACCAATTGTTGGACTTTTTGAGGGCTCCAACAACCCGTAACGACTGCCACTAGATGTTGGTATGGCAACCGGGACCAACGACTTAACGTGCTTTCCGAGGCACGACCAGAACAGTGCAAATATTCATATTCATGCATACAAATATTTGCACTGCGCGGGGATCAAAGCTGCGCCTCCTTGCGCAGCGGCCGCGTTCGCTACCGCTACGCCACCGAGGCTGTCTATGTATATACAATATGTGAAGAAAACCCTGTCCTATCCGTGAAGGTATCGTTAGGTATCGATAACTGATTTTATTAATGCCTTAAAAGCCGGCCATAACTTAGAAAAAATGCCCCTAAAAAAATTAATATATTTCACAAAAGTGAGGTAACTTAATACTCGTGCGATGGGCAATACATGTGCGGGCGAAGGGGCACGGCGCACGCGGCATCGCTCATTATATTAACACCGCCAAAATCGTGCTTCCACAAAACCGGGCTAAACTTAAAAAAAACAATCCCTCTAAAAAAATAAATATTATTTCGCAAAAAGAGGTAGCTTAATAAATGTGCGTTAACCACCCTTCCGCGTGCGGCGGGCGGCAGGGCACGCGGCACGTGGTCGCATCGCTATTCGCTCATAATAATACCGGTGTTGTCACTTTTTTAAAAATTACCAAATTTCGGGGAAGTTGGAATTAATTCGCGGGAAAAAAGATTATTTCAAAATTCATTTGTATTGGTACTATGATGATTACGTAAAATTTTATATTATATTTGGTCATGTGTTTACCTAACCTTTATTATCTTTATGGGTCGGACAGGGTTTTCTTAACATACTGTATACATATGTATCAAAAATTTAATCTATTAGGAAATAAGATACATTTAGACTAATCATTAATTAGACATGTGTGTCACATTTCATTCAACTCGGTTAAGGGCTCTATGCAAATCATAAATTGCTCAACATAAATTGAACTGTTTACATTAGTAGGAAGTAAGATTATTACTTTTATGAAAATCATCATCTAGAAAAGGTTGTTAACATGTGTCATATAGGCGTAAACAACTCGTTGCCTAGCAACGGGTTTTTACCTCTATTTTTTGAAGTGAAATTTCTTTAGGCACGCTTGACTTGGGGAGTAAGCTAGCGAAAGCGTTACGAAAAATCATCGGGCAAGGCGAACGGAAGTTAAGTGGGGTCCTATTTCGTCTGTACTACAAACAAGGAGTTGGCTCATGTAAATATTGCATGACATGTCGAGTATGAAGTTGTGAGTTCGCATCTCGCAGAAGGCAATATATATTTTTTGGATCTTTTTAAGATTTGTTAACAATTGATTACCTAAGAGCACAAATAATTTATAAATTTTGTTCTGTTCTGGCCTTTATATTGTTTTATATATTTTTGCTGAACATTTCTGATATAATTGAAAGTATAGAAGCTTGAAGATATCGTCACAATACGATAATTGGACACAAAGTACAAATTGCTTTCGAGCCTCATAAGCTCAATTATTAAGCTAAGTACCTTGATTGATTAAGAACTATGAATTTCTTCGAGAACATGACGCTGCGAACACCCCCCGACCCCCCTCATTGATTACCTCACCCCCCCGTGAATTATCTCGGGAACCAGAGGTCGTGGACTACCCGAGTTTGGGGTCCCCTGATTCAGGAGGAAGAGCCCGACCTTTTGGCCCCGACGGAATCCACTTTTTTTTTTTTTAAATAAAAATAGATGATCTATGCAAAAATATTCATTTACCAATGAAACCATGAAATAAATATAAATATTTATAGAAAATTAATATATGTATATGTGTATACATGTATATATTGTACACACACATATATATATATACATACAGATGGTGCGAAAGAAGTTTCACTTCAGTCGTGTGGTCATAAGCACACTCATTTTTTTTTTATGTGGCTTCTCTTGGAGTGTTGACAGTAAAGCCAAGATGAGTGTCACGCGCATTTTTCATTGGACTTTTAAAATTATTTATAGTGTCGTTTACTAAATAAAAACGCGTGATGTATGTAGTAAAAAGTGCATTCAATGAATAATTCATAAAGCATATTGAAATATCGCAGCATGGTGGCCACATCATGGCTTTGCATGAAATCTCCTAGTAGGCGGTTCACGCGGCCGGTTTTTTCAACTGTCATTGGCGATATCCGCCATTATTGTGAAATATTTTTTTTACAGAATTTCTATAATTTGTTACACGTGTTATTGGCAAAATTGTGGTATCTAACCACAGAGGCCATTGAAGAGTTGAAGTAGTATTGATGTGGCTTCTCGTAGTTGACCATTAGAGGCCGTGCCTACTAGATGCCTTAACTACAATTAAACCCTTCAGCCAGAGGCACTTAAAAACTAAAACTAAGGAGCGACTACGCACAATGAATAAGGGCACCCCCTGTAGGGTACGAACCTCGGCTTAGCGCGTTGCTAGAGAGGACAGCAAGGGACTGCTGGATCGAAAAGTTTCTTAGTGGTTTGATGACCACGGCGTTTCCTAGTACTAGCTCTGAGAAGAAACGCCGAAACAAACTCACAGGTCATAGTTGGGACATTATAATTACTGGCTCAGCTGCGGGCTGGCCTTCATCGGGCAAGGGACCTCTATTCTTTATCAAATTTGACCTTTATATAAATTGTATGGTTTATGGGGAAAGAGCGTCACATTGAAAAGTGTTTTTTTTATGTACAATAAATACGTGCCTTCTAGTGCAGTTCCGGATACCAGCCCAAATTACTTTTTAAATGTTATTTTTTTTAATAAAAATAGATCAATTTTTGTAATTGTATAATTATTTAATTTAAAAAGATCATCGATTATTATTATAATCATGGAACGTCATAATAATTAATATTGCCTTACATTAACTAGACATAGCATGTCTATTGGGGACAGCGCCCATACGATTTCTTACATGGTTCTTTGCGTAAGTTTTAAGTAAAATGTTAAATAGGTAACGTAGGCGTAACTTCCTCCTTCTAAACCTTTGCGTTACAGGTTGGAAGTATTACATCATGAAGAATACACTCTATAAGGATATATTATCATGTAAATAATAACATACATGGGTACCGACGACAGCACATCAAGCTACTATAGTCCGTCAGATTTCTTTATTAGGTTTTCAACTTTATCTCTAAAGCTTTACGGCTTAAGGTTGATTAGGAATTTTTGATAGTTTGGGGTAGCTTGACCTGTTGGCGTCCGTACATATATGTGTTACAAAATCTCCTAGAAAGACGTAAACGTTCCAAATGGTACAGTGAGCGAAGTAGTATCGACTGGTGTTGATAAAACAACGGTGTCAGCTCAGGTTTAGTTGGTCGCGAGTGTCCGACGCGTAAACTCGTATCCGATACTGTTACAACACCGGAGTGTGATTTTCGATTGAGGAACACTTTCGAAAGATATATAATAATATTATCTATTGATATTATTTTGTTCTTGGCCGATCACATTATTTTTTAAATGTAAGTATTTTTTTTTACTTTATGTTTTTATATTTTCACGTTTAGATAACACTAGCTTTCCACCCGCGGCTTCGTCCACATAAACATCAATTTTTTCCGGGATAAAAAGTACCCTATTATTTAATACGGACTTCTAACTTTACGTCGGCATAATTTCAAAGCAGTCGGTTCCGTAGTTACGGCGTGAAACTTTTCGATTCATAATATTAGTAAGAATTAACAAATGAAATCAAATCAAAAGTCATTTATTCAAATTAGGATGAGAATCAGCACTTTTTAAAGGTTAATATCACACAAGACTTCGAAACGCCTGCCCATAAGGTTGGTCAGGAGACAACATCGAACTCCTGGCCACCGTATAACCGGGATTGCTGGCGGCGAGCAGTGGGCAGCTGGCTGCCCGGTGCACTTCATATCAACATTTAAAATTGAAAGGACAACAATTGTTACGTAGCATGACAATTCAAGTGACTAGTATTAAGTTTAGTCGGTTATCTTATTCACGTGGTTTTTTGTTTACGTTTAGTTAACTTTTTTGTTTACCTTTTGTTCGATTTCTTTTTCGTTTTAGTTTCGGCAAAAACGAGAGTTTCGGTTTAGTTTCGTTTTCAGTGGCAAACTTGCCGAAACTACGACCGAAACCGAATGTGTATTCGGGAGTTTTGTCGCTGTGATCGGTCATGATGAATCCCATCGGAGTCAATGTCGTGATTCGCTTGTTTGTTTGCTGTTCGTTTTGTTTTGTTGTGGTGGCGAGTTTTCGAGTGATTAGAAAGCCTATCTACTCAAATATATAGCTATTGTGAGTATTTTTGAAGCACAACCAATATTTATTTCTTAAATAGAGGTCCCTATGTTGATTATTAATAAATGAAAATGTCGATACTTAACTGTTTATTTTGTAATTTAAAGAGTTTTCTTTATTTTTTCATCAAATTAATATGTTCTCAATTTTTCCCTGTAAGGAATTTTCGGTTTCGGTTTCGGTAATAAAACTAGCTTCGGTCGGACATTGCTCTGTATGCCTAGTATGAGTTTTCATTACGAGACTCGATCGTCGATATTGAGCGCGTTTGGCGCTCTCATTGGTTGAGAGTTCTTACAACATTGAAGCCGGCCAATCGATGAGTCAAACGCGCTCGATATCGACGATCGAATTTCGTAATGAAAACTAATACTAGGCCTACGGGAGTATAGATAGATCGCAACTGCATGTGACGTTTGACGCTTGCGTAAAACAAATCAAAACTTATGGGAAAGGTCCTTATAATCTGAAGGTCTAATCTCGTTATTCAAAACAGTAAAATATCTATAGCCTCAGTATCATCTCGGCGATAGGCAAAATTAAATGTCAAAATCCCATAACATCGATTTTGACATTTAATTTTGCAAAATGGCCTTCGCAAATAAAATCAAGAATGCACAAAATCTTAAGATTTAAAATTTATGTAACAATCACACACTTTCTAATGCTAATCTGACTGAAGCCTTATCCTAATTCCTATTACTAAAGTAGGTCGTCGGTGGGATTTTTGTTAAGGAGGTTGACGAGTGTATGGAACCCGTCTAATCCTTAGTGGTCAGCCCTCTCGGGCGGTTGTATCTAGCCACGCCAGATGATAGGTGTAGGTCACCAGAAATAATAAAAATAGGCTACATACGGTCTGCACACGAACCCTTGCGAGAACTGCTCCAAAAATAAAAGACATTTAACATTGGCATAATATTGTCGTCCTCCGTGGGCCAGTGGTCAACACGCCTGCCTGCGACGTGGAGGCCCCGGGTTCGAACCCCGGCCAGGTCATGATGGAAAAAGATTTTTTCGTTGAGTTAGTATCCCATAATACAAGTCTCGAGCTTACTTTGAGGCTAGCTCAGTATGATTTGACGAACTTAAGTGTAACATAATCGGCCTATAATTTTTCCACTGTTGGGACAGGCCGCCTTTCAGTGAGAGGTAGTGGGCCATAATCTACCATGCGCGCTTAGTGCGGGTTAATAGATCACTGATCTATCAAAAAATTCCAACTTCGAAGATGTCACATGTTTTCGAAGTTTTGCATCTAGGACATGCCGGTTTTCCACGATGTTTTCTTTCACTGTTCACCGTTCAAGTATAACATCCTTGGCTATAATCAAAACTAGATATGTCCCGCGGTTACACTAGCGTAAATTTTGATCCCGTGGGAATAACGAGAGAAAAGTATCCTATGTGTTATTCCTGGATATAAACCATCTGTGTGCCAAACTTCATCCAAATCCGTACTTAGTTTTTGCGTGAAAAAGCTAAGAATATCCATTCATACATTCTCACAAACTTTTGTATTTAGAAGGATTTTTTTTTTATTTTTGAAGCCAAGGGTTTTTGCAACGTCGAATTTCATTTTTGTTTGAGTTATTTCACACCATCGCTATTGAAAGTTTCCAAGTGTTGATATAGGTAACTATTAGTGCTTGTGACTGGGATTAAATGACATGATAATGGAATCGGTATTGGAATTAAGAATTTATAAAAATAGCAGACAGAGCAGAGGTGTAATGAGTATGACATTTTTTAATTATGTAGGTAAACTTAAATATTCTCGTTGATTCCGTTGTTCACAAACTAAACTACTTAATTTTAAGTTAAGTACATCTTTTTCTTTCCATTTCGTTAAGAAAAGGATAGAAGATAACATTTTAGTTTAATAATAATAATAATAAAGCTTGTTTATTTCCATGCAAGTACATATTAATTAATTAAAAACTAGTAAAAAAAGATTAATGCGTGGACCCCGTTCGGGTAAAAGCCTCCCCCAAGAAATGCCATTCTTCTCTATCCTTAGCTCTATCCAGCCACTCTTCACCTGCGCATGCTACGATTTCGTCTGCCCATCTGGTTCTCGGACGGCCTCTTGATCTGGTGCCTTTTGGCCCGGGCCACTTTACCGACCGTAAACTCCATCGTCCTCGTATGCTTGAATTACCGCAACACACAGGTTTTCCATTCGGATTTCCAGTATGCACACTCTCTCGGATATTCCAGTAACTTTTGTGATTTTATCTTTGTATTTCTTATCAACTAGAAAACCTACGCCATATAGTCCTTTTGTTTTGCCTATGTGATAGAAAATGTATTCGTCTTCTAGTGCAGCTTTGAGCTCCATGTATTTTTGATCAGTAGATAATGGTTTTACATTGAGAGTGCAAATGTAGATTGTATTTTTGTTTCAATAAGTGTTCTTGGGGGGTTTTGGTCGAACTCTCCCGCGGTGACCGGCCGTACTGGGAGATTAGAGGTTGGAAGAGGGTCATATTTTAATTGCTATGCCGTGTTGTGATCTGGTGTAATCGATTGGCTGTCAGTTGGTTTCTGGTCGAGACATAATTTTGGCTTTTGTAATAAATAATTCTTCATATCACCTTTACATTTTAGTTTAATCCTATCAAATTAAGATACTCCATAGAAAGTTTAGACGCGATTATAAACATAGCGACTAAAAATACGCCAGTTTACGTCAGGAGCGCACTAATTTGACAGGTCTAAACTGACATTTTATCTTCTGTCCTTTTCTTAATGGAATAGAAAGAAAAAGCTGCACTGAAATTAAATTAAATTAAGTTTGTAAACAGGGGAATCGAGGCCATTAGCACACCACGTGTAATAGTACAATCTAATAGTACAATGTAAATGGGCCACATTTTATGAAGATCATACTGCTTTGTACACCTACATTCATGCAAATAAAGTATGTATTATTGTAAATAACAGTAGTCCCGTAATCAAAATGTACTCAACGCTGAGCCCATCCTGGCCAGGAGATTTGCCACGTTTCATTCCTTTAACACAAGTGAAAACATCGCCTGCTGAGATATGCAATCGACTGGTGACGAGTGACTGACAGTTCGCCCGTGACCCGTGAGTCGAGGCACAACGGGCCTCACCCGGCACATGACGCAGGCGGACTGAATCATAATATAACTAATATTATAAATGCGAAAGTAACTCTGTTTGTCTGTTACGTTTTCACGTCTAAACCACTGAACTGATTTTATTGAAATTTAGTACAAATATAGAGATGACCTTGAGAAATAACATAGGATAGTTTTGATTCCGGATTTTTGAAGAGTTCTCTTGGAAACGCGATATAACCGAACTCCACGCGGGCGGAAAGCTAGTATAACCATAAACAAGTCAATGCACAGATACAGGTATACTAGGTTTAAGCCCACCAACCAAAAAATAACATTTAAAATTGAACTATAATAGTATTACGGTTAGACGGTTATCTAAGTCACGTGGTTTTTTGTTTACCTTTAGTTAACTTTTTGTTTAGATACCTTTTGTTCGGTTTCTGTTCCATTTTCGTTTTAGTTTCGGCAAATACGAGAGTTTCAGTTTAGTTTCGTTTTCCGGTGGAAAACTTACGAACACTTACACAGATACGGGTATACTAGGTTTAAGCCCACCAACCAACTTTTTCTCTTTAAGACGAGTAGACTTAACCACTTTTCTACACATGTACGTTTTCAGAGCAGCACATTAACTATATATCTATTTCAATCATTTTGGAGTATATTACTAGTTCATTGCTCCATATATTCCTGAAATGTGTCTGCTTAACAACGTAAATAACGCCATGAATGTAGTTGAACTGTCAAAATTAAAACCATTGCTACTCATAGTGTGTTATGCAATTACCCTTCTTCTTCTTCAGCTTACAGAGGTCTACTGATGGATAAAGGTTCACCCAAGGTTTTCCACATTGGGGGGGGGGGGGGGGGGGGGGTTCGTCACAATCCCCACAGGCGGTTTGGGGATCGCAGTAATTTGTTATTTCACAGGAGAATCGCTGCTGCCCGCTTCCCTGGCGAGATTTCCCTTAGTCGCCTCTTACGACACCCACGGGAGGATATGGTTTGGTACTATTCTAAGCCCGGTACCACGCGGAGGTCAATTACCCTGCAGTTTCGTAATTTGGTGTTATCAGACTGGTAATGCGTTTTACTTTTAATTATAGCTAGAATATCTGGCTTACTAACAAATGATACACGCACAACTAGGTATCAATTAAAAAAACGGTATATACCGTTTTTTTTCAGTGAATGTTTCAATTGATCCTCAGTAAATGCAACACGTAATGTTACTACATACTCTATCGAGCGTGTGATTTTAGAATGAATTGGGTTTCGGCTAATATAATACTTAAGACAGAATGACTGCTCTTAGATTGATGGTATGTGGTGACAGATTAGACACGCATGAGCTACATTATGTTATTATTCATTATAATTATTCTTTATTAGATTTTCAACTTCAACACTATCAACCTTGAGCCTCAATGCTTTAGCGATAAAGTTGAAAATCTGTCGTCAGTACCTTTAACTTATACATATATGGCTATGACATTTTTTTTTTAAATAGTTACCCATGTTTTCGACGTATCCATTATCTATACTAATATTATAAATGCGAAAGTAACTCTGTCTGTCTGTCTGTTACGCTTTCCCGCTTAAACCTCTCAACCGATTTTGATGAAATTTGGCACAGACAATCTTTAGACCCTGAGAAAGGACAGGCTACCTTTTATTGAATAAAACATTGATATTCCCGAGGGAAATCTAAAAAGCGCGATATAACCGAATTCCGAAACCGAAGCCGCGGGCGGAAAGCTAGTTTTGTATAAATTTCAAACAGAATTTGGCCTCAAACAGGTGTAAAAACTACTGAGACATAACTATTGATAAGACTTTCTAAAACCTGTTTTGTTAATTTAATAACAGTACACCGATATTTTATTGCATAGATGTCCCTCCACTAACAATATCTTTATACATGTTTATACATTTTATGCAATGTGGCGCAGCGGTCAACACGCCTGCCTGCGACGTTGAGGCCCCGGGTTCGATCCCAGGCCAGGTCATGATGGAAAACGATCTTTTCCTGATTGGCCTGAATCTTGGATGTTTATCTATATATGTATCTATTATAAAATATAGTATCGTTGAGTTAGTATCCCATAACACAAGTCTCGAACTTACTTTGGGGCTAGCTCAATCTGTGTGATTTGTCCGTATATATTTATATTTTATGATAGAAGCAACAGAAATATGTAACGAAGAAATGTAACCCATACTATGATTTTAAAAGAGTGTCCATGGAGTTTCTTGCTCGTTCTTCTCCATAGAGATGTACGCTTTGGAACGTGCAATTAAGAAACGGAAAGAAGATAAAATGTCACTTTAGACCTGTCAAATTAGTGCGCTCCTGACGTAAACTGGCGTATTTTAGTCGCCATGTTTTTAATCGCGTCGAAACTGTCTATGGAGTATGTTAATTTGACAGGTATAAACTGACATTTTATCTTCCGTCCTTTTCTTAACGAAATGGAAAGAAAAAGATGCCAGTAACTTAAAATTAGTTTAGTTTGTAAACAACAGAATCGGCGACATTGACTATTCAAAAGCACCAACGGATGGTTAATTTGAAATAAACAATTTAGATTTTTGATATCGCACTAAAAATTATCCTATGTGTTATTCTGATGTACAGAAATATAGTTTCATCAAAGTAGTTTTTGCGTGATCGAGTAACAACATTCAGACTTACACATTTTCGCATTTATTACACTATCTATGTCCAACGGTTTCGATTACGATACGGTGGGAATATATTCATGAGCGTACCCAGCTTCTGGCCTAGGAGAGCAACTGCCATCAATACATACATCCTTTATTTTTTTGTTCTGGAAGGGAAATCATCAAATGACCTCTGGGAGCTGAAGGGCGTGTCAGACTTTTACTGACTTAAACCCACCAGTGTTTCTTCACAAACCGTTTATACATTGACACGTTTACAATTTCGTCGCAACAAATATTCCAATACCTTTAGTACATACGACCCTGGTAGAGGTCAGACTGTACCTAAATATGTACATATTATGATATTAGTTAAGTAACTAATAGGAATAATCGTCATTTATCTTTGAGTGGCGTTGCACAAACAAACACTCGACACGCCCTACGTTTATATATCTGTAATAATCGTATAATACTTATTTATTTAATATATACATATTTTCAATGCTAGTTGTCATGAATTATTTGTAAACCTGACTTTTGTAAACAAAACAATAATTTATTTCCTTAGACAAAATAATACCGAAACGAATGTTATATTATGATGGTTAAGTAGTCGGTAATCAATGCTTAACTTTAATGAATGATTCTGAGATTGTGAGGAATGTGGGTGAACAATCAGCACACACGCATTACACATCTGGTTAACATTTTGGAAAAAGTAGGGGTGAAATTTAGGTTAAGTTATGTACTTGTCAAATAGACCCCATAATCTTTGATCCTTAATATTCAGTGTAAGCCACACTGAATACATTGTGTAGTCAATCTCACAAGCTGTTTTATTGTAATCTAATGGATGATAATAATTTGGATTTATTGTTCTTGGGACGTGACTCAAACAATGACAGTGTGTAAAGAGTTATCGCTTAAAAGAGATTGTAGAGGAAAAGTGAAGCGTAATTATTAGCCTTACATCCGATTGATTCCATGAAAATCCCACAGCAACGGGGTATGGTACTTTTGTCACAGTTAGTAGTTGAGAGAAGTGAACAGTTGGAATAACAACTCACCCCATTTTTGTTTATGAATTATTAACTAGCGCTTGACCGCAATCCCGCCTGATGGTAAGCAGTGACGCAATCGTTGATGGTAAATCGCACTAGTTTATTAGGAGCCTATTCACTCTAGCCTTGAAGACACTCAAATTGTAGTCCGACGGAAACACCGTCGCTGCGGTGTTTCCGTCGTCCGTCGGCGGATTTGCGCTGCAAATTTTTCCAATCCAAACGCTTTGTCCGGATCGTAGCCGTGTTAACAACGTAAGGGTGGAAACTCGCCGTACGACGGGTCTTCTGATGGTGGAACCGAGATGTGGGAATTAAATCATGCAATTCCCTCGCACACTCACCAAAATGCATCCTATTGAACACCGAGAGTCTGGCTACTCTACGTCTGTGCTCTAGCCTTTAGAGACCGTTTTCAGTTAAATTTGGGTCGCCAATCAGCCTCTTCGCACGCCCCTCCATTGATTCCAAAGCAGCCAGGTGACATTTTGCACCACCAGCCCAAATGTGGCTGCAGTACCTACTTCACACACGACACTCTACGCTCAATTCGCCTGAGTTTACCCGGTGAAATGGTTACAGAATTACATTGTAGGTCACATTACAACACATACGAATACTAATACAGTAATACAATAGTTTCTAGCTCTAACTTACAACATTTGCAGCAGACCTAATACCATCAATTATGTCAATTGTTTTGTTTTCACATTTCACAACTTGACTGCAACGAGCGTAATGTAATGACACACATGAAAATTAGATAAGGTGTCATTATTGAGTTGCTTTTCCGATTGGTACCGCGCTTAGAATAGTACCGACCTATATCCTCCCGTGGGTGCCGTAAGAGGCGACTAAGGGAACTCTCATCAAGGAAGCGAGCAGCAGCACTTCTTCTGTGGAATATCAAATTATTGCTATCCCCAACCCGCCAGCCAAGCGTGGGGATTATGGCAAGCCCTCCCCCCAAAGCGATGAAAGCTTGGGGAAGGCCTTTCCAGCTGTGGACTTCTATAGGCTGAAGAAGAAGAAAATTAAGTTGCTTAATATCATCTGTCTAACCTTTTCCCACCTATGTTGGGGTCAGATACAAGTCTAACCGAAAGTCACTGAGAACCTGTATTTTGTATGAAGCGACTGGTTACCTAGTCTCCACAACCCATTTACTGGGTAATACGAAGCTCCATAGTATGTAGTAGACCCGCAGGATAATTGCATAGCACACTATCAGTAGCAATTGGTTTAATTTCGGATTGGTTCCGGTTCGGATATAACTACCTCGGTTACATCCCTAATAAGAACACTCTTAAGTAAGTATAACTTATATTTATGTACTATTTATTATTAATGTAGAGGAGCTCGTGACTTAATAATATCAACGCTACTTCGTTATTTTATTAAGTTTTTTATAGATTGTGGTAATTCAATTTTTATTATGGTAATAAAAATACTCCATTGCATTATGGCCGACTGGCGAACTAACCCAAGTCCCAACGCTCAGTATACATAATTATGCATGTATGTTAGCATCCAACGAGATTCTTATGTAGGTAGGTTTACGTAAGAAGAGTTACGAGAAAAACCCATTTCTTAAGGAAACTCTCGTACTGTCAAAGGTTTTGAGACTTATTTAACAATACAGTTCAATGTGAAATCAGTTCACCTTGGTTTCAGATGTTGGCATACGCTTTATTTTAGTTTTTGTCTCTTCAAAAAGCCATCTATTGTAATGATGTGCTGTCGAATCTGTTTACTCGTAGTTCGCGACTTGTTTATTGCGTTAACACTACCTACTTCAACCAGTATTGTTAATATTGAATGGCGAAAGGTCTTTGAACGACATTGGCATAGAAAACTTCGCCGAGATTCTATTGGTAGTTTGGATATTGGAAACTATACTTAGTGAATCTGTATTATAACTTTGTGACAGTCTTAAGTTACTACTTCCTGTGAATAGTAGAAATGTTTTTAAACCGAAAAAAGGGTATTCCGAGACAGAAAAATATATTTCATAATCAACTTACTACGTACTAAACAAAAGGTGTATCAACTTAAATGTTTTTTGAAAAGGTTAAGACCTCTATTTTAATGATCGTTGTTTCGTTAAATCAACTCTACTCAACTTTAGTTTTTCGAAATTCAATGCATAAGTAAACTGCATATAATTATGTATGTTACCGGCCAAACCCGATTTCAGGACAAACTGGTTTTGCCTAGGCTGAACTAGTTCTTCCTCTACGTGATAGGGTAAACTAGTTTAGGCTAGTCCAAACCAATTTTTCCTAAGCCCGATAGGAAAGACCAGTTTAGGCTAGGCCAAACTAGTTGATCCTGATATAGATACGCCCTTTTCTTCCCCCCTGGACCTCAATTTCCCATCAAAAGGGGAAGTTCCCCTCATTGTGGAAACACTGAATAGTAGTGGTATGTTGAATGAAAAACTAATAATTTAGGAGTAGTAGGCAGTATTCGCTTTGCCCGGGGTATTCACTTTACCCGGCCTTCCCCTATAAACGTTTTGTGAAACTTCATAATGATAATTTTAATCCCAGGTTTTTTTTTTTTGGTTTTAGACTAGGTATGTCGACCTTCAAAAATAGATTAATTTCGGGGCAAAGTATTTTATTAGGCATTAGAAAAGGTTATGTAAATATTAAGTACATTTATCTATTACCTACTACATTTAATTTCAAAGGTAAATTAGTAAAGGCAGTTGTTATGCAATCAAAATCTAACTTTTTTTTTATCAAAGCACGCAAAACAGATTTGGTACAAAGTAAGGACAACCCAAGGCATTCACATTTGGAAGATAAGCATATTTAGTAAAAAAAAATCTTGTTCTACTATTATTTTTTTCAATTCTGATGCATCTTACCGATAAAAAAACAACCGTGTTTTGTAAATTATAGACCTTATGTCCCAACTGTGTCCATTTAGATTCTTGTTCTTCTCCATTCCGATACATTCTCTCTCCAAAATTCATCATTCTGAATGACCGCCTCGTTAAGAATTGAAACGAGTGTGTTCATTTAAATAAATGTTTTTAATTTAAACAATTTTAGGTTCGGTATTACTTACTTACAGAAAATTATTTGTTATCTCATGATTATTTCCAGCGGTGTACCTGCTTAGCTTCCCCAAAATATTACATTCAATTGCTAGGTGCAACGCTTGGGAGAGCAGTTGAAAAATGATAAAATTGAGTTTTAACATTTTAAAGTACTGTAATCGCATAAATCCACTCAATCATAAAATTACATGCCTCAGAGAACCTTTAAATGTGTAAGTGCGATATTTCGAAAAATATAAGCTCATACGATACATGGCTATGAAGGCAGACAGTGATTTAGCCTTGCGTCTACCAAATAAAATGACAACATAACCAGTTAGCAATGTTTTCAAGTAATAAACGACGAACTATCCTCTGGAGATATTGGGACAGTAAGTAGCCTCTTATACATACACGCTGAGTCAAGGCACAAACAGGTTTTGATAAAAGTAGCATAAGTGGCACAAGGGAACAACAACCATATTTAAAAGTTAAGAGGAAACTTTTTATTTCATAGGTTTAGGCAAGTACAGACAAAAAGCTTCTACGACCTGTCTTTAATAGATTTTAAACTATATCGCTACAGCATTAAGGTTGGAGGTTTATTGTGAACATATACATTTACCGGTGGCTTCATCTGCTGGAATCTGTACAAAAAGTAACTGTACCATTAGGCCAAACATTTTTTGACAGCTGTTTTAAAACGAACAATTCTGGATTACGCAACAGTTAAATTTAAAATGACGTAATAAAATATATACATATATGTATATAAACTGCTTCTCATTCCAATGTTATAATTTTATCAATATTAGCGCCTATTATTAAGTTAGCTTATCTCCGTAATTCAATTTTGTATGCATGTTGTGTACCTACAAGTAATTGATGCACTGTTATTTTATCTTTGAGAATGAATTATTTGTTTGTTTATGTGTAATCAATTGTAAACAATCAACTAATCAACCTTATAAAATAAAAATAAAATATATCAACCAGTGGATTATAATATGTTGCTACAGTCTCTACTTACATTTGTCAAAAACGGCCAATTTAATGGACAGGGTATAAATAAGTACATATTGTTTTTTTATTTACCTCTGCATCATAATAAGTATTCTTTGATTTTTTCATCAAAGCAATTGTCATGGTCGACGCTTAGGCTTTTGGCTTGCATTTGAGGAGGATTTTCCTTGATGGTTTGTTGTATAGGTATACCTACTAACTTCATCTGACGGATACAATATATGTATATACGGGGTGTATCTGACATCGTAACGCAAACTTCGCGAAAAGGGTAGACCGCATGCCACTAACAAAATTATGATAGTCATTTATGTCGTTAATGAACGGTTACAGAAATAACAATGTTTTAAAAAAAGTGTCGGCTCGGCCTTTGAACGTTGCAAGCGTGCCGCTGTGCGGGTTTGTAGGTATGACGTTGATCCCTGATGTGAACTCTATTAAATCAACTGATAAGATAGTTTTTCGAGTTTTGTTTTCATTGTGCTTTTTTGTATAATTAGCGAATTAATTAATTTTTACTTTAAAATCTTATTGGGCTATAAAAGTATAGCAATTACGAACGGTCTAAAGTGAAAAAAACTACATATATATATTTTTTTAAACACGAAAAAATCGACGAAAAATTCCACCACTGGGGAGTTCAGAATCATGTACTGGATCCATGGTACTCGTTTGTGTGTTGATGTCAGATACACCCTTTACCTACATCTTGTTTGCTTATGCCAAGTATGTATTAGTTGTCTGGAGTACTGCAGCCACATTTGGGCTCGTTCTACAAAATGCTCTTGGCAACTTTGGATTCGGTGGAGAGACATGCGATTGGCGAACCAGATTTGGTTCAAAACCTGCTCCCAAGCCTGGAGCACAGGCGAAGAGTAACCAGCCTGTCGGTGTTTTACGATGACTGTCGTAATGGTTAAGTGTGTTTTATTATGTACTTTACTCGTAAATTTAGCTGTAAGTGGTAAAATTAAATATAGTATAATTTATTTAAAACATGTTAATTTTACTTAGAACGTGTTGCACCCCTACATAGAGGGGCGGGGCCATATCCCGCTGTGCACACGCGCCTAGTACCACTATGATCTGACGTGAACTGTGTTGTGCACTCGGTAACCACACTGCAACAATTTCTAAATGTATTTGGGATAAAATGTAACATGGTGTAAAAATTATTGGAATCGATTTAGTTGTTTAATCTGAACAAACTATGTTCAGGTATCAATTATAGGTTTTAATTTATCAGGTAGATATTAATTTGAAAGTGAGTTTGTTTGTTCCGCTCTCACACCTTTTCTAATGCTAGCCCATACTTTTTAAACGTCAATTACATGATGTTATAAATTCAAATCATGACTTAGTCTTCCAGATCAAGTGATGCTTGGTAACGTTAAATTATATGATATCTTTGTATTCTCGTCGCATGCAAGGCCTCACGTAAGACACAATGCCAACTATTAATCTTCTGTGAACTTGATTCCACTGCGTGCTGCAAAGTAATTGCCTAACACACTATCAGTGGAAAAGGCTCTCGTTTTGACAGTTCAACAACATTCATTGTGTTATTTACGTTGTTGGGCAGACGCATTTTTCCAACATACAAAGCAATGGATTAGCAATATGGTTCAAATTGGTAGTAGGTAATAGGGATGTATCCAAGATATGAAAAACAAAAAAAATATTAGTCCGTCTTATAGATAATACAAAAAATTAAGACCCCAATTTTTTATTTTGTCGAAATTGCCAAAAACTACTGAGATATAACGTATTAAAGTTATGGAGTGAGGGCTAATTACGTCACGCCGTGGTATATTTTGTACCACGGCGTGACGTCATGCGACATTTCAAATCAATATATCGTCCTAAGTATTTGAATGAAAGAAAAAATAAAAAATACGTGTTCAATATTTTTTATAAATCTATCTGTTGTACATTAAATTATTTTTAAGGATACAACCCAATTGTGAGTTACGAAATTAGTATGCATGCATGACGCCATGCAAATATTTGAATGCATAAACATGAATATTTGCACTGGTATGGTCATGCCTCGGAAAGCACGTTAAGCCGTTGGTCCCGGTTGCCATCCGAACATCTAATAGCAGTCGTTACGGGTTGTTGGAGCCCTTACAACTCCAACAATTGGTCTAACTGCAATGCTTCGATGTCGCCTTCGGGTTGTGGAAGTCAGACGTCAGTGGGTTCACGGAAAATATCGAAGTTTAGCCAAAATTAGCAGTTAGGCTGGTAAAGCGGAACCCAGACTCCAAAACTGAAAAAAACTTCGGATGCTACTGGGATTAACGCTGAGATGGCTGATTTTTCGGAGTACTGATTTTCTGTCTGTCGTCTGTCGAGGCCCAGAATCATTAAATAAGCTTATGGTTACAGGGGCCCTAATCAGCTATTGCAATATTGTCAGAATGGTCGATCGACAAGTTTCATAACCTCCTAACAAAATGACGTCATTATGACTTCCCAGAGGTCAATCACTAAGACTCCACTCCATATTAATAATTGTTCAAATTGAGTAGTAGTTTTTGACGTGACAACGTCTATTAAATTGGTACGGCGTGGAGTCATTCTCGAAAACACCGTAACGGCCGAATCTGACGCCACACGGAGTCCACGCCTACTTTATCCCCACCCCTAGAGCGCCCGATGTGTAAACATGTAATAAACGTTGTCACGTTCAAATATCGGCAGTAGACGGAGTTCTACAGACAACCAATTTTTTAATTTTTTTTAAGTAAATATTTTCTCCTACCTAACGGGTTTTATAAGTTTAGAATGGTAATACTTTTTTTTAATAATTATAAATAGCGCTTGACAGCAATCCCGCCTGATGGTAAGCAGTGGTGCGATCGTTGATGGTAAAGCGCACTAGTTTATTAAGAGCCTATTCACTCAAAAAAACTGAGTGAATAGGAAGGAAGACGGCAGTTGAGCGAGGTGCTGCAATGTTAAACCCAATAACATGACCAACGATGCTGCGCCAAAGGGAGATTGATCTGAAGACCTTCCACGACCAAACTCCCAACACAACAACATTAGGCGCATTGTACCCGGCACACATCGCAACACAACTGCTCAGACCCGTCCTCCGTACGGCTTCACCAGACATCATGCCGGAACACAACAAATCGCTTGGCGGCAAGGCTTTGTCTGGTGGGTGGTAACTTCTGCCGGCGGCCGATGTTATGGAGAAATAAAATAAAAAATAAAAAAAAATACGGCAATATCATTCTATCACAATTCCATTACTAGACGACTGACCGAATTGATCGATCATTATGAATTTAGCAGATTATGAACTTTTAGCACAATGACAATGGAATCATGTTGGAATGACAATCCTATAAAAACTGGGTGACTCATGCAAAGTATTCACACGTTCGTGTCTCCCGCGTCGGACTAAAAGCATTCACATTTTCAATCGTAAATTATCTAAAAATCACTGAAATGTGAAGAAATTGTATGTTTTTCTGGTGTAGCGGTCCAGAAAAGCCTTAAAATGATGCCTCTTTTATGTAAATTGATAAAGTATTGTTACGAATGCACCTTATGTCGAGGGCATAAGGTTCAGTATCGCGTGACATGCCGTGCGTAACTTTTAAGCATTATTACTCGAGATCTAGACATTGTCCAGGTGTAATATAAAAACGCATTCCTAGACTTAAGGTGGCCTATCGAATGGTACAGGTTTCATCAATTTTGTCAACAAAGTGACGACATCGAAATTTCTAGAAACCCGTTTCCGGGAATTACCATAGGTACCTACTGAATGTACTCGAAGTTATGCGCTATTATTATTACGTCTAGACGATTCTGGAATGTTCGATCAGCTGGACTATATATAGCGCCGCGACGCCAGCGCGAGTCAGTCTACACTTGACTACCGATACGAAAACAGCGACACTTAAGAAGCGATCTTTGAGAATACCTACTGCGACAACTGTAACGAGAACTGTGAGTACTACGTGAAGTAACATTTGTAGTGTTATTGTGTGTTTACAACACGGACTTCGTGGACGTAAGTGAAGACTTCGGTGCAACGTCAGCAACATTCTACTTGTCATTGCCTACAATCGACTGTACCTTCGTTGCCAATAAACTTCGTAACCCTTAACCGGTATTTTAGTACCCCTAGCCCGTAACAATTGGTGTCAGAAGCGGAATGCCGGTCAAGCCAAGGGAAGACGAAAGAGTTCGCACGCGACGACAAGCAGCGATGGATTTGGCGCGTCAAGAGGAAGAATTGCTTAGTGTCCCTGCATCCATAGAAGATGCGGCCGTCGTAACACCGACGAACGTAAGTGCGCCTAGTACCACCACTATTCCCGGAACCAGCGGATGCGATTTATCGGCATTAATGGCTCACTTGACGGCGCAAATAAGGCTGAGCATAGCAGAATCCCAGGCAGAAACCCAGGCTCAAATAAAAGGCATAGCAGAATCCCAGGCAGAACTAAAACAATCCCAGGCAGAAACCCAGGCACAAATAAAGGAATCCCAGCAGCTGGTCTTAGAATTAAACGAAAAATGGGAAAACACCAAAGAAGAGGTCAACGAGCTTAGAGTAAAAACAGCACAACAAGATGCACGTATGGACCAGCAAGATATGCGCATAGACAAACAAGAAGCGCGTATGGACCATCAAGATACGCGTATAGACAAACATGATGCGCGTTTCGAGAAACTGGACAATACCATCATGGAGTTTGGGAAAGAAATAGAAAGAGTACAAAAAGGAGGTATTAAAGGTGTGATTCCTGTACCCAGTGCTTTGCCGACGTTCCTAGTACCTCATTTTGACGGAACAACGTCATGGGTGGCCTTCCGCCTTCAATTCGAAAAGGTCGCAACAGCCAACAACTGGGACGACAATCAAGCGGTAACCGCTCTTACGCTTGCTCTGCGTGGTGATGCGGTACAAATCCTCGAGAACATTTCCGGCGATTGCAATACCCTAGCCTGTCTGTTAGAAGCGCTGGAGTCTAGATATGGAGAGAAACACCTCGAACATGTCTACAGGGCTCAACTCCGCGACCGCACACAGAAGAGCAGTGAGGGTTTGCAACAATGGGCAACGGAAGTAGAACGTATTGTTCGGAGGGCGTATGTATCAACACCGGGATTGATTGATACTACTACGGTGCAAGCGTTTACTGATGGAATCCGAGATGCGGAAGTAAGGGCTGCAGTTCGCCTGGGACACCATCAGACTCTTAAGGCAGCCTTGACACACGCTCTGGAGGTGGAAGCAGTACGTCAAGATAGTCGACAACACCACCGCATTCGTGAGGTAACAACCCCAATAATAAAAACTCGACGAGGACCAACTTGTTATGAGTGCGGTGAAAAGGGGCACATTCGAATTGATTGTCCCAGGAAGGCTAAGGGAAGAAGTGCTTTTTGGGCACGTAAAGACGCAGATGTGTTGCTGTGGCGCAAGCGCGACGCCAAGGTCGAGCCCGAGCGCCCGAGCGAGCGCGTCGATTGGCGCGAGCGGAGTGATCGGAGTGGGCGCCGCGAGCGACCCGCTGAACGAGAGCGGGTACGTGTCAAGGACCGAGAACGCGAACGTTCCGGCAAGCGAGAACAAGAGCGCGAGCGGTCGCGCGGAAAGTCGTGGAGTGCGGCGGAAGCAAGGCGGGACAAGGAAGTCGAGGACGAGGCGCGTAAGAAGAAGCGCCTCGAGAAAAAGGCAAAACAAAAGGACCGCCGCCGCCAGGTTACTTCAATTAGAAAGGACCGATGTGAAGAACGCATTCGGGAAAAGAAAGAGAACGTGCGGATCATGCAGGTGAATGCTTTGGACGAGGACTGGAGTGATCAAGCATTGGAAGACGCACAAAAGGAAGACAGTGACCTGAGGGCAGTAATCGAATGGAAGCAACGTGGCCAGAGGCCCGCTTGGAGTGAAATATCAGCGCTTAGCCCAACAGCAAAAAGTTACTGGGCTCAATGGGACAGCCTGATAATTGATAATGGAGTTCTGAAGAGGAAATGGGAATCACCTAGTGGACAGGAGGTCACCTTACAGATAGTTGTCCCCTGTGATAAGGTCGCGTCAGTGCTAAAGCAGGTGCACGACGGAGTATCCGGAGGACATCTAGGAGTGAAGAAAACCTTGGAGAAGGTGAGAAAAAGATTCTATTGGGTGCATTGCCGCGAAGACGTAGAGGACTGGTGTAGGAAATGTATAGCCTGCTCCTCAGTAAAGGGACCGCAAACAAGAGCCAGAGGTCGGCTGAAAGTGTACAATGTTGGTGCACCATGGGAAAGAGTTGCTGTCGATATAGCTGGGCCATTCCCTATCACTGAAGAAGGGAATAGGTATATCATCGTCATGCAAGACTATTTTAGCAAATGGCCAGAAGCTTTTGCAGTACCCAACCAAGAAGCTCATACCGTCGCCAAAAAGCTAGTTCACGAGGTGTTCTGTCGATTTGGCGTTCCCTTGGAGTTACACTCTGACCAGGGTAGAAACTTCGAGTCTTCGCTATTTCAAGAGGTTTGCCAACTACTCGGGATACATAAGACTCGTACAACACCATATCACCCTCAGTCAGATGGAATGGTCGAAAGATTCAACCAGACGCTAGAGAATCATTTGGCCAAAGTAGTGGAAGAACACCAGAGGGACTGGGACCAATACATTCCACTCTTCTTAATGTCATACCGCTCTGCAACACATGATAGCACAAATTGTACACCGGCGAAAGTCAACTTCGGCCGAGAAATTAGATTACCCATAGATGCCCTTACCGGAACACCCCCCGATACCCCTATCCTCGCCGTCGACTATGTGGCCGACCTGCGGCGTAAACTCGATAGAATACATGAGCTAGTGAGAGAGAGCGGTCTGAAAACCAGCGAGAAAATGAAGATCCGATACGACCGCAAAGCTAACGTGCCTGGATTTGAAGAGGGAACTTTGGTATGGTTACATAATCCCATTAGGAGAAAAGGAAAGAGTCCGAAATTTCAAGCCAAATGGGAGGGTCCATACACGATAGTAACCAGGATAAACGATGTCACCTACCGGATAAGGAAAGGACCTAGAGGGAAACTGAAGATCGTACACGTAGACCGCCTAGCTCGCTATTATGGATCAAATCATGCTCGGGACGAGCACGACTAAGAAGGGGGCAATGTTACGAATGCACCTTATGTCGAGGGCATAAGGTTCAGTATCGCGTGACATGCCGTGCGTAACTTTTAAGCATTATTACTCGAGATCTAGACATTGTCCAGGTGTAATATAAAAACGCATTCCTAGACTTAAGGTGGCCTATCGAATGGTACAGGTTTCATCAATTTTGTCAACAAAGTGACGACATCGAAATTTCTAGAAACCCGTTTCCGGGAATTACCATAGGTACCTACTGAATGTACTCGAAGTTATGCGCTATTATTATTACGTCTAGACGATTCTGGAATGTTCGATCAGCTGGACTATATATAGCGCCGCGACGCCAGCGCGAGTCAGTCTACACTTGACTACCGATACGAAAACAGCGACACTTAAGAAGCGATCTTTGAGAATACCTACTGCGACAACTGTAACGAGAACTGTGAGTACTACGTGAAGTAACATTTGTAGTGTTATTGTGTGTTTACAACACGGACTTCGTGGACGTAAGTGAAGACTTCGGTGCAACGTCAGCAACATTCTACTTGTCATTGCCTACAATCGACTGTACCTTCGTTGCCAATAAACTTCGTAACCCTTAACCGGTATTTTAGTACCCCTAGCCCGTAACAGTATGAAGGATGTTACGACGTGCCGACAAATAAGCTTTTGAGAAATAATTATCATTATCAGTTTTTTGAGGGTCGTTAATGATGACAATTTATAACTAGGAATTAATAACAGAGTTATCCTATATTCATTACTTACTTATACATTACCGGTTCCGACATAGGCCTCATAACAAAAATACCTGTTTTACTCATAGGTACTTATGTTTTTTTGGTAAATAACTGGTTTTTTATTACTTTTAAGCTATTGCATAGCTTCTATCGCGGGCCTTGAGCGCGGGGACCGAATCCAGAAATTCCGTAACGAAAAAACCTCACGCTCCCCACTCCGACGGGTACGGAGGTGTGGCTTGAAGGCCGTACATCGTCTAACGTCGTTTCAGTTCGGCAGTCTTCGGCACGGTATGTTTGTGTGCGTGCGACTACATCTTTTGAAAACAATTTATAGATTTTCAAAAAGAGCATGCATATTGCAGGGCGCGAACTCAGTTCTACACACTTGCCATGTTACTGATAGTCGCGATGTGCTAAACTTGCGATTAATTTTCTCTCTGAAATAGGTCTTCTATAGAGATATGTCATAGACGTCATCGACGTTGTCATGGCTACCTTAAAAACTTTTCATATACATAATTCATTATTAAGTACTTTTATTCAAATTAATTTAGTAGTGTTTTTATTAAATAGCTTTTTTTTAACGGAAAAGCTAAGGTGAATGTCACGCTAATTTTTCATTGGACTTTTAAATTATTTATAGTGTTGTTTACTAAATAAAAGCGCGTGATTTTATAGAGTAAAAAGTGCTCACGCGGCCGTTTTTTCAACTGTTATTGGCGATATCCGCCATTATTGTGAAATATTTTTTTAAAGAATTTCTATAATTTGTTATACGTGTTATTGGCAAAATTGTGGTATCTATCCACAGGGACCAGATCAAGAGTTGAAGTTGAAGTTTTTATTAAATAAAATATTACAGAAAGATGTCGGTGAACAATGTTAATACGAGTACATTTAAGTCTACGAGTTGTAATATTGTTATCTCCGAAACGAAACAACGAAAGTTTAATAAAAATATGCTCGTCGGCTTTTTCTGAGGAAGACATTGATGAGGCAAAAAAGTTATTGTATCGAAACGTAAGAACAAAAAGCAGAAAGACCTAAAATATACGATTACGGTGTTTAAAATCACGGATCCCGAACAATCCCAGTTTTTGTGGCATATGACCTTCACAAATTGCCACCAGTTTGCTTTGACTACGTAGAACGTACGTAAAGAAATTGATGAAGGATTTATTAATTCTACGGTCAGATGTTAACGCAATCAGAAGTGATTATGTTACTAAAGATCAGCTCGAAAATATTAAATTGATAACAAATAATTCGACACCGACGCCGTTCATCATCAACAACCTTTTTATCGTCCCACTGCTGGGCACAGATCTCCTCTCATACAGAGAAGGATTGAGCGTAATCACCACGCTTGCTCAATGCGGGTTGGCGATTTCCGACTTATAAAGCCCAGGTTTCCTCAAGATGTTTTCCTTCGCCTTCAGTCATTGGTGTCCAAGATATACTTAGAAAGTACATATAACTTTAGAAAAGTTACATTGGTACTTGCCTGACCTGGAATCGAACCCGCGCACTCAAACTTGAGAGGCTGGTGTTTTAACCACTAGGCCACCACGACAAAACAGTGGGGTATATTGAAAAAGAACCTCGGAGTTTTTGAGTATATTTCGTGGTGCTCCCTGTGCGCCGTTTCCGAGTCAACGAAATACCAGTTGGTGGAGTCATAAGGATACTATAGCTGTCTTGCCTGCCCCTCAGTGCCGGTCTTGCGATTGCACCGAAACAGCACACAATGACAGAGATTATAAGTAATAGCATAGACAGACCTTACGGAGGAATTGCCCTATTGTAGAGGAAGTCCGCTTTCTCAAAGGTATCAGTGTTGTTGTGTAATAGTGATCGTTTAGTTCTCACACGGATCGTTCTATGTTAGTTTTCTCATTTTACATGCTTACTGACTCGAGTGATAATATAATAGATTTCATGGGTTTTTTCTTTATTTCTTTATTTTTTGGCTTCGCACGGTTTGTGCATTTAGCCAATGCCACGTAATTATGAATTATTCATGTCGAAAAAGACGGCCGCGTGATCCGTCTTACGAGTGAGGTTTGGGACAAAGTCATGATGTGGCCACTATGCAGCGATATTTCACTGTTCTTTATGAACTATTTACTAAATGCACTTTTTACTACATAAATCACGCACTTTTATTTAGTAAACAACACTATAAATAATTTTAAAAGTCCAATGAAAAACGAGCGTGACACTCAGCTTGACTTACCCGTCAAAACTCAGGGTGCTGATCACGAAAATGATTTCATTTTTGAAATCCAAGATGGCCGACATCATATTTCATGACATTCTGACATGGGTGTGATAACGAACATGACGTCATTTTTAAGCTATTGCTTAGCTTCTTTCTATCTCTTTATCAAAGTCGAACAGAAAACATTGAATATAGTTTAGTCGCTTAATCGTCACCATTTTTCGCACTCTTTTGATGACGTTGCTGGTAAAAAATAAATAAATTACAAAGCAGAAAGAAAACTTGAATTGATATCAAAGAAAAAAAAAAACAAAGGAAAAATTACTGTATAAATAAAATAAATAAATAATTATAATTGCAAGTTATAGTTGATAAAAAAAGGCTATGCAATAGCTTTACCGCGGCAGTCTCCGAGTGCCACACGCCTTTTTTTTTTTTTTAATTTTCGCGTCTTTTAATTACGTTATTATCAAATTGTTAACAGTTCGTTGGTTTTCTTCTCAAAACAATGGGTAATTTTAACTAATAATTTAATTACTCGTTTGGGTGACTGAAATTCATCCATGAGTGGCGACCATAGAAAAACAAGTGACAACATAAACCTAAATAAAGATACTCTTAGGTACTATCGCCTTCTTACTAACACCTGATTTCATCCGCTTTAAAGATCTAGGTCTGTCGAATTACGCCTAAAGCTAATAATGCCTACGCTCTGAAAACCTAGTTAAATGTATATTAATAAGAATTTTTATAACTCACACAAAAAGATGATTGTGTCTGTACTGTCATCTAGTAGTGGACCGAAGTTCGGCGCGAGCGGCAATTGCGTAATTTTTGTCAACGAGCAGCGGAGGTTTTAGGCTAAAATTTTATGATATTCGTTTATTTTTACCTTAACTTTTGCATTTAATATATAAAATAATTATTTGTTAATCAACAATCAGTTTGTTAGTCTTATTATTATGATTTTATTGTATTTTATTTAATTTTTCTCTCAACTGGCAACAACGGTTAATTACGCCTAGGCGTATTAAGCCACGCCAATCACTAGTATAGGCGGACTTACCTTACACACAGGCGTATTTAACCACGTTTGTACAAAAAAATAAGTATGTATGTGATTTTCTATATTGGACCATATCGTTCGAATCTTTATTTCCCTAAATGTCCTCAATATGTCGGAAAGGAAAAAACGTGACGTTTGGACCCAAAGTGACTTAGAGGCGGCTGTTACTGCTAAGTGTTAGCAGGCACGTTATCTTAACAAAATTACAAAAGAGATATAAAAAGAGGTAAAGAGAACGAATGATATGATTGGTACCTACTGCTATTCTTGTCATGAACATCGTATTGCTGATATGAGACCATGCGCAAATTGTCAGAAATGGTACTTACCACGAGGAATGCGTTGGGTTGACAAAAACAGACTTGGAAGTAATTAATTGTCCTGGTGAGTGTGACTAAAACACTATTAATAAGTAGGTACTTGTATTTAATATGTGTCTTCGACCCATATTGTTGATCTCCGTTAGATAGTATGAAATTAAACCTTAGAAATATCGTGGGCGTAATTACCCCGACTGTGTTAATTAACGCCTATCACTGTTTATTTTTAAAGAAATATTTTTTGTTCAGTTAAACGATCACGTAATAGTTTTGTTGATCTTTTATCATGTGGTATAGAAAAATTATGTAGGTTTACTTATATATGGATAAAACTGCGAAAAATTTTTAAAAATAATTAAAGACTGACTATAATAAAAGAAGTATTATGACTGATTCTGCTTGTGATTAGTCAAAACTTATATCAAGATAAAGTAAAAAGATATTCCAGATAAAGTATAGTATTTTTGGATTACCTTTGTAAAAAACACTTTAACTTTCATGTTTCGCACCTTTAGGACAATAGAGACCTAATTCGAAATTTGAAGATTTCAATGTTGACTCATACAATTACCTTGCAAGACCATCTTCATCGACTGTTAATAAAACCGCCTCTGTTTTATTGTTCAACATTGTTGCAACAAGTTCAACAAGTTCAACATTTCAACATTGAAATCTTCAAATTTCGAATTAGGTCTCTATTGTTCTAAAGGTGCGGTTTATTTAATTAAACATTAAAAAATCTTTTGAAACACATGCTCTTTTATTTATTATCATCATTATTAAACAGACAATTAAGCTTAAACCTTAGATAGGCGTAATTCGACAGACCTACCTTACTTTGTTATCGCTTAGAGTTCCACCTGACCTTTTGTTCTTTCTTTTCGGCAAAAGTTAGGCTTACAAATTTTAAAAGATTTTTTCTAATCCTCTAGAACCAACTCTATTAAGCTAATTTTTATTTTTTTAATCAATTTTAAATAATTCGTATAAATAGATTACTTCGATCAGTTCACCTGAGCAGTTAGCCCCGCTACCAGACTAAAAGCATAACTTATGGCGTCCTCAATTAGTCCATGGCACAGGTAATAGGGATGTATCCAAGGTATGAAAATCAAAAAAATAATTAGTCCGTCTTACAGATAATAAAAAAAATTAAGACCCGTATTTTTTATTTTGTCGTAATTACCAAATATTACTGAGATATAGCGTATTAAAGTTACAGAGTGGGGGCTAATTACGTCACGCCGTTCTATATTTTGCACCATGGCGTGACGTCATGCGACATTTCAAATCAATATATCTTCTTAAGTATTTGAATAAAAGAAAAAATAAAAAATACGTGTTCAATATTTTTTATAAAGCTATCTGACGGACATTAAATTATTTTTTAGGATACAAGCCAATTGAAGGAAAACGGGTGGGTTGTAGTCAATAAAAGGCTGACATGCCCCTCGATTGTTCAGAACGTGAGAATTTATTTGATGAATTCCCACCCGAAAACGGACATATTAGACAAAATGGCTCAATATAAATATTCTTCTTCTTCTTCTTCAGCCTATAGAAGTCCACTGCTGGACAAAGGCCTCCCCACGCTTCGTCTTCCGTTACGCGGCCGCCACTCCAGGGGGGCAATCGCGCTAAAATAATTCAACCAAAACAGAATTGGATCGCAACCAAACCATAACCTTTGTTATGTTTCGTATCGCGCTAACGGTTTAACCATAACTGGATCGCAATTAGAATGTAACCGTTGTCAAATGACAAAGTTGAAACAAAGCTAACTTTTTCTATGCCATGTCAAACTTACGTCTAAACGATTAGATTTACTTATAATTGATTTAGTTTTAATTATTATATCTAATGAAATTGATTTTACTTCAACCGAAGTTGAAACTTTAGCGCGATACGAAATATGATCGAAACTAAACCATAACTTTAACTGGATTAGATACGAACAAGAGTTGAACTTCTACTGTTTTATTTAGCGCGATTACCCTCCAGAACCGTATATAAATATTGCGCTAACCTAATTATGGTATAGCAGCCCACCTTAAATTACTATTAAATCTGTCAGTTTAAAATTAAGAGTCAAAAACGTAGTATAACAGGTTAAAGTCCATACATAATAGTTTTGTTACATAAGGAAAAAAAAGATGCGTGACAAATATATGTAATACTACGACTTGCGACTTGCGAGCATCATTTTCTAAAGCGTAAAGATTACTCGATGGGAATATTTCTGACCTCGCATCCGCTCATTACAGAGACTGTGTTCGGCGCTCATCAGCGTAAAATTATGGCAGAATGTTCAATTTTATGAAGTATCGGTTTAAGTAAGTTTCATGGTACAACATATTGTACTTACGTAGATTAGACGTTCTTGCCTAGTCTTAGGTGAAATAAGCAATAAAAAAGCATTTACATATATTAACAGGTTTTAATAACTTCAATTGCGAAGGTTGTTTCCGCGAATTAAGATGACACCTAAAATATATACAAAATTATTAGTTATTATATTTGGCTGTCTTTCGTCTGTTGTGCTTATCTGGTCATTAAAATGTGTCTAAATATTTTTTATTATTATTATTTGGTAGTCGAGGCGTAGGCGATCAAGCACCGCATCATCCAGCATATGGTTACGCTGGATGACCCGCACCTGATCCGACAGTCGTTGCGCCGACACGTTGACAGCTGGCTCAAGCACCTATTATTATTATTATTTGCTTTGGCTATGGATGGGTGATTTTTATGTAAAGATACCAATAGTTTAATGTTTGGTATGTCCCAAAAACCATCCGTGCCTCGGAAAGTAAACTGTTATTCGTAAAACTTTAACAGTCCTTGCGGGCCGTCAGAAGCCCGTGTTTTTTTTAAGTATAATAATTTATTATAAACTAGTGCTTGACCGCAATCCCGCCTGATGTTAAGCACTGATGTACTCGTTGATGGTAAAGCGCTCTAGTTTATTAAGAGCCTATTCACTCATAAAAACTGAGTGAATAGCAAAGATGACGGTAGTTGAGCGAGATTATGCAATGTTAAATCCAACAACACGACCAACGACATTGCGCCAGAGGGAGATTAATCTGGAGACCCTCTACGACCAAAATCCCGACACAACAACATTTGGCGCATCGTACCCGGCACACATCGCAACACAACTGTTCAGACCCGTGCTCTGTACCGCTTCACCAGACATCATGCCGGAACACGAGGATTCGTTTGGCGACAAGATTTTGTCTGGTGGATGGTAACTTCTGCCGGCAGCCGATGTTATGGCCTATAACAGAGATAATCTGACAATCAGTCTTACAAAGGGCTATCGTATCCCCCAATAATTGCGTTGTGGAGGTTAGAAAGGCATTCAACTCCTTAACTGCCTCCAGTTAGACAAGAGGCTGACCCCACCGTAGTAGGAAAAAGCCTAGACTGCTGATGATGTTTTACTTACAATAGCTGTTACACTAAAGTATAAAGGAGTTATATGTACAATAATATGTCTGCACGTAATGAATATATTATTGACTAGCGGCCACCAGCGACTTCGTCCGCGTTTTTTGATATGCTCCGCTCCTATCGATTGCAGCATGATGTTATATAGCCTAAAGCCTTCCTGAATTAATGGGCTATCCAACGCAAAAAGAATTTTTCAAAACGGGCCAGTAGCTCCTGAGTTTTTTGGGCGTTCAAACAAACAAAGAAACTCTTCAGCCTTATATATTAGTATAGATTAATGTATTGCAAATATGAAGGTCTTGCACGCATGTTGGGAATAACAAATGAAGGTTAAAAATTAAAATAAAATTAAGTTGTTGTTTGTATTCATGCTGTTGCGTATAATCTCGTGAACAATGAGCATGCATGTGGTACGGTCAGCGACAAAAATCGACTACCAGGATATGTAGTGATTATAGATTATATATATATATACAAAATGTAAAGAAAACCCTGTTCGATCCGTGAAGGTATTGTTAGGTATCAATAACTGATTCTACTAATGGATACAAAACCGGGATAAACTTTAAAAAATCCCCCTAAAAAATAAATATTAATTCACAAAAAAAAAAAAGAGGCAACTTAATACATGTGCGGTAAGCAACCCTTCCACGGGCGGCGGGCGGCAGGGCACGCGGCAAGTGGTCGCATCGCTATTTGCTCATAATACTACCGGTGTTGTCACTTTTTTTTTAAACTACCAAATTTCGATTTTTCGAAAAAGATTATTTCAAAATTATTTAGTATTGTTTCTAGGATGATTACGTAAAATTGTATATTATATTTGGTCAAGTGTTTACCTAACCTTTATTAGGACAGGGTTTTCTTTACATATTGTATATATAATCTATAATGTACCTTTTCGCATTTAATAGTAGAAATCAGAGTCATCATAATCGTCATCAGCATGTATCAGTCCACTGCTGGACATAGGTCTCTCCAAATTCACGCCATTCAACTCGATTCTCGGCAACTCTCATTCATTTACTACCAAGTACCAGCCATCCTGAGAAGATCGTGGCTCCACTTAGCCTGAGGGCGTCCCACCTTTGGGTCAGGGTTGCGGGTTGGTTAAAAAGGTAACCGTGGCCCTGGCTGTTGCACAAGTAAGTGAAGAAAATGGATTTTAGTCAGTAAAAGTCTGACACGCCCTTCCGCTCCACCCAGAGCGGGGTCATTTGATGATTTCTCATCCCAAACAAAAAAAAAGGGCGTCCCACCTTACGTTTACCCATCCGCTGTGCTCTATTCTAGAACAAGTCTATTCCAACAGTCATCGGTTTTACGGCTAATATGGCCGGCCCATTCCTATTTCAGTTAGCTTATTCTGTGAGCTATGTCGTCAGCTTTGGTTCTCTGCCATGGATTCGATCCCTCGTAGAGACTCCAGGCATAGTCCGTTCCACAACTGAGCAATCTTGGATTTGTGAACCAGCCGTACCGTGAATGTCCACGTTTCTGCACCGTAGGTCATAATTGGCAGGACCAGGACGCACTCATTGAAGACTTTGATTGTCTTTGGCTCTGTGGAAAATGTAACGAGAAGATCAACACAAATCAGAAAATCAGAGTGTTGTTATTTAATTAAAAGTCACTTCGGTTTCGATTTTAATAAAATATTATGTTCAGTAATTAAAACTTTGGAAACAAAAGTAGTAGTTAATCGAGTTTTTTGACGACTCGGTTTTATTATCAGATGGTTTTAAAGAGTTGTTTCGTAGTAACCTATCAACAAGCAGTTCACCTTGATCTTTCATTCTGAATCACGTGTTTCAAAGATTTATTATTATTATGTTAGATTTTAAAAAATGGACATTTGGACAGCCTCCGTGGCGTAGTGGTAGCGAACGAGGCCGCTGCGCAAGGAGGCGCGAGTTCGATCCCCGCGCAGTGCAAATATTTATATGCATGAATATGAATATTTGCACTGGTCTGGTCGTGCCTCGGAAAGCATGTTAAGCCGTTGGTCCCGGTTGTCATACGAACATCTAATGGCAGTCGTTACGGGTTGTTGGGGAGCCCTCAAAAGTCCAACAATTGGTCTACTTGCAATGCTTCGATATCGCCTTCGGGTTGTGGAGGTCAAACGGCAGTCGCTTCATGGGAAACATCTAAGTTTAGCCAAAATCAGCAGTTAGACTGGTAAAAGCAGACCCCAGACTCCATAGCTGAAAAAGCTTCGGATGTGACTGGGATTAACGCTGAGATGATGATGATGATTTTAAAAAAAAACTGATTTATTGAGCATAACGTATACAAAAACATTAATAGGTAGGTTAATATTGAATTTCTTCTTTTTCTTGAGCCTATAGAGGTCCACTGCTGGACAAAGGCCTCCCCCAAGGCCTTCATTACTTTGAGGGGTATTTGCTATAATCCCCACGCTTGGCAGGCGGATTGGGGATCGCAGTAATTTGATATTCCACACGAGAAGCGCTTACAGACTTAAGACACCCACGGGAGGATATGGGATGGTAGTATTCTAAGCCCGGTACCACAAGGGTAATCCGATACCATACCAAGAAAATCAGCTGTGATATCTGATAAAGTATCGTTAAATTGTGATAGATGCTGAAAGAGGGTAGCAAGGTACAGGCTGGATCGACTTACTCGTATGTCAACAGTCAAGTTACAACTATAATAGGTTTAAATAGATCTAGTTAGGGTGGTACCAAATTTTTTTTTTTGTTAAACTTTGCCTGCCACTAGGAATTTCTCCCATACCGTGGGTGCGTTTACAAACATATAAAGTCACATACACACACATCAGAGATTTCGAACGTAACTTTGTCGCATTATATTAGATATGTATTAGTCTACATTAGGCTAGCTTCTACGATTGTTATTATTAAGAATTTTTATTACTATACAAACAGAGACATTTTTACATTCAATGTGATCTATGTTTTTTTTTATGTATCTGTGTTACATGTCTATTTTATTAGAAACGGGACTATCAATCCTTTGTACGATTTGTGAGAGCGAGTCGCTTCCTCAACGGCGGTGGGAAAATCGCCTAAAATCTTTGCTTATCCTTTCCTATGCGTAGATGTATGTACACTCCACATCCTTGCTCCAGTACCTAGTTGAAATCAAGTCATATTTTTCTAGTGTTCCATATACAACTCCTCCTGAACCGTAATGAATCAATTTGAATCATTTTGAATTGCTAATCCATTGCTCTATATCTTCGCAATGAATGATGATGAACTGTCAAAATTATACCTATTGGTACCTATTTATAGTTATAATTACCTATTTGGTAATTATAATTACCTATTGGTACCTATTTATAGTGTGTGCAGATATATTGCAGGTATAATAAATTTATGTAGAACAGTTGGATACGATACACTTGCATGTTGAGGATCCACAGTTCAATCAATTGTTCCGAGAAAATCAGTTGTTCGAAGTGCATTGACGTCCGCAGCCATTGTTTCGATCTATTATGGTTAATTAATGCGCTAGTGCAGTACCAAAATAAGTAGGTAGACTAACCGACAAATGGTACAGACGACAGCACATCAAGCTTTTATAATCTGTCAAATTCCTTTATTAGACTTCCGACTTTATAAGAAAAGCATTAAGGCTCAAAGTTGAGTGGGAGTACTTGACAGTTTCGGGTAGTTTGACCTGCTGTCGTCCGTACATATCTCCTACTACATATTTGTCGAAGATAACATAACATCATACTTGTTTTGCTCGAATACCTACTTAAACCCCATCGCGTTTAGGTTGGTATTCGAGGAAAACACGTTTAGGTAAAGTGACAGTGAAGCGTCACGCAAGTGAGAACGATCATAAACATAAGTGTAAACAATATTTTACTTCACAGGAGTCCCTCTTGTATACAATATGTAAAGAAAACCCTGTCCGACCCGTGAAGGTATTCTTAGATATCAATAACTGATTCTACTAATGGATACAAAACCGGGCTAAACTTAAAAAAAAAAAACCTAAAAAAATATTATTTCGCAAAAAGAGGTAACTTAATAATTTGTTTTTTAAATTACCGAATTTGGGGGAAGTTGGAATTACTTCGCGGGAAAAAAAGATTATTTCAAAATTCATTTGTATTGGTACTATGAAGATTAGGTAAAATTTTATATTATATTTGATCATATATTTACCTAACCTTTATTATCCTTATGGGTCGGACAGGGTTTTCTTAACATACTGTATAATAATAAAGACCGGTTTTTTGACTCAACTTTGTTGTTAGAAATTTTTTCCGAAATTAGTTATTTTTCACTTTTAGCAGTGATACATATTACACATATCATAAGATAAAATAAACGTTTATAAAATAACACATTTTGCTAATTTCTAACCATTACATATCATAAATTGGTCCTTAGTGGGTACGAACATGTAGGAACTGAATTCCTGAAAAGACTTGGATGTAGTAAAAAAATAGGACGCAAGGGGCTTAATTTTTATTTTATTTACACACTATAACTATAAATTTAAAGCATGGTGCTAATCCATTGCTCCATATATTCGAACAACATGTCTGCTCAAAAACGTAAACAATGCAATGAATGTTGTTGAACTGTCAAAATGAAATTGCTACTGATAAGTAGGGTTGCCAACCGTACTCTAAAATAGAGTAGTGTCCACTATATCATGTAGGCGTACTCTATAATCTATAACACTAATAAAGTACGCTAAAATACTCTTTTTTTAAACAAAATGGATATGCAAAAATCCTTAATCAGAATAAACAAGTCCACTATTTACTGTTAATATGTTGGTATCGCCGATTCCCCAATCCATATTCGAACGTTCCTGAACGCAATTTTTTGCAATAGTTTTTTTAAAAAAAATCCCGAAGAATTTGATTGTTTAAAAAGAAATATCAGCTATATACTCTCTATTCCCGCCCACTTCAGAATTTACTGAAAGAGTCTTTTCGGTCATGAATGTGAAGTGGCGAGAAGGAAAAAACAGAGCTTCATTGAATTTATTCAAAAACGAGATATTGATACATTTCAATTAAGAGTTGGAATGTTTGAACTCATATAATTCCTATAAAAACAATGGAAAATTTGTTATGTGCCGCAAAAAGTCCAAAAAATACCTTTTTAAAAGTAAAAAATAAATGATACTCTTTTTTGTAAGTCCGTACTCTTTATTTCCCTCCTTTAAAATCAGATATACTTTATTTCTGCTAAAAAAAAGTTGGCAACCCTACTGATAAGTAGTGTGTTACATAATTACCTACCGGTTCAGAGTCGCCCCGACTTCAAGGTCGTGACGTGAATTTAACCCCAGCCAGGCTTTACTTTGTGTAATTTATAGATAGTTCAATCCACGAAGACGCGCCCCACCAATTTTAGGTTGAGGGGATCGCGGGGCGCGGGGAGTTTTCTCCGAGCGTCAGTCTCGGACCGTCAGTGGTTCGATGCACACAAGTAGTACAACCTGTATTTCAAAAATCCAGACTCGACACGAAAGTTTCTCTACTTTATATTTTTTTAAAATGTCGAAAAAATCTCAGCGTGTTGTACTTAAAAGCCAGGTATGTAAATTATTGTTACGAAACACATAAAATAATAAAAGAAAAGTAGTTTAATTCAAAATTAAATTTTACTAACTAGACTTCATTTTATATTTAAAAGTAAGACTAATGTTATTTCTTTTTATTTTTTTTTTAATTGTAGGCAAGAGAAATTATTTCTAAAGTTTACGATTTCATGAAAAAAGAAGCAAGTCAAAATTTTGCAGAAAAACTCACTGATGCTCGATGGAGAACCGCACAGGCTGTTGGAATATCTGAAAGCACAGTGACTAGAATTCTACGCGAAAGAAAGGCTTATACTGAGACAATAAAGCAAACTACAGTATCTACTATGGAGTCTAATATAACTATGGAGACGGATGCGATAGTTTCTGTAGTCCAAAGTGAAGAGCGTACAACAGAGCCGACTACGGAAATGGATATTGATTCTAAAAATGAAGCGAGTACGTCGCATTCGAATTTAGCAGGCAGAAGTGCTTCTATTTTTACATCACCTATGAAGAAGAGAAGGGTAAGACCACGAAAAATTAATTTAGACAAATTTGATATTGGTGTAGTCCGAAGAACTATCCAAAACTGCCATAAAGAACATCATCAATTTCCAACATTATCACGACTTAATACTATTTTGAAAGACCGTATACAATTTAATGGATGTAGAACCACCCTAAGAACATTGTTACTTAAGCTTGGTTATAAATGGAGAAAAACTGAGAATAATAGGAACGTCCTAACTGAAAAACATGATATTCAAATGTTAAGATTGAAATATTTAAAACAGGTAAAATCTTTTCGTAATGCAGGTAGACCTATAGTGTACACAGATGAATCATATATTCATACCAACCACGTGCAAAAAAAATCTTGGGCCGACAAAGGCTCTAAAACAGCAATGAAACAAAATTTAACAAAGGGTGTGCGCATAATTATAGTACATGCCGGAAGTGCTGAGGGTTTCGTACCAAATGCGTTGTTAACGTACAGAGCAGAGATCAAATCCGGAGACTACCACGATAATATGAACTCGGATAATTACTTAAAGTAGCTTAAGGAGAAACTAATACCAAATCTCCCAAATGATGCCGTGGTAGTCTTGGATAATGCAGCCTATCACAATACTAGTTCGGAAAAAATACCCACATCCAACTCCAACAAATTAGACATGCAGACTTGGCTGAATGCAAAAAATATCCATTTTGTACCAACCTACAAAAAGCCTGAACTTTATGACCTTATATTAAAAAACAAAGAAAACTTCCGCAAGTACAGAGTTGACGAATTATTAAAGGAATATGGATTCACAGTGCTTCGGCTGCCTCCTTATCACCCAGAGTTAAATCCAATCGAAAACATTTGGGGTATTGTAAAAAACGACGTTGCTAGCCGCAATATCAATCAAAACTACACTTCGATTATGCCCATTTTAAATGAAGCATTTGATCGAGTAAATAAAGATGTCTGGTTCAATACTTGTCAGCACGTGGAAAAAATAGAAGACGAATACATGAGACACTGTGATCTTGATTTCAATTTTATTATAAATGTCAGTGATACTTCAGAATCTGAATCAGACATTTCTGAAACGAGTGATTGACGATTTTTATTTCAATAAAAAAAGTTCCATAAAACTTTTTCACGTATTTCATTTATGTCTCTAATTACCTCCTATTATTATATAAAAATGGTATTATAATCGTATATTAACTAATAATCACATAAAATATCCACACCTCAATTTTCCTTGCAGTCGGGTAAAGAGTATAAAATTGAAGTAGAGCATCTTTCACTTTGACCATGACGCTCTCTCCTGATTAGTCAATTTATTGTAGTGTGGGTGTGCACTCATAGGTAATTATTGTGTACGGATAACACTCAAACATTGACGGAAGCTTGCACACATATTCTATAAACGGTTAGGAGAAATAGTGGGGCGAGTCTTCGTGGATTGAACTATCTATACCTTTGCTTCTAAAATCGGTGAAGGAAAATATCGTAAGGAAGCCGGTATTTTTTTTATGAATGAATCTTCTTCTTCTTCTTCTTCAGCCTATGGATGTCCACTGCTAGACAAAGGCCTCCCCCAAGGCTTTCCACGCTGACCGGTCTTGTGCTGCCCGCATCCATCGGCTTCCCGCGACCTTCACCAGGTCATCGGTCCACCTTGTTGGGGGCCTCTCTACGCTGCGTCTTCCAGTACGTGGCCGCCACTCCAGAACCTTACTGCCCCATCGGGCACCGGTTCTACGAGCAATGTGCCCTGCCCACTGTCACTTAAGTTTAGCGACTCGCAGAGCTATGTCGGTGACTTTGGTTCTTCTGCGGATCTCCTCATTTCTGATTCGATCACGCAGAGAAACTCCGAGCATAGCTCTTTCCATTGCCCTTTGTGTGACTCTGAGCCTTTGTAAGAGGCCCATTGTGAGCGACCACGTTTCAGTTCCGTAAGTCATCACTGGTATGAATAAATGAATTGCACATATCCCAGTGTGGTTTGAGCAAACTCGATTAATCGAAGGAGCCCCAAGTTCCTGCAGCCTTATGTTCATGGTGCTACAGCGACTATTGCATATCAGGGAGTACCGGGGGCGCGGTAGAAAAGACATGCCCATATGAAATGGCAGGATTATAGAGTCATACCGAATATGTATCATACACTAATGGAGAGATTGGTAACTATTATCCAAGGATAAGGATAAAGCTATGTTTGGAAATCGGCATGTCCTAAGACCAAGAATTCAAACATACCACGTGACATCTAATCCCTGTTACAGATAAGAGGCCGACCTAAAAGACCAAAATTAGTTTTATTTTATTTTACTATTATACTTATTTCGAAAACAAATGGTTATAGATGTGTGTTTAATCTATAAAAAAAAATTCTTCTTTTACAGAAACATGCCTGAAGTAGACGCCACCAGCGAACTGGCTGCCATCAAGGACTGGCTCTGCAAACAGCCTCATCTGCCTCATGATGTCGGTAAGAGAACGCTCAATATCGCATTGTTTAAATTAGAATCCATTGTAATACAGGGTGGTGGGACATCGACGTGCAAACTGTAATAATGATGATTGTAGGGGGTCTAGAACCGCGGGTTTGCAGACGGCGAGCAGGGAGCAGCTCGTCGCCTCGCCGCCCGGTAAGGACAGGCCCGGGTCGACGGCGCGTTGTGTTTCACGCGCGCCTCAAAGAGATGTCGCATAGAACAATGCCTGCCAAGGCTGTGGATTGGTTGAAAGAGAAGCCGTGGCCCTGGAATCAATTGTAACAGCACATACCTACTTAGGACCCATTAACTTAATCAAAGTTTATTCCGTGGTGCTTGGCAATCTGGGCTTCTCCCAGTTGCAATAATGTCCCTTTGTGCCTTTTGGCCTAGTTCTGTTCTGTCTCCTGCTTGTTATGGAGGGAAGTGGAAAAAAATTTTTTTTCTTACTCCTCCGCTATTCTTTTCTGATTAATTTCGTTGCGGGACCCAAGACAGTAGAATCGTTCCTCCGGGACTCGTCGAGCTTCATTGCTCGGCGTTTTTCTGGCGGTCTCCACTGTTGATTCTGGCTTTCAGGAGTTTGTGGGAAAAAGTGTGGCGGGTCTTGTCCCATAAAAAAAAAGCTGTGGCCCTGGCCCAGGCAAGTGAAGGAACACGAGTGGGTTTTAGTCAGTAAAAGTTTGAGACGGTTTCCGCTCCGTCCAGAGAGGGAGAGGTCAATTGCTTATTTCCCACCCACACAAAAAAGGGGGTCTATAATTATCAGCACACAATTCTAGACCCCTAGAGATGAAATTTATCCTCGGTTATAAAAATAAAAACAAGTGCAGTCAGACTCGCGAACACTGCCATTTTTTATACATTATTTACTATTTAAGTGAAAATACAACTAAATGTTCTGTAAATGTAATGTAAGCCTATAACCCTATTATTTGTCTATATATGTAACTATTATAAAATATAGTATCGTTGAGTTAGTATCCCATAACACAAGTCTCGAACTTACTTTGGGGCTAGCTCAATCTGTGTGATTTGTCCGTATATTATATTTAATCCGGATTTTTAACTTTACGTCTGCAAAATTTCAAAGCAATCGGTTCAGTAGTTAGGGCGTGAATGCGGAACAAACAAACAAACTCACTTTTCGATTAATAATATTAGTAAGAATAAATTATAGTTTAGGTTGGAAGTGAAACTAATGACGTGCGAGCCTAATCGGAGTCGCAGGAACTAAGCCAGGGCACCCCGACCAAACGGGCTAGCTTAGAACTCTGATCAACTCGAATCTTCCAATGGCCAGGCGGTTGACTAAACGGCTAATTTAACTAGTTGGCTGCGACGTAAATATTGTATTCAAGTCTATCCCCAACTTAAATTCACTAAGTATGTATTTTCCATACCATAGATATATAGATGATTCTCCATACCCATAAGTACTAAGAAACATATAGAACGCTACGATCTCAAAACCTGTGTCGCAATCAGTTTGCTCAGCAGGCCTATTGGTAATAGAACCACGTAGATACATTACCTATTACCGATTGGCAGCTTGCTCAACAGAAAATATCTGTAAATATTGTATCGAGTATAAATTGTATATTGAAGAAATCTGTTAATTCTGTTACTCAATATTTATCGGCCTTCTTACATTCACGCATAAGCATGTTACAAACCAATTAGCTTCGATAGATCGAAAATAAATCCAAGCATTTCGTAAGCAATCAATTTTTAGCATAATTAGTGTATATTGTTGTATATTGTAGTCACACAAAGGCCAATGGAAAGAGCTATGCTCGGAGTTTCTCTGCGTGATCGAATCAGAAATGAGGAGATCCACAGAAGAATCAAAGTCACCGACATAGCTCTGCGAGTCGCTAAACTTAAGTGGCAGTGGGCAGGGCGCATTGCTCGTAGAACCAATGGGGCAGTAAGGTTCTGGAGTGGCGGCCACGTACTGGAAGACGCAGCGTATAGAGGCCCCCAATCCCCCTCGCTCAACTGCCGTCTTCCTTCCTATTCACTCAGTTTTTCTGAGTGAATAGGCTCTTAATAGACTAGCGCGCTTTACCATCAACGATCGCATCACTGCTTATCATCAGGCGGGAATGCGGTCAAGTGCTAGTTTATAACTATTAAAAAAAAAAGACGTGTGGCACTCGGGGACTGCCGCGGTAAAGCTATTGCATAGCATTTTGTATCAATTTATGCAATTATAATTATTTATTTATTTTATTTATGCAGTATTTCTTTTTCTTTGATATTAATTCAAGTTACACTTTTTGAGCGTGGTGACCGATAAGAAAACAAATTTTTCTTTTATTAAATAAATAAAAAGTTAATATTATTTAAAATATTTTTATTATTTTACAATACATGTGGGTTTTATTACCTTACAGTAGCTGTTGGTTATTCAGGAATATTTATCATTGAAACTATAGGTTTATGATAACTGAAATAAGAAACATAAGTTTGCGACTTAATATCCTCTAAATACCTAGAAAATACCGCGTCAATGGTGGTCCCATATTTTGTTGTGGACTCTTGTGGATCATTATTCATTTTCAAATTCAATGTTTTTGATAGAAAAGTTGTCAACCGCTCTGATTTTTTATCAGCGAAGTTAATGTTGAAATCGCCAGCCAAGATAAGTGGAAATTTATTACCATTTGTACCAAGTATTTTCGAGCCTTCTTCAGTGTACTCCAGTAAAGTGCGATGAATAAAATGCTCTACCTCGTCCAATTTTGGATTCGGAGAAATGTAAATTGCTACCATAACTATTTGTAGGCCATTTCTAAGTTTGCATAAGCACGCACAAATATCTCCAACAACTGAGCGCCTAACATTAACATCGCTAACGTGTGCAATATTTATTTCAATATTCGGAGTCATAATATTAGTAATATCATTTTTATTTTGGTAAATAGCTACCCCACCTTTTGAAACAGTATCTCGTTTGAACTGAACAATACAATTAAAATTAGGTATTTCAATTGGATTATCATGCGTCATGCAAGTTTCGGTAAGAAGTAACACATTTGTTTGTCTCGTAACTGAATTTTGTAAATCGTATTTATGACTATTTAGACTTTGGCAGTTGAAAGTCATTATTGAAATGCCATTTCTATTACTAATGAAATCTAATACACTTTGAGCAATCGTCTGAACACTATTTAAAGACAGTCTTTTGAATTCTTGCAACAATTGAAAAAACGGCCGCGTGAGCACTTTTTACTCTATAAAATCACGCGCTTTTATTTAGTAAACAACACTATAAATAATTTAAAAGTCCAATGAAAAATTAGCGTGACATTCATCTTAGCTTTTCCGTTTAAAAAAAAGCTATTTTATAAAAACACTACTAAATTAATTTGAATAAAAGTACTTAATAATTAATTAGGTATATGAAAAGTTTTTAAGGTAGCCATGACAACGTCGATGACGTCTATGACATATCTCTATAGAAGACCTATTTCAGAGAGAAAATTAATCGCAAGCTTAGCACATCGCGACTATCAGTAACATGGCAAGTGTGTAGAACTGAGTTCGCGCCCTGCGATATGCATGCTCTTTTTGAAAATCTATAAATTGTTTTCAAAAGATGTAGTCGCACGCACACAAACATACCGTGCCGAAGACTGCCGAACTGAAACGACGTTAGACGATGGGGAGCGTGAGGTTTTTTCGTTACGGAATTTCTGGATTCGGTCCCCGCGCTCAAGGCCCGCGATAGAAGCTATGCAATAGCTTAAAAAAAAAAAGGTGGACCGATGACATAGTAAAGGTCGGGGGAAGCCGATGGATGCGGGCAGCACAAGACCGGTCGTCGTGGAAAGCCTTGGGGGAGGCCTTTGTCCAGCAGTGGACATCCATAGGCTGAAAAAGAAAAGAGAAAGTGTATATTGTTCTCACTGCTGGAACAGGTCTCTTTGTGAGAGGAGTGGGCTGTAATCTACCACCTAGACCCAGTGTGGTCTGGTAAATATCACATGTCATCGAATTTTTTGTTCTAGAGCATCCAACTGCACTGTACCCAGTTTCTGGCCTAAGTAGGAAGTCAGGGCTATCAAGTCAGATTTTTAGGGTTGAATCATCCCGGCTATTCATGAAACGTTAGGTATTTTAAGGCAAATAGACGCAAATGATCCTGTATAAGTCCACGTTTATACTTCGATTAGTAATTAGGGGTGTATGAACACCCCAAAGCTAAAGAGTGTGCACGCAGAACATATATGAATATGTTCTGCGTGCACACTCTTTAGCTTTATATATTAATATAGATATAGACAATCTTGATTTAACATAAAGGATACTCTCACTCCTGATTTTACGTTCCTGTAGGATATTTCTGACATCCACGCAAGCGAGTCACGGCCAAAAGCAATTATGATGTACTTTATATTTATCACAAATTACAGTTTTCTTATAATCTGTTTTGTTAATCTTCTTATGCTTGTATATACAGTATGTTAAGAAAACCCTGTCCGACCCGTGAAGGTGTTGTTAGGTATCGATAACTGATTCTACTAATGCATACAAAACCGGGCTAAACTTAAAAAAAAATCCCCCTAAAAAATAAATATTATTTCGCAGAAAGAGGTAACTTAATAAATGTGCGTTGCGCCCTTCCGCGGGGGGCGGGCGGCAGGGCACGTGGCACGTGGTCGCATCGCTATTCGCTTATGATAATACCGGTGTTGACACTTTTTTAAAAATTACCAAATTTCGGGGAAGTTGGAATTAATTCGTGGGAAAAAAGATTATTTCAAAATTCATTTGTATTGGTACTATGATGATTACGTAAAATTTTATATTATATTTGGTCATGTGTTTACCTAACCTTTATTATCCTTATGGGTCGGACAGGATTTTCTTAACATACTGTATGTAGGTAGAATGTACAAGGACTTTTGAACTTTTTATTAATATCTTATTGTAATATCTACATTCTATAAAAACAAAAACTTGGTCGAATATAAGTATGCTGGAACTCGTTCCGAAACCATTGCAAAATTTGTCCGACCAGCCTCCCGGTTTAGCTTTATAGATTCAACGATTACGCCACATTAGGCCTAGGTATTACTTCGAAAACTGGGTTAAAGGTATGTACATAATTGCCGAAGTGTTACTGGTGCACTAATCTATCATAATTGCAATTGCATGATTTAATTCCCCCATCTCCGTTCTACCATCGGACGACCCGTCGTACGGCGATTTTCCACCCTTATGTTGTTAATACCACTACGATCCGGACGAAGCGTTTCGCCCCGTCCTTTATACCGCGTACTAACAATTTGCCAGCGGCGGTGTTTTCGTCGGACTACAATTTCTGTGTCTTCATGGCTAGAGTAAATAGGCTCTTAATAAACTAGTGCGCTTTACCATCAACGATTGCGACACTGATTACCATGAGGCGGGATTGCGGTCAAACACTAGATAATAATTTATAAATATATATATATATATAATAGATATTTTAATTTATAAAAAAAAACATCTTGTTAACGTAAACGAAGCTTTAGAATTGGCGGTATAGAAACCCGGGAATCTATACTGTTATCCGAAACTAGCCTAATGTAGGCAGTAGATATGCACAGAACACAAGTTTTTTTTTCATCGTTTTCCATTTTTTCACACAGGTCAAATTTCGAAATTAAAAACGTTCAAAATTTTATTGTAATAAATATCGCCTCAACGAAAAAGCCACAACCACATTATTGTGTTGTGCTGTGACTCAGTCCTAGCCAATCAAAACTCTTTTGTATTTGACGTATGTAGTCCTAAACATATTACACACATCAAAAGTGTCTAGGGATCAAGCATTTTTATGCGGATTTCTTGAGATTGAGATGTGGCTTTGTAATAAATCTATGATTTTATAAATTTATATGGATCCTTTTTGGTGCATTTCATAATTTGAATCAGGAACTGTGAATCAAATTCGAGTAAAAGATGAAAATCAGCTGTCAATATTTTCCCTATAAAAACATACAACGCATTGAAGACATTATTAGTGCTACTGTTTCCCTACTACTGATTAAAACCAACGTTATTATGGAGCGGCGACGTCATTTAAGCAGGGAAGAAATGCTCAGAGCCGTGGGAATGATAGAAGCTGGTTCCCGGCAACGTACTGTGGCTTTAGCTCTGAATACAAGTCAGAGTGTTATCAGTCGACTTTGGACACGTTACCGAAGCACTGGTACCGTGGCTGAGTGCCATGGAGGACGGTATCGCTGCACCACACGGAGACAAGACCGATACATTCAAATCTTAACTCGAAGAGCTCCAACAATAACCGCCATGATGTTAGCCGTGACGCTTCATCACTCTTCAGGGAACTTAATTAGCGACCAAACAGTCAGAAACCGCTAGCATGAAGTGAACCTTCATTCCCGAAGACCGCTACGGGTACCACCTATAGCAATGCACAATCGTAGGATTCGATATCAATGGGCTCTTGAACACAGAAATTGGGCAGAAGAACATTGGCGTTTCGTGTGCTTTTCTGATGAGTCTCGTTTTGGTATGAGACCGGATACAAGACGTATACGACACTGGAGAACCCCTGGACGCCAACAGCGATTAAAATCCTGCCAGGAAGTCCACCCTTATAGTGGTGGAACCATCATGGTAAGGGCGGGTATTTGAATCGGCGGAAGAACTGAGTTGATTTGGATCAGAGGCAACCTCAACGCTCAAATTTATGCTGAGATGATTGTATCAGACGTCATCGTTCCTCTACAAGTGCAAATCGGTCCCTTATTTCAGTTAATGCATGATAATGCACGACCGCACACCGCAAGAGTTGTAAGACAGACTCTCGCCGCAGCTAACATCAATGTCCTGCCCTGGCCTGCTCAGTCGCCAGACTTGAACCCGATTGAGCATGCATGGGATATGCTACAGAGAAGAGCTCTGCCGAATATGGAGGGTATCCAGTCGCAAGAAGACCTTTTTTTGTTGTTGCAACGAACATGGGCGGCCATTCCACAGCGTGATTTGGATGAACTCATTTTGTGTATGCCAAACCGATGTTCTTGTGTTGTTAGTGTTCGCGGTAGAAACACGGATTATTAATTGTTTAAGTTACCCAATAAAATTTTAGAGAAAACTGTTATTTCAGTCTTTTTTTCGAACTTTTGTGTTAGTGGTTCAAATGTCAAATATCCCTTTATTAGGAAAATGGCAAATTTCTTTATTAATGCAAAGGTGACTTGGTTTATCGTTACTGTGACAAACGAAAACACTTTATTTGATGAATCCTTAAAGAAAATTTTAATTAATATCAATCAGGAGAAAAGTTATTGCAAAAATATATGTTGATCCCTAGACACTTTTGATGTGTGTATTTTGATTGGTGATTCCAAGGCCGACACAACACGATACAGTAATGTGGCTGTGACTTAATAAATGCCAAAAATTTACAAAAATGTTGGGAAATAAAACTTATTGTTGACAGATTGAGATAGGTCAGTCTACGAACGTTTTTAGGACTGCGAGAATTGCTCCTCAGACGGTAATTGATTTTTAATCATATATATTTCAATCACACAGGTTGAGCTAGCCCCAAAGTAAGTTCGAGACTTGTGTTTTGGGGTACTAACTGAACGATACTATATTTATCACAAATAAACATCCAAGACCCAGGACAATCTGGATAAGATCGTTTTCGATCAAACCTGGGGCCTCCACGTCGCAGGCAGGCGTGTTGGGCGCTGCGCTTCGGACGATGAAAATTGTTGAAGTGCTCTCAGAAAGGGCTGGACCGACTTTGCCTAGCACCGGAAGGCTGCTGACGTTATAAAGAGCAATATATAGGCTTCATTGCCGTGGTACGTTGCTATGGTGTAATTTGATTAGATAACCATGCGGGTGAAGCCACAGGCACCGGCACCCTAATTGCGATTACTATCAATTGGAATAATTTTGAAGCCTATTGTTAAACCATTGCTCCTTATGTTCGAAAAGTGTGTCTGCTCAACAACGTAAATAACGCAATGAATGTTGTTGTCTCGGTGGTAGGCCATAACATCGGCTGCCAGCAGAAGTTAGCACCCACCAGACAAAGTCTTGCCGCCAAGCGATTCCTCGTGTTCTGGCATGATGTCTGGTGAAGCCGTACGAAGGACGGGTCTGAGCAGTTGTGTTTCGTTGTGTTGCGTTGTGTGGCGGGTACGATGCGCCAAATGTTGTTGTGTCGGGAGTTTGGTCGTGGAGGGTCTCCAGTGCACTCATAACATGTTGATCCTCTTCGGGATTTTATTTGTGCGGGTACTTCGCGAATACGGTAGTATTATTGGCCGTCTTGGCGTACTGCTTCCACCTCCAGAGCGTGAGTCAAGGTTGCCCTCAGGGTCTGATGGTGACATGAATCTCCCTCTGGCGCAGCAGCGTTGGTCGTGTTATTGGGTTTAACATTGCATCATCTCGCTCAACTGCCGTCTTCCTTCCTATTCACACAGTTTTTTTGAGTGAACAGGCATATAATATGCTAGCGCGCTTTACCATCAACGATTGCATCACTGCTTAGCAACAGGCGGGATTGCGGTCAAGAACTACTTCATAATTAATATCCTGTATATTAATGATCATGCGTATCTTAGACTAGCGGCCGTCAGCGACTTCGTTCCCGTGGATTTAGTTATGCTCCGCTCCTATTGGTCGCAGCATGATGTTATATAGCCTAAAGCCTTCCAGGGTTAAAGGGCTATCCAACGCAAAAAGAATTTTTTAAATCGGACCCGTACTTCCTGAGATTAGCGCGTTCAAACAAACAAAACAAACTCTTCAGCTTTATATATTAGTATAGATGGGTGATCATGGGTAGACTGTTGAGCCCAAAAATTTCATGTAATAACTATTGAGGAATTGGCGATCTCAACGTTGAAAATCACGAGCAAAAGGGTTCAAAGTTAAATTTTTTGCAATGCATTTCCATAAATCTTTATTTTTATTTTAAACGACCTCCCACAGTAATATATGTCTAGGTGCTACTCATATTACCACACCACAGAGTAACTTATTTCTTCTTTACGTACAGATTAGCTGCAGTCACTGCAACATTGTTTTTTTTTCGTAACAATAAAAGTAAAAGTTGCTTTGAATTCAATAGAACGGTGTCGTTGAACCCTAAGCGAAGATTGCTAGTCAAAATATGAATGTTAACACATATTTGGCAACTCCGATGTAACAATGTTGAGTAGCCGCATGCTTTGTCAGACATATGACGTCATATGTCAGGCTATTAGTAGTCAGTGCAGGTCATCGTTTGTTACTGATGAACTGGGGGCCGAGTCTGCTATTTTATATCATTTTGTCATTCCAGCACGTTACCATTGTCATTTTGGTTTTATCCCGTAATCTGCTAAGAACATAAAGATCGGTCATTGATCTCGTAACGGAATGATCATTGCTGTATTGCCATTATTATGAAACTCGTTAGTAGAAATGAGTTTCCAAAAACTACTACTCAATTTGAACATTTCGTAATGCAAGATTTTATTAATATATATTTTTATATATTAATTAAATTTTTATAAGCAGTCTGGAATAGTAAATAGTTCTTAAATAGCAAAAAACATTATTGTAAAACTATAAAACTAGATATTTTGTTATCTGTTAAAGTCAATGTGACATTAATACAGACTGACTGACGTTTATGTTTCCTTTAACAGCTGGTGTTTTGTTGTATTTATTTTTGTTAATATTATTAAAATTATAATTACTACGTAAAGAAAAACAATCAGCAAATTTCGGCCAAGATATGGCGAAGATCAACAAGTTGACTACGGTCATTAATCGACAGAGCTCCATCACAGCAAAAATGGTTCAAGGTCATCGAGATATCCGTGTCAAAAAAGGTAATTACGCACTGATTATATACATAATTATACGTAATTCATCTTTATGAAAGTTTAGTAGAATAAACCTAATTATCCTAAATCAGAACTTCCACTCATTGGGTGTTCTACAAACATACCCACAGTGAGAATTAAGTAGCTTTGAAAACAATATCATAAAATTAAATATAACCCCCCAGCTAAGCTTGTGTTAGATGTAAGTTTACATCAGTAGTAGTACATTGGCCAGAATTTAAATTATTTATTGCAACTACATACTAAGCGCTAGGTACCAAACCATATTAGATAGGTATAAGAACTATTTATTAAAGTCAATTTTGTTTTACAGGAACTCTGCAGAATTACCTATAATGTCATCAGATTCTGAGTCAGATTTCTAGAGAATGCAAGAGGTAAATTTGACAATTTATTAAAAGCTAGTTTAATGAAATATATTTTAGGAGAGATCTCCTAAAATATAGTTTGTTCATATAATAATAGTCCATAGAAGATAAACCCCCCTTATTCATAAAAACTGCTTAAAGTTAACTAGTGATTAGCGATTCTTTAACCATACATTTTTGACCTTTTAACGTCACTTAACTTAAATCGTCCTTTATGAATAAACACCACAGTGTTTAAGGGGTTTATTCATAATCGATTATTAAAGTTAAGTGTCGTGCAAGCTTCTAAAATGTATATTTAAAAAATCGCTCATTACTATTTAACTTTAAGCAGCGTTTATGAATAAGGGGGAATATGTCTAGCGGTATGGGTTACAAATGGATGTAATAAGTAAATGAAACAGTGTTTATAAAAAGATTAATAAATAATTTATTTTAAATCTTTGTTTTGTGCATGACTGCGGTGGATCTGTAACAAAGAGTTAAATCATTTTAATAAAAATTAGAGCGTTTTCATAATTTCCTAGAATATTGAGAAGGGTTTACACTACATACCTGCATTGCCTTATTGTATGCATTTTTCCACAGATAGTCAACAAAAGCCTGGTGCAGTGCTCAACCTTCAAGAAGATCCCGGTTCATACTGCACTGGAAATTAAAAGACTGATTATTGATGTGTTAATATTATTACATTAGGTGTTGTACCTAGGATTTGTTTTATTATTTAAATGACAAAATGTCTTTTTGTTTTGTATAATAATTTTTTTTGACTTAATGTAAAGTAGATATTTAGTTTATGAGAAAATAGATATATAGTTATAAATAATAAAAATGTTTTATTGAAAAAAATTTTACAAATTTTAACCTACGAATATATTAGAGTTATAAATAAACGTTGATTTTTAATAGGTATAGTAGTTTCATTTATGTTGCTAACAGCAAAAACAGAAATCAGATCTCCGGTCTGTCATACTATAAAGGTGCTGAATAAGCTTATGGGTGTATGTTTGGTCTTCTGTGAAAGAAAGTATGCGAGAGAGTTCGCTGTTCCATGTTAGTTTTAGTAGTTGTTTTTAAGTTAATTAATGTAATTAGTGTATTGTTTTAGTTAACAATAAATAAATAACTGATAGAAGTCCAACTATTATGTACCTTTACCAACATAGTTAAAAGAAATTCATACCTGTCGCAGTACTTCTGCATAATCCTCATCAGGTGGCAATAATGCTATTGGCATGTTTGCAATATTTGTGGTTTATTTTTTAGTTTCAAAGTCTTTGTTCCTTCATTGATTGCACTAGACACAGTAATTTGTGAAACTTTAACGAGGGCAATGTCCTTGTCCAATAAAATTCTCTTAGGACTCTGATGCATAAAATGCAAGTGCTATTAGAATCTGCAATAAAAATATAACATTAATCAACCTATTTCGTGTTTGTAGCTATAGATTACAATAGATTAATACATCAATTGTCAAATTACGTTTCCTCACCTTAATTTCTGCCCATACGCTATCAATTCGACGCAGTCTGGTCATAAGGAGAATGAGTTCTTCAATTAACCCTCTTACTGAGACATATTCAAGGCAAAATGTTTTCAGAAATTCCGCTTTGGGAACATTAATAAAGGGATCTATATTCAAACTCGTCAAGCGATGTGTTCGACGTCTCCTGCATATTATCTTCCTTCTCTAGCATCCACTGAGTTGGCTAGTAATGAAAACATTCTCAAATATTCCACAAACACAATAGATATCACACTTTTTGTACAAAACCACCACCACCATCGAGCTGCCTTGCTTCGAAAAGCAATGTTTGTACAAAGACGGCATCATAACAGTTCAATGATCAAATGAACTGTCAAAATTTTAGCAGATTACCGCATATGTCAGTCATTGATTTGTCATTTTGGACAAGATTACCGTTTTATGCCATTTTGTTCAGTGATTGACCACTTGGCACGCCATTGTGTTAGTAGATTACGGATTTTGTCAAAATCGGTCATTATGACATTAAAAGTCGATAATTTTGACACTATTGCAATAGCAGACTCGGGGCCCTGAAATATAGGCTTCAATGTTACAAGTCTTTTGGTATGTTGCCATGAGAAAAATTCATTGGCGCCGATTACCTTACTAACGAATCAAGCTAAATTTAAGTTTATTAAAAATAAATTAGGAAAAGGTCAGGAGATAAAACATTAGTTTAAACCACCAGCGCCTGACATCAATTGACGTATTTTCTGCCGCCATGTTTTGTCTATGGAATATCGTAATTTGACAGGACCAAACTATTTTATCTTCTGTCCTCTTCTTATTGAAATAGTAATAAAAAGATGTACTGAAATTAAACTTAGTTTAGTTTGTAAACAAGGGAATCTGCGCCGTTTTAGACGTAATCAATAACATGGCGCCTAATAATACTTACGTCAAATTAATAATACGTCAAATTAAGTCTGGCATCGACTAATTTGGCAGGCTTAAGCTGTCCAGTAGAATAATACGGTCTTATAAAAACGAATAAACCACGTGCAATGGCCCACTTGAAGGACTAAGTGTAGAAAGTAGAAACCAATTCCGTAACATGGAACATAGAAACGAATAAAAACTATCCGTAAATATAGTTACTGTTAGAGAATACTCATACATACGGACGACAGCAGGCCAAGCTACCCGAAACTGTCAAATATTCCCAATCAATCTTGGGCATTAATGTTTTAGAGATAAAGTTGAAAATGTAATAAAGAAATCTGTCAGTTTGTAGTAGCTTGATGTGTGTACCTACATAAGTATCGTAGATCAAATCTAATGCTGTATACGGTTCACGCTTTCTCCCACGATGAGTGTAGGGGGATTAGTGATTTGTAGAACGGTATTCTCAAGCACAACGTGTCCACACGAACACCATACAAAACTATTGTAAGATGAATGTATTAGAACGTATGTAATCCTGCTACCTATTCGTTCTTATGCTAATATTATACACAACGTTATTTTTGTTTATTTATTAATTAAATTCAAGCCACTAGGACCCATAGAAAATACAATACAAACTATAACATAAAAATACTTTAATCTAATATATAAAAATATTCACAACAAATACAATAATATACTATTTAAACTTAAAAATACCATAAATACATATAACATAACAATTAAAACTACTGTACACGGATCATCGGCGTCGTGTTTCGCCGACTGGTGTCACGCAGCCGGCCACGAAACCGGCGGTACACAACACCCTTCGGCCATAACTCTTCTTTCAGGAACTTGTCGAGATCATGCGTCGGAACACGTACCATGAACGACTTGAAGTACGTGCTGTGGCGAGGTTCCAACACCTCGACCCTCACAGTCCAGTTAGACTTGATGCGCAGATACTCCACTATCTCCTCAGCCTTCGTGGAGTGATGCAGTCTGGACACGTATAGCATCGTTGTCGGTACAGCTGGACTTGAATATAGTTTGTTCAGAATAAGCAACTGAATCGATTCCAATAATTTTTACACCATGTTATATTTTTTCCCAAATACATTTACACATTGTCGCAGTGTGGTTACCGAGCGCGCACGGTAGATCAAAGTACTCTGTGCTCGCGCAACAGCTGACGCCATAGGTCAACGCACCGTTCACTCGCCCGAGCGGAGCGTGGACTATATTTTTGTTTGGACAGCCAAGTAGGATAACAAGCTCATAACTTTGTGGTTTTTGCATATCTTATCTAAATTATTATCTAAGATAATTATTTGTAATTTTTGCGCGTATACTACTATATGTCGTATCACTAGAGTCGAGAACTTATTTTACTTTGAACATTATAAAGCGGCAACGCCTTTGAACGGTTTTTTTTTTAATGCTAGTTTGAGCGGTAACTTTGGTAAAATAACTTAAATGTACCAATACAGGTACATTTAAGTTATTTTATACCTTATTAACGCACATGACAGATTTTTTTGGTTTGAACATTTTTTTATTTTGTCGGTATGGCGTTGAATTTTCGGATTGTTGCCTACGAGCTGTTTTATGCCCTATCACTGCGCGCGGGAGCTTATTATGGTTTGAACATTAAATGCATTGCTTTCCATTGAGGCGGTTTCATGCCCATTCTGAGTAGTACCTACAGCTTGTAAGTAGCGTAACTAACTTTTCTCACTTTTTCGAGTTGATGATTTTTTTTTTTATTATTTTTTAACACAAATATTTTTAATTTTGTCTTTTATTCTATTCATCGTAAGTACTCCTTAAAGCAAATCGTTCTGCCGCGGGAAAACAACCATTAAAATTCCAGCGTGTATATTCTATAGGTATAGGGTACTATTAATCTCGATATTGCTCGCACCATAAAGATGAAATAAATTGGAAAATTACATAGTAGATATTACAGGTTACTGTAAACTACAGAGTCCGGTAAACTAGAATACAATGTAAACATTTTCCGCGTGTTTTAAAAAAAAACTAAAGTGTAATAAAACCTACGTAGTCAAAATGTTTTACACTCAATCCTTCTCTGTATGAGAGGAGACCTGTGCCCAGTAGTGGGATGATAAAAAGGTTGATGATGATAAGTCAAAATGTATGAAACAGCCAATAATTACCAATGAAAAGGTTTTGCGTTATTCCGATGGATTTCCAACAAAAATCTTTTGGTATTGTTAGGTATCGATAACTGACTCTAATAATGCCTACAAAGCCGGGCCAGACGAAAAAAAACATGGTGTTATCACGTTTTTAAAAAATATCAAATTTTGGTAAAGTTGGAATTAATTTACGAAAAAAAAAAGATTATTTCAAAATTCATTACTATTGTTATTATGATCATTATGTAAAGTTTCGCATTTTCTTTGGTCATGTGTATACGTAACCTTTATTACATATCCTTTTGGGTCAGACGGGGTTTTTTTTTACATATTGTATAAGCCCTGTAGTCTTGATAATAAAATTACGAATACGGCAGTTGATTTATATTTACACATACAGGAAGATGTATTACAAAACGAAATCTCACTTTTAATTCAAACTTAACCTTTGAGTCAGCGATGGATGCGGGCAGCACAAGACCGGTCAGCGTGGAAAGCCTTGGGGAAGGTCTTTGTCCAGCAGTGGACATCTATAGGCTGAACAAGAAGAACCTTTGAGTCAATATTTGTATTTCGAACTTATTGAGGTTAGGTCAAAGTTCTTAATACAAAAGTGACGTCTTAGAACCGAACTAAGCTGTCATTTTTATATAAAGAACTGCGTTTCTATAATGGTATTAAGGGGGATATAGTGTAGAAATATTAAAAAAATATATTGTAGGTACCCTCTCTCTCGGTATTTAACCGACTCTCAAGGTCCCATCCATACCTGCAACAAGAATAGTCTTGTTATTACCGTACCCAAAATCAAAAACCATTTATTCAAATTAGGCTGAGAATCAGCACCTTTTGAACGTCATTATTGCAAAAGACAGTCCCCCAAAACGGCCGCCCTTCGCCACTTCTTAGTTCTTTCACGCAAAAAACTACTAAACAGATTTGGATGAAATTTGCCACATCATTATCATCATCATCAACCTCTTTATCGTGCCACTGCTGGGCACAGGTCTCCTCTCATACGGAGAAGGATTGAGCGTAATTACCACGCTTGCTCAATGCGGTTGACGATTTCAGACTTAAAGTCCAGGTTTGTAAAGATGTTTTCCTTCACCTTTTAATCAGTTATTGGTGTCCAAGATATATGAATTTAGAAAGTACATGTAACTTACAAAAATTAGATTGGTACTGCCTGACCTGGAATCGAGCCCGCACACTCATACTTCAGAGGCTGGTGTTTAACTACCACGACTACGAAATCCGTATCACAGTATCGTAACGACAATATTAATCCTAATACATATTGCGATTACGATACAGTAATTATGATTAGTTTGATAACAAATAAGACTTTGATGCAGCTGCCTTTTTGACCCCCACAACCTATAGACTACAGGCCCATGTCCAAAATGGATGTGTCATATGAACCACCAGGTGACGTATATAGGACGATATAAGAGCATAAAATAATAAGATTCAGCTCTATGCCGTCACTTATAAGCTGTCCAACTGAGTGCTGGTGAGAATTCAAAAGCGCAGGTAGAGTTAGTACCTTTTGGGTCATATATTTTTGTACGGCATTTTTACCATCGGTAAATCCATGAAAAATAATTAGAAAGCGCGCAGTGCCGTAAAAAATGATGCGCCACAACGTCTGTAATTTTTTTGATTTTCTGACAATTTCCAGGGTAAATTTGGTCATTTTATTTTGTACGGCATCAGTTTCATTCTGTTTCAATTTAACTTCTAATCCATTATTCCGCAATGCCGTACAAAAATATATGACCCAAAAGGTACTTACTCTACCTGCGCTTTTGAATTCACCCCAGCACTCAGTTGGACAGCTTACAAGTGACGGCATAGAGCTGAATCTTATTATTTTATGCTCTTATATCGTCCTATATACGTCACCTGGTGGTTCATATGACCCATCCATTTTGGACATGGGCCTGTAGTCTACTAGTTACTGGATAACTCAATACTTCTTATAGGTCAGATCAGGGTGTTACACTTTTGGGCATTCGACGTACCTTAAAAATTGAAAAAGATTTATGAATGAAAGGCCTATAGGAGTATCATTAATTTTTGTAGCGGTACCTACAAACGCCACCCAGAAACAACGCGTCATACTGACGTCACACAAATTCTACATCTCGCAAGTAGAGTTTACAGTGCAACTAGCATACATACAACTTCCCAAAATCAACCGCTGGGCAAGTGCCCGCCAGACATAACACCCGTCTGGTCGGAGGATCGTCCCTTTGCTATGGAGGATGAGTGAACTTTACTCTCTGTTCCTCATGCCTCCACAATTATCATGATTATTGAAGCGAATAGCTAAATAATTTGTATCGTTCCAGATGACATACTCCTTCTTCGTTTCCTGACCAGCTGCCGCTTCAGTATGGAGCGATCCAAGCGCACCATTGACCTGTTCTTCACCATCCGCGCCAATGGCCCTGAGCTGTTCTGCAAGCGTGACCCCTGTGCTCCGGAGATCAGACGTGTATTTGAAATCACGTGAGTTATTTTTAGTTTAATTTATCCATTTATTATTATCATTGTAAGTAAAAGAGAAATAGATCTTTTATACAATATGATTCAAAGAATGCTAGTAATTACTGTTTACTTCGGAGAAGTCTTCGTCTTCTTCTTTTCAGCGTATAGAGGTCCCCTGCTGGAAAAAGTCCTCCCCAAGGCTTTCTATGATGGTCGCACTGTCTTGTGTTGCTCTTATCCATCGGCTTCGAAGAAATCATCAAATTCCCTCGCATACACTCTAGACGCGAGAGATCGCCGCCGCGATTTGCTTATTCCAAATGTGCGAATTGTCTTTAGACGAAAAAAGTGCCTACAGCCAAGTCCCCAGATTATGGCTACCATGTATCAATAGTAATAGAAACAGTTAAAATGTCAAATATTCGTTTTTTTGTTCCATCCATGGCGCTTGTTTCTATAGATATTTTTTTTTTATTGTTAGATGAAGAAAAAAGCAAAACTATTTATAATAAAATAAAAACAAATTTTTACTAAAAACGTAACAAAAAGTTAGAAAAATTCACATTATTCACAAATTTACCTATATAATTTATTAATTGTTTTACAATTCTACTCAACTAATTTTGTAGTTTGATGGCGGAGAGTGCTCGTTTTTAGGGCAATAATTTTCAATAGTCAAATAACTTCTTTCTGAGGAATCAATATTGTGGTTTGACAACAGAACATTTATACCTACTATATGTATATACTTACCATAAATATTGTTTATATATTTCTTAATTTTTTTAAAAGTATTTTGTTGTACAGCCAGACATCAGCAAATAAAATTCGTTATCGCAATAATCGCTAAAGCAATAAGATACGAGGTTGATTGCTTGAAAGTTTCGGATAGCTTGACCTTTTATTTGGTATCGTGGATGACATTCTCATGGGAGTCCATGAGGATGACCATGAGGTGATGGGAATGGAGGTCCATGAGAGGAGTCTACCGTGGGAGTCATAGAAAATATGCCAAGCTATCACCGGCTAAAACCATTGCGGTGTCCCTCCTCTAACCGTACCTCAGGTGTGCGGGATTCCCTTGAGCATACTCTGTTCCCCCGAATGACTTTGACCTGGTTTTCCTCAGCGGATCCCACTTCCCCGTGCGGCCATTTCAGTACAACCATCATCATCAACCTTTTTATCATCCAACTGCTGGGCACAGGCCTCCTCTCATACAGAGAAGGATTAAGCGTAATCACGACACAAGCTCAAAGCGGGTTGGCGAATTCAGACTTAAAGCCCAGATTTCCTCAAGATCTTTTCCTTCACCTTGTAATCAGTCATTGGTGTCCAAGATATACTTAGAAAGTACATATAACTTAGAAACAGTAGTAGTCACATTGGTACTTGCCTGACCTGCTTGCCATACTTGAGAGGCTGGTGTTTTAACCACTAAACCACCATGACTTACAGTGCAACAATATCTTTATAATCACACAAACCATCTCCACATTACAGGGACATGTTACCTCTTCCGAACAAAACAAAAGAGAACTACAAGGTCTTTATCTATCGTCTCAACAACCCAGACCTGAACCTGTTCAACTTTGTGGATGCTGTGAAGACTTTCTTCATGTTGGCAGACACCAGGCTGACTGATGATCATGAGATTCCTGCTGGGGAGATCCCGATCTTCGATGCAGCGAATGTGTCTCTTAAGTTCATTGGAAAGGTTAACCTGTCTGCGCTTAGGAAATATATGATGTACACACAGGTATGTTTTTTTATGTCATAGGTAATATAGCAATAATTCCGTCGACATAGGGGAGGAAATTTTGTACTGGGGGGAAGGGGGGGGGGGAGCAGGGATGCGGTCCCCCCCCTTGCTCCCCCTCGGTACGCCCATGAGTAAAAAGGTATTAAATTGTATATTTGTATTGCCGACTTAGTTCTTTTACAGCGATTTAAGGCAGATACAATATAGTCATAGTATGTAAAATAAGTTAAAATGTATCTTTATTTCAGTGAATTCAGTACCAACGCTTTCATTGTCAATACTTTTTAATTTCATGATTGGGGTTAGGACATCGGACAGTTAGCACATCAAGCTTCTACAATCTGACAGATTTCCTTGTTAGATTTTCAACTTTATATATAAAGCATTAAGGCTCAAAGTTCATCATCATCAACCTTTTTATCGTCCCACTGCTGGGCACAGGTCTCCTCTCGTACAGAGAAGGATTGAGCGTAATCACCACGCTTGCTCAATGCAGGTTGGCGATTTCAGACTCAAAGTCCAGGTTTCCTCAAGATGTTTTCCTTCACCTTCAGTCACTGATGTCCAAGATATACTTAGAAAGTACATATAACCTTAGAAAAGTTACATTGCTACCTGCCTGACCTGGAATCGAACCCGCGCACTCATAATTGAGAGGCTGGTGTTTTAACCATTAGGCCACCACGACATTATACACACCGAGGTCTGTCTAAATCAAATTAATTTCAAACAATTCTTCTCTCTCTGCATTAGACTGATCACATTTCATCAACAAATGGATACATCATCTATTATTCCATAAGGATCGAATGCACAGCAGCTGCTATAAAACAAAAATTAAATTACACAACGACAAACGCCAGAAATACCTATTAATTTCTTGTATCAAATCACCAAGGCCATCTTTATTTAGTAAATGCAGTAGTCTTCAAGCTTTCGAGACATTTAAACTTGCGATAACTATTAAGTATAAATCTTTTTTCTTTCGAAAACTGCGGTTGCAGTAAGCAAGTTTAAATTGACGTTCTGACCTTCAACGGTCTTGTGAAATCCCTTTTCAACATACTATATAATATATATACTATATTTTGACAAAAGCTGAGGACGAATAACCAGTTGTCGAGTTATTATGTCCCTTAAACTTTATGGTCGTTGACCTTGAAACAGAATCAATGGTCATACAAACTAGGCAGAGAATCAGCACTATTTGAATGTCAAAACTACTGAGAGTTCCCAAAAACGCCCATCCTTCATGACTTCCTAAAGCTGTAGCTGAGAAGAAGTGCTGCAAAAAAACTCCTATCACCATAGCAGACCTTGATTTTAGATCATAACATGCAAATTAATGAAATATTACGAAACACAAAACATTCAATTAAATTATTGCCAACAACCTCTGAAATTGTAACCACAATATTACCGATTCGATTCAACGTATATTTTTCCGTTTGGATTCAAAACGAAATTCAACGACATTCATTGCGTTATTTACGGTGAAAAAGTGAGAAAGTTTTCGAACATATGAAGCATTGAATTGGCAATATGCTTCAAAATTATTCCAATGTATACTAATATATAAAGCTGAAGAGTTTGTTTGCTTGTTTGTTTGAACGCGCTAATCTAAGAAACTACTGCTCCGATGTTTCATGTTACTGGTTTGGTTTCCGCACTCAGTCCCTCCAGTGGACCATTGTGCGTGGAACATGGCGGCCTTTGGCAGGTTATTCCAGCCAGCTCACTTCCCTCCAGAAGCCCATCAGGTCTCCTACCCTGTTAAGAACATCTGTGTAAGATCTTGATGCTCCTATGGTTTTGTTTCTAATTTGGGTAACGCCTGTACACTCGAAGAGTACATGTGCAACTGTCTCGTCAGCCTCTATCCAGGCTCTGTACAGAGGGCTGTTCGTTATGCATATTGTGTGGAGATGCTTATTCAGCGAGCAGTGGCCCGTAATGATCCCCGTCATCAATCGTAGGCCTTTCCTATCCAGGCGCAGCAGCCTTTTGGTTAGCTTGTTATCCAGGGATGGTATAGCCTCTCTGGACTGCCTACAGCCCGGTGACGAGGACCACCAAATCTCCGCTTATTCGCAGGTATACCTTTGTAGCCATCTGCGTATTTGAATGAAGGGGATAGACACAATGGGCTCCGATCCACTGACCGCCGCCCTGGATGCCCTTCTAGCCAGCTCATCAGCTGCGTCATTACCCAGTGAACCGTTGTGTCCCTTTATCCACTGTAGTGTCACAGTGTTGCGATCTGGTGCGGTTACCCGTTCCAGTGGGTCGTGGCAATCCAGTATTAAACTTGATGTGATGCATCCCTGCTTTAGGGATTGAAGGACGGAAGCACTGTCAGTGAGTATGCGGACACACGTGTCCGCAACTTTCCTGGCTTTTATGGCTAGGGCTGCCAGAATTATGCCCACACATTCTGCTTGTTAAACTGTGTTGAGCATCCCTAGCGATCTGGATATACTACTGCTCCGATTTTAAACAAAATCACGCTACGACCAATAGGAGCGGAGCATATAAAAAAACATATCAAACCCTACGCTGGTGAAACCGCGCTGTTTGTTGATAATAATAGTACTTGTAATAGTATGTTACGCAATTAGAGTGCTGAGCTTAGAAGTTGGTGGTGTCATACCCTGTGCCTTAAAAAGCATGTGAAGTTGATAGTCCCGAACCTAATCTCTCTCAAGTCGTGACAAACATTGGCCCCGATTCTCATGGACTAAACTAATTTTAAGTTAAGTGCATCTTTTTCTTTCTATTTTAATAAGAAAAGGATAGAAGATAGCATTATAGTTGAATCCTGTCAACTTAAGATATTCCATAGACAGTCTAGACGCGATTATAAACATGGCGACCAAAAATAGGTACTTACGTCAATTTACGTCAGGCGCGGACAAATTTGACTGGTATAAACTAACTTTTTATATTGTGTCCTTTTCTTAATGAAATAGATAGAAAAAGATGCACGGAACTTAAATTTAGTTTAGTTTGTGACAAGGGAATCGGGGCCAATGAGAGTGAGGTTAGAGATAGTGTACTTGCGTTTGATGAAAGCACACACTTGTGCATTTATAATATCTTCTACGTCAAAGGCTTATCTCTGCCGAGCTGTAGCTGAAGTTTGGCCTGAAAGAACTTATTTTAATGGCTTTAATGACGTTGGGTAGTTGGGAAAAGGCTTGACAGATAATGATTATGGTTTACTATGGTGTTGATATCTTGACAGATAATGATTATGGTTTACTATAGTGCTGGTATCTTGACAGATAATGATTATGGTTTACTATGGTGGTGATATCTTGACAAATAATGATTATGGTTTACTATGGTGTTGATATCTTGACAGATAATGATTATGGTTTACTATGGTGTTGATATCTTGACAGATAATGATTATGGTTTACTATGGTGTTGATATCTTGACAGATAATGATTATGGTTTACTATGGTGTTGATATCTTGACAGATAATGATTATGGTTTACTATGGTGTTGATATCTTGACAGATAATGATTATGGTTTACTATGGTGTTGACATCTTGACAGATAATGATTATGGTTTACTATGGTGTTGATATCTTGACAGATAATGATTATGGTTTACTATGGTGTTGATATCTTGACAGATAATGATTATGGTTTACTATGGTGCTGATATCTTGGTAGGCTGAAAAATATACGTACCGATAAGGGTTAACGATAAGTAACGGAACAGATCGCGACAGATACGTGTAAAATTTGTGATATTCTCTCTCCTAAATATCAATAGAATACTCTGCGACCTAGCTTGGTGCTTAAAGTGCTTCACCCAAAAATTTTTGTAGACTTAGTGTACCTACCACTTAAATAATAATGCACTACGGAAGTTCCCACTAAACCGTTATATGTTAAATTGTGTTATAAAGTGATTGAACTTACATATGGTATTATTAATTCCAGGAGGCCATGCCCATTCGGCTAAAGCAAGTGCACGTCATAAATGCTCCATCATACATCGGCAAGATTTATGCTATCTGTAAGCCGTTCTTGAAGACTGAAGTCTCCAAACTGGTTAGTACATATATTACCATAAAGTTTCCGATCAAACGGCTGCTGTTTCTGGTAAGTCACTGCCCGACAAGCCCGAATGCTATACGTTGCAATATGCTCGTTGGGCAGTAAGCTTTGCTAGATGCAGGACTATTTCGTGATGTCAATGTGATGCATAGTTCCCATTTTGCGATGTAAATGTCACTACACTTCATATAAATAATATTGAATGATTGATGATTAATAATAATAATAATAATAATTTTATTTGACACAAAACATATGTTACATTTGCATTTTGTTGTTTATATAGTCCACATTCAAAATTTTCTCAATTCTCACTGGAGGCATCCGTGTCTGAACTAGATAAAGAAATATCTGTGTCTCAGACATCAGGGCTCTTCCCTAAGGTGACTATCAAAATACTAGCTTAATAGACACGTTAACAACAAAAGATACATCATCACACAGAGATAGAAAACAAAACCTAAAACAAAACAACAAGCTGTGTGGAGTGTTAGCCTCTCGGTGAGTAGTTTGTGAGAGTGCGTGAGAGAGTGTGAGAGGGTGAGTATTAAAAAGACACTTTACTTTAATATTTTCTGAAGCTCCTCTGTCTCCTCATATGTATGTTTACTAATATATTCAAAAGTATTTATTTACATAAGCATGTCTGAAAGATGGTCGGTCATTATTACTAATAATATTTCTTCTTCTTGTAAGGTCACCCTTTGTGAAATTTAGTAATGAGTGTTGCTTCAAGATCACAAGAAAAATAAACAACTGGCGAACGGTGATTAAATAGTCGGGAATAAACTAGGTTCGAAGAAACAAAACTTTTGTATCTTCTTTTAAGTTTCAAAAAAATAGAAGAAGACAATTTATCTTTTGTTGCTTACATATTTATTTGCACCTACTTTTTTCAGATCAAGTTCCACGAGCCCAATACTGATACGTTGTATAAAGACATTCCTCAAGAGCTCCTACCGTTAGAGTTTGGTGGCAAAGCTGGTTCCATTGAAACGATCAAGAGAGAATGGATCAAAAAAATGGAGGCCAAGAGGTAATAGGGACTTCTAATGTAACAATTCTATAATTATCATGACATGCAGCGGAGAAAGAGTCTGTGGCGTATTGTGTCACAACACTAGTTAACGTCACAACCCTAAACACTAATGGAATCCGCTTGCGGCTTGCATTGCCGCAGTACGTACACAAACCTTACGACAAGCGGTCGGTAATAAAAGAGTAGACTTTAACTCTCATAACTCATCTCAGTGTTCTCAGTCCATCCTATCATTGTTAACTAGCGTTATGTTACGCCTATAAATGTGATAGTGATTAAACTGTTTTTCCTGTATGCACGAATTTTATTTAGGAGTGTACCTCCAAAAGTCTTATCATTAAAATAAATGACTAATCTGGTACCCTATTATGTGTTACAGGGACTGGTTTCTAACAAATGACAAACAGTGGGCAGTGGACGAATCTCTGAGACCTTCAGGAAACCATGACGACAGAGTGGACCAAGTCAAAGAGCTGCCTGGCTCGTTCAGATCTCTAGCTTTAGATTGATGATATAGGTACTAGCTATTTAAGTACCTTTAGCATTACGTTTGTGTTGAGACTTCAGAGGAATATTGATAGTTTAGTTTATACCCATTTATAAATTAAGAATTTTAGGGAGAAGTGACAGGGTTACCCGCGAAATTCATTAGTTTTCTTGTAACCGCCTGGTTTAAAATCTTCAACATTAGGGCAGATTTAGCAAAGCCTGACGTCATTAATAGTCCGTGGAATAAAATTGACTTACGGGTCAATTTGAAATACTAAAATATAAGAAACTAGCTTTCCGCCCGCGGTTTCGCTCACGTGGAATTCGGTTATATAATTTTTTTTTTCGGGATAAAAAGTACCCTATTATTTAATCCGGACTTCTAAATTTACGTCTGCAAAATTTCAAAGCAAACGATTCAGTAGTTACGGCGTGAAAGCGGAACAAACAAACAAAAAAGTCACTGCCAGGACACTGCCTAAAAATATATAAAAAATCTCTGAATAACGTTTATTTGCGGTAAACATGACACAAGTAAAAGTTACGCAGATATTTTTTCAATTGTTATTTTTTCAATTTTATGAGATTTCATTTTTAAATTTCGTTTTTCGTTCTTTCTTTAAAATTATAAGTATAAAACTTTGGTGAAATAAGCTTGTAATGTAAAGTATTTACTTAATCTTGTTATTTTTTAAGTTTCGTTTATTTAAATGTTAGATCATAGATGCTGCAACTCAATGTAATTACTTGATAGGAACTCTGTTGGCCGCTCTTTATTGACTTTTTATACAAGTTTATTTTAAAACAGCTAGTATAAGTGATTGCAAATAGGTAGGTAGGTACCGACGACAACACATCAAGCTGCTAGAATCTGTCAGATTTCTTTATTAGATTTTCGACTTTACCTCTAAAGCAGCCATCAGCAACCTTTTGGCAGTTACAGGCCACATGGCGACAAAATGAGGTAGAGGCGGGCCGCGCTTTTACATAATTTTGATGACAGGTCTATCAATTAATATTCTTTATTGCACCACAATAATACTGTGTGGACATACATGTTTTTCAAATGAGTGAAAAGAACTCTCACACTGAACACTACTTAACTACTAACTGATATGATACTAGTGATGTAATAGTGATATTAAAATCCCAAAATACTTTAATTTTTTGCATTATGCCAATCCTTCTCTGTATGAGAGGAGACCTGTGCCCAGCAGTGGGACGATAAAAAGGTTGATGCCAACGACAAATCAATAATAAAAGGCAATTAAATGAGGAAAGATAAAAAACAAATGTGAACTTGTACTTATACTTTCAGTGTGACATCTGGGGGGTAATCGTCCTAAATAAAACAGTAGAAGTTCAACTCTTGTTCGTATCTAATCCAGTTAAAGTTATAGTTTAGTTTCGATCATATTTCGTATCGCGCTAAAGTTTCAACTTCGGTTGAAGTAAAATCAATGTAGGTGTTAGTGATACATTTCATAAGGTATAATAATTAAAACTGAATCAATTATAAGTAAATCTAATCGTTTAGACGTAAGTTTGACATGGCATTGAAAAAATTAGCTTTGTCATTTGACAACGGTTACGTTCCAATTGCGATTCAGTTATGGTTAAAACGTTAGCGCGATACGAAACATAACAAAAGTTAGGGTTTGGTTGCGATCCAATTCTGTTTTGGTTGAATTATTTTAGCGCGGCTATTTTTTGTACATCAGAATAATTTTATATTTGTCTTTGAAATTCTACGAATGGCTTTCAAGTGCTCATCTGTAAGTCGGGAAGCATGTTTATTTTTTCTATAATTGAGGATAGAAAATGTGTACTCGCATAAGTACCTAAGTACTGCCAAAAATTGTAATAAACTTTTGAGCAAACCTTTTCAAATTGTCAAAATCAGTTGACAAGCTACCATAGAACTTAACACGATCATTCATCTCATAAAATGAGCTTTTGAGAATGTCATTAGACTGAAGATCAATCACGTTAATTTGTAAATTACTCGGTACAACCTCAATGTCACACGAAAAAGGATTTGCAAAAATCTTCATTCTACTATAAACCTTTTCAAAGTCGCCAAATCTGTCACTGAACTGATTTTGCAGTTGTATTAAAATATCTTTCATTTTATAATTTTTAGAATTGTAGTTTATTTTACAAAACAGCCGCATCCCCGGGCCGCAATGAAGAGGGACCCGGGCCGCGGGTTGCCGACCACTGCTCTAAAGTATTAAGGTACGAAACTGTCAAATATTCCCATCCCACAGTTTCGGGAAGCTTGACCTGCTATTGTCCGTACCTACTTGCATTTTATTTTCATATGAAATATATGTATAAAATTAATATACAGTTCAAATGTTTTGGGGCTGTATATTTGTTTTTTATAAATCTTGAAAATGGGGAAGACCAGAGGCGGCGTAAGGCGTGGGCGACGTGGGCCACCGCCTACGACCTCGCGGTACAAGGGGCCTCGCACCTTCAAATATTTTTATGCATTGCTTCAAAACCAAAAAAAAGATATAAATTAATTTTGTTGGAAATTACATTTTTTTTAACAAATTCAGCTATAATCAGACACAAAATTAAGCAACAACATGGTTTTAAGTGAAGAACATTAAGAATATGTTTAGGTACATGATATTTTAACGTAACAATACGACCTTTAATTTTTCATTAATTTTAATCTAATTTGTATTTTTAACAATAAAAACTTGGCAGTGTTAATTGTTTTGTTTTTTTTTTTAATTATTACATAAAATCCGTCTTCAGACCGCCATGGAACAGGGCCTCGCGAAATTTGTTTTGCCCACATCAAATGTAGGTCTTGCCCCGCCTCTGGGGAAGACTGTTGAGTTTATAACAAAATTGAACTTGTGTGATAGACATTGTTTTATTTATATTAAATGAAAATAAAACACGAACCTATGTTACCACAAATGTTAAAGGATAGGCCTTTGAGCCATATCGTTTTATATAATACAAACATATGTCGAGCTGTCGACATGTAGATAATAGTAAAATACCTCATATTATGGTATTTTTACCTATTTTTATGTGATAATTATTGGTTTTAATATATGTATTTCTTATTTTTAAATAAGACTGATGTTTTATTCATGTATTTGTCACTTTATGTTAGGAACTTGTTGTAAAAACGGTTATAGTTGAAGGGAATGCGAATATCAACTCCTTTTCTTGTATCTAATCGTAGTATTCTGTAATCTGTGCTAATATTTTGAATTGCTTATTTTCACAAGTAACATGGTATTCTTGAAACGAGTATATTTATGCACGTGACTCGGCGTGAGTACTATTCTAACTTAGTCACTAGCGCGACCTGGGCCTGTAGCCAATGTAACATCGCTTCGTAGCGTAGTGAAATCGAATACCAAACCAACCAATGGCGGGAACGATTGACCACGTGATTTATCGCGTCACGTGGTCAATCGTTTTCGTTATTGGTTGGTTTGGTATTCGATTTCGTTTCGTTGTGAAGCGATGTTACATTGGCTAGGGCCCCTGATATGTACTCGTGTGTCCGTGGTGGCCCACCGTGTTGTTCCGTTGCGGGAGGCATTGCCTCACGCACCGCACCCTTAGCGCCGTCGTAGTGATTTGCCACAGCCCACGTGCGTCGACCTTTTTTGACGTAGGAAGTTGTATTTTTTAAATTATAATCTTGGTGCACACGATGGCATGCATAAGTGGCGAGCGTACATACCTACCTAGTCACCTATTTGCACAAATCGTACATACCTATGTACGATTTGTGCAAATAGGTGACTGTCTGCCTTTACATTGTTTATAAATGGTCAGCTTGCATATGCATTCGCAATGCATGCGTGATCCAAATAATTGCATTTAAAGAGATCTTATTCGTTCCTAATAGTAAAAATATTCAAGAATATAGGATACAGATGTTGGAATATCAGCAGTTTTAGAACGGTTTTAGTTATACAATTGATACAATGGCGCCGACTCTGTTGTTCACAAACTAAACTAATTTTAAGTTATGTGCATCTTTTTCTTTCCATTTCATTAAGAAAAGGATAGAAGATAACATTTTAGTTTAATCCTGCCAAATTAAGATACTCCATAGACAGTTTAGACGCGATTATAAACATGGCGACTAATACGCCAGTTTACGTCAGGAGCTCACTAATTTGACAGGTCTAAGCTGACATTTTATCTTCTGTCCTTTTCTTAATGGAATAGAAAGAAAAAGATGCACTGAACTTAAATTTAATTTAGTTTGTGAAAAAGGAAATCGGGGTCAATATCATAATCTTTTAAATGTTAATTACTCTTTTCTCTTTCAGAATCATATAGGTACCTATTGAATTTCAATCAATTTGCAAACTTGAAGTTCATGTTACTAATTTGAAAAGTTGTAACAACCTCGGGGTCAGTTACCACCGGCTTGCCTCATCGGAGCACTTTCATGAGACTTGGGTATGTTACGCATGAGACCTTGATAGGAATAAAACAAATTGGGATTTAGTCTTCTCAAGAATTTTAATGGATACAAGGCGTATACTAGTCTGACATTATGATGCAGATTTAGCAGTTCCTAAGAAGGTTCAGGTTAACACTTACAATGTGTATGTTACATGACCCGAAGTCGCAGACAGCATCTCCAGCCTGTGTGATCCTTATAGATTTAGCATGTGCCTGTTGCCGCACTTCAATGTTGCAAACTATCAATAGGTCTTTGGAGGGTCGTGCGGTGCCAGCTTGCACCATGTCCGCAAACTCTTTCTGTGCTGCGCGCAGTTTGTCCGGTGCGAGGCAGCGCGGCCGGTGACACCACGGGTGGGCCGTCGTCGGTCGTCTTAATGTAATGCACAGTGTTGTGCTTCACCTCGCGATGGATGCCGGGTGGTCTCGTGATCACCAATTTGGAGGTACACTCCTAAATAAAAGTCGTGGATGTGGATACGGGAACAACATTTTAATCACCATCACAATTACCTATAGGCGTAACGTAACGCAAGTTAACTCTCATAACTCATCTCAGTATTCTCAGTGTTCTGACTACCATTGTTAACTTGCGTTACGTTACGCCTACAGGTAATTGTGATGGTGATTAAACTGTTGTTCCCGTATCCACGACTTTTATTTAGGAGTGTACCTCCAAAGGTTTAACAAGAAAAGATCATATGTGAGTTTCTCAAGTACATGTATGACGCTAAGAGTCAAATCTACATTATATGGACACATCGTGGTCCAATCTCTAACACTGTCCTTTATTTTAGGACTGATTTCATTCTTATAAAAAAACTTATCTTCTGGAAATAGACTGCAGCCCCTTGCTTTTCTTCAAGTCTGTAAACGTCATGTCTCCCGACCACAGACTATATATTTTTCACAATATTAAATTTAACACTAATTACTTGTCAAGGAAAAAACCTGATTTTAGTTATTTTATTATTATGTTTTCTTCTAATTTAAATTATTATTATCTTAAAAAATTGATTAGTAAACAACGCCATCTGTACGAACTCATGGTACCTATCATTAATTCATTCCAAAATTTGCCGCTAGATGTCGCTGCTTATATCGTTTACCAATTATTCTGATTTTTATACATTACAAAGTTAGCAGATATTAGTTATGGAACCAGTAAATGATCTGATCTTGATCTAGCATGCAGAAATTTGTAGATAGTTACACTCTATTCGCGTTAGCTTTTGTTTAACATTATAAACTAGTGCTCGACCGCTATCCCGCCTCATGGTAAGCCGTGATGCAATCGTTGATGATAAAACGCACTATTTAAGTAGAAGTAGTATAGTAAGTAGATTAAGAGCTCTAGCCTTCAAGACACTTAAATTGGAGTCAAACGGGAAGACCGCCGTGGACAAATTGGTCCAGTCCTTCGATGTACGTACACGGTATAAAAAACGAGGCAAAACGTTTCGTCCGGATCGTAGTGGTGTCAACAACGTAAAGGTGGATACTCGCCGTACGACGTGCCGATTATGGAACGTTAATGGCGGAATTGAATCATGTAAGTAATTCCGGTGCGCACCCCCTAAATGTATCCAGTAAAATACCGACAGGCTAACTGTTCTTAACTAAATCTGGGTCGCCAAATAGTCTCTTCGTAAGCTTCTCCACTGAGTTGAAATTTGCCAGGTGATATTTTGCAGCACCAACCCTAATGTGGCTACAGTACTCTACACACGAAAAGACCTGCGCTTTGTATAACATTAGAGGCTGTCTTGTCATCTTGTGAGTGTGAAGTACCGCCGGATCTTTGCAATAACGCTAATAAGATTTAAACAAAAAGTTCAAAGAGCTGAATCATTTAATTTTCAATATGAATTCAACATTTCAACAACTCTAAAGATAATGTTAATAATGGTAATAAATTAAGAACAAATAATAACCCATAACAATTAATAACGAAAATCTGCAAAAAAGCATATTCAACAATATCTTACAGTATCCACAGCCGAAGCGAATGACAGTTAAACCCAGCTATGTATTTTGGAGGGAGCCATTATAACCCGGCAAAATTAAAAAAATCCCTGCAGAGTCAATGTTTGACCAGATTAGGACACATTTAAGATTTAATAGACATAGTAAAATGTAAAAATGTTCCATGTAGTGACCACCGTTGACTATTTTAAGTTCTTTACATGGACACAGTATTTTACGTAAAAACTTAAAATGTAGAGTAAGTAAAAGCCTCATAAGATAAGATTAGGAGTTTATTTAAGTATAACAGTTGGTGTCTACTTTGATAATATTTAATTCAGCATCAACCTAAACTACAACAAACTACCTACAAAATACATTATTGTACTTTAATTATAAAGTGTACCCTAAAAATAACCTTTTTAACTTCTGTCTAATGCTCTCATGAACGGGCCATAGAACCAAGGAAATCAAATATGGTTTGGTTTAAAAGGTTTTTTTATTGCATAAAATTTTCTTTGTTAATATTTTTCATTGTTCATGTTGATGAGGATCAAAGTACCTATTGAATAAAAGATTAATTTGCTAAGTACCTATTACGTGAGTCTAACTAGCTTATTTACTACTAAACAAAACAATGATTTCAAAAACAAGAACTAAATATAACCTATAGTTTTAGTTATCTTATTAAATATCAAAATATCTCAATCAAATATCAACACATTTCTAATCTATAGCGAGAGTTCTGAAGGATCCGTTCATGGTGGTGTCCACTGCTCCATTTTTGACTTTCTTATTCACATTTGCCTTCCAAAGGTCGTCGTTTAGATAGAAGTTCCTGAAAATGTGTAAAGCAGGCGTATATAATAATCAGCAAAAGACGAAGAATGTCCAGTTCTATATTATAACCAGCGGCTTCCTACACGTGGAAGTCAGAACACGGCCCAAATAACTATACCCGTGGGTCGTGGGTTATTGATTCTTTAACTTGAGACATTACGATGATACCTACTACGCAAACATACGCAACCTATGAGACTTTTGACATCGAAAAGGTAGTGAAAATCGATGGACGAAGTCTACGAAAAAAAGCACGCGCAGAAGAAACTGACGCAGTCTTACTTAGAAGACTGACAGTGGGCAGTGATGGGTAAGACGTGGAAGAGAACACAAACAATGGCGCCGATTTTCTTTTTCATAAACTATACTAATTTTATGTTAACTGCGTCTTTTTCTTTCTATTTCATCTAGAAAAGGATAGACGATAACATTTAGTTTATATCTGTCAAATTATGATACTCCATAGACAGTTTAGACGCGATTATAAACATGGCGCGTCAAAAACACGTCAATTTACGTCAGGAGTCGACTAATTTGACAGGTCTGAATTAATATTTTATGTTATGTCCTTTTCTTAATGTAATAGAAAGAAAAACATGCACTGAACTTAAATTTAATTTAGTTTCTGAATAAGGGAATCGGAGTCAATATCAGTGAGTTCTACACTTTTTCTGTACGCTTAATATATCTGAAGGAGAAGCGCTGAGTGCGTCTTTATCAACGAAGTGTAAGTATACGGTACAGTTGGTCATCATCATCATCATCATCATCATCGTCATCTCAGCGTTTATCCCGGTTGCATCCGCAGCTTTCGCGTTGGAGCCCGGGGTCCGGTTTCCTGCTCAATCTCCTTTCCATTTCGCGCATCCTGTGGTGTGAATTCATCTCCGGGACACGCAGTTCCTGCTTGTGTCGCTCAAGCACAGGCCACAGCTCACTGCCATGCAGGAAAACGGGTCTAATGATGATCTTATAGACCTGCCCCTTAAGCTTAACTTGATTTTGGGGTCACAAATGACACCTGTTAATATGTGCCTTGACGTCGCAATCAATGTCGCCGGACGCGTGGAGTACAGACCCCAAGTATTTAAACTGGTCTGTGTACTCAGTCATGTCTCCGCCTATGTGCACAGACATGAGGTCATTCGTGTTGCTAGCCATATACACGGTCTTCGGTGTATACGGTATAGTTGGTGACCTGCATAATCAGACCTTCATTCAGATTCTTTGTAAGAGGGAGTTAGGTAAAGCAGAGTACTGACCGTACACTACATCACTCTAGTAGGCCTCTAGTGAATGAGACGAGATTCAAAATGAGAACTAAAAATTTCGGGAACTAAAAACTGAATACGAAACATTCAATAAATAATTGAAAAGCTTACTGTCCTGGATTTGATCCAGTAAACTACATGGCGAATTACAAGTTTTTAAGAAATGATCTTCAGAAGTTTACCTGTCCTCATTAATTTCCTTTATCCATTTTTTGTTTTGTTCTACCATGCTACCTGCGTCCCCGCCGTATTCCAAAGGCAGGTACTTCTTGTCTATAAACTTGTGTAAACCCATGTGATCCGCGTGGAAATGAATCTGAAATAGAAAATTAACCTTTATTTAGTGGTAGGTATTTATTGAAAGATTTTGGGTGCATTGGGGTCTCACCACCATCTTTGGGATTCAAATCAACCCCACCTGCCAGACGGTGCACCTGCTGACATACGGACGGGGCCCTGACGCCGGCTTCCCCTTTGGGGTTGAGTGGTCAGACAGCAGTCGCACTCGTAAAAGCCGAAAAACCCCAAACATGGAAAGGAACAGAAGAAACGCACAAGTTACAGTTAGGTTGTGACCTGTGGGCTAGGGCTACAGTATCAGGGGCGAACACGGCTGAAGAAGCGAGCCCAAACCAGAAAATTCCGTTTTGGTTCGTGGAACGTTGGCACGCTAACCAGACGCGCGAGAGAACTCGCCGAAACTCTCCACAGGCGGAGGGTGGCCGTGGCGTTCCTGCAGGAGACTCAGTGGAAAGGCAGCAAATCCCGGCTTATTGGGAATGGCTACAAGCTGATCTACACGGGTGCACCTAGTGGGAGAAATGGGGTGGCCGTGGTGTTGACTGACGAGATTCAGTATAGCGTCTTGGAGGTGAATCGCTTAAGGGATCGGCTATTGCCGGTGTGGGTGCTTGTCAATGGGGTTATAACCCACTTGACGAGAGCCTACGCTCCGCAGGCCGAGCGCGGTGACGCCGAAAGGACGTTGTTCTAGCGCCAGCTCGAAGGATTGCTTCGCGGGATCCCGTTATCCCAGGGAATAGTTCTGGTGGTGATTTGAACGGTCATGTGGGTGAGAGGTGTGACGGGTTTGGCGTGTTCACGGTGGCTTTGGGTACGGTAGCCGAAACGCTGAAGGGAACAACATTCTCCGAACGTGTGCGGCCGCTGACCTGGCAATTGTGAACACCTATTTCAAAAAGAAACTGGAGCACCTTGTTACCTACCGGAGCGGGCGAAGCGCTACCCAGATCGACTTCCTATTAACTAGGAGACACCACATCGGCAAAGTAGCCAACTGCAAAGTCATACCCGGTGAGAGCCTTACTTCACAACACCGTCTCCTTGACATGGACCTCTGCGTTAAGGCCCAACGTAGACGTGTAGAACACTGCCGGCGCCAGATCCGGTGGTGGCTGCTTGATGAAAATAAGTACCAGGAGTTCGCTTCGGTTATTGGCGACCAGTGCGCTGGTACCGAGGGAGAAACTGTCCAAGATCACTGGGACTGAAGCCAGGCAGCTATTACTAGGTCGGCGCGGGTGGTGCTCGGCATGTCCAAGGAAGGTCGCAAAAGTGACAAGGAGACCTGGTTGTGGAACGACACAGTCGACTGTGTCCCTCGGGGGGTGATCTGGTGGGCACTGAGGTCCAAAGGGGTATGAGAAGCCTATGGTGACATAATTCGCGACATGTATCTCAATTCCGATTCCGTTGTTAGGACCGCTGTTGGCGATACTAAACCCATCCCCATCACCGTCGGAGTTCACCAGGGATCCGTCCTTAGTCCGTTCCTGTTCACGGTGATATTAGACGTCTTGTCAGACAGCATCAAGAATTCACATGAGCAACTTCCCTGGTTGATCATGTATGCTGATGATATCACGCTGGCAGACTCGGACAGGGAACGGTTGGTGCAGCGGGTAAATGCGTGGAAGCACTCGCTTGAGAACGAAGTTCTTAAACTCAATATGGTGAAAACGGTGTACATAGCCAGCAACACCACAGAATACACACTATGCCTGTGTGCAAAGGCGGTGACATGGTCGAGTGCTGAGACCAATTTAAATACTTGGGGTCTGTGCTCCACGCGTCCGGCGACATTGATTGCGACATTAAGGCACGCATTTCCGCAGCTTGGGCAAAATGGCGTGAGGTGACAGGTGTCATTTGTGATCCAAAATGCCGGTTAAGCTTAAGGGACAGGTCTATAAGACCACCATTAGACCTGTTCTTCTGTATGGCAGTGAGGCGTGGCCTGTGCTTGAGCGACACAAGCAGGAGCTGCGTGTCACGGAGATGAACATGCTGCGGTGCATGTGTGGAGTCGTCCGTACTACACATATTTTCTACACATATACAATATGTTAAGAAAACCCTGTCCGACCCATAAGGATAATAAAGGTTAGGTAAACACATGACCTAATGTAATATAAAATTTTACGTAATCATCATAGTACCAATACAAATGAATTTTGAAATAATCTTTTTTTCCAGCGAATTAATTCCAACTTCCCCGAAGTTTGGTCATTTTAAAAAAAGTGACAACACCGGTATTATTATGAGCGAATAGCGATGCGACCACGTGCCGCGCGCCCTGCCGCCCGCCGCCCGCGGAAGGGTGCTTACGCACATTTATTAAGTTACCTCTTTTTGCGAAATAATATTTTGTATGTTTTGTATCCATTAGTAGAATCAGTTATCGATACAACATTACTAACAACACCTTTACGGGTCGGACAGGGTTTTCTTAACATACTGTATAATACTTACTATATCCCGAATCTCCTGGGGCAATGCTCCCTTGACCAAGCCATACAAGTACTCGTAGTAAGACGGACAGTTGACCACGTGGACTCGTGCCAGACGAACCGGCATGGACTCCTGAAAGTCAAATAAAATTACGAGTATCATTTATCTATGTAAGGTGAAGAAGTAAGCTCTATGAGTGTCAATATAGTCGTTAGTCGGAATGCCAGCTCACTCGATCTACATTGCTTCACCTGGTGCGCTGCGTGTCGCAGTACAAATATTTGTATGACCTACAAGTAGGTAGTTGTTCCGGATCTGGCTGTTTTTGAATGTGAGTTTATGTGATTGTAAACACACACACCAACGTTTTTTGAAGAAAAGAAAAAAAAAACCGGCCAAGTGCGTGTCGGACTCACGCACAAAGGTTTTCGTACCATTGATTTATGAAATTAAAGGATTTATTTGTATGAAAGATTACGCGGTAAACAAGCGGTTTACGATTTACGAGGTATTAAAAAAACTACGTACTTACTAGATCTCGTTCAAAACAATTTTCGTTGGTAGTTTTTATAGTAATGTACCTACATCATATGTTTTTTTTTTTTTAGATTTTTGTGTTTCTTATTTTAGAAGTTAATAGAGGGGGCGGGGGCGGATCAACTTTTTTCCACTTTGGATGCGTCTGTCACGCAAACTATTCGGTTTAGAAAAAAAATATTTTAGAAACCTCGATATCATTTTTGAAGACCTATCGATAGATACCCCGACACGTATGTTTGTTGAAAAAAAAAATTTTTGAGTTTCAGTTCTAAGTATGGGGAGCCCCCAATATTTATTATTTTTTTATTTTTGCATCAAAACTTTAATGCGGTTCACAGAATACATCTACCTACCAAGTTTCAAGAGTATAGCTCTTATTGTTTCGGAAAAAAATGGCTGTGACATACGGACGCACAGACGGACAGACAGATATGAAAGGGTTCCGTTTTTTGCCGTTTGGTTACGGAACCCTAAAAAGAAAGAGACCTGTCGAATTAGTCCGCGCCTGACGTAAGTTGACATATCATTTTGGTCGACATGTTTACAAACGCGTCTAAATTGTCTATGAAATATCTTAATTTGACAGATTAAACTAAAATGTTATCTCTTATCATTTTCTAATTGCAATAGAAAGAAGAAGATGCACTTTGCTTAAAGTTAGTTTAGTTTGACAGTTAAGTTAGTAATAATTTTACTTAAGTCCTTATACACAGAAGCGTGTTATACCACATACGCACCAATAAGAAGTTAATAAACTTCTGGAAGTAAAATACATTCGATTTTGCCACCAACGCGAGCGTGTAAACTTCTATATCAAAAATGACGATCTGGTTCTCAGGAAGTACATCCTTTTCCAGTCTCAGCCAGTGATCAGCTTGCAACGTGAAGGATTTGATGGCGTCGTAGAAATCCAACTTCTCTGGATCATTGAGGCGGTGGATCAGGATCTCGTCGACTCCAGCGTTGTATGTTGTCACATTTCTGAAAAAGTATTTTATGGTAAGCTACGTAGGTAAGGTTTTGTGTAAATAGCATTATTAACCAACCTCTATGGAGGTTTTATAAGATAATGGCGCTAATTCTGTTGTTCACAAACTAAACTAATTTTAAGTTAGCATTTGTATCTTTTTCTTTCTATTTCATTAAGAAAAGGACAGAAGATAATATGTCAGTTTAGACCTGTCAAATTAGTGCGCTCCTGACGTAAACTGGCGTATTTTCAGTCGCCATGTTTATAATAACGTCTAAACTGTCTATGGAGTATCTAGATTTGACAGAATTAAATTAAAATGTTATCTTCTATCCTTTTCTTAAGATAATGGAAAGAAAAAGATGCACATACCTTAAAATGAGTTCAGTTTATGAACAACAGACAAAAGACTCCAGAGTACACTATTATACTCTTTGGCTCTTTGGTACACAGTCAATGTTTTTCCTAAACCTACTCGATACTAAACAATAGTAATCGTATCAGGGATTTGGATTCCAGTAGCTTAAAACACGGCGTTTCCCAGAGAATTAGAGAGCTGCAGGTAGAACAAATAATCAATTACATAACATACATTATCGGTAGCAATGAGTTTCATCAAATAAATAAATAAATAATTTTGACAGTTCCAAAACATTTATTTCGTTATTTTCGTTGCTAAGCAGACATATTTTTCGAACATATGACGAAATTGATTACCAATATGCTTCAAAATTATTAAATTGACAGTAAATAGCATAAGGACTCGTATGGTCTAAATCTAAAGTCATTTATTCAAATTAGGCTGAGGATCGGCACGTTTTGAACGTTATAATTGCAAGAGACAGTTCTCCTAAAACGCCCGACTTTCGCCACTTTCCAGCGAAAGGGATCATGAAGTGGCTGAAAATCTCCCTAGTAGCACAGCTGACGGATCTGTTAATAAAATACTTGACCGTACCTACATTACAAGACAGAGAACATTAAATTAAATTATTTACTCTCTCAGCTTGCCACGCTAATATAGCACAATATATACTACAAAACCAAAAACCGGCCAATTGCAAAAAAATACGAGTGTGCTTATGACCACACGACTGAAGTGAAACTTCTGTCGCTCCATCTGTATGTATATATATATATATAAATATGTGTGTACAATATATACATGTATACACATATACATATATTAATTTTCTATAAATATTTAAATTTATTTCATGGTTTCATTGGTAAATTAATATTTTTGCATAGAGCTTCTATTTTTATTGCAAAAAAAAAATATTTTTGCATAGATCTTCTATTTTTATTGAAAAAAAGGGGGGGGGGGAAGTGGATTCCCTCGGGGCCAAAAGGTCGGGCTCATCCTTCTGATTCAGGGGACCCCAAACTCGGGTAGTCCACGACCTCTGGTTCCCGAGATAATCCACGGGGGGGTGAAGTAATCAATGAGGGAGTCGGGGAGGGGGTAGTTTCGTGGGGAAATTAAGGGGTGAGGGGGGGGAGTAAGGGAGGGGCGATACAGGAGGGACTGTGTAGTAGGCGGTACCAAATTTTATGTTAACTGACCCCCTTAATGGTTGTCAGTCAACATAAAATTTAATGTACCTATAGTGTTAAGTGTAAATAAATAAATAAATAAGTGTATCCGTGTCTCAAAATTAAAAAATAAAAAAAATTGCATAGATCTTCTATTTTTATTGAAAAAAAAAACTCGTTGTAGACCTTGTAGTACCAAGCTCGCGCCACGGGCGCCTCTGTGCTTATATCCCCCACTTAACTTCCGTTTGCCTTGCCCGATCATTTTTCGTAACGCTTTCGCCAGCTTACTCCCCAAGTCAAGCGTGCGTAAAGAAGTTTCACTTCAAAAATAACATTTGTTGCATGGGTGTTGCAACAAATATAAAAAATAAAATTTAAGGGGGGCTCCCTAAAATATTTTATTTTTAGTATTTGTTGTTATAGCCGCAACAAAAATACATACTTAATATCTGAAAATTTCAACTCTCTAACTATTACGGTTCATGAGATACAACCTGGTGACATACAGACGGATAGCGAAGTCTCACGAATAGGGTTCCGTTTTACCTTTTAGGTATGTAACCCTAAAAACACATTAAAATTCAAAATGTATCGTTCACTTACGTAATTTCAAAAGCAGTTTTCAATCGGGGGGACTGTGGGTCTCTATTCGAGAATATTTCGCTCATATTGGCCCGGTTGGTGCAGAAGACTTCGATGCATCTCTTGGTGCGCTCCAAACTGCAATTGCAGCTGAAGAGGAACTTCTTTATTAGGTTGTCCCCTGAAACAATTATTTTTATCATGATAACTGTTATTAATTATTAAATTATCGTTTTTCGCTGTCGAAATGTCACCTGACTGCATTGGATTCAGTGTGAAGAGTCTGATTGACGACCCAGATTTAACTCAGAACGGTCTGCAAAGCCTGGAGCACAGGCGTAGAGTAGCCAGCCTTTCGGTGTTTTATAGGATGCATTTTGGTGAGTGTGCAAGGGAATTGCACGATTTAACTCCCCCATCTCCGTTCCAACATCGGACGACCCGTCGTACGGTAGGTTACCACCCTTATGTTGTTAACATTACTACGATCCGGACGAAGCGTTTCGCCTCCTCATTTATACCGCGTAGGTACATCGAGGGACTGGTTGACAGCGGCGTTGTTACCGTTGGACTACAATTTGAGTGTCTTCAAGGCTAGAGTGAATAGGCACTTAATAAACTACCGCGCTTTACCATCAACGATTTATAATTTAGAAAAAAAAAATACGTTATTTTTTCTTTTCAATCTAAATATAGTTTGTTCAGCATAAGCAAGTAATACATATACAGTATGTTAAGAAAACCCTGTCCGACCCATAAGGATAATAAAGGTTAGGTAAACACATGACCAAATATAATATAAAATTTTACGTAATCATCATAGTACCAATACAAATGAATTTTAAAATAATCTTTTTTTCCCGCGAATTAATTGCAACTTCCCCGAAATTTGGTAATTTTTAAAAAAGTGACAACACCGGTATTATTATAAGCGAATAGCGATGCGACCGCGTGCCGCGTGCCCTGCCGCCCGTCCCCTGCGGAAGGGCGCAACGCACATTTATTAAGTTACCTCTTTTTGCGAAATAATATTTATTTTTTTAGGGGGATTTTTTTTTTAAGTTTACCTGGTTTTGTATGCATTAGTAGAATCAGTTATCGATTTAGGTATCGATTTACCTAATACATTACATTTACCTAATCAGCTGAGTTAACTACGAACCGAAAGGTCGCCCCTAAAATATGTGCCCCTAAATTCATTGATATATCATCATCATCATCATCATCATCATCAGCCTCTACTCGTCCACTGCTGGACATAGGCCTTTTCCATGGTACGCCAACAAGCTCGATCCTGAGCAGTTCTCCGCCAGCCACTACCAGCCGCCTTTTTGATGTCGTCGCTCCATTGAAAATAATTAGTTAGATTTCTCTTTACATTTATTCCATTTTGGGTAAAGGCCTCCCCAATATTATTCCACTTTTCCTTGAACTGTGCTATCTCCTTTCTATTGGTTAGAAATGAGTCCTAATTGTTACGCCAACGTTTCTCAAGGCTGTCTCGAAGACGACACCCGTATTCAGGCACCCACTCAGTATGTGACGACCTTGGTATTTTTTCTGGATTCATCCTATAAATGTGACCCGCCCAGTCACATTTAAACCTCTCAAATCTGCCGCCAACATCAGCGTCATTCAAATAATTAATATAGGTAATTACTTTCATAAATATACGTAAAACATGTACATACATATTTATTGTATGGAACTCACATAAAATGTACGGATATTATTTTGATGTATCATCACTATCACTACAAAAACGAAGTCTTTTTCTCTTTCCCTATATCTCTTTGTATGATTAAATCTTCATAACTACCCAACGGATTTTGATGCGGTTTTTTTATTAGATTGAGTGCTTAAAGAGGATGGTTTATATGTATAATAACATCAATTAAATTGTGGAGAAAAACTATTATTTTTGAGGTTTCTAATGTGATGTCGTAAGTAATTACATTTTTTCTGCGTTTGCAGTGAAACGCGATGGTACCTATATGTCTTTGGATATCCCACAAATCACAATAATTCTTTTTGTCACAATAATTATTTTCAAAGCGATTTTAACCAAATACAGCAAAAATCCTTATCCAATTTATTACCTTTAATACATTGGTGATTTAATATAGATCTATATCGCCCTTTACAACATATGATTTAAACGAATATTTTCGAAGATATTACAGATTTAAATATTGTGGGGTGTCGCGTTCGCGGCGGTTTTTTATTGCATCCGTGCGAAGCCGAGGCGGATCGCTAGTAGGTATATGTATAATAAATAAATATTATGTTATTGTGATATTATTTAATTTACCTGTTTCGATTTATGTATCATAAGTAATAAATTATCTATTTTATTGCTTTATTCTTATTTGTATGATAATTATTATCATGTCCTTGAACTTACAAATATAACAGAAAACCAGTTCTTAAAGTTCATTTCTAGATTTTTATTTTTATGTTAAAGTCAAATACTTACCTGTATCATATTGAGCCGTGAACCTATTTTTATATTTAGAGTTTGTAAACCCAAAAAGAATTGCGGAAAAATAAACCGGCTATAAACAGGTGTAGGTATAATCCTTTCATAATTACTTCCCTCTGACAGCAACAACTCAACAGCTATCTTATTATAACGATTTTAAAGATGATTATCATTACTTGGCAGTAGCAGTAATTAAACTTTAACAGCTTTACTACAAAGTATATAAAGATGACTAATTTTGACAACGGTAACAGAGATCACTGTGATTATGACAGTGTTGCAAACTCAGAGGTAAAATATTTTTTTTTTTTTTAATAATTATAAACTAGCGCTTGACCGCAATCCCGCCTGATGGTAAGCAGTGATGCGATCGTTGATGGTAAAGCGCGCTAGTTTATTAAGAGCCTATTCACTCAGAAAAACCGAGCAAATAGGAAGGAAGGCGGCAGTTGAGCGAGGTGATGCAATGTTAAACCCAACAACACGACCAACGATGCTGCGCCAAAGGGAGATTGATGTGAAGACCCTCCACGACCAAACTCCCAACACAACAACATTAGGCGCATCGTACTCGGCACACATCGCAACACAACTGCTCAGACCCGTCCTCCGTACGGCTTCACCAGACATCATGCCGGAACACGACAAATCGCTTGGCGGCAAGACTTTGTCTGGTGGGTGGTAACTTCTGCCGGCGGCCGATGTTATGGCCTACCACCGAGGATACATACAGGCAAGTGAAGGAACACGGCTGGGTTTTAGTTAGTAAAAGTCTGACACGTCCTTTGGCTCCGCTCAGGTCCGAGAGGTCGTTTAATGATTATCCATCCAAGAAAAGTACATACATGAATATTTATTTCATCTATGTGTTTTAAGTAAGTTTCATTTCTATATTATTCAAAGTTTCACTGTCCACAAAGTGTACTGAGCGATCGACTGCTATGCTGTACGCAGGGCCCGATCTAGAGGGGGGGCAGGCGGGCATTTGCCCAGAGCGGCAAAATTGTAGGGCGGCAAAATTGACTTATTCTTATCTAGACAATTACCCTTCTATCAAAGTAAACAGAATTGTTCTTGCAATAAACGTATCTCACATTATTTAGTCTCTTTATACCGTTCGTTCACCGACCGAAAAAAAAAAAAAAAAAAAAAAAAAAAAAAAAAAAAAAAAAAAAATAACATGACGTGTAAAAGTGATCGGTGATCCTACTTGCTTAATAAACGATTTCATTTCATTTCATTTCATTTCATTTCATTAATCAGCTCCTCTACTCTACGATAAAACAATCGTAGAGTCAACACAGTCTGCTTACGTTTGATGGGAATTTCGCTCAGATTTTCGGGGGAATACCCTTTATCTACATTCGTACAACGTGACATTTTAGGGGAATCCCTATATATTAACTATAAGTAAAAGATTTAACTATTTGTCCAATGTCCATTACTGATTTTGAAGCCACCTAGTAAAAACGTTCTGCCAAAGAGGCAAATTTTCGTCATATTCATGAGTAATGTAGTGGTTAATAAGTGATACAGAATTAAAATGTTTTATCCATTTATGTGAAATATATGCTAAGTCTACAAGTCGGTTCTATTCTTAAAAGTGACGTGATTTTTGTGGTACAGATTAATCATATAAATATTGAAGTGAAGAAGAATTTACTACGTAAGTACTTATCTATTATATTAAGTAAATTGTAGGAAAAAATACGTAATATTGAACACACCTTGCTAAAAAGTGTACTTACTTATTTTTTGTTCCTTGGTAAATAGATAACTATTAGTTTTAGTGCCGATTTCACCATCTCCGGTTAACCTATTCGTCAATTAAATTTTCAGTTTTTTGACAGTTCTTGTATGAGTTTGACAGTTCTTATAGGCTATTCGGGTCTTTAATAAGAGCTCTTAATTTAACATTGACTGCAAGATATGTTAAAAATGTTCTAAATGGTATGTAAATAATATGAAAATTAACATTGCTCCTCTTCCGGCTTCTTAAATTCCACTCGCCCACCATAATTATTACTTTTGTGAGAATGCGTAATTAAAGTAGCCTATGTCAGTGTCCTTTATATCTAGATACCAAAATTTATCCAAATTGATTCATTGGTTTAATCAAAAAAACGTAGCAGTCAGAGTCAGACAAACAGAATAACTCTCGAATTTTAAACATTAGCAATATTATTAGGTACGTCTATTTAAATTTATTACATATTTTTATTTTATTTACCATACAGAATGGCTGACGGTAGATCACGCTTGTCGGGACACCAATATAAAAAACGAAGGTTGGAAAAAGATGCAGAACGACAAAAGCAAGCGGGGGCATTAGAGTCCTTTTTGAAGAAAGGTGAGCTTAACAAACCATCGACACCCATACCAGAAACCAATGCTATAGCTGAGATTCCGCTTAAACCTCGAGAAGAACATACATCCGATTCTAATACAATTTGTGAACCTGGCGCTTCTACTTCTGGGTCAAGCGCTATGGCAGGTGAAGCTGTTATTGTTGGTGAAGGTGCTATTGCAACTCCAAGTGTTTCTACACAATTAAAATCTATTTTAGATTTCGACCCAGCTACGTGGCCCAATAGATTAACAGATGCAGAAAGAATATATTTGGTAAATAGAGGTCCTCCAGACCCACTGCATGAATTTGAATTTCCGCAAGATATCAATGGGCGGAGGTTTACTTCGAGATACTACAAGAGAAAGCTTAATAACGGTGAAGAAATTTTGAGAGATTGGCTTGTATATTCTGTGGCAAAAAATTCATTGTATTGCTTTTGCTGTAAAATCTTCAATACAACTACAACTTCGGTCTATCTGAAGATGGCTACAAAAATTGGAAGCATGTAGGTGATATGCTTAAATCTCATGAAACATCACGAAACCATGTAGAAGCTGTAAAATCTTGGGTAGAACTTTTACTTAGGCTCAAATCGTGTCGTACGATAGATGCCGATTCACAGAGAATAATTAAATCAGAAATAGAACACTGGAATGGAGTATTGCTACGAATTGTCTCAATCATCAAAATGTTGGCTAAAAATGGCTTGGCTTTTCAAGGTACTTCTGATAATCTGTATCAACATAACAATGGTAATTTTTTAAAACTAATAGAGTTGTTAGCCGAATTTGATCCCGTTATGCAGGAACATGTACGTAGAGTTTTGAAAAAAGACACGAAACAAGCAACCTACTTAAGTAAAACAATTCAAAACGAGTTCATTAAAACAATTTCAGACGGCATAAAAAAACATATTGTGGAAGCTATCAATACATCGAAATATTATTCTATTATTTTAGATTGTACTCCAGATGCAAGCAAAACAGAGCAAATGATCATGATAATTAGGTATATTTCTATTATTCGATCCCAAAACCATTCAAGAACGTCAGAGATTGTGATAAATGAAAGCTTTTTAGGATTTATACCAATAGAGAAATCTACAGGTCTGGCACTAACAGAAATTGTCCTGGAACAATTATCAGCACTTGGATTGTCTTTAGAAAACATAAGAGGGCAAGGGTACGATAATGGATCTAATATGAAAGGTATTCAAAGTGGTGTTGAGCCAGTTGCTGAGCCAGGATTAGAAACATTAATCCACGGGCATTTTACGTTCCTTGCAGTAGTCATTCTTTAAACTTAGTGGTAAACGACATGGCAAAGTCCTCACTGGAAGCTACAATTTTTTTTAATACTGTGCAAAAAATATATGTTTTTTTTTCCTCTTCAACATTAAGGTGGTCGATTCTTTTGAATAATGTAAAAGGTCTTACTCTAAAACCACTTAGTGCCACGAGATGGGAAAGTCGAATCGAAGCAATAAAACCACTAAGACATCAAGTAGGACAAGTTTATGATGCATTGTTTAGTGTTTACCAAGACACAGATATGGATTCCTCCACACGAGATGAAGCTTCGAGTTTGTTGAACCAAATTAAACAGTTTAAATTCTTATGTACCTTTATAATTTGATACGAAACTTTAAATCGCATAAACCCTGTTAGTAAATTAATGCAAAGTAAAGATTTTGACTTAGTTTCCGTCATTAAATTACTTAAAAATACAAAAGATTTCTTTGAAAACTCGCGTTCAGATGAGTATTTTACTCAAGTTCTTGAAGATGCCAAAGCCTTAGCTTCTGAAATTGATTGCGAGGTGTTAGACTTTGAAAATGTAGCTAGACCTCGTGCACGATCCAAGAAAAAACAATTTACTTATGAGTGTATTGACGAACCAATCATTGAGCCTCGTCAAAAATATAAAATTGAAGTATTTTTTCACATTATGGACACAGCTATAAACTCCTTAGAATTAAGATTTTCTCAGATTTCTGAGCATAGTAAGCATTTTGCTTTTTTGTATAACATATATGCTTTAAGAGAACTCCCAAAAGATAAATTGTTAGAACATTGTAAGAACCTCGAGGCTATATTAACTCATGAGAACTCGAGCGATATAAATGCATTAGAACTTTATGAGGAATTGTCAGTCCTTAGTATGTTTTTAAATAGTAATTTATCTCCTCAAGATGTTTTGAAATTTGTAACAGATTTAAGATTTGGTCCAAATATCAGTATTGCGCTCAGGATTCTTTTAACTTTATCGGTAACAGTTGCAAGTGGTGAAAGAAGCTTTTCTAAATTAAAAATAATAAAAAATTATTTGCGACCCACCATGACACAAAATAGATTGTCTGGATTGGCTATGATTTCAATAGAACATAAGGTTTGCGACAGTATAAATTTATCAAATATTGTTAAAGATTTTGCAGAACAAAAAGTGCGAAGAAAATTATTCTAATTAAGATAGGATTTAATACTTATTCTCCGAAAAACTGTTTAATTTACACAATTTCATTATTTAAAAAAATAACTGTTTTGTTATGTTGTAACATAATTGTTTTTTTATTACCTATTAAATTTTAAAACAAATCTTTTGTTGTGTCTTTTATAAACGTAGGTACCTACCATATGAACCTCAACTTAAATACATTATGAACCGATTAACTCGACAAACTAAATGCTTGGACCTAAGCTTTTTAACTTCTGAAACGATTTTAATAAACAATGTTTATTGTTCCCTTACTTAAAGGACCATTATAGGTACATAAGCAAGATTATACCGAAACAGTAAGAAATAGCACAAGAAAAAAGAGGCCCATATGAAGTAATGAGTCGCAATAGGTGTATAATGATAATAAAGTGGAAAGGTACATAACTATGTCGGTAAAACATATCAATCCATTCAGTAGTTACTGTGAAATTCGTTTAAAGATATACATTGTATAGTTACTAACATAGAAACACTCATCAACTTTCGTACAGGTACTTCTTCAAAGGCCCAATAGACTGATGTGAACACGTGAATAATAATATTCACGTCAGTCTATTGGGATGGGCCTTCTGTATACTTAACATCCCCAACAACACTAGCTCATGACTTATATGGTTTTGTGTATGTAAAGGGCGGCAAAAATTATCTTTGCCCGGAGCGGCTAAATAGCTAGATCGGGCCCTGGCTGTACGTCGCGGGTTCGATTTCTGAACGGAACGAATATTTCTATGACCTACAGGTTCCGGACCAGCTCAGCCTAATCGGCGAACACATTTTTGTCAATGATTGCGACTAGTTGGGATCGTTTGGACCGCAGTTGATATTATTTTACACTAAAATCTACAATGGCCCCGAATCCAATTTTCACTAACTTAAGTAAATTCCAATCCAGCTCGGCTGGGCAGCGTTCGGGAAGCTACGATACATCTTCTCGTCGTCCAAGATACCACAGTGTCTCAAGACTAAAGTCTTTGACCAGTGTGTGTTGCCAGTGATGACTTACGGAACTGAAACGTGGTCGCTCACAATGGGCCTCATACAAAGGCTCAGAGTCACACAAAGGGCAATGGAAAGAGCTATGCTTGGAGTTTCTCTGCGTGATCGAATCAGAAATGAGAAGATCCGCAGAAGAACCAAAGTCACCGATATAGCTCTGAGAGTCGTTAAACTTAAGTGGCAGTGGGCAGGGCACATTGCTCGTAGAACTGATGACCGATGGGGCAATAAGATTCTGGAGTGGCGAAGCGACTCTGTCCATATGATGATAATAGTTTTAGAGCAATTATTTTTATTCTACAATTTTCCACTGTGATTATACGTGCCCCTATCATTTTGATTAATTATTTTCGAAACTTAACTAATAAAAGAAATACGATTCTTCAAAATCGAAATCGAAAATAACCCATTTTTACCGTGATGTTCAGATGACTATTAAACAAACGTGAAGTATAATAGAAGCATATGTATACTTATCCTCTAAATTTTGATATAAAAAATAATTGAGATATTTCGTACATCACACTCGTCTCCACAGAGTAGGCAACTCGTTCATGGGTCAATGTATACACTTTTACAACAAGCTTCCCATGGACATTCGAAACTTACCCATTAAACGATTTAAAAACTATATAAAGGCCAAACTTTGCAAAAAGGGGTATTATAAAATCAGATTATTTAGAAGACAAAATAGCTTGGGACTGAGCTGCTCGCTTTGTTAAGCATTGTTATTAAGCAATATGCGTAATTATTGTAAACATTCTCATTTTTAATGTCTGGACTTGAAAAAGACTATGATCCCTGAGTTTGTTTCGGCTATTTCTCCTCTGAGGTAGTCAGTTAGGAAATGCCGGCTTCATCTAGTTTAAAAAAAAAAAACAACCATGACGTGTACAAGTGATCGGTGATCCTACTTGCTTAATAAACGATTTCATTTCATATCATTTTATTTCGTGTTTTGACAAAAAAAAAAGCGGAATACGAAACGTCTTTTGGTCAACTTTTTTGTAGGTGAAATGCTTTGCTGCAACTGACTTTTTCGCATTTTACCGGGAGAGGTTGGAGGCAGCGTGAGGGTAATAGTTTCTTCAAATACCTATTTTCCAAATTCCTCGGAACTCGGAGTCCCCTCTTAAGTTGACAGGATGAAACTAAAATGTTATCTTCTATCCTTTTCGTAATGAAATAAATAAATAAATAAATAAATATATACGGACAAATCACACAGATTGAGCTAGCCCCAAAGTAAGTTCGAGACTTGTGTTATGGGATACTAACTCAACGATACTATATTTATAATAGATACATATATAGAAACAAAAAGATACACTTAACTTAAAATTAGTTTAGTTTAGTGTAGTTTGCCAAGCGATTCGTCCTATTCCGGCATGATGTCTGGTGAACAAAGACATAAAATTATATTAACAAATCTCTTTGCTGGTGAAGCTGTACGGAGGACGGTTCTGAGCAGTTGTGTTGCGATGTGTACCGGGTACGATGCACCAAATTTTGTTGTGTTGTGTTGGTCGTGGAGGGTCTCCAGATCAATCTTCCACTGGCGCAACATCGTTAGTCGTGTTGTTGGGTTTAAAATTGCATCACCTCGCTCAACTGCCTTCGTATTCATTCAGTTTTTTTGTGTGAATAGGCTCTTAATAAACTAGCGCCCTTTACCATCAACGTTTGCGTCACTGCTTACCATCAGGCGGGATTGTGGCCAAGCACTAGTTTATGATTATAAAAAAGAAAAAGAAATTGTAAACAAGAGATTCGGCGCCAATGAATGAATATAGAATAAACGTGGATTTAATTAATATAATAAGGATAACCTAATCATCACATTGTTTAAACATTATTACCTTAAGTATATAACCGTAGTAGAACGTTTTATTTGTATTATAAATTCTGGTCACAGAGAAGACATTGACGATGTGTCATTAATTAATGCAACAGCATGTACCAACAGTGTGCTCGTAGTTACTCAATCAAGTTCCCAAGTAGATGTGATAATTTTTGTACCTACATACCTACATCTATTATATAAAATTGTCCTGTCACAGTGTTTGTCTCATTCGTTAGGCCTTTTTTTGTTGGGTTGGGAAATCATCAAATGACTTCTCGCGCTCTGGGCGGAGCGGAAGGGTGTGTCAGACTTTTACTAACTAAAACCCACCGGTGTCTCTTCACTTGCCTGTGCGATGGCCAGGGCCGCCGTTTCTTGTATAACCAACCCGCAGCCCTGACCCAGGAGGCATCGGTCTTCGTGGACCCCGTCAAGATGTGCTGACATCTCTTTGAGGCGCGCGTGAAACACGACGCGCCGTCGACTCGGGCCTGGTCACTTACCGGGCAGCGAGCTGCCCACTGCTCATCGCCCGAAGGCCCGCACCTACGGTGGCTGAGAGTTAGGTGTCGTCTCCCGACCAGGGCGTCTACTGCAGCGGCTAATGGCGTGAGGGCGCTGGGATTCCCGTTGCTTCACGCGCTCCGCCTCCTCCTTTGCCAGCATTACTGCTTCGCAGAAGGAGGTGACGGCCTGCCATGCACTCTCGCTCCGGACCAGAGTCGGACGCGAGAGATCGCCGCCGATCGCTGCTATGGGGACACGGCGGTGCTCTACCCAAGCCGGGCAGACCTCCACCGTATGCTCCACCATGTCCTCAGGGCGATCCACACAATGGTGACACCCTGGCGTTTCCTCCCGCCTAATACGGAACAGGAACCTCCCGAAACAACCGTGTCCGGTGAGGACCTGCGTCAGGCGGAAGGTGAGGGCGCCGTGGCGCCTCTCTAGCCACTATTGTGCTAGCTCAAAGAAGGGGCTTACCGCCTCTATTGTGGCGTGCCCAACATTCGTTAGGCCTGAGAATAGGTTTTTATTTGTGTTTGCTACTACTACTTATGCGGGCGAAGTTCCGCAGGGCGTAGCTAGCACGCATATAAATGTTGATATCCCATGATGTGGTCATGGTCATTGCGAAATAATGACATTAAAAAAAAATACAAGTTGTTTTTGAATAGTATTTGCTTATAGAAGAACCAACCATTACTTATAATAAATAGAACGATAAGAATTTATATTTGTTTAACTCGAAACGATATATGTTTCAACAGCACTGCGTACTTTTACCATAGGTGTACGGACGACCGCAAGTTAAGCTACCCGAACTGGTATTCCCAATCAACCTTGAGCCTTGTTACTTGAGATATTAAGTTAAGAATCTAATAAACAGAGGAGATGATTCATTAACAAGTATGTACGCTATATAGATAAAAAGGAAAAAAAATAGAAGATTTTCATAAAAATACTACTAAATTAATTTGAATAAAAATACAAGTATATATAATTAATTATTTATTTAAAACGTTTTTAGTGAGATAACCCTGTATTAAGGTAGCCATGACAGTGGTTATGACGTTTGATTGGCGACTTTGACAGTTCTATTTTCCCGTTGTGTTCGTGTCGAGTATGGTTTGAGTTGATTGTGTATATTTAATGGACCTTATGTTCGGAATTCATGTTTTGTTTTTTTCGCAGTCATATGGTAGATAATATAGATACGATAGCCTTAGATACATGACACTTCAGTCAAATGTCACTGTCAAAATCTTATTTCGCTTATTGCTGGCCACGATATTTATTAGTAGTTGTGTTGCACTACATGGCCGCGTTAAATTGAATCTGTATAAAAACTAAGCCAAAATATAGGAAATTAACATTAAAAACAGTTAACTATAGCGTAACTATACCTAGCATTAAGTGTACAATGTGCTGGCCCAGGCTCCATACATTTCTAAAACATCTCCTTTGATACATTGCATTAGTGCTGTCGTCTGTACAATATTAGATTATGACACACTGTATAGCCTCTCAGAAAACTCCTAACGACCTTCTGTGAGTCTAATAGCGTTCTCTGCATAATAAGGTCTTTGCCCTGATGTGGGTAAACAATTGAAAACTATTGACTTACTAACAAGCGAAAGTAAAACGTTAAGGGCTTGTTTTTCTTTCTATTTCATTAAGAAAAGGACAGAAGATAAATGTTAGTTTAGACCTGTCAAATTGAGATACTCCATAGACAGTTAAGATGTGATAAAATAAGGCGACCAAAAAGTAGCCAATTTAGGTCAGGTGCTGACTAATTTGACAGCACAGGATCAAACTATCCCTGAAACTCTGGGTTGGTTAATTGCACCGTCCGTTGGTCTCGTGGGTGCAAGCACGATAGAAAGCGTGGGGTCCGGTTAGGGCAAAGTGATGTTCAATGGTCACCACGTCTGAGGATTACTCCGGTTCCCGGGTAATCCTCCCTTGGCACGGAAACCGGCCCAAATTAGGCCGGTAAGCCCTGAGACTGAGAGTGGCACGGGGACAGTGCCTTCGGGCAGATCCCGTGACACTCTAAAACGCAGGGCCCAAGGGGAACCGGGTGGTTTTAGTGGGTATTCCCGGCTTCGGCTGGGCGAGTCCCACACACGCCCGTCGCCTAGCTAGCGGCGGGTACGGTGCGTAAAACTGAGCGAATAGGAAGGAAGACGGCAGTTGAGCGAGGTTGGTTTTTTTTATGTCACCTATGAACGACAAATCTAACAATACCACAAATGTGAAAATCAGTTTAGCGGTTCTGGAGATACAAGTATTATAAAAATGGTATAAATGCATACAAGATACCTACGCGCTAAAAACATAAACCTTCCTGGTAGTCGGGTAAAAATCAAATGATAAAAAAGGCTTGCTTAAAATATAAATGTTAACATAATACGATTTTGGTCCAATGGACAAAGTTTAGTTTGGTCTGTACCACACACACTTTCGACCACACCTTACTGATACATATGTCAATAAGCTGTTTACCACTTAGTTCGTCTTCGTTAACATAATTGCCTAATTTATATGATGTTGATAGATTTCTTGTCACAAACAACAACAACTTATGACAAAAGAGCTCTTCGAAACAGTACTTACTCTTTTTATGAGTGTCGGCAGAACGTAAACTGCTGTATGGTTATTTTTATTATTTATTAAATTAAAATTTTAATGTAATACTATGTTAGTATTACAGTAAAATTTTCTTAAGACTTTGTTACTAATAATCATTACTATTGATAAGGTTGGTACTAAAACTAGTGTTTAAGTCGTGTATAATAATATGGATTTTATGATCTGAGAAATACCTAAATGAATTGTATTGAAAAACCTTTTAAGTACGGAGGACGGGTCAGAGCTGTATTTCGATGTGTGTCGGGTGCGATGCGTCAAATGTTGTTGTGTCGGGAGTTCGGTCGTGGAGGGTCTCCAGATTAATCTTCCTCTGGTGCAGCATCGTTGGTCGTGTTGTTGGATTTAACATTGCATCACCTCGCTCAACTGTCGTCTTGCTTTCTATTCACTTAAGTGTTTTAAGTGAATAGGCTTAATTAAATAGCGCGCTTCACCATCATCGATTGCATCACTGCTCACCATCAGGCAGAATTCCAGTAAAGCACTAGTTTATAAACATTAAAAAAATATCATTCGTTCATCATCATCATTTCAGCCGAAAGACATAGAAGCACCCCAGTACCGCCATTTCGACCGGTTCTGTGCTTCCTGCCTCTATCGAGTTCCAGCGGCCTTCCTAAAGTCAGCATGGGCGTACCCAGCTGCTGGTCTAGGGGAGGGGGGGGGGGGGGCAATTCAGGCCTAGGGGAAGGCAAGTCAGGCCTAGGGAGGGGGCAAGTCAGGCCTAGGGGAAGGCAAGTCAGGCCTTGCAAGTCGAAGGGGAGTTCATACATGTTCTGCGAGATTTCCTTGCATCTGCCTCCCCCTGCCCCTACCTGGGTACGCCCATGAGTGGGAGTAGGAGTTCTGGTCTTGCTGACGAATCTAGCCTTATTATTTTATTAGTGTTTGCCTCTGACGAAAATAAAATGACATGAATTAATTTGACTTGCAATGTAATGCAGTACTGCAGGTCAGATTAATCAGTCAATCCACTACCAAGATTTTGTGGGACTTATTTTTATTTCATATTAATACCATATTGTGAAAATAATAATAAATGAAATATGTATAGTTTTTTTTTGTTTTAATTGGAAAATTCCTATTACATTGCTGTGCATTTTTGGAACCATTTCCATTTTTTTTTAATACGACTATGTACTCAACAAATATAGCAATGAAAATTGTTCAACTGTCAATATGAAAGGTATCCGGGTTCGCGTCTCCGACATGCTAATGTTAAAATTACATATAAAGGGTGTATCTGACATCGACGCACGAACTAGTACCATGGATCCAGTACATGATTCTATGATTCTGAACCCCCCAGTGGTGGAAATTTTCGTCGGGATTTTCATGATTAAAAAAAACATATATGTAGTTTTTTTCACTTTAGACCGTTCATAATTGCTATACTTTTATAACCTAATAAGATATTAAAGTAAAAAATAATTAATTCGCTAATTACAAAAAAAGCACAATGAAAACATAAATCGAAAAACTATCTTATCAGCTGATTTAATAGACGACGTCATACCTACAAACCCGCACGGCGGCACGCTTGCAACGTTCAAAGGCCGAGCCGACACTTTTTTAAACGCTGTGAATTCTGTAACCGTTCATTAACGACATATATTACTATCATAATTTTATTAGTAGCATGCGGTCTAGCCTTTTCGCGAAGTTTGCGTTACGATGTCAGATACACCCTGTATATGGTCAAATAACAGTATTATAAACAAACAACTTGATCAATTTATGTCTAGTCTCAATGTTAGGTCAAAGTCCGTATAATAATAATAATAATAATAAGGAACTGGTTTGGTCTCTCCCTACTGTTTATATTTTGTATGTATGTATTTATGTATATATTATAATATTTTTTTTCTCTCTTTTTACATTGATTTATTAGCACCTACCATTTTTTGTCGCTAACAATGGGCCTTATAAGAAGGCTCAAAGTCACTCAAAGGGCAATGGGGAGGGCTATGTTTGGGGTTTCAATGCGCGATCGAATCAGGAATGAGGAGATCCGTAGAAGAACGAGAGTAACCAATATAGCCCGAAGAATTGGAAAATTAAAGTTGAAATGGGCTGGACACATTGCCCGTAGGAACGATGCCCGATGGGGCCGGCGGGTTCTCGAGTGGCGACCACGCAACGGAAGACGTAACGTGGGTAGGCCCCCGACAAGGTGGACCGACGACCTAGTGAAGGTCGCAGGAAACAGCTGGATGCAGGAGGCGCAGGACCGGTCGTCGCGGAGAACCTTGGGGGAGGCCTATGTCCAGCAGTGGACATCTTTCGGCTGAAATGATGATGATGATGATGTTTTGTTTGTTGAAGTCGTGGTGGCCTAGTGGTTCAAACACCAGCCTCTCAAGTATGAGTGCGCGGGTTCGATTCCAGGTCAGGCAAGTACCAATCTAACTTTTCTAAAGTAATATGTACTTTCTAAGTATATCTTGGACACCAGTGACTGAAGGTGAAGGAAAAGATCTTGAGGAAACCTGGACTTTTAAGTCTGAAATCGCCAACCCGCATTGAGCAAGCGTGGTGATTACGCTCAAACCTTCTCTGTATGAGAGGAGACCTAGGTGCCCAGCAGTGGGACGATAAAAGGTTGATAATGATGACGGTTGAGATTTGATGTTTTTATAGCGGTTATCGACCACTGATAGTCTTTTTACTCGAAGTATGAATTGAGATAATATAATATATTGTGGTTAGATATCGGTACCAATCACGTCTGTGCAGTTAATATAACGCACCTTTAGAACAATAGAGACCTAATTCGAAATTTGAAAATTTCAATTTCAGCTTCTTGTTAGGTAATTTTATGAGTCAACATTGAAATCTTCAAATTTCGAAATAGGTCTCTATTGTTCTAAAGGTGCGATAAATGTAGAAAAAGTGAAATTTTAAACTGCGATTTCAAGCTACATTAGAAGTGTTCAATAACAAATGTTTTTTTTTGTTTTTGTTTTTATAAGGATATTGACCTCGATATTTGATTTCGATATTTAAATATAATACAGTACTATCTTTAAATATCGAAATCAAAGACAATCAAAGGTGCTGAATCTCCTGTTCACAAACTAAACTAATTTTAAGTTAGTTTAACTAATGTTAAGTACATTTTTTTCTTTCTATTTCTTCAAGAAAAGGATAGAAGACAACCTTTTAGTTTTATCCTGTCAAATTAAGATACCTAGCATAGACAGCTTAGATACGATTATAAACATGGCGACCAAAAATACGTCAATTTAATTTCACAGGTCTAAACTAACATTTTATCTCCTGTTCTTTTCTAAATGAATTAGAAGGAAAAAGATGCATTCAAATTTAATTTAGTTAGGGAATCGAGGCCAATATTGTATATTGTAGTAGGTACTTTGTCGAGCTTGGTCAGCAGTGAAAGCACTTCCTAGTTCTTCTGTCATCATTCGCCATGACAGTCTGTTTTTTAAACGCTTTAACCAATACAACACGAATTTTTACTAACTTTCTAAACGGGTGATGCAAAAGTTGAATGTACTTTCATCTTAATTAAGTTGAAGTAACATTGTAAGGGGCCACGCGAAACTGCAATTTCTAATACACTTGAGCGTGTTCACAAAACTGCGTCTATTACTTAAAAAAATCCGGCCAAGTGCGAGTTGGACTCGCGCACGACGGGTTCCGTAGGTACCATCTTTAAAAAAGAAAAATGCAAAATCACGTTTCAATATATTTTATTTTTGGTATTTTTTGTTATAGCGGCAACAGAAATACACAATCTCTGAAAATTTCAACTGTCTAGCTATTACGGTTCATGAGATACAGCCTGGTGACAGACGGACGGACGGACAGACGGACAGTGAAATCATGACAGTGAAGTCAATCATCATCCGTTTTATCTTTCAGGTACGGAACCCTAAAAACACATGTGCAATTCGCACGTGGTAGAAGTAACAATTTTCGAAAAATTAAGGTTTAAGATACGTTATTAGTAAGAAGAATTTAAAATTTGATAATTCTAAGTTTTAGTAATGATCAGAGTGATATAAAGTTACATAATTATTTTACATTTTATTCGTATATATTACATAGATTTATTCAGACGAGCTTATATTTTCGAAATAAAAGAGGCTTACCATAACAAAAAAAAAAAAAAAACGAGCGGGTGTATAAGAAACACTTCACAATGCTTCATGTCTCAATATACAGTATGTTAAGAAAACCCTGTCCGATCCATAAGAATAATAAAGGTAAGGTAAACACCTGACCAAATATAATATAAAATTTTACGTAATCATCATAGTACCAATACAAATGAATTTTGAAATAATCTTTTTTTCCCGCAAATTAATTCCAACTTCCCCGAAATTTGGTAATTTTTTAAAAAGTGACAACACCGGTATTATTATGAGCGAATAGCGATGCGACCACGTGCCGCGTGCCCTGCCGCCCGCGCCCCGCGGAAGTGTGGTTAACGCAGATTTATTAAGTTACCACTTTTTGCGAAATTATATTTATTTTTTTAGGGGGATTTTTTTTTAAGTTTAGCCCGGTTTTGTATCCATTAGTAGAATCAGTTATCGATACCTAACATCACCTTCACGGGTCGGACAGGGTTTTCTTAACATACTGTATATGTCTGACTTTTTATTGTACTTATATTTTTTGTGTCATCTACTTTAATTCACCAACGATGCTGAAGAAGTTTTCACTTAAAAACAATTTATGCGAGAGCAAATAACCACGCCTCGCAAATGTGGGCCACATGGTGCAAAAACAAATTGAGTGCAATATATCGAGCACATAATTATGCTCGATGGTGCAATAAGACGCTGTTTACAAGTGCACTAGCAGCCCCGAGGTTTTGCCCGCAAAAGTTTCAATTGCGAAGGAATATCGGAATTAAAATATACTTATTCTATATTATTCCTGGTTATAAACGGATCTATGTACCAAAGTCCATCCACATCCGTTCAGTATTTTTTTATGAAATAGTAATAAACATCCATCCATACATACATCCTCACTTTGGATGCAAATTGGCAATTTCATCCATATCCGTTCAGTAATTTTTTTATGAAAAAGTAATAAACATCCATCCATACATACATACATCCTCACTTTGGATGTAATTTGGCAATTTCATCCACATCCGTTCAGTATTTTTTTTTATGAAAAAGTAATAAATATCCATCCATACATACATCCTCACTTTGGATGAAATTTGGCAATTTCATCCAAATCCGTTCAATAGTTTTTGCCCTGAAAGAATAACAAATATATTCCATTCTCACAAACTTTCGTATTTATAATATTTGTAGGACGATACTTGTTAAATTGGGTTAAAAAAAACTACTTATAAGTCATACAAATATGTATTTGTTCCGTGCGGGGATAGAACGCGCGAAACGCAGCGCAGCAGTCAATCGTTCGGCCACTACACCAACCGCGTCGTCAAATAACAATATACACCGATATTTTTATCTTTCACGAAACCTGAATAAAGTTTGTTCAGAATAAGCAACTGAATCGATTCCAATCATTTTTACATCATGTTATATATTTTCCTAAATACATTTAGAAATTGTTGCAGTGTAGTTACCGAGCGCACATCTCAGCTGACGTTCATAGTATCGTATATAGTGATCATAGTACAGGCGCGTGAGATAGCGCACCCCCAGCTCCGCGCCGCTCTGCAGGAGCGGTCGGTCGAGCAGTAAGTTAACCATACTTTTGTTTGGACAACAAACTCATAACTTTATGGTTTTTCATGATAGCTTTTGAAACTTTATACATAGATACTTTACTTAAAAATACTGGTCACGTGTTTCGGGTTTTGCATAAACAAAAAATAACGTTATATATACGAGTATTTATGAGTAATGTAGAAAATAAGAGCCTTACTTATCTAGTCAAGCGTGAAACGAGTATGGACTACAGTACTGCGATTCTATAACCACCTCACCATTAAAACATAGGCGAACTTAGCATTGGAAAAAACAATATTTATATTATTATTAGTTCCGTAGAATTGATGTCCGTGAAATTGGCTTTTTATATAGAAAAATATTTTCTTTTCTATGAAATAAAAATCAAATGGCGCGCAAACAAAATAATTACTACATTCGAATCACAAATTCACAAGCCCGGATTTGAAATTGATTTGAATTTAGAATACCAAACCAAACGCTATATTTGAGATCCAGTCCAGTCCGCTATATTTCAGTTTGAGTGGCCAGTTCGGCAAAAGGCCAATTAATTTGATCACTTAATAAGGTCGTATTATTTTTCAGGAAAGATTTCTTATCCGATTCAAATTTGGCAAAATCGAACTGGCTGTTTGTGTATTAATAACAGTTTGTGTATTAATACAAATATTGCACATTGAGTGGGCAATATTTAAAAAAAAAAACTGAATCATTTAAAGAAATTTCGACAGAAATCGGTTTTAAGTTATAACGAATGGTAAGTTTCAGTTTCTGCGGAGTGGCTACAGAGGCGTCACGGCGTCCTCACCTTCCGCCTGACGCAGGTCCTCACCGTACACGGCTGATTCTGGAGGTTCCTGTTGCGGATAAGGCGGAAGGAAACGCCAGGGTGTCATCACTTTGGGGATTCGCCCTGAAGACACGGTGAAGCATACTGTGGAAGTCTGCCCGGCTTGGGCGGAGCACCGCCGTGTCCTCGTGGCGGCGATCGGCGGCGATCTCTCGACCAGGCCCAGGTTGACGGCGCGTTATGTGTGTGCGCCTCAAAGAGATGTCAGCACTTCGTGGGGGTCCACGAAGACTGATGCCTGGGCCAGGGTGGCGGGATGGTAGAAAGAGAAACCGTGACCCTGGCGCGCAGGCAAGTGAAGGAACACGGGTGGGTTTTAGTCAGTAAAATACTGACACGCCCTTCCGCTCCGCCTAGAGCGGGGAGTTCATTTGAGGATTTCCCATCCATACCAAAAAAAAAAAAGGACCAAGGAAGCTTGGCACAAAAGGAGATATTAATAGTGGGCCTGTCAATTATAATTAACACTTGAGAGAAAGTGGCTAAAAGTGAGAATCTAATAGAAAAGGAATATCTACGATTCTGCTGTTAGATATAGCTGCCAAAACCAAGTATGCATAGTTGGCAACTTGACAACCGTTTACTTGTTTGAAGTAGGAATCAGCATTGTAGCTTACGGCATGTGAATAATGATGTCTAGACTATTTAGTATTCAACTAGTACTGTATATTTATACATATTCAATCATAGATAATTTTGGGCTATCGTATTTTTTTTAAATTGTCAATTGACTTTTTATTCTACTTTTTGTAAGGAAGGCCAGGTGGCAAACTGACGTTAAGAATTTGTTGTTTTTCCATACATTTTATTAACTTCTTGACTGAACACTTCTATAATACAGGTAACCCTAGGACAATTACTATTGTTCAGATCGCAATAAGAACTCTGTACAGAGTTCTTAAACATACATGTCTCATAAGTCTCTATGCATATTGACTGCAATAAAACTGTTATTATTAAATAATTAAATACACTTCTCATCAGAAAAATCGAAACACTTCCCTGTTTATGGTTTCTGTTCTAATTTTATACAAAAGAGTATTTATGCCATGAAATCATGTATAGCTGGCAGTTTGGTCATTAAAAAAATAAGCGAAAATTTTAAATTCAAAATTAGAATTTCATTTGTTTATCTACAAACGAAATGTGTCACTGTTTTGAAACAAATGTGTGTTGAGTTAGAGTACATTTCACCTTTGTAAACTAAAATTTTGCGTTTATCTTGAAAGTGTTTGTTCTTTTTATGTTTGCTGCGGCTTCGGCACGTCTGAAAAAGTATTTATTTTTTGTAAAACATGGACACGTCACTGGTAGAGGCCGCCCAAGTAGTGGCATGACCGGATTCTGGACTTGGTCAGCGTGTTGTCGCTGAAAGATTGCATCTAAGCCTGTCATTTGTTCATAGCGTCTACCAACGCTATCGGGAGACTGGTTTGTTCACGCGCCGTTTAGGATGATCGATTTATTGTAACAAATTCTTTACGAAATCGACGCCTTAATGCTTTTCAACTACAGCAGTAGCTTCTTGTTATACGTGGTGTTGCTGTAAGTGACTCTACAATTAGAAGAAGGTTGAAGGAACGTGGAGTGGCACCGCACAAATCAGCAAACGGGGCGAAATTAACTGCAGACCATCGGAGAGCACGGCTTAGCTTTGCAGGTGAGCACCTAAATTGGTCATACGTCCAATGGAGCAAAGTCCTCTTTCCTGATGAGTGTAAAATTGTGCTATATGGTAACGACGGAAGGAACAAGGTCTATAGAAGAGATGGAAAACGCTTTGCACAATGCTGTATTGAAGAAAAGGTCAGCTACGGTGGCGGTTCGTGGACGGTTTGGGGAGGAATCAGCGCAGAAAGTAAGACAGAGCCAGTGTTCGTGTCTGAGCCACATCTGCCTGCACTAAACTGTCATCGGTACGTCGAATAGTGTCTTGAGCCTCACGTGATGCCCTAAGTAAATTTTATTGGCAATGGCTTCATATTCACAATGCACGACAATGCTAGGGCGCACACCACGGGCGTCGTACGAGATTATCTTGCCGAAGTCGGTATCTCCATTATGGAATGGTCAGCAAGATTCCATCGAACATTTATGGGATGAGTTAAAGAGAAGTGTTTGTGCTAGAAATTCTGCCTCGGAATCACTCAGCCAGCCGCAGCATGCAATACAAGAAGAATGGAATGAAATGCCTCAACATTTGATTGTCACTCTCATCCGATCTATGAAGAACCGCATGGAAGCAGTCATAAGAGCTCGAGGAGGGAATACCAGTTACTAAATAAACTTTTCCTAGCTTTTTTTTTTCATTTACATATATTGTTTAATTCATATCCTTCATAATTCATACAGGGCAAAAATTACCTACTCGTTACCAAACTCGAATCCTATGAAAATTTAATTTGAATTTAGAACATTAACATTAGGATTTGAAAACCTCTTTTTATTCACTATTAAACGACATATTGACATATATTTCTAATAATGTATATCTTTCTGATAATCCTGACATATCAGAAACTAGTATGCTGTTTCGATTTTTTTGATGAGAAGTGTATTTATCTAGAAACTAGAAATCCTTACTTCCTTACTATAATATTATAAATGAGAAAGTGAGTTTGTTTGTTTGTTCCGCTTTTACACCGTAACTGCTTAACCAATAGCTTTGAAATTTTGCAGACTTAAAGTTAGTAGTCCTGATTAAATTATGGGGTACTTTTTATCCCCGAAAAAATTGATATTCCCGTGGGAAATCTAAAAAGCGCGATATAACCAAACTCCACGCAGGCGAAGCCGCGGGCGAAAAGCTAGTAACTTATAAGGCAAAACAATGTTTGCCGGGTCAGCTAGTTAAATATATAATTTAAAAAATGGTCAATTAGTAAATACTGGGGAAAAGTAATAGAAGTCGTGAGTCATTGGAGTGTATTGTATGTACTTATGTAGATGTGAACCTTTGTCATTCACATGGCTTCGAAATTATGATTCTAGGACATGCAAGTTTCTTCATGACGCTTTCCTTTACCGTTGTGCAAGCATTGGTGATAAATGTGATAATAGACTGAGTGCCTTCTTGTCCCACAACCACACAAACTATCATCATATTTGACTCCTTTACGGGATGAATTTATATTGCAGGAACTCAAGAGACTCGTGAGAGAAAACTACGTGTCGTTATGATCTTGTTCTACAATCACTTTTTGGCTAATTTACTTGCTTACCTCTTATGTTCAGTATCTATGTATTTATGTATGTATATGTTTTTATTTGTGTATCTACTTTAGTATATTGTAATTATGATGTTTGCACCAACGACATTCTCATTTGTGGTTCAGGACAATCTGTTCATTCTTTGGTTGCCTGGAAGAAATCGCATTAGCGATAAGGCCGCCCATTGTATGTTTTGTGTTGAATGTATTTTGTTCGATGCTTGATTGGTGTACAATAAAGAATATATAAATAAATATATATTAAAAAAACATACGTAAATATTAATATAGATATGTTTAGAATTTGAGAGGCTTGTGGCTAAAATAATAACAGACGTACAGTTCGATTGATCAGGTTAAGGTACTAAGGTACGTTGCCTAGGTTGTTTTATGGATGGGTGACCATGTTTACATACCGAGACCCCTTTATACAAGTAAGTAGCAGCACCATAGCAGGTTCTGAAAAGACAGGATCCAGCGAAGGACACGTGCGACAAAGGATGTGTAGCGGTACCTACAAACGCCACAAAATGAACGACGCGTCATACTGACGTCACACGAATTCTACATCTCGCAATCAGAGTTTACCGTGCAATTAGCATACATACAACTTGCCAATTTCAACCATCGGGCAAGTGCCCGCCAGACATAACACTCGTCTGGTTGGAGGATCCTCCCTTTTCTATGGAGGATGAGTGAGCTTTACTCCCTGTTCCTCATGCCTCCACAGATGGATTCATTAAGGTAGAGAAGAGGAAGATGATGCCACCTTGTCGGCATCAGTGCGGAATCTGACAGGACCCAACATGCTGCTGCGGTCAGCTGTACCGACAACGCCGCTGTATGTGTCCAGACTGCACCAATCCACGAAAATTGAGGAGATAGTGGAGTATCTGCGCGTCAAAACCAACTAGACTATGTTGATCAAGATGTTGGAGCCGAGTCACAACACGAATTTCAAGTCGTTCGTGGTGCTCGTTCCGACACATCATCTCGAGAAGTTCCTCAAAGAAGAGTTCTGGCCGAAAGGTGTTGTGTACCGCCGGTTTCGTGGTCAGCTACGTGGCACCAGTCAGCGAAACACAACGCCGACACTTCATGTGCATTAGGTGTAGCCAATTATGTTTTATGTATGTTTTTATATTAATATAGTATTGTATATGTTTATATAGGCCTTGATGCCTGAATTTAATGCATAAATAGATAGATTAATTACGGAACGATGTTGGAATACATCACCGGTCATTTTTCACTGTAGCCTGTATATCAGTCGGTGTAGTCAGCAAACCGTATGTAAACTGAACTTGAACTGAATAGAGCTGTCAACAGCATTAGGTGGAATAATGACTCATTTCAAGATCATTTCATCACCTATGCTTAAGTGGGATTGGAACGTTACTATGTAATTTTTTCGGCATCATGTAAACATGGAATCAAACTAATATGTATTTATATTCACTCGAATTAAACATTAACTGATTGAACAGATTCCATTAGTGATATTTTATTTATTTATTTTGGTCCACCAACAACTGTTTACACTGGATGTTGTACATAAGGTAGCATGTAATTTTAAAAGGTGACAGAGTAGTGTAAAAATCACTTATAGGTGAACTCCACATGCATACAAAAATGGAGTTACTAAATTAAAACTTAAACTAAGTTATTGAAAAAAAAAACATGTTCCATTAATTGCCAGAAAGTGAGTGCTGATTTAAATCCGGAAGATATTTGTAAAATATGGCTTTCAATTTGCTAAAGCAGTCAAAGGGCAGATCAATTTGATTGCTACAATTGTTCACCACGTTACAAAATCTAGCATACGGGGAATTGGCGCCTAAAACCGTAGCCATATACCGCCCATCGTACCTATATTTTGTAGGGTAGAACATATAATATTATTTAATATAATGCATCTTTATGGTGTACATAGGACACCAAATCAAGCTACTACGGTCTTTATTAGATTTTCAACTTTATAAAGTGTAAAGGCTCAAGGTTGATTGAGAGTATTTGACAATTTCGGATAGCTTGACCTGCTGTTGTCCGTACAATATAGTATACATATACCCGACTAATACCTATTATAAATGTGAAAGTGAGTTTGTTTGTTTCGCATTCAAGCCTAAACGAAAAACGGATAAGTATGAAATTTTGCACACAGATAGTTTATAACCAGGAATAACACATAATTTTTATCCCAATATTCCTACAGGATCAGAACTTACGCAGGTGAAACCGGAGGGCGCTGTTAGTAAATAAATAACGTGAGTGAAGCGCCTGGTACACGGTATCTATGGTCTGATATCACTTACAGCAGACAGACTCAAAATCATGTCAATGACAGTTTGTGATTGTTAGAAATTGGGTGTTATAAGTATATATAGACCGTCCTTAGTCCGTTTCTGTTCAGCGTGACATTAGACGTCTTGTCGGATAGCATCAGGGATTCTCATGAGCAACCTCCTTGGTTGCTTATGTATGTTGACGATATCGCGCTGGCGGACGCGGACAGGGATCGGTTGGTGCGGCGTGTGAATGTGTGGAAGGACTCGCGCGGAGAACGGAGGTCTGAAACTCAATGTGGCGAGGACCTTGTATATGGCTAGCAACATTATATACTTGGGGTCTGTATTCCAGGCGTCTGGCCACATTGATTGCGACGTCAGGGAACATATTTCTGCAGCTTGGTCAAATTGGCGTGAGGTGACAGATGTCATTTGTAACCCCAAAATACCAGTTAAACTTAAGGGGCAGGTCTATAAGACCATCATTAGACCTGTTCTTCTGTATAGAAATTTGCGGTGTGTGCACCTGCACACACCCGTGTGGTACCGGGCTTAGAATAATACCAACCCATATCCTCCCGTGGGTGTCGTAAGAGGCTACTAAGGGAACTCTCACCAGGCCAGCGGGCTGGAACGCTTCTCTTGTGGAATATCAAATTACTGCGATTCCAATCCGCCTGCCCTGTCCTGTGTCCTGGATTATGGCAACCAAACCAAAGCAATGAAAGCCTTGGGGGAGGCCTTTGTCCAGAGTGGACCTGAACCTACCTACCTATAGGCTGAACAAGAAGAAGAGCTGAGTAGGTACTTACCAAAATTTTTGGGTAGAGTTGGTTCTTTAGCCAGCCATTCTTTGATGGCAGCCAGATCTTTTTCGTTAACCTGGGTCATCTGAAAATACATTGTTCAATTCATTGATTTTTTATCAAGCTTAATTAAAATTCTATTTGTATGTAAATTAGTTTTTAATTGTTTTTATCTTAATCCCACAGCTGGTATCGGAACCTACAAAGTCTTTCGACTGAATATCATGCATTCGGGCTTGGTGAAGTCCTAACCTATATAGACAAAAAAAAAAAAAAACAACCTTCGTTGACAACAAATAAGCATAAATATTTACATTGACATTATTACGCACATCAAGCTACAAATCTGTCATATTTCTTTAATTCATTTTCTGCTTTATAGCTATAACATTAAGGTTGCTTGTTGCAAGGCTTGACCTGCTGGTGTCTGTACAACGCACCGTGAATTTGTGAAATTACAACTAACAGCTCACTTCATCTATTCAATGAGTACCAAATATTAGTAAAAGAAATAAAATATAATATATTCTAAATTCATTTTTCTACGTTGTATCTATAGTTAAAATTATAAATGTTATGTTATATATTAAGTTTAGAAGGCCATGATAAGGTAACGCAAGTTCGGAACATTTTTCTTAAAAAAGAAAAAAGAACAAAAGGAACATAAGTTGGCTGAAAAGATGAATGGGATTTAGGTAAACTTCAATAAACCAAGTGACTTTAAGTACCTTGGTAGGAACCCAAATAAAAGAATAGTTATGGGATTTTTTAAAGTATAAATTAATAACTAATTTAAAAGAATAAATAGGTGTTAGGGATCTTACTATAAATACTTAACACTTGTTCAACGCGTGTGTTAGTTCAAATACGTTATACAGGGTGGCGCAATAGAACGTGCATATTGCATCATCTTTTTTTGCGGGGTAGAAGGGGCGTGGGCGAGGGGAGACCGATATCGTTGGGTAGCGCGGTTCATGAAGTTTTAGTCACTATGAGTCACTTCGATGGGAAGCGTCGCGCATTTTGCGTGCGCGCATTTTACGAAAACTCTCGTTCGTACGTAATTGTCAGGCGACTATTTTGTTCTGAGTATGGTGTACGGCAAATTAGGGAGGCTCCGAGTGCTAATTTAATTAAAATCTGGATAAAGCGGTTTGAAGAGACTGGATCGACGTTTAAACTACACGCAAAAGGTCGTCCACGCACATCTAGGACCGAAGACAATATTGAGAGTGTTAAGCAGTCGGTACGAGAAGATCCACAAATGTCTACTCGCAAGAGATCGTCTGTCCTAAACATATCGCGACGAAGTTTGCAACGAATTTTAAACTTGGATCTTAAATTGCATCCATACAAGCTGCAATTAACTCAAGAATTGAAAGACTCTGACATCATAGCACGGCTCACATTTGCTAATGAAATGCTCAATCGGTTTCAAATTTTGAAAACATCCTTTTCTCTGATGAGGCACATTTTCATATGAATGGGTTTGTAAACCGCCAAAATTGTCGTTATTGGAATAGTGAGAATCCCAGACTCAAACATCAAAAACCGTTACATAGCCCTAAAGTGACAGTTTGGGCCGCAATCTCTGCCAAAGGAATAATTGGTCCTTATTTTTTTGAAAACGCACGGGGGCAAAACATCACTGTTAATACCGAACGCTATGTTGCGATTTTGGAAGGTTTTTTGGCCCTAGAACTTGAAAATTCAAGAATAAAGAACTCTAGGACTTGGTTCCAACAAGACGGAGCTACCAGTCACACATCAAATGACTCCATGGCGGTTGTGAAGCAGATGTTCCCTGGCAAACTGATTTCGAAAAGAGGTGATATCCCATGGCCTCCGCGCAGTCCAGATTTGACGCCTCCTGACTTTTTTTTGTGGGGATACCTCAAACACAAAGTCTACACCAATAATCCGAGAAACATCAGTCAGCTCAAGGAGAATATTCGTGGTGAAATGGCAGCAATCACACCAGCACTACTTAAGAAAGTTTTCGGTAATTTCCGTTTGCGGTTAGAGGAGTGCCAACGTAGAGAGGGTCATCATTTAGATGATGTTATTTTTTTAAAATAAACTTCAGTTATCACTTAATAATTGCTTAGTTTTATTTTAACTATACCTTTTGTATTTATTTTTTAATAATTATTTTAAAAATGCACGTTCTATTGCGCCACCCTGTATTAAGGTTCAAATACAGGGTCTTGCTTATAAAACTAATAGACACTGTTTTGTTGTAGCTGAATATACGTTTAAGAAATCTAAATTAAACATGGATTTTATTTTAAATGGGTACTTATTTGTAGCTTATTTCGTTCAACGACCCATTCATTCAGACTAGGGTTGTAACGGAGCTTCGCCTCCACTTCCATTACTGCGGAAGTTCCGCAAGAAATCCTATCTTCGCTTTTAGGTTTATTTAGGTATTTATAAAATAAATAACGCGCATGCTGCGACGCTCGACAACCTTCCAGCCGGGTTTGAGCGTTAAATGGTCAAAAATCAAATAGTGCGAGAAGAGAATACGGCAAATACAATTTGTTTTTCGTTAATTTTTATTACTAGAAAGTACCTAATATTTTTTAGTAAGTGTACTACTAAAGGGTTTTTCAATAGGGACGCTCGAAATTTGACAGTGCATAGCGGCCATATTGGTACTGCGATAGCTGTCAAATTTGGAATGAATACATATTTAGTCGTGACATTTCACCATCGAACGCTACACACTTCAACAACGCGTAGAAATTATTAAAATTTGTTATCAAAATCAGTGCTCTATTCGCCTAACGTTCCGATGGCGACTGATATCGGACGATGATAACAATTTTTTTGTGGCCTAGGCTAGGTGGTATGGATCTTACAAACATGTGGTTCCAACAGGACGGCGCCACTTGCCATACAGCACGGGAAACATTAAATTTATTGAAAGAGAAGTTCGAGGGCTTCATTATCTCGCGTGGTGGCGACATCAACTGGCCCCCGAGATCGTGTGACTTAACACCGCTCGATTATTTTGTGTGGGGCTACGTGAAATCTCTAGTGTATGCAGATAAACCACAGTCAATTGCTGCCCTAAAGACCAACATAACTCACGTTCTTCGTGAAATTGAGCCCCATTTATGCGAAGACGTCCTTTAAAATTGGTCTACCAGAATACACCATCTACAGCGGAGTCGCGGTGGCTATTTGACTGATATTATTTTCCACACATAATGTCATTGAATATTCTTTAAAATGTAATAAAAATTGTAGTAAGATCACTTAAACAGATTGTTTTATTTCTTGTTTATATTCTTAATGAAAAACCCTGTATTAATGTACGTATTTAAAATAAAAAAAACTTTGTTTCAATTAACCATAAATTTCAATTTTTTTTATATCTACTTTAACCTCCGCATCCGCAGAGGTGAAACTCGTCGCCTCCGCATCCGCCTCCGCCTCCGCTAATAAGGCCTCCGTTACAACCCTAATTCAACTTGAAAAAAACCGGCCAAGCGCGTGTCGGACTCACGCACAAAGGGTTCCGTGGCATTGATTTATGAAATTAAAGGATTTAAGTTATTTGTATGAAAGATTACGCGGTAAGAAGCGATTTACGATTTACGAGGTATTAAAAAATAACTACGTACTAGATCTCGTTCAAAATAATTTTTGTTAGTAGTTTTTATAGTAATGTACATCATATGTATTTTTAGATTTTTCATTTTCTTATTTTAGAAGTTAGGGGGGGGGGACCAACTTTTTACCACTTTGGAAGTGTCTGTCACGCAAACTATTCGGTTTAGAAAAAAAATATTTTAGAAACCTCAATATCATTTTTGAAGATCTATCCATAGATACCCCACACGTATGTGTTTGATGAAAAAATAATTTTTGAGTTTCATTTCTAAGTGTGGGGAGCCCCCAATATTTATTTTTATTAAAATCTTAATGCGGTTCATAGAATACATCTACCTACCAAGTTTCAACAGTATAGCTCTTATAGTTTAGAAAAAAATGGCTGTGACATACGGACGGACAGACGGACAGACGGACAGACCGACATGACGAATCTATAAGGGTTCCGTTTTTTGCCATTTGGCTACGGAACCCTAATAAAAGGAGGAGGTTCTCAATTCCTCGTAATCATTTACATTTCCTATGTATGTTCATCGATTAATCTAAGACGCCTGGACCGATTTGCAAAATCTTTTTTTTTTTTTTTGAAAGGGGATACTTTCCAGGTGGTCCCATAGTCACCAGGTCAGGATCTAATGATGGAAGACTAGAGAGAGAAATTAAGGGAAACTTTCAAACATCGTAGGGGCGACTAGTGCATTTCTAAGTATTATAAAGTAATACAATTTAATACAGGTCTGGAGTAGGTCTGATGATGGAGCCGGGTGACAGTTGAAGAAATTCCTCAACGACTCAACACACTATTACTACCAATTGGAATAATTTTTAAGCGTACTGCTACTCCATGGCTCCATAAGTTCGAAAAATGAGTCTGCTCAACAACATTAATGACGCAATGAATGTTGATTAACTGTCAAATTGAAACCCATTGCTACTGCTTTGCATAGTGTGTTTCTCAATCACCATGTGAGCCCGAAACAACTACCTGTAGGTCATACAAATATTTGTTCCATGCGAGAATACTAAACTGAGTCGTTAATAAAATGTACATATACATACCTAGATATAGAACCTATAAGTCGCCCAAATTCGATAAAGAATAGATGTAAACAAACAGTTGCTAGGCAGCGAGTAGTTAACCCCTAAAAGACAGATGTTACAAGGAAATTATATCTAAACTGGAATGTGAACTTGCATAAGTCTCCATCGGAAAAATAGTTTGTTTATGAACAGTGACTGCAGTTTTGTACAGTGGAAGTGAGTTCTGCGATTAAAATAAGAGTAATAATTATTTATTTTTATTAATGTTACATATTAAAATAATTATTGAGATTTATTCTTTCTGATCATGTATAAATACTTTGTATCCAATGTCTGATAAGTTGTCTTTACGAGTGTTAAAGTGGACGATGAAATGATTACTCATTGCTCATTGTGTGCCGGATTTTCGTCAAGGTTTTGTTTGATATAATATACTAAAATATGACAACATAATCCCTGCAAGATAAATAGTTCATATTTAGTCATTAAATAGACTTCTGCTAAAAAATAAGAACAAAATAAGGAGGATTTTACGAGCGCTCGGCGCAGCTTGATACTGATCGCGCGCTCGGACGTACAACGCATTCTCAGCTGTCACATCGGGACGTTCAAGTGGTTATTTAAAAGAAGACTCTATCGCAAGAGCAATAAGGTCGATCGGAAATAAAACTTTATTTGTGAGAACACGGTCCGAGGAAGAAAGCGTCCTAGTAGCCTTCTGTCTCTTTCTAAGTGTTACCCGTATTTATTTTTTATAATTTTGTTTGAAACCAACAATTTCGATTAGAAAAAAGATGGTGAAAAGGGTGCCATTAATGGCTGCAATAATGAGTCATACACTGGATGTGGAATATCATTCTTTAAGTAAGTTTTTGCGATAATCATATGCAAGTTATTTTGTTTGTGTGTAGGGTGACCATAAATTTCGGAATAATTAATAAATGTGCACTTAGTCATTGTGTGCATAATAAGTAAGTGACTTTTATTAAGTATTTACAATGACATTAAATTCTGCTTTCTTGCAGATATTTTATTTATCTAAAGGTACAGTTTCGGGTAGATTGACCTGCTGTCGTCCGTACATCATTCATGTGTCCGTACATGTATTCATCTATTTTTAAAATTCAATAATAAAATTAAAAAGTTCACATCCATACCTAAATATTTATTAAAACCCAGGTAATATAAGTGAAAAAAATATTTTACGTACTTACATTATCAATTTCATGTCATCAAGTTCATACATACTTATAAATTCCATTATAATAGTCACTCTACACGACAAGGACAGAGGGATACCGTGAAGCTATCTCCCTCGGACCGCGTTTTAATCGATAGTTCACATTCCAGTTTAGATGTAAGTTCCTTGCAGATGTTAACAACCAAAGTAATAATCCTACTTCCTACTAATGTAAACAGTTTATTTGTTTAGATATTTATGATTTGCATAGAACGCTTAACCGATTTGAATGAAATATGACACACATGTAAGCTAATTTCCTAATAGGTAAATTTTTTTAATACATATATATTATACTTAATCCATACTTGCAAGTATTACAATATATGTGTTATGCAGTTGATTTGAAAGTAATTAAAATACGCAAAATATAACAAATGCCTCAACTTTATTCATTGGTTGAATCTTTCTTTTTTTGTAGAGCTATCACGTGAAATAATTAATGTCGACTTTTTAATAGTTTTTCGAAATACCAAGTTATTATACATGTTATTTCAATAGAATAGTTAGCATGTAAAAGTCGATAATCATGTTAATAAAAGGTACCTATTATTATAATTTGTAAAACGTGAGTTGTGACAACCCTAAATTGGTTTGTTTACCTCTATTCTTTGTGGAGCTAGGCGTTGGTATAGTTTAAAGTTAACCTACGTTGTTATCTAAATTAAAAAGATAATCATCTTCAACACTGCTAACCATGTATCACAAGTATGAATGTTATACGGGTTACAGGTTATAATGACAGTCGTAAAGATTGTTATACAATTCGCAAGTAAGTGTAAATTATAACTGTTATTTTAAATTTGATTTACAAACATGCTTGCCAAACAATTTAAGCTATACTAAACCTGCGAATGGGTGTCCATCTGCACATACTTGAAACCACTGGTCCCTATCATCCTTAGATCTTTGAAAGTCAGAAGTCCAAAAGTCTGACAATGAATCTTTTCAAGGGATATCGTATTACCCAGTAAATGAATTATGGAGATCAGAAGGGCTCTAATTCGAATGAAATATAAATCATCATCAAAATCGTAACTACTTTTCTTAATTCTCAGCGTTAATTTCCTAAATCATTAAGTTAAGGTTGAAAAATAGATTAATAAAATAAATAGGGTCTGTATTATCTTAATTGTTTTTATATTATATGTAACTATACATCTATGTAAAAACAAGTAAGCCTAAGTAAAGGTAAATTTAAATATAGTATTATTACTTCCTACTAAAAAAATAGTTTTAAAAATTACTTGAATAACATAGAAATTTTATATTGTTCCAAAAATATTAATTTAGGTTATTACTTAAAATGATTCCAATTTGAGCCTATAACTAGACAACGCAAATAATAAAATAACAAAAAGTTTACCTTTAATAATTGCAACAATACGAAGTTTGTGAACAGTTCTCAATGATGTACGCGGTCAATGGCACAGACAACGATAAATCCGACTTCACGGAATGGCGGCTCACCCGTTACTAAATAAATAAATAAAAACTCACGGCTTGATTCGATTTTTAAAAATTACTAAGGCCAAGCGAACACTATACAACTTTGTGAGTGCAAACGACACGCATAGCGGATTCTGTGGTAATGCGATTGTCGCAACACCAATCCACGGGCCATTGAAATGAAATATGCCAAAAATTGGCCATCGTCTCTTACCTACAACCGCAATTGTAAATTGCGGTAGGTACTCTGTTATCATAGTAAATGACGTATATACTTACAGATGTACTGGGACATAAATGTGCCTACCATTCACCAATTAAGCTACAGCCAAGAGAAAGCGATAGTGGCCCACTGATAACGGTACGACTTGTAAGTTTTAGGTCGTAGGCTCGAAGCCAGCCGCTTTACATTGTGTAAATTATAGTATAACCTAAAACCGCGAAGGAAAACATTGTGAGGACACCGGCAATGCCTCGAAGGCAACCCAAACATTTGAAGACATGTCTTCTTTTCTCAGCCTATAGAGGTCCATTCATGGACAAAAGGGACTCCCCCAAGGCTTTCATTCCATTGTGCATTCCTTTGCATTGTGTAGATTCAATTTCCTAGTATTGTATAATTGCATGGAACACGTGTGAGCACGATCTATTTACTATAAAGCATCTATTTGTTGGGTTAGTCGTTTATTGACTTGATAGTGCTATGGCTGTTGAGAGTATGTCATGCTCACTCAAATGTCTCGCTGGTGGTGGCGTGTGTGTTGGGTCATTAGGTTCCCTTCAATATGGTTGAGCTGAATGATGCTGATCCATACGTCATGTTCGTGAACGGACGCCGTCAGAGGGGACTGGTCATCTCTTAGCTGCTACAGCGTATTTTAAATTCTGAATTGTTGTTTTTTTTTTTTTTCATAATGGACGCTCTCAGCGTACAATATATTTCTGCATCGTTCTCACACGATTGATTTCAAAATGAATGATGTAATCAAATATTTGTATCAATAGCTTGATAATTTAAAAGAGTGTCCATGGAGTTTCTTGCCCGTTCTTCTCCATAGGTACCTACTCTTTGGAATGGGCGACTAGCTTCACCTTACTGACTGACCGACCTTCTGACAATTCAAAAGTGCCTGTAACTGGTTTATTTGAAATAAATGCTTTGATTTTGATTTTGATTTTGAATGGGGGGCATTGCCATAATCAGCTTGGCAGGCGGGTTGGAGATCGTAGTAATTTGTTATTCCACAGGAGAAGGGCTGCCCGCTTCCCTGGTGAAAGTTCCCTTAGTCGCCTCTTACGACACCCACGGGAGGATATGGGTTGGTACTATTCTATGCCCGGTACCACACGGGCACCAAATCAAGTGACTTTTTTTTTATGGGTTCATTGATCCACTTGATTGCTGCGCCCGCAAATCCGTGTCTTTTAGTTTAGGGGTCTAGCCCATTCACCACATTCATATTTTGCGGTTGTTATGAGTAGAAACTAAACGATACGGTGGGAGGGTTGCTAATCTCATCGGACGAAGCCTTCATATAATTAAAATCTAACTCTAATTCAGGCTTCATTCTCGCGATTAGGAGTTTTAAAGATATGTATAATTAAATGAAATCCATGAGATGCAAAGTATTTTGTAATTTAAAAAAAAAACAATCTTTTCACAATTGCTGTAATTAAATAACAAGAAGTTATACTTGTTACTTGAATTTATAACTGCTATACCAAAACAGATGTTATTCACAGGTCTAATATAAAATTATGCAAATTTTTGAGAGCCAGGGAAACTTCATCAACTTCCAACCAGTATCTTTCCTAACATGATCAATAATATCTAATCTTTGCGCAGCAAATGTGGCAGCACGTCGATTGCAGCACAGAGCCCAGGATAAATATACTATATTAAGTTTAAACTTAGGGTATATTTTTTATCTTTTAGCTTAAGCATAGCTATACTAATATATAAAGCTGAAGAGTTTGTTTGTTTGCGCGCTAATCTCAGGAACCTGCTGGTCCGATTTGAAACATTATTTTTACGTTGGATAGTCCATTAATCCAGGAAGGCTTTAGGCTATATAACATCACGCTGCGACTAATAGGAGCGAAGCATAACTAACTCCACGCGATATAAAGTTTGTGCACCCACCGATTGAGGCCTTTTAAAACTGATACATTAACGTTCGAGATTTCCGTGCCCTCAGCGCCACTACTTGTTTAGAAGTAATCACAGTATAAAATAAATTTACGACTTTTACAAGACCTTTTATTATGTTTTTATGGAAATTAGCCCTGTTATCAGCCATATGTTTAACTTTTTTGCACGTAATAAGTTCTTATTTGTTTTATTTTCAATAGAAACAAAAAAGCCAGAAAATATTTTAATACCTCCAGTGCCAATTACTTGATATCAAGTAAGCCAGTGATGGGACACGATGAAGACCTCGCTATATTTCTTCTCGTCGAAATGATCATAAATACTATTATTGCATGAAAATGACTTCAATAAATAAGACCCTTAATCAAGAATAAATAGGTTTTCTAAGCATTGTCGATAGTGAAACACTGTTTGAAAAATCCATCCTTACAAAGTTAGTAAGTTGTCACTGCGCACACGCCACCAACTTCTATTGAAGTAAATCTGTGACGTCATAAGCGGACGGGTTTCAATTTCAAGGTCATAGTGACTTTGTGCATTTTAGGGTAGTGCAATGTTTACATGTTGAGTTGGCGCACGTGTTCTTACAAAAAAAAAGTTGTGACGGTGAATATGACGAATTATTGAGAGTTGTTCAAGTCTGAATCAGAATTTTGAAATAGTTCGTCGTCTTGACATTTCGTTAAGTCGTCAATTTCCGTTTCAGGAATTTTCTTCCGTTTTCTATTAGTTTCTATAAACCAGAAAAATAATTGCGAGTATTTTGCGCATACATTTTGCGACACCTTTAAAAAAGGTCTGTAACATCTCTATAAAACAGACACTTACCCTCCATTTTAATATAAAAAAAACTGGAAAACCACGTATTTAGCTTCTATTGATTGTATTTGTTGTAAGTAAACGAAATAAAATATACAGGAATCTGTTGAGTTTATGCACGTGTAACTCGACCACAGTGACTATAAAAATAAATACCATAGAAATTTAGACATCCTTATATCAGAAAAGATTTTGACATACCTCGGGCGCCAACGACTTGTTATGAAGTAAAAGGATTACATTTGGAGACAAAAAGGATGTGCCTTCTAGAACACACTTCTAATAAATTTACACTTCTTTTTTTTATTATGGGGGAATATATCCAAGTTTTCATATTGATTTTTTTATGAAATAAAATAAAATATGAAAATACGGTTACAGTTTTTATTTAGCTCCGTAAATTGGTGAATAAACATTAATTGAAATGTATAATATTATTTTTCGATAGGACATTAATCCTATCCCTACGTTTTACTATAGATACGTTATACATTTGTAGCGTGGCGCAGGAGGACACATCGCGCATTATATAGATGGGCATTTAAAAGGTTAAATATCCGTAATGATACCGAGACCCATCAGTCATTGCGAGATATTATATAGGATTTAATCTCTATCCGTCTTATTCATAAACGCTGCTTAAAGTTAACTAGTGATTAGCGATTATTTAACCATACACTTTTAACCTTTTAACGTCACTTAACTTATATCATCCTTTATGATTAAACACCACAGTGTTTAAGGGGTTTATCCATAAACCATGATTAAATTTAAATGACGTTAAAAGGTCAAAAATGTATGTTTAAAGAATCGCTAATCACTAGTTAACTTTCAGCAGCTTTTATGAATAAGGGGGTATTTCTTTATAAGAAAGACTAATTTAATTTTAGATAATAAGACAAGTTACTGCACGGTTAGTGCAGTCGTTAAGCTATTGACTGCTGCGTGTCGTGGGTTCGATTCCCGCACGGAACAAATATTTGTTTGACCAAGCAAATATTTTTTTTTTGTATTATAAGTAGTTGCTCCGGGTCTGGCTGTTTGTGTATGTGAATTTATGTGTTTGAATATGCACCCACGATATAGGAGAAATTTCTAGTGTAGGACAAAGTTAAAAAAAAAACAATTTTAATTTTTAATGGTATTTAATTAAGGCCCGATTCATATTATTGTGTGTGTATTAAATTATCTTGAATAATTTTGATTATTTTTCAATATAATTTAATATCAAAGACCTGTACCAGGTCTAGTCATACTTAGGCAGAAAGGGGTCTTACGGGTCTAGAAATACATATTAAAGAATCGTTTCAAAAATGTTTTCTCTAGAAATGAAACTCAAAAGTGACTTTTCTAGAAATGAAACTCAACGACACCGCCATTACACGCAATTTTTAGAAAAATCATACCTACTTTGATTTGATTCCGCATAGGTACATGTTTAATTTATTCTCCTGACTAGATGGGTTCCTTAAATTAAATCCATGATAATGATGGGATGTCTTGTATGTTATTGTTATCAATATTTGTCGAAGAGAATTTTCTACTCTCTAAAAAGAACGGGCAACGACTCACTTAAGTCATTATCATCTCAGCGTTAATCCCAGTCGCATCCGAAGCATTTTCAGCTTTGGAGTCTGGGGTCCGCTTTACCAGTCTAACTGCTGATTTTGGCTAAACTTCGACATTTTCTGGGAAGCGACTGCCGTCTCACCTCCACAACCCTAAGGCGATATCGAAGCATTGCAGTTAGACCAATTGTTGGACTATTGAGGGCTCCAACAACCCGTAACGACTCCCATTAGATGTGGAAAATATATATTGCCGTCGCGGTGCTTCCAACCTCTCCCGGTAAAGTTCGAAAAGGATAGTTGCAGCTCAGGCAGATTTTACCTACAAAAACGTTGACGAAAAGACGTTTCGTATTCCACTGAATTATTTTTATATCAAAATCTGGACGAAAAAGAATACCTATGCTTTTATTAATTTCTTTTTTGTCAAAAACTTATCACGTTTGTCTAATAGTCATTTGAACATCACGGTAAAAATGGGTTACTTTTCGCGATTTTGAAGTATCTTATTTCTTTTATTAATTATGATTCGGAAAACATCAAATGATAGGGGCACGTATAATCACGGTGTAAAGTTGTAGGAAAAAAAATAATTGCTCTAAAGCCATTACCTACCCACGAAGCATACATGGGAATACGTTTGTATAGAGAAAGCACCACTAGTAGTTCCCTCTTAACGTGCTTTCCGAAGCACTACCAGACCAGTGCAAATATTCATATTCATTCATACAAATATTTGCACTGCGCGGGGATCGCGCCTTCTTGCTCAGCGGCCGCGTTTGCTACCGCTACGTCACGGAGGCTGTCATCGAATCGCTTAAGTGTTCACACTAATTAGTAGAAAAACGTATTGACCCCACGGAGTCATCAGTTAAACAGATCGAACATTCAAAATATTAACTAAATAAGAATTAATAAGTAAAACACGAAACCCCATGAAACATGAATAATTTCGCGTTAATAGAATTTTGTTGCTGACCGTAACTATGTACTAATGTCGTAGTAGACCTTGAGGAATTAGAACTTGGAATTATTTTACTATACATAATATAATATCATATGTATATATAATAAATACTATAGGAAATATGTATTTGTTGCCCGACAAAGTATAAACTGGCCAGCATCATTATTATATTCTAGTTTTATCTTGTACTAGCGACCCGGCCCGGCTTCGCACGTGGACAATTAATGATATAGGCAGGGGCGTGCACAAAGATTTTATTGGGGGTATGCATAAATATACCTACTATCCAAATCTCTGTGCTTATATATGGTAAAACTTAAAAAACGTAACTTAGACGTAGTTTCAATTTAACATAGTCGCGTACCTACTTTTTCGCATGTCAACATTGAATTGATGTTTGTGCGTGGCTACAATGAACATCTAAGTATGTGATTGATGATAAGAACAAGTCAAATAAATGATATACGTGGGGTATTAGGTATTTTTTATTTGCCCAAATGAATACAATGAAATCATCATCATCTCAGGGTTAATACCAGTCGCATCCAAAGCTTTGGAATCTGGGGTCCGCTTTTCCAGTCTAATTGCTGATTTTGGCGAAATTTCGACAATTTCCGTGAAGCGACTGCCGTCTGACCTCCACAACGCGAAGGCAATATCGAAGCATTGAAGTTAGACCAATTGTTGGACTTTTGTGGGCTCCAACAACCCGTAACGACTGCCACTAGATGTTCGCATGGCAACCGAAACCAACGGCTTAACGTGCTTTCCGAGATACGACCAGACCAGTGCAAATATTCATATTCATGCATACAAATACTTACACTGCGCGAGGATCGAACCCGCGCCTCCTTACGCAACGGCCGCGTTCGCTACCGCTACGCCATGTAGGCTGTCAAAATACAATGAAATGGTATTACTAACTCAACTGTAAATAAGTAATAATTTATTTCTCAAAAAACTAAAAAAAAATATTTCACTATCTATAAATTAAATCAACGCGCCTATCTATTTTTAAATAACTCTGTAAACATCAAATATATATAAGATCGTTTTGAAATCGCTAAAAGTTCTTTTAAAATGGACAGATAGACAAATCTATGAGTCTGCTTTGGCTTTTCATAAATATGCGTAATGCACTACTCATTGGAATCATAACTATTAAATTTTGCTAATTTGTAAACTTCAGGAAAATTATTACAACATAAAGTATAGTATTGAAATTCAAAAGCAAGTAGGTTGAAAAACTTAAGGTCTTTTAAGTTTTTATAACGTCGAACTGTCAAAGCCGTGTTTTAAAATAATATACCTATACGAGAAACAAAACAATTTATTTGTACACACTACACAACCTGCTAACCACATATAATTATCATAATACTTTTTATAAAGACAACCTTTCTTTTGTGTTAAACCAAAAACTCTAAAATAAATGAATATTCAATTCCGCTTAAAACAATCAATACATATTTAACCCAAAAACACCAATAATGAAACAACATAAGCTGCTAAAATAAAAAGGTATTTGAACGAACAACAATCATGCTATATTTCTGAACTTCTTAAATTCGTCGCATTATTAGAAGCTGTGCTTATCATGGGCTTTAAACCCAAAGAAATTTCACGCACACGTACACAACAGTTTAGGCACACAAGCAAATAATTTTATACACAGACAGATACGGAAGAGGCACATTTTGTTTATGCTTACGCCGTAAGAGGCGTGGGTGTCGCGCCTAAGGCAACTAATGTGTCTCGTTAGCACTAGCCACTAGGCCCAATAGATGGCAGTGTTATCAATAACTGATTAACAAAGTCTTTTAGTTTTAACTTTGTAGTATATAAATTATTTTACAGTATATTATAATTTTAGAAGACTATTAGGGTATGCAGAGCTTTTCTGCTTGTAAGGAGCGCACGCGCCTGGATATAGGTACCTAAGCCTTCGTCAAGAAACGGTGGCGCTTCAATAAAATAAAAAATAATGTCTACTGTGCCGCCCATCAGCCAATATCTGACTCTGCAAGATACATCTACCTTATTGTCCATGGATAGCCAGTTCCACCACCTTCAAATAGGATGAAAGCCTACCGGGGTAGCAAGTTTGTTCGAAATAATGTTCCCCCGCTCCGGCCCACTTCGCGGTTTAGGCAGAGAAACACCCAAGTAGCAGGCGGCCGGCAGGGGCGCGAGCGGCACGCGTATTTTTTCTGGTGTTTAGTTTTGAAAAAAATTATGATTGTTCCACTTATATATTATGCATGTTATATACATACACACCTTCCTATTGGATCACTCTATCTATTAAATACGCGTGTGCTTATGACCACACGACTGAAGTGAAACTTCTTTCGCTCCATCTGTATATATATATATATATGTGTGTACAATATATACATGTATACAAATATACATATATTATTTTTCTATAAATTTATTTCATGCTTTCATTGGTAAATTAATATTTTTGCATAGATCTTCTATTTTTATTAAAAAAAAAAAAAAAACTCGTTGTAGACCTTGTAGTACTAACTCGCGCCACGGGCGCCTCTGTGCTTATATCCCCCACTTAACTTCCGTTCGCCTTGCCCGATCACTTTTCGTAACGCTTACGTCACGCATTCGCCAGCTTACTCCCCAAGTCAAGCGTGCGTAAAGAAGTTTCACTTCAAAAAACCTATCGAAATCCGTTGCGTAGTTTTAAAGATTGAATCATACAAAGCGACATAGGGAAAGTAAAAGTGACTTTGTTTTATAATATGTAGTGATTAGACATCCCATACAAGAAGTAGTTCACGTGTAGGTATTATAACTACAATGGTTATCATCGACACGTTAACAAGGCAATTTGTATAATTAGCTGCTATAAAATAATACATGTGTGCTGTAAAGATGTGCTACAAAGATATCGCTCTTCAACTATCCAATGACTATTGAAAATGAAATGAAAAATATTTTATTCAAAAACTAAGTTGGTACAAACAAAATTGAGGTTGACCTCTCCTTTTAAGAATTAATCCTTCTACTTTCTCCTTTTATTAAACACTAGTAAAAAAGGAAATGTTTTTTTGAATGATTTAAAAAAAATAATTTTGAACCAATGGACAACTGGTAAAGATGTCTCCGCTCTATTCTGCGTGCCCTTAGAACGCAAGGTTCGGGTTGCAATCGCATATAGGGTGTTTCAAACTACGCCATATATCATACTAATGCGTATATAAACATTATTTTTTGTTTATACGAAACCCGAAACACGTGTCCAGTATTTTTAAGTAAAGGATCTATGTATAAAATTCAAAAAGATATAATGAAAAACCACAAATTTATGAGGTAGTTATCTTACTTGGTTGTCCCAACAAAAATATCATCAACGCACGAAGCAGCGCGGCAAGGGGTTCTCCTATCTACCGTCAGCTGTGTTGCTCGGTCGCTCGGTAACCACACTGCAACTATTTCAAAATGTATTTGGGAAAAAATATAACGTGATGTAAAAATGATTGGAATCGATTCAGTTGCTTATTCTGAACAAACTATATTCAGGTTCCGAATAAAGTAAAAATAAAGTCTCTTGTATCTCTGTCGTGGTCGCCTAGTGGTTAAAACACCAGCCTCACAAGTATGATTGCGCGGGTTCGATAGCAGGTCAGGCAAGAACCAATGTAACTTTTCTAAAGTTATATGTACTTTCTAAGTATACCTTGGACCACCAATGAGTGAAGGTGAAGGTAAACATCTTAAGGAAACCTGGACTTTTAAGTCAGAAAACGCCAACCCGCATTGAGCAAGCGTGGTGATTACGCTCAATCCTTCTCTGTTTGAGAGGAGACATATGCCCAGCAGTGATACCATAAAAAAAGGTTGAATAATAATGATGATGATGAAAGTTGTATGATTCCGGGAGCAGCGGCGGTCTAGTGGTATCAGTTACGATTTACAAGTTGTAGGTCGTAAGTTGGAATCACATACCAACCCACACTGGGCCAGCCTGGTGGATTACGGCTCGCTCCTTCTCACTGAGAGGAGGCATGCGTCCATACCTACAGTCTGCTGATTATGTATAATCCTAATGTAATATTCCAATTCTGTAATATTATAAATAATTTCAATTAGCGATTCGTCGTGTTCCGGTATGATGTCTGGTGAAGCAGTACAGAGGACGGGTCCGAGTAGTTGTGTGGCGATGTGTGCCGGGTACGATGCGCCAAATGTTGTTGTGTCGGGAGTTTGGTCGTGGAGAGTCTCCAGATCAATCTCCTTCTGGCGCAGCATCGTTGGTCGTGTTGGTCTTGGGTTTAACATTGCATCACCTCGCTCGACTGCCGTCATCCTTCCTATTCCTAAGTTTTTTAAGTGAATAGGCTTAATAAACTAGTGCGCTTTACCATCAACGACTGCATCACTGCTTTCCATCAAGCGGGATTAAAGTCAAGCACTAGATTATAATTATTAAAAAAAAAAAACGATATGTACAGACGACAGCAAGTCAAGCTACCCGAAACTGTCAAATAATCCTAATCAACCTTGAGCCTTAATTCTTTAGAGGTATATCCCCCTAATTCAAAAAAGTTGTTTAAAGCTAGTAAGTTTTTTAGCAATTCTTTAACCATACATTTTTGACCTTTTAACGTCACTTAACTTTAATCATCGTTTATGAATAAACACCACGGTGTTTAAGGTTTATTCATAAACGATGATTTAAGTTAAGTGACGTGCAAACGTATGGTAAAGAATCGCTAATCACTGGTTAACTTTAAGCAACGTTTATCAATAAGGGGGAAAGTTGAAATCTAATAAAGAAATCTGACAGATTTTAGTAGCTTGATGGGCTGTCGTCAATACATAGAATTATGCAGAAACCTACAGAGGGACTAGTGAAGATTATGTTGTCTGTGCGTAGGTTTGTGCGTCAACTTATGTAAGTACATAATTTCCTCTATGGTGTGAACCGATGAACGTTGCTTTATATGAGTAGGTACAGACGATAGCAGATAAAGCTACACGAATCTCAAATATTCACAATCAACCTTGAGCCTTAATCATTTAGAGATAAACTTAAAAGTCCAAAAAAAGTCTAACACATTGACTTAGCTTGATGTGCTGTCTGTACATACATAAACCAATACATAAAACAAATATTAGCTATAAAGCTTAAATAGTAACCTACGTCATACATTGTCAATATATTATTCATAGTCTTACTGTATGGATTAGAATATTTAGAATCACTGTTCAGTATTGTGTCCTGCTTGCCAATGAGCTAATTGGTGAAAATGTTTTGGCGTTAACGATCAGCGGAACAAAATTTAATAACAATGACATTGTTGGTAATACTTAATTTGGATTATTTAATTGATGCATAATCCAATTGAACATTAGTTTGGGAAGGTTAGGTATCAATACAATTCTGTTATCTTCGACAATTATAGTCTGTAGGTAGAGAGTAATACTCGAAACATCCGTACGGATCGAACGATCAGCGAAATAATTGCGTGACTCACTATCAGTAGCAATGGCTTTCATATTGACAGTTCAACAGCATTCATTGCTTATTTAAGTTTTCATTACGAAACTCGATCGTTGATATCGAGTTTGGTTCATCGATTGGCCCGCTTCAAGGTTCCCGGCTTTCATCCGTGGAACTTTGACAGTCGTTGCGCTTACGGGTCTTTAGAACCCCGAATGTCTGGCAACCAAAGCAATAGCCATTATTCACCAAATTAATCCAAAAAAATGGACAGACTTTAAGATACATATTACATTATCTGGCAAGTAACATATATCCAGTAATGCATGCCCCCAAAAAACGGTAATGCATATCGTAGAAGCCACCATAAACCTATAAATTCTGTATATCCAACAAAGCCTAGGAATTCTTGGACACATATTTTTGTGTGACCACTTCAGGATGCTCTTTTGGTTGAGTAATCTAATAACCCCTTTTACACACTGTTTATTATAAAAGGCACATTTCTCAAAATTTCCTGTTCATATTTACTATTTTTTCCGGATGGGAAATCATCAAATGACCTCTCCATCTCCGGACAGGCGTGTCAGACGTTTACTGACTAAAACCCATCCGTTTCCTCCACTTGCCAGGAGATACTGGCCTGGTGTGCCAGGGCAGTATCTCTTCCGAACAACCCGCAGCCCTATATTTACAATGTACACTTTGCATAAGGCTTATGGGTATAGAGAAGGTATCCATATACAAATACAAAAGCCGTGTCCAGGCTACTTTATCATTTGATATTTGCAATAGATTGTATGGCCAGCACACTAAATGCGTAACACATTGTTACTATAAATTGAAATAATTTTGTTGCATATTGCCAATCCATTGCTACATGTGCTGTTGTAAATAACGCAATAAATGTTGTTGAACTGTCAAAATGAAACCCAGCCAATTAAAAAAATGCTCATTATGCTCGAAAACTACATGTTTTCATGTAGTATAATGATGTGAGCAGATTATTTCGAAGAATATTACGGTTTTAGAAATCGACAACTACTGTTGTCCATAGCGTTGGCAACGTGCCGCACGTGTTTAAAGGATATACTTACATCTGACATCGACGCACAAACGAGTACCATGGATTCAGAACTTGATTCTGAACCCCTCAGTGGTGGATTTTTTCCACGGGTTTTTCCTGATTTAAAAAAAATGCAGTTTTTTCCACTTTCGACCATCCTATACCAATTGCTATACTTTTATAACCTAAGAAGATTTTGAAGTAAAAATTAATTAATTCGCTATATGTATATACAAAAAAGCGCAATGTAAACAAAACTCGATAAACTATCCTATCAACTGATTTAATAAAGGTCACATCAAGGGTCAGCGTCATACTTACAAACACGCGCGTCGGCACGCTTGCAACGTTCAAAGGCCGAGCCGACACTTTTTTTAAAACACTGAGAATTCTGTAACCGTTCATTAACGACATTAAATGACTATCCTAATTTTATTAGTGGCATGCGGTGTAGCCTTTTCGCGAAGTTTGCGTTACGATGTCAGATACACCCTGTATGTACAAACGACAGTACATCAAGCTACAACAATCTGTTAGATTTATTAATTAGATTTTAAACTATCACTAAACCACTCAAGAGTGATTGGAAATATTTGACAGTATTGGGTAGCTTGACCTGCTGTCGCCCGTACCACACATATTTTCTACACATATATGTATATTTTTATTAATTAAAACAAGGTTTATAAACTTTTTCAATAGTCTTTTTAATTATTTAAATATAACACAATATTATTACGGAGTACTCCAGCCCATAACTAATGGAATGTTTTTTTTTTACAACACACATATTAACTTACTATAATTATAACACTTGCATTTTTTATGTTCAACGGGTATAGAGGTTTATATAACACTATTAGTAACTCACATTTATGTACAGACGACAGCACATCAAGCTACTACAATCTGTCAGATTTCTTTATTCGAATTTCAACTTTATATCTAAAGCATTAAGGCTCAAGGTTGATTGTGAATATTTGACAGTTTCGGGTAGCTTGACCTACTGCCGTTCGTACCTACCTATAACCTACCCGCTAAGAGATTTCCTAATAGTTTAGTCCCGATTCCCTTGCTCACAAACTGAACTAAAGGAGAATACCGAAACTTGTACCAAACGCTTATTAAAATTATATTTCCCTTAAATACTTTTTGACTAACATTACCAAAATACGAATCATTATTAAATCCGCGTTTACGAAATGTTATAAAAAAGTAAAACGTAGGTAAGTACTATCGTTTTCTCTGTGGTAGGCCATAACATCAGCCGCCGGCAGAAGTTACCACCCACCAGACAAAGTCTTACCGCTAAGCGATTTGTCGTGTTCCGGCATGATGTCTGGTGACGTACGGAGGACGGGTCTGAGCAGTTGTGTTGCGATGTGTTCCGGGTGCGTTGCGCCAAATGTTGTTGTGTTGGGAGTTTGGTCGTGGAGGGTCTTCAGATCAATCTCCCTTTGGCACAGCATCGTTGGTCGTGTTGTTGGGTTTAACATTGCATCACCTCGCTCAACTGCCGTCTTCCTTCCTATTCGCTCAGTTTTTCTGAGCGCGCTAGTTTGTTAAGAGCCTCTTAATAAACTAGCGCGCTTTACCATCAACGATCGCATCACTGCTTACCATCAGGCGGGATTGCGGTCAAGCGCTAGTTTATAATTATTAAAAAACAAAAAAATAATCGTCGCTTATGAATCGTTCGTGTTTGTGTTGCTATTTTGATGTGTTGCTGGTTGTTTTTGTCTTTTTTGTCCGTTGAGTTGAGCTTTGTTCCTCTGGGTTGAATTTCTCTTATATATTATAGTAAATGTTATTTTGCAATATTTTAGCCGGTTTTTTTTTAAATATAGTTATGAGGAAAAATCTCAGCACTGCGGATTCGAAAACAAAAACGCTTAAAGCCAATGGTAATATTAAACAATAAGCTGGCTAAATATGGTAATTTCATCTAAAGGCAGTTGGTACAGACTTCCAAACAAAAATCGGCATTCTCCTTTATTTTTTCACTGCATCTTTTTCTTTTTATTCCATTAAGAAAAGAACAGAAGATAAATATTAGTTTAGTTCTGTCAAATTAGTCCCCATCTGACCTGTCTTGAGGTACATATGTCTAGTAGACATGTTTCTAATTGCGTCTAAGCTGTCTATGGATTATCTTAATTTTTCAGAACTAAACTAATATTTTATCTTTTGTCCTTTTCTTAAGAAAAATATCCACTTAGAACTTAAAATTATTTTAGTTTCTGAATAATAGAATCGACGCCATTTCATATATTTACAAAATAATTTATAACATCCATAGACATAATACTAATGGACATGCCGTACGCGTATAATCTGCAGTTTTTTTTTTTTTGTTTGAAAAGAGTGAAAGTGATGGCGTATGCTTTCGGTCTAGTACTATCTCTTTGTGATGATTTTGAGAGATAAAGACAGACGAAACTTCGTTTCCTCTATTTCTTTCGGAGTGCCACAATTCTCATCTGGCATGTCCATTTGTATAATTATGTCGATGATAACATCAGTGATATTTCTGTCACAGACAAATTCAATTCACAGAAAATAAATTAGTTTTGTTGAGGAGTACAGTCACGTAAAAAAGTTCATAAATTAGTGCCAAGCTATTTTTTTAGGGGTTTCATTCCATCAAATCGAGTCGTGGTGACCTAGTGATTAAAACACCAGCCACATAAGTATGAGTGTGCGGGGATTCCAAGTCAGGCAAGTACCCATGTAACTTTCTAAGTTATAAGTACTTTCTAAGTATATCTTGGACACCAAAGACCGATTACAAGGTGAAGGAAAACATCTTGAGGAAAACTGGACTTTAAGTCTGAAATCGCCAACCCGCATTGAGCGTGGTGATTACGCTCAATCCTTTTCTGTGTGAGAGGAGACCTGTGCCCAGCAGTTGGACGATAAAAAGGTTGATGATGTTCCAAAGCGTGCAAACGGGACGATATGACAGTATTTGACAATATGAATATTTTTATGATTATAGCAAATAATCACAAAAATATTAAATGCATAAAATGAGGGTTCTTTATGTCATTTACATGAGTTTTAATGAAAATAATAACAATTAATATATCCAAAAACACAAAAATATGTTTGGCATTTTGTTTCTCGCGCCACATATTGTGAAACGATCCGGATTGGCTAATCTCACGATGACGTCATACGCTCATATACACTTGTTGTCATTCTATGTGTTCTCAGGTGTTTTAGCGTTTTTAGAACATTTTTAATTATATTTGGAGCGATTTGTGGTATTTTTTTTTTTCTGTCTGACAAATAACAGATAAACACGAACACCACTGCGAAATTCGTTTATAAGTTTGTGACGTCACTTACAAAGCGCAACGCCATATTGCTGAATAAAGCGTTTCGGCGGCTTATTTGAATTTTGAATTTTTATTTGCATGTTTCTTACGAAATACGTATTTAAAATAAAAAAAAAACTTTTGAACTTCTTGACCGCAGCCAAGTAATTCAAGATTGAAATTATAAATCTGTCAAATAGCCTATTGAGAGGGATGCTGTTCAATATTAGCGATCAATTTAATTTTCACTTCTTAATATGTACTTGTTAAACATCATGAATGCGAGAGTCAGCCGCCGCAGCCAAAACGATTACGACGCCTAAATTTACATCATGTGAAAGTTGTAAAAACCTAAAGGGAAAGGGGAAAGCCAACGACCATTATAAGGTCGTTGGGCCCTATACAGCCTTGCTTGCATCTTTTTACACGTGACTGTACCTGTTTTCTTTAATAAATTAACATCTCATAGATATCTAGTCTAAAAATCCCACCTTAAATTTTTATTTATAAAATTCGTAACATTCCAGCAAATTGCGAGGCATTAAGTTTAAATAATTTAAATACATACATTCAAAATAAATATATAAAGAACAAGGCACAAACATAAAAACATAGCCAGCTAATTGCATGCTCACATATAAAAAATTTGCATTTTTGTCTTTAACATAAATCCGCAACATGATTTTCTTCAATAGCAAAAAAAAACTTTTTTACTCATCGAACTATAGGGTATTTCACTAAAAAAACTAATTAGTCCGTCAGTCAGATTTCCAAAAAATACTAGACACGTAATTTTTCTTTTTTCATATAAAAAAAAATTAAGACGACACAGTGCGTTGAAAACTCGAGTGACGTCACAGCACGCTACACTTTTTAGCGTGCAGTGACGTCACCAGCCACCACTCCTGATCTTTGATGCCTTTTATATTTGTCAATTTTTATTGATTTGATAAAACAAAATATACGTATCCAATATTTTTCTATAATCTGAATGACGGACTAAATAGAATCATTTTTTTACCCAGGAAACATCCCTATTGCATGGGCACATGTGAGATTCGCATCATTCTGATGGCATAAAAAATCAGGCATCGCTAAAGCAGAATTTGCCGCGTGACATCAGGGGCCCTAGTCTGCAAGTCAGGCCTAAGGGGGCAAGTCAATTTTTTAGAGTAGGTAATCTTTGTGCGCTACAGTCGCACGCGGTTTTTAGGGTTCCGTAGCTAAATGACAAAAAACGGAACCCTTATAGATTCGTCACGTCTGTCTGTCCGTCTGTCCGTCTGTATGTCACAGACATTTTTTTCCGAAACTATAAGAGCTATACTATTGAAACTTGGTAGATAGATGTTTTCTGTGAACCTGATTAAGATTTAGATACAAAAATAAAATAATAATAATAAATATTGGGGGCTCCCCATACTTAGAACTGAAATTCAAATTTGTACTCAGATCTTCATTTTGTTGTATCTATTTGTATTTTATTGTGTTTACATAAATAATAAAATAAATAAATAAATAAATACGTGTGGGGTATCTATGGATAGGTCTTCAAAAATGATATCGAGGTTTCTAAAATATTTTTTTTCTAAACCGAATAGTTTGCGTGACAGCCGCTTCCAAAGTGCAAAAAAGTTGGTACCCCCCCCCCCCTCTAACTTCTAAAATAAGAAAATGAAAAATCTAAAAAACATATGATGTACATTACTATAAAAACTACCAACGAAAATTGTTTTGAACGAGATCTAGTAAGTAGTTTTTTTTTAATACCTCGTAAATCGGAAACCGCTTATTACTACCGCGTAATCTTTCACACAAATAACTCAAATCCTTTGATTTCATAAATCAGAGGCACGGAACCCTTTGTGCGTGAGTCTGACAAGCACTTGGCCGGTTTCTTTTATTTTGTTAGTGTCTTTTGCGTGGTATACTTAAAAGTTAGAAATGAATCCTCGTTTCGTTCCGGGGGGGGGGGCAGCTGCCTCCCCCTGCCCCTCCCTGGGTGCGCCCATGCTCGCATTGTATAGATTTTTCGCCCCATCAATGGCGAGCTTCTGCTGGTTATGTAACCCATGAATACGCGGTAAACAAAAACAAAATGGTGGTAGTTTAGTCACCCTCGTAACTAACGCTTAATCCATTTAATATAAGATCACACACGTTTATTAAAATTATAATTTGTAAGAATAATATTCGTATAGTTAAAGTAGAATTATTGGTCCCAATTTCCTTAATCACAAACTAAACTCAATAGGGATGTATCCTGGGTAAAAAAAAAAATGATTCTATTTAGTCCGTCATTCAGATTATAGAAAAATATTGGATACGTATATTTTGTTTTATCAAATCAATAAAAATTGACAAATACAAAAGGCACCAAAGATCAGGAGTGGTGGCGCACTCTGTCGTCTTAATTTTTTGTTTATATGAAAAAAGAAAAAATAAGTGTCTAGTATTTTTTGGAAATCTGACTGACGGACTAATTAATTTTTTTGGTCAACTTTATATCTCATTAGAAAAGGACAAAAGATAGTTTAATGCTGTTGTGGCGGATAATACTAATTGTTTGTGGTTTATACCGGATCTAAAAGAACATCACTAATGTGTCTAACAGTTGTCTAGGCACGGCAGTTTTTTTATTTAGACCGCAGACGACCATTAGCATAATAACTAGCTAGTAAGAATCTTAACCAAAGTGTGTAGGTATATTCAAACAATACTCTAGTTCATGTGAGCCACTGTTACTTATCTACATTCTACGTTTGTATTCTTACGCCGCCATTGTACAAGCAACGAGGAAATAAACACCTGTTGAACTATACCAAAATTCATTGCCTCATAGTCATTGGTATAAACAAGGTGCCATATTGCACCTAAACTGTCAATTTAGTCCACGCCCGACGTATATTGGCGCCGATTCTGTTGCTCACAAACTAAATTAATTTTAAGTTATATGCATCTTTTTCTTTCCATTTCGTTAAGAAAAGGACAGAAGATAAAATGTCAGTTTAGACCGGTCAAATTAGTGCACTCCTGACGTAAACTGGCGTATTTTTAGTCGCCATGTTTATAATCGCGTCTAAACTGTCTATGGAGTATCTTAATTTGACAGGATTAAACTGACATTTCATCTTCCGTCCTTTTCTTAACGAAATAGAAAGAAAAAGATGCACGTAACTTAAAATTAGTTTAGTGTGTGAACAACAGAATCGGCGCCATTGACATATTTTTGGCCGCCATGTTTTTAACCACGTCTAATTTGTCTTTGGAACACCTTAATTTGACAGGACTAAACTAATATTTATCTTCTACCCTTTTCTAAATGAAATTGAAAGAAAAAGACGCTCTAAATTTCAATTTGGTTTAGTTCATGAACAACAAAATTGGCTCCATTGTCACGTCTACTTGTATTTAAACTATCTAGTATTAGTCTATGTCTAAAGATCTGAAAGTGCCTTCACTTGTCGTCTTCCCCTTCTTCGACGTCTTCCAAAAGTTTTCGTCCAACATTTTTTCTCTGAAACAAACCAAAAAATATTATAAAATAATTACAAATTATAATTTTATAATAAGTTTTATACAGTATGTTACAAAAACCCTGTCCGACCCGTGAAGGTGTTGTTAGGTATCGTTAGCTGATTCTACTAATGCGTACATAACCTGGCTAAACTAAAAAAAAAAAATACCCCCTTAAAAATAAATAACTTAAATAAAATAAATAGGTAATTTCATGGCAACACAGGCACAGGTCATGACCTCAGTTGACCTCATGCATGTAGGTATTGGTAGTCTAACCACGTTTATCGACTCTAGAAAGAAACAATGATACCTACTTAGGCAGCTCGTGAAAAGAACTTTTTTTAAAGTAGAAAGGTCGTCTGACCCTCCGAATGTATCTTCGAATTTCATTCGATGAGCACAATGGCTGTGGCGGAGATGTTGTTCCATATTTCGTTCACTAAGAACGATACCGGCCTGGCACCGTCCCACGAGATTAGCACGGTGTTTCACAACGTTAGTCCACTCCTACCAATCCACTGCTCGCCGAACTGATAGTGGAGGTACTCACGTACAGGTCGGCAAAAATATGGTGGGGCACCGTCATGCTGGAACCACATTGACCAAGAAGTAGTCACATCCGAATCGTTCAACACCTGATCACAACACAACACAATTGCAGTTTCACTAGGTACCTTCCATCAGCAGGTTACATTACGTTAGAAAACTATGTGATCACACAATAAACGATACGTCTACACGGACGCCATGTCTACGCGAAACTAATAAATTTAAAATAAAAATGATTTTTATTTCATAAAAATAGGTACTCTAACTGCACGGCGATGCCCTTTGACTAGAGGTGTGAAAGTATTCAAAATATTTCTCGTATCGATTTTTGGTATCAATTTTGTATTTCAGAATTTCACGCATCGATTCAACATCGCATGGCATTCTTTAGATTTTAGAACTTTCACATAACTTAAATCAGGTGAACTTAAATGCTTTACATTGTTTATAATATTCTCCTAAAATCGTATTTCATAAGACCTTTCTAGTTCCTATTTACTAATAATAGGTACTTGTGTTACAATATTGTTATGAATAATTAATCGATAATCAAAAAAAGTACTTTTACCATTAGGTAATCTGTGTTTTTACAAAAAATCATTCGGCCAGGTACAGTTTCGAATAATAGCGACAAAAACAAAACGTTATTACGCAAAAATTAGTACAGCTCTAATTATTCCTTTGCCGCCGTCGGCGGCTAGACACACTGACGCCGCTAAAGAACCTAAAAAAATAATCAAAAGAAAGCCGACAATTATAAGGTCTAAAATGGTGTTTACACTTTTTTAAATTTCCCGAATTTTGGGGAAGTTACAGGGTAAAAAAGATTATTTCAAAATTCATTAGTATTGTTACTATGATGATTATGCAAAATTTTATATTTTATTTGGTCATTTGTTTACCTAACACTTATTATCCTTGTGGGTCGGACAGGGTTTTCGTAACATACTGTATATTAATTACTAGCTTTCCGCCTGCGTGGAATTCGGTTATAGCGTGCTTTTTAGATTTCCCTCGGGAATATAATTTTTTTTTTCAATAAAAGGTAGCCTATGTCCTTTCTCAGGGTCTAAAGATTGTCTGTGCCAAATTTCATCAAACTCGGTTGAGAGGTTTAAGCGGGAAAGCGTAACAGACAGACATACTAGAGTTACTTTCACATTTATAATATTAGTATGGATTAATCCAATTTCCCGATAGATGGTGTTGTACTTTAGGTTACTTCGCGCTGTTAAGATTTTTCCTGAGTTGATGAGGTTCCAACTATTCCATAGCTCATACGGCTCGAGACAGCTATACCAACTATATACTGATGAGCTATAGCAACTATTCTACCATACCTTATTAGTTTTATACAATATGTAAAGAAAACCCTGTCCGACCCAAAAGGATAATAAATATTAGGTTGTTACATGACCAAATAAAATATGAAATTTTACGTAATCATCATAGTGCCGATACTAATGAATTTTAAAATATTATTTTTTTCCGCGAATTAATTCCAACTTTCCCAAAATTTGGTAACTTTTAAAAAAGTGACAACACCATTTGTGACGGAGCGAATAGCGATGCGACCACGTGCCGTGTACCCTGCCCCCCTTCACCCGCGCACGCATGCCTAACGTGTTCCCTACCACTCATGCATTAAGTTACCTCGCTTTTTCGAAATAATATTATTTTTTTTAGGGGGATTTTTTTTAAGTTTACCCCGTCTTTATAGGCATTATTAGAATCAGTTAACGATACCTAACAATACCTTCACGGATCGGACAGGGTTTTCTTTACATATTGTAGATTACAGAGTATGCCTAATTGATATAGAGTCCAATACTCAATACTCTGACGACACGGTTGACGCAGTGGCTGAGCGATCGACATCGCACGCAACAAATATTTTTATGATCTACTGGTAGTTGTTCCGGGTGTGGCAGTTTGTATATGTGAGTTGAAATGTTTTTAAACGCACAAACGATACATGAGAAATTCCTAGTGTAGGTAGGGTAACTAGTAAAAAAATATATGACGGGGTAAAACACTCAGGAAGGCGGGGCCGAAGTTCCGGATAGTTGAGGTGTCTTCTCATCCGCATGAGCATCCATCGTGGGCGGTATTTCGATAAAACGTTGAAAAATAACTATAGCGTGATGCTGGATTCTTATTATTTTAACTGTAGAGACACTTAAATAATAATAAAGCTTTTTATTTCCGTATAAAAGTATGTTTACAATTCAAAGTATTAGTGGATTTCTTAATTTAAGTTAGTATATATTTAAATTGTTTTTTTATAATATTGATTGTTATTCCTTTTACACGAACCCCTTTTGGGTAAAAGCCTCCTCTAATTCCTTCCATTTATCTCTGTTTTGTGAAACTGTTAACCAGTTTCTACCTGCTATCTCTTTTATATCGTCAGCCCAACGTTTTAGTGGCCTGCCTTTGCTTCTTTTACCAGCACGCCCTGCCCATTTAGTAGCTTGTAAAGACCATCTTTTGTCTGTGTACCTTGACAATTGACCAGCCCATTTCCATTTAAGTCGCAGAGCTTGTTCAAGAGCATCTGTAAGCCTAGTTTTCCTCCTAATGTCTTCACTGCGAATTTTTTGTACTTTTCTTATTTTAAGCATACTCCGTTCCATTGATCGCTGGCATGTTTTGATTTTACTTTTAATTTTATTTGTGAATGTCCATGTTTGGCTGCCATAAGTCAAGGTTGGAACTATACATGTATCCATGACGATTTTATTTAATTTTAGATGATAGTCTCCCTTCACAATGTCCTTGTGTAGCCAAAACTTCTTCCATGTGCTGTTGATCCTTCGGTCCACTTCCTCCTCGTTACTGGTTTTGTTGAATGAGACTTGTTTTCCGAGGTAAATATATTCTTGCACATAATCAATCTGTTGTTCGAACACCTGCACAGGTCTTTCTATGCTATTTGTCATCACTTTAGTCTTGTCTGCGTTCATCTGCAGCCCACATTTTTCACTTTCATATGCAAGAGATCGCATCATCTGTTCCAGCTCTCTGGCAGATTTGGCAAACAAAATGATGTCGTCTGCAAATCTCAGGTGACTTAAGTGGTGCCCTAGTATGTATAATCCATTCCGGCTCCAATCAAGGTTTTTGAAGACACATTCCAGTACTGCTATAAATAGTTTCGGTGATAGAGAATCACCTTGTTTGACACCTTTTCCTATTGAAATCTGTTCTCCTTTATTTTCCATCTTGATTCTGCTTGTACTTTGAGAGTAAATGTTTTTTATAATGTTTATATATGTCTTACTTACACCACAGATATTGAGGGCTTTCCAGATAGAGTTGTGAGTTATGGTATCGAATGCCTTTGTGTAGTCTATAAAAGCTACATAGAGAGACAGATTGAATTCTTTACATTTTTCTAGTATTTGTTCCAAGGTGTGGATGTGGTCTATTGTTGAGAACCCAGAGCGGAAGCCTGCTTGTTCGATTGGTTGTGATGCGTCTATGATTGGTGTGATTCTGCTCAACAGTATTGTTGTGAAGAGTTTATAAATGCTCGGTAATAGACTAATTGGTCTATAGTTCCTAATGTCTAGTGGGTCTCCTTTTTTATATAGCAGAACTATATCGGAATTACACCACTGTTTGGGGACCTTTTCTGTTTTGATGGATAAGTTAAACACTTTGGTAAGATGCGATAGCAAGAGGGGTGTCCCAATTTTTAGAATTTCATTAGTGATGTTGTCCGGGCCTGGACTCTTTAATGTTTTAAGGTTTTGGAGATGCTCAAGTACCTCACGCTCGTCAATAGGTTCTACTGTTTCTTCTTCCTCTTCAAGATCTATTTGACTGTCTTTTGTACCATTTGTTTCCGAATGTTTTTATACAGCTCCTTGTAAAACTCGGTGGCATGATTGATAACATCTTGTCTTGTTTTCGTTTCTCCAAATCCTTTTTTGAGTTTTCCTATCCAAGTTCTGTGTATCGTTAGTTCTTTAACAGCTCTTTTCGCGCTTCTATATTTATTTAGGTTTCTCTCTACAACTTCTCTTTTATACTTGTTGTAATCACTTTTTATGGCCTTGCTACACATCTTGAACAAACCCTTTAGCTCTTGTTTCATTTCTTTGGTTTTATGTTTTGTTTGGATTAGTTTAGTACGTTTATCCATTAAATCTTTGGTTGTTACGCTCAAGATTTTTGTCACATCTTTTGAATCATTGTATTTAATTTTTAGACTGCTCATAATTGCATGTTCCAGTTTATTATAGTAACTTTGTACATTATTTTCTTCTGGCAGTACACAGAATTGTGTCTCTAGGTGTTCTCTAAGGCTTGCTATGTACAATAATTTTTCACTGTCAGTTTTTTGGTATTTTAGGTAATGAACTGTAGGTTTTCCTGCTTTTCTTCGGTGCTTTCAAACTAAAAGATGATCTTATTAGTCTGTGGTCTGATGGAAATGGCACATTGTTTAGTACTTCTATATTAGTTATTTGTTTTGGTTTGTTGCACATAATATAGTCAATTTCATGTTTTGTTTTTTGGTCTGGAGATATCCAGGTCCATCTGCGGTCTGCATTCTTTTTGAAATAGGTGTTCATTATGCTCAATTTTTGTTCGCAGGCATACTGTACAAGTCTGTTACCTTTTTCATTTCGCTTGCCATATCCAAATTTACCTAATGTAAGTTTTTCATATTTTTTAGATTGCCCTACTCTAGCATTGAAATCTCCCATTACAATCACATTTTGATCTTGATTCTCTTGTGCCTTTCTTAAATCGTTGTAGAATTTATCTGTTTCTTCTTCGGGAGCTTGCTCGGTAGGTGCATACGCCTGTACAAGGGTTAATAGTTCTTGCTCATATTTCAGTTTCAGGACTGCCACTCTCTCTGATATGCCGGTGAAGCTTACAATGTTTTTTTTGTGAATTTTCTTGACTAAGAAACCTACTCCATACAGTCCGATTGTCTCGCCTATATAGCATAATATGTACTCTTGATATTCTTCTATATTGCAGCCCATTCTCCTGACTTCTCCCAAGCCAATAATATCGAAATTTATGTTCTTGAGAGCGTAGGTCAGTTCTAATAATCGTTCATTTGTAGACAACGACCTCACATTATATGTGCATATCTTCAGTTGTGGCGCTGGTTTTTGTTTAATTTCTGGTATGCTATTATGTTGGAATTTAGAGGGTTCTGGTCTTATACTCCCACGATGACCAGTCGGCTTGGGGGTAGAGACACTTAGATCACTTTAATATTAAGGGATTACAATGATCATCTCAGATTAAAACAGAGCCACTGAGTTTGAGTATGACCAACCCAAAAGTAAGTGAAAAGTCGTAGATGGCGCTGCACGTAAACATCGGCTCTGTGTTTGAAAAAATAGGATAAATCTGTTGTCGTGTTATTTACAGTAAAAGTTGCGTAAATGTGCTGTACCGCACAAGAAGTGTTCATAAAACTTTTATCCACCTAAACTATAGTGTAAATGACAATAAATAAACAGTAAAAAATATATATATATCTACAAATCATTGGAAGAAAGAACAGTGTTATGCTACGCATTGAAGCTGTGTGTCTTGTAGAATACTTAATAACTCTAACATTTGTGTGCAAAATAATAGTGAAGATTGTCTATAATCAATTTAGGAGTGAGATAGGTCAAGTAACTCAAAGTGATAGTGCAAAATTACTAATTCTTTTTTTTTTTATCTACCCTATCACTATATTGTTTATACATATAAATATGCCAGTACCGGGACTGTATTTCGCCAGTGTTTGCAAGATGCTAATGGCCTATCTTTAGAAGCGGCTGGGTCATATGTGCGCGGTGTGGCCCGAGTTCGAATCTCACTGTCAACACTGACTTTTTGGATTCTTTTTTTTTACATTACGTTTTTTCCCGCTCTTCAATTTATTTATTTTTTTTTTTATTTTATACATCTTTATTTTTGAACCAAAATCACAATGCCATTTGTTGGTGAATGTTCTGGATGTTATAATGCTCTCGATAACGACCAATATCTGGGATGCTTCAGATGTAAGGCTAAATACGACCTTGTTTGTGCAAATGTGGCCTCCTCTGATTATAAGTTAATGAACGCTAGCAATAAAGCGTCATGGAAGTGTCCTGAATGCCGCAGCAAGGAGCCAAAAACGGGCAACACTAACACTCCTGTGCGTTCAACTCCATGCTCGAGCGCAGAAAGTCAAGAGGAGGATGTGCAGGGACAATCCAATGTCACTGTTCGCAAAAAGTCTACGAAGTCACCGCCGAAACCATCGCAGAGGCCACTGCAGAAACAGAAATTACCGCCAAAGCCAACGCAGAAAGCAGTAACGCAACCATCTCAGAAGTCGCCGCCGAAATTGCAAACGCAACTATCTCTTGAGCAATCGCCACAACACCTGTCACCTAGTTATATTACTGAGATAAAACTACGTGAGATTCTGCAACAGGAAATTTCCACTGCCTTGAACACCACCATTAAAGAAATTGTGGCGAAAGAGTTTAACAATGTGCTCGAGAAAATAGATGGTTTCCGAGACTCTCTTGAATTTATGAGCACAAAGTACGAAGAGATGAAATCTAAATTCGAAAGTGAAACTGCAATTGTCACGGAACTAAAATGTGATAACGAGAGGCTTAAAACAACCATGAGAGATCTCACTGCTAGGCTGAACGTTGTTGAACAACATATGAGAGAATCAAACATTGAAATAAATGGTATCCCGGAAAGTCGATCTGAGAATTTGGTCACCACCGTCATTCAACTATCCAAAGTCATTGAAAATCCGCTTACTAACGAAGATATCCAGCATGCTGTCAGAGTTGCTAAAATTAACAACGACAATCCACGTCCTCGGCCAGTGATTGTTAAGCTACGTAGTCCTCGTTCTCGGGACGACATCTTGGCCGCGGTCAGTAAATTTAACCGTAAGGATCCCGAGAAAAAGCTTTGTACACAGCATCTTGGAATTGGAGGAACTGTAAGCCCTGTCTACGTTTCAGAGCATTTGTCTCCGGCACTTAAATCGCTCCACGCTGCAACTCGTATAAAAGCCCGGGAAATGTCTTATAAATTTGTATGGGTTCGCAATGGGCGAATTTTTGCTCGGAAAACAGTGGAGCATCAAGCTATTGTAATTAAAAATGTTGATAGTCTTAAGCTTTTAGTATAAGTTGTTAATGTATTTTGCTAATAATGAATTGGTGTATTTGATGATCGCAATGCTTGACATATACTACCAGAATGTGCAGGGCCTTAGAACTAAGACCAGCGAGATTTCAAAGAATATTCTGATGTCGAATTATAAGATTATTGCATTCACTGAAACCTGGCTCAAATCAAATATTTCAAATCATGAGTTGATCGATGGTAGATACGTTGTTTATCGCAGGGACCGATCAAGCAGTAGTAATTCTAAAAAGGACGGCGGTGGGGTGCTTTTGGCCGTTTCTAGGGACATACCGTCTGCTCGTATCAAGAGTTGGGAAACAAATGTGGAGGACTTGTGGGTCACTTTGCAGATTGGCATTGGCTCAAGTACTAGGAAGCTTGCTATATGCGTTGTATATCTACCTCCACCAGTTAAAACCGAAACCCTTAAATATTTTTTGGATAATGTAGATAATATTGCCGATCGGGCCGATGATCTTATTATTTTAGGTGATTTTAACTTGGGTTTTATTAATTGGGACCCTTATAAAGATGGTAATTATATGGTACCATCAAACCATGACTCTCCTCTGGGACATTCTATTACCGACTTTATTTCCATTAACAGTCTCTTTCAGGTCAATTCAATTGCAAATGGTGACGGCAGGTTTTTGGATTTAGTTATAACTAGCTGCCAAGATGCATATGTCGTAAGCCCTTCGAGCGAGCTGAGCAAATGCTATAAGCAGCATCCTAATCTCCTGTTAACTTTACCTTACAATAAAGTTGTCTATCTCAAGCCTAAATGCAAGTCTAGATACAACTACTATAGAGCAGATTATCCATCTATTGTTAAAAGTCTGATAGATGTTGATTGGCAAACAGAGTTGTCGGGCTGTGAAACTGTTGACTCAATGCTGCTAAAATTCTACAAAATGGTGAATGATCTCCTAGAGGAATTTGTGCCGAAACAAACCCTTAATAGATCTAAGTTTCCTCCATGGTTCAGCACTTCGTTGATCAAACTGCTACATGAAAAGGAGAAAATCCGGAAGAGGTTCAAAAAATATAGAAACCCTAGAGACGAAATTGAATACCATCTGCTCCGCTCTAGGTGTCACGCACTGTACGATAAATGCTATTCAGGTTATAGGAATAAAATCGAAGACAATATCCAAAAGAACCCTAAGATTTTCTGGAGCTTTATTAAACATAAAAGAGGTGGTGACTCGTTCATACCTGCAACTATGAACTTGAATGATCAGGTAGTAAAAACAGGCCCAGACATTGTGAATCTTTTTGCAGAACATTTTGCCTCAATTTACTTGCCCAGCGCAACACCTTCGAATAAGCCTACGTTTAAGTCTCTGTGCTATGGGTACCCACAGCACACATTGTGTTCATTGGCTATCGAAGAGTTGCAGGTGCTTAAAGCGATTAAAAAGCTCGACTCTGCGAAGGGTGCTGGCCCGGATGGGATCCCGCCGGTATTTGTGAAAAGATGCGGCTCTGCGTTAGCTCTGCCTCTGTCCATAATATTTAACCGATCATTAGCAGATGGGACTTTTCCGTCCGAGTGGAAGAAAGCTCGCATTGTACCAATTTTTAAGAAAGGGGAAAACTCTGACGTTAAAAACTATCGCCCTATTTCCATTCTGTCTTGCTTCTCCAAACTATTCGAATCGATTGTCTATCCTGTGATCTTTCGGCTTGTAGACAGTAGCATCTCGGATTCACAGCACGGTCTTAGACGTGGTCGCTCAGTCGTCACTAACTTGGTCCCTTACATTTCCAATGTATCTAATGAAGTTGACTCGGGCAGGCAGGTTGACGCCATCTACACTGACTTTAGCAGTGCTTTCGACCGAGTTAACCATTTCATTCTTTTGAAGAAATTATATGGATTCGGTGTGGACGGCCCACTTTTGAAGTGGTTCGAGTCTTATTTGCAACAGAGACCTCAGTCGGTGTCTGTAGATGGATATGACTCGAAAACTTATTTTGCAGATACCGGTGTGCCCCAGGGATCACATTTGGGACCCCTTCTCTTCTTAATCTTCATTAACGACATAGTGGATAAAATAAGGCACTGTAAGGTGTCACTATTTGCCGATGACCTAAAGATGTATAAAACAATAAATTCTGTTGTCGACTCTCGCCAATTGCAAAGTGACCTAGATGCGATCCTACAATGGTGTCGTTGTAACAGTATGACACTCAACGCAACTAAGTGCTTCCACATTAAATTCACTAGAAAGAAAAAGCAACTTGCTACGGAATACAATCTTGATGGTACGGCACTGGCAGAAGTTAACGAAATCCGAGATCTTGGGGTGCTTGTTGACAGTCAACTTAAGTTCACCTCGCACATTAACAAGTCTGTCACAAAGGCGGCTCAAATGCTCGGATTTTTAAAGCGTAACTCGGGCGGATTTAAACATCAGCGCACCAAAATCTTGCTTTACCAAACCTTGGTGCGCAGTCATCTTGAGTTTGCCAGCACTGTGTGGAATCCGTATTATGCCGTGCATTCGCAGCGCGTTGAGAGCATACAAAGAGCGTTCACTCGGCATCTAGCTTTTAATGCTAGTGGTTTTTCCCACAGAAATCCTTACAAAGAGCGTCTAATTAAGTTTCGTATGCATTCTCTTCGTGAACGGAGACTTTTATCAGGCATGTCCTTCTTTCATAAGATAGTGAGCGGTCAATATCAGTGTGGCTACTTTCTAGAGAACATGCCTTTAAAGATTCCCCGTACCTATCCTCGCGGGACACTCAAATATATTTTTTATACCCCACCTGTAAAATCTAATTTGGGACGGCAAGCACCTCTCCGTAGAATAATTGATGAGTATCATTCCATAATCACGGTAATACCCGATCTTGATGTGTTCCACGATACGTTGCGTATATTTAGAAACAAAATAATAATGCACCTTAATTCTAATTGTTAATCATTGTTTGTTGTAATTTTCTGTTTTATATCTCGACTCATTGTTGCTTGACATTGTATTGACATTTCTTCTTTTTTTTTTTATATGACTTATTATTTATTAGACATTCTTATTAATATTTCAACAATTATTACTGTATTATTTGTTAAATTTTAAAGTGTATTTTTATTAGGTATTATTTTATTTCGTCTCTATTGTATTATATCTTCGAGCCGATGAACTGCCAATGCTATGTACGCCATTATTGTCACATGCATCAGGCCATAAATTGAATAGTGTTAATTATTTTCAATGTTTAATGTTTGTGATGTGGCAGTACTTCTTAAATAAATAAATAAATAAATAAACCCACTCGATCGAAGCTTGAGCAAAGAATGCCCAGCGCCAACCAGTGTTGTTCAAAACGGCTATACAACAATAGCACGCTCCAGACTATATGCTATTAAAATCTAACGCGCTATTAAATGCGCTATGTTATAGCGCGCTATAAATAAGAAAGCACGTGGGCGTCCTGCAGGCGCGATTATTATTGCAACACGCAAAATTTCGTAGCGCGTTACATTACATATCGTTTTTCGTTACACAGACCGCATGCTTTAACGGAATGTATAAAAGCAATATAAAATATATCAATGAACTCTCCTTCATACTTTTCAGGTTTAGGACTGTCTATAATTGGTAAAGGTTATTCTAACATTAATTTTAATAAATCGTAAATCAATTATAGGCGTATTTAAATAATTGTCACTAGTTCATTTTGCAACAGAATTTTATACTAATATCTACACACTAACAATATCTTTGCACACACTAAATAATCGTCACTAGTTCGTTTTGCAATGCAACAAAATTTTATAATAATATTTACACAATAACAAGAAAAATCGCGCGCGACGAAAATAGCGTGCTGGGACAACAAGCATACATATAGTCCACAGCGCTCACGCGATGACTGACTAAGCGCTAAGCGTCGGCGCGCGCTGTGCGAGTTATTCGATCAATTTCATTCATAGCGTGAATAGCGTCATAGCGTCGTAACGTCCACCTACATAGCGTGCGCTATGCGCTATGAGGAAATAGCGTGCTATTGAATGGCGCTATGCGCTATATTAACCATCTCTAGCGCCAACGGTCGATCGCTATGTCAAACGCAACTCTAGTAAATAGTAATTTACGGTCGATTAATACTGATACGATAAAACAGATCATAATATTCAAAATTAACCAGTCACGCGCCGTCATATATATAAATTAGATCGGTTTCTCTTAGTATTCGACTCAAAAGTTGTTAATTACCGTTGTTCCATGATAATTTGCACAACCTTCTCGTTCATTTCATCCAAGGAAGTTCTGGTGCCGCCGTAGTCTTGCGGCAAGTCTTCCTTGCTGACATACTTGTATAACGTCTTGGACTTTGGCACGTGGAAATGGATCTGTAATTAATAATAATAATGGTTTTCTTATTTCATTTCATGTCAACGGGGCTTATATATTTTTTTTTTTTACTACATATCATAAAATAAAGTCACTTTCTTTTTCCCTATGTCCCTTTATATGATTAAATCTTTAAGACTCCGTAACGGATTTTCATGCGGTTTTTTTAATAGATAGTGTGATTAAAGAGGAAGGTTTATATGTATAATAACATCTTTAAAATTGTGAAGAAATCCTAATATTTTTGAGGTTTCTAATATGATGTCGTAAATAATTAAATTTTTTTCGCGTTTGCAGTGAAAAGCAGGCTGAAACTTACGACATTTATCAGAATAATGTACTAAATATTGTACACATTGAAAAGGACTAGAAATAAGTCCGCGATGGTATATCTATATCTTATGGATATGCCACAATAACATTTTTTGTCATTTATTTTTTACGACAAGTGCCGGCTAATATTCGAAGCGATTTTAACCAATACAGCATTAATCCTTATCCAATTTAATACGTTAAATAAAATGTTGATTTAATATAGATATATATTGCGCTTTACTGTATATGATTTAAAGGAATATTTTCGAAGATATTAAAAATTAAAAATTTGCGGGCAGAAACGGCCAGCCGGGGCGACAGAAGCAATCCCGCCTGATGGTAAGCAGTGATGCAATCGTTGATGGTAAAGCGCGCTAGTTTATTCACTCTAGCCTTGAAGACACTCAAATTGTAGTCCGACGGGAAAACGCGGGGTACGCGGTATAATAGAGGAGGCGAAACGCTTCGCCCGGAACGTACTGGTGTCAACAAGGTAAGGGTGGAAACTCGCCGTACGACGGGTCGTCCGATAGTGGAACGGAGATGAGGGAGTTAAATCATGCAATTCAATAGAATTGTAATTTTTTTGTTAACGACCTGGTCTTCTTGACTGCCCTACACTGTCCTCATATATTATAAATACTATAATTTGAAGTGTCTTCCCGGTTCTTCTCCACATAAAACGACCCTTCGGAACCGTACACCTAGCATGTGACATTCTATGTTCGCCCATGTAGACTTACGTGAAATAAAGTATTTCGATTTTGATTGATTTTCTCGGTGCAAGGACTATACCATCGACAACCGGCAGAAGTTACCACCCACTAGACAAAGTCTTGCCGCCCAGCGATTCGTCGTGTTCCGGCATGATGTCTAGTGAATCCGTACGGAGAACGAGTCTGAGCAGTTGTGTTGCGATGTATGCCGGGTACGATGCGCCAATTGTAGTTGTGTCGGGAGTTTGGTCGTGGAGGATCTCCCTCTGTCCCAGCATCGTTGGTCGTGTTGTTGGGTTTAACATTGCATCACCTCGCTCAACTGGCGTCTTTTTTCCTATTCACTCAGTTTTTTTGAGTGAATAGGCTCTTAATAGACTAACGCGCTTTACCATCAACGATTGGTTCACAGCTTACCATCAGGCGGGATTATGGTCAAGCACTAGCTTATAATTATAAAAAAAAAAAGATTAGGCCAACAACATTGTGGAATAAAGGGTGTGGCACAATGGGCACGCCACAATAACGGCGGCAAGTCCCCTCTTTGAGGAATGGCTAGAGAGGGGCCACGGCGCCCTCACCTTCCGCCTGACGCAGGTTCTCACCGGACACGATTGTTTCGGGAGGTTCCTGTTCCGTATTAGGCGGGAGTAAACTCCAGGGTGTCACCATTGTGTGGATCGCCCTGAGGACACGGTGGTGCATACGGTGGAGGTCTGCCAGGCTTGGGTAGAGCACCATCGTGTCCTTGTTGCGGCGATAGGCGGCGATCTCACGCGTCCGACCCTGGTCCAGGCCATGGTTCGGAGCGAGAGTGCGTGGCAGGCCGTCACCTCCTTCTGCAAAGCAGTGATGCTGGCAAAAGAGGAGGCGGAGCGCGTGAGGCAGCGGGAATCCCAGCGCCTTCACGCCACTAGCCGCCGCAGGAGACGCCCTGGTCGGGAGACGACACCGAACTCCCAGCCACCGTAGGCGCGGGCCTGCGGGCGGTGAGCAGTGGGCAGTTCCCCGCCCGGTAAGGACCAGGCCCGAGTCGACAACGCGTTGTGTTTCACGCGCGCCTCAAAAAGATGTCAGCACATCGTGACGGAGTCCACGAAGACCGATGCCTCCTGAGTCAGGGTTGCGGGCTGGTTAAACAAGAAACCGTGGCGCTGGCCGTCGCACAGGCATGTGAAGAAACACGGGTGGGTTTTAGCCAGTAAAAGTCTGACATGTCCTTCCGCTCCGCCCAGAGCAGGAGATGATTTGAGAGATCATTTGATGATTTCCCATCCCAACAAAAAAAGGGGGTGTGGCACAAGCCTGGTAACGCGTTGGGTAGAGGTCTCTTCTCGGGATAATAAATTACACTAATTCCACTAATAAAAAGTCTTTTTCTTTACACACGCTTATACAATACCGCGACTTGGCAGGGACTGCGGGGTCGTGCGATCCGTATCTCAGTTCTTATGTTACATCTTGCTTACCTAAGCACCGGGCCCACATGTGCCCAGTAACTGGATTGGGACAGTCGGATAGGCAGTTGCGCCAGTTGCTCCATGTAAAATACTGCTGTTGGACTCCAGATGATGATAGGTAGATAATGAAACAGAGCTTCCTCTCTCCTGTTACCCTATTTTGCTGTGCCCTACAGGGTCCATAATTGATCTCACACAAATTGTTACCACCTTTATATGTACTTATGGGAAAGCAATAAAGATATTGTACTACTGATGCCAAGGAATTCAATGAATTCATTTCACTATGCATTGGAAAAAAGTTGTCGGTTTCCGAATAGAAGTTCAATCAACATGTTCGACAAATTTTTGGGTGGGGAAATGGCCTTCAACTTTGTCCTCTGCTGGGCAAAGACCTCCCCCAAGGCTTTCATTACTTTGGGGGGGCGGGAATGGCCATAGTTTCATTGGTGAAATGTTCTTAGTCTAACGCGCTGTAAGTACGCGGAAAACTCGGTTGTTCTTTTAACCAAAGGCTCATCAGAGTTGTATGTACAGTCAGTAATCTGCATAACTTGACCCGTTTTCCATTCTTCCTTAGGAGTTAGATGTAGAATAATAGATACCTAACCTCTGTTTTTTCTATTTTTTAATATAAACAATCCTGAAGTAATGGAAAAATGGTTTTTGGCGGGAAAGTCAAGATGAGTGTCACGCTCAATTTTCATTGGACTTTTAAAATTATTTAGTGTTGTTTACTAAATAAAGCGCATGATTTATGTAGTAAAAAGTGCATTCCATTAAAAATTTATAAAGAACATAGAAATATTGTAGCATAGTGGACACATCATGACTTTAGCCCAAACCCCTCCTAGTCGGCTCACGCGGGAATCGAAAGGAGGTAGGTTAAGTTAAGTTAGGACAAGTTTAGGATTCCGTGTGCAGTTTCTAGCCTGCCATCGGACGCGTCCCCAGGTGGCGGATAGGGGAACGGCCCCCAGATATAGGGGTTACCAGTTTACCGGCGCGGACCAAAATCAGATGTGGGGCGACCACTCCAGGTGGCTGACGTGACCCGAACCCCGGGTCACCATCGGGCAACACGGTCTCCTCACTGAGAGGACCTGGGGGCCCCGTTTGCTTCCGGGCAAACGAGTGGGGCTAAGAGGAAGGACACCTCGCTAAAAAACCCTTGGCTACAGCGTCTTCTCGCACAAGAAGACGTACCCAGCCCGGCCCCTCCCTATGGAGGTACCACTGTGGGCCGGCCTTTAGGCGGGAATCGCCGGCGGGGGATTGGTAGCGCAGGCTCTGCCTATTTCCCATGACCCCGCCACTAAGGCGATGTCGTTGTGCCGCTGTGGTTTTAGTGGGTATTCCCGGCTTCGGCTGGGCGAGTCCCACACACGCTTGTCGCCTGGCGGCGGATATGGTGCGTAAAGGCATTTCCACAGCGACAAAAAAAAGGATAAGTTTAGTATAAGTTAGGATAAGTTACGAAAGAAAACAAGAATAACGGAGAAATGGCTCAAAGCTAAAAACTCCTATAAAAAAAGTAATGGAAAAATATATAAGTACTTTAATTCCTAAACGATAAAGTTCAGTTCAAGATGCAGTTCCTAACATTTTTTAATTTTTTTTTAATAGTGCTAGTCACTCTGAAATGAACTTAATTATTATTGACAGAAAGTTGGTATTTGTTTAACTTGAAATAGGGTGGGGGTAGTGCAGCACTGGTTCCTTTTAATACAACGTTATTTTCTCTTTATACGAAACCTGAATATAATATGTTCAGAATAAGCAACTGAATCGATTGCAATAATTTGTACATCATTTTATATTTTTTCCCAAATACATTTAGAAATTGTTGCAGTGTAGTTACCGAGGGCACAACTCAGCTGACGTTAGATCGTATTAGGAATAGTATTAGGCGCGTGAGACAGGTCCGAGCGACCGGTGCGTTAACCATATTTTTGTTGGGACAACCAAGTAAGATATCAAGCTCAAAACTTTGTGATTTTTCATGATATCTTTTTGAAATTTTATACATAGATTCTTTACTTAAAAATACTGCACACCTGTTTCGGGTTTCGCATAAACAAAAAAAAAAAGTTGTATAAATGGGCATTAAGATCCTACAAGTTTAGCAACATTTCAGGTTAAATACATGATTTTGGTTCGACGTACTTAGTTTTTTTTTTTTATACATACCATATCAGTGATTTCTTGTTTCAGGAACGGCTTCAATAGCCCGAACAGCTTGTCTATGAAGGGCGGCGCATTTATCACGTGGATTTGCTTTATTCTGATAGGCATGGCATCCTGGGGAGTAAGATAGAAGAAAAGATGGTTCATTGTTTGATGGAGAACTGTCTTTTGCAATTTTGACGTTAAAAAAGTGTTGATTTTTAGCCTAATTTGAATGAATGGCTTTTGACTTCAATTTTTTTGTGATATAACCTTGGTTTACCTTTTATTGTGAATGTTTTGAATGCCTATAAGTGATATATCGACATGGAACGGAAGATTCGTGATTATTATTGCTATAATTCTTGTAAATATATCATTGGTGTGCCTTTTTTCATTCTGGATGTGAAATCATCAAATCTCTCAGAGCGGAGCGGACGGGCGTGTCAGACTTTTGCTGACTAAGACCCATCCTTGTTTCCTCACTTGCCTGTGCTCCGTGGCCACGGTTTCTTTTTAACCAACCCGCAACCCTGACCCAGAAGGCATCAGTGTTTGTGGACCCCGTCACGATATGCTGAGACCTTATCAGAGATTGAGGCGCGCGTGAAACACAACGCGCTGTCGACCCGGGCCTGGTGGTTACCGGGCGGCGAGCTGTCCGCTTCTCGCCGCCTGGTACTCACCAGGCCCATGCCTCAAGCCCGCGCCTACGGTGTCCGGGAGTTCGATGTTGTCTCCCGATCAGGGCGTCTCCTGCGATGGCTTGAGGCGTGAGGGCGCTGGGATTCCCGCTCCCTCATGTGCTCCGCGTCCTCTTTTGCCAGCATCACTGCTTCGCAGAAGATGGTGACGGCCTGTCATGCACTCTTTAAAATAAAATAAATAAATATGCCACTCACCTCTTGATATTTAGACAACTTCCTCGCAACAGAGATATTGAACTTCGTGATAAACTTGAGCGTGATATCCTTAACGTCCATGACCACGATGTCTTCTTCAGCTAAAAAGTCATTGGATAGCAGCCACGCGTCGCAAGACATAAAGAACAATCGAGCATCTTGGAGGTAGTCGTAATGCTCTAGACCTGGGTCGTTCAGCTGCCAAAACCAGATATTCTTATCTCCCGCTATTTGGTACTGCGCCATTTTTCTGAAAAATAGGAAAAAATGGGTTAATTATTGTGAACTTTCTGTTGGTACACAGTCCTGGATCAATTATGTAGTATTTTTGGTGCTGAAAAAAAAATAGTTTCGCGGTTTTGGACTGCATCCAGAAATAATAAAAGCGAAAATGGAAAGTTTTGCCATTACCCATATTGGAACGAGGACTTGGAATTTAATTTTGCTAACATTGTATATTTGAATTGCGTAACAGACTAACAGTAGCAATGTGTTTCATTTTGACAGTTTATCAACATTCACTGAGCTATTTACGTTCTTGAACAGTAGGCCTAGTATGAGTTTTCAATACGAAACTCGACTGTCGATATCGAGTGCGTTTGGCGCTCTCATTGGTTGAGAGTTCTTACGACCTTGAAGCGGGCCAATCGCTGAGGCAAACGCGCTCGATATCGACGAACGAGTTTCGTAATGAAAACTCATACTAGGCCTACTGATAAATGTTTCGAACATATGAAACGATGAGTTTCAAAATTATTTAGACTATGATAAAGTATACTACGCAATTAGGATCTAGTTGAACGTATGGTTATGTTATGAATTAACTTTCATTTTGAAAAATACTTTATTTAGAGATAGCCATGGACATACCCAGGTGGCGGCAGCTCAACGGAAATCTCCCAGAACATTATAAACTCCCTAATTACTAAACAAAGTTATAAACGAGGACTTATATCTAATTTTTAAATAAACCACACAGAGTAGACACTAATAAAATGTACGGTGTAATTAACAAAAACCGCGTGCGACTGTAGCCAATAAAGATTACCCACTCTAAAAATTTGACTTGCCCCCTCCTAGGCCTGACTTGCCTTCCCCTAGGCCTGACTTACCCCCCTCCACCCCTAGGCCAGAATCTGGGTACGCCCATGGAGACAGCGCTGGCTTGGTAATACTGGTCTTAATAATACCTACTCTTATTTTTTGTGACAAGAATCTCACAAACATGGCTTACGATAAAATAACAGTGGAAAGGTCATTGCTCTTGTCATTGACAAATAATATACGGTATATTATTAGTCTTAGTTTATCGGTAGGTCATCGGCAATAGAAACCGGCCCGCATCTGGAAACTTTTGGCTTTTCAGAAGTTCTACGCTTTCGAAAAGGTTAAAAGCTAGTTCTGTAAAGGCCCAAAGTTTTCCAACTTTGCTATTTTATAATAATATGTAAGTACTTAAGTGTTGCGACGGCCCCGGGTAAGACTACCAGGTCGGGAAAAGTGTTACCTATTGGGTAATTCTGATTTACGATGCAGCTACATTAAGCTGGTTAAAAATATCTAGCTATAAATAATAGCTAATAATGTATAGGTACAATCCTCGTCTCGCGGTTTTTGTAACCAAACTGCTACGAAGCGATTAAACCGGTTTGTATAAAATTTTTGAGTGCATATCAGGTCGAATCGGCCAACAACTTTTTTTTATACATACTTATTTATGGTAAAACAGCGTTTGCCGGGTTATCTTGTATTATTTAAAGTTATGCGATGAAACTTGTTCCAAAAATATCCACAAATGCTAAATACCTAAACGGAAATAATTGCGTCACTATGTAAAATTAGTTATACTGAGCGATCCAGTATCAAATAGCGATAAATCAAATCTGACGCTTCATATACATTTATGTGTATTTATATATTTATTTAATACTTTATTCTACACCAAAAACACAATACTTTACATAAAATATACAAAATATACAATGGGCGGCCTTATCGCTAATGCAATCTCTTCCAGGCAACATTAATATGTATATTGTTATATATGTACGTATGTACAGACTACAGCACATCAAGCTGCTAAAATCTGTAAGATTTCCTTATTAGATTTTCAACTTTATCTGTAAAGCATTAAGGCTCAAGGTTGATTGGGAAAATCCGACAGTTTGGGGTAGCTTCACGTGCTGTTGTCGGTACATTCAATTATTATCAAGTTATGTGTTGAGTTAGTTATCTTTATGTAATGTACTAAGATACATGCTAAAAGTTCTTCATTCTTTAGTTATTTTAATTACATCTTTTTGATGACGTACAAATAAATTCCCATTTATTTCGGGTCAGGGCATCATGTCTTCTAGCTCTCATCACGAAAATCAAGTACTATCATACATGACATGTGGCAACAATATCGATTAAAATATAAGAGTTTAGCGTCTGTAGCCGAACTAGGTATATCCTGTATTTCGGCTATCAGCACCATTCCCCTCGTGAACTACCCCAAGAATGTGCCAATCAAAAGGCATATAAATAATTAGGTACATTCGTGCTATATATAATACAGTATAATAAAGAATAATAATTGATTAAAATAATAAACAAATACAAAATAATAATTAATGAGTAATTTAGAAATTAACTGTCTGGTGGGCAATTGCTCAGCAGTTGATGTCGGGAATGTGTATGTATACTAGTTGCGCGCTAAACTTTGCTTGCAAGATGCAGGATTTAAGTGACACCAGTATAACGCATTGTTCGCATGTGGTCTTATTGATATCGTTACAAGCTACTGCTATTGTTATAATATTTCCTTCAAAATGACTTAGGCTATGATTAAGAGTGTTATACAATGATGGTGCGGAAGGTAGTTGCTTTGTCTACCAACTGGTCGTTGTTGATCCACAGGAGATTGGAGATTAGACCCATAAGGATAATAAAGATTAGGTAAACACATGACCAAATATAATATAAAATTTTACGTAATCATCATGGTAACAATATTAATGAATTTTGAAATAATCTTTTTTTCCCGTGAATTAATTCCAATTTCCCCGAAATTTGGTAATTTTTAAAAAGGGACAACACCATTTTGACGGTACTATTATAAGTACTAAGCGGCCACGTGACGCGTGCCCTGCCCCCCACCACCCTCGGAGGGGTTGCCTACCGCACATGTATTAAGTTACCTCTTTTTTGTGAAATAATATTTATTTTTAGGGGGATTTTTTTAAGTTTAGCCCGGCTTTGTATCCATTAGTAGAATCAGTTATCAATACCTAACAATACCTTCACGGATCGGACAGGGTTTTCTTTACATATTGTATAATGTACAGAGTATTCTACCTATCTATCCATCTACTATCGTAAAGATAGTTCAATAAATACTCTGTTTTAATTACACTGTGTTAGTTGGTTCTGCAAGTTATAGCAGAGATTAGAACGAATTACTAACAGCCATAAACTTGGCCTAGATTAGTGTAGTCACGATCACGACCATCCGCAAAGTGCTGCTAAAATGCAAGACACAGTTGCAGACTTCTCTATTCCGTGGTTACAGAATAATTATAATTGTAGTAAGGTAGATTATACTTTAGAGCACCATTTGCAAAGGCTTTCGAAAGACAAGTGGAGCTTGAAGAAAGGGATATAGAAAAATATGAATTAATGAGGTAGTAGGTAGTGAAATGGTCAATAAAACGTTTACGTAAATCATGTAGATGATATCTACACGAACATATAAAAGCGTATGTTCTGTTTAATTATCAATTTTCGGGGCGAAGTCTAGCTTTGAAAATCCAACAGCGCGCTTTTATTTAAACTGTTACATAGATGACTATCGGAATCTACTGCATATTGTCAAGTTTTTGATTGATCAAGGTTCACAGGCATCATATACTCACGAGATTTTCAAAGCCTTTTGCATAGCCGGTGACAATGGATCCCTGTGGTTGACCAGCTCCGGAGAATTGTCTCTGATTTTAAAGAATAGCTCAATAGTCTGCTTTGTCTTGTCCATGTCATAGTAGCAGCTGTGAAGGAATCTCAGGATGATTCTGTCCTCTGAAACACAACAATGATTAATTGTTATATTTTGCTTCCAAAAATTAGAACGCTATACGCCATTAGCAAGTATTAGTGCGCAATAAATAGGTTGCTACACTAATTGGTGAGTCATATTTGTTTTTTAAGTTTTATCTACCGGTTGGGTAGCCAAAACACTGAGGAGCTTTCCGCAATAGTGGAAGGCTGTGGGGAGACCTAGTGCTTTTTGGAGATCTTCAGGTTTTATGCTGTAAATCCAAGTATTGTTGTCTTCAAGTAAAAATATAGGAAATCATTCCATAATCGTGTCATACCCTGAAACCCTACATGAGAATCATTTAATACATCATGGTGTAATAAATGCTTCTCCTACATACCATTTTTGTTGTCACCGTCACGTCACCGCTTGACTTCACATCTAGACTGTTGTCTTGTCATCATAGTTTACACAATTCCACACAATAATCGCTGATTACATAATAGGCTTGGTCACAAAACATTGCTTCTGATCCTTTCCGTATAGCATGGAATGTATGTAGAACAATGTATGTTGCTATTATATCTACCCAGTATGTGGTCTTTGCGTCACCCTAAGGTTCACTGGCAGAAAATACCTCAGACATTAAGCCCTTTTACAGTATTTTTTACTAGTGGTATAAGTTTTAAAACTAAAAAGTTAAAAAGATATGTGTTGTGAGAGGATAAGAATCTTAGATCTCTCAGTTCGGAGTTCGGAATCCGAGTAACTGTTTTAAACTAAAATTGTCCGCTAACTTGTAGACAACATTGGTTATTTTTATATAACTTGTTTTCTTTGTGTCACCCACGTCTGGTATTAAACAGGAAATATGTTAAACACGCTTTTTCATGATATCATATAGTTAGTTATAATGACTAATGAAAGAGCGTGACAAATTGAGATCTAAAAACCTAGGAAACATTACATGAACTGATAGCAAGTCATCTAACTGCAAGACAAGTTGACAATGACATCGATGATGTGATTATCACAAAGTGCGTTTTTTTACAATAAAGGTGTTTTTAGAAGCGATATTGACGTAACCGCTTCGATTTGAAGTAGGTACAAAGGCACGGACGACAGCAGATCGAAACTGTCAAACATTCCCAATCTACCTTGAGCTTTAATATTTTAGCGATAACGTCGAAAATCTAACAAAGAAAATTCACAGAGTGTAATAGCTTGATGAGTCGTCTGTACAAATAATTAAGACGGTAAGAATGAGTTAGTTAAGGTGTGTTACCTATTGTTTAGAGATAGCATAACATTGATAACTTAGAACATACATATAGGATTCTATAGGACGTCCACTTGAATACAATTTAAAGGAACATGCATAAGTTAAAATCTGCACCTTATCACAAAAGAGATAAAGGTAAAAGTTGAATGTAAATATTTTACAATACTTATTGTGGAAAACTTGGTATACCATAGTAGGAACACCAAGGCCGGCTCGGTGGTAGGCCACAACATCGGCCGCCGGTAGAAGTTACCACCCACCAGACAAAGCCTTGCCGCCAAGCGATTTGTCGTGTTCCGGCATGATGTCGGGTGAAGCCGTACGGAGGACGGGTCTGAGCAGTTGTGTTGCGATGTGTGCCGGGTACGATGCGCCTAATGTGGTTGTGTTGGGAGTTTGGTCGTGGAGGGTTTTCAGATCAATCTCCCTTTGGCGCAGCATCGTTGGTCGTGTTGTTGGGTTACCATTGCATCACCTCGCTTAACTGCCGTCTTCCTTCCTATTCGTTCAGTTTTTCTGAGTGAATAGCCTCTTAATAAACTAGCGCGCTTTACCATCAACGATCGCATCACTGCTTACCATCAGGCGGGATTGCGGTCAAGCGTTAGTTTATAATTTAAAAAAAGAAAAAAAAGGCATGTAGCAACGGATTCCCATTCATTGTATAAACGTTCAACGGCCTATATCGGGTGGCAAATATTCTTTGTACGATTCGGACGATTGTTTTCATGTGAGACACCGGGGCTTGCAAGCATTTTATGGGGGCGTCGGGCTTCTCATACAATTTTTAGAAATCTGTACGAGGAACGTACATGTTGTGATATATATTACACAAAGTTTATGGTAGCAAGAGCATGGGCCTCTAAAGATATCATATTGATACCGTAGATGTTTGTTCATTTTTCCTACTTGAGAGCTTGATAACCTGTGATCGGTCATACGAACAAGTTAGAAGCCCGAAACGGCGATAACCGTTTCAGCATTAGATTATTTTTATTAGTGTGGTGATAATTTATTGCTTTATCGTTTAAAAGTATTTGCCTTGGAGTATTGAAAGTGCCCGTGGAATTTATTGCCCGCTTTTCTCCGTAGGAAACTACTACGCTGTGGAATGGGGAACTAGGTTACGGCCAATCTCTTGACAATTCAAAAGTATCTCTGCCCGAGGGTAATTCTCGCAGAAATCGTGGCCCTGGCCTACAGGCAAGTGAAGGTACACGGGTGGGTTTTAGTCACTAAAAGACTGACACGCCCTTCCGCCCAGAGCGCGTGAGACTTCATTTGATGATTTCCCATCACAAACAAAAAAAAGGAGTAATTCTCGCAATTTTAAGTTAAGAACGTTTATTCAGTCTGATCTCAGTGTCTATCTGTAAAACATGCCTAACTGTAATTTCCCTACAATTTAGACAAGTTTTTGTCAGTAGGTAATGTCGTTAAGATGAGATTGCGACTAGAATTTAGACGGATATATATTTATATTAAATTAGGAGAAACGGCGTTCTAATATTTCCTGAATAAAGAATCCGGTTACAATTCTTATTGTTAAAACTTGTTTCTATGGTTTTGCATTTCAATGCTATCAACTTTAAGTTGTCAAATTAGGAATAAGTACAAACTTTTAATATCCATTAAATTACCTTGATTATTTGTTTACGTCCCGTGTTGTGTATTATGTAAGAGTAGACCGGTATTTTACGGTATATGTATAGAAAGAAATAAATCATTTGGTTGCGCTGGCTATAGGCATTATCTTTGCCAGAGTTAGTATGTTACTTCACAAACTTTTTCAATTTAAAGGTATTTTTAGTATTCAAACAAGACATAATAGCTGGTAATGAATCACTACGGTACCGTCAATAATGACCGTGAGTCCGAAATCACCATGTGGTATCGGGCTTGGAATAGTACCAAACCCTATCGTCCCGTGGGTGTCGTAAGAGGCGACTAACGAACTCTCACCAGGAAGCGGGCAGCAGCGCTTCTCCTGTGGACTAACTGTGGAATTACTGCGATCCCCAACCCGCCTGCCAATTGTGGGGATAAAGGCTAAGCAGTTGGTAATAAGCCTTTGGTGAGACCTTTGATCAGCAGTGGACCTCTTTAAGCTGAAGAAGAAGAAGAATCACTATGCATGGTTTCAACGCAAAATTAAATTCTCTTAGAATTGATATCTACCATTCGGTTTCGTATACAGTATGTTAAGAAAACCCTGTCCGACCCGTGACGGTGTTGTTAGGTAGCGATAACTGATTCTACTAATGGATACAAGACCGGGCTAAACTTAAAAAAAATCCCCCTAAAAAATAAATATTATTTCGCAAAAAAGAGGTAACTTAATAAATGTGCGTTGAGCACCCTTCCGCGGGCGGCGGGCGGCAGGGCACGCGGCACGTAGTCGCATCGCTATTCGCTCATAATAATACCGGTGTTTGTTGTCACTTTTTTAAAAATTACCAAATTTCGGGGAAGTTGGAATTAATTCGCGGGAAAAAAAAAGATTATTTCAAAATTCATTTGTATTGGTACTATGATAATTACGTAAAATTTTATATTATATTTGGTCATGTGTTTACCTAACCTTTATTATCCTTATGGGTCGGACAGGGTTTTCTTAACATACTGTATATCTTAAATTCAGATCATAACAAAGGATTATTTGCTAATATCACTATAATGTGCTGCGTTTATTTTAACTTGAAAAGTTCTGTTTCTGATATCATTGTATTGAAAAATCTCATAACATCCATACAAGTTGAAGATTGGGTTAAAAACCCTTCCAATATTGTTTGATACCATCAAAAGAAAGCGTGCCCTTGGTATGTATTACACAATATATCCGTTACACGTAGTAAAGTATTATTTTTTGAAGTAAAATGTTGTGCCATGCATCGAGTTATTTTTGTGTTGTGGGTGTTTGTGTGTGCGTCTACAACAATTTAACCTCACATACACAAACAGCCAGACCTGTAGGGTAATTACGTAACTTACCATGACTATCAGTAGCAATACGTTTCATTTTGACAGTTCAACAACATTCATTGCGTTACTTACGTTGTTGAGCAGACGCATTTTGGAACATATGAAGCAATGCATTAGCAATATGCTTCGAAATGTTACCAACTGATATTAATAGTGTCTTACGCAATTAAGGGAACAACTACCTGTATGCAATACAAATATTTGTTCCGTGTGCGAATAAAACCAGCGACACGCAACGCAGCAATCAATGGCTCAGCCACGACGTCAACCATATAAACTTACCTTACCGATAGGGTATACAATCTACTTATTTGCACCTATCACTCGTGAAATTGTGAACCATCCCAGCTGATCGACTTTATATAACACTAGCGGCTGCCAGCGACTTCGTTCGCGTGGAGTTAGTTTTGCTCCGCTCCTATTGGTCGCAGCGCGATGTTATATAGCCTAAAGCCTTGCTGGATTAATGGGCTATTCAATGCAAAAAGATTTTTTCAAATCGGGCCAGTAGTTCCTGAGATTAGTGCTTTCAAACAAACAAACAAATTCTTCAGTTTATATATTAGTATATATTTTACCATGAAAAGTTAGGTCAAGCTTGGAGTAAGCTCCCAGTAATGTCAATACCTAGCACTAGTTGGAATTATAGGTCATTCCACGCTCACGTCGTCTGTTTTTTACGTTGAGATTCTTAGAGAATCTTCTTCTTCAGCTTACAGAGGTCCACTGCTGGAAAAAGGTTTTCACGATGATCGGTCTTGTGCTGCCCGCATCCATCGGCTTTCCGCGGCCGATCATCAGTCATCAGTCCACCTTGTTAGGGGCCTCCCTCCGCTGCGTCTTCTGGTACGTGGCCGTCACTCCAGAACCTTACTGCCCCATCGGCCATCGGTTCTACGAGCAATGTGCCCCGCCCAGTGCACTTTCTTAGAGAATAGCACTGCTGATTAGTCGGCCTCGACGGTAGCCGAGTTAGTCTCAGTAAGTAAGCCAGGCTACCGTGACCAAACGTTTTGCCATGGAAGATTTTGAATATCGAATCGACAATGCATTAAATTGTAAAATAATTTTAGCAGTCACAATTTTTGTGAAATGCGACAACCCAAATCTCACGAGATAGAATTATAAATTGAGGTAACGGAATGGACTATGATTGTACGAGCATATCCAGGCCTTCAAATCATCAAGCTACTACAATCAGTCAGATTTCTTTATTAGATTTTAAACTTCATCGCTAAAGTATTAAGACTCAAGGTTGATTGGGACTATTTACCAGTTTATTTGCAAATTATTTCATCAGCTCTCAAAACGGTGAAGGAAAACATCGTGAGGGAACCGGCTTGTCCAATGTCTAAAATAGAGCCAATAACTTCGAAGACAGGTCACTGGGCCAGCGTGGTAAATTATGGCCCACTCCCTCTCATCGAGAGGACGCCTGTGCCCCAATAGTGGGAACAATATAGGCTGCTTATGTATGTTATGTCAGGCCATCGTTTTGTCGAAATGTAGTGGTATAAAATAGTTATGAGTATAAAAATTTACTTACCTAAATCCTTGGGTAAATGAGGCTGCTTGTTTATCCAGTCCCGAAGCTGCTCCACCTGCTTTTGCCTCTCTGGTGAGATCTTTTTATCCATGTTGAGGGTCACCTGTAATTATGTGAACATTTTATTAGTAGAGAGTAGGTTTCGAAAGGAAAATAGGTCTTATAGTTGTTAATATAAGTCTAAAATTACCAATCCGCTTTGAAGAAGTTGGTGATTAATGCTCTTGCCTTCCCTGTACGAGAAGGCCTTTACCTTATATTGAGCAGTTACAGCTGCTACCTATTAATAAGGCTTAAAACTGTAGCTAAAACGAACCTATCGCCGATTACAGTAGTTATATTTCAATTTATCGTCACCATTTAATTCCTTTGGAGAACTTTTCAAAGACCTTAGCGCCAGTTCGTCACTAGATACCGTCTGTCGGATACCCAACGAGAGCATCGACACAAATACGACGAAACGGAATATTAACGAAATATGACGAAACGGTGACGTCATGACTCCTCGCTCATTCGTTACCACAATCCATCATATCGTAGTACTATAATCTCATTCTATTATATTCTCTGGCTTACAATTTGCATGTTACATGGATAAATTATGCAATGCCGTACAGTCACGAGCACAACTTTTACTACGAACAGCAGCGGAATAATAGCGTACCACACTATCAGTAGCAATGACTTTAACACATACATTGTATCTTTAATGTTATTGAGCAGACAATTTGTTGTAACAATAGATTAGCAATATCATTCAAAATTATTCAGAAGGAGATTGGTGAAGTGTTACGCTGTGTTTGTGCTACCACTTGTGTGACTTCTAAAAATGATATATTTGCCGTCATATTGACAATAGATATTAATGGATGAATCATGAAATCAGATATTATTGCCAAACTGACAAAGGTACCTATATTCTGCCCGCGACTTGTTTAACCTATCTCGTGGTATTGAATAGCCTTGCCCGAGCAAATACTTCATATTAGCTTAGCATGTTTTTTTTATTCTGTAGTCTCAGGAATTAGGATATTATAATTTTTCGAATGCGCCTGTTAGTATCACAAATTAGGACGTTCAAACGAACTAAGTGTACGGTTTTATTATTAGTTACATAATGTATACTACAGTAAACAGTTAGATACCTATGTGCATTATACTTACCTAAAAGTATGTTGCTGTTTACAACCGATATGAAGTAACTTCTTAACAATTTTTTTAACAATTTTCCTGTGTTCTGTCACACCACTAAGCACTCATTCGTCCTAGAACGTGAGTTCAATCGAGCGAGGATAATGATCAAGTGCTTATGGAGTATATTTCCTTGGTTAATTTGGTCAGTTTAAAACAGTAATAATAAACTTCATTACCTCCACTTCAATACATCAACTGATAATGAAAAATTTCCAAATGAGATTTTTAGTTGGATAGAGTATACCCGTCTACAACGTAGAACTGCTCTTATTGACGAACAGTTATATGTGGTACCTACTTAATAATATTTAAACAAATAAGATTACATAACATTGATTTTCAAGTGTAACATGGTACAACTGATACCTTACTACATTACATGTGTTAGTTAGCAATCAAAGTATTTTATTTGGAAATGAACTAAGCAATTCAGTAAGTACTTTATAAATTAGTGGCTGACAGCGACCCCGCCTGATAGCAAGCAGTTATGCATTTGATGATGATAAAGCACACTAGATTATTATTAACCTATTCATTCTAGCCTTTAAAGTGGTTAAATTGTATAATCTGACAGGAACACCGCTGCAGGAAAATTGTTCCGGACCGTACTTCGATGTATGCTGTACCTATGCGGTACAAACGGTATAAAAGACGAGGCGAAACGCTTCGTCCGGATCGCAGCGGTGTCAATATCTAATGTCAACATCAATAAATATGTCAGTATGTATATGTCCACTTCATTCATCATTTATAAATTATTGTTACATCGTTTATACTTTTCCCGGAAGATATTCCCGAATATTTGGTCACTACATTAGGTACCGCGTTTTAGATTTTAAGACAGACAGACAAAACTTCTACAAACCACTTTACAAATACAGAATATTTCATCTTAAGGTTTTTTTATATACTTCATTCAGGTAGAGGTTATAAGACAATTGAAATAAAATCCCTAAAAACAACTGAAGATCAGCTTTGAGGACTGGCAGAGTGCGTCATATTTTGAAATAAATAATTTATGATGTACATATTTAAAACTAAATACGCCGTACGGCTTTCATGTTTAGATACTGTTTAAGTAGGTGCCTACTTACTGCAATTATGACTTACTATGAGTAGAGACAGAGGCCCATCTAAATTGGACATGTATCGAGGAAGTAATAAGGGTCAATGTTATAATGGAGCATGAGGGCAAGGTGTTTCGATCGTTTTATCTCCTGTTATAATAATAAGTAAAGCTCTTAGTAATAGATAATATACTCATAACTGTATTCTTACTTACTTACTTCCGTAACACTTTCCTAAAGTTTTCTGTAAAACTGTAAATATTTCGAAAGTCTAAAAACTTATTTAAGTACTTTAATTATGCTTAGTAAAATTAGTAATTGAAGTGTATTAATCAGTAACTATAATAAATAAAAAAAACATTTTAATTCGAGTATCACTAACTCGTATAGAAATAATACATTCATAATCACATTACAAATACCACACTCAATCACTTTTTCTACATACATGCCTATACCTAATGAAGTTAGTTTCCTGTTTTATACTGCTAATCATGCAATCACATGGTGTTTTTTTTCCGAATGTGGAAAAATCCTCATGGACTATCCTCCGCTCGGGAACGCGGAGCGGTACGTCGGACTGTTACCGGCTAAAAAACCATCTAAGCGTTCGTCATCTGCCTTTCCGGGGTACCGGGTCCTCCCAATAGTCCTCTGCTGCAACATGCAGGGATCCTATAATTAAACGTAATACTAACTATACGACATAAAAACTGTAAACAAATATAAATTAATGGGAAATTTATATTTATTTAACTTGAAATAGGATGGGGTGTACATCACTGCGTACTTTTACTAAAGGGCTGCATTTCGTGTCTCTGTGTTTCCACATTGTTTTTTCTTCTAAACTACATAACGCATTTTGATACGGTTTTCACTTCATTTAGATACCCAATTTATCCCGGGCAGTTACATAATATAATAAGTTTCTACCAACCCGCACTGGATCCGCGTGGTACCTAGACTAGTACACAGCTACAACGTGCGTCCCTTCCTCTCAATGAGAATAGGTCTATGTCCCAACAATGGGAAAATTATGGTATTGGTCGCTTATTAGAAGGATAGGGTCGCAGTGCAGTTGTGGAATTCATCACCCGACTGACATGACGACTGCTTATCGACTTTTCTTTTTTTTAATAATTATAAACTAGTGCTAGACTGCAATGGCGCCTGATGGTAAAGCGTGCTAGTTAATTAAGCCTATTCACTTAAAAAATCTTAGTGAATAGGACGGCAGGTGGCAGTTGAGCGAGGTGATGCAATATTAAACTCAACAACACGACCAACGATGCTGCGCTAGAAGGAGATTGATCTGAAAACCCTCCATGACCAAACTCCCGACACAACAACATTTGATGCATCGTACCCGGCACACATCGTAACACAACTAGTCAGACCTGTCCTCCGTACGGCATCACGCAAGATTTTGTCTGGTGGGTGGTAACTTCTGTCGGCAGCCGATATTATGGCCTGCCACCGAATGAATATTTGTAGTAAATATTCTTAAATTTTTGTTTAGTTTTACAGTATTGTTTTTGGTCGTATGTATTATTTTTTGTGTCCTTTAAATTTTCACACGCTGTTTAGGTACATCTCTGTGTCTATTGTCTTATAGCAAGTTTGCTGGAAGAGATTCTTCTTATGAAACAAGCATCACGTTAGTACCTATTTTTTTGTTTTATCTTTTTTGTGTGTTTATATGTATATTAAATCTATACATAAATGGTATAATAAATAGAAATAAAAAGCCTAAGTGGCAATGAAAACAATAGTTCACTTAGGTACCCTTTTTTTTCAAGAAGTCATCAAATGACTTCTCCCGTTCTGGGCCGAGTGGAAGGGCGTGTCAGACTTTAAACCCATCCGTGTTTCTTCACTAGCCTGTGCGACGGCCACGGTTTCTTTTTTAACCAACCCGCAACCCTGACCCAAGAAGCATCGGTCTTCGTAGACGACACGATGTGCACGATGTGCTGACATCTTTTTGAGGCGCGCGTGAAACACAACGCGTCGTCGACTCGGGCCTGTAGGCCTAGTATGAGTTCTCAATACGAAACTCGATCGTCGATATCGAGCGCGTTTGGCGCTCTCATTGGTTGAGAGTTCTTGCGACCTTGAAGCGGGCCTATCGCTGAGTCAAACGCGCTCGATATCGATGATCGAGTTTCGTCATGAAAACTCATACTAGGCCTACTTGTCCTTTCCGGGCGGCGAGCTGCCCACTGTTCACCGCCCGCAGGCCCGCGCCTACGGTGGCTGGAAATACGATGTCGTCTCCCAATACTAAACTGTGTGTCCGGTACATGCAACTTTGACTTTCTAATATTTGTTATCTCTACTATTTTTATCTGATCATCATTGGATAATGGTACTTATTGAATAGATTAGATATTGACCTAATGTATTCAATAAGCACCTAGGTATTAGGTATGTCGAAGCTTTTTTTTTTTGTTTTCCTTTATAATAACAACAGAAAATAATATGTAATAATATTTTATGAAATTAAAAAGGCACTGAATAAAATAAACAAAGTTATATTTGTTTTGATATAATGGTAGTGTATTTTAAGTATTTGTAATTTGGACCTCGATGACTTAGTAATAAATAAAACATATAAATTAATTTATAATGTAACGTAACTGTTACGAGGACTACATTTCAAATCGTGGTTATTGTTAGATCTATTAACCGCAGTCTACATCATTAATTAATATTTACCTGTCATTTATGTAAATGATTTACCTCTTAATAAGTAATAGGTATCTACCAGAATTGTTATTTTTCGTGTCTGTATTTTCCTCCACAATATAATGTTAATCGTTATTATTCGGAAGTAACTATATTAATTTTTTAATTGTCCGCGAAGAATTAGAAGTAGCTAAACTCATCAAAACCATAAACTGCAGATTTTTGTATAGAAAATTACGTGGTAGAATATAAGAAACATTACGACATATATTCACAAGTGACGACGTGAGGGCAACGTTACGAGACGATGCAAATGTCAGCGCTGCAGAGTTGGTGTACGGCGAAGTGTTGCGTTCACCCGGAGATTTCTTTTCGCTGTCAAAGCTTGAAGTCTCTGAGAACGATACATTTGTGCAAGAACTACGACAAAGGATCCGGAAAATATCATCCGTTCCGAGACGGCAGTTGAAACAAGGACAAATATTTGTACATCCAGAATTAAAGAACTGCAGTCAAGTTTTTGTACGTTGTGACCAAGTTTCGAAGGCTTTGACTGCACCATATTCGGGTCCCTATCAAGTTTTAGAAAAATATGACAAATATTTCAAGATATTATGTAATGTTGTAAAGAAAAATATAAGTATAGATCGCCTTAAACCAGCCTTTGTAATAGAAAGCGACTCGTGTCAAGATTCATCTATTCCTAAAAAGGGAGAAACAAACCTAAATAACAAAAGACGAACAAGATCGGGTCGCGTAATTAAACCGGCGGGTACGATTTTGCTCATGACCCCTACCTGTACGAAGTTACAACTTTTTAGTTACTGTAATATGTGTGTAACCGGTTAGTTTTTACTAAGTAGCTATTTAGAGGACAATTATTTAGTTGATTAATATTATTTAATGTAACGTTTAATCATAAAAATGTTTAATCATATACTTAAAGTGAGCATGTATGAAATGTAATCTTAATTCTGTATTACTCGTACCTAGATAACTTATAAAAATAGACGCTGATGTTAAATGTTATAAAAAAAATTGACTAATTGTTTGTTAGTGATATATTTTCTTCTTTTTATTTAAGGGGGGAGCTATACTGCCTGCAGCACATTTCCTTTTTTAGTATGATGAGATTGTGATCTCACGGTACTTAATTACAGATAAGACCACTGTCTGGTGAAGTCTGTGACGTCCTTCTCCCCACCTGAATGCGACTCGCGTGGTGAGCGGCGAATATGGCGTTACAAGTCAGCAGATTGGGATGAGATGCGCCACTTCTTTGCGTCTTATCCTTGGCAGCAGATCTGCTTCTCTTCTGGCAATCCATCGAGCTGTGCCGACGCTATAGCCGACGTGGTGCGTCAAGCTATGGAGTATTTTATCCCCTTCAATGACATGCCCGTCGGTGGCTCGGCTTGCCCATGATTTAACGCCGACTGTGTTGAAGCTGAACAGCGTAAGCACACGGCATTCCTCTGGGTTGACGCTCGTGACCGTGGAGCTCTGGATTTAAGCTCAAAGAAGAGAGCCTTTAACCGTGCTGCCAAGTCCTACAAAAAGGCGCTTAAGAAGGCTCGCTTCGACCGCATTACTAATATTGGTAACAAGCTCTCTGCGCACCCTTCCAGTAGCAGATCTTTCTGGTCCCTAGCCAAATCGGTCGAGGCGAACTTCTGTCGGCCCATACTGCCTCCGCTGGTTAGGCCTGATGGAGCATTGGCTCATACGGCGAGAGAGAAAGCAGGTCTCTTTGCATCTCTCTTTGCCCATAGTTCGCATCTTGACACTGGCAGTGCTACTCCACCTAATTTACCTCATTGCGGAACGTCAATGCCGAAGCTTCGCATTAGAAACAAGGAGGTTCTGAGAGTATTGTGTCGTCTGGACGTGAATAAGGCTAGTGGTCCAGATGGTATACCAGCGATTGTTCTTAAGGCTTGTGCGCCCGAGTTGTCTCCTGTATTGACGCGCCTGTATCGCCTCTCATTTAGGACTGGTATAGTGCCCAAGTCCTGGAAGCTAGCCAACGTGCAGCCCATGCCCAAAAAGGGTAGTCGTGCCGATCCTACCAACTATCGGCCGATTTCAATAACCTCCATACTCTGCAAGATTATGGAGCGTGTATTGAACTCGCGCCTCTTGGCTTACCTGGAAGGTGATCTCCTCAGTGACCGACAGTACGGTTTTCGACGCAATCGGTCAACTGGGGACCTACTAGTGTATGCCACTCACTTGTGGGGCGAGGCCCTCGAGAAAAATGGGGAAGTGATTGCCGTCTCCCTTGATGTCTCGAAGGCCTTCGACCGGGTATGGCACGCTGGTCGCTGGCCTTTTGAGTAAGCTTTCAGCGTACGGCATTTCCGCTGGCCTGACTGGCTGGGTAAAAGATTTCCTGACTGAACGGTCCCTCCGAGTTGTTGTCGACGGATGCTCATCTGAGCCCATGTCGACCAATGCCGGTGTTCCTCAGGGGTCTGTTCTCTCTGCAACTCTGTTCCTGCTGCATATTAACGATCTGCTGATGCCCGGTATCTATGGGTATGCAGATGACAGCACAGTTGTGGAGAGATACCTGCCGGAAGCTCGGGCTAGTAAGGAAACAATCCGGTCCGAAAGAGAGGCCATGGTAGAGCGTACGAGTGCTGCACTACAGGCAGTCTCCGAATGGGGCAATGCCAATCTTGTAGCATTCAATGCCGCCAAAATACAGGCGTGTCTTTTCACCGCCAAAAGGAGCCCGTTCGCCTTGGCTCCTACTTTTCAGAATGTATCCTTGGAGTGTACCGACCGCCTTCAGCTTTTGGGAGTTGAGATTTCCTCGAACCTTAACTTTGGGCGGTTCATTGAGTCCAAGGCCAGGGTGGCTGCCAGAAAACTAGGCATCATAGCGAAGGTCCGGCGGTACTTCACACCAAGGCAGCTTCTAATTTTGTACAAAGCCCAGGTCCGCTCGTGTGTGGAGTACTGCAGCCACATTTGGGCTGGTGCTGCGAAATGTCACCTGTGTGCGAAGAGGCTGATTGGCGACCCAGACTTAACTCGAAACGGTCTCCAAAGCCTGGAGCACAGGCGTAGAGTAGCCAGCTTTTCGGTCTTCTATAGGATGCATTCTGGTGAGTGTGCAAGGGAATTGCATGATTTAATTCCCCCATCTCCGTTCCATCATCGGACGACCCGTCGTACGGCGAGTTTCCACCCTTACGTTGTAAATACCACTGCGATCCGGACGAAGCGTTTTGCTTCCTCCTTTATACCACGTACATCGACGGACTGGAACAATTTGCCAGCGGCGGTGATTCCGTCACACTACAATTTGAGTGTCTTCAAGGCTAGAGTGAATAGGCTCTTAATAAACTAGCGCGCTTTACCATCAACGATCACATCACTGCTTACCATCAGGCGGCATTGCGGTCAAGCGCTGGTTTATAATTTATTTAAAAAAAGAGGACACAATATTACTATACTTGAGCCAAATTCCATAAAGAATAGAGGTAAACAAACCGTTGCTAGGCAAGAGTAGTTTACGCCTAAAATACAAATGTTAACGACCTTTTCTACATAGATGATTTTCATAAAAGTAGTAACCCTACTTCCTACTAATGTAAATTGTTTAATTGTGTTTAGATATTTATGATTTGCATAAAACGCTTAACCAATTGGAATGAAATATGACACACATGTAAGCTAATTTCTTATTAGGTTAAATTTTTGGATACATGTATATTATACTTAGTCCATACTTGAAAGTATTAGAATGTATATGTTATGCAGTTGATTTAAAAGTAATTAAAATACGCAAAATGGTATTGACAAATGGCTTAACTTTATTCATTGGTTGAATTCGACAAAATGTGTTTAATACCTGGATTTCATCCATCTTTCTTTTTTTGTAGGGCTATCACGTAAAATTTATGACGACTTTTTAATGGTTTTTCGAAATACCAAGTTATTATGCATGTTATTTTAGTGATTCTATTGAAATTTGCTGCAATAAGAATTGTTAATAAATAGTTAGCATGTAAAAGTCGATAATCATGAAAATAACAATAGGTTTGTAAACCGTGAGTAGTGATAACCCTAAATTGGTTTGTTTACCTCTATTCTTTATGGAGCTTGGCGTTGGTATAGGTACGGCTTTAGTGATAAAGTTGTAGTAACTTGATGTGCTGTCGTCTGTTATAGATGGTATTAATCTCTTGTACCTACGTACTCTTAATTGAACTAGCTACGTTATGTAACTATGCATGTATTTTCGTATCTATAGGTAACTCAGTGGAAGGAAATAAGTTCTTAGTGTTGCCATCTGACATTGCTTGTTGTCATTATCTGAATACGTATGATTCTTACTGTTAAAGACATATCTAATTCTACATATAATAATATCTTTAAAAAACTGATAAGTCCACGAAGCGTATCGTGGGTTTTTAGAAATGACACTTTAAATGTTTACCATAACTTGTGAAATCGGGGTGACTGTACCGTGCCACCTTAGCCTACACTTCCACACAAAACTAACTGATAGGATTTCGATTAAATTTGGCATTCAGAAATTCTGTTATGAGGATATACATACATAGAATACTTTTTAGGGTTCTGAAGTCATCTAGGAACCCTTACAGTTTCGACCAGTCTGTCTGTCATCCGCGGATAATCTCAGTGACCGTTAGCACTAGAAAGCTGAATTTAGTACCAAAATGTATAACAACTACGCCGACAAATTGGTGAAATAAAAATTTGGAAAAAATGTTTTATTGAGGCTATCCCTAAAAGTAGAGGTATTTTATTTCATTTCAACCTTAACATGTGTTATATTGTTTGATATGTACCTATTTAAAAATGAATAAGCGTTTATTATTTTTTGAAAATGTTAATATTTTTGGAAATAATCGCTCCAAAACTAGAAAATACGTTTCGGGGCCCTTCTAACTTAATTGTGAACAATATGTATGATATGGCGAAAAATTGCGATAAGCAAGACACCATAAATCAAATAAATGACTATTTCGCAAATGTGGGCAAAAAACTAGCTGGTAAAATACATAGGGACCCTCGATCAATTTCGCTACCCGAACCCCAGAAAGAATCATTTGTACTACTTGAGACAAATGAACAAGAGGTGGAAAGCTTAATCCTTTCACTTAAGAATGATTGTGCAGTGGCTGGGACGGAATCTCGTCTAGTTTTCTAAAGCGACATAGGGACAGGATTGTGCCTCCGCTGACATATGTTTGCAACCTGTGCCTTGACTCTGGTGTTTTTCCTGACTGGTTCAAAAAAGGCATTCTCCACCCCATCTTCAAATCTGGTGACCGTGATCGTGTCGAAAATTACAGGCCCATATCAGTTTTGCCTGCGGTGTCCAAAATATTGGAAAATATTATAAATAAAAGGCTAGTTGCATATTTAGAGTCACAAAATCTTTTATCAGTTAACCAGTTTGGCTTTCGAAAAAATCTATCTACAGCTGATGCTGTTCATAAACTGGTCAATCATATAGCTCAGAAACTTGACAACGGTAAGAAGTGTGTTGCACTATTCCTGGATTTAGCGAAGGCGTTCGACACGGTCTCGATTCCCATCTTAATATCAAAGTTAGACTGTCTGGGCATACGAGGTACCCAACTGTCCCTTTTTAGAAGCTATCTTACAAATAGATTGCAAAGTGTAAAAATTGGATCCTGCTGTAGCTCCTACCTAAGTGTAGATTTCGGTGTGCCACAGGGCAGTATTCTTGGCCCCAGTTTATTTCTGATCTACATGAACGACCTGTGTAGCCTCAACCTGGAAGGTGGTACAATATTTACCTATGCGGACGACACTGCTCTTGTATTTGCGTCGAACGACTGGGAAGAGGCATATCGCTTTGCTCAGGGGGGTTTCGATACAATCAGTAAATGGCTTCAAAACAACTTGCTTACCCTAAACATATCGAAAACGAAAATTATGAATTTAGCGATTCGAAATACCAAAGTGTCAATTATAAACTCACTAAACGTTGTTGCCCAGTTGACACAGTCATATGATGGCAGCGGCGGCAGAGATAATTATGATCACTGCATCATCGAAAGGGTCAAGTCAATAAGGTGTCTTGGCATAGTGATTGATTCCAACCTTACGTTCAAAGAGTACATAATACATCTATCAAACAGAGTGCGCAAATTAATGTACATTTTTAAGCAACTACGCCAATCAGCAGATAGCGTAGTCATGAAAATGACATATCTGGCTCTGTGTCAGTCAATACTGGTTTATTGTATTTCGTCTTGGGGCGGGGCAGCGAAATCTCACTATATTCAGATAGAACGTGCGCAGAGAGCGGTTCTTAAAGTGTGCTGTTTTAAGCCAAGACTTTTTCCCACCGTCAAGCTCTACGAATATTGGCAAGTTCTTACGGTTAGGCAGCTGTTTGTTTTTGCCACTGCTATTAAACAACATGCTATTTCCAACTATTCGCAGCAAACCTATCGCCGAAACCATATAGTTGCCTCAACTACTCCTCTCAGAACCTCTTTCAGTCATAGATTCTTTATTTTCCTTGGACCCTATCTTTACAATAAATTAAACCGTATTCTTTCCCTGCACTCTTTGAACAAATATAATTTTAAAATCACAGTGCAAGCCTGGCTGCAAAGCCAATCATATGCTGCCACAGAAGCTCTTTTTAACGTTTTAGCCTAATCAGACCAATGCGCTATGTACACACACGCACACACAAACACACACACACACGCACACACACACACACACACACGCAAACGCACACTATTATTTTTATTATAATCTTAAGCTCACTAATTGTTTCGATTTTTTGTTACTAGTAATATGTAATCATGAACAGGTGGGAACCTGGTGACCTGTATTACAGGTGTTACTACCTACCACAGGCACCAGCGATCCACAACCAAAAAAAAATAAAAGCTATTTCTTGTGTGTAACAATTTTTTATACTTGTTTTGTTTTTGGCTTGTGGTGAGAATTAAACAGTTTTTTATTTTATTATTTTTATTTATGTTTAAAAAATCTGAAAACATATATCAAAAGTAGAACTTTATAAAAATTCAAATATCCAACAAAAAACCCTACATACATAAACCGTTCGTCTATATATCTATATATATAAAAATCAACGCCACTTTCTTTGTCATTTTATAACTCAAGATCGGACTCACCTATCCAAACCAAAAGTTTAGACCTTGTTGTGACTAATTAGTAGATGGTTTATGTGAAGTTTGAACAAAATCGGTCGAGCGGTTCATAATTTATCACGTTTTTTTGTAACAAATGAATTCAATGAACGGTGGATCATCATCTCATCTATCTATATATATAAAAATCAATGCCAATTTCTTTGTAATTTTAGATTCTAAAATCCATCAAAACTGTGTAATGCCACCAGATTGACAGTGAAAAACTTATTGCCAAATTTAATTGAAGCTACGATCTTTACCGGTAAATCAAAAGGAGAAGTTTGTCTATTACCGCGTATCCCTATGATCTCTACTGATATGCCGTTGTTGCCTGTTCGAGAGTCGGTACCCCCGGTCGTTTGTTTATACATGCTAGAAATGGAAAAACAAAGAATATTGTTTATCTAAATGTTTTGGATTAAGTTTTAAAATTGCTAGCAATTAAAAAAAAATGTTTTATGTTTGAATAAATAATTTTGATGATCCAATAAATTTGTTTTTATTATTTCACTTTATATGTAGTGAAGCACGTATCAGGCCGCTAGTTTTGTATAAATTTGCTGGCTGGTGCTGGAGGTACTCTGGGTCACATTGCGTTGTTAAGATGTTTCCGAAGTTGATGGGGTCGGGACGGGGATGAGGTACAATTCGACGGTTTAATACCTCAGGTATTAAACCGTCGAATTGTTCTGTTGGTACTCTCGTTTTCATTGAAATTTGTTCATAATAACATACAATCTCTACGTAAACACTTGCAAGATATAGTAACCGATGCAATAGATAATGGCATGCGACATTTATTTAGCCGCAGAAACTTGAAGTTGCGTTCAAGATTCATTCAACATGGATATTTTGAAGTCCGAACAAGTTGCTTGAAACAGTATTCTGCAAACCCCAGACTCGGTGTATGGTTAAACATAATGTAGAACATACCAACCTGCGATCATACAGTAAAATTACCGAAACAGTATTGTGAAGCAGTATATAATATTGTCGTAAACAATGTGAAGATCACTCACTCCACAATGCCCTGATAGCGTCACAGTGGGTTTTATAAATACATAATTTACTGTCGTATAACAGTTCTTGCATTATATTTGCAGATTTAAAGACTATCTATGTTCGAATTCGAAGACTATCTTAGTAATAGCAATACTGCAGTATATGAATTACTAAATGACGCTGGTTACCACTCCATGTTACAACCTCTTCCCACTACTCGTGGTGGCTCTTGAATATACAATTTTTTTCAGACTTTTGTTATGTAGTTGGAATCTATAACTCTTCCTTTATAACCGTCCTTTGTGAGTGTGTTTTTAAAATTGCATACTTAGTATGTCAACTCAGTGTAAAAAATAGCGCATTTTTTAACTCTTATATGGCGACACTTATTGTGACGGACGGAATACTATGGAACACTACTACTCGCTAGTGTACTAGCGAGCGACGTTCTCATGGGATTAACAACCGCTAATACTAAATATATAGGTTAGAAAGATCGACCACAACAACAAAATGAGTAGTTTGTTTCGTGCTTTAAGAAATTTGAGTTGTGTTTCAACTGTCCACGATAATCAAAATCAAAAGTCATTTATTCAAATTAACCTAAAAACCAGCACTTTTTGAACATCAATATTACATAAGATAGTCCCCCAAAACGCCCGCCCTTTGTCACTTCCTAGTGCTTACGTTGCGAAGAAGCGGCGGAAAAAAATCCCCAGGATAATATTGACCAAACAATTGTCAGCCAAGTATCGTAAACATCATACAAAAAATAACATGCGTTAATGTAGGTACTTAAGTCAATTGTAAATCGTGAGTAGGTAATTTGTTTACTAGTAAAATATGCTAAATGATAATTTTAGAATAATTGATCAGTAATTTAACGTAGAACATGATTATATTACAGAGTTTTCCGCAGTCATGCCAGTCAAAGATCATAGAGATGACTTGAACCCGTACGTCATTTGCCTTGTATTTTTACAACTATATTATCCCGGATCATTGCGGGAAACTGCTGGATGCGAGAGCAGCAGGACCGGTCGTCGTGGAGATCCTTGGGGGAGGCCTATGTCCTGGGGGCAATCGCGCTAAATAAAACAGTTGAAGCTAAACTCTCGTATCTAATCCAGTTAAAGTTGTGGTTTAGTTTCAACCCCATTTCGTACCGCACTAAAGTTTTAACTTCGATTGGAGTAAAATCAATGTATGAGTGATACAATAATTCAATCCAATAATCCAATCGTATAGACGTAAGTTTGACAAATGGCACATAAAAAGTTAGCTTTGTTTCAACTTTTTCATTTGACAGCGGTTATGTTCCAATTGAGATCCAGTTATGGTTAAACCATCTGTCAAAAGGTTAGAGTAATACGAAAATACGAAACAGAATTAAAGTTTTGGTTTGGTTGCGATGCAATTCTCTTTTGGTTGAATTGATTTAGCGCGATTGCCCCCCAGCAGTGGACGTGTTTCGGCTGAAATGATGGTGATATTGAAGATCATAGAGATGACTTGAACCTATACGTCATCATCTGCCTAGTGTTTTTACAACTATATTGTGGTCAGCTTCCAGTCTAACTGGGTGCAGCGGAATATCAGTATTTGACAGCTCCACGCTCACTTCACCTAAGTATGTAAGTTTTCACTGTAAATTGTGATGTGATTCCAGAATCGCGCGGATTTAGTTCAGATTTCATAAATATCGCATGATTTATCCGTTGCGTTTCTCCTTGTCCTTACCGAGTTTCCTAAGCAGTGCAAATAAACCAGTTATTAAATAAAGTAATTGCAGTGACCTTCATCTCAAACGCCTTTATATCTGTAATAATGCGTTATAATGCTTGTAACAGATCATATATGAAGGTTTTTTTATAATTAAGTATAAACTAGTGCTTGACCGTAATCCCGCCTGATGGTAAGCAGTGATGCAACCGTTGATGGTAAAGCGCGCATTTTATTAAGAGCCTATTCACTTTAGCTTTGAAGACACTTATGTAAATTGTAGTCAGATGGTAACACCGTTACTGGCAAATTGTTCCAATATCTCGGGGCATAAAAGACGAGGCGAAACGTCTCGTTCGGATCGTATAGGCCTAGTATGAGTTTTCAATACGAAACTCGTTCGATCGTATCGAGCGCGTTTGACTCAGCGATTGGCCCGCTTCAAGGTCGTAAGAACTCTCAACCAATGAGAGCGCCAAACGCGCTCGATACGATCGAACGAGTTTCGTATTGAAAACTCATACTAGGCCTAGTAGTGGTGTCAACAACGTAAGGCCAGCCGCGCACTAAGAGTTTTTCGCCACGCGGCAGAAAACAGCAGCGGCATAAGGTCGCACTGTAATACTGTACCAAACAGTTTTAAATTGTATTGCGCGCATTGACAGCAGAGCCACCGAAACGGCGAAAAGTCTGTGATAAGTTACAACTTGTTTGCGGCATCATATTTTTGTAAAATATTTGAATAGCTTTGAATGCACTCACTACACGATGCCGACGTTTCGCCGCCGTTTTGTGTATTTTGTATTGCATTTCGAAAGCATCGATGGCTATGTCAATTAATTCTAATGATCTTGATGAAGAGTTCAATATTGAAATGCTTATTATTGAAGTTGAGAAAAGACCACCGTTGTATGACATAACTTCAAAAGAATACAGTGATAGAAGTATTAAACAGCGATTATGGGGAGAAGTGTGTCAGCTCGAGCTCTAATTATATCAGAGCGCAAATACAAGTTGTTTCTACTAAATCCATTTTAAAACTTATTACTTTTAACGCGGCAGTAAACCGTAGTGCGCGCGTTTACAGATTTTTATTTGTTTTGCCGCACGGTACAATGTCGCAGATTTTTCTGCGGCGCGGTGAAAAATTCGTAGTGCGCGCCTGGCCTAAGGGTGGATACTCGCCGTATGACGGGTCGTCCGACGATGGAACGAGAGGTGTTGTGGTGACTCTACAGTTTGTTGGCATAATTGTTTAAGCAAAAAAACAGTCTTTGGAAAACTTATATTACTCTCACTTTTAATCATTTTGAAGCCAATTGCTAATCCATTGCTCTATATTTTCGAAAAATGTGTTTGCTCAACAACGTAGGTAAATAATGCAATGAATGCTGTTGAAGTGTCAAATGGACGCCATCGCTACTGAGTTACCCTGCTGATAATTAAAGCATAACCATTAGGTATAACCCTATAATTGAGCCGAATTCGATAAAGAATAGAGGTAAACAATCCGTTGCTAGGCAACGAGTTGTTTCCACCTAAAAGGCAGATGTTAACAACCTTTTCTAGATAAATGATTTTCATACACGTAATAATTCTACTTCCTTTTAATGTAAATAGTTTATTTATATTTAAATGTTCATGATTTATGTAGAATGCTTTAAATACCAATTTAAATATTTTTTAATAGATAATTTTTTTTATACGTATGAGTTAGCATGAAAAAGTTAATATTCATGAAAATAATAGGTTTGTAAAACGTGAGCTGTGGTAACCCTTTTTTTCCGAAGGTGGAAAAATCCTCTTGGACTATTCTCCGCTCGCCGGACGTGGAGGGGTGGGCCGGACTTTTACGGGCAAAAAAACCACCTAAGCGTTCGTCATCTGCCTTTCCGAGCTACCGGGTCCTCCCAATTCTACGGTAGCATAACTCTACCGTAGAATTGGGAGGACCCGGTAACCCTAAATTGGTTTGTTTACCTGTATTCTTTATCGAGCATGGCACAAGTACTCGTATAAATAACTGGCTATCATGTACCATTAGAATGACATTTTTGGATTTGTTTAAACCTCTGCTGTGGTAGGACCTAAGCTTTGTATCGTACACAGCAATCAGCAAAAATACAGGATCTTTAAATAGCTAGCAGAACTTTATAGACGTCGTCAAAGTTTTGCTATATTTTATCACGAAAACGCTGCTATGTACTACTTATTGGTTTTGTTACTTGAAGTATTAATTGAGAGAACAACGGAAAAATACCTGAACCCTCGCTGTTCGTCTGTCTGTCTGTCAAGACCCCTTTTCTCAGGAACTCGTGGATTATCAAGTTGAAATTAAGTAAATATTATATACTCAAGGTTGCAATCCCTTGAAGCAGGAAAAAAATGAAACTTCTAACTAAACGTAACCAAAAGATACGGGTATTTATGATCCGTGTACGACTTCTAAAACGAACGACCGCCGATAACCCAAGATAAGTGTAATACGAGCATCAGATAAGAGTAACTCGCATTACTATATGTAAATTGGAATACTCATGGCTAATCCATTACTTTATATGTTCTAAACATATTTCTGCTCAATAATGTAAATACTACAATGAATGTTACTGAACTGTCAGAATGAATTCCATTGCTACTGATAGTCATCATCATCTCAGCGTTAATCCCAGTCGCATCCGAAGCTTTTTTCAGCTTTGGAATCTGCGGTCCGCTTTGCCAGTCTAACTACTGATTGTGGCTAAACTTCGATATTTTCTGCCGTCTGACCTCCACAACCTGAAGGCGATATCGAAGCATTGCAGCGTGTTACAAAATCACCCTGAAGGCCTGTTTGGGATTCATTAAAATTAAGACATTCTCGGCTATAAAACCAACTGAGAATTTTGTCTCGGCCAATTACAGAGACTGTAAATAACTTTCTTAAAAAACCAAAACTAAAAAAAAGGCGTGTGGCACTCGGAGACTGCCGCGGTAAAGCTATTGCATAGCCTTTTTTTTATCAACTATAACTTGCAATTATAATTATTTATTTAATTTATTTATACAGTAATTTTTCCTTTGTTTTTTTTTTCTTTGATATCAATTCAAGTTTTCTTTCTGTTTTGTAATTTATTTATTTTTTACCAGCAACGTAATCAAAAGAGTGCGAAAAATGGTGACGATTAAGCGACTAAACTATATTCAATGTTTTCTGTTCGACTTTGATAAAGAGATAGAAAGAAGCTAAGCAATAGCTTAAAAATGACGTCATGTTCGTTATCACACCCATGTCAGAATGTCATGAAATATGATGTCGGCCATCTTGGATTTCAAAAATGAAATCATTTTCGTGATCAGCACCCTGAGTTTTGGCGGGAAAGTCAAGCTGAGTGTCACGCTCGTTTTTCATTGGACTTTTAAAATTATTTATAGTGTTGTTTACTAAATAAAAGTGCGTGATTTATGTAGTAAAAAGTGCATTTAGTAAATAGTTCATAAAGAACAGTGAAATATCGCTGCATAGCCACATTATGACTTTGTCCCAAACCTCACTCGTAAGACGGGTCACGCGGCCGTCTTTTTCGACATGAATAATTCATAATTACGTGGCATTGGCTAAATGCACAAACCGTGCGAAGCCAAAAAATAAAGAAATAAAGAAAAAACCCATGAAATCTATTATATTATCACTCGAGTCAGTAAGCATGTAAAATGAGAAAACTAACATAGAACGATCCGTGTGAGAACTAAACGATCACTATTACACAACAACACTGATACCTTTGAGAAAGCGGACTTCCTCTACAATAGGGCAATTCCTCCGTAAGGTCTGTCTATGCTATTACTTATAATCTCTGTCATTGTGTGCTGTTTCGGTGCAATCACAAGACCGGCCGGGCACTGAGGGGCAGGCAAGACAGCTATAGTATCCTTATGACTCCACCAACTGGTATTTCGTTGACTCGGAAACGGCGCACAGGGAGCACCACGAAATATACTCAAAGACTCCGAGGTTCTTTTTCAATATACCCCACTGTTTTGTCGTGGTGGCCTAGTGGTTAAAACACCAGCCTCTCAAGTATGAGTGCGCGGGTTCGATTCCAGGTCAGGCAAGTACCAATGTAACTTTTCTAAAGTTATATGTACCTTCTAAGTATATCTTGGACACCAATGACTGAAGGCGAAGGAAAACATCTTGAGGAAACCTGGGCTTTATAAGTCTGAAATCGCCAACCCGCATTGAGCAAGCGTGGTGATTACGCTCAATCCTTCTCTGTATGAGAGGAGATCTGTGCCCAGCAGTGGGACGATAAAAAGGTTGTTGATGATGAACGGCGTCGGTGTCGAATTATTTGTTATCAATTTAATAGTTTCGAGCTGATCTTTAGTAACATAATCACTTCTGATTGCGTTAACATCTGACCGTAGAATTAATAAATCCTTCATCAACTTCTTTACGTACGTTCTACGTAGTCAAAGCAAACTGGTGGCAATTTGTGAAGGTCATATGCCACAAAAACTGGGATTGTTCGGGATCCGTGATTTTAAACAACGTAATCGTATATTTTAGGTCTTTCTGCTTTTTGTTCTTACGCCTCGATACATGTTTTTGTCTTGTCTTCGTAGAAACAAACAATAACTTTTTTGCCTCATCAATGTCTTCCTCAGAAAAAGCCGACGAGCATATTTTTATTAAACTTTCGTTGTTTCGTTTCCGAGATAACAATATTACAACTCGTACACTTAAATGTACTCGTATTAACATTGTTCACCGACATCTTTCTGTAATATTTTATTTAATAAAAACTTCAACTTCAACTCTTGATCTGGTCCCTGTGGATAGATACCACAATTTTGCCAATAACACGTGTAACAAATTATAGAAATTCTTTAAAAAAATATTTCACAGTAATGGCGGATATCGCCAATAACAGTTGAAAAAACGGCCGCGTGAGCACTTTTTACTCTATAAAATCACGCGCTTTTATTTAGTAAACAACACTATAAATAATTTAAAAGTCCAATGAAAAATTAGCGTGACATTCATCTTAGCTTTTCCGTTAAAAAAAAAAGCTATTTTATAAAAACACTACTAAATTAATTTGAATAAAAGTACTTAATAATTAATTATATGAAAAGTTTTTAAGGTAGCCATGACAACGTCGATGACGTCTATGACATATCTCTATAGAAGACCTATTTCAGAGAGAAAATTAATCGCAAGTTTAGCACATCGCGACTATCAGTAACATGGCAAGTGTGTAGAACTGAGTTCGCGCCCTGCAATATGCATGCTCTTTTTGAAAATCTATAAATTGTTTTCAAAAGATGTAGTCGCACGCACACAAACATACCGTGCCGAAGACTGCCGAACTGAAACGACGTTAGACGATGTACGGCCTTCAAGCCACACCTCCGTGCCCGTCGGAGTGGGGAGCGTGAGGTTTTTTCGTTACGGAATTTCTGGATTCGGTCCCCGCGCTCAAGGCCCGCGATAGAAGCTATGCAATAGCTTAAAAAGAATTGCTAATATTTTTGATTATTGGTTTTCTTCGCCTTATAAGGCGACTTACAAGTTGCCGTAGGTTTGAACCCGATCAAGTGCTTTACTCTATGTAAATTATTTCATCACTGCTGCTATCAAAAAGGTGAAAGAAATCATCGTGAGGAAACAGGCACGTCCTAGAGTTAAAACTTCGAAGATATGTGATTTGAGACATTTACGCGCTGTCGAGATCGTAATGATGGCGACTGTCAACAACGTAAGGGTGGCTATATAATTTTTTTCTTTTTTTTTTCTCACCAACGTGGAAAAATCCTCAAGGACTATCCTCCGCTCGGGGAGGCGGAGGGTTGTGCCATACTCTTACCGGCTAAAAAACCACCTAAGCGTTCGTCATCTGCCTTTCCGGAGTAGTGGCTATATACCTACTCGCTATAAGATGGGTCGTCCGATGATGGAACTATGATGGCGGAGTTGAGTTAAGTAATTTCCGCGCACACTCTCCAAAATGCATCCTATGGAATACCGAAAGGCTGGCTACCAAACGCCTGTGCTCCAGGCTTTGGAGATTAGTCTTAACCAAGTCTGGTTCTCCTTCACCTCTCCATTTAATCCATATATTTTAATACGGTAAAACAAATTAAAACACAATTAAGTGCTCGGCACGGACGACAGCAGATCAAGCTACCCTAAAACGGTCAAAAATTCCCAATCAACCTCGAGCCTTATGCTTTAGAGATAAAGCTGAAAATCTAATAAAGAAATCTGACAGATTGTAATAGCTTTATGTGCTGTCGTCTGTACAAACTGACCCCCAAACAAAGCTTTATGGTTTTGATATCGATAAGTCCGCAGAGTTCAGCTAGATCATTTACTGGAATAGAAAATTATACTTTGTTTTTGAGGTGAAAACTTTTCAGCGGCGCTGTACACTTTTTTTTTTGCAGGGCGTTTGGGTGAGTGTACGTATTTATGTAGACGACAGTATAATAAGCTACTACAATCTGCCAGATTTACTTATTAGATTTTCAACTTTATCTCTAAAGCATAAGGCTCGAAGTTGATTGGGAATGTCTGGCAGTTTGGGGTAGCTGACCTGCTGTCGTCCGCACTACAGCCTGCTACGCGCATCCACGGAGACCACGGATGGTGACTGCTGATGGCCCGACCGTCTGTGTACGTACTTGTGAAATTCGTGTACATATTACCTAACTATATCAAAATACTTATGTGTTATTTTATTATTCAAAATACACAAAGTTAATGTTCAAGTTTTCATTTCCGCCGTTGTTTTTTTATGTTTTATTTACCTAATACATTAGCTGAAAACTCAAAAAAACTCGCGAAGTGGTAAATTCCATTTAAGACCGGCCATGACAGCAAGGTACAGCAAGGGATTTTTAAGCAAACGAATAAAAAATATGACAATATAATTTTAAATGCCATGATATTGATGAAGCCAAAGAACGTTGGTAGGTTGCAGCTTGCCTAACAATACAGCGGCATTGTTGCCGTTGAAACTTCAACTTTATTTTCATACTAATTAATTAAGCGTTATAGTGATATTGGTAGACGCAGTGGCTGAGCGATCGACTGCTGCGCTGCGTGTCGCGGGTTCGATTCCCGCACGGATCAAATATTTGCATTGCCTACTTACAATTAATTGGTCTGGCTCTGGCTGTTTGTGTATGTGACTTTATATCTTTGTTAATGTACCTACGATACAGGAAAATTTCCTAGTGTGGGGCAACGTTTATATGTATTATGTATATTATCTATATATTATATTATATAACAATCCCTTGCCGCGCCGGCCCTACATTACAAGTACCTAAATTTTGATAGTTAATTAAACATTTTGTGGGCAGCCTGGCAGTAGGAAATGGTTGACCAAACTTTGACGCTAAAGGTACCACCGTACATACGTAAGTTAGTATAATAGTATAATTGTACAAAAAATTAAATGTAATAAATTATAAATAACCAATTATAATTGGTTATTTAATTATCACCAATTATAATTATATATTTCCAATTATAATTGGTTATTAAATTATAATTTACTACCAGCCTATAATGTCTCCACTCCTAAGACACAGACCTCCTTTCGGTAAGAGGAAGTGGGCCGCAATCTACCACGCGGGCTCAGTGCGGGTTAGATGTCATGTCTTCGAAGTTTTGCCTCTAGGACCTGCCGGTTTCCTCACGATGTTTTCCATCAGCATTTATCATCGTCTTTATCATCTAAGTAGAGCCTTATGTTACCCACTGTATATCACTGCTTACGCCAATCTTCCTATGTATGCTTATTAGTATAAGACACTTTGCCTTTAATACGTATCTACATTCATAAATACCCTCATCTACCTACTCGTGATTTTTTTAAGATGCGGAGCATTTAAATACAAAGTTTGCAATCCATTAAAATATTATCAAAAGGAAGTATTTCCAAAAACAACCAATCAATCCAACACGACAACGACGATTTGATAGTAGGCACCTACCTAAACTTAAACAAAAACACAATTCGTATAGGAGTTTTCAAACGAACCCATAAATCGATTTACAAAAGTGAACACACTACAGTCAAAATCAACACTAAATTTGGCCCAATTGACCCAAAATTGTAAACCAGAACACAAGTCAACACAACACTTGAAAATAATTAGCTAATAAAACTTACTTTTGATCACTCAGCTGACAACTAAAAAAGATGACCAGTTTGTCACTGTATAATAATAACAGATTGGCTAAAACACGTCGCGATAGCAGCGCGTACGCTTATACACTGGAGACTGAGAGGGAGACTGTTTTGTGTGTTGGCCTTTTAAAACGGAACAACCATGAGCGTTGATATGCCAAATGCGAACTGTCAAATGAACGATCACAGCCGGCGCAAGAGCATAATGCACAGAAAAGTATCAATTCCGTGGCATAATGCACACGTTATGAATAGGTGTTCTGTAGGCCTAGTATGAGTTTTCATTACGAAACTCGTTCGACGATATCGAGCGCGTTTGACTCAGCGATTGGCCCGCTTCAAGGTCGTAAGAACTCTCAACCAATGAGAGCGCCAAACGCGCTCGATACCAACGATCGAGTTTCGTATTGAAAACTCATACTAGGCCTACAGTGCAGACAGACTCCCGTAAATCGAGCTTGCGCCAATTGGTTATGCGATCTACGCTCTTATTGTTTAATCCGAAATTAACAAGGTTTTTTGGATATGTCAAGAAGGACAGCATCATTATATGCTGATAAATAGTTATTTGATCAATATAAAACGATTAAGTGGTTTTCAGTCTAACAAATTTCACTACCATGCACGACGACGATACTACAGGCGAACGCCTGGCTAAATATTGATAGCACCATGTCTTTTCGTCAGTGTTTATTGTGAAATCTACACTTAATATGGGTCACGAAAATGGATGTCCCAGGATTCCTAAGTTAGACATTGGTTTACATATGGCTCCAAGAATTGAATTATTTGGTCTTTGGTTGACCCCCCAAACTTGCTTCAAAGAGGACCTTGGTCATAACCTAATTATTTAATAGTATATCATAATTATCTGTATGAGAAGAGGCCTGTGCCTAGCAGTGAGACGATAAAACAAAAGGTTGATGATGATGATGATGTTGATGATATCATAACGGCGCCCATTTATTACTATCGAGACGGTCAGACGGATTAGTCTGCCAACTCAAGTCAAACGTCGATCTTTCTCAAAACAGATATGAAGTGCCTACTTAAGAATGATCTATTTTTATTGAAATAGGTATATTACTGTATATTACGTAATAGAACTACAGCTAGGTAGACGATTTCTATTACACATAAATCCTTTAAGCTTTTCTGCTGATGATAAGATTCCAACAGCTTCACATAGCGGAGTCAGCGCGCTCCAATTTTCTAGCTCGGTTTCCTCACTCTTACGTACTCTTTATAGTCGCAATCTAGGTACAAATGCACTAAGCGTATGTACATTATACCTATATCGTAAATAAAACCTAACCGCGAACCATCATGGTTCGCTTCCAGGTAGGTTTGAAATGGCACAGGAAACGAGTTTCCGGAAGAATACGGGGAAGGCATTTGCCCAGTAGCGAATCAGTATAGGGTAATTATAAAAAAAAACTATTGTCCGTAAAAACTCAACTACCTACCTCTAAAAATATTAATCATAAATAATTCCGTTCATTTTGTATCAGAAGTGTTTTAATATCTTTTCCATGGACAATTTAAACTGTACACCCTCATTTCATAACGAGGGAAATGATTATTAGATAAAGTTGTTGATTAAAAAATTATTTTAATAATGTGCTTGGCGAAATAAGTTATTAATATGATCGTGAACAAGCCTAGAGTAGTACTGCTTTTTACAAGTGAAGGCCGAATGTGACGCTTGAAGAAGCTGGTTTTTTCGCCTTATGAAACTAGATGCGGGACTACCTTTATCATTTTTTTTTATCATGGAAGCACAAGGTCAATAAGATTCGCCATGAATTTCTATAGGTATAGGTAAGTATTATTGTATGTTAACTTAGATTTTTTACTAACCGTGGTAATAACAAATCATATAACGCTATGTAATATGCATAAATCTTAAAAGTTCTTATTTGAATTCATATAATATAAAATAAATAGATTAAATTACTAAAATGGCTATTAAAAAATAAGGGTTGATCGTAGAAGGGTGAAAATTGGGGATTGTATGTATTTTTGTATGTTGTATCATAAAAAAATAGAAATTAAAAATTTTGTCAAAAAAAAAAAAAAGTTTAGGGGTGGACTACCCCTAACATTTAGGGGGATGAAAAATAGATGTTGGCCGGTTCTCATAGATACCGGTTAAGCACAAAAAATTTCATCAAAATCGGTCGAGCCGTTTCGGAGGAGTTTAAAGTCGAACACCGTGACACGAGAATTTTATATATTAGATATTATTACCTACGAACTTATCTTATGCTACTGCAGCAAGGATTTATTCTATACAAGGCAGAGGTCCGTTCGTGTGTAGAGTACCTACTGCAGCCACATTTGGGCTGGTGCTGCAATATGCCATTTTTTTTTGAAGGTGGATAAATCCACGTGGACTATCCTCCGCCCGGGGACGCGACGGGGTGTGCTGAACTCTTACCGGCTAAAAAACCACCTAAGCATTCGTCACCTGCCTTTCCGGAGCACCGGGTCCTCCCAATTCTACGGTACCCCCAGCAGGTGCAATATCCCACCTGGTAACTTTGCAATCGGTGGAGAGGCGAGCGAAGAAACTAATTGGCCACCCAGATTTAGTTCAAAACGGTCTCCCAAGCCTGGAGGGCAGGCGAAGAGTAGTGAGCCTGTCGATGTGCTATAGGATGCATTTTGGAGAGTGTGTGTGTGAATTCCATGACTTAATTTCCCCATCTCCGTTTCATCATCGGACGACCCGTCGTTCCACCCTTACGTTGTTGATACTATTACGATCCAGACGAAGCGTTTCGCCTCGTCTTTTATACCGCGTACATTGAGGGACTGGAACAATTTGCCGGTCGTATTTCAATATACAGTAAGTACAATTTAAGCGTCTTCAAGCCTAAAGTGAATAGGATCTTAATAAACTAGCGCGCTTGACCATCAACGATTGCATCACTGCTTACTATCAGGCTGCTAACTATTTATTAACAATTCCTATTACAGCATATTTTAATAGAATCACTAAAATAACATGCATAATAACTTGGTATTTCGAAAAACCATTAAAAAGTCGAAATTAATTCTACGTGATAGCCCTACAAAAAAAGAAACATGGATGAAATCCAGGTCTTAAACACGTTTTATGGAATTCAGCCAATGCATAAAGTTGAGGAAATTGTCAATACAATTTTGCGTATTTTAATTACTTTCAAATCAACTGCATAAGTCATAACACATGCATTCTAATACTTTCAAGTACCTATGGACTAAGCATAATATATATGTATATTATATGTATCAAAAAAATTAACCTATTAGGAAATTAGCTTACATGTGTGTCAATTTTCATTAAAATTGGTTAAACGTTCTATGCAAATCATAAATATCTAAACATAAATAAACTGTTCACATTAGTAGGAAGTAGGATTATTACTATTATGAAAATCATCTATCTAGAAAAGGTTGTTAACATCTGTCTTTTAGGCGTAAACAACTCGTTGCCTAGCAACGGTTTGTGTACCTCTATTCTTCATCCAATTTGGCTTTTATCAGAAACATTCATCGTTTCAAAAAGAAATAGCTGTATCCTTAAAAATTTGCAATAAATCCTGAACAGTTTAATAGATTTTTTTTTTCTTTCAATAGCCAGTCAAAATTTCATTTTTAGAAAAACAATGATCTGTAAAAAGTTAGAAAATGCCGTCCTTAAAGCCAGACAAGTTCCAAGAAAAGAAAGACAGTCACAATAAATTTACAGTTCGAACCATTTGAAAGAAAATTAAGTTCCCACAAAAGGGATGATATGCACATCAAATTGCTTGTCGTGACCTAAAAATTCTTAGCTTACTTACCAATTTGTTCTGTTGAATAAACGACAAGGTTGATTACACAGTCATTTTACTGGTCTTCTGTTTTTCTTTTTCCCCAACTATACACTCAGGTGAAAACAGAAAGTTGTATCCTTATTCTGTAATAAAATAATAGATGTTAGTACATTTACCTGAGTTTTTCCGTCGCATCTGATTCACTATACAAATTCAGTCATTCAAAACTGGCGCCAATATCACACATGTTTCAAACGTCAAATGTAAACCAATAAAAAGGCGTCATGCATCTAAAATTATTACCAATCAGAAAAGACTATTAAACAAAAGGATTTCGAAATACTCACAATATAAAACTACACTGTAAAAATTACCAATCAGTCCTCATTTTTTTTTTTTTATTTCTAAAAAGTATTTTGCAATGTACCACGTTTGACCAAAATTCATTCTATATCACAGACTAATAAGATGTTCTCTATAAACACAATCTATATTTTTATTTTTAATACTTATGTTGCCAAAGAAAAAAATATATATTTACAGAATCGACTTTTGGATGGCATATCAACTTATACTTGAGTATATTATTATAAATCTACTAGATGATAAACAATTTCAGTCATGGGATTAAATTAAACTAAAATTAAAGAAAAATAAGAAACTGTCTTGAATAAGTCTTTGAATAACACAAAAACATTAAACTTCTCTGACAACACCAACTGCTGCAAGTTTGCGCATGCGCCGAATGGCGAATCAGTGACTATTCTTTGAGTTAAATATTTTATAAATAAGAAATTTTATCGTTAGTTGGTAATATATTTATGTAAACGTGTAATTTATAAATTAATTTAGATTAATACTTTTAGTAAAACATCGCCTTTATCGCAATTTATGAAGTGTTAAAAGTGTAACATTGGTGGCCATTACAAAACCTAAACTTTTTTATCAGAACAAATGTCCATTTGATGTTTCGGCGACGTTGTGACTAATCTTACGGAAAGCTTACTAAAAATCACGAATTGTTCTTCTATTTCTTACAGTTAAGTTTCTCACAGTGCTCTGACCTCCAGTATTGAGAATCCTTGTTGTAAATTATTTCAAAACGTTTTGTGCCGACCGACAATTATTGGGGTTGACTTCCCACAAGGAACTGTCAATTGTTAAATTTTTTCGATACATTCATTTCTTTTATCAATAAATAAAAATTAGCTCTACACATTTAACGTTGATTCCTAGAAGATTTGGCGACTTTGTGTTGATTTTGGTAATTTGAATAAGTTCGACACCCACATCGCTTGTTGTTACTCTTCAATGAACATAACATTGGCACGGCGACCTCTATTCACTGTCGCTCCCTTTCTGACAAAAATTGCATAAAATAATCAATTAACGCTGCTAGCGAAAGGACAGTTATCATTTTGAGATTTCCGATAGGATTCGTCAAGTGTCGCCGAAAAACTCCGTCTTCACGTTCACATTGTGTTTCCAGTGTAACAAAAATGATTTTGAGATAAATTGTATAATAGTGCAGTGGTAATAGTATCGCAGTGAAGAAAAAAATAGCAATAATAGTATTAAAAAGGAGTGACAAAAGTGTTGTTGTGTTGGATTGTGTTATGGCGACGCGTCGCTGGCTGGTGTCGTGGAAGCTGTGGTGACATGGGCTGCGCTGCGGCCCCGACAGACGCTGGACACAGGGAGTAAGCTGAGTGCTGGGCATTGCGCCTGCACAACAAGTCTTGTATTATGAATAAGCGTGATAATAGCAAGGACAAAGAACGACAGAGTGAAGAAAAAAGAGCATCGTAAGAACCTTGATTTACTATTCCTCTTCCTCTTCAAACTGCCAATAACATCACCAATTTTAGTGTCCATTTTTCATGCTGCATGCCATGCTGTTAGTTGTGGTTTCACAACCCCATTGCACTTTGCATTTCACAATCATTACTATCATCCTCCATAGCCTTTCTATCCATTTATTACAGTTGTGCTTGAAACATGAACGACAGCATCGTTTCATACTGAACATAGTCTTAAACTTATAATTAAGGTTGCATAAAGTTTCATAACATTGTAGAGATTTTTTTGTTCTAGTACAAACTAGCTATGTGTGCCATACATTTTGAAAAGTTAAAAGCTTAAGGTTGACACTTCTACACAGGCTTATAATAAAGATCATGCTGCACTAGAAATTTGTTCCCATATTCCCAATAAGTTTATTAGCAGTTAACCCAACATATTTGAACATGATGTCATTTTATAAGTTACAGTTGAATGAATTAAATTTAAAATCTAACCTAACCTAACACAATAACAAAAAACTAAATATTCATTCCTCTATGAACTCAGCCTGTATTCTACACCTTTTAAACTTGTAGTAAAGCATATATAATTGCATATTTATGTTAACCAAATAATGTATAACTTAACTAGATATTTAGGTGATTTACACAGTCAAAATTTTTTTTTATGACTCACTAGGATGATAATTTCAAACTAAATAATGCCATATAACTCTAAAAAGATAATTTAATATCTATAAAAGTACTTGAAGAATAGAAAATGTAGTTTTAACTCATTTGAGTATCTTCTGAAACTCGAGTAAATTGAGAAATACTCAAATTACTATTACCAAGTCAATGTGTATGAATGTAAACATAGTTTTTTGTACTTTTGTCACATGTTTCTAATGAAGGTGTTGAATAAAATTTATTTGCCTATTCAAAGAAAATGCATGCATATTACAAAACTCATCTAATTTTGAAAGTATAATTATTTTAATGAGTAAAAGTGTTTATTAAAACTAATTTATACAAATAAATGCCAATTACCATTAAAATTGTCCAGCATTTGGTGAATAAACTAGACTTTTTGATGAAAAATTGTGTTTTTCTTAAATGTTATAATCTTGATTTTATCTTAAATTGAAATGATAATTTCAATCATCTGATTTAGCACATTGTTGCTATATCTATAAATGACTGCAGATTTTAATCTACAGTTCTTTTATCAGCCTGGGTAACTAGTTTAAAATGTACTGTAAGAGTTCTTAGTTACAGGAAACTAAATAGCCTACATTACATAAAATAGTTAAATTCTATTGTGCTGTAAGCTTATCTCCTTGAAAACAATCAAGATTCAGAGTTATTCTTTAAGTTGATTTTGATGCTCAGTCACCATAATGACATCAATTCAAAGACCATTAGGCCAGAAAAATGAATGATTATTATGTATTGACTATGTGCATATACTATTATGCAGTAGAATTTCAAGTAAACATAACATGCCTGTAAACAAAAATATTAACCAAAACAAGGTTAATAGGACATGGATAACAAGAGAAATTCAATATGTTGTAGCCATTGGCAAAATCTTACATAAATTAATTTGCATTAATACATATTATAAAGGATAACAACCTGTTTGTTAGGAAATTAATTGCTTAAGTAACTGAACATTATTATGTCACAAAAATTAGCTATCACAATACCTAAGTATTGCTACAGTACTAATGAATCATAAGCTGTAAACATCTCAGTATTATACTATTATATATCTCATACAATACTCATAGTTGATAATATGTTCTTAATAAAAACATTAACTTATCAAACATAATGACCACAATCTGTGTTCAGTTATGCATTGTTTATTCTTTGAATTGATTCAATACAATCTTCATTTAGGTCTTATAAAAAATATGCTAGTCTTGTGCAGTCTTCTTGAAGAACTTCTCTTCAAACTAGCTTTGGTAAAACAGTGACATTTTGCAACTAACTATTGACTTGACCAACTTAGTAAGTTTTCAATAGAAATCAAGAGTGCTTTGGTGGTATGTCACTCAAAATTGACAAGTGCACTGATTGCGGAGTAGTGACTAATATTTTTTGTATTAATTATGAATATTCAAGTGACTGTTATTGTATTCAATTAAATACATGCTGCAATGCATAGGAAATAGTGAGTATGCATGAAGAAATGTTCAAAATATATAAAAAAAAAAAACTTCAAGTATTATATATATAAATATTTTGTTTTCACGTGAATCAGTATTAATGAATCAATTCTGTGGTTGTTTGAAGGTGTTAAATAATTGAACAAGGTATCAACCATAATATTGCTTCTAGTATTTTTATTCCAGAGGCTTAAATTATATTTATGGCTCTATATTTACTGGCTACACAGATTTCTACTTATTATCTTGTAACATTTAATGCCAAAAAACTGCAAAGTGATTGTACTTACTTAAATTAGGATTGACAAATTATCAACTAATTAAAATTGAAAATGCGATTTTGGATGAAAAGTCTGTACATACATACTACACAGTGGTGACTTGCACACTTAGATAATTGTCTCCTTCCATGCTTTCGGTGGCTGAAAGTGCATTGTAACTTTCACTTGTAGACTCAATGCCAATAACGGTTGGTATGATTCACTATAGCAGCTGTACATTTTGATATTAAAGTATGAAGCATCTTATAAATGGTTAGTTGGTTTATTTTTCAACTTTAAGTAAAATATAAAAATTGTGTATGATATTCTAATTAAATATATGTAAGTATAAATAATTCTAGATGACCTGTGCGAAGAATCCACATGGTATTTTCAATCGTAAATTTTCGAAAAACCACTGAAATGTGAGTAATTTGTATAGTTTTCTGGTGTCCAGAAAAGATTTAAAATGATGCCTCATTTATATAGGTATATTGATAAAGTATGAAGGAAGTTACGTACTGACAAAAAAGCCCATGACAAATACTTAATATAAGTACTTACCTATATGATAATAGTTTCAAATTAAAATCATAACACATATTTGAATTATCAGTACTGAAACACTGATGTTGTCCATTTCTTGCTAAAACACTGATCACTATAATTAATGTTTAATTTTTAATCATAAGTATCTATTTATTGGCGCCAATTCTCGTGTTCCCAAAGTAAACTAATTTTAAGTTACCTGTATCTTTTTCTTTCTATTTCATTAAGCAAATGATATAAGATAACATTTTAGTATAATCCTGTCAAATTAAGATATTCCATAGACAGTTTAGACGTGATTATAAACATGACAACAAAAAATACATCAATTTACATCAGGTGCGGACTAAGTTGACAGGTCTAAACTAAATTTTCTTAATGAATTAGAAAGCGAAAGATACACTAAACTTTATTTTATTTTGGATTATATTCATGTGTTGGTGGAATGTGACCAGTATCGCGAACTGAGGAGGAGCCTGCTGGCAGGCATTGATCTCCATAATGGGGGAATCAATGTGGTTCTGAGTCAATGTCCGGAGAGGCCCAGTGTATCTATGGGTTCCTAAAGAGATGTATGAGAGAGAGAAATGATAGAGAGGGGCGGAGAGCGGGAGTGTGAGATTTGAAGATGTGATGTGTGAGTGTGTGATGTGTATGTGTGTGTGGATACACTGGGATTGATCTCATGAGGCTGGCATAGTCACCCTGAGTGCACTGAACCCTCTAAATACAAGATAAAAAAAAATATTTTGTGAACAAGCAAATTGGAGCCATTATCTATCTATCAATTGATAACCTGCATAATTTAACTAATTATGCAGGTTATTTAGTTATCACTAACAACAAGATAATAATTTAATAATATCATTTAATTTGAGCTTTAAAAACAAACAAGAATTCAATATTTTATGCTATGTAGGCTGTGGTCACAACACAAGTATAGATATGACCCTATGTACTTATGTACATTCCTATACCACATTATTTCTAGGACTTGTAAAAGGAACAGTTTGGCCAAGGAATCATTATGGGAATAAAATATAGCCACCTACCTCTATGGATGTGTATTAATAATAATTCTCCCACAGTGTAAACAAACTCAAGTTTTATTTTACTGCAATTCTTCTTAAGATCAAGTTTTATTTTTATTAATTTACCTCAAAGATTGTTTGTCAGGAAATGCTGGCATCATCTAAACGCTGTCTGGTCAAACATCGAAATTCTATTATTTACATTTGCCTACCATCAGAGAATCATTTTATTGTGTACTTTATTGGCATACCCATCCCAGGGTTCTGTATTCTGATATTGTTACCTATTTTACTAGTTTTCGAAGTAATCCATCATATAAGTACTTAAGTGCCTTTGGAACTTTCTTTTCAAAAATAAAATAAAAAAACCGGCAAAGTGCGTGTCGGACTCACGCACAAAGGGTTCCATACCATTGATTTATGAAATTAAGGATTTTTAAGTTATTTGTATGAAAGCGTACGCGGTAATAAGCTATTTACGAGGTATTAAAAAAAACTACGTACTAGATCTCGTTCTAAACAATTTTCGTTAGTAGTTTTTATAGTAAGTAATGTACATCATGTTTTTTCACGCAAACTATTCGGTTAAAAAAAAATATTTTAGAAACCTCAATAACATTTTTGAAGACCTATCCATAGATACCCCACATGTATGTGTTTGATGAAAAATGAAAAATTGAGTTTCAGTTCTAAGTATGGAGAGCCCCCAATATTTATTATTTTTTTTATTTTTGCCTCAAAATCTTAATGCGGTTCACAGAATACATCTACCTACCAAGTTTCAACAGTATAGCTCTTATAGTTTAGGAAAAAAAAATGGCTGTGACATACGGACAGACAGACAGACATGACGAATCTATAAGGGTTCCGTTTTTTGCCATTTGGTTACTGAACCCTAAAAAGATGCCCCATACAAAGTATATATAATATTTTTCATTACACAAATAAATTATGTACTAATAAAATAAAGCTGTGGGTATGTAACATGTGAGAAACTAACAGGATTATAGTTCAGATTAAGTATTTAACTCCTCGTGTAAATTCCTTTAAAGAGCTTAAGAATTGGTGAGCTTCTTCAGTCAATTTACTAAGATTTGTTTTTGCCTGGATATTGGTGCAATTTTTTTCTTAATAATAATTGACTAGTTCTAGACACAAGGTAACTTTTTTGGCATGCACTTTTGGCTACCTTGACCTTATGTTGTGCTAGTTTTATCTAGGGCCAGCTACTTTTAAATGGTTTCTATACTTTAGGAAAAACTGAATGAATATAGTATTAAGTTTTGTGGTTAGTAAACAATTTACTTATTGTTTTCCTATTTAATAATATATTTACATAAATAATATGAACTTGGGAGTTGGGAAGCACTTAATTAAAATTATAAATTATGCACAACTGGTTAATAACACTCATACATTCCTTCATACTATTTCCTCAATACCTAGCTGAGAAATGCTGGAGTAGAAGCTGATATCATTAGTAGTTTTGTTTTAACAATTACCTACTATTCAATTTACATTGTATGTAAAAGGAAGGTTCAACCAAGTTCACGAATTCCCTACCTATAATCTGTTTTAGTCACAAGTAATTATTTCTATGTCAAAATAAACAAGACACATGGACTAGTGTGAGCCCTTGGCGAGTCCGCGCTACGTAGTAACTAACGAATGTATGAAAATACGTTTCTATGCGGAAGGAAAAAGTGACAAAAAGAAAGAACACAAACACAAAAAAAAAGTTACTGAAAACTATTATTTCATGGTCTCGGCCCTCTGTTGCTAGTTCAACTTTACTACAGAGAACTTATTAGCAGTTAAATCCTACCTAAGTCCACGTAATGCGTATCCCATTATAAGGCAGATGCTATTGCCTAAAGTAAGATTTTTTGTAAAAAGAATGCAGTTTGGCCTTGCCATCTGTCGCATTCATACTACTCAATAGCATTTAGAGCCTTAAGTACTGGGGATGTGGAATTGCAATACTGCTTATTACGTAATTAAAGACAAACGTCGTAACATATCCTTTAAGTGCAGGATTGCGGTCAAGCACTAGTTTATAATTATAAAAAAAAGTAATTTGTGAAGAAAAAGCAAAATCTTGGCAGCATTTTTTTATAATTCTTCTTTTTTCTTCAGCCTATAGAAGTCCACTACTGGACAAAGGCTTCCCCCACGGCTTTCCGCGCTGACCGGTCTTGTGCTGCCCGCATCCATCGGCTTCCCACGACCTTCACTAGGTCATCGGTCCACCTTGTTGGGGGCCTCCCTACGCTGCGTCTTCCAGTACGTGGCCGCCACTCCTTACTGCCCCGTCGGCCATCGGTTCTTCGAGCAATGTGCCCTGCCCAATGCCACTTAAATTTAGCGACTCGCAGAGCTATGTCGGTGACTTTGGTTCTTCTGCGGATCTCCTCATTTCTGATTCGATCACGCAGTAAAACTCCGAGCATAGGTCTTTCCATTGCCCTTTGTGTGACTCTGAGCTTCGTATGAGGCCCATTGTGAGCGACCACGTTTCAGTTGCGTAAGTCATCACTGGCAACACGCACTTGTCAAAGACTTTAGTCTTGAGACACTGTGGTTTCTTGGACGACGAGAAGATGTATCGTAGCATCCCGAACGCTGCCCAGCCGAGCTGGATTCGACGAGACATCTCTTTCTTGAAGTTGGACCTACCTAGTTGGACTGTTTGTCCCAGGTATATATACTCGTCAACAACTTCGAGTGCAGAGCAACCAGCTAGAATTGGAGTAGGTGTGACATGAGAGTTCGACATGATCTTCGTCTTATTCATGTTCATCTTTAGACTGGACTGGACTGGAGAGACTGTAGCACCGCCCAAGTCTCGATCGAATCGAGGCCTTCTCATAGCTCACAAACGCCAAGCATAGTGGTTTATTATACTCCTCGGATTTCTGTATAACTTGCCGCAGCGTATGTATTTCGTCTATGGTGCTAAAGACTTTTCGGAAGCCTGCTTGTTCGGGAGGCTGGAAGTCGTCGAACCTACGAGCGAGACGATTCGTGATGACCCTAGAAAACAGCTTTTTTTTAATAACAGTACATGTTTTGTTACACATCTATGATAAAGAGTATTTCAAATAAAAGAGGATGTTTATCTTCTTGTCTTTACTTACATATTTCTTAACATAATTGCAAATCTGATTTTCCTATAGCATTGTTGTAGGTTTGCAGTACTAAATAATGCAATGTGTTGTGTAGTATCTATTGTGTTATATTATCTGTACTATAAAAACGAAAACGTTTCAGCTCCAGGAACTATATTATATAGAGAAAGTCACTAAAATGTCGATGTTTCCGAAAGATCTTCGCACGGTTTTTATTAATTTGAAGAACTTCCGTGGGTACAGTATATTCTATATCTCGTTCTCAAAGTCGCACCTACTAAACTAAATCCTTTGTGGTGTACAAAGTAGGTATCCTCCCGCCCTTTCTACAGACAAAGTCGACGTCAAGACTAGACACCAATTAATACTAAATACTCTGACATATTCTTGCTAGACTTCTTAAGCTCGGACGCTTCGTTGTTAACTGGTTTCAGCACAGTTGTAAATGGTAAAAAATATTGGTGTCGTTCAATAAGTGTATTGCACTTTTCCATAAAGTACTCGAAAAAGCAAGCAAGATGCAAGGATATGTCCTCATTCAAATATAACAAAATGATATGCTGAAGATGGTTCCCAAGTTGCGACACAACAGTCGGTCCGGATCGTAAACGATCAAGTTGTCTTTAACATAAAAGATCAGCTTCCCAGAGCTACGTCGAGAAGATATGCTTCAATGGTTTTCTAAAGATCTTAAAAGATAGCATATCATGCACTATTTTTCCGCTTGCAGAAACAAACCATTGTTTAAAATTTTGTTAACCAGAATTATCCTAACTTCTATGGAGTCGAAACGTTTTCCAGTGTCAGTACTTACACATTGGCGGATATTTCGCTTTATTTGTTTTGAAGAATGTGGCATAACTGTTCTTTACTAAAAACTGCTAACGTGCTTGAGCTTCATAGAGTGTTCAGAAATCCAGATACAAAATCCGTTCCGTGCACAAAGGACGTAAAATTTATTTTTTAATCTACCCCGTATTGTGCCAATTAATAACCTTCGCTCTCCATTTTCATTTCTGTTTGCTGTTAATCTGGATGCTTCTTCAGATACTATTTAAGTTGTTTTAGTCTGTCTAAAATTGATCTAATCGGTAGAAAGGTCGCCATCTTCAACTTTGGTCTACCACGGAATTGCCTAGCATTTAATGAGAGCTAACTTCGCCTAATACTGTCATATTAATAGTCGCGTCAATGAATACATAAAACAGGCAATCTTCGGAACTCCTCAAGAATAGCTCCGATTTTGATGTTTACTTTTTGTTTTTAAATTTGTTTTTTATATTCTTTAAAATCAGAAACTGCTTGGAGTGGGGACGGAACTATTAATCTTGTTTAAACAATATCTGCGATATTTATGCACAAAAAAAATTCTGCTGTACAATAGAATCCATTTAAACTTTTAAATATTTTTATGAATGTTATAAACAATTACTTACCTATAAGTTTGTTCTGTGTAGTAAGTAATGACATGGAATTATTTTGTGGACCAGGATATAAATTTTTTATTGACCATAGAAAATTATTATTTTCTATACTATCTATACTACAAAAAAGTGTACATTTAATTTTCATTCTCATTTCGCGTTTCAGAGACTTCTTCTATAATAAAAGGTGACTAATTAACATTTGATTAAGTTCCGCGTAATCGAGTACCTTTCAGTGTTAACAGGCTTCAACGTTTATTGCCTCCACTAACCCATTTGTATAAATTGCCGTAAATGTAATAATGTAGCTTTATAATAATTGTAAGTTTTAGAATGAGGGTTAATATTTTATAATTAACCTACCGGTACTTAGTTACTATTATTCACTAGTTTTATCAGATAGGCGTGATATTTTATCGCTTTATTATTTGTTGAAACTCTTAAATACTTGACTTTTATATAATTCATTCAACCGGAAATTTGAAATTACTTCCTGTAAAAAAGACTTAACTCTGCCATAATTCTACGTCATTCATTGTTTAAATAATAATATGCTTGAAATTAATATTCCAATGATAGTTACTCATCATGGGAAGACACTGTTTATTAACTTAAGCTAGAAGTCTGATGTTACAGTTTTGTTATGCACTGGTATAACATCATTTAGGATGCCCCTATTCCATTTTATTAAGATTCGAGGCAATATGCCTTTCTTCCAAATTTACTTCTGTATAAGTCGTCGGGTCGGCAATCGCTCTCTTTCTAGTCTTATCATCTTACCTACTTTGTTTATCAAAATAATATAAATTTTGTTGGAACATGGGATGACCGTAATTGAAACTTACTTGATGCATAAACAATCGCGAAAAATTCTCTTACGTCACTAAACATTTTTACCGAAACTGTAACCGTTGATCGTTATGTAGGTATTTTTCCAGCTTAAATGAAGATTTTCGATTGAAAATGATTATGGATATTTGCATAATTTAAGTCAACCATCCTTATCTGACTGAAGGTGAAGGAAAACATCTTGAGGAAACCTGGACTGGCATTGAGCAAGCGTGGTGATTACGTTCAATCCTTATTTGTATGAGAGGAGACCTGTGCCCAGCAGTGCAACGATAAAAAGGTTGTTGATGATGATGATCCTTATCTGAACTTAGTACAAAGATATCGGACAAATAGTGAAAGTTGTGTCAATACAAAAGATAACACTGTCATTATTATAATATAATAATCAATGAACGTCGATACTGCATTGCTAGTATAAATATCGCTAAACTTACTGACAATTTTGTCCATGAAACCGGGTGCTCTTTCAACTGGAATGAAAGTTGTCATATAGAACCTTTTTTTTATGAATTTAAGCTGAAGTCCAGTCCCATTGTTAGAAACAAAATTTGGTCGCCATCTCATCTCAGCACCAATCAATATCAAAAACGTATTGCAAATATATTTTCACAGATTGAGGTTGAGATTACAAAACGAACTCTCGTAAATAAACGGCAAGTGTCCCTGTGTTTCAAGTACCTACTAATTCCGTCACTGTTCATAAATATTACTCAATAAAGTTCAGATAGATAGGTCTAAATTGGAAAATGCTAACCCTTTGGTCTCCTGTTACCCTGTTCCTACACGATCTAAAACTGTGTGTACACTATTGCAGCGCAGCCGGTGCGGTGGGCGGGCGTGGCGTGGGCAGCAGCGCGATGCATCCCTCGAGGCACTCCGTCACCTCGTCTTCGGGCGTTCTTATGGTGGGGCCTAACTTCCGCGTCGGCAAGAAGATCGGTTGCGGTAACTTCGGTGAACTTAGGCTCGGTAAGTGAATCCATATCTTTACTTTTTATAGAACAATAGTATGGCAACTCCGCCCTTTTTGCGTAATACGCTCTCAATCTTTTGAAGGCTATTACTAATCAATTTCTTTGTATGTTCGAAAAAATTTGTCAGCTGAACAACGTAAATAACTATGATAATGAAGCCATTCCTGCTGTTCGTTACGCAATTAGTCTGGTCTTTATGACATCCTCTTTTAAATCAACGTCTTTTCGTCATACAACAATATACGTTTGTTTGAAACTTTCAATTCCACTAATAAAATAGTTTGTTATTTTTAATACGTTTGCGAAAAAGGATTTCTTCTTTCTGGGAATGTTGCCCTTTTCGAGATCTGCTTCTTCGTAAATACCTAGAGTGGGTTCAATGGAAATGTTTTGAACGAATATTTATGCGGACAATGTGTAATCTCGAATCGAGAAGGGATTTTGTATTAGTCGGCCAGTGAATAACCCTACAGGTAGATCGATATCTAAAGGGTTTTCATTCAAATTGGTACGTGTCTGTCATTTATATTTGGAACAAATTATGGAAGTGGCAGCCGAAGGACTTAAAAAAAACCGAAATTACTTGAATAATGATTTAATTATTCGAAAATTACAATATTAACTTAGGCTAAATCTTATGTCTAGACTTGGACGATGCTAGTACCGAAGTGTCGAAATTATATTATTCACTTATTAAATACAATTAGATAGTCGATTGCAAAATTGAGTAAAATGTGCTGCGGCGTCAGCGAGACAGGGGTAGGTGACCGAAGACACGAGGCGTCGAGTCAGCAAAGTGCGGTGGTTGCAGTTTAATGTGGAAACATCCGATTGACGTAAATAGCAATCATGTCGCTATGCAGCTGATTTGGTGTAGGCAGAGTGCGTAACACCTCCCCCATCAGAACAGCAACTATTGGAGCACTTTCAGCGAGAATGTTGCTGGTACATGTTTCTTATCTGTAGTAGAGTCTGCATCTTCATTTTGATGTTTTTCAGGATTTGAATTCATCGGCTGTGGCTGTCTCAGCTTTGTGCAAACGTTGTACCGTCGTATGGTGAGAATAACAATCAGTACAGTTGCGCCGGATAGTACGACATATAATGGTATAGTCATATGGTAGATAGATTGTTCCAAGTGTGCATGATCTATTTGTACTGGATGCTGGATTAAGATTTTGTCTTCAATTTCATGTAGACTTTTCAGATGTAGCGAGTTCAGTTGCAAATGTGGTATAGGTTCTTCAGTGATGTTCAGATTCATGATGATTTCAGTGATTTTCAACGGTTGTCCTCTGATGCGGTCATTAGTGTTGATAATAGTGAATTGGTTAGTGCGTAGTAGACATTTTTGCGGTATGGTGGCGAGATAACTTCCATGCAGTGAGATGAATTCTCGACGTTCACATTGTAGCTCGGTTCTGGTTGGTTTTGGAAAGGTGAGCGTATAACGTCTGTCATCTAGTTGTTCCATGGCTTCTTTGGTCAGTGTGAGTTTCGTGGGTCGGCATGATTTCTCCAAGGATTGGTTGTAGATGAGTCCTTGGATGCAGTCCGGATGTCCTGTCGTTGGTTCATGGTTGACTCCTTCTTCGCAGAGAAAAATCTTGACTTAGTAAATCTAATGTAGGTAAAAGGAAGGACAAGGTAGCAACACTTGAAGAAAGGTTCAAGGACTTACATAAACATGGTTTTCTTCGTTGTATCGATGCCTGGATACGTCTTCAGCTGCGTCTTCTTAAGTTCGGATATTCGACGGGGTACTTGGAAATACTGACAGCGACTATCGGAGTCAGCCGATTAACGATTGTTGGAAATCTATACCGTACCGCGCACTGCCTCGAATATCCTACCGACTCCGCCAATTATGGAAGTGGCAGCCGAAGGACTTAAAAAAAACCGAAATTACTTGAATAATGATTTAATTATTCGAAAATTACAATATTAACTTAGGCTAAATCTTATGTCTAGACTTGGACGATGCTAGTACCGAAGTGTCGAAATTATATTATTCACTTATTAAATACAATTAGATAGTCGATTGCAAAATTGAGTAAAATGTGCTGCGGCGTCAGCGAGACAGGGGTAGGTGACCGAAGACACGAGGCGTCGAGTCAGCAAAGTGCGGTGGTTGCAGTTTAATGTGGAAACATCCGATTGACGTAAATAGCAATCATGTCGCTATGCAGCTGATTTGGTGTAGGCAGAGTGCGTAACAAACATAAACTATTTTTTGAAAATAAATTGTTTTCCAAAAAGATAAACAAGAACTGACAACGTTCTAATCAACGAACTTTGTTACGATGAATCATAAGTGATCGGTTTTCTACTCCTTGCCTTGAGTGATGACGCATCGAATGAGAGTTTGGACCAAAAAAATGAAGTAGTTTATCCTGTGGGCTGTTAGAGTAATAAGTAGTTATGTTAAAAAAGAGAAGCCATGCTTTTTCACATTATCCACTGGTTACACAGCTAATGTACTTAAGACACTCAATGACATGGTCATAACAACGCGTCTTGCCGACCTTGCACGCTTACTGAAATATGTAAAGCTATTAATAGTAACTATTTTAGACACACCCTACATATGTTCCAATTCCTACTAAGAGTCCAGTAAATATGTCCTTGTCAGTCTTCAGAACTGCCTTTCATTTCATTTTTAGCAAGACGTAATGGTCTCTTTCTGAAAAGTTGGTTAGATTTATGTGGAAGTTAAACATCTGGATTTTACAACCGGCACATTTTGCTGTACAGTTTCTCCGTATATAATTTCGTCATGCGTAAAGATGCGATATTTATTATGGCCAGCCCTGACTGTATTGAGTCCCTGGCTGCTCATTTATTGAACTGATTGCGTGGAGACGACGGTAATGAGATTTTTCTGTAAGAAATAACATTGTTAACTTGATATCATTTTACGAATGTCATTGATAGTGGATACAAATCTTTGAACGACATCGGCAAAACACTTATTGAGGTCAACTTATCATTGTCATGAAGATCTTGAACTGATAGGAAACAGAGTGAATCGAATCTAAATGTCCCTATTGTAAGAGCTAGCTGAGGGAAAATAGGTCATTATGGTCTCTGTATTCAAAAGGCTAGCTAGCTTTCCATCACAGCATATACATAATATTATTGTTGCACGTTGCTTTATGCTATACAAAACATTTTTATTTTGATGGTGTCTGGGAGATCCGTTATCTTCAGGCGGAGAAAGCGAAACTAATGTTTGCAAAGTGTAAGCAAGAATACTGCGTACGGAAATATTTTGCGATGTCGTAGAAACTAAGGCACAAATAAAAGCCTCTGCCAATGCTTTCAGGCTCGCTTTTAGTGGTAAACTTAATTTATGTTGTAGTATAGTTAAAGTTATGTTTCCTATTCAATCAATGTTTTGAAAGAAGAAAATATCTGGTTTATAGGTCACGGTTGTAATTGTTTTAATGTTTCATTTCTTGCACAGCCTATAAACTTAAAATATTCATCCAGCAGGTAGAAGGCAAGCAACGTAACAAAGGACCTTTTTAATAATGGAAGACTTATGACTCATTCTTTCGCTGTCAGTATTCGAAAACGGTCTTTCAAATGAGCCTTAGCCACCGTTCACACGTGCTATACAATATGATTACAACGACCACGAAATCTTTCAAACAAAGTATGTACTTAGATAGAATATCATACGTTTTTTAAATGTCAGGGCTTAACACGTAAGGTCTTGAGCCTTATTTTCTAGGCAGTAAGGTTTCATATGGGTGTTGTCTGGGAGATTATATGGCTGCGTGTGGATGAGAATTGGATTCAACCTCGCATCACTGAAAATAACATTATTGCGGACACGTGCGTGTGGTGATTAAACCGATACATATATTATTTACTTTCCGAACGGTGTTTTTAAAAATGTAACACTCATGCTGGAATTAATCAAGCTAAAAATCCTAAGAATAAAAAGTAACTAGCTACTCCTGGTTCGTTTCCTGTGTGGGTTATTTGTTTCCTCCATTTAAAGTGTTACCGTAACGATTTTTATCATTAAAGAGCAATTCGAATTAATAACATCTTGTTAGGTCATTAGTGCTTAGATCGCATTCGCAGGCTTACAGAATCGATTGTTTCAAGTAGCAACTGGGCTTATTCGTAAAAAATAAAAAATAGTCTTTATAGATTTTGCTTGTCAAGTCAACATACTTTTTTAAATGTTTATAAACATTTGGTGTCATTAATTGTAACTACGTAATTTTGATAGAACTGACAACGTTCAAGAGTTATGGGGATTTTATTTGATTGAACTACTCGCTCGTAATCAACTGCAATAATGGCAGATAATGTATGGAACATAATCAGGATCTGAGTCTTCGAAATATCATTACTCAGCTCCCGAATTTCTTAATACTGAATGTGAGGTAGCGTCATCATTAGCATTACCTAATTTAATTTCTGTGCTGTCACCATCTCACACTCGGTTTTGAAACAACAGTGAATATTGTTGTTCCATTTAATTTGTCCGCCCGATAAGATATTGATTATTGAGATCTAATTCTATGTTGCTACGTAACTATGACGATGTTTATGATCGCTGATAACACCGATAACTCAAGTTGGTGACGTTGAAAATAACTTTGAAAAGCGAAAATATACCCATGTTAGCAAATAAATGAATGATTATTGATTCGAAATATTTTAGTAAGCAGACTTTTCACAACATACTGCGTTGAATGTATATAAAAGACTGTCCAAATGGTATCTGAGTCAGAAAAATACGAAGACTTGAGATTTACGAACAGTCGACATCCATGACCCTTTATTTTGGTTCATATTTTTATTGACCTTAACTTTACTATAATTGAATTTTCTCTTGCAGGAAAAAATCTCTACAACAATGAACATGTAGCGATTAAGATGGAGCCCATAAAGTCAAAGGCTCCACAATTGCATCTAGAATACCGATTTTACAAGTTATTAGGCACGCATGGTGAGTTTTACCCTAATTCTATGAATAATTATATACAGCATGATGTTATGAAATTTTTTTACAGAGTCACACAGAGATAGTACCTACTCATTTTACTTTAATATCGGACCACCAACAATTTTTAAATGGTGAATCACGAACATTACAAAATCAAGAGATGTGACTAACCTACGAGTAATTTTCTTGTGTACCAGTGTAGCCTTAGATTTTTTGAAAATGTACCTAGGTACCTAATAGAATGCTATCTGTATTATGTCTGGTATATAGAAATGAATAGCGCGCCTGCCTAAATAACTATCAGCACCAAACCGTAAGCTATCCCTATACGATAATTGTCTCATTATCTTAATAAATACTAGCATCATTCGTAGATTAGTCAATAATCTAGCTGATACGATATAAAATTTACCCAGAGGGCATACCAAAAGTGTACTACTTGGGAACATGTGGCGGCCGCTACAACGCCATGGTCATGGAGTTGTTAGGGCCCACGCTCGAAGACCTGTTCGTACATTGCGGGCGACGGTTCAGACTCAAGACGGTCCTTATGATTGCTATGCAGCTCGTAAGTCCCGTGTCAGTTCTCCGCTAGATAAGTGATTGTCTCTTGACACAGCACCGTAACCGATATCCAAATCTTTCGTCATTCAACCGAGGGTTCGCACGCCGTGATCATGGTCGCTGTAACGGCCCGTCTAAATGTGTTTTATTTTTATTATGTTACTTTTTGTATACTGTATGTATGTATATATCTAAACACGTAGCAATGCTCTCGCGTGTCCTGTCGTGTTCGATGATGTAATTTGTAAATATCGGCTACAGTGTTGTGTCGTACAGGTGCGTGCGAGAGCAATGCCCGTGTATTGAAATGTGAGTAAGTACTAAATTGTGTTCGGTATGTCTCTTCCCCTTCCTATCCCTTATTTCCCGTGGCTCCTGTAGCGCCATCGACTGCGGAGGGCATACCGGAGGTGTATTACTTCGGCCCTTGCAGTAAATACAACGCACTGGTGATGGAACTGCTGGGCCCATCACTGGAGGATCTGTTCGATCTCTGTGGCCGTCGATTCTCTCTAAAGACTGTATTAATGATCGCTATGCAGTTGGTAAGTCAATATGCGTTTTCTATTCTATATGTTTTGCACTCTGAAGCATAATATTGAAATCAAATCTCAGATTTACGTACGTATATTTATTATACCTTTTTTTTATTTATCAACTACTACTTTAGCTGAAATCAATTTATATAAGTCATTGAACTTAAATAACAACACGGACTTGGAAGAGCGTTCAAGAAATATGATTGTGGTGAGCGCTTTAACTGGCAGACTATTGTGACGTAACTGATGCATTGCGACGAACAAACGCTTGCATTGATAAGCAAATCAGTAAAGGGGAAAGAGTTTTGAAATTTATATTAAAATGGCAATATCGTACGCAATTTGAGGAAAATGTTCCGGGCCTACGCTTTTAATGAAATGTATGATGCTCTTCAAGCGATCCCGTAACACGATCCCTGGGGTAAAGAGAGATTGTAAAAGCGATACAAGTAGATTCATATCGCAGACATATATTTTACTTAGCGGGAAAATACTCTGCTTACCTTATAATTGGCTGGCAAAACTTAAATCTGTTGATTAAATCCGTGTATCTACTTTGTGCTTGATAAATAATGCAAGTCAATACTGAACAATTTAGAACATTTACTTCATGTATCGATTGACACATTGACCACATATTGGTACTAAACTGATTTGATACGACAATATTCAATTATGTTATGATATGCCCTTCAATGAAATGATTTGTGCCGTCGTCAATTGATTGTGACAAGCAATGGCATAAACTAATCTTGTTCCATGTCTGTTTCAGTTACATCGTATCGAGTATGTTCATACGAGACACCTAATATACAGAGATGTTAAACCGGAGAATTTTTTAATAGGTAGAACTGCAACTAAAAGGGAAAAAATCATTCACATCATTGGTAAGTCACGATTTACTAATATTAAGGCATTGATACCAAAACAGTGAAGGAAAACAACGTGAGGAAATCTACATTCCCTAGAACCAAACATTTTAAGACTTTTGACATGTACCGTACTGGGCCTTCGTAAATTATCCACTCCCTCTGGAAGAGAGGAGACCTGTACGCTAACAGCAATGGGATCAATATACGCTGATTATAAATGCTTTTTAGTGACCAATTAAGGAATATTTTTTTTTTATCATTTTAAACTAGTGCAATCCAAGTGATACAATTGTTGATGGTAAAGCGCGCTAGTTAACTAAGCCTATTCACTTAAAAAAAAAACTTTGTGAATAGGAAGGAAGACGGCAGTTGAGCGAGGTGATGCAATGTTAAACCCAACAGCGCGACCAACGATGTTGCGCCAGAGGGAGACCTGATCTGGAGACCCTCCACGATCAAACTCCCGACACAATAACATTTGCTGCATCGTATCCGGCACACATCACAACACAATTATTGATCGCGCTAAATAAAACAGTAGAAGTTCAATTCTTGTTCGTATCTAATCCAGTTAAAGTTATGGTTTAGTTTCGATCACATTTCGTATCGCGCTAAAGTTTTAACTTCGGTTGAAGTAAAATCAATGTAGATATGAGTGATACATTTCATCAGATATAATATTTAAAACTAAAACAATTATAAGTAAATCTAATCGTTTAGACGTAAGTTTGACATGGCATAGATAAAGTTAGCTTTGTTTCAACTTTTTCATTTGACAACGGTTACGTTCCAATTGCGATCCAGTTATGGTTAAACCGTTAGCGCGATACGAAACATAACAAGAGTTATGGTTTGATTGCGATCCAATTCTGTTTTGGTTGAATTATTAGCGCGATTGTCCCCCAGACCCATCCTCCGTACGGCTTCATCAGATATCATGCCGGAACACGACGAATAGCTTGGCGGCGAGACTTTGTCTGATGGGTCGTTTTATACGTACTTAGCTGTCTTTCTAGCAGGGTTTGTAAATATCCAATAAAACATAAAATATCATAACAATTGATATATAATATATATCTCGACCTTAGAAGCTCGTTCGTATAGGTGTCGGACTTATACATATGACCTAATGCTTCTAAGGTTGAGATACGTGGATAAAAGGTTGGATATTTCCATCAATATCACGATATTATCATCATCATCAACCATTTTACCGGCCCACTGCTGGATACAGGTCTCCTCTCATACAGAGAAGGATTGAAAGTAATCACCCTGCTTGCTCAATGCGGGTTGGGGATTTCAGACTTAAAGTCCAGGTTTCCTTAAGATGTTTTCCTTTACCTTTTAATCAGTCATTGGTGTCCAAGATATACTTAGAAAGTACATATAACCTAGAAAAGTTACATTGGTACTTGCCTCACCTGGAATCGAACCCGTACACTCATACCTGAGAGGCTGGTGTTTTAACCAGTAGGCCACCACGACTAGTAAAATACCATCAGCGAAGCCTGCTTTTAGTCAAATTAGGTCAAACTTACTACTCTAATAAATGAGGAAGAAAATACCTATACCTTTGACTGAAAATCTTTATTACTCAACAATGTATGTTGTAAAGTGGTCAATGACTCAACCGTAGTAAATATTTACTGTTACTACAACTTTATGTAGCACATTTATGTGTCAAATATTTTTGTACCAAAATTGGTAGAGCTATAAATGTGTGATATTTCACTGCTTTTGATCGTCAATTATGATTTATTTAACCAATAACCTCATACGGCTATACTGAGGAAAGTTCCACACACGTCCTAATAAACCGGCTATTTGCTAGTCGATCATTGGTTTATAAGATATACTTACTGATACTGACAGATAGCCGGACGAGCCGACAGCGAAGGCTAAGTAAAAGGGTTCCATTCCACCCTTTAGTTACGGAGCTCTAAAAACGCAGGTCTACGTCAACGCAAAATATTTATCAATGGAAGGATCTAGTAAAAGTGTATCATGCACGAGCACTCTAAAACTGACCGAGTTATAATTAAAATGCGAGAATGAAATATATGAACAGAGAAAGTATGAATGAAGCCTGAAAAATGAACATGGTCATATTCTATTAGAAAATTGGAACTGCCCATATTTACACTCGCAACTGTACCATATTTGTTATAATTTTGTTTCGTTTAATTTATACGCTTAATTGATTATTCAAATTACGTTGTCATGATTATCGGATTGAGTCATGAGTATTTAAAAATGAAAGCTTGCTTACAACGGTCGTTTGTTAACTGGCCCGTTTAATTACCACGACGGTTTCCCTGTTTTACTTCAGATATGAGATCGAAATGCATAATAAAGTCTGCAATAGTCTGTTGCTCGATTTTCAAGCAAAATTTTGCAAATAAAAAAAATCCAGCAAAATGCTTCAATTTTGCAATTGGGACTTCAATACTTTTTTATGTGTATAATTTCATTAATAGCTACTGGGTAGTGGTTAGTTAAAACATTAATAGTTCTTGGAACAACTATGCTATACTAGTTTACTTAGTGCTTATATTAGTACGTTCATAGCGTGGTTTAGGAGTGTTGATATCACATTAATTCTATGTATTTACTGTCTACAAAACTGCTGTGAATGTGCTCAACGTACCTCTATGATCTTTAATGTTTCGGTCTTTTTTCCTTCTATGTATGAAAGGAGACCTGTGCCCAGTGGGACGAATAAAAGATTGATGTTGATCTTTAAAGATATTTCAAAGCCTTTATCTATGCATTTAGCCCATATTACAGATAGACACATAAAAAAGCAAGTTAATGTAAAGTAGTGATTCTAATTGCCCCCTCCAAAACGTAGCTTGTTGTACAGAATGGGAAATCGGGTCATTTTAAGGTTTCCTTTAGATCTTAACCATAATGAATCCTGAATCTACCAGAAATAACTGTATAAATTAGTAAACTGTACTACAAAAGTGTAGTCTAAGACTTGACCTCAAACTCCTCATAAACTAGAAGCAAATTTTATTACACACAAAAATAATGATGGCCGGTAGTAAACCCACGCCGATGTTAATACAGAAGTCACGCCAATTATAATGGGCTGTGTCAACGAGAGTCATTTGTGTAATGAAGTGTTACCAGAGGCATATGCTCGTTCTGCTAAATGTCATTCATGATCACGTCAGAGTGATTAGGTAATGAGATATAACAATAGTGAAGTAACACAATCTTAGGACGAGGTCTGTGGTTTACTACTCGTGTTCTTGTAAGAATTGTTACTGTTTTTTTTTTATGCAACATGTACGGTCATATATGTAATGCCTGGAATAAACCGACATCAGAGAGAAACCACTGTATTTTGACCCACAGTTCAAGTTAGGTAGACCAAAAAACAAAGATGTTGTACCGACTCGCAATAAATAAATATGAAGGCGACCTTGAATTATAAGAGCTATCTGCATTATTTATGATAGGTACTTTCACTAGATGGCGTTCACTTCTGTTTCCATGTATAATATTTCTGGATTTAAATATTTACGAATACATTTTCAGAGAAGTTAAAATCTAGTGATTTGATTACAAATCTTACAATGAACAGTGAATCATCGATCGAACCGTTGATGTATTGAATACATATTCTTAAACTGATAAAATGAACGTCATTACGAGGTCAATGAATTTAGCGGTCTTTGCTGTAGTGGCAATTATTTATAGCCACTTTTTGTGTTGCCGCCGGTTCATGTTTTGTAACTATATCTTTTTATTACTATATAAATAATGAAGTTAACCAATATGCCTGTTGTATTTCAGATTTTGGTTTGGCCAAAGAATATATAGACTTAGAGACAAACAAACATATTCCATATCGGGAACACAAGTCACTAACTGGGACTGCAAGATACATGTCAATAAACACACATTTAGGAAAAGGTAATGTATACTGCATATAATACCGTAAACTGTTAAAACGCTGAAGGTACCTAACCATTGAGGAAAAACCAACGTTCCCTAGAAGCAAACATTCGAAGAGATTTGACATTTGCCAACCTGCATTGAGACCGCCTGGCCGATCACCGCTCATACAGGAAGCCTGTTTCTCAGAAGTATAAACATCACTGAATAATACCCGTAATATTATAAATGGATACAAGGATGTGTAAATCACCCTTTTAACCTTGGTAAAGTTTAATGACATTTAAACATAGTATAGTACATTCAAATAGTTCGTGGAATGTACTCTAATTTGTATTCAACATGCAACTTCATACAATAATTCATACTTAAACTAACATGTCTGTTTGGTATTTTTCAGAACAATCTAGACGCGACGACCTAGAGGCTCTTGGGCATATGTTTATGTATTTTTTACGTGGTTCCTTACCCTGGCAGGGTTTAAAAGCTGATACACTTAAAGAGCGATACCAAAAAATTGGTGACACCAAACGAGCGACACCTATAGAGGTACGTATTGATGCAGCCATATTAGTACAACTAGCTATTGTCTGCGACTTCGTCTGCATGAAGTTTCTTTTTTAACATTAAATGTATTCTAGCTGTACATCATTTTTACATCATTTTCGTTTAGCCGTTTTTCTGATTCCTGTCGGTCGGCTTCTAAACGTTCTAAAATAGTGTTAAAACCTAATAAGATATTTCATAAATCTGACTTACAGTTTTTAATTGTTTTTCTGTCACCATTTCTCGCCTTGACAACTAAACCGTTATGAAATTCGACAAACAGGCAGCCTGAGACCTGGACATAGGTTATTAAAAAGTAATTAAGTATTATGATAATAACTAGAAGGGTAAACCGACTCCACACGCATTTTCAAGTAGCGTTATTTTGACTGGGTTAAAAAGTCTAGTCGATTTTTAACAGACTGAATTTCGAATGCCGATAACCGGGTCATGACGTAACTCGGGATAGGTCTTTATTCAGAAGTAGACTGCAGTACATTGAGTTGATGTTCTGGAACCAAAAATTCGAAGACATGTGACATCTGCCAACCCCCTCTGGGCCCTTGTGATAAATTGACGGTAGACACAGAGAGAGATAGAACTTCTCTCAGAGAGGAGTTCTATCTCTCTCTTGAATGACATGTCCAGAGGAGGCCAGTCTCACAGCAATAGGAACAAAATAGTCAGTAGTAACAAAATAAGTGACCTGTATAAGCCGGTGGCTGAGCAGCCCAATCTAAGATTCATCCAGCTATTTATTCTTCGATTTTGCATTGTGGTTTTTTTAATAATTTCACCTGATGTCGACTTGACCAACGAAATGACTTTGAGGTCATACCATAAGATTACGAATCATTGGCGCCGATTCTGTTGTTCACAAACTAAACTAATTTTAAGTTATGTGCTTCTTTGTCTTTCCATTTCGTTAAGAAAAGGACAGAAGATAAAATGTCAGTTTAGACCTGTCAAATTAGTGCGCTTCTGACGTAAACTGGCGTATTTTTAATCGTCATGTTTATAATCGCGTCTAAACTGTCTATGGAATATCTGATTTTGACAGGTTTAAATTAAAATGTTATCTTCTATCCTTTTCTTAACGAAATGGAAAGAAAAAGATGCACGTAACTTAAAATTAGTTTAGTTTGTGAACAACAGAATCGACGCCATTGCCACGGTAAAGTCTAAATAATTATCTAACCTTGGTTAATTGGTTCGGTAAGTTATCCAAAATACGGATTCTAGAAGCTGTTTCACTACGATACTATCGGGAAAGTGTGTGTTGGCTTTATACTAATGTAATAAGGCAGAGTTTGTTTGACGGCCCTAATTATTATTATTAATTATTATAGCCCAGTTCTTGATCTAATATTAAAAAGAAAATAAAGTTGAATACTAGATAGATGTGTGGGTCGAGGGCCGAGATCGAGTCGCCATTTCACGCAAACAAAGTCGCGGTAGAAGCTAGCTTCTTATGGCGATAGAAAAAGTCCCCTAATCTGTTAACTGTCACCTGTCACGTAGTGATAAATATGTTTATTATTATTAAGTTTTTCTTTTATCTCTATCCTAGTATAAATATGAAAAGACTAAGGTATTATTATTCATTATTATACATCTACATCTGTGCCCTGCGGTTTCATAAGCATAAATTTAGATCCTGTGGGAATACTAGAAATATATAAAGCTGAAGAGTTAGTTTGTTTCATAGCGCTAATCTTGGGAACTACTAAACGGATTTGAAAAAATCTTGTTGCGTTGGAGAGCCCATTAATCCAGGAAGGCTTTAGGCTATATTACATCACGCTGCGATCAATAAGAGCGGAGCATAACAAAAATTTATGCTAAAAAAGGTATGCTGTATATTTCGGGGTTAAAATAAAATGTTCAAATAACTAACTCCACGCGAACGAAATCGCGGGCGGGCGCTAGTATTAAATAAAATTATCGGTTGTGTTAATTCTGGTATTTTTTAAATGTAAATTATAAACTAGTGCTAGACCGCAATCTTGCCTGATGGTAAGCAGTGATGCAAACGTTGATGATAAAGCGCGCTAGTGTATTAAGAGCCTATTCACTCTAGCCTCGAAGTCACTTAAATTATAAATCTGTTTGACAAATTTCATTCAAATCCGATCAGTGCTTTTGCGTGAACGAGTAACCGTCCATGTAAATTTTCGTATTTATAATATAGGATAGTACTGAAACGGTATTGGAGTATTGATAGCGCGAACTTATCGCTGTTAATCAATACGATCACACGGCAGATAATACTAATTACATTTTAATTGACCTACACCACAACCACTACCACCTGGAACCTTAGCTTACCAGGACATGCACCATGGAGTCGTAATGAATCTACAACATCATTTTTTGTTTATGCGGAACCCGAAACACGTGTCCAGTATTTTTAAGTAAAGAATCTATGTACAGAATTTCAAAAAGATATCATGAAAAACCACAAAGTTATGAGCTTGTTATAAATCCTTCTTGGTTGTCCCAACAAAAATATGGTCAACGCTCCGCTTGGGCGGGCAGCGGTACGATGACCTGTAGCGTCAGCTATTGCGCGTCCTATGATCTACCGTAAGTTGCGTGGCGCGCTCGATAAAACGACACGGCAACAATGTTTAAATGTATTTGGGATAAAAATATAACATGGTGTAAAAATATTGGAATCGATTCAGTTGCTTATTCTGAAAAAACTGTATTCAGGTTTCGTATATAGAAAAAATAACGTAACGGAAAAAAATGGCTGTGACATACGGGCGGGCAGACGGACAGACAGACATGACGAATCTATAAGGGTTCCGTTTTTTGCCATTTGGCTACGGAACCCTAAAAAGAACATAGACAAATAAACGATGAATGGACCGCGTAAAAGATGTTATTGTTGGTGATTACCGAGATAATGGCTAATAGCGAAATATTAAAGATGTAAGATTTGAGCGCCGACTCTAAAAAGCGGAATAAGGGTAAAATAATATAATTAAACATAGACAAGAAAAAATGAAATAATAACACCAGTATAATATAAACGTATCTTTGAATTGAACGACCGACCTTCGTTCCTACCTGTTCCCTCTGCGCTCCTCTGAAAATAAAAAGGAAAATTTAAAATTACATTGCGCGGATTGCAGAAGACATTTTGTTATGCCGTTTTACATTCAAGGAATGAACCGGTTAACGACCTTTAGGTTTGTTTTACTTGCTTTGTCTATGTTTTTTCATTACACAGTGCCAGTACATTTAGAAAAAATGTTGATAGAATTGCTTAACCTTCCTTTCGTGGAGAGTAAACCTGAAAAGTGCTATAAATCTGGTAATATACAAACATACAAACAACAAACACAAAGCACTTCGGTATGAGTTTGAGGACGATTTTATATGGCAAATCTATCAAAACACGATAGAGGAACTATTGAATATTTGTAAATTAGTAGACTTGATCCCCCGTGTGTTTTATACAAAGTCATGCCACTTAGAAAACTACGTCACAATACAATGAGAACATAAAATAACGACAGCAAAATGAAACGTCACGAAATAATTGAGGCGATTTCTTTTATTTACATCGTTCTTATTGAATTGAGGTCAAGATTAACTTTTTAGGGCGCTCGGTCGCTTCGTCCTCGCTCAGTGTTAGAAATATTAAGACGTTATAATGTACCTGTGTCCCAGTTTCCTTCATCGAAATGAAGATAATTAGGTCTTTATCCTTTTTTATTGAACCACTTATATACACACATACAGGGTGTGTCTAACATCGTAACGCAAACTTCGCGAAAAGGCTAGACCACATGCTACTAATAAAATTATGGTAGTCATTTATGTCGTTACAGAAGGGTTACAGAATTCACAGTGTATAAAAAAGTGTCGGCTCGGCCTTTGAACGCTACAAGCGTACCGCCGCGCGTGTTTGTGGGTATGACGTTGACCAATCATGTGAACTCTATTAAAAGGCTGATAGGATAGTTTTGCTAGTATTGTTAACATTGCACTTTTTTGTGTAATTAGCGAATTAATTAATTTTTACTTTAAAGTGGTATTGGGTTGAAAAAGTATAGCAATTGTGAATGGTCTAAAGTGAAAAAAACGACGCGAAATTTCACCACTGGGGGGGTTCAGAATCATGTACTGGATCCATGGTACTCGTTTGTGCGTCGATGTCAGATACACCCTTTACATAAAAAAAACAGTAGAAAAATGGTATAGAGATAATGGTACAGAGGTGCTCATTTCATAAGAAATCTCTTCCAGCAAAACGACAGTAAATACATAGATGTAGACAGTATGGACTGATTGGTTACCAGTATAATTATAACTGTCAATATAATGGAATCTTACAGCTCAATACCGTTATAGTTTATTGGGACGTTAAAACCAAAGATTACGTTCAGTATGCCAAAACTGGTGAAAAATAGGTAATTGGATTCGACCGTAGGTCTGTTTATCTGATTGGCACGAACCGAATGCAAGCCGAATATTTATAATTCTAATAATTGCTTCGGATCGCTGTTATTGTTCAACAATTACTGCTATTCAAATGCTTCCAAGTCTAAAATTACGATTATAATGACCAAGTCGGACTTCCTGCAATAATGTACTTAAGTAGCTAATCTAATCAAAGATAATAACTAGACAAAAAACATTAATTTAATCATTGAAACGTACCGAAAGATAGGCATAAAATTATCAGCGTGAGTAAGATTTGTTCGACGTAATCAATATTTGCTAAACGACTTTTTCTACAGAGATTGCATTCCGAATGACGTGCGTCCGATCCTTGTATCTAATACCAGTAGGCCTAGTATGAGTTTTCAATACGAAACTTAATCGTCGATATCGAGCGCGTTTGGCGCTCTCATTGGTTGAGAGTTCTTACGACCTTGAAGCGGGCCAATCGCTGAGTCAAACGCGCTCTATACGATCGAACGAGTTTCGTATTGAAAACTCATACTAGGCCTACAGGACGATAAAACTGAGGTACTACTGTTTTTTTTTTGCGTTACTTGAAAATAATATTTTAGTGTCAGTTGAAATACTCGTCAAGATCTCATGATCGAGTTCGTTTCTGTTAGCATCGTGTCGAATGCACGACAGTGTATAAAATTTTGCTGTGTTGTTTTCAGTAGTGTCCGACCTAAACCGAATTTTGGCCACGGTCTCTATTTCGGCTGAAACCGAAACTTTCTTATAAGGATCATATTTTGAGGGAAAAATAAAGAAAACGTTATTATAATCAGTCAGTCCTGAAAAATACTCGCATATCATTATAAACTACTTCTACTAATCAGTAAAGGACCGATTGATAGATTTTGTGGCCCTTTATGCCTGGGACTTCTTAGTTAAGTAATAAGTTTTAGTTAATTACATTATCATTTAAATATAAATATATTGTTTTGCTTTGCTGGTATTTTGGCGTGGTAGCTGGCATATGGTAAATAATTTCATTGTTGTTGTATTTTATCGTGTTCATCACTATACATAGTATTGTATAAAGACAAGTGTTTTTTTAAAAATGAACAGACAGCTGTGCTGCTGGGGAGTTTGTTCCGCCACTTCTTCTTCCCAGCGAAAGCACTAGGAAGTGTCGATGGGTGGGCGTTTTGGGGGACTGTCTTATGTAATATTGACGTTCAAAAAGTGCTGATTCTCAGCCTAATTTGAATAAATGACTTTTGATTTTGATTTTTGATTTTGTGAAAGATGATTAGAAAGAGTGTGCCTGCTGAGATGACGACGGATATTACAAATATTACTTGACGACATGATTGGTGTAGTGGCTGAGCGATCGACTGCTGCGTCACGTGTCGCGGGTTTGATCCCCGCACGGAATAAATATTTGTATGGCCCACAATTAGTTGTTCCGGGTCTGGCTGTTTGTGTATGTCAGTTTATCAGTCTTATTCATAAAACTTTAATCAATTGCTAAGCAACTGATTAACAAAATTCTTATCCATAAAAGCTGTTTAACGCTAAAAGGATGCTAAGCAATTGATTAGTAGCTGTCAAAATTAAACATCACCGGACCGCTGTTAAGAGGATGGTTAGAGGCAACAATATGGCGGATTTTATTTGAATCAGCTGATTGATTTTATATGATCATTATGCTTCGAAGTTATTTTGTTTATAATATCGAATAGTGCGTAGATATGGAGTTGAAAGCCTTTTTTTGAATTTCCAAAACGACGCAGTAAACTTATATGCCTTGAAACTTTTTTGACTTACAAGATTTACTCGGTAGTAGGCTATAAAATCGGCAGCCGGCACAAGTTAGGTACCACCCACCAGACAAAGCCTTGCCCCCAAACGATTCGTCGTGTTCGGCATGTCTGGTGAAGCCGTACGGAGGACGAGTCTGAGCAGTTGTGTTGCAATGTGTGCCGGGTAAGATGCGCCAAATGTTGTTGTGTCGGGAGTTTGGTCCTGGAGGGTCTCCAAATCATTCTCCCTCTTGCGCAGCATCGTTGGTGGAGCTGTTGGGTTTAACATTGCATCACCTCGCTCAACTGCCGTCTTTCTTCTTATTAACTCGTTTTTTTTGAGTGAATAGGCTCTTAATAAACTAGCGCGTTTTACCATCAACGATTGCATTACTGCCTACCATCAGGCGGCATTGCGGTTAGGCACTGGTTTATAATAGCAATAATAAAAAATATGGTGCTAATTTTAGATGCTAACCTATGTTTCCTTGTGATATCTTATGATATCATATCTAAGGCACAGGACTTAAAAAAGTCATGTTGTGGCAGTAATACACAAATAATAAGACATTTTTTTTTAAATATTTTATTTTGATACGCAATAAAACTGTTTACATTTTTGTTCCAATAATAATTCATTGTTTTTGTTTTCCAGTACTTTTCTACCATAAACATGAGAGCCGTTCTTTACTCACGCGACCCTCATTCCTCATCTTTTTCACTCAGCATGATCTTCTCCTTCGCCGTCATTGCGAGATTGAATAATATCGCCGCTAGGTGCTAATAGTGGCTTCGTTTATAGCAATAAAACGTGTGCCTGTAAACAAGTATAATAATATTGAAAAAAGCAGTACAAAAGCAGTAGGAAGTAATGTAATATATACATAAGAACCCACTTAAATTTCTTAAATAGCAAAGGGATGTTTACAAGCATAAAGAGCAGGAAAATTCGGCTACTGCTTTAACATTAATTTTATCAGTTTAGATTAGTAATTACATATAAATACAGAGACAAATAGCTTTTTCTGTTTACTATAATATTATTGGAGTTAATTACTTTCACTACTATCATCACAAATACAGTTATTTAATTGTAATAAATCATTTTTTTTTTATATTCAAATTATCCGATGAAATTTCTTACATTTTTCTGCCAAACACGATAGATAAAAAAATCGTAGTATTGGCAAGTTTTTTATAAAAAATCCATTTTTTAGTCAACTAGGTATTTTGATTATAATCTGTGCCGAACGCATAGTTTCACCTCTACTTCCTATCGCTACTAATCATCTGTTAACTAGCTTTTATGAATAAAGAAAAGTTAAGCATTGATTAAGAGCTAACTAAATGGTTAGCTAAATGTCGCGTAAGTCGTTAATGAGTGATTAACGAGTTTTTTATGAATAAGACAGTATATGTTTGTAAACTCATCTACTATACACGAGAAATTCCTAGTGTGGAGCAACGTTTAAAAAAAAATATATATGGACGTGAAAGTTTGTATGGATATATGTTATGTATCTCTTTCACGCGAATTCTTTTGAACGGGTGAAAAAAATTTGATAATAGTTAACGACCAGAATACATATAGGATAGTTCTTTCCGAATATTCCCACGGGTTCGAAACGAGTGAAACCACGGGACGCAGCGGGAAGGGTCCTTCCATATTTCTACTTTTTAAAGTATTTACCGTTAGTATTTACTCGTATAGGAAGACCTGAGGAATGACCGCGTTTCTTCTCTTGCTAACGTACTGTTTATCCACAGGTGCTATGCGAAGGCCACCCCGAGGAGTTAGCGACGTACTTACGCTACGTTCGCCGGCTCGATTTCTTCGAGACGCCGGACTACGACCAGCTGCGGCGGATGTTCCGCGACCTTTTCGATCGCCGCGGTTACGTAGATGACGGCGAGTTCGACTGGACCGGCAAGACCATGGTAAACAATTCCGTAGCATGACAACCCTCACTTGTATGCTCCTTTAAATATATACGTTATTGGATGTAGAGGCTAGGGTTGCTAACTCGAATCTCAATGGGGAACATAGACTTTAATATTATAATAATAAGCAATTTTCACAGGCAAATCCGGGACCGTCGCAATTGTTAACATTACCAACCAAACCGTTATCTGTAACCAAACAGTAATCTGGCATGACGAAGAAAAAAATCCTGTCAACTTATTCTTGACTTGATTTTATAGTTTTTAAATATCGTACGCTGTCGTTCACTTGTAGGCAAAGTCCGTGGGTCTTGAATGTCACAATCATGCCGAGTCCTTGCTAATACTGATATGTGAAGTATGTGCATTCCTGCCGATAAGTGGACGCGTTCCTTGACAATCATACATGCGATTCTTGCTATCTGAAATAATGATTAAATCGAAAGTAGCAATTTATCTTGTATGGTAAAGTAAAAACTGTTCCTGTCAGTCTAAAAGATAAGTAATTTGACAGTTTTGATAATGATAGAAACTGAAATAGTTGTGATACAAAACCATACAATATATAGCGCTTAGTTATATCATAAATTCTTGTATGTTGCTTACAAAATAAATTTAAGATTTAATTCCAAAAAATCTCATATCTCCCACCATGAAATAAGAATCAACCCACCCCTTTCCAATATTTCCCAAGGTTTTATTGCTGCATTCAAAACGTTTCATCGACTTGGTTTTCTAAGTCTCGCAGAATTAGAAGTCCTTTTGATAGTAACCGACGAAAACAAAACTCTTCTTGGTTCTCAAAGTCGACATAAATATATATTTTGATTTATGTCCATGTAAGACTTTAAACAGAGTATTCCAATTGTGATATTTCCTCTTTTTAAGTATTTGAGTCGACATAATCTGACTACAATCGCAGAGTTATCTTGATGTCTAAATCTTAATCTACTTGAAACTAACATCGTTTGTCCGACAAACATTCAACATTTTATTAGTCGGAAATGCTACGCCACTTAGTGTAGTCAAAAAATCCCTACCCTCTTATACGGACGACAGCAGGTCAAGTTACTCGAAACTGTCAAATATTCCCAATCAAAATTGAGCCTTAAACTTTATAGATAAAGTTGAAATTCTAATAAAAAAATCTGACAGATTGTAGTAGCTCTTTGTGGTGTCGTCTTTACGAACATCATGCAGATTTTGTCCGGATGGCAACTATGTCATCAGCTCATCTAGCCACTGCAATGTACAAAAATTTAAATATTACTAAATTAGAATTTTCGAAATTACACCGCACACAAGAATCGCCTGTATGAGTTACACACCCGACTTCTAAGAAGGACGGGTTATGTTTTTATTAATTTTAATGTGTGTATCGCTTCATTAACTGTGCTCAGTTTGTTGTACACTTGTTTGTAACAATATTCAGCTTTCAATTAAGTTTTACACTTATTTGAATGTAGACACTGCTTTGAGCTGACTAAGGTTTTTGATAGAATATTTTCATCACAACTTGCAAAAATTTATTATACTGATGTTAATCTATTCAAAAACTTAGTTCATACTCCTCTTCCTGCAAAGATTGTTCCTGTACGAACTATGCTAATATTAGCCTATGTTAGTATACTGACTAAAGCCACCATGTACAAAACATTCTAATTAATATCTTTAACATTTAAGCTTTTTAGTTAAATTTTAAAGTCAATGGCGTTATGACGATGCTTTTCAAGACTCTCTTGAAATTAGAAATACAATAAGTATAATACAGTACGTCGCACAATAGTAGTAACTATACCAGGAAAAGCTAGAACAGGATTTTGACAGACATTTAAATCCTGTACTAGTCTAACCCGTACTAAGCCAGTTCAATGTGGTATGTTACCACTGACTTGACTACACCTGCACGCACAAAAGTATGCAAGGAAATGCAATATATATTTCTTATTTTTAGTAACTAACAATATATATGTATATACCATACATACATACCAAGGGCATGGCATCTTTACATGATACCAAATTTTTGGTTTCGTGTGTTTCTTAATTCAAACCATAACAAACGTGGCACCACACCTATGTACATACGTTAATAACTACTCGTTACACGTCATTTTACTTGCCAAAAACACGATAAATGTCTTCAATCATTCTGTGCGCCTAGTATGGTAGTAGCCTATCACAGGCTGTGTTTTTTCTCCTAACTTCCTAACATAAAGAGATAGGATTAAAATCCCTTCCAATATCGTTTGATATCGTCCAAAGAAGCCATGCCCTTGGTTTGTATATAGCCTTTATGTTACATGTTGTGTATATAATTATTTTGATATCATAAATTGCTAGTTTTCTCCTAGGGCTGATTTCATAATGCTTTCATTTACTTGTACTTTTACATGGCATACTACTTTTAACATGCCAAGTAAAAGCCCAAGTCAAGCGTATTGGCTTTATCGCACTCTTTAGACATGTGTCTGAAAATTAGTTGCTAAATTCTACAAGAACTTTGTTATGAACCCATAAATGTTAAAGTTTCTTGCTCTGACACACCTGTGATAAAAAAGTGCCCTTGATATCCTTCTACGCCACAACTCACAAACTGTATTTATCTCAACACTGGCTTGAATGTTTTGTATTCCCTGGCTTTAACCCCCCTGCAAAAGTTGACATACACTTCGTTTCGCCATTTAAACTTGTAAGTGCTTCAGACAAGTCAAAACGCATGCGCCAATTGTGTCATTCTTGCCTTATGAAGTGCGATGTAAATAGAAAAAATCATATTGCTGTATATGTCAACTTTTGCATTTTTTTGAAATGATTGTTAAGTGTTCTTAAGTTTTTTTTATACTGCTTTCTCTTTGTCTGCCTAATTTCTTGAACTGTGTTTAGCATCGAAACGTGCCTGAACATCATTAAAAGGCAAAAATATTTATTCACAATTTGTTGTTTGGATTTTGATTAATTTTGTTACTTAATTTTTTTTTGTTTTTCTATTGTGACTTAACGGATGATGGTCCTAAATAATTGATGAATTCAAATTGTTTGAATTATACATATTTCATAAATAAAATTGCGAATGGTAGAAGTTGCATAATTTATTATATTTGTTTAATAAAATAAAAATTGTATGCCCATTTCAGTGTGTTATTGTGTAGAGATTGTTTAGATTTTTTTAAAAAATTGAATACTTGCTTATTTTAGGCATGATTGAGAGACTTATTCTCATACAATTTTTTTTGTTGCAAATAATTTCCACATCAAATTTCATGAAGAACTTCTTATTTTGGGCTTTAGCTCTTGACAATTAAACTGAAATCTTTTTTAAACATTCTATAAAGCCAAAAAGAAGTTCTTACTACATTAGCATGGTCTGTGGTCATTCGTTCATTAACGTTGGTGTTGCATGCATGCTTACCGCTTTTGTTCGATGCTGGCGGACAGCCTACGAACATTCACGTGATGCGAATCTTGCGGAACGCACCGCCCTCCAATGTGGTTAGGAATAAGTCCGATAAGGTTAGTGATCACGGCTTACTATTATGGTGAAATAAGTGTAACCATCTTTTTTTATAGTGTTAAAATTAAGTATTGGCATGTTATATGTTCATGATTGCTTTTGGAATGCAAATGTCTTTGTGCACACTTTTCACTACATGTAAAATTACAAAACACGTTTGGTGACTGCGACCATGGTTGCTTTGACCTGCCCCCTAATCGGCGAACACATTTTTTTCGACAAAAATGTGTTCGCCGATTAGGGGGCTGGTTATATTTCTATATTGTATGAAATACCGCATATATTACGATCAAAAGTCACGACCAGATGGTCGCAGTCTGGTCGCAGGGGACTGTCTTACGTAATATCGATCAGCCTAATTTGAATAAAAGACTTTTGGTCTTGATGCAATGATTAATATAGTGTAAAAATACAGATCGCAGTGATCAAATGAGCTCGCGGTATCTTGGTATTCTGTATCTGTATTAAACTGTATTTGGTTGTAAGATTAGTTAGAGGAAATTGTGGCTGTGTAGTTATTTACATGTTATTTTGAATGTGATGTCTGTATGATTTCAGTCTACTCCGGTGGGTTCGATCCAGACCGGACAGGAAATCGTTGTCTCACCCAATCGTGACAGCCATCAACCCTTCCACAAGGTAAATAGCACATTATTCCTATCTTATACCTGATGATAAAATGAGGTTGTCTTTGGCTAAACATTCATAGAAAAAGCCGTTCCTTTTGTCCCGAAATTGGATATTTACCGGGAAACATTTTCCATTTTTTTTTTTTTTCTTAAATACCTAATTTATGTCGGTGCAACCATTTTCAAGTGTTGCGCTTACCAACGAACATAATTTATTTTTTTATTTATGTACCATCAGAAAAACATTGTCTTAAAGTCAAATCATTTAAAAAAACTGATCTTTAATTTAGTTTGTGAACAAGGGAATCGGGGCCACGAAAATGCCAATTAATTTAGCACTTTATTCATAAACGTTGCTTAATTTAATAATAATTTTTAATTAAAATTATAAACTAGCGCTTGACCGCAATCCCGCCTGATGGTAAGCAGTGACGCAGTCGGTAAAGCGCACACTAGTGCGCTTTACCGACTGCGTCACGATGATAAAAGGCGTTTGCACTAGCAAACGCCTTTTATCATCGTTTATGAATAAACCCTATTATGTTAAACTTGTGTTTATTTTAGTTGAATTTCGATGTTTATCACAAGAAGCGATGCATATTTCAAAGACTTTTATGTTATAAAATAATGTAAGTAATACTATGTCGCCCACATAGATTTCTTAAATGTTTTGTTATATGTTTCGCTCCTGTTGGTTGCAGCGTGATGTTATATAGGCTAAAGCCTTCCTGGATTAATGGGCTAACCAACGGAAAAAGAATTTTTCAATTCGGATCAGTAGTTCCTGAGATTAGCGCCTAGAAACAAACTCTTCAGCTTTATATATTAATATACAGCGTGGTGCTGACAATACGACAATAAATGAAAACACGAACAATGCTGGTTCATAGAAATAATCCTAAACCATAGAAAAAAACCTAGCTTCAAAAACAAAAAAAAAAAAAATGAAAATTTCAAACAAACTAAATCGCATAAAATTGCGAACGGAATAGAACATCCTTTAAAAATACTGGTTCACTGACCTTCGATCGGCCACAGCGCGATCCTGTATCGACTTGCTTTTTTCGCGCCATTATTATTAAAGTTTGGAAAAAGGACGCCGCAGTCATTAACCTGTAAGTGAGCTTCCTTATCAATATTTACAGTAAGGTTCAAAAGTGCATTACCACTTTTGAACTTTGTTGCAATAACAATAAGTGTCAAAAGTGGTACTCCACTTTTGACCCTTGTAAATCATGTAGAAAATGTGAAAAATAATTTCCTGTGACTAAACTAATCGACATATTTATATGATTTTTTACAAGTAAACTGAAAATGTGTTGAGGTACACGATGTTTAATTTATTGTCGTATTGTCAGCACCACTCTGTAGAAATATAGATTACCATTCCAATAATTCTTATCTGAAATCTTAAAAAGATCAAGCGTATAAAAAATTAAATAAATTTAACATATTAGAAACAGTTAATTATTTTTAAAATGTCTGGTGACCCGGTGGTAACGGCCGAGTCTTATGAATTTTTGCAGTTCGAATCCAGACTTACACGGTGCAATTTCATTGTCTATGGCTTCAATTAAGTTGAAGCAACAATAAAAGTTGTATTGTCTAAACGCCATTTAGATGATGCAAGTCATCTGTTGCATCTATTTTACTGTATGCCATTGGCAATTAAATTCAGGGGCGTGCACAAAGATTTTATTGAGGGTATGCATAAATATACCTACAATCCAAATCTGTGCTTGTATATGGTAAAACTTAAAAAACGTAACTTAGACGTAGTTTCAATTTAACATAGTCGCCTACTTTTTCGCATGTCAACATTGAATTGATGTTTGTGCGTGGCTACAATGAACATCTAAGTATGTGATTGATGATAAGAACAAGTCAAATAAATGATATACGTGGGGTATTAGGTATTTTTTTTTTGCCCAAATGAATACAATGAAATCATCATCATCTCAGGGTTAATACCAGTCGCATCCAAAGCTTTGGAATCTGGGGTCCGCTTTTCCAGTCTAATTGCTGATTTTGGCGAAATTTCGACAATTTCCGTGAAGCGACTGCCGTCTGACCTCCACAACGCGAAGGAAATATCGAAGCATTGAAGTTAGACCAATTGTTGGACTTTTGTGGGCTCCAACAACCCGTAACGACTGCCACTAGATGTTCGCATGGCAACCGAAACCAACGGCTTAACGTGCTTTCCGAGGTACGACCAGACCAGTGCAAATATTCATATTCATGCATACAAATACTTACACTGCGCGAGGATCGAACCCGCGCCTCCTTACGCAGCGGCCGCGTTCGCTACCGCTACGCCATGTAGGCTGTCAAAATACAATGAAATGGTATTACTAACTCAACTGTAAATAAGTAATAATTTATTTCTCAAAAAACTAAAAAAAAATATTTCACTATCTATAAATTAAATCAACGCGCCTATCTATTTTTAAATAACTCTGTAAAAATCAAATATATATAAGATCGTTTTGAAATCGCTAAAAGTTCTTTTAAAATGGACAGATAGACAAATCTATGAGTCTGCTTTGGCTTTTCATAAATATGCGTAATGCACTACTCATTGGAATCATAACTATAAAATTTTGCTAATTTGTAAACTCCAGGAAAATTATTACAACATAAAGTATAGTATTGAAATTCAAAAGCAAGTAGGTTGAAAAACTTAAGGTCTTTTAAGTTTTTATAACGTCGAACTGTCAAAGCCGTGTTTTAAAATAATATACCTATACGAGAAACAAAACAATTTATTTGTGTGTACACACTACACAACCTGCTAATCACATATAATTATCATAATACTTTTTATAAAGACAACCTTTCTTTTGTGTTAAACCAAAAACTCTAAAATAAATGAATATTCAATTCCGCTTAAAACAATCAATACATATTTAACCCAAATACACCAATAATGAAACAACATAAGCTGCTAAAATAAAAAGGTATTTGAACGAACAACAATCATGCTATATTTCTGAACTTCTTAAATTCGTCGCATTATTAGAAGCTGTGCTTATCATGGGCTTTAAACCCAAAGAAATTTCACGCACACGTACACAACAGTTTAGGCACACAAGCAAATAATTTTATACACAGACAGATACTACTAGGCCCAATAGATGGCAGTGTTATCAATAACTGATTAACAAAGTCTTTTAGTTTTAACTTTGTAGTATATTATTATATATTTTTTTAGAAGACTATTAGGGTATGCAGAGCTTTTCTGCTTGTATGGAGCGCACGCGCCTGATTAAATTGCACCGTGTAAACCAGTCTTTACTTTAGGTATATAATGGCATCACCATAGCTGTCAGAATGGTGAAGGAAAACATCTTTAAGAAACCGGCATGTCATAGACCCAAAAATTCGATTTTTTGAGAAAGGAAGCCTTTGTCCCAGCCATTTAAGCTTATTATGGGATTAAGACTTCTATTGGTCTCTATTTGTTTCTGGTACTGTGTGCGAGCGCCACTTAATCTCATTTTTAACCTTTTCAACGCCAATGTCGGCTGTACTCTACAGAAAACAAGTCAGAAATCGTGAAATATTTAATGGTTAATATATTAATGGTCCATTTTTTGTACCATAAGTGAAGATTTTTTTAAAAAAGTAATGGTTATCGATATAAAATTGAAATCCCTACATTTTACGTAGGTATTTATATCGATTTTCGGACTTTGCGTACAGGGCACGGAGATGCCATTTTGGCGTGGCGTTCAAAAGGTTAAAATATCGGGGGATTGGTTCTTTTGCATTGGGTTGCATGAGCAGTGCTATTATATGCATAAACAGGGCCGTTAATAAGTAAGTCAGTTCAGTTGTTAGTAAGTGGGTGACTTAAGTCATGTTTTATATAGATCGAGAAAGAAAGTATATACTAGCCAGACTAACATGTACGGACGACAGCGGCCAAGCTACCCCCAACTGCTAGATATTCGCAACAACCTTGAGCCTTAATGCTTTAGAGATAAAGTTGATAATCTAATAAGGAAATCTGACAGATTGTAGTAGCTTGATATGCTGTCGTCTGTACAGAGACTAAATTCTTGCGCCGAAACAATATATGAATATGTTTACTTATGTTTCTGTTCGATTCAAGCAAGGGATAAAAAGGGTACTAGACAAAAATATATGAGGCTTCGTCCAAATCTCCACTACTGACGAGGTTTATTAAATAATGAGGATATAATTACTCAATGGTGGCTAAAATCCGCCATGTTGGTTTTAAATGGAACAATTTTCCCGCAGCGGTGTTTCCGTCGGACTATAATTTAAGTGTCTTCAAGGCTAGAGTGAATAGCCTCTTAATAAACTAGTACACTTTACTAAACTATTGCATCACTGGTTACCATCATGCGGGATTGCAGTCAAGCACTTTATTTATATAAAAAAAACAATCGTAAATTTATTGGTGTCTCAATAATATTTATTATTTAATAGACTATTTAACTACATAGCGTCACGATAGTGGTGGAAATTTTGATCTTCGCATGTTACTCTGGTAGGACGATGGAGCAATCTTTTTTTTTTTTTTTTAAACAAATTGTTGGCTTAAACATTCCACTGTACGGCCTCTGATATAGCTGTTTTTTTTTGTCGGTGCAGGATGATTTGTGTGATTATATGGTTGGTTTGGTTGAGGACGATGAAGCGGCGCTTATATCTGGAGAGGTTTGATTCGCTTTGAGACGATTTTTCTTTATACCCGCTACCCTTGACACTCATATTAATTTCTCTCCATAAAATGTTTTGCTAAATTTTTCAACTACCTAAGTCCCAATTGTGTTCAATGTTGCTCTGAAAAGTGTTGATTTTATTGTGACCATGTGCTGTTTTTGTTCCATGAAACGTTTTTATTATTATATATATATTGTCTCATTGTCAGGGGCTGTACTTTGGAGTATAAAGCAGTCTTAGTTCCAGTGCGTAAACGAGATGTCACTAAACATGGCAATGCCATCTCTTTTTCTCAAGGGACCAATGACGGCTTTAACACCATATTATAGTATCTGCTTGTGTTTTTTCTATTTCCGTATACTATTAAATTCAAAACAGGATTGGTCATGATGATAATCAAGGATTAAACTTGGAATAAATGTAGAAATAAATAATACTATATTCGTTCACTCTCCCGGTTATCATTTGCTTAGTGCTTAGGGTTTTCATTGCTAGATTCCTTCTAACAGACAAGACTGTGTTTTCGTGTGGATTTTCGAGAATGCTATCACTCCAAATGGTTTTAAACGACAACTGTTAGTGTTATATGTACCTTTTAGCCTTTTCAGGAGGTCTACTACAACCATTTCATTTATTGTGAAATATTCACAGCACCGACACTTTCCTAACTATAAAATTAGATAAAAACGTATCGATATTATATATAATGAAAGTAGCGCCACCTGGCTTTTGTAAATCGTTTCAATAACCAGAGGCGAGTCTATAACCAATTTTTAATAAGAAAAATGTGAATGTTAATTTGATACCAGTGTTTTTTGGTAGTCTCCTGAACTCATTCTTAGTTTTATGTATACCATTTGGAACGAGTGATCTCATTTTTCCTTTGACCTATCCCCACACTGAAACATGCGCTTTCCATGTGTTTGTTTTTGTTACCAAAGTTTGGCTAAATTCGATTGATAGCTTAAAATACAGGTTATTATATAGGTTTTGTTGATTGGTTTTAATTTAAACAATATTTTTATGCATAGTACTGTGTTTAACAGTTGGAAATATCATTATTACAGATTACATTTTTTAAAGATATTTGACTTTTTTACCCAACATGTTTTGACTTTTGCTCGAATCAATTGTTTTTACCATTTAAATATGAATCGAAATCCAGTTTCAATAACACTCTGATCGGATATAAATTAATGTAATTAAGTAGTATGTATTCGTAGTTTATCGTCCTTCTCTCTTGCCCCATTATCACAAGCTAAACTCCAACCATTGTTACAAGCTGTAGGCTGCAAAGTCAAGTATCTGTTAAACAATCTAATCTGTAACTTATCACATAATTTTTAAGCTCACTTTCCGCATATCTCCCCAGATGGCAGCATTGGCAAAGTCGAAGGATTTCGGTACCGGTGGAACGGCGAACACGGGCGGTAATTGGCCTCACAGCGGGAAGGCTACGCCGCTTAACACCGGACACCTTACGCCTGCGGACAGACATGGATCTGTGCAGGTCAGATATTATGGAAAAAATTGGATAGTGGCGGATTGTTTTAATTATTTATTTTCTGTACGTTCTTTATTCCATAATGTAATTTGAACTTAGGAGCAGTGGTGGCCCAGTGGTATTATAGGTATGAACTCAGCCAGTGCCTTACTTGTGATGAATTAAATTCCTCACCACTGCTCTCAAAACAGTGAAGGAAAGCAGCATTTCACAGAACCAAAGGTTCGAGGCTCCTGATGGTTAGTTGACCTCCTGGAAGATCTCGGCACATTCTTACAGAGAGGGCTGCGTCTCAGCAGTGGGAACGAGATAGGCTGATTATTGCTAAAGTATGGAAGATTTAATAACAGTGTGGTTACCAAGAGTTTTCATTACGAGACTTGATCATACGCATCGACCGCGTTTTGCGCTCTCATTGGTTGAGAGTCCTTACAATGTTGAAGCGGGCCAATCGATGAGTCAAACGCGCTCGATATCGATATCGATGATCGGGTCTTCGTAATGAAAACTCATGATCGCCACACGGTGTGTTGAAAAAATAACTAATTATTAGAGCCACCATAGAGAAGTTAACAGCTTTCGAATAGATCGATGGTATTATCTAAAGTAAAACTGAACTGAAGTTCTATAGAAAACATGCAACAACATATAAGTACAACATAATTTTTTGTTTTTGCGAGACCCAAAACACGTGTCCAGTATTTTTAAGTAAAGAATCTATGTACAGAATTTAAAAAAGATATGAAAAATCACAAAGTTATGAGCATGCTATTCTGCTTGTTTGTCCCAACAAAAATATGGTCAAAGGTCTGCACGGGCCGGAGGGTGCGGTGCATTGACCTTTGGCGTCAGCTGTGTGGCGCGCGGCGCAAGTACTATGATCTATCGTAACCGATCCGTAACCACTCTGCAACAATTTCTAAATGTATCTGGGCAAAATATAACATGGTGTAAAAATGATTGGAATCGATTCAGTTGCTTATTCTGAACAAACTATATTCAGGTTTCGCATAACAAAAAGTAATGTTGTATAAACATAAATAATCCCTCCTCGTGACTTGCAATAGAAGAGAAATTAAACTTATATCAGATGACAGGGCTATTTTCATATATTATTTTCTATGTAACTCTATTATTTACTGAGCGAACGTTTTAACTATTTTTAAGACTTATTTCTAAGTGTTTCTATAGTGTACCCATGCAAGTATCCACATTGTAATTAGTACCCACTAAAGCCCAATAAATGTAGGCACCTCAATAAAACACACATACTATATTATGCATGTCTTTACTGTATTATTTTTGCGTTATTATTATTATTTTAAACGTGAATTGTGAATGTATATTGGTGTATTTATTTTTTAGCTATTGAAGAATAAACATTTTCGGTATGTGAAATTTCCCGGATCGGTTTCCACGGTCAGTTTTGTAACGTATTTGCGGCAATCCTTGTGTGACTGTCTGCATGTTGCTTATAATGTGCTGAGTGAGGCCGCTATGGTAACTTAATATTTTTCTCTTATGTTACGTAGAAATAAAACTATCTTGCTCGTATAAGAAACGAATTTTTAAGCTACTTTAGTTTGATAATGTTAATTGATTTTTCGTTTCTTTTAATAATAATAGATAGACACTAGTGTGTCTGAAACATATGTTTCTGAATAATAATAATTTTTGAATTTTATAACTAAGTGAAAAATATTTTACTCCATGGCCAAACTGTAAAAGCTTTAAAGCCAAGCACTGCCAATATTCATTCATAAAGTATAGTACCTACACAATTGAGCTTCTAATTAGGACGCTATTTTTGTTCATGTTTCCGTGTCAATGCACGCAGTTCTTAGCGACCAGTATTTTTTCTTTTTCACAGAAGTTTTGATGCTTTTTTCTTGTACATTTTCTGTCCCCTGGATAATGTAAGAGTCTGCATCTATTGACTCACTCACTTGAAGAAATTGATATCATTTACTCACATTTTTGTAACTTTGGAATCCAACCCACAGAGCGTGCCAGACTCAAGGGTCCAAACTTTGAGCCCTTGTCTATGACCTGCTCTGTAGTTTGGCTTCACTCACCTTTCATTTATTTAGGACTTAAATATTATGGAGGGTGGCAGGAACATCGTTGATCATGTCTATTCTAAATCAGCTGCATTCATTCACAAACTAAGCTAAATTTAAATTCTATGCAACTTGCACAGAATTTAAATTTAGATTGTGTGTTTCTTGTTTTTAATCATTCTTTCTGTACGGACTTAACTAATATCTCTAATGTCCTTTAGTTCAGTTTTTGTGAATCAGTGCCACTGCTATACATTTTTAACGCTGCTGATTGATTGATTTTTTGTTTGTGCTGGATTCGTGGTTTCAATTTGCGTGTCGATGTCTGCCATCCTGTATAAAAGAAAATATTAATATTCGCCTCAATATTTTTTTCTATTCCCTTTTACTATAGAGACTTGCATTATCAGGCGACTGACAGCTTCTTAATACAATAGAAATCAATGTTTTACTTTTTATTCGTTGTGAATTTGGAACTCACACACTCACAAAACCATAAACTATAGTGAATTAACCACAAATTCCACATTAGTTAGGATTTAATGTTAGAAAAGGGCTATTGTAGATAGGAATGTGATCTATGTTGTGGAAAAGGTATAAAATTGTAAATATTTAAGTAGTTATTTTTACATAAATGTTAGTAAGTTGGGTTGCAGATATGAGAAATCTGTCAACATATATCTCTTACACAAGAGTACTATAAATTAGTTTAGATAAACAACAATCCCGCTAAAATTAAAATCATAAAATGTTGTATTAATACAGTTGAAAGGGTTCCGTTTGATGAAGACGGGAAGTCTTTGAAATCATCATTAAATGGCAATACACAACCTCGCTAAGTATTCAATCAAAATACAAAACCTAAATCTTAATTATAAATTCAGGTAAAAAAAAAAGCAGTTTGATTATAAATACCTACTATTTTCTAGTAAATTATAACTTATCAAGGAAATATACATATTACTCTCCAGGTGGTTAGTTCAACGAACGGCGAATTAGGGGCGGACGACCCGACGGCCGGGCACAGCAACACGCCAATAACACAGCCACATCACGAGGTTGACGTTGTTGACGACACCAAGTCAGTCTTCCAACTGTATGCATTCCCTTTTATTTTATTTTTTACCTATTTTTAGTTTAACATGCTTGGTGGCTGGCATTATATCATCATCTGAAGTTGTACAAGGATCTTTTGGTATCGCAAATCCTAGTCAATTCAAAACCATACTGTTTATTACAGCGAGTTTTGTTTTTTGAACATCGGATAACTTTCAACTGAAGAATAAATATGACTGTTTGACAGCGTCAGTATAGAAAATATGTCAAGCTCTTATAGTTATTCTTCTCATAAGTTATCTGAATGTTGAATGAATTAACCATTACACATTTTAAAGAAATTTTTGCACAGTCAAATTTACAAGGAAATTATATTGATATTAGTTGCTCCGTCCCAAAGGGGAAAGAATGAGCAACTCTTATGGCGGCCATCTTATTTTATCAATAACGGCCCGCCCATTTGTCAGTCACATTAAAGTGTCAAAAGATCCTTGACACTACAAATCATCCGATACATCTTTATGTCATCAAGTCATCATCATCATGAAAATTTCAACGTTGCGTTGATTTTGGGCAATAATTTGAGACGGCGTGGTTAACCGATTGACTGCTGCGGTACCTGTTTGGGATTCGATTCCCACACGAATCAAATATTTGTATTTAATACATCTGTCCGTCAAATTTGAAGAGGACGCGGGTTCTCGTAAGTTGGAAAAATAGAATAGCACCAACCCATATCCTCCCGTGGGTGTCGTAAGAGGCGACTAACGGAAGTCTCAACAGGGAAGCGGGCAGCAGTGCTTCTCTTGTGAAATATCAAATTACTGCAATTCCCAACCCGACGGACAAGCGTCGAGATTATGGCAAAGCCCCCCAAAGCAATGAAAGCCTTGAGGAAGGCCTGTCTAGCAGCCTCTATTGGCTAAAGAAGAAGAAGAAGAATGCCTAGGAGTTAAAGGGGCTTTGAAGTGCGCTACTGGCAGCGCAGTACCACCTGACCTAGTGTTCTGAACCGGCATTGAGTTTGAGTCTTCATAACATGATTTTGATTATGGGCCGGTTTTTATATCCGTGATTAAACTCGGATTTGTTTAAAATAGTAAGTAACGGTTATTTTTTTTGCAAAATGTGTTCTTTTAATCAATTTTTAGTTTATCTAATGACATAATCGTTAATAATAAAGAATTAGTAAAACTAAAGTTATATGTACTTTCTAAGTATATCTTGGACACCAATGACTGAAGGTGAAGGAAAACTTCTTGAGGAAACCTGGACTTTAAGTTTGAAATTGAGCAAGCGTGGTGATTACGCTCAATCCTTCTCTATATGAGAGGAGACCTGTGCCCAGCAGTGGGACGATAAAAGGTTGATAATGATGATGATGATGATGAAAACATATTTTGCAAAAAAATACCTTTAGTTTGAAATTGGTTGAGTTTAACTAGAGATGAAAAACGACTCCAAATGGGGCTACGTCTAAAACACAATAATTGATAATAAATAGTGCGTAATTACACGTCAAATGGTGTCCACGTCAGTTTTAGGGAAATATTAAATTCATAGTCTTCATACATTTTCATTACCATGAAACATTTCACCCTAAATGGCTCCATTAACTGTTCACTGTTACAATCCCTTCCCAATTTATTGTGATCCTCACTTTTGATGTTGTACTCTTGTGTTTCAAAATAGACGTCGTCTAATTCATTGTCATCTTTACATATTCGTTGCGGAAGGGACTAAAATTATCGATTCATATTCAGGGCAGGGTATTTTCAACCTTAGAAGCATTACTACCCGTTCGCTTCGAGTTGGCCGCTCCCACCCGCCTCGACCAACCGCACCGCACCCCTAGACAGACCCAAGATTGCTAACGGTACTATTTGGGTCTGTCTAGGGGTGCGGTGCGGTTGGTCGGGGCGGGTGGGAGCGGCCAACTCGAAGCGAACGGGTAATAGGTACAATACCCAGCACGTATGTTGGCAAAATTTTGACGATGTGGGGGTAAATTCGCGCATGGTGCACTTGCGAACGAATGAACGCAAATGTAATCGCTAGCGAACGGGACGTAGACGCGCTGCGGGAGGCAAACATCTACTGACGCACCAGCACTAATCGCGCGCTCGGCGAAGCGCCACATCATACCCCGCGTCCCGCGTGCACCACCAAACAGATCTAAAAAACGATTTTTGCGCATCTAATGACTCTTGCCAAGTTACGTGCCGGTAACTGTAGTATGTGTAGGTACGACGACCTATGCATAGGGCCTTTTGCTTCTAAGGTCGAGCTATACATACGACCTAATACTTCTAGGGTTGAGAAATATTCCCAGACTTTAATAGACAGTTATGATAAGGGTGTCTAGCCGAGAAACAATTACGATTCTTCAAGCCTGCCTTTATGAAACGTGATTAAATCAAATTAGCTGGCGACACTTCAGATAGGTTTAACGAGTACTAAAAAAAAATCTTGAAAAAAAAACTGTTAATTTCAAGCAACAAGCTACACTAATCTTGGCCATCGAAGTCCACCTGTATTCGCTTGTAATAATATTGTGTTCAGTTATCCATAACTTCTCTAAAGTTTCGCCCGTTTATCACATGTGATCCTTTAAAAACGCACCTTAATATAAACCAACCCAGAGCGTCCCTTTCTCATCGAATATGTCACACCATATCAGCTTGTTACTTGACAGACTCTGTAAATCGTCATGCAGGCAATCTGTCTTTTCCAGATGCTGTTGTTTCTTCAAGCGCAAAAAGAAGAAGTGTGCGGCGCGGGCCGGCAAGTGACGCGAGTGCACGTGACTCGCCCCGCGCCCCCCGCCCCCTCCCCCGCCCCCGCCCCCGCCCGCCCGCCGCACGCCCGCCCGCAGCCCGCACGCAAAGAACATACGCCCGCATATAGCCGCATTCCCTCCACACATTACACCCAGTTGCTCCCATATACATTGGGCCAGATTCCCCTGTACACAAACTAAATTAAATTTAAATTCAGTGCATATTTTTCTAACTATTTCATTAAGAAAAGGACAGAAGATAAAATGTCAGTTTAGACCTGTCAAATTAGTGCGCTCCTGACGTAAACTGGCGTATTTTTAGTCGCCATGTTTATAATCGCCTCTAGACTGTCTATGGAGTATCTTAATTTGACAGGATTAATCTAAAATGTTATCTTCTATCCTTTTCTTAAAGAAATGGAAAGAAAAAGATGTACTTAACTTAAAACTAGTTTAGTTTATGAACAACAGAGTCGGCGCCATTGTCTATACGTACCCGTATTATACAGCAATGTACTTATCTATATACCTAGGTTGCTAGGTCATTCGTAAAAACAGTCCTGAACGTTTTTTAATGGTATGGAATTAAGTGACAGTTAAATTGGAATTCCTAAATAAATTACGTTGAATGTCTACAATACGCTTAGCGTGTGCGGCCGGTATACGCTAAGCGTATTTCTTCTAAAGCGGTAAGTAAAATGCTAGACTTAGATAAGTTATTAAATTTTCAATGGAAAACTAAATAAAGGCGAAATAATGAACAAGCCATAAATTGAGATTAAAGTCCGTATTGCAGAACGTCACTCAAAACTCAAGCTCTACTTAAGTCACGTTTGAAGCCTTTTGATTGGTTGAAACTAGTTTTAAGTAATGTTTAAACAGAGATCAATGCTTGAGTTTCCTTCTGTAATACGGATCTTGGACTCGTTATTGACGGTTCAAAAATTATAGTGACGATGCGAAAAAAGAGAATAAAGTAATCTAGAACATTCATTGGTAATTGACATATTTTTGTTATGTAGTGTAATTGTTAACAGAAGTTATAAGCAATGAAAAGAAAGATGGCGGATGCGTTGTTATTAGTTATAAAGTTAATAGATATATACTTACATCGCACTATAATTTAACCGAAATATATCGAGCAACTGGGTTTAAATGTATGAACAATATATTGCCGATTTATTTTAACAATCGTATGCTACCCAATCCTCAATTATCAGAATTTTTATTCAATATAATTTTAGATTTTGTAACTGAGTAATCTATAATGCTAACTCATTATACGAAGCTATCGATAAGTTTTAGTTTCATTTTGACCTTCGCGAAACAAAGGTGCGTTAAAAATATATTACAGAATATAGTACCTTTACAAAACGTTATAGCAGTATGTACCAGTTATATACATTTATTGCGTTAATTGTTAATAAATAGATAACACTTCCATTTAGAGACTCAATGCATTGAATAACAAACATAAAAAAAAAAATCTGTTACTACTATTGCGATACAAGTAATAGTACTATCAAGTCATCGTTATAGAACATTACCGAGTTGCTTAAAGTTAACTTGTGATTAGCGATTGTTTAAACATACATTTTAGACGGTTTCACGCCACTTGACTTTAATATCGTTTATGAATAAACCCCTTAAACACTGTGATGTTTATTCATAAACGATGATTAAAGTTACGTGAAGTTAAAAAGGTCGAAAATCTATGGTTAAAGAATCTTTAATCGCTAATAACTTTAAGCAATGTTTATGAATAAGGGGGCTTATCTGGAACATAAATAAATCATACGTCCGAAATTAAATGATTGAAGTTGTGTTCCCTGTGTTTCGGACTAAGACGTACGAACGCCTTGCTGTCAGGATGTTAAAACTGATGTCAATTCAATAGTTATTGATCTACGGTTCATACCTAACAACATTACGTCCCAAGTTACATCATACAGATGAAACCTTGTAACGGGCGTCTTAAGATTAGCAAACTTAACAAATAAGTTTCAATTCTAAGCCTTGTGCGGTTGGCAGAACGTTTATTTTTGTGTTCCCGTCCGTAGTGAATTACGTTTAATTTTCACCAAAACTTGTAAATTGTATGTTGTCTCTCTGAGACGTGAGATTTACTTTACCTCATCGAGATCACTTACAATAAGTTCACGATGTTCATTCCAGCACATGTTTCGAACAAATCACAGATTTGTGCGTTAGGTTGTTCATTCATAATCCATCAACACCCGTAGAGTAACAAATACTTACCGAGTAGTTGTATTGTATATCGCTTGGTTCCGTTATTAATGAAGCAGTGAAATATTATTTTTGTACGTGTTTGAGTTCATTGCTATTGTGGTTGTCTTGATACATGAGTAATGGATAATTATCCAATATTGTGACTTTATACTAAGTTTTGTGTGTTGATGAAGTTCGTCTTTCGTCCGCTGTGGGTTGAATGTTGCGCATTCTCGGCCCTCTGTCCCGCGCAGGTTGTGATTCTTTACTAAATGATCGATTAATGTGTATTGATGAAGTATTAAACGTTACGGATACGTTGCAAAGTTATTATAATCGTGTAAGAAACTGGAACATTTTTCCTGAAATTCAATCATTTTTTCTTAGGTTTAATTTTATCTAGAGCTACGACTAAGGGCTGTTAAATTGTCTCATCCGCCATGGAAGGCCAGAGTGAGGTGCATTCAACCCGCTTCTTGTATGATTACTCTAGATTTTAACTTTATTTAGTCATTGTTTACCCAAATTCGTTTCTTACGGAAACGAATATAATAATATTTAAATTGGCTCCGTTCCTATAATGACGCCACATCATTTCCTATCTTAATTTATATCTATTATTATAGTTTTTTTAAGAGATAACCAGAAATTTATTAAAATAAGAAATAAAAATGTAAGTAACTATTTACTTTTCCAATACATGCTTTTGTGACAAACATGACCATTTTGACGATTGGTTAATTCGATAAATGTTATTATTAAGTGTGCAATAATTTATATAGAAAATCAATACAATAGTGTTAAAACGTAATTTGTTTCAATCGGTGTACCCCGCCGAGTCCCGAGTGAACTGGCTCTATATTCCTACAAGACTGAATGAAACATTTCAACCTTGTGAACAAACACGTGTCTCCGGGCTCATGTCAATTTGTATTATTGCAATTCATTTCTGTTTGATTGTAGTCTTACGACGGAAGTATATCATTTTTGAATAGGCTAATTGATACTTGTAATAAATATTCAGTGGGAGAGTTATCGGTCATGATGCTGCAGCCGCGGTCGTGGGTGGCATTCCAAAGTATTCTCCGTTCGATACACAAGACACATGTGGGATATGTTTAGTCATTTGTTGTAGTTCGTGCTCGGCGGCCGGGGCTGTAGCGCACGCTCACTGTACCGATCAGACGGTGATTTATTTTTAGGAGTCGAAATGCGACGAGACTGAGATCATGGGTAGCGCGCGTCCTTACAGCTGCCACGTGGAGCCGACAGACTATCACTTGTTAAATATTATATACGAGGTCTACGTCACGAGATATGTATGTGGCCACACGACTAGGGCGGTCGCTAAGATGATGGTGTATAAATTGTACAGCTTTAAAAAAAAACATTTGTATATTTTTGCTTGGACTGGAAGCGGCAAGGTTTCGACAAGCGTGATTTGCATAGGAGTAAGATATTGTAGGTGTCATTGTGATGAGCGCAACGTCGCAGCGATATACCGAATTGTTTTCATGTAATCGTATGTTCTGATACTACTATAAGTACATATTTTATAACAAAACTAAGTTGCAGTATTGCGCTGCTCACGCTGACATCGTCGTAAGGTATTTTGAATTAGTCACGGATATGTAGTCATCACAAAATTGTATCCAATGCATTAGAAGTTATTCATTTGGCTAAGTACGTTTGAAGTGTTTTATAACATAAAAAAAATAAACATCTTGTTGTGTCGTTTTCATATTTTTTAGAAAAGTATAGTTAATGCGAATATTGTCGATATGTAAAAGGAAATTTTTAAATCAATTCTTTAAATAATGGTTTTTGATAAATTATTGTAAACAAATTGAAATATTCTTCTCGTTAAATGGATCGTTAATACTTATCGTACAACAATTGCAGTATAATCGAGTATACTAAACCTTGTAAGTCTTAAATACATGATTAATACCATAATTGTACCTAATTGTTACTTTCTATTTGCTAGATAGAATAATCAAATTAGATTGGGTATTAAAATCGAAGCGGAGATGTGTGATCTGCAGAGGTGAACGAACGAGCTCCGTGAGTGTATAGTGAATGTTATAAGTATCTAAATTGTTGAATAAAGAGAAGTTTGTTAGTGCACCACGAGGTGGACAGTAGCGGACGACGCTTCATGTCGCCGTATCATTGCTGGGAGCATTGTAAATTATAATTAATATTGGTACGTCGAGGTGTCAAGTGTCAACAGTCGACTGCTTGAACATTCACTACTTTCGTGACTAAAATGTATTCGAAAATAATAAATAACTACGTTATAATGCACATTTAAGTATTTTTATTTTATTGCATTCTTCGACTTAAATTTCTGCTATGTAAAAAGTAAACATAACATGATTATTTATTATGAAGGCTGCACCAAAAACGTAGGTAGTTGGTCAGCGACGTGATCCAAGCCGCGCGTGCCTCGTCCTTCAGCTCTCGTGGATAATCACTGTAGTTAATTTAATTTTAAAATTTCGCTTACTAAGTAAATCATGTTCAGTCGGCTTGTGGACGCACGAGGAAGATTTATGAATTGTAGTTAATAACTTTTATGTATTATACATGCTTTTCCATCAGAATCGACTGTAAAAGTAAGTATAAAAAATAAAAAGCATATTCATAGAAACAATTCTGTGTTTATTTTTCTGTAAGATGGTAAATATGGGATATGTATTCAGTTAATGTCACAAACCTTGTTCGAAATTACGAAAATATTTGTTAATTCATAATTAAATAAAGCTTATTATAAGATAATTGTTTTATTTTTTTTTTTCTGTTTATCAAAGCACACTTTGTTGTCGTCGTAGTTATTAACATGCAGGTTGGTCGAGTACGTACCATGGACACGACGAATACCACAAATCTCATAAATCCACGAGGAACCTCTTTCCCTTGAAGTTAATTGATTTTTATACAGCTTGGGTGGGCCGCATTTGAGAAATGTAACGATAGGTATTTTAAACCGCTTACAGACTGAATTGTCCTTAAACGTCGAGAAAACGTACGTAGACTTTCGGTTTTGGAAAACTAAATATGACTACGATACAAAGTCTTGATCGAACAGCGGCGCGAATAACAGACTTTGTTATCATCGCGGGTAGAACTTGGATAAGACTCGTGTTGATCTACGAGTATATACTCGTAGATAACTACGAACTCAACGAAACTATATTTATAATACATACCTACATATATATGTAGGTATGTATTATAAATATAGTATCGTTGAGTTAGTATCCTATAACACAAGTCTCGAACTTTGGGCTAGCTCAATCTGTGGGATTTGTCCGTATATAGGTTGTATCTGACATCGTAACTCAAACTTGGCGAAAAGGCTAGACCGCATGCCACTAATAAAATTATGATAGTCATTTATGTCGTTAATGAACGGTTACAGAATTTACAGTGTTTAAAAATAAGTGTCCGCTCGGTCTTTGAACGTTGCAAGCGTACCGCCGTGCGGGTTTGTAGGTATGACGTTGATCCCTGATGTGTACTCTATTAAATCGGCTGATAAGATAGTTTTCCAAGTTTTGTTTTCATTGCGCTTTTTTATGTAATTAGCGAATTAATTAATTTTTACTTAAAAATCTTATTGGCTTATAAAAGTAGGTATAGCAATTATGAACGGTCTAAAGTGAAAAAAATCCCACGAGGTCGCAACTTACGCAGGCGAAACTGCGGAGCGCAGCTAGCAAAAGAAATAATTACAGAATTCCAATACCAGACAGTAGGTACCTTATTGCTAGTAAGACGCTCCCGGCATACTCTCTAACTAGACTTACAATAGTCTGCAAACGGATATTAAAAATACTACTTTATACGACTGCAAAAAAATTGTAAAAGAATTTTTGCATAACACTGAACAATCTAAACAATTAATATACCTAAGTAGGTACCTAAAAACCCTGGCCTTACATCATATCAACAGAAACCCAATGGAAGACACATCTTTACAAGCATACATACAACCCTCAACAGATGCACATCAAACTTTCATATACCACACAATCACGCATATCATATCATCATCATTTCAGCCACATGAGGTCCGATGCTGGACATAAGCCTCCCCCCAAGGATTTCCAAAAAGTACGGTTGGACGCGGCCTGTATCCAGTGCTTCCCTGCGATTTTGGTCGGATCATCCGACCACCTAGTCGGTGGGTCCGACGCAGCGCTTGCCGGTACGTGGTCGTGGTCGCCATTCAAGAGCTTTTCTGCCCCATCGGCCATCGGCTCTACGTGTTATGTGCCCCGCCCACTGCCACTTCAAAGAGCTAATCCGCTAAGCTATGTTGGTGACTTTCGTTCTTCTACAAATCTCCTTATTCCTGATTCGATCACGTAGAGAAATACCTAGCATAGCCCTCTCCACAGCTCTCTGTGCGACTTTGAGCATTCTTATTAGGCCTATAGTGAGGAACCACGTTTCTGAGCCATATGTCATCACCGGTAACTCACAGTGGCACAAAATATTTTGGACGAGAAGACACTACGAAACTTCCGGAACCTTGCCCAGCTGAGACTGATTCGTCGAAACACCTCGTCCTTGAAGCCGGAACTATCGATATGGATCAGCTATGCCAGATATACATTCTGATCTACAGCTTCGAGGATAGAGCTCCCAACATAAACCGGTATTGACGCAACATGAACATTCGACATGACCTTCGTTTTATCCATATTCATTTTAAGGCCCACCTGTTGGGAAACGCCATCGAGTTCGTTGAGCATGATACTCAAGTCCACCAGCGACTCAGCTATAATGACAACATCGTTGGCAAATCGAAGGTGAGTGATTTACTCGTTGATGTTGATGCTGAGCCCTTTCCATTCCAGGAGCTTGAAGGCATCTTCCAGTACAGTGGTTGAACTGTTTTGGAAATATAACGTCTCCCTGCCACACCCCTCGCTGTAGAAGAATAGCCTTCGTAATCTACTCCTGTACTCGGACTATAATAGTGGCGTTGCTGTAGAAGCACGTAGGTATAATATCATAATTATCTGAAATCACCTCTCCACTCTGGAATCCGTAATCCGAGCATCAAGATACAGACTAATTGTCTCTATCTGGATGTACCATTGGAACCTCTTATGTCGTCTAAGGCCTGGCGCTTAAAATCGGCATCGGCAAGGAAAAGGATCCTTCGGCATCCCTATATGTAAGCGCACCCTGACAGAAATTCGTTTTTAGGGATGAAGATGCGGCCTTAGGCGATTCACACACGGCACTGTCTACCGCCGCGGACAGCTAAGCTAACTAAAGAGTACCGCTTGATCGCGCGGTCGGGCGGTGTATGTGTGTTAGGCATCTACGGATTTAAATAGAGGTCAGTGCGACATCAGATCCGCTTCACCGCTATCCGCGGTGGCACGCGATGCCGTGTGTTGCCCGCACCGTTCGAGTGTTGCCTCGACGCGACGGCATACCGAAAGAACCCGAAGCATGCTCAAAGCTGCCGATGCAGCAGCTTCAAGCATACCGAAGCGGTATTTTTGTTACTACGATCATAAGGTGGGTGGACCATGGAAGGCCATGCTCCTTTGAAGGCCAACTATTAAAAAATCGTAGTTATTGACATTTAAATACATATTCCTGCTACTACACACTAAGATCCTACAAAATACAGGCCACAAACGAGGCGGCGTGTCGATCGTGTCACTATTGTGGCAGTTTTATCCAACGTTTCGTAGGCTTCGGTCGTCGACGTTACAATTGTTATTCGCGCGCACAACAAAGCGTACATTTTTAGTCAATAGCCTATTATTATTTCATGTTTTTTTAATGTGAATTGTCGTATTAGTATATGTTTATGGTACTAAAGAAAAAAAAAACATAGCTTTGCCTCAATTTACATTAAAATATTGGTACCGTCAGATCTGGCAACTTTGCCACTTTACACAAGTGTTGAAAAGTTATGATACATTTTTAACCAGAATGCATAAGAAACCATTAAAATATGTATGATGCGACAGACAGTACATTTATCACGGTGCATAAATAAAATGGTTTTCGAATTAAATGACGGATAATAACTTTACCAACATCTGAAAACAAAATTGGCAAACATACCTATACCATGTGGCAACATTTCCAATTACATTTTTACTTTTGAAAAAATCGTAAGTTGTAATTACAATACTAGTACAGAATATTCATTAGTTTCGTTACAATAGTTTAGGAGTTTCATCCTTAAGGTATATTTATTTTAAAATAAACCACAGAAAAAATGGTAAAGTTGATCACCCATTCAAGAAATTTTCATAGAAATTCAGTGAAAGTGATTAGGGCTGGCACAATTGAAAAAGATTATTTATTAAAGTAATTATTTATTTTGTTACTTATGAGTAATCAGGTACATAAGTATTCAGAAAATAACATACAACAAAACATACAAAACTCTGAGTATAAAATTGTTAAAATAAAACAAATCACCTACCTAGTAAGGAAAACATATTTTAAAAAGTAAAAAAAAAAACCTCAAAAATAATGTTCATCGCATTCCTCAACCGAGTATTCGCGGTTTTCCTTCACCGAATGTAACTTTACAGCTTTAACAATTGATGAAGACGGTACGACATCACGATCTCTTTTACAGACGATAAATCTTAAATCAGGCTTTTTAACAGTTTTTAAAAAATCTATCGAATAATATGTATCTGAGTGTTGTACATCTACCTTTTTAATGAATCCTACAAAATATTTCCAGTTATTGCGGATATAGTATCTCACTAAAACGCTTTTTTTTTCTTCATAAATTGAGTTTTGATTTTCTTTGTCGTGTATTTCTAAGATCATACCTTCTTTTTCCTCATGTTTATTAATATTAATATTTTCGTTGTTGCTCTGATCCAAATTTTCAGCCTCTATATCAAAGTCTATATCCATACGCTTATTGTCTTGTTCATAATTTTTTTCTTTTATTTTAATTTGGTCCATATTCAGATTCACACTTTCAGTCTTTTCTTTTATTCCAATTTCGTGCACATTCAGATTTTGTTCTTCCTCTTGTTCATTTGATTTTTCATTTTCTATTATTTTGATTTCGTCGTTAAAACATGAGTTTACACATTTTTTTGTTTTTTCATTTCCATTAATTTGTGCTACATCCTTGTTCAATATTTCACCTTGTTTCTTTTTATATTTATTAGTCTTTTGGTTTATATTAGTTTCGTCTATCTTCAGGTGCTCATTCTTTACTTCAGGAAAATTAGTCTCTTCGTTTTTCAATTCAATTTCGTTAACATCAAATTCTTGAAATTCTTCCTTTTCAGTTTCTCCGTCAACAGAGAAATCCACGTTATTTATATCTGGCAATGTTTTACTTATATGATAATCAGTCTCATACTTTTTATTATGTTTTAAAATGGCATATAAAGCTATGTCTTCATCTTCAGACATGATTGTTTCTTCATCTGAGGTATCTCGTAGCGAATAATTATCTTCATTTTCCTCATCACTATCATAATCAACTTTCCGTTTTTTTGATTGAGTTTGTTTTCTGTGTGGAATTTTTCTTTGAATCACATTACAGGTTCCAGAAGTGGATGGCACTGGATTTTCATACGGATTCATATTTTCAGTTTCTTTCTTTTTCAGAGAGAGCTTAGATTTTGCATCAATATTTTTTAAATTGAGTGAGCTACATTGTTTTATATCAATATAAGCTTGGTTTTCTGGTAAAATCCTAATATCTGATAAAATAGTTACACGATTTTCATTAGTTTTTGGTTCATTTGATTTTTTAATTGCTGTTTTTTGTCTCGATTTTAATCCATACATAAGATTTTCTGCATCTTGAGATGAAATCGAGCATCCGGGTTCTAATTTCAATTTTTTGTTCGCTGCTGTTCTCTTAAGCGGATCAGGGGCTTTGGTTTTTTTCAGAAAATCAAGAAGTGCTGTATCTATTTTGTATTTTACTTCTTCTTCATAATCTGGTAGTTTTCTGAGGACTTTTTGGGGGTTGAATGGAACGATGCCCGTAGCTTTAAAACCTGATTTAATGTTATCTTTATTACTCATTCTGATTTCTGCTAGTAACTCCTTCAGCAATATCGGGAAGTGAGTTTTATTTATTTGAGCCTCTGATGGATTTTTTATTTTATAATCTGTCAGGATTCTTCGCCAGATTTTTTTCAATGGTCCAAAATAGGCTACGTCTAATGGCTGTGTGATGTGTGTACTGTTCGGTGGTAAAAAAGCAAATCGTATATCGTGCTCCTCACAAAGTCTTAAAATAGTTACATTCAGGTGGCTCGATAAATTGTCGCCAATAACAACTTTGGATCCATCAAGGTTAGCAGCCCATGGAATGACGACACACCTAAACCAATCCTCAAAAACGGTGGCGTCGAACCACCCTGACTTAGTTCTATTAAATCTAGCCTCTGGTGGTCCACCTAAGCACCATGCAGACCACAAATGTTCGGATTTGTATACTGTGTAAAGAGGTAATAAAGATCCATCTGCACTTGCAGCGAACATTATTGAAATATTTCCTTTTGAATGATTTAATATTCTTTCAGGATATTTAACTTTGCGTTTGAAAATGCATTTTGTTGATCCCGGGTTGTCGGACAAGTTGGTTTCATCGTAATTTAGTATATTTTGTGGAGGGACGCCTATCAAAGTGCGCTCAAGATTACTGAAGTAATCCGTAAATTCATCAACAGTTTTCTCTGCTCGTGCTTTCTTAATGTTCTGCACTACTCGCTCCGTTAGTGCATGCTTGTGTCTATTTAAAAAATTTCTTACCCACCATTTACCTGGTATTTTACCATAAAATAGGAAAGAGCGATGGTTTTTATGCAGATATTCAAAGATCAGTATACGTAGATCTAGTCGAGATAATGGGGAACCAAAATCTGCAGCGGCTATCAAAACATCCACAATGTCCTTTTCTTCGGAGTCTCCAAGGCGCAATTGAGCACCAGGAGTTTTCATGTGGAGTCCCTTCACTTTATTCTCTATTGTACGTCGAGGTATGAAAAATCTTTTTTGAGCTTCCAATGACGTTATGGTTTTTTTTTTCACTAGATCTACTGCTAAATCTAGCATTTCCTGAGTGTAATTTTTGTAGGTTCTTGACCCTAGTTTTCGGCGACTACGGCGACCCATCTCCTAAAGATTAAAAAAGTACATATATACCCACCACCGCTAAATTCATTATGTTTATATTGATGATTATTTATTACGAGGAGGTTCTATGAACTCCATAGGATAGTTAAAGTAATTAACACAAAGTTTAAAAAGTGTCTTATAAAAATATTATTTTTATTTTCTGTTTCTGTCAACCCTAGGCCGCTACAAAATATGGCAATGTCACCCTCCCATATTGACCGGCATGGTCTGGTAACTTTGCCAACAACATTATGAGACACAATTCAAACACTACGGCATTTACAAGTTAATAAATCCGTTCCTTACCATAAAAATAACATTATATCTACAATTTACGTACCTGGATCCGATTTTTACATTCGAAAATATTAAAAGTTCTTGAGCACTGAGTTTTACGGTTATGTTAGCAAAAAGTTTTGGATTCGAAATGGTAAAAAATGGCTGCGGTGGTGTTACCTTATTCAAAATAGTGTTGCCAATTGATATCCGTAGTTTTCCCTAAAAATAGTCACAACACTGAAAAATGAACGTAGTCTGTGGTATGAAAGGATTAACATAAGCGCTCTGCTCGTGGCAAAGTTAGTAACCCTTGGTAAAGTAGCCAGATTTGACGGTAGTGTTCCTAGGAAAGCCGGTGGTTCCTTATAAGGCCAATCAAAAATTTGACGGTTGGCCTTGCTATGGTGCATGGAACCACAAGGAACATTCACAAATCCTGAACAAATGAACACTTACTTTTTGGTTATAAGTAATGAGAAATTGTTATAATTATAATAGTTTGTAGTATCTATTATTTATTATAATTATTAGGACAAAGTTATAGTCATAATTATCAATTTTGGTCTTACAAAGAACGGACCCATAAGAAGGCCATTTTTGATAAAAAAAAAATTGCAATTTCATAATAAAACCTGATGACAAGTTATTTAAGGCCAATATAATACTCATTACTAATATTTTTAAATAATTTATATTAATATATTCTTAGTTATAGAATGGTGTTCAAGTAATGTTCATAGAGTTTTTTATAGATGATAAAAATAAATTGAGCATTTAATGCTTCGCTTAAATAATAGAGCTTATTATGTAGTTTTAGTAAAAGCGGATATATTTAATGTTCCAACTCTATTTTTAAGTTTAACAACAGATGTATAATGCTGGCCTTGTTTGGAGCCGTGTTCCATGCAAAGCCATTTGGAAGAGCTTTACAAAACTTAAATTTAATCAATGTTGTTTAAAGTTAGGTAAAAAAAAAAAGATTTTATACGGTGGACAATAAAACAAAGTATTACTTAATAATTTGTTTCCTTCATTTATCCAATAAATAAACGAATTAAAAGTATTTACTCGTTAGAGTGGCCATCCATGGTCCACCCACCTTATTTAATGGATTTTTTTTTCTCAGCCGTGCCTATCCCGGTAATGGGCGGCGGTTCTTAACCTGTGAAACTGCTTACTGTATTACTTGGACAATAAATATTTTTCTATTATTATATTTACTTGACCTTTTTTTTCGTTTTGTATCAATCAAATAACTTCTCCCGCTCTGGGCGGAGCGGAAGGGCGTTTCGGACTTTGACTAAAACCCACTCGTGTTTCTTCACTTGCCTGTGTCCCAGGGCTTTTTTAACCAACCTGCAACTCTGACCTGGGAGGCATCGGTCCTCGTGGACCCTGTCACGATGTGCTGACATCTCTTTGAAACGCGCGTGAAACACAACTCGCTGTCGACTCGAGCCTGGTCCTTAACGAGCGGCGAGCTGCTCATCGCTCGACGCCCGCAAACCCGCGCTTGCGGTGGTATTTAATTGAGTTTGACTGTGACCTGTGTCAACAATAATTGTTGGATTATGTAGCTCGCATCACGTAAGTATACCGCTCTGAAGTATACCATGTTTTCTGCCAGGTCCGAGGGTTGTTCAAAAGAGATACCGTGGCTCCTAGTGCACAGGCAAGTGAAAGAACACGAGGGCATTTATTTAGTAAAGTTTGACACGCCTTTCCTCTTCGCCCAAAGCGAACGAGGTCATTTGATGATTTCCCTTCCAAAAAACCTAGGTTTTCACAAAATATCTATAATAGGGTCGATTTCAAACAGAGCTAAAAATGTTGTCATCTCTAATAACTTTGATTTTGTTTGCGATTGTTTTTGTTTTATTTTTTAATATCATAGTCTTCATTTACCTTTTTACGTTCCAAAACAAAACAATACCCAAAATTGTACCATTTGCGAGAAAACTAAAACTTTAAAATTTTGTCCCTTAAGAAGATAGCGCTCATTTTCCGGTTACGTTGAAATAAAGTCGTATAAAAACGAAATTACTCGTAGAAATTCTATATATTTAATATTTTATATCATGATAATGTGCAAGCCTTCAAACGTAGAATACATTTTTTATTTGAGGATAATAGAATACTCTTATCCTAGTGTTTTAAACATGAATCAAGGTTTAACTATCATTAGTGTAGCTTAAGTTAATACAGTCATAATATTAAATCTATGGCGGTCCTGGAACCCCGCCTCACCTCATACGCCAAAACATCGTCATTGGCCTTGCAGCGTGTCTTCGGAGTGGTGGTGCGTTACATATTTTTTGCAAGATATTCATATTTCTACCGATTTCCGTGCTTTGGACAAAACTCTACTCATTCATGTCTAAAGTGTAATTGCAAAAGGTATTGTAATCAAATATTTATAACCCAGTAATTCTAAGAGCTAACAGGAATGTGCATATTTTAAATGTATTCGATTGCCGCCTAGAAAGGTCTACAAGCTTAAAAATTTTAAGTTTGTCCCAAATATCATTTGTGTTACTGTCATTTGTGTCAATTTCTCAAGTAACACTAATGATAGTGAATGTAACACTAATGAAATATTATAATAATGAATTAAATAAAAGAGCTTTTCCGCCTATAATTCTCCTTTTTTTTGTGTAATATGATGAAAATCCACAGTTATACTCATATTTACATGATTATCTACGAAATTTGTTAAATTATTATCGGTGTTTATATTTTAAGATTGAATGTGACTTAGTATAATTAAGTTAGGACTTCTTCTTCTTCTTCTTCTTCAGCCTATGGATGTCCACTGCTGGACAAAGGCCTCCCCCAGGGCTTTCCACGCTGACCGGTCTTGTGCTGCCCGCATCCATCGGCTTCCCGCGACCTTTACCAGGTCATCGGTCCACCTTGTTGGGGGCCTCCCTACGCTGCGTCTTCCAGTACGTGGCCGCCACTCCAGAACCTTACTGCCCCATCGGCCATCGGTTCTACGAGCAATGTGCCCTGCCCACTGCCACTTCAGTTTAGCGACTTGCAGAGCTATGTCGGTGACTTTGGTTCTTCTGCGGATCTCCTCATTTCTGATTCGATCACGCAGAGAAACCCCGTGCATAGCTCTTTCCATTGCCCTTTGTGTGACTCTGAGCCTTCGTATGAGGCCCGTTGTGAGCGACCACATTTCAGTTCCGTAAGTCATCACTGGCAACACACACTGGTCAAAGACTTTGGTCTTGAGACACTGTAGTATCTTGGACGACGAGAAGATGTCGTGATCGTAGCTTCCCGAACGCTGCCCAGCCGAGCTGGATTCGACGAGATACCTCTTTCTCGAAGTTGGACCTACCTAGTTGGACTGTTGGTCCCAGGTATATATACTCGTCAACAACTTCGAGTGCAGAGCAACCTACTAGAATTGGAGTGGGTGCGACATGAGAGCTCGACATGATCTTCGTCTTATCCATGTTCATCTTTAGACCCACTTGTTGGGAAGCTCCGCTGAGGTCTTTGAGCATTTTGCCCAAGCCTTCAGGGTCTCAGCCATGACCACAATATCATCTGCAAAACGAAGATTAGTGATGTACTCGCCGTTGATGTTGATGCCAAGTCCACTCCAGTCCAGGAGCTTGAAGACAACGCAGTAGTGAACAGTTTAGGAGATATGACATCTCCTTGTCTCACTCCACGCTGGAGTTGGATCGGTTTCGAGACCTGATCCTGGAGACGGACTGACATGGTGGCGTTTTTGTACAAACACTTTATCACCTCAATGTATCGATGGTCAATTTGGCACCGCTGGAGAGACTAGCACCGCCCAAGTCTCGATCGAATCGAAGGCCTTCTCATAGTCCACCAACGCCAAGCATAGTGGTTTGTTATACTCCTCGGACTTCTGTGTAACTTGCCGCAGCGTATGTGGTCTATGGTGCTAAAGATTTTTCGGAAGCCTGCTTGTTCGGGAGGCTGGAAGTCGTCGAACCTGCGAGCGAGACGATTCGTGATGACCCTAGAAAACAGCTTATAGACATGGCTCAGGAGGGATATCGGTCTGTAGTTTTTCAGGAGGGTATTGTCACCTTTTTTGAAAAACAACACCACCACGCTCCTGGGCCATGCCTTAGGCGTTTCGCCTTTAATAATGACGGAATTAAATAGCTTCTGAAGCGCTTTAAGAACCGGTTTGCCACCCGCTTTCAGAAGCTCAGCCGTAATTCCATCATCCCCAGCCGCCTTATCGTTCTTGAGCTATTTCAGGGCCATACTAATCTCGTACAGGCTGACGTCCGGGATATCGTCGGTGTAGTGTCGGGTTCTCAATCTCACCCAAAATCTCGGGCTTGGAAGTGACGATCCTACCATCCCCAGTCTTCAGCTTTGCAAGTAGGCTCTGTCCAACAGACAAATCTCGTGCGAACACTTTGGAGCCTTTGTTCCGCTCGATAGCCTCTTTAATACAATTTGTATTAAATTGGCGTATATCGCGAGTCAGAGACTTTGAGATTTGTCTGTTAAGGCATCTGACACGCGAAGCGTCATCAGGGGATTTTAAGACCACCTCCCGTCTTTCTTCCATTCGCCGACGGGTGGGACCGGAGATCTTCTTCTGTCCTTTTGAACGGAGGGTTTTGTAAAACTTGGACCTTTCCGTTTGGAGAGTTTCCACATACCTGTTGTTATAGTCGTCCACATCTACGCATTCACCGAGGCATTCGAAGCGATTTTGCAGTTCGATCTGAAAGCTTTCGGGGTTTTAGAGTTGGGTTGACGCTGGACGGAGCGTAGACTTCATAGTCGAGAGCGTTCGAGCCTAATGTTGAGGTTCAAGATGCCTCTAACAATACGGTGATCTAAATAAATAATGATTAAAACCAAAGGAAATCAAAGACAAAATCAGCAAAATTATGGATAGATAAATTCAAAATATTAATTGAAATATGGAAAACTTAAAAAAGTTTAAAGATTGTTCTTAAACGAATATATTACATTATATTCCTAAGGTTCCTTCTAAGAAGACTGAAAAATTATGTGCGTCCAAATAATATTTTAATGATTGTTATGAGACAATAAACTGATTTAATCTATTTGGGTTGGTTTTATTTTTTTTAGTTTTAGTCATATAGAGTTCATCGCAAAATTATTACAATGAGTGATTACACTTGTTTTATTTTTAATTATATTTTCATTAGTAGGCATCTAATCTCATTAGCGTTTTAGATAATTTCATTAGTGTAACAACATCACTCATTCGTGTCACTCTGATTTCAATTTTTCAATAGTTCTATTTAAAAAATCATTAATATTTTATTTAACTTGTGTTAATATAACCCCATAGAATGAGCTTATACCATTAATTACCCAAAAAACGGGTATTTAAGAAATCATGCAAAAAAGTATAAATTTAATTCGAAATTTGAAATCGACCCAATAATATAACAAAAACGAGGCAACCAGATAAGGAAACTGTGCTTTCCAATGTTGTAAAGTACGGTTTCCTTGTCTGCATAAATTGCAAAGTTCAGTAGGGATTAACAATTAAAAAACGAATATTCTTAGACAATTTATTCGTACCATCATTCTAATTGTAGTCCACTTTGTTTAAACTCTTATATGGTAAATAGGTAAAACGAGCTTAAAACTAATGCAAATGAAGTACTTAACATCAAATTCTAGCTAAAACTGATAAGTCAGTTACTAATATAATTGCACCAAGTCGTAACAGAGAAAATGCTTAGTAAATAACTTATAATCAAGTCCTACAGTATGATTCGTAAATAAAAATATATCTTGATTTAATAATATATTAATTTTGATTTTCTCAAATAAATATTCAACAACTTTCATTCTCAGAAACGTGACATATAATCGTACTTGTTTGAATAATACTTAAAACTAAATAAATCATTCATTTCGATCTCACTAACATAAACATAATTATTATGTATAAACTAGAGGCTAATTCCAAGGGTAGTTAGCCTGACTTTTGAATTCCGAGCCAACTAAGCGCTAGGAATAATTTCATTGAAACTATATAATCGTAAAAAATACATCCTGTGTAAAATAATAGTAAAATAGTTATCTGAAAGGAAACAAAAAGGAATTATAAAGGAATAGTAAATATATATCTGTGCTAAACTAAAACTCAGTTAGGGTACCGTTGATAACGAAACTCTTTGTTTCAGTGATATTTCTGGAATCATAGTCTGATATCTCCTCGATGACTAAGTCGTCTGTCTTCACGGGTATGGGGGGTAGTAGATCGAGCAATTCTCCGAGTTTGCGGCCAGTAGATATCAGTGTATTGGTGAGGAAGCCTTTGTCGTTGATAGTCATGTCACTGTCGTCTTCAGTTTTGATTTTTTTGTAGAAGTGTTCGTAGTTCTCTTCTTTGACGACAGGCGGCATGTACGCGCCGTCATTGTAGTCCAGCTCGTGCTTTTTCATGCGTTTCTTAAGGTTGGGGGGCCAGTCCTCATCGATGGGCAAGTCCACGTAGCCGCCAGCGAGCACCTTGTGTGTCTCTGTGCTCTTCACGACCTGGTAATCATGGTCGGAGTGTGGGCGGTTGAATGTGATCAGTTCATCCATATTGAACTCCCCATCGTCAATTACCGTCTCGTCGAGCGCCATTTCTGATGAAAAAAGAAAACATTTAGAATTAGAAACTGTTGCAACATAGTGAAAAGAAATCTGTAAAACGTTTGCCTATTCAAAGCAAGAAGTTGAAAGAATTTTTTGCTGTGTAACTTTCAAAAGTGCATCGCGTTACATAAAGAATTAATTTAAACCCAAAGTAGTGCAACCGATTATACATGGGTTTCGAAACGACGCAATGAGAAAGTTGATTCGTGAATTCGACCATAACGAACATCAAAATAATCGTAAAATAAACTGAAGATAAAAATGTTACATAACTTTTAAATTGTAATAAACAGTTGTCATGCACGGAAAATAATGTACTTTCGAGTCGCACGAAATGTAGTATCTTTATTCTTTGACCTTAGTCACGATTGAGATATGTTTTGTTCTGTTATCTATACAGCGTAGAATTTATTATCTTTCTGTGGCTGTCCAATTATAAATACAAGGAGCACAATTTCTTTTTATAGACACGCTGCATATATGAAGAGCAGTTAGGCGACCGATTGGTCGTAAAAACTTGAGATATTTATAGTTTGTAGGTTTACCTAACTTTATATGTGACATTAATATCTTTTGTAATGTTTTTTTTTGTTCTAAAATATAAGTAACCTTAGTGACTTGTCCAAATTATAGTACCGTATGTTCTTTTCCTATGCATTTAGTAAAAACTATTATTTTGACATTATAAATTACAAAATTTGTTTAGACATTCTTGAATCCAGTTTTTAATCGTAAAATTGTTTGTTTCACAATTTGACCCGCTATTGAAATTTGTGATAAATGAGATTATTGCGTATTGAGTTCAGTAGAAAAACTAAATACTTTATTATATAATGAGAATTAATGAGCTATCACTATTTAGTAACAGAGTTCAAGACCGCGTATGTTCTGTGTAACATTAGACATAATTATATTATAATCTTGTATCTCCAACGAAAAACTAACGTACGAAGTTTGATGGACATGTTGGTAACTTCATTGTGCATGCTGTAGTCTCCTACAAGAACTACTTACACATACTAGAAATAAAACCTTTAAAATCAAGTCGCAACCTTATAACAGCGACAAACAATAGGGCTGACTCCAAGGTATGAAAATCTAAAAAATAATTAGTTCGTCTTATAGATAATAAAAAAAATAAAGATCCGTATTTTTTAGTTTGTCGAAATTACCAAAAACTACTGAGATATAGCGTATTAAAGTTACGGAGTGGGGGCTAATTACGTCACGGCGCGGTATATTTTGTACCACGGCGTGACGTCATGCGACATTTCAAATCAATATATCTTCCTAAGTATTCGAATGAAAGAAAAAATAAAAATACGGGTTCAATATTTTTTATAAATCTATCTGATGGACATTAAATTATTTTTTAGGATACAAGCCAATTGGGCATAGTCAAAGAAAGGACTCAAACCACAAGACGCTTCATTCTGGTTTGAGTCCATTCTGTTTAACTGCGTCCAATATCAAAAACTTAGTGATGAAACTAAGTAGGTAGTGTTTTTGACAGATTGAGACTGAGGTCATAATTTTGTGGGGGATAAATAAATATACTCACTATTTGAAGCTGATAGTAGCGCTCTTGTAACAGCAGGCGAGTTAGCTGGCGTATCAGAGGCTCGCTGGGTGATTTCCTCACGCATAGACGGGAGCGCCACCAACGCGACTGACAGTAACAGGACCAACAGGCAAGTGGCGGGCTGTGCAGACTTGTTTGTGGAGCCGCCCGAGACGCCTGTAAGGACGTTCTGTAAAGAAACAAAGAAAAGGTTATTTCATGTACGGTCAAGAATTGAATAGAAGATTAAAGGAGATGATTTCTCGGTGGTAGGCCATAACATCGGCTGCCGGCAGAAGTTACCACCCACCAGACAAAGTTTTGCCGCCAAGCGATTCGTCGTGTTCCGCCATGATGTCTGGTGAAGCCGTACGGAGGACGGGTATGAGCAGTTGTGTTGCGATGTGTGCCGGGTATTATGCGGCAAATGTTATTGCATCGAGAGTTTGGTCGTGGACGGTCTCCAGATCAATCTCCCTCTGGTGCAGCATCGTTGGTCGTGTTGCTGGGTTTAACATTGCATCACCTCGCTCAACTGCCGTCTTTCTTCCTATTCCCTCAGTTTTTTGAGGGCTCTTAATAAACCAGCGCGCTTTACCATCAACGATTGCATCACTGCTTACCATCAGGCGGGATTGCGGTCAAGCAGTAGCTTATCATTACAAAAAAAGGTGAAAATATACGTAACAGAGAATGAAAATATCCTAAATGTGGTATGTTTTATGAGACTGTAAATGTGAAACTAGGATACGGAACGTGAAACATTTATCTCTCCTTCCCCTTGATATTCCACCCAAAGGCTGTCAGTAAAAGATCGCTCTTAGCGATAATACCGCCCATTGTGTTAACCTTTGATTATAGTCTACATATTTGTGTTCTGTAATTTAAATGGTGTATATAATAAAAAGTATTCTAGATTGAGGTATAATAGTTTTCTTTTTTAATTTATTTAAAGAGCTTTGTCATAGATGACTGTGTCGCTCTATCTGACTATAACACAGCGCATACAAATACATACATCAATACTATATATCATTTTTGTCACTGAGCCTTTGACCGTCCTTTCGAGCTAACCTCAACCATTTTATAAAGTAGCTTTGCTTATTCAGACAGAGGAAATGCTAAAACACTGGCGCATGATCCAATATCTTTTAAGCTTATTTCGTTAAATTTCAATCTAATGTCCGCGTTTAGGTCAGATTGCATCATAATATGCAAAGCGTCTTCCACTATTTCAAGCAATGTGGGGATGAAACCGAGGTATGATAGTTGACTTCTAACCTAATCCATTTGGTCCAGGTGACCTGATTCAGTTACTACTACCAATTCGGAACGGAAGTTATTGGTTACATTTCTAAACTATAATTTCTTGAATATCTTTCAGACCGTTAGATGAATGGCTGGCGTTTAGTTAAACGGCTTAATAAAATAGTTGCATTGCGACATATACACGAAGAACATGATATAATCATACACAAAAGAGTTTTGATATAACATCTTGAAGTAAAACAACATGGCAAGAGGCAATGAACAAGCTCAAGAAAATATGGAGAAATCGCGACATAACTAAAGCCACTAAGTTACGAGAACTGGAAAGAAAAAGATATACGCTCTAGAAATTTGGTGTTGGAGAAGTATGCTTGGGGTATCATGGACCGAGTTAAGAACGAACGTTTCTATACTCCAAGAACTTGGCACGAACAGTCTTTCAGAATGAGTCCAGTAAGGGCAATAATAACTCCATAGAATGTTTGGTCGTTCAGGGCAGAGTAGAAGGGAACAGACTTCGTGGAAGGTCACCGATGAGGTGGACGGACCAAATCAAGTCGGCAGTGGGGGGGACCTGTAAATGAATGTGCCATACTGTCGTCTAACAGAGATAGATGTAAAGAGATCGTGCGGTGAGCTACATCGTCTCTAATCCACTTAATAGTGACCACGACCGTTCTGTCAAGAACGAAACGAAGACGAAGAAAGAACACTCATATATTCCATAACATAGGAGAATGAGTTTATTAGAAGTCTACTTTATTAATGTCTTCCCAGGTAACGGATAAAGGAGTCAATGAACTATTGAAGAGAATAAAGAAAATATTAAACGTAGGAGCAATAAAAACAGTCGCGAATCATCACCAGCATAGCTTCAAGGCACTTTTTTTTTACAACGTTTGGAAGTTAAGAACGGTCGATGTTACTGTTAAACTGTTTTTTATATAGAGTGGCCATAGGATGAATGAAAGAAGACTAACAAAGCTGTTGTGTTTACAAGACAAATGTGAGTGGAATGGAAACGCCGCAAAGGGACGGCCTAGGATTATATTAGATCTTATTGGTGATGTTTTTCATAAAGGTCGGGTTTTAATACTAGTGAACGGCCTGCTGTACTTATATGTACTTTCTAAGTATATCTTGGACACAATATCTGATTATAAGGTGAAGGAAAACATCTTGAGGAAACGTGGACTTTCAGTCTGAAATCGTCAACGCCAATTGCTCAATAGCAAGCGAGGTGATTACGCTCAATCCTTCTGAATTTAGAAGACAAAAAGCTTGGGACTGAGCTGCTCGCTCTGCTAAGCATTGTTACTAAGCAATATGCGTAATTATAACGTATATTATTGTAAACGTTTTAATTTTTAATGTCTGGACTTGAAAAAAGACGATGCTCTCTGAGTTTGTTTCAGCTATTTCTGCTCAGAGGTAGTCAGTTAGGAAATGCCGGCTTCATCTGGTTTAAAAAAAAACATGACATGTAAAAGTGATCAGTGATCCTACTTGCTTAATAAACGATTTCATTTCATTTCTTCTCTGTATGAGAGGAGGTCTGTGCCCAGCAGTGGGACTATAAAAAAAAAGGTTGATAATGAAACGGCCTGGTGTATTAGCAGAGGAGCAATTTAAAAACGCTTACATTCTGATCGGTCTGTCAAACGTACAGACACACATAATCCAGCACATCAAACCTTGAACCTTAAGTCTTCAATGATAAAGTTCAAAACCTATTTAATTTTTTTTACAGATTTTAGTTCTCTGTGATGTTGGCATTAAACGTCGTGCAAACAAATTTTACCTCTTAGTAATGATAGAATTGTATAAACTCTCAGTACTGAATGATTTTTTCATAGAGCGAGCTAATGATTGTCAATATAGCTACCATTAGTAGAACAAGACGATGATTGCCTGCAATTGGCTATTAATAGACATTCTTGAACTACTGATATGATAGATAAATAGTGAGCGTTGAAATGTGTAACCTCAATATTATGGAAATCTGAAGTTATAATTCATCTATTAATATTTATTGGCAGTTTCCAAGGGTCTGTATTCCGATATTGGGCCACAAACTATTAAATTCTATTAATTAGTCTACACGTGTATCGTATGTACTTAAATTCAAGTCTGGCGAATCTTGGGCAATTGGCCCTATTTGTAACCTTGTTGACTGTCTAATATAGTACGGCAAAGTATTTTTTTCGAAACCTGAATATAGTTTGTTCAGACTAAGCAACTGAATTGATTAAGTACAATAATTTTTACACCATGATATATTTTTGCCCAAATACATTTAGAAATTGTTGCAGTGTGGTTACCGAGCGCGCCACGCAGCTACTAGTACTGCGCACGCTCGCGCAACAGCTGAGCAACCCGAGCGGAGCATTAACCATATTACTTTACTTAAAAATACTGGACACGTGTCCACGTGTCGTGTTCGGGTTTAGCATAAACATAAAATAATGTTGGATATACTCGTCAAGTTCACGAGTGTTTGTGCTGAAGCCAGCATTATACAATTAGTTAAATAAAACATAAAAAAGTTGAAGAAAAGTCAATATCTCAGTTCAGAAAAAAATATCATAGAAGCTTGAAATACAAGTAGGTAACTCTCGATTTTTATTTTTTATATTTGTTTTTGCCCTGTGTGCAAAACGCATTTTTTTTTAAATATAAATTATAAACTAGCGCTTGACCGCAATCCCCCTGATGGTAAGCAGTGAAGCGATCGATGATGGTAAAGCGCACTAGTTTATTAAGAATTGCGTTTTTTTTACTACTACAATTCAAGTAAAGTTAGCGTTGCATTTTGCATTTAATTCGTTATTATAACAGAAGCCATTTTGAGTTGACCGAAACGCTCAGCTGTATTTCACTAGAGCAACATTTAACTTGTCACTTACATTGACATTCAGAGCTAGAAATTTGGGCGAACTAGTTACGCAATAGTAAAATAGTAATCGTCAACGGGTTTGGAGATTAAAAATGTCGGCGCGCCTATTGTTATCGATATATGCCTCTCACTCTCACACATGATCAGAAAGTGAAAGGCGATTATTGTCCATTTCTAAATACATTGTTTAAGCAATTGTGTGCGTATGACTATTCTATGCTATTGTCTGAAATTAGAAACTGTGCTGAAATTCGGTGTTTTAAACTCGCATAATAAAGTTATCTCTAGCATATAAAAATGTTCTCTGATTACAAAACAATAACGGCTTTGTTCAAGTACAGATATGTCGCAAATTGACATGATAACAGTATATGAGTGACCAGCGGAGTAATTGGGTAACAAAATAAGGGGGAGGAGGAAGGGGGTTTTAATTTGACAGTTCAAAAACATTCATTGCGTTATATTTGTTGTTGAACAGGCACATTTTACGACCATATGGAGCAAATGATTAGCCATTGATAGTACCTACTCCTAATAGTGTGTTGTATTACGGAATTGGGGTGCTTTTTAATAGAAGGCACTAAAATCCTGCGGTTATCCTCTTTTGAGCACCAGTGGCCTAAAGGTATCGGCAGCGACTTACCGTGCTTTAATTCGTATAAATTATTTCATCACCATTGCTCTTAAGAACGAATGAAGGAAAACATAGTAAGGAAACCGGTCGGTCGGTCTGTCGGTCTCCGTGGCGCAGCGGTCAACACGCCTGCCTGCGACGAGGAGGCCCCGGGTTCGATCCCGGGCCAGGTCATGATGGAAAACGATCTTTTCCTGATTGGCCTGGGTCTTGGATGTTTATCTATATATGTATCTATTATAAAATATAGTATCGTTGAGTTAGTATCCCATAACACAAGTCTCGAACTTACTTTGGGGCTAGCTCAATCTGTGTGATAAAAAAAAAAAACCGGTATATCTTAGAGGCAAAACTTCTAAGACATCTACCACCCCGCACTGGCCCCGTGTAGTAGATAACAGTTCATTCCCTCTCACCGAGAGGTCTGTGTCCTTTGAACGTTGCAAGCGTGCCGCCGCGCGTTTTTGTGGAGATGACGTTGACCCCTGATGTGAACTCTATTAAATCCGCTGATAGGATAGTTTTTCTAGTATTGTTCACATTGCGCTTTAATTAATTTTTACTTTAAAACCTTATTGGGTTATAAAAGTTTAGCAATTATGAACGCTTTAAAGTGAAAAAAAACTGCATATTTTTTTTTTAATCGAGAAAAAGCCGACGCAAAATTCCACCACTAGGGGGTTCAGAATCATGTACTGGATCTATGGTACTCGTTTGTGCGTCGATGTCAGATACACCCTTTATAAATAAATAAATATCCTCTTGATGCTATTACTATAGCGTCAAATTTAACAACATGGTCAGGCAAGACACTCACCATTTACTGGCGAACACCGACATACCAAGACAACAGCAAGCTTTCAACTAGACAAGACACCATTAACATCAACAAAGTCTGCACCTAAATCTATTCACAATATAAAATAAACTCGATTTCGTTTCCCCTCTATGACAGCCTACATCTTCTAATCTTCAGAACGGCTTTATTAAGGCTTTCACTATCATTTACAAAATTTATTCCGGAAGATTTATGCGCATAATACATTAATATGTAACTTAGATATCTGTTAAGTCTTAACGTTTTAACATGCACCCTTGCACCAGTGAGAAGGGGCGGGTGCATCTAACATAAAGAGGTTTATATGGCTTTAAGGGGGTAACCTCCAGATCTTTTTTTTTTATTAATAAAAAATCGCGGTTGACTGCAATTCCGTCTGATGGTAAGCAGTGATGAAATCGTTGATGGTAAAGCGCGCTAGTTTATTCAGCCTATTCACTTAAAATACTTATTGAATAGGAAGGAAGACAGGAGCTGAGCGAGATGATGCAATGTTAAACCCAACAACACGACCAACGATGCTGCGCTAGAGGGATATTGATATGGAGACCTTCCACGACCAAACTCCCGACACAACAACATTTGGTGCATCATACCCGGCACACATCGCAACACAACTGCCCAGACTCGTCCTCCGTACGGCTTCACCAGACATCACGGCGGAACACGACGATTCGCTTGGCGGCAAGACTTTTGCGAGTGTCGTAGCTAAATGTATAACCGGAAAAATGAAAAGACGTTATCGTGGTAGTCGGATATCACCACGAGTAAAGTTTACCACCGAACGAAGTAGGCACGGGGAACTTAGTATAAGTACTATAAATAAACAATTACCTGTAATCTCTTCAGTTGAGCAGTCAGAGATTGGTTCTGTGATTGCAGAATCTTTATCCTCCTTATAAGAGTCTGGTTTTCCGCTGTACACTGTTTTACTCTGAAACAATGAATTATATTGTGTTATTTCCTTAACAGACAGAGGTAAATGACGAGGTTTATTGTAAATGAATACACCTTAGCCTTATTTATAGCAGAAGGCCATTCTCAAGAAACCGTGGCCCTGGCGCACAGACAAGTGTAGGAACACGTGTGGGTTTTAGTCAGTAAAAGTCTGACACGCCCTTCCGCTCCGCCCAGAGCGGGGGAGGTCCTTTGATGATTTCCCATCCCAAACAAAAAAAAAAGGCTATTCTCGTCATGTAAAACGTTCAAAATCTAGACGAAGTCTCAATTCAGTCACAAACAAATCTAGGGGGTAAACTCGTACAAATGTAGGGTAATTAGAAGTGTGTTTTGATGGATTGAGACAGATTACTGTGAACGTTCTTGAAATTACGAGCATTGCCCCTCAGTTGTCTTACTCAACAATTACATCTATAACTATGTAATACAAGTTTTGATACAGTATTTTTATTTCACGAAGCCATGCGTACTTTATTTGTAATAACCAAGTATAAATAGACGTTGTGAATGTGTGCCTGAACATGAATAGTCAGCAAATAAAACACACATGCACATATTCACACACATAAAGGGTATATGCTACACATGCAGGCTTCTCCATTGTCTTGGATGGTGCCAAGAGATCCTGCGCTTACATAAACATCTTGGATTTGGTTATCAAAGGTAAAACGCGTGTCGTTTCGGAAGATAAAAATACTATACATACGAGATTTTCAAGTCTTTTAAAAGGCGCTGAGAATATGTCCGTGAACACGATTAGTCAGCAAATAACACACGCACACATCTAACTTTTCGTCTTTTCCATTATTTCGAATGGTAGCGATAGTGGGGTTTACATACGCATTTATAGTTTAGATTTGGTTATCAAAGGTGAAACGCTTGTTTCGGGAGATAAAAATACTATATATACGTGATATTATGTTTTATAAAAGGCGATGTGAATGTGTGTGTGAACATGAATAGGGAGGAAATAACACACGCACACATATAACTTTTTGGCTTTCCATTATTTCGGATGGTAGCGAGAGTTGGGTTAACATACCACATGCTTGAATTTGGTTATTAAAGGTGTCGTTTTGGAAGATAAAAATACTATACAACTATACGTGATGTTAAGTTCATTATAAGGCGTGTCAAAAACACGTGTATCAAACTTATTTACTACGTTGGTCAAACTTTTGACAATATTAGGTATTAAAACTTGTTTTTGGTGTAAACAAAAACCACCACGTAGAATGTATGGTTTATGCCTTTGTGTAAAAACGGTGTTATGGCTCTCACTTTATTGCTATACATGTGACAGGGACAGGTGTAAGTTTTAATGCGTATGTAAATGTCAGATTTTTTTTTTAAACTAATTATTTCTTGTAGCAATCGCGGGGTTAGAACAAAATGATGTTATATGTATACTATTGCTCCAGAGATCAATGGTCCCAGCAACCTATCAATAACAAAAACCGTATATAAAATAAACAGTTGACATTTATGTCTATAAATTTGCACACGAGACCAAATATAATATAAAATTTTACGTAATCATCATAGTACCAATACCAATGAATTTTGAAATAACCTTTTTTTCCCGCGAATTAATTCCAACTTCCCCGTAATTTTTTAAAAAGTGACAACACCGGTATTATTATGAGCGAATAGCGATGCGACCACGTGCCGCGTGCCCTGCCGCCCGCCGCCCGCGGAAGGGTGCATAACGCACATTTATTAAGTTAAGTACCTCTTTTTGCGAAATAATATTTTTTTTTTTTAGGGGGATTTTTTTTTTTTAAGTTTAGCCCGGTTTTGTATGCATTAGTAGAATCAGTTATCGATACCTAACAACACCTTCACGGGTCGGACAGGGTTTTCTTAACATACTGTTTGTATGTATTTGTCTTTGCTAGGTTTGTATTTGCTGCTAGGCTTACATAATTCAAACTATAGACCTACACATTGTAATATTCAGTAATGTATTGTAAATTTTGCACCTGAATAAACAATTGAGTTTATTATTGAGAATGTATGTATGAAGAACATACATGTACAGACGGCAGCACATCAAGCTACTAGAATCTGTCTGATTTCCTTATTAGATTTTCAACTTTATCAATAAAGCATTAAGGCTCAAGGTTGATTGGGAATATCTGACAGTTAGGTGTAGTTTGACCTGCTGTCGTCCGAACAATGTTCAATGTAAGCTAAAAATTATTTTCAAATAATTTAGGTTAGGTTAGGTAACTACCTTCCGTGTAACATAGTTGCATGATTTTTCGTAATTTTCCGTTGCAACCACAACGATGTTAAAACCAGAATTTAAAATTGATTCGATATTATTTTTTACTTAGGTATAGGTAGATTTGTATCTCCCACGGACATCTTTTCCACGCATAAAATTAGTATACAAGATATAATAAATGCTATCTAATCTAATCAGGAGAAATAGTAATGGCTTAAACTTGTAGACTACTAGGAAAGACACTGAAAAACTTCCGAAAACAAATATTTATAATTAGATAGCGCGAATTTAGTAGATATACGTTATTTTTTCTAGATACGAAACCCGAAACACGTGTTCAGATTTTTATATAAAGAATTTATGTACAAAATTTCAAAAGGCTATCATGAAAAATCCCTACAAAAATATGGTCAACGCGCCGCTGGCCTACTCGCGCCTGCAGTGTACCGCTGTGAACCGGTAACCACACTGCCACATTTTTTAAATATATTTGGGAAAATATATTGGATCGATTCAGTTGCTTATTCTCAATAAACTATATTCAGGTTTGGTATAAACAAAAAATAACGTTGTATAATTGGCATGGTATCCTTCATTCCCCGCAATAATACTGGTTTTTCCAGATCCGCTTTTCGCTATGTAATCTCCAATCCCTTAATATTATCTCAAGTTATATCGAGCCCTGACCGACTCTCATCGGTATGACGTATAAAATAATAAATGATGCAATGTTGTTCATAATTTACGAATGATTGCAATTGATGTTAAAGCAAATAGGTATCAACTTTATTTCAATGACAATTAAGTTTATTTTAGAGTGACTGGTTCTATTGAAAAAATAAAAAAAAAAACGAAATTATGAAACTTAACTTTATTATGTAGGAGTTAAAGTTATTTTGCCATTAACATAATGTATATTTCATCATATTTGTGGCAAATTTTAAAAGCCTACATTCATAAGATTATATAGAAAAGAAAGATCCAAAAAATAAGAAGAAAGATTATATCAGCACCCTAATTACTATCAATAAGAATCATTTTGAAGCATATTGCCAATCCATAGCTTCAAATCTTTGAAAAATGTGTCTGCTTAGCAACGTAAATTAACGCAATGGATGTTGTTGAACTGCCAAAATCCATCGCTATTGATAGTTTATTACGCAATTACCCTGCAGATTTGGAAGATTTCAAGAGATTAGAATTAACCACAGAATAATACAGGGATGGCGAACTCTATGCATCTACGTGCCCAACTAAAAATTCATTCATGCCAACAAACAAATTTAGGATTAGTGATTTTTGGAATAACCTATACTTGCGTACTATTGATATTTTAAATTTCTCTTGTCAATTTTCGGGATCCTGTAGCTCAGAACCGGACCTTTGAAAGGCAACTTGGAGACGCCCATTGCTAGATTTTAATGGAATTTTTGATATTATGTCGTGCCAAAATATTTTGTTACGTGCCAGCTACATTTCAGTTGTTTTACGTCCCATGCAAGTTCCTAGAAATTGTCCTAAATTAAAAAAAAAAAACAATAAATAATTACCTGTCCTCAAGCCCGTCAACATACTCCTTCTTCCTCTTACGGGAATCTTGAGCTGAGATCTTATTTCTGATTTTGCGTCGGATCCTCTTCAGTTCTCTCTCTTCGTGCTTAGTGAGGGGATAGCTGGTGGGTAGAGTTATGCCTTCCTTCGCCAAAAGTCGCCGTTCCTCGGCTGTTAGAACGAGACGGGGATAGCCGTTCTTGCCGTCGGGCACCACGTCTTTGTGATCATCGTCGTCATCACTGCGGTCACTGCCTGAGTCATCTGTAGGGGGGAGTAAAGTCAGGTTTGTACAGGGATAAAGGGTTCAATTAATTAGAGGAAACTTCTACGTTTAACCTGTTGAACTAAGTCATCCTAAGCTTTTATATTAATATATTCAAAGCATCTCCCATATTGACGAATTACAATAGGGTATTTGACTAAAAAAAAAAAAAAACTAATTAGTCCGTCAGTCAGATTTCCAAAAAATACTAGACACGTATTTTTTCTTTTTTCATATAAACAAGTGTGACGTCACTGCACGCTAAACTTTTTAGCGACTAGTGACGTCACGAGCCACCACTCCTGATCTTTGATTTTTTATATTTGTCAATTTTTATTGTTTTGATAAAACAAACAATATGTGTCTAGTATTTTTTGGAAATCTGACTGACGGATTAATTAGTTTTTTTAGTCAAATACCCTATTCTAAAATTCGACGATACTGTTGTTTTTCTTTTTTTGTAGTAAAAATAACTCAAACCAGCAATGCGGTTTTATGTGAACTTGGTTTCATCAATGTCAGTCATTTGGAAGTAGCCACGGACTCATTTCAATATCTGGTTTGTTTAAGCTAATGAAGAAGTTACTATCTAACAAGTATGGCGAGAGTGCTAACTTTCGTTTGAGACAGATTTGATACTAGTTTCCTTATGACAACACTAAAGAAAGTAAATATTTAACGAGTCCAATGACCAGGCCGACCGGTCGGTTAGGTTATGTCACCAAGTCTATACAATTGCTACCAATCAACCACAACGAGGTGACCGAAATTGATTGAACATTAAAATAAGCGATGTTCGGTCGACATTTTATTCCCAAATGATACAGAATTTCAGAGGAGGTGATTTTATGCAATCGTTGATAAGTAATAATTTCGACAGACTTCTTGATTTTAACGGTTAAGAAGAAAGTATGTTTCCACGTGTTAAATTAAACACTGGTTTAAAAAGATACAAGACACACAAGACTGAAATAAAACAGGATGCTTGGTAACAAAGCACTTACAGGATTTCTTGGCACATTTCAAACTTACACCATTAGAGATATTCTATTTCTACCATCGTTAAAGTGGTTTGCTCTGTTAAAACGGTAAACCTAGTTAGAACGTAGTTGACAGACTATAGATATTAAATAATGAAACTGCGCTCACCATTATTTACGCTGTGTTCATATTCATAGTCCCTAGCTTCAACCTTCAAATCATGCAGTTTGCTCTGCGACAGCAGGTTCGCTGCCGCCAACTTGATGTTCGAAGCATTCTTCAAATCCGCAGCATTGATGATCTTTATAGACTTTAGATCTTTCATGTCTTTTATTGTAACTGGAAGGAGGATGGAACGAGGGTTTCCTGCCATAGGAGCTACACGGATTACTCGCCTTTGCGGGGCGACACTTTCAACAGGTTTGGAATAGACCTTGGTTTGTGGGTTCAAGACTTGTATGTTAGCCACTTTTACAGGTTTCTGGGGCTGTGCCTTTACTACTAGTTGCGGTTTCGGGGTGCTAGTTGTAGTTGCTGCAATCTTGATAGTGGGTTTCTGGACTTTTGGCTGCACAGCCACTTGTGGCGTTTGTGATTGACGCCGTTTTCTGTTGCATTTACCTAGGAAGAAGATTCTTGTTATTGTTTTTGACATAGCTTTTATATATTTATGATAAGTACTGTCAGCATCATTAGTAGTAATTGCATCAGACACATGACTCAGCGGCCTAGAAACAAGTACGCAGATCGAGTTCATTGACCATTATTTATCTACCTAGATACAGATAGATTTCGAACATCGGAAATTGTACTCAACAAGTAGTTCATTGTCCACCAGTTTTTGATACAACAACGAAAAACTTTGGTGATATTAATATATTGACTCAAGTGTCGTGTTGAAACAGGGAGGAAATAAGAACAAAATATTATATATACATATGAAGGTCGCCGTTGAAATTCGATAAACGAAAAACAGATAATTTAATAGGTATCTTTTATATTGAAATTATGTAAAAAGCTTAATTCGAAGTCTAAGATAAGAGTGCCTAGTTTTTTATAAATGCGCTTGTTATTCCGAATCGCGAGAAGTTGGGCCACGTGATATTAGATATTTACATAAGTCGAGTTTATTTTATACGGAGTATGTCTGCGTAATAAACTGGTTTATCGCTACTTATTTTCTTTGTAAAAGATTTTCTGGTTATCAGTGTGGTGGCTTAGTGGTTAAGTTAAAACACCAGCCTCTCAAGTATGATTGTGCGGGTTCGATTCCAGGTCAGGCAAGTAAAAATGTAACTTTTCTAAGTTAAATGTGAAGATGAAGAAAAACATCTTGAAGAGACCTGGACTTTCAAGTCTGAAATCGCCAACCCACATTGAACAAGCGTGGTGAATACCCTCAACCTTTCTCTGTATGAGAGAAGACCTGTGCCCAGCAGTGGGACGATAAAAAGGTTGATGATGAAAGGATTTGAATATTATTTGCTACTTACTAATTTCTGCTTGCGACTTCACTCGCATAGAAGTTGTAAGACATCACAATACACGAATTAACAGCTATATTTTCTCACTTGCCCTACTACCTATTTCGTTTTTGCTAAGCGATCTCACTCACTTTTTTCTTTTTGCTTAGGTTCTAAGGGCCAAAGTGCGTTGTTAGAAAGCCTTTCCTCAAAAACTGGGCTGTCAGATGCAAAAATATGTTGGTAAGTCATACCGGTAGTTCCAGCGAATTTCATTTCATCAGCTGTATAAAGAATCTTTATCCTTTCCAAACTACTTATGTTGGGGTTAGCTTCTAGTCTAACCCGATTCAGCTGAATAAAAATATTTTACATGGAGAGACTAATAGACTATAGTAATACGCCCTTGGTAAGACTGATAGTCAGACATTTGGACTTTGACTAATTGTAACGACTGTCAAAAGATCTATGAATAGCAACCGGGTTTAATGTGCTTATGTCACTCATCCACAGAATAACCGCGGCAAGCGCAGCTTAACTTGATCGATCGGCCTGTAGGGCTGTTATAATTTATAACCATGAAACCCTCTACTTATATTCGTAAAAAATAATATAAGTAGATAATACATACAAAATTGTCTTATTACGGTTTTTATAAAATGGTCACCCTATTATATTTCCTCTTTCCAACTGCTATATAATACTTAAGTACCTTTTCAACGACACGCTAGCACGTATTAAAATACCTACATTTGCTCCGTCGGTTGAAGGCTTTATAACTTTCAGTAAGCATTTATGTGTCGCTAACCGTGAACACCATAAAGTTTACAAATATTTAATACTTCAGCGTTTATTTTTACGTTTCCTAAACGCTGGCACGTAATTACATAAATATGGTAATTTTATTCAATGTCACTCGTGAAAGGAAATTGTACTGTTACAGTAGGTATGTTTAGATCCTTAATATCATTAGGCGGGTCCATACAGAGCGAGCAGACTCGCGAGTCATTTGCCGCGCGAAGCAGCTCAGTTAGTGTGGACTTGCCTCGGTCGAGGCAAGCGTGAGCGCTGCTGCGGGCGCGGCAATTTCCTCGCGAGGCTGCTCGCTCTGTGTGGACCCGCCTATTAACGACAAAACAGAGAAAGAAAGAGAAAATATATATTTTTTACGGTAAACATGACGCAAAAAGTAGCAGAAAAATCTATAAGACCGTTTACTTACAATTATAAAATATATAAAAAAAAAACTCACCAGGGCTTTGGAATGTATTTTTGTTAATGAATCCGGGGACAACATTCTGCTCGAAGTTCAACATGTCAAAGGTATCGTCAACGACTTCGCTCGAGGAGTTGGAACCATCACTGTGGTCTTGAATGATGACATCCTGCACGTTACCGGGGCTGGTCGGCTCCAGACCCACGGGGGAAGCGCCGGCGTCTTCATCGCAAGAGTTCTGGATCAGGAAGGGGGAAAGTTGCTGCTCGAAGTCGCTGTAAAGAGAAATTAGACTTAGCTGTGTTGCTTGCAACTTTTCTTTGCTGGATATGTCGACAACTAGCCAATTGTCTACCTGTTTTTACTACGATTTCGACATCCTATCATCATCATTAAACTTTTATCGTCCAACTGCTGGGCACAGGTCTCCTCTCATACAGAGAAGAATTGAGGGTAATCACCACGCTTACTGAATGCGGGTTGGCGATTTCAGACCCCAGGTCCAGGTTTCCTCAAGATGTTTTCCTTCACCTTTTAATCAGACTTTGTTGTGAAAGATATACTTAGAAAGTAATTATAACTTATAAAATTTACATTGGTACTTGCCTAACCTGGAATCAAATCTGCACACTCATACTAGAGAGGCTAGTGTTTTAACCACTAGGCCACCACGACTACTTCTACGACATCCTATGGTGTTTCCCACTACGTTGCCATTAGAGAGAAGAATTTAATTACTCATAACATAACTTCATGAGTTTTAATGTTATTAACATTGTCCTCAGGATACAAAGTTATACGAGCCCATTGAAACCGGAACCCAGCAATTAGACAAGCATTTTTACTACCAATAAAAGATTTTTTTAAATTATAATGCGATACAGAAAATTTACATTACCGTATCGGTCACACTTACACTAGTTCAATACACATTAAAGCCGCCCATGACCTTGCTTTTTCCGCAAGGTCAGAAATTAAATACCGTTTCAACTCGATTCTAAATCGATAGTATGGTTAGCGAGAGTTCAATTCCAAAGTATAAATACATCTTCCAAACATGCGTTAAAAATGTTTTTCCGATAACGAGTTAAACAATTACTAAAGTAGGCTTTTGCCTACAATTTCTACGCATGAAAATAATGACTAAACTAATTTGAAACGGAGGTCCTACGCATCGAGACTACGTGGACCTATGAGCGTGTAACACCTACATGAACTTTTTACGCACAAACACGTCTGTCTACGTACGTCACATATTTTTCGTTCACAGGAAAAAAAGGATATTATAACATTTATAACACAACAGAATATTTTGCTAGTATTTGCTTTGGCCAATGATACTGGTAGATAGTAATTTCAGTATTATTAATTCAAACCAACAATCGATTAGCCCAAAACTGTGTTCAGGTGGATTCCTGCTTATATAATCTAACATAATCCCTTTTGTAATCCCTTTATTGACAGTTTTGAAGGAGATTAGGTGGCCTATTTTAGCCAAAATCGAGACAACAATAATTCAGAACGCTTTTCGATACAACCAACCTCAAATGAAATAGAAGGTTAGAAAATGGATCTGGAAGATTGCAGGTATTAAAATCAGGCATATCTTTCGATAGGAGAAAGTAAGAAAATAGGGGGAAATAACAGATGAACTTTACCCTACTTGTGAGATAAGTAGCGATAGAAAGATGCAGGTTACGACATTCCTTCAAATGGGGGTAAATGGGGATGTCAAGGGTGTAGCGAACTATTGTTGGGGCCAAATGTACTGTGTCATCATCATCATCATTTAAGCCGAAAAACGTCCACTGCTGGACATAGGCCTCCCACAATGATCTCCACGACGGCCGGCCCTGCGTCTCCCGCATCCAGCGGTTTCCCGCGACCTTCACCAGGACGTCGGTCCACCTTGTCGGGGGCATACCCACGCTGAGTCTTCCGATGCCGGACCTGAATACAGTGCTCAAAGACCTCAGTAGAGCCTCCGAGCGAGTCGATCTTAAAATGAACATGGACAAGACGAAAGTCATTCTAATGCCCATGTTGTACCGACTCCTATAAAGATTGGAGACTATTTTCGAAGATATTGACAGTTACATATGTGCTGTGTGATTCTGTACAAATCTCCTTGTGAATAGTTTATTACACGGCGTGGAAATAACTGTTAATAGTGACAATCCCTTAACATACGTTAGAATATAAATTATACCTAAGTTTGGTCGGCAGTAGGTACTCACTAAAATACTAAGCGAACTACATAATTATACAGATAATATGATTATATTTTAACGGTACATTAATTATGTAAATTTTTACTCGGGAATAATAAGTAATGAATACCTGAAAAGAAATATGGTACTTATTTCTACTTTGAATAGTTTTCTTTTCTCCAATTAATAATTATGGGTATAAAAGTAGCTTTATGCTTCCATGTGACCATGAGTTTAAATGTACTCTTCCAAGAAAATTTTACTATAATATACCGTGACTAATGACGAAAAATGTGCGTGTTTCAATAACATTTTTTCTAGCTTATCAACGAATTACACACGGTATTGAGCTGGGTAAAAATCGAACGAAATCAAAGCAAGTACTAACTGTAGGTTTATAATCTTGTAAAGCAATTAAGTGAAATACTCCTATCTATTCACCGTTCACTGTAGACAAAAACTCGATACTTAATCGTTAGTCAGCGCTTGCTCTCGAATTTTGACAGATTGTCGGTAAGTGAAAGGCAAATAGGTACAACGTTATTATTTTTTTCTTTATACGATACCGGAATACAGTTTGTTCTCAGAATAAGCAACTGAATCGATTTCAATCATTTTAACATCATGTTATATTTTTTCCTAAATACATTTAGACATTGTTGCAGTGTGGTTACCGAACGCACAACACAGTTGACGGTAGATCATAGTACTAGGCTCGTGCGCATAGCAGAACAGGGACCCCCGCGCCCCGCCGCTGTATGCGTGGGCGGGCGAGCGGTGCGATGACCATAATTTGGTTAGTACAACCAGGTAAGATAGCTCATAACTTTGTGGTTTTTCATACCTTTTTGAAATTTAGTACATAGATTCTTCTCTTAAAAATACCGGACACGCGTTTCGGGTTTCGCATATACTTGCCAAAAATAACGTTATAATTATAACATTTCGTACACAGCCTCCGTGGCGGAGCGGTAGCAAACACGGCCGCTGCGCAAGGAGGCGCGGGTTCGATCTCCGCGTAGTACAAATATTTGTATGCATGAATATGAATATTTGCACTGGTCTGGTCTTGCCTCTGAAAGCACGTTAAGCCATTGGTCCCGGTTGCCATACGAACATCTAGGGGCAATCGTTACGGGTTGTTGGAGCCATCAAAAGACCAACGAAGCGATATCGCCTTCGGGTTGTGGAGGTCAGACGGCAGTCGCTTCACGGAAAATGTCGAAGGTTCGCCAAAATCAGCAGTTAGACTGGCAAAGTGGACCCCAGACTCCAAAGCTGAGAAAAGCTTCGGATGCGACTGGGATTAACGCTGAGATGATGATGATGAACATTTCAGGTACACGTAGACACTATTCAACGGCTATGATGGCTTTCCAGAATGTTCGACATAATATGAATCAGAAATTATCTAATATATAAAATTCTCGTGTCACAGTTTTCACTCTTCCGAAACGGCTTGACCGATTTTGATGAAATTTTTTGTGCTTATCCGGTATCTATGAGAATCGGCCAACATCTATTTTTCATCCCCTTAAATGTTAGGGGGATGAAAAATAGATGTTGGCCGGGGGTAGTCCACCACTATTTTTTTTTTTTTTTTTTGGCAAAAAATATAATTTCTATTTTTTTATGATACAACATACAAAAATACATACAATCCTCAATTTTCACCCTTCTCCGATCAACCCTTATTTTTTAATAACCATTTTAGTAATTTAATCAATTATTTATATGGCAAAACAACGTTTGCCGGGTCAGCTTGTGTCTATATACAGTATGTTACGAAAACCCTGTCCGACCCATAAGGATAATAGAGGTTAGGTAAACACATGACCAAATATAATATAAAATTTTACGTATTCATCATAGTACCAATACAAATGAATTTTGAAATAATCTTTTTTTCCAACGAATTAATTCCAATTTCCCCGAAATTTGGTAAATTTTAAAAAGTGACAACACCGGTATTATTATGAGCGAATAGCGATGCGACCACGTGCCGCGTGTCCTGCCGCCCGCCCCCCGCGGTCGGCAGGCGAAGGGTGGTCAACGCGCATTTAATAAGTTACCTCCTTTTGCGAAATAATATTTATTTTTTTTAGGGGGATTTTTTTTTTAAGTAAAGCCCGGTTTTGTATGCATTAGTAGAATCAGTTATCGATACCTAACAACACCTTCACCGGTCGGACAGGGTTTTCGTAACATACTGTATATATGTCCAATTGCTTACGTAAATAGTGTACCTAAATACACGAGAGCGCATTCGTCCATTGTTTCAAATTATCGCGTTATAATATTATAATATATTATAACGCGATAATTTGGAACAATTGACGAATGCGCTCTCGTGTATTTAGGTTATCAAAAGTATTCGACGCTAGTTGTAATTTTCGTCGTTGTCCGCTTTATAATTAATGAAAAACAGTGATATAAGCGTAGGACGCCCTTGGGCGAGAAGGAGCGACGACATCCAAAAAGGTGGCTGGCAATGGCTGGCGGAGAACTGCTCAAGATCGAGCTTGTTGGCGTGTCGTGGAAGAGGCCTATGTCCAACAGTGGACTTGTAGAGGCTGATGATGCGTGATATAAGGGTAGATAAACTTTTTGACTTAGTATTTAATCTTAGGTGGATACTTTCTCAATATCAGTAACAGCGCATTAAATAAAGATATCGTCATCTTTACCCAAGGTTTTCCCGCGGAAATATTAAAGAACGGTAAACAATCTACCCATGATTACTACCTACTTTTACGAAGTAATATTGGTTAACCCTGAGTAAAGGATATCAACCCATACAAAGGTCAAGTAAAAGGCGATACAACTTTTTTCTTAATACCATCTTTAGAGTTCGCCAACAACATGGATTTTATCTTGAGTACAAACGACAGCACATCAATCTGCCAGATTTTTTATTGGATTTTCAACTTTATCTGCTAAAGCATTAAGGTTCAAGGTTGAATGGGAATATTTGACAGTTTCGGATACCTTGACCTGGTGTCGTCAGCACCTAAATGATAAGTGTCGCAGTAAATTTTACATTATGCGTTGTTGCTATAAAAATAAACAATACACCTATAAGCCATTACTTAAAGTGACTCGTCGATACTCTTTATGTAAAAGTAGAAATACCCTTGCTTCCCACGCCAAAATGAATACGCAATAATTTGTAAATATCACATTTTTTCTTACTGCTAATAGCCGTTATGTCAAGATTAAGATACACAGGTTGTAACTAAATTATCTAGCGAATCTCCACAGACATGAAGGTATCAATGTGTAACTTGAGCGTAAAGAAAATAATTTATATTTTCTTTTATGGAATCATCATCCGCAGTTACTTGAAGTATAGGTAGAAAAAACAATTTTTTTTTTGTAATCTTCGCGGGTGTAATGTTTAAATACTCAATAATTTATTGCATTCCATAATGTATAGATAAACGTTGGTATACTAAAATGTAGAATCAGTTATTTACCTTGTCGGGCATAGCAAAGAATTGTTTTTGTGATTCCAAGACGAAAAAGCGAAAAATAAAACAAGCGGTCGCTGGCCTAAAAAATTATCAAATGTAATTTTACCCATCACGCCTGCGGAGTTTCTTTAGCTAATTTTTGAGCATGTACAATGCACTAGAGCTCAGTAAAAGAATACGCCACAAAGCTTTATATTGCGACATAATTTGGTCTAAAACGTCATCCTTTACTGTGCGCAAGTTCGCAAAAAGCGGCTGATGAAATAAAATGCGGAGTGTTGGCAATCAAAAGAGTCTACTATACCACAGAGTAAGAACAAAGATACGATGGCTGGGCTCTGTGTAAGATGATATGGCTGAAAACGAGATGTCGGTTGAGATGACGACTAATGAAGGAGTTTTATACCACTGAGTTTTTGAACTGACAAAATGATACTCATTACTATAGAGGCCCTAGTCTGCTATTTTTGTAATGGATATCAGGCTTCTGGTCAAAAAAAAAAAAAAAAGCAGTCAAACCCAGGATTATTTCCAATATCTAGACCTTATTTAGACCTTTAAAAAATATATGACTTAACCCTGTAGCTGCATATTTTTAGCAGATATGGCACTTTCCATACATTGTAGGTCCAAAAAAAAAAATTCCTCAGACGGAGGAGGATGTATTGCAAATATTATAAACCTGTTAGTAGAAACGATTTTCTAAAAACTACTACTCAATTTGAACATAACAGTGGAGTGTCAGTAATTGACCGCTGGAAAGTCATAATGACGGCATTTTGTTAGTAGATTACGAAACTTGTCAAAAACGATCATTACGAAATCACTGATTGACCATTCTGACACAATTGTAATAGGAGACCCCTGATTGCGTTTTACGCAATTACCTTGCTCAATGGTCGATCATATTCGTTTTGGAAAATAATAAACTTTTTCTCATTACAACCTGCGTATATCAGCTAAAACTCATCGCTTTCTCAATGACAGGAAATATGTGTAATTTTAACACAAATATAAAATGTTATTTAACCTAGATGTGCCCTCAGTCACCCTTTACCGTTCTTTAAGCACTAAGGCGTGTCTTGAATAGTTTACACGGACCATTGTATATACGTTATTGATATAGTACTTCTATGTATTTACTTATATACGTAGATAGGTTGTCACACGTGTTGACCTCAATGCTTCGAATGTAGTTCAACCTTTTTACTTTGTTTTCTATTTAGTAAAGTAAATGGAAGCTAGTGATAATGGTAACACATTGATATAATAGTGTGTAATTGTTTGTATTTAAATGATACAGAGTGTATTGTTCAGTCAGTGTATGACAGTAGGAGATCTCCAAAATAAAATAATAACTACTTCAAAAATATTAGCACATCTTCATATTAATTACTGCCTTTGCAATAATCATCATCATCATCAACCGTTTTATCGTCCTACTGCTGGGCACAGGTCTCCTCTCATACAGAGAAGGATTTGGCGTAATCACCACACTTGCTCAATGCGGGTTGGCGATTACATACTTCCTCAAGACCAGGTTTCCTCGAGATGTTTTCCGTCACCATGTAATCAGTCATTCAGTCAGGAATTTTACATAATAATGGATTCTGGAAAACACCCAGACAAATATAAAGATACATAATATGTGAACAGGAAAATATATGAATATGATACATTATCAGTAATAAACCCCACTAAGTATTTATGTTCAATACATGAAGACTATTAAATAAATTGAAACATTAACAAACACTGGATAGTAACAGTAAAACTTACATAAAAACTGCTACGTACGTTATTTATATATCCTCAGTTACTTATTTAATGGATTTTAGTTAATTAATCATAAAATGATAGTATGTAATTCACACAAAGCTGCTAGGATCAGTTTATCCTCTTGTCGTTCTGACCTTTAACAGGGTACATGTTTCTGAACCTAGCTTAAAGTATGGATTTGAAACAAAAACATGGGGGCGTACACTTGGGGTGCTGCCTTGCTCCCAAAGGCCAGAAGCTGGGTATGCCCATGTCCCTTGTTTGTAACAGCTTTTGTACAATATGGAATGCAATAAATGAATATGAATAATTAACATTTAAAAAGAAAAATCAATATTGTTCAGAGTACTGCTAAAAATAAAATACACGTATCCATATACTGCACAACAAACCCCACTGCTACTCTTTAATGATAGGTACACAAAGGCTGTTAATACTCTATGAAGACATTAGTAAATACTGGCTGGAACAAAGGCTATTAACTACTCCACCAAAATCAAAATTGTACAAAAGCTAAGAACTTGTTACACAATTTTCTTTTACAATAATCTGTATACTCTATAACTGTTATTAAAAAAATTCTTATCGCGTGCCGTTTCGTCGTTGGCACTGATTAGAATACTAAACACCAAGTGTCACTAACATTTCACACTTTACAACAATAAATTGGTTACACGCGTTCCAATTGCATCAACGCACAAGTCAACGCCTTCTTAACGGACCTATAATTGGAAGCAATAGATAAAATATACTATGATTAACGTTTCTTGCTTGTAAAAAGTATACCAATAAAACAACATGGCTGGCTCTTAATAGACGCAGTGCAATCTTATTGTAAAATAAGTAGATCTTGTTTAGGTTAAGGAGCTTTCATTAAGAATGTTATGTCAAATTCCTATGCCGATTAGTCATGTCACTAGAGTTCTGCGTCGTGGAGACATTCCTCTACCGTATGTTAGAAACATATTTGAGTCATGCCAAAAGAGTTTAAGAGAAATTAGATAAATATCTGAGTCATACCAAAATACTAAAAGAAATTGGAGATATATCTAAGTAATAATACCAAAGGCTTCAAAAGAAATTAGAGTCACGCGAAAAGGTTTAAACGCAACAGGGTGCCCGCTTACTCTATGATGTCATGCTTTGCACAATTGAAAAACTCAAAATTAATATGTTTACCAAAAGTAAAGTTGTTCCACAGGTATTCAAAACCTTGTTCATTAACCTGAGTATAGGGTGGACTCGTTCGACGACTTCGCGATTTGATAATAGCCATTAGCTTCGCGCTAAAATGGCCTTTATTATACAGCAATAAAGTTCCTTGAACTTGACTTAGCGGCACTTACTAAGAATATTAATGTGTTTGCCGAGATTTACTTCACGTCTTTCTTATATCATGAGGATACGGAGGTGACTATTACAAATATTTTGTAATAATCCAATGAAGTGGATAGTTAAGCTTCTTAGACTAATTTAATTAACTTGGCCCAATTCGTGTATTTCCGGCACGCCTTTGATTTATGCGTGGGCCAAATCCGGGACAAGGCTTATACTGCAACTATAGACTGCAGCAGTGTTCAGAGATTAAACTGCACAATCATGCTAAATGACACAGTAACAAAATTTAAACTTGAATTCCGCAAAGGGTAGAAAAACTGCTGTTATGCAACGCTGAAATGAAGACCAATTTTAATATCTATAAAGCATAAATAATCAGCCTATTATGTTCTGACTGCAGGGACACAGACCTGCATGTGGAAGCATTCCAGAATCCACCACGCTGGACTGGTGCGGGTTGGCGGGAATGAGATTTCTTCGAATTTTAATTCGAGGACATGCCAGTTTCCGGTCGATGTTTTCCTTCAAAGATTTGAGAGCAGAGATGATGAAATAATTACATAAAACCCTGCTCTAAAATAGAGATGTAATTTAATTAATTTTGTTATACGAAAATTTTACTTGAGGAAGTTTCTGTTACGAAGCCAATTATCTGTCAAGGTCGTAACGTGTTCGAGGCGCAAATTACCAACCCTTATTCTGCATTTATATAAAAGGATAATTCAGTCTCTGTAAACACGTCTACTAGTCGGAACTTCTAGGTTTTTGCATTTATTACCCGTTGTTTAAGTCAACTAATTTCTTTGGGTTGTTCACACGCGAGGTTTTATTTCGTAATAGTAGTTTTCATGCTAGTCTAGACATGACTGAAATAAAATGGCGAACCCTATTTTAAGCCAGGAGAAGTTATTATTCCAGGATTTATATCAAAGGTGTGGTGGCGTGGTCTGGTTGCATCCTACCTACCTCCATACTCACAATATCATAGTACATCTGCTTTAGGAAGTGTCATGGTGTTTTGTGCTGTGGAGAAATTTTGGTTCAGTGTCCAGAAAACCAAATTTTTAATAATTGATTTTAATCTAGTCTAATAGCAAAAGAGCGGCAGTCGTCTGGTGTACAAGATTTAGGTCGTAGATTAGAGCCCCGTCAGGCGCTTTGCTTTGTGGAAATTATTTTTATCATCACTGGTCTCAAAAAGGTAAAGGAAAACATCGTGAGGAAACCGGCATGTCCTAGAGGCAAAAACTACGAAGACATGTGACATCTACCAGGTCTACTACATGTGACATCTACTAGGCCCACTTCCCTCTCAACGAGAGACCAGTGTCCTAGGTGTGGTATTATTTTACGTGACAGATTTAAAAGGCCTGAACTTACTGTGCAGTTAGAACCTTATTGTTGCAAGATAATTTCTAGCAATTTGCAGAGACCAATGTTCAATGGCAGAAGTCCAAGGTACAATTGCAGAACCATTACCGGTTTTGTTACATAAGATTCTAGATACAATTCTCTCTGCAAGCAGCTTAATAATGTTACGCAATAACGCGAACACTAATGAAGTTATCAAGCAACAATCATTTTAAATTATTTTAGAATTTCAATAATTCGAGCGATAACGTGTCCTTAGCTGCTAACATTAATCAAAACCATCTGTGTAAGCAATTTGAAAGTCACCAACGATTTGAACAAGAAATTGATTATACAGATGCTGATTCATTATCCGCAAACCTCGTAAGTGCATTAAGCTGTGGTCTCGGTTATTATTCACGGATCTTTGAGAATCATTACAGGGAGTCAGAAGGCCAGTCTAATAACTCGTCATACTAAAAGGTATCGTGATCCGCAGCCAGTTGTGAAGGTCAGACATTTGCTCTAAATAAAATACTGGTAGTGAAAGCCGACAGATTCACATATGCCTAATGTTGAGTGGTTTTTATGCAATTTTTGCTAAGACCCAGCGAGCTCAATAGCTTAGTAGAAGTAACATAGATCGTGGTAACGTGGTTATTAAAGGCTAAGTTTCAAGTTTAATTAAAAGCACAAGAGACATTTCAACTTTTGCCTCCAGGATGGCAACGTTAATGCCGATAGGTGGCGTTGGCCCATTTCAGGGGCCCTGATCTGCTATTTTTATAAATTTGCCAATCCAACCTGCCTGTCGTTCCAATCGTTTGGACCGAACGGACCAATGGGCAATCCAAACTATCCCAACTAGTCGCAATCATTTGACAAAAATGTGTTCGCCGATTCCATAGTCATTGCGCTAAAAGTTCGTAATCTGTTAAATTCATAATGATCGATCAACCGTCCCATATCATAATGGAAAGGCGATAGACTGACATTGCCATATTGCACATTATAAGACCCGTTAGTAGAAATGATTTTTTAAAAACTACTACTAAATTTGAACATTTATGAATACGGAATAGTGTCAGTGATTGACCACTGGTAAGTCATAATGACGCCATTTTGTTACTAGATTATGAAACTTGACAAAATCTATTGTAGTGAGATCATTAATCGACCATTCTGACACTATTTTGATAGCAGACTAGGGCCCCAGGTAATTTGCTAGCTTGCTAGACTGTTCTAACGAGAATCGTTTTGCTGTTAACCTTATTTATTTATATGTCAAAAAACATCATTTTCACATAATCTGACAAATATTATATCTATGCTTTAGAGACTAATGTGTGTCCTCTGACTGTTTCGATATCTGATACATGTAGTTTATAACTGAAATTAACACATTTTCCCACAGGTCAGAAATTTATAATCGATTTTTTTTTTAAATCACGAGGCACACCTAATAACATAAAAAATAACTTACAATTCCGCCTGGTCGCTTGACAATCCACTGTCAGAGCAAGAGCTGCTGATAGCTTCCGAAGGTTGCGACACGTTTTCGCAGAGATTGAAGTCGGGCATAGCATCCTCGAGGAAGTTGAGGGAACCTTGTTCCAACGAGAATATGTTCTCCAGCAGGTCGTCTGACGTCGGCCAGGAGTCCGACTGTAAAGAAGGCCTTCATCAGAACTGTGACAGTAAAACCAGCATAATTATAATTATTAACGATTGTGAAGCTTCGCCAACTTATTTTAATTTAGCTTTGTACATTTTATAGCTAGGCCAGTTTGAAAATGCGTGGTGTGATTAAACTAGCTCTCAAATACTGCCAACATACTTTTTCACAATAATATTATTTTTGTTTATAAATTTATTTCTATATTGACAATATATTTTAATTATTACGTTTAATTTATCATTCATAGGGGGTGTTTTTTAGTTATTCTTAAAGTACATTTAGTTTCCTATTAGTTCATTACGACTAAGGCACGACAGTGTATTGAAATATGGTGACTAATTCACTGATTCATTGTTGTCTATTATGAAGGCTTATGTAAGAAATTTAAAAGTTACTATTAGGGAAAACCAAACAAAGTATGCAATTGCACACATTGCAATCAGTATCTGTGCCTGACCATGCTGTGTAATTATTAATGTTTGTGGATACATACAGGAGGTTATGTTTGTGGGTAATAGATTTTCAACTATTACCCACAAACCTGAATATCCTGAATAGGCTAAGATGTACATATAGTACTTAATTTGTGGTGAAACTATAGTTACTAACATCAAAGTAACAAAATATGGGCCTTAGTCTGATATAAAGTTATACATATACTGACATGTATATGTTTGACAGTTCATACCATTATGAACTGTCAAACATTCAAACATATTCCTCTGATAATGGTCTTGGATGTTTATCTATATAATATGTATCTATTATAAATATAGTATCGTTGAGTTGGTATCCCCTAACACAAGTCTTGAACTTACTTCGGGGTTAGCTTAATCTGTGTGATTTGTTCGCATATATTTATTAATTTATTTTATATTCATTAGTTGATTATAATGATTTCTTATTGGAGAATAAACTACTTTAAATATTTTTGGACCAATAAGGTATAACTATAAGGTATAATAAAATAACTAACTATTTCAGTTATAACAGAACCTTGTTGAAAAAAAAATAAATAAGTATTGTAATAAGAGTATGTTTTTTATTATTAAATTATAAACTATAATAGTGCTTGACCGCAATCCCGCCTGATGGTAAGCAGTGACGCAATCACACTAGTTTGAGTTCAATTTGCTAATTAGTTGTATGGTTCAGGTGATTACTTATTTGTTTTTTTAATTGATAGAATATTCTTAATAATAAAACACCATAAAAAATTCAAATGTTAGAATTTTATAAGGGATGATGCAATATGCTGTCTTATCAGGAAAATATATCAAAAAATCGGCCAAGTGCGAGTCGGACTCGCGCACCGAGGGTTCCGTACAAACCTGCAAGGTTTACAAAGTTCGTTCATTACGACAATCGAGTCATAACTATGGTATTTTTGTTGCAAAATGAAATGCCAGTAGAAACAATACAAGCAAGCTGTCTGATAATAACCAACAATAAGAAATATAATAATGTCATTGAATTTAATTATAAGTATAACACTCTAAGCAGTTAGGACGCATTTAGATTATACAGCTACATTCACCAAAACATCGGGATTGAATGACGATGAGTGAGGTCGTCTTTGCTGTTTGAAAAATGTTGCCCTCCCCATATATAGTATAATAACTCGCGGTCATTGCTGTAACTAAAATTATGTTTACAATCACAATTTTTTTGGTGGTATAACTACTTAAAATTTTAAGCTTTTCGGAATTTTTCTGTTACCTGTGCTGTAAGCTATTGCTTCTTACCAAATTTCGAGATTCTATGTCAACGGGAAGTGGTCTTTAGGTTTTAATTCCCTTGCGTGTAGTTGCGAGTTTCAAAATATGCGGTATCAATGGTTGTACTTTTGCGTTTTGCGTTTTTGCGTTGACTTAGATTTTTTTTTTTCACGGGTTAAAGGCAATTAGATCTAAGTATTTGATATGAATTTCAACTTGATAGCTCTACGCGTTCATGAGGAAAAAAGTAATAAGTTTATATTTATTTAAAAATATATATTTTGTAATGTAACTAAAAATTTAAGGTTTTCGGAATTTTTCCTTTATGTGTGCTATAAAACGTTGCTTCATGCCAAATTTCAACATTCTAGGTCGACTGGAAGTACCCTTTAGGTTTTGATTCCCTTGCGAGTACTTGCGAGTTTCAAAATATGCAGCTTAAATTGCTGTTTCTTTTGATTGCGTTGACATAGAAGTTTGATTTTGTTACAGCTTAAAGGTATTATAGACCTGAGTATTTGGTATGAATTTCAATTTAATACCTCTACGCGTTTATGAGGAAATGGGTAGTAAGTTTAAAATTATTAAAAAAATATATATTATGTGATGTAACTAAAAATTTATGGTTTTCGTAATTTTTCCTGTATCTATGCTATAAGACGTTGCTTCGTACCAAATTTCAAGATTCTGAGTTCACAGGAAGCACCCTGTAGGTTTTGATTCCCTTGCAAGTGTCGAAAATTTGCGGCATAAACGGCTGTATCTTTTGATTGCGTTGGCTTAGAAGTTTGATTTTTTCACAGCTTCAAGGGACAGTAGACCTGAGTAATTGATATAAATTTCATCTTCATACCTCCACGCGTTCCTGAGAAAAAGGGTCTTGACAGACGGACAGACGGACAACAAAGTGATCCTATAAGGGTTCCGTTTTTTCCTTTTGAGGTACGGAACCCTAAAAACAACCTGGGTTGGCATAAGGAAAAAGTAGAGACAATGCTGAAACCATCTGTTATCTCCCTTTTAACCCAGGTAGTATCAGTCTTTATTCCATTGAAAAACAAACAAGTTGAAGCTTGGCTTCAAACACTAGATTACCTAGAGACCAAAAATTTACTTACAACAAATATAAACGGGAAAACCCAATAGTATCTAATGTAAGAAATACACACACTCTCACACATACACACTCACCCTTACACATACGCACCACACTACACACCACACACGAGCATGCAATTCATTTAATGTTATGTTAATACCATAGCATGCACAGTTATTTGTCAAAAAAACGGTGAAGACACTGACTCCTGTAACACAGGTACCACCTAGCACGGGAGTTAGGGCTTCAAATTAAATGTAACTCCTTTTTATGTCAATAAAACATTATTATTATTGAGTTTTTATATAAATATCATCACAGTGGGATGATGGCATTGCTAATATTATTATGAAAATGTAGATCAGAAATATTGTGTAATGGCTTCCATTAATAAAAGTTAATCAATATTTAATAATGAGTTTCTAAAAATCAATATTTAAAGCTTTTATTTCAATTATTCCAATTATGAGCACTTACAGATAGTCAATTATAAAATAAAGTTCAAGTTAATTCTATTGAATCTCTTTTATAGTTGATATTCTCATAAGATTGATAGATGATTTCTTTTATTTGATAATCTTATAAGCAAAGCCTTCAAGAGGCTTTCTAAAGTTTAGGAATAATGTAACATAACACAATGCAGGATGTATGTGTATGTAAAGACATTGTGCAATGAAAAACTCACTATCCATTAACTGATGCAGTGCATGCAAGGTTTATTGATATTAATAAAAAAGTAATTTGTGTGCATTTCCATGATAATAAACTAACTAACTTCTTTTTAATGTTACTGGGAACAGTTAATATACTTAAAAATTGCAAAATTTCCAAATTAGGCTTTAATTTAAGGATAGTTGAATTAGTCATACAAGAATTCCCAAGCCACAACAAGATAAATATATGAAGATGTGTGAGTCAGTTAAGCACTTTGCATTTAACTTGATAATACGACTTTCATTTTCTCAATTCACTGAAGGCTTCTTTGGTGAAAGGAATTTCATTTCTCATTCAAAAGATTCATATATGTATGTAATATACATTTTATCTTTTCACTATGCGGCTTGTAGAAATGAACAAAACAAGTGGTTCTTATCAGGTTTTTAAGTAAGTAATTGTATATTTAGTTCCTGTATGTCTTATCTTTTAGTTGGTTTAGATATTATTACAAGTAGTTAATAAAATGATAAGATGATTTATATTGCCAGGACTGATAATTGCTTCCCAATGGCCTTGTTAAATAGAAAAAAATATGATGACTACCCCCGAAACAATTCACAATTTTAACCAAAGAAATAAATAAAATATTAAAAATTACCTCAAAAAGAGACATTATATCTAGTTTTCTATCCATTTTAAACTTTTCTCGCTTGCATGGATATTACATCAACACTATTAACATTGGTGATTCACACAAAACTGTTCTTTTCAGGAAAAATATCACTGAGGATTGTCTCGGAGCACTTTAAAAAATACACTGTTTCTTCCTATAATCGGTAACCATGAAACTGGTATGTCCACCAGTGAATATTTACTAGAACTTAGACGGCATATGGAAGTGATAGCAACCGCATGGTGCCTAGCTGGCAAAGTACAACTTGTTTACGCGGCGTACGACCGGCGCGACGCAACTCCGTGACGCAGTGACCTAACTAAAGATCCACAACACAACACTCACTAGGGGAAACCCTCGGTCCAATTAGCGGGAATTAACTAATTAGATAAGTAAGACACGGGAATATTAAGTTGGTGTGACCGCGAGTGAGCTACGTCCGTTCACGAAACCAAATGAACGTGTAACGGTAAAAGTGGGAGCGTGAGTTCACGAAAGCTGCTCAACTAGGTTCGACAATCGCCGGCCGATCACTATTACTTCACCGCACGTCTACGACACCGCGCGCACATTTAGCGACCCGGTTCATCACAATATCTGCACGGACCGATAGCTTATCAGTATTCAGCATGGAGATTACTGAATAAATGTGTAAGATACGTACCATTAGACCGTCCTGCTGAAAGCTGTCCATATTATTTGACTTCTTATTCACCTCGTCAAGCTCTTGGTCATTTCTAGTAAGAAAATCCAGAATCCTATTCACTTCGTCATTGTGGAGAGTCATTTTGATCTGACAAGATCCACATTGAGGTCATCGTGATGAACTGTTGATATTACCGGCACAAATTTATTTAGTTTATTACACACTGTAGAATTAATAAGTTATGTTTTGCATTACAACATTTTGTTAATATTTTTTTTAATTTACAAGCATCAGTTTACAAAATAAAAAGCGACATGACATTTCTTTCCAACTTCCTACGTGGAAATAATGACGTCATGAAAATGGGACACCTATCAATATTTGATTGGTCGCTCTTATGATAAAACAGTACACCTAGAGTACAGCACCATCTATTAAGGAGTTTTCACACTAGGAAACGTTTAGTTTACTGCTCTTACATACAACGTTCGTATTTATTGATTTATTCTTTCAAGTTTTATTAATAATTATTTATTTTATATGTAGCCAAAACAAATAAAAAGATGTTACTGTTGAGTTGAAAGTGATCAAAAAATCGGAAATTGAAATTCTATTAGTTAATAATATAAAAAATAATAATTTATTGCCATTGATGAGTAACGCAACGTTTGAAACAAAACATGGCGGCAAATGCAAAATGAAATGCGTGCTATTCTTGGTAATATATTTGTATGAATTTTACATCATCCACAATCTACTGACTTCATAATAATTGCGTAAATGGGTTGATTATATTTAATTTCAAATAATAAATACGTACTTATTTTAAATTAGATTGTATCCCGTATTAATGTTACAAATTCGAAAGGTAACTCTGTACACAATCACATTATGTTAATTATTTACAATATCTTGAATCTCTGTGTCTGAATATTATGTTAAATTTTCTCGCCTAAACCAATTGGATTGATTTCGATAAAATTTAACATAGAATAAAGAAATAGATGGCATACTGGGAAAAGACATGAGCTTTTGGTCCTGGTGATACGTTCTCGTTGGATAATTTTCGGACTTCCACCCATCACATATCTAATTTTACAACACAACGTCACGCCTGTAATTTCTGAAGGGTTAGGCATACACAGGTGGTGGAGCCTATTACCTTCAACCGTGTACAAATTCAGACTTGTGTAAGACTCGCGCTGGCGGGAAATAAGTATTTAAAGCCGCGGAATACCTACTACAAATTAACATTATTTTGAATCTTATTGAACCCATTGCTCCATATGTTCGGAAAATGTGTCTGCTCAACAGCATCTCTTCTACAATAGGGTAGTTGACTAAAAAAACTAACTAGTCCGTCAGTCAGATTTTCAAAAAATACTAGACACGTATTTTTTCTTTTTTATATAAACAAAAAATGAAGACGACACAGTGGGTTGAAAACTCGTGTGACGTCACTGCACGCTACACTTTTTAGCGAGAAGTGACGGCACCAGCCACGACTCCTGATCTTTGATGCATTTTATATTTGTAATTTTTTAAAACAAAATATACGTATCCAATATTTTTCTATAATCTGAATGACGAACTAAATAGAATAATTTTTTTTTAACCAGGTAACATCCCTATTCAGAAACAGTAGCTCTGTGGCTTATACCTCAATGGGCAATAAAATAAAATATTACTATCTTTCAAAACAACCTGTCAGATTTACTTAGAAAATACTGCTGCGTCTCGGATAGAACTTAAAATGCCAAAGGATGAAGAATAAAAATTTATGTCCCTAATCTAAGTTTCACAAAAGTCTTCGACCTGAGGCTGGCGTTTTAAAATCTCTTACCTAGTTTCTTTTTTTTTTTAATTTATTTCAGGTATATTATTGTAAAGATTTTCATTTTTATTGTCTGGAGTTAAAAAAAAAAACGGCGATCCCTGAGTTTATTTCGGTTTTTCTTCTCAGAGGTAGTCGGTTAAAAAATGCCGGCTCCATCTAGTTTAAAAAAATATGATGTGTAAAAGTGATCGGTGATCCTAATTGCGTAATAAACTATTTAATTTCAGTTATTTAGGTCTCTTTTTTACTGGTTCTTTTGTAACACTTTCTTGTCTGTCTATCTGTCATAAAGGTGTATCTCATGAACAGTGATAGTTGAAATTTTCACAGTTTATTTCTGTTGCCAGTATATAACAAAAAATACTAAAAACTGAATAAAAATATTCTTATATTTTGTAATAATAATGATACGGAATCCTTCGAGTGCGGAACCGACGCGCAAATAGGCTGGTTCCTTTTTTTAGTCCATACTATGACATTGGCCCCGATTCCCTTGTGCACAAACTATAAACTAAACTAAATTTAAGTTCAGTGCATCTTTTTCTTTCTGTTCCATTAAGAAAAGGACAGAAGATGAAATGCTACACACATCAAAAGTGTCTAGGGATCAAGCATTTTTTATGCGGATTTCTTGAGATTGAGATGTGGCTTTGTAATAAATTTACGATTTTATAAATTTATATGGATCCTTTTTGGTGCATTTCATAATTTGAATCAGGAACTGTGAATCAAATTCGAGTAAAAGATGAAAATCAGCTGTCAATATTTTCCCTATAAAAACATACAACGCATTGAAGACATTATTAGTGCTACTGTTTCCCTACTACTGATTAAAACCAACGTTATTATGGAGCGGCGACGTCATTTAAGCAGGGAAGAAATGCTCAGAGCCGTGGGAATGATAGAAGCTGGTTCCCGGCAACGTACTGTGGCTTTAGCTCTGAATACAAGTCAGAGTGTTATCAGTCGACTTTGGACACGTTACCGAAGCACTGGTACCGTGGCTGAGCGCCATGGAGGACGGTATCGCTGCACCACACGGAGACAAGACCGATACATTCAAATCTTAACTCGAAGAGCTCCAACAATAACCGCCATGATGTTAGCCGTGAGGCTTCATCACTCTTCAGGGAACTTAATTAGCGACCAAACAGTCAGAAACCGCTTGCATGAAGTGAACCTTCATTCCCGAAGACCGCTACGGGTACCACCTATAGCAATGCACAATCGTAGGATTCGATATCAATGGGCTCTTGAACACAGAAATTGGGCAGAAGAACAATGGCGTTTCGTGTGCTTTTCTGATGAGTCTCGTTTTGGTATGAGACCGGATACAAGACGTATACGACACTGGAGAACCCCTGGACGCCAACAGCGATTAAAATCCTGCCAGGAAGTCCATCCTTATAGTGGTGGAACCATCATGGTATGGGCGGGTATTTGGATCGGCGGAAGAACTGAGTTGATTTGGATCAGAGGCAACCTCAACGCTCAAATTTATGCTGAGACGATTGTATCAGACGTCATCGTTCCTCTACAAGTGCAAATCGGTCCCTTATTTCAGTTAATGCATGATAATGCACGACCGCAAACCGCAAGAGTTGTAAGACAGACTCTCGCCGCAGCTAACATCAATGTCCTGCCCTGGCCTGCTCAGTCGCCAGACTTGAACCCGATTGAGCATGCATGGGATATGCTACAGAGAAGAGCTCTGCCGAATATGGAGGGTATCCAGTCGCAAGAAGACCTTTTTTTGTTGTTGCAACGAACATGGGCGGCAATTCCACAGCGTGATTTGGATGAACTCATTTTGAGTATGCCAAACCGATGTTCTTGTGTTGTTAGTGTTCGCGGTAGAAACACGGATTATTAATTGTTTAAGTTACCCAATAAAATTTTAGAGACAACTGTTATTTCAGTCTTTTTTTCGAACTTTTGTGTTAGTGGTTCAAATGTCAAATATCCCTTTATTAGGAAAATGGCAAATTTCTTTATTAATGCAAAGGTGACTTGGTTTATCGTTACTGTGACAAACGAAAACACTTTATTTGATGAATCCTTAAAGAAAATTTTAATTAATATCAATCAGGAGAAAAGTTATTGCAAAAATATATGTTGATCCCTAGACACTTTTGATGTGTGTAGTTTAGACCTGTCAAATTAGTGCGCTCTTGACGTAAACTGGCATATTTTTAGTGGCCATGTTTATCTTCTTCTTCTTCAGCCTATAGATGTCCACTATGGGACAAAGGCCTCCTCCGAGGCTTTCCACGATGACCGGTCTTATACTGCCCGCATCCATCGGCTTCCCGCGACCTTCACCAGGTCATCGGTCCACCTTGTTGAGGGCCTCACTACGCTGCGTCTTCCAGTACGTGGCCGCCAATCCAGAACCTTACTGCCCCATCGGCCATCAGATCTACGAGCAATGTGCCCTGCCCAATGCCAGTAAAGTTTAGCGACTTGCAGAGCTATGTCGGTGACTTTGGTTCTTCTGCGGATCTCCTCATTTCTGATACGATCACGCAGAGAAACTCCGAGCATAGCTCTTTCTAATCGCGTCTAAACTGTATACGGAGTATCTTAATTTGACAGGATTAAATTAAAATGTTATCTTCTATCCTTTTCTTAATGAAAAGGAAAAGACGCACATAAATTTAACTTAGTTTGTAAACAAGGGAAGGGGGGGAATTTTTCTTCACCTCGAACCAGCCCACGCAGAATACGTCTAGATCTTAATGCCACCATTTTCTGAACCGACCGGAGGGAGGGGGGAGGGGGCCGTATAACAGCCGCTAAGGTCGATCGGTCAGGTTAATCTATGCTTGCCGCAGTTGGTCTACGGATGGGTAACTATCATTATATACTAATACTCCTCCGTGCCTCGGAAAACTAGTTCGGTCCCGGCTGTCATTTGTAGATCTTTGACAGTCGTTACTGGCAACCAATCTAACTAAAAGGGTATTGAATTACCTTTGGGTTTTTGATGGGAAAGCTTAGATGAATGTCACGCTCTTTTTCATTGGACTTTTAAATTATTTATAGTGTCATTTACTAAATAAAAGCGAACGAATAATTCATAAAGAACATTGAAATATCGCAACATAGTGGCCACATTATGGCTTTGCATCAAATCTCCTCGTAGTCGGCTGTCGCGGCCGTTTTTTCAACTGTCATTGGCGATCCGCCATTATTGTGGAATATTTTTTTAAAGAACTTCAATAATTCGTTACACGTGTTATTGGCATAATTGTGGTATCTAACTACAGGGGCCATTGAAGAGTTGAAGTAGTATTCACTCTAAAGAAAAGAAAAAGAAGAAGAAAGAAATACCTAATGACCGGGGTTGTTGAATATTGAGGTCAGATAGGCGATTACATTATGATTACATAATTCTGATTGGGAAAAGGCTAGGTACGCAGATGATGAATTAGACTGACATCGTCTTGTTACATAACAAAATATAACAAAAAAAAAAATTAGTTCCAGACTTAACTTTTGAGTCAGTATTTGTACTTCGAACTTTATTAAGGTTATGTCAAAGTTCTTCATACAAAAGTGACAAGTTAATACCGCAAAAAGCTGTATTTTTTTATCTAAAGAATAGGGATGTTTACTGGGTAAAAAAAAAATTGATTCTATTTAGTCCGTCATTCAGATTATAGAAAAATATTGGATAGGTATAGTTTGTTTTATTAAATCAATAAAAATTGACAAATATAAAAGGCAACAAAGGTCAGGAGTGGTGGCTGGTGATGTCACTGCTCGCTAAAAAGTGTAGCGTGCGCGTGCAGTGATGTCACACGAGTTTTCAACGCACTGTGTCGTCTTTATTTTTTGTTTATATGAAAAAAGGAAAATTACGTGTCTAGTGTTTTTTGGAAATCTGACTGACGGACTTATTATTTTTTTTTAGCCAACTACCCTATTGCATTTTTGTTATGTTAAGGTGCATAACAATCATTTAGTTGGTTTAAACCTTAAATTAAATACAATAGGGTATAAAATACCTGTCGAGAAATGTGACTAAGTAATTAAATAACAAGTAACGACAAGTCATACAGAGGGCAATCATGTTAAGTGTCACTCTTTGAAATTCCGCCAAAGAGTAAGTAAAAATTACCATCTTCACTTAAGGAAATTAGTTCTCTCCTGACGAAAAATTTACGTATTTTTAGTTGCCATGTTTTTAATCACTTCTGAACTGTCTATGGCGTATCAATATTTGACGGGGTTAAACTAATATTAGAATAGAACCAACCCATATCCTCTTGTGGGTGTCGTAACAGGCGACTAAGGGAACTCTCACCAGGGAAGCGGGCAGCAGCGCTGTTCCTGTGGAATTACAAATTACTACGATCTCCAACCCGCCTGCCAAGCGTGGGGATTATGGCAATGCCCCCCAATGGAATGAAAGCCTTGGGGAAGGGCTTTGTCCAGCAGTGGACTTCTATAGGCTGAAAGAAGAAGAAGAAGAAACTACATTTTGCCTTGTTGTTTGTATTACTTGTTATTATACACTACTAGCTTTCCGCCCGCGGCTTCGCTCGCGTGGAGATCGGTTATATCGCGCTTTTAGATTTTCCTCGTGAATATAATTTTTTTCCGGGATACGAAAGTACCCTATTATTTAATCCGGACTTCTAACTTTACGTCTGCAAAATTTCAAAACAATCGGCTTAGTAGTTACGGCGTGAAAGCATAACAAACAAACAAACCAACTCACTTTCCGATTTATAATATTAGGATATTTGGTGTACACATACAAATATTCCAGTAATCTCCCTTGGGAACTTGATGTTTTTTTAGGACCAAAAGTAGCCTATGTTACTCTCCATCTTTTCAACTAACTGTAAGCCAAAAATCAGGTCAATTGATTGCTTAGCTACGGCGTGAAGGAAGGACAAACAAACAAACAAACAAACACACTTTCACATTTATAATATTAGTTATACACTATTCTCTACATTTCTGTTTTACTTCACCTTTCTCACGTCTTCTGGAAAAAATTTCTTAAGAAAAAAGCAGCAACTCTGTACTCGGTTCTTAATTTTGTCATAACCTTATATTTTTTTATTGTGTGTACATAAATAAGTAATAAAATGAATATTATTTTATCTTCTGTCCTTTTCTTAATGGAATAAAAAGAAAATGCTACACTGAATTAAAATTTATTTTAGTTTGCAAATAAGGAGTTCCGCTCCATCCCATACATATCTTCGCGAGTATAGACTGCGAGTTTATTGCATAACACACGGTAACAATTGATTTAATTTTGGCAGTTATAAGTAATTCATTGAATTATCTATGTAATTGGACAGATATTTTTGGAACATATGAAGCAATTAGCAATACTATTCAAAATGATTCAGATTGAGATCCAGAATGGGTTACTGAATTAGAGTGGCTGCTATTGGAGCTTGGAGATTGGTATATGAAAAGAGGCCTTTGCTCAGTTGGTGGTGTCATCTGTAAGCTAATGATAATGATGACGTAGTAGCCATTTAGCTCCTCAGATAGCCTTCAATTCCCCAGAGGTTACCTTATATTTTAGGCAAACGCTTGCCCCTGTATGTCTCTAACTCGCAACTATGCAGTTGGTAAGAATCAACTTTTAATTAAAAACTTTTTGTCTGTCACCTTTATACTGAATTTTCTTTCTTTTGCGTTAATATGTATGATAAAGGTATGTCTTTGTTTATCGCCTTATCTGTAAATAATTCTGCGACTTTTGGCTATAATAACTGCGAGTAGTAACTGTGGAGAGTAGCTTTCAAAAAATGTAATTTAAGCAATTGGGGCGGGAGATAGTGGATCAATTTTTCTGTAAACGTTGAAGGGGTCTTTTGTGCGTGCTTTTATGCCGCAGTAACAGTTTCCATTAGCAGGAGACACGATGAAAAGATAGTCGTGAGTGTACCACACTTTACACTCCCATTTAAGCAGTTTATTTACACGACCAGTTTCCTTTATGCGATGCGAATCCTGACAATAGACGGGGCAAACCAGTATGACGAAGTATATTTTCTTAAGTGAGGTCTGTAAACACTGAAATCGGGTTATGTGTAAGATAATGTAATAAATCATAGTAAGATTATTGTGTGCACGTGGCAAGGCGTAGGGCTCTTTGTGAACGTTCTTAGGATCAGGAGGAGTGCCCTTCTATAGTAGGACGAAAATAAACGCCTCTGGGCCGCCTTCCAGTCTGATCGGACACAGCGGAATACAAGTGATTTAAGTGGAGAGTCTGCTTATCTGATTTCAACCACCAAGTTACTGGACCACACGATTTCCCTTGGCAAGTCTTGCAGTCAGTCTCTTGAACTTTTGACTTCCCTTTCCTGTTAATTGAAGATCTTTCAGTCTTTACGGGTAGTCAGAAGCCCGAAAGTCTGACCACCAGTCTTGCCATGGGGTATAGTATTACCCAATAGGTCAGATTTTGAAGGTCACATAGGCAGTCGCTCCACGTAAAATACTGGGATTCAGCTGATCCCGGTTAGATTGACCGGCGGTAGGCCATAACATCGGCTGCCGGCAGAATTTACCACCCACCAGACAAAGTCTTGCCGCCAAGCGATTCGTCGTGTTCTGCATGACGTCTGGTGAAGTCGTACGGACTGTAAGGTGGACGGGTCTGAGCAGTTGTATTGCGATGTGTGCCGGGTACGATGCGCCAAATATTGTTGAGTCGGGAGTTTGGCCGTGCATCTCCAAATAAACCTTCCTCTAGTGTAGCATCGTTGGTCGTGGTGTTGGGTTTAACGTTAAATCACCTCGCTCAACTGCCGTCTTCCTTCATCTTCACTAATTTTTGAGTGAATAGGCTCTTAATAAACTAGCGCGCTCTACCATCAACGATTGCATCACTGCTTAACATCAGGCGGAATTGCGGTCAAGCACTAGTTTATAATTTATAAAAAAAAGTGGAAGCTGATCATGGACAATGGCTAATCTTGCCCAAATTTGGGCTTTGTTTTATTTTTATGGAAAGATCCCTGAAGTTGAAGAATAACGTAGGCTGATATTATTATTATAACGCAAGAAGAATATTAAAGACCAATACCCAAAGCCCAATTTAGTGTAAAATAACAAATAGTTGAAAAGAGTGCACTCAAAAAAAAAACAAGAAAATTTCTATGCATTTAAAAACTAAACATAAATTCGCACTCGTCTTTCTCACTTAAATTTTCTTCTTTTGCGGATCAAAAGCTTGGACACAATGGCTATGTAATATTGTTCGGAGATGATAGAAGTATTGTCCAGAAGTAAAACGGATTACAGTGCTAGTATTTGTAACGAAAAAGTACTGTTACGGGCTAGGGGTACTAAAATAAGGTTAAGGGTTGCGAAGTTTATTGGCAATGAACGTACAGTCGATTGTAGGCAATGACAAGTAGGATGTTGCTGACGTTGCACCGAAGTCTTCACATACGTTCACGAAGTCCGTATTGTAAACACACAATAACACTACAGATGTTACTTCACGTAGTAGGTACTCAAAGTTCTCGGTATAGTTGTCGCAGTAGGTATTCTCAATGATCGCTTCTTAACTGACTGCGGGCCTTTTCTTTTTTTTTTTTCGAATGGCATCTCGTAGTTGACCTTGAGAGGTCGTGACAACTTAACCGGACTATCCTGCCTTAAATGAATTTAAAGCTTCCAGCCAGGAGGTCTGCGGGCTGGCGTCACGACGCTTTATATAGGTCAGCTGATCGAACATTCCAGATTCGTCTAGACGTAATAATAATAGCGCATAGTTTCGAGTTCAGCAAGTACCTACAGGTATTTCCTGAAATTTCGATGTCGTCACTTTGTTAACAAAATTGATGAAACCTGTACCATTCGATAGGCCACCCTAGGTCTAGCAATGCGTTTTCATATTGCACCTATACAATGGCTAGGTCTCGAGTTATAGGGCTTAAAAGTTACGTACTGCATGGCACGCGATATTGAACCTTATGCCATCGACATAAGGTGCATTCGTAACAGTACGAATGTTTTTGAAAATTATCTGTATTTTAAACTCGAATTGTTAAAACAAGGCGAAAACTTAAAGAAATGAAGAACAACATCCTGAATCGCGTATACCCGGGCAGTGTCACCGACCAAAGCATGACGATTCAGTAGTGAAGTAAGTTTGTTTGTTACGCTTTCATGCTGACACGGCTGAACGGATTAAGATAAGACTTGGTACATAAAAGGGTCATGACAAGGCATGAAAGGGCGATGGAAAGCTGAGCTAAGAGAGATCTCTGCGAGATCGTATCAGAAATGAGGAGATCCTCAGAAGAACTAAAGTCACCGACATAGCTCTTCGAGTCGCTAAAATTAAGTGGCACTGGGCGGGGCGCATTGCTCGTAGAACCGATGGCCGATGAGGCAGTAAGGTTCTGGAGTGGCGGCCACGTACCGGAAGACGCAGCGTAGGGAGGCATCCAACATCAGCTTCCCGCAACCTTCGCCAGGTCATCTGAATCGATGACCTGGCGAAGGTTGCGGGAACCTGATGGATGCAGGCAGCGCAAGACCGGTCATCTTTGTCCAGCAGTGGACCTATATAGGTTGAGAAACAAAGTAAGTGTAAGTTTGTTTGATTATTATCCTTTTGCCCCTAAACCGATCGTCCTGAAATTTTGCATATGACATTATCAGGTGTACCGAAATGGACATGGAGTATCTATCATCCCAAAAAGAAAAAAGATATCGTTGTTCCCGAAGAAAACAACAATAATGTTAGTGTGATGAATATGATAATAGATGGCGCCACGTGTCTTTCGAATCTTGATTGAACTATATTATACCCGGACAGTAGCTAGTTTCTACCTACGGCCATTCATTTTAGATAAACCTCCGGCCACACTCCGGCTAATAAATCAAAATGTAGTAGAGATCGTTGTTAAGGGCATGACATGACAATCGCTGACCTGATTCTACTATTTTTAGAGTTCCGTAGCCAAACGGTAAAAAACAGAACCCTTATAGATTCGTCATGTCTGTCTGTCCGTCCGTATGTCACAGCCATTTTTTCCGAAACTATAAGAGCTATACTGTTGAAACTAGGTAGGTAGATGTATTCTATGAACTGCATTAAGATTTTGATGCAAACATAAAAAAATAATAATAAATATTGGGGGCTTACTATACTTAGAACTGAAACTCAAATTTTTTTTTCATCAAAACATATACTAGTGGGGTAGCTATGGATAGGTCTTCAAAAATGATATTGAGGTTTCTAAAATATTTTTTTTCTAAACCGAATAGTTTGCATGACAGACGCTTCCAAAATGGAAAAAGTGGTCCCCCCCCTCTAACTTCTAAAATAAGAAAATGAAAAATCTAAAAAAAAAAAAACATATGATGTACATACATTACCTACTATAAAAACTACCAAGGAAAATTATTTTGAACGAGATCTAGTACTTACGGAGTTTTTTTTAATACCTCGTAAATCGTAAACCGCTTATTACCGCGTTATCTTTCATACAAATAACTTAAATCCTTCAATTTCATAAAATAATGGTACGGAACCCTTTGTGCGTGAGTCCGACACACACTTGGCCGGTTTTTTGTTTTCAAATGTTTGTAAAGTCTAAATTGGCTTTTATGTAAAGAAAATTGTATACTAAAAATTGGAGAGGGCGTCGGCCAGGTTAATTGGTTGTAAATAAAAGGTCGCTAGGTTTTAATTTAGGTAGGTATGTGTTAATTCCCGGACAAATCCAAGCGGTCACATCAAAATCGTTTATTTGCATAAAATGTTGGAGTTATAAAAGTTTCAGAGCAAATACGCATTCAGCCATGTAATGAAGGCATGCAAATATTAAAGTAGGTATTGGAAACATAGTAAAAATATTAATACCGTAGTTCTTTTCTTTCTTTTCTTTAGAGTGAATACTACTTCAACTCTTCAATGGCCCCCGTGGTTAGATACCACAATTTGCCAATAACACGTGCAACAAAATTATAAAAATTCTTTAAAAAATAATTTCACAATAATGGCGGATATCGCCGATAACATTTGAAAACACGGCCGCGTGAGCCGACTACTAGGAGATTTGATGCAAAGCCATCAAATCATAGACGGCTCACGCGGCCGTCATTCCACAGAGGCCATTGATCAAGTTGAGGTTGAATCCCACCTTGAAAAATGAAGAAGAAGTTGAAAATCTAATAAAGATCTAATAAAGATAATCTTGCTGTGCTGTCGTCTGTACTCTATTTTCGTATGTAAGTAACTAAACTTTTGCCTCCAGTGGTCTACATAACGGTACTAACAGTACGGTTTGCAAAACAAAAACATATCGCTATGTTTCTCCACTACGGTAGGTTTTTATGTACGTTTTTTGCAAGCATATTTGAAGGAATTAACTGCTGAGGTCATTGCCTCCATCTGGAATACAAGCATTGTATCTACCTACCTGATGTTTGAGTAACAGAAATAACTACCAATACTTTTGTATGGAATATTGACAAAATGCATTTTCAAAATAAACGGCTGCTAAAAATTACTTAATAGGTTTTAAACATCGGCGGCGATTTACTTGTTTACAAACTATACTAATTTTAAATTAAGTGCATCTTTTTCTCTCTGTTTCATTAAGAAAAGTAGGTATAGATTAAGATAAGACTTGGTACATAAAAGGGTCATGACAAGGTATGAAAGGGCGATGGAAAGCTGAGCTAAGAGTTTCTCTGCGAGATCGTATCAGAAATGAGGAGATCCTCAGAAGAACTAAAGTCACCGACATAGCTCTTCGAGTCGCTAAAATTAAGTGGCACTGGACGGGGCACATTGCTCGTAGAACCGATGGCCGATGAGGCAGTAAGGTTCTGGAGTGGCGGCCACGTACCGGAAGACGCAGCGTAGGGAGGCATCCAACATCAGCTTCCCGCAACCTGATGACCTGGCGATCATCTGAATCGATGACCTGGCGAAAGTTGCGGGAACCTGATGGATGCGGGCAGCGCAAGACCGGTCATCTTTGTCCAGCAGTGGACCTCTATAGGTTGAGAAACAAAGTAAGTGTAAGTTTGTTTGATTATTATCCTTTTGCCCCTAAACCGATCGTCCTGAAATTTTGCATATGACATTATCAGGTGTACCGAAATGGACATGGAGTATCTATCATCCCAAAAAGAAAAAAGATATCGTTGTTCCCGAAGAAAACAACAATAATGTTAGTGTGATGAATATGATAATAGATGGCGCCACGTGTCTTTCGAATCTTGATTGAACTATATTAGAATTTTACGTACCTAGACAATGTCCCGGACAGTAGCTAGTTTCTACCTACGAGCCATCCATTTTAGATAAACTAAATTTTAGAGAATGTAGTAGAGATCGTTGTTAAGGGCATGACATGACAATCGCTGACCTGATTCTACTATTTTTAGGGTTCCGTAGCCAAATGGCAAAAAACAGAACCCTTATAGATTCGTCATGTCTGTCTGTCCGTCTGTCCGTCTGTCCGTCCGTATGTCACAGCCATTTTTTCCGAAACTATAAGAGCTACACTGGTTAAACTATCTATGAACCGCATTAATAATTTGATGCAAAATAAAAAAAAGTTATAATAAATATTGGGGGCTTCCTATACTTAGAACTGAAACTCAAAAATTTTTATTTTCATCACAACATATACTAGTGGGGTAGCTATGGATAGGTCTTCAAAAATGATATTGAGGTTTCTAAAATATTTTTTTTCTAAACCGAATAGTTTGCATGACAGAAGCTTCCAAAATGGAAAAAAGTGCCCCCCCCCCCCTCTAACTTCTAAAATAAGAAAAAGAAAAAACTAAAAAAAAAAACATATGATGTACTTACATTACTATAAAAACTACCAACGAAAATTATTTTGAACGAGATTCTAGTACGGAGTTTTTTTTAATACCTCGTAAATCGTAAACCGCTTATTACCGCGTTATCTTTCATACAAATAACTTAAATCCTTCAATTTCATAAAACAATGGTACGGAACCCTTTGTGCGTGAGTCCGACACGCACTTGGCCGGTTTTTTGTTTTCAAATGTTTGTATAGTCAAAATTGGCTTTTATGTAAAGAAAATTGTACAAAAAATTGGAGAGGACGTCGGCCAGGTTAATTGGTTGTAAATAAAAGGTCGCTAGGTTTTAATTTAGGTAGGTATGTGTTAATTCCCGGACAAATCCAAGCGGTCACATCAAAATCGTTTATTTGCATAAAATGTTGGAGTTATAAAAGTTTCAGAGCAAATACGCATTCAGCCATGTAATGAAGGCATGCAAATATTAAAGTAGGTATTGGAAACATAGTAAAAATATTAATACCGTAGTTCTTTTCTTTCTTTTCTTTAGAGTGAATACTACTTCAACTCTTCAATGGCCCCCGTGGTTAGATACCACAATTTGCCAATAACACGTGCAACAAAATTATAAAAATTCTTTAAAAAATAATTTCACAATAATGGCGGATATCGCCGATAACATTTGAAAACACGGTCGCGTGAGCCGACTACTAGGAGATTTGATGCAAAGCCATCAAATCATAGACGGCTCACGCGGCCGTCATTCCACAGAGGCCATTGATCAAGTTGAGGTTGAATCCCACCTTGAAAAATGAAGAAGAAGTTGAAAATCTAATAAAGATAATCTTGCTGTGCTGTCGTCTGTACTCTATTTTCGTATGTAAGTAACTAAACTTTTGCCTCAAGTGGTCTACATAACGGTACTAACAGTACGGTTTGCAAAACAAAAACATATCGCTATGTTTCTCCACTACGGTAGGTTTTTATGTACGTTTTTTGCAAGCATATTTGAAGGAATTAACTGCTGAGGTCATTGCCTCCATCTGGAATACAAGCGTTGTATCTACCTACCTGATGTTTGAGTAACAGAAATAACTACCTATACTTTTGTATGGAATATTGACAAAATGCATTTTCAAAATAAACGGCTGCTAAAAATTACTTAATAGGTTTTAAACATCGGCGGCGATTTACTTGTTTACAAACTATACTAATTTTAAATTAAGTGCATCTTTTTCTCTCTGTTTCATTAAGAAAAGTAGGTATAGAATATAATATTTTAGTTTAATACTGTGAGACAGTTTAGACGACTTTGACGCCTTTGACGTAACATTGATACGTCTAGACACGTGTTGAACAAGTGTTTAGACCGAGATCTATATGGGTTTTTGACGGGAAAGCTAACATGAGTGTCACGCGCAATTTTCATTGGACTTTTAATTTTTTTTTGTAGTGTCGTTTACTTAATAAAAGCGCGTGATTTGTGTAGTAAAAAGTGCATTCAGTAAATAATTCATAAAAAACATTGAAATATCGCAGCATAATGGTCACATCATGACTTTGCCTTAAACCTCCCTCATATACGGTTCACGCGGCCGTCTTTTTCAACTGTCATTGGCGATATCCGCCATTATTGATTGTTACACGTGTTATAGGCAAAATTGTGGTATCGTGGAGTTTGAAATTTGTTGGGGTGATACTTGTCTACCTCGTAAGGTAGTTAAGAGGGAATTCTAGTGGTGCTTTCTTTATACAAACGTATTCCGCTGTTTTCTTCGTGGATAATGATTCTACAATTTTACACCGTGATTATACGCGCCCCTATCATTTCCTGAAACTCTATTAATAAGAGAAATACGATACTTCGAAATCGCGAAAAATAACCCATTTTTACCGTGATGTTCAGATGACTATTAGACAGACAGACGTGGTAAGTTTTTGACAAAAAGAAAATAATAGAAGCATAGGTATACTTTTTCTCTAAATATTGATATAAGAATAATTTAGACCAGTCGTGTTTTGATAAAGAAAACAGCGAAATATGAAACCTCTTTTGGTCAACGTTTTTGTAGGTTAAATCAGCCAGAGTTGCAACTGTCATTTTCGCACTTTACCGGGAGAGGATGGAAGCAGCGCGACGGCAATAGTTTCTTCAAATACCGATTTTCCAAATTCCTCGGCACTAGAGTCCCCTCTTAATCCTTTCTGTTTTTTTTTTCAGTCTGACAGTTTAACAACATTCATTGCGTTTTTTACGTTATTGAGCAGACACATTTTTCGAACATATGAAACTATGAATTAGCAAGGTCGTCCGAAATTATTCAGATTGAAATTCATAGTGTGTCACGTATTCTATTGACAGCCTCCGTGGCGTAGCGGTAGCGAACGCGGCCGCTGCGCAAGGAGGCGCGGTTTCGATCCCCGCGCAGTGCAAATATTTGTATGCATGAATATGAATATTGCACTGGTCTGATCTTGCCTCGTAAAGCACGTTAAGGCGTTGGTCCCGGTTGCCATACGAACATCTAGTAGCTGTCGTTACGGGTGGTTGGAGCCCTCAAAAGTCCTGTCCCCAAAACATCTGTGCATGAGAACATCCTCCGGGCCGAAGGCTAGTCTCCGTTGAGAGGTTGACCGCCATGGCAGAAATTGTAGAGTTCGCATATCAAAACGATGACTCCTGTTCTCCATGTGGATGTATGGATGACAGCAGGTCAATCTACCCCAAACTGTCAAATATGGGGTCGTTCAAGTATTACGTAAGCACTATTGGGGGGCGGAGGAGTCTTTGTTTTGTTCATTTTGGGGAGTCTAGATGATGATTACGTCATCGGTAGTTATTTACTTTTTTACACGAAGTGCAACCCTCACATTATCTATGCTTGAAGATAGATATTAGATTTTACTTATAAGTAAAGTAAAATCTAATATCTATCTTAAATCTGTTTTCTTATTTTTAAAATTATAAATATTATATAACATTATAATTATAAATATAAAAAGATAGATTTATAATTGAAAAATGTTTACGAAGCATAGGGGTAATAGGCATAGGCTTAAAAGTAAGCAAAACTCTTACCCACTGTAAGAGTTTTGCTTACTTTTGCTGACAAGGGGGGTGGGGGGTAAATAATTGTAATAAATCTGCTTACGTAATATTTGAACGGCCCCTATTCCCAATCAACCTTGAGCCTTAATGCTTTAGTGATAAAGTTGAAAAAATCTAATCAAGAAATCTGACAGATTGTAGTAGACTGCTGTCTGTACCATCAAACTTGCACTAAATCCCCCATATGAATTTCACAACAGCATCAAGCATATGAAGCTACGACATTTCTTTATACGAGAAGCTATCGCTGATGGGGAAATGAAGATTGCAATGATTGGTACTGAAAACCAAATTTCTGACATGTTTACGAAGGCACTATATAAAGTCAAGAAAACAGGGTAATTGTGTAAAACACTATCAGTAGCAATCAAGAAAATTATATGTAAACTGTAATGTGAACTTGCATAAGTCTCTTATTTAAAAGAGGACTCTATGGCAAGAGCAATAAGGTCGATCGGAAATAAAACTTTATTTGAAGAGAACACGGTCTGAGGAAGAAAGCGTTCCAGTAGCCCTTTGCCTCTTTCTAAGTGTTACCCGTATTTATTTTTTGTAATTTTGTTTGAAACCAACAATTTCGATTAAAAAAAAGATGGTGAAAAAGGTGCCATTAATGGCTGCAATAGTGAGTCATACTCTGGATGCGGATATCATTTTTTTAAGTAAGTTTTTTTGCGGTAATCATATACAAGTTATTTTGTTTGTATGTAGGGTGACCATAAATTTCCCAATAATTAATAAATGTGCACTTAGTCATTGTGTGCATAATAAGTAAGTGACTTTTATTAGGTATTTACAATGACATTAAATTCTGCTTTCTTGCAGATATTTTATTTATCTAAAAATACAGTTTCGGGTAGATTGACCTGCTGTCGTCCGTACATCATCAATGTATTCATCTATTTTCAAAATTCTATAATAATATTAAAAAGTTCGCATCCATACCTAAATACTACTACTACCTACTCAGGTAATATAAGTGAAAAAAAAATAATAATTTATCTTATAAATTCCATTATAATAGTCACCCTACACAAGAAGGACAGAGGGCTACTGTGAAGCTATCTCCCTCGGACCGCGTTTTGGTCGATAGTTCACATTCCAGTTTAGATGTAAGTTCATTGGTAGCAATGGGTTTCATTTTGACAGTTCAGCAACATACATTGCGTTATTTACATCGTTGAGCAGACACATAATTCGACCATATGCAGCAATGGATTAGCAATATGCTTCAAAATGATTCCAATTGATAGAAATAGTCTGTTACGCAATTAGGGTGCTGATTATGCTTTGACGCCAGATTAGCGTGCACTTTTAAATTATTATTATTCCCTAGCTTCAAGAGAAGATAGAGTTAGCAAATCAAAACTTTTTTATGATAAAGTTATGGAACCTCCATAGACAAATGGAACTACAGTCAAAAACGGTGTCACTTCTTAATAAATATTTTACCATATAAAAGCGTCAAAAAAACTAATCACTACATAGTATAAAACAAAGTCGCTTTCTCTTTCTCTATGTCCCTATGTATGATTAAATCATTCAAACTACGCAACGGATTTTGAAGCGGATTTTTTTTAACAGATAGTGTGATTAAAGAGGAAGGTTTATATGTATGCAATATTTATATCTCTAACTTCCTTTTCTTTAGTATGAAAGTCATTTATTGTTCTACAGTCTCCTATAAGAACATTCCTTATAGCCTTTTTTTTATCGGGTGGAAAATCCTCATGGATGTTCCACGTGGGGCGGGCGACTTCACACATCGACGCTTCGCGCTGTCACCTCGGGTCCTGATGTTTGGGGGGCGACAGATGTCCCTGAGTCTACCGCCCCTGGACCCAACATTCCTTATAGCCTTAGACAAGTAGTACTTAATTTCAAGTAAATAATATGATGAAGCGGACATGATTCATAAGTTTGCTAGGTTTGTTAAACCGCAATAGCTCTATACATGAAATGGTTTCTATTGTATCGCAGACGCTCAGAAGTATGTGTTTAATTAAATTTGGTCATCGTAGCCACAACTTGGCACGTAGTCCAACCTAATTGCGGCTGTTCATGGCCTATATGATATAAGAAACTGCCTACTGCAATATGCTCAAGGCTAGATACTTAATTAAAACTCATTATTTATGTGTGGTTACATCTTTAGATTTCTTTGTGTTGGCAAATGTTACGTACTTTATAAAAATTATTCATTAAAATTACGTCATTTATAGGTACCTCACCTATAAATAACGATTATTTTGGTGTTCCTGTGCTGAGAGCCAACGCTTTCTCGCTCTTATCATGCACGAGATTGTGGATTCAAATCGGGAAAATTACAAATGTGATTTGATCAATTCATATGCACTTTCTAAGTTTGTCTTGGACATTATTGATATTACTGAAGTAATACAAAGTGGGGATCCTTGCGTAACAAACTATCAGTAGCGATCAGTTTCATTTTGACAGAATTATAACATCCATTACGTTACTTACGTTGTTAAGAAAACAACTTTTTCTAACTTATAAAGCAATGGACTAGCAATATGCTTTGAAATTATTCCAATCAATAGTAATAGCGTGTTACGCAGTTAGAGTGCAGGACTAATAATAGTTAATCAACCAATCAGCTCAATCTAGGTACCGCTGATTACTGCGATATTGCAGTTCTAAAGAGACGACCGCGTACCGGAAAAGGTAGCAATGGGGAGGCAAGGTGGACCGAGGACCTGTTTAAGCCCCAGGAATCAGTTGCTTGAATTGAAGGTACTTGGTGGAGGCCTTTGACTATCAAAATCATTTCTGTCTTACGGCTGTGTCACTGTTCGATGCTAACTTTCAGGATAAGCTGAAGCTGTGTCTGCTGGCTGACTTGATGACTCGCTGCTTAAGTTTGCGGGAGTGATAATGATCATGATATCAGGCTGAAGTATTTGCACGAAGGGTGCGCTGATGCTAATGTTTGGGGTCAGCAGTAAGTATAAAGAATAGGGTGTAAAGTTCACCCATCTTCCACGAAAAAGGGAGGATCCTTTGATAAATTGGATGTCGCTCGCACATCTACGTATTTCATATTATTTTTATCAAAGATCTTATAAATATGAGTTAATTTTACGTTTTTTTACATATTCATGTCTATACTATTAACCAAACGCAGTGTTCAACGGTTTATAGGTACGGGCGTAGACGCTAATAAATATTAAGGATATGAAATAAACTCAGTTTCACATTTTTTGCAAATTTATCAGTAATTATATTACTAGGTGAGTGATGTTGTGTCTGGCGGACACTTGTCTTACGATCGATGTCGAGAAGTTTTATGCTTGCTAGTTGCGAGGCAAACTCTGTTTGCGAGATGCAGCATTTGCGTGACGTCAGTACGACGCACTCTTCGCATGTGGCGTTATAGAGACTGCTTCATATACTTATATATATATATATATATATATATATATATATATATATATATATATATATATTTTTTATATGCCGTCTTTCACTTCTTGCTTGGCAAGAATTCTTTTTTGCCAGTGTCTATGTCTTTCTTTTACCTTTTTCCGCTATATTTTTTGCGGCTTCTGCCTTGTCTTTTCTTTTTTTGGGTCACTCTTTTCCCATTTCTATATTTTCTTATATTTTTGGTCATATTTTATTTTGTCATATTTCATCATTAATTACATTTCCCATGTCTACAATTATACGAATACTTTTTATCATGCTATTTCTACTTCTTCGACTTTTTAAATTCTTGCCGACGGCACAGTACGTGGCTGTGCTGCCCTGGTCCTATTTCTTTCAATGGCCTCTATTGCAACCTTGAGGCAAAACCGCTCCAGGTTCGGCCTGGAGTGTTTATCCGCCATAAGGTCGGCTATCGTTCTTTCGGTCAATGTTCTACCAGTACTTATTTCCAGGTCGTACCTGTCGCAGTTGTGCCTCGGGCATTCCAACAGCAAATGTTGCACTGTCTCTGTATCCTGTGTGTCACACACACAGGCTGGACTATCCTTTAATTTAAAACATATACTTATATTTAATCATGTATACTCTAAATAGTACACCACAGATTCATCATCATCTCAGCGTTAATCCCTGTCGCACCCAAAGCTTTTTCAGCTTTGGAGTCTGTGGTCCGTTGTACCAATCTAATTGCTGATTTTGGCTAAACTTCGATATTTTCCGTGAAGCGACTGCCGCTGACCTCCACAACCCCAAGGCGATATTGAAGCATTGCAGTTAGACCAATTTTTGGACTTTTGAGGGCTTCAACAACCCATAACGACTGTCATTAGGTGTTCGTATGGCAACCGGGACCAATAGCTTAACGTGATTTCCGAGATACGACCAAACCAGTGCAAATATTCATGCATAATAATTTGCATTGCGCGGGGTTCGAATCCGCGCCTCCTTGCGCAGCGGCTGCGTTCGCTACCGTTACGGACCACGGAGGCTGTCAGTACACCACAGACTACCTACAGTATTCGTGTCTCCTTCCTCTTGTTAATCAATCCAAAGATTGTCTGTAAAAGATCGCTCTTAGCGATAAGACCGCCCATTATGTCAGCCTTTGTAAAATATTCATAATATATTATGTTCTTATTTATATCCATGTCTGAAAAGAGTCTTTTGTGCTACAGGGGCAATAAAAGGCTGGTATATTATATCACTTTACAATAATTGTTAGGCTCCTCAATTACAAATTTCATAAGAAATTTGTTCTTTTCCGTGTAACTTGTTGAGTCGTGTCTTTTCGTATGTCGTACAGACAATGCCAATTCTAAAGTATGTACAAAGTTCCAACGAAGCTTCACCGTTTATTAATTTCGTGTTACTTTTAAATATACGTAATAGGTATCTACATACAAAGCCGTCATAACTTTCCTTTGAATCATATTTGTATTAACGAGTTCTCAACTGTATGAGAACTCATGTCTGGGTTCTGTATCCCAGAGCAATATATCTAAACTTTTAATATTTATAAGGCAAAATAGGGTTTTTTTTTTGTTTTGAGCCAGGACAACCTTTTTGCATGATGTAAGAACGAGTTGCGTGAACGGTTTAGGGCTCCCGAGGGAAAGTTAGGCAGAAATATTCTATTTTCTAAATCTAAACTTAACCTTTATTTATCTTTGGGCTCCGTAGTGAGTTAAAAATTTCACATAAAAAGTGTTTCTGTTTCTTTTTTTATTGCAAAATGGCTGCCTGCTCTTGCCATTGATCTCGTCTGATGGAAAGCTAGGAGGGATGGTTTAGGTCTGTGATGGAACAAGCAAGACCAAAAGATGGCTATATAGTCTAAAAACCAAAATCAAAAGTCATTTATTCAAATTAGGCTGAGAATCGGCACTTTTTGAACGTCAATATTACAAAAGACAGTCCCCCCAAAAACGCCCGCCCTTCGCCACTTTCTAGTGCTTTCGCTGAGAAAAAGTGGCGGAACAAACTCCCAACAGCAATGCTGTCTGTTCATAAAAACAAAACATATAACTTTATACAATATTATGTAGAAACAGTAATGAACACAAGAAAACACAACAACAATGAAATTATTTACCATATGCCAGCTAACCACGTCAAAATACCAGCAAAGCAAAAACAAAAAATAAAATATCATTAAAATGGAAATGTAAATAAGTAAAAACTTAATACCTAAATAAAAGCCCTAGGTATAAACGGCGTGACAGCTCACGTCATCATCATCAACAACCTTTTTATCGTCCCACTGCTGGGCACAGGTCTCCTCTCATACAGAGAAGGATTGAGCGTAATCACCACGCTTGCTCAATGCAGATTGGCGATTTCAGACTTATAAAGTCCAGGTTTTCTCAAGATGTTTTCCTTCACCTTCACAGCAGCTCACGTATTTATGCTTTACTCTGGCTCTGAGCTTCTTTCCTATAGACGATCTTTGATTCGAGTTATGCCGATCGGATGGTCAGATATTGATAAATATTAGATTTTAATATATTATAGATTGTTGCGTTTAAGGGAGCAGTGGTGGCCTAATGGTATCGGCCGCGACTTATAAGATGTAGGTCGTAAGTTCGAACCCCGCCAAGCTTCACTTCGTGTAAATTATTTCATCACCCATGCTCTCAGAACGGTGAAGGAAAACATCGTGAGGGAACCGGTATGTTCTAGAAGCAAAAACTTCGAAGACATGTGATATTTACCAACCCACACTGGGCCCGCGTGGTAGATTATGGCCCACTCCCTTTCACTGAGAGGAGGCATGTGTCCCAGGAGTGGGAACATAGTATAGGCTGTTGATGATGATGAATATACTATAATTATATAAAGCTGAAAAGTTTGTTTGTATGTTTGTTTGAAAGTGTTAATCTCAGGAACTACGGATCCAATTTGAAAAATTCTTTTTTCGTCGGATAGCCCATTAATCCAGGACGGCTTTAGGCTATATAACATCACGCTGCAACCAATAAGAGCGGAGCATAACTAACTCCACGCGAACGAAGTCGCTGAACATACAAACAAATAAACTTTTCAGCTTTATATACTTATGATGATGAATATACTATAATTATATAAAGCTGAAGAGTTTATTTGTTTGTATGTTTGTTTGAACGTGCTAATCTAAGGAACTACGGGTCCAATTTGAAAAATTCTTTTTTCGTCGGATAGCCCATTAATCCAGGAAGGCTTTAGGCTATATAACATCACGCTGTGATCAATAGGAGCGGAGCATATGATAAAACATATCAGAACCTACGTGTGGCACAGCTTGTATACTATAAACTTAGTCTTTCCGGTATGGAGGGTTACTATTACGTTTTAAAATCATCATAGTTCCAGTTTTACACAAAGAGGGTGCTATGATTGATGATGATGATTCGTGCTATTCCCTTTTCACAACGGCTTAAGGATGGTTATAATAGGGATGTTTTCTGGGTTAAAAAAAATTGATTCTATTTAGTCCGTCATTCAGATTATAGAAAAATATTGGATACGTATATTTTGTTTTATCAAATCAATAAAAATTGACAAATATAAAAGGCATCAAAGATCAGGAGTGGTGGCTGGTGACTTTACTGCTCGCTAAAAAGTGTAGCGTGCACGTCAAACGAGTTTTCAGCGCCCTGTCTCGTCTTAATTTTTCGTTTATAGGAAAAAAGTAAAAATACGTGTCTAGTATTTTTTGGAAATCTGACTGACGGACAAATTAGTTTTTTTTTAGTCAAATACCCTATTATAACACACTATTTATTTTATTTATTTATTTATTTAGAGGTAAGTGCAGTCAAGGGAACATTTTGTTTTATTAATTATGGGTTGATTTTTCCAAAGCCGGATAATATCCGAGGAATAAGTTTAAATGTTTGACAGTTTTCAGATTCAAAATCTGTCAAACGTCAATTTTATTTATTTGTTTACACTTTCGCACAAATAAATTTACAGAGGCGGACTTAATGGCTTGGTCATTCCCTACCAGTCAATCACGGGTGGTGGAGAGATTAGATGGCAGATGGCAGGTACTTTAGTTGAAAACAATGATAAGGGATTTATTCCTCGAATAAATATTATATGTACAGACGACAGCACATCAAGCTACCAGCAATCTGTCAGATTTCCTTATTAGATTTTCAACTTTATCTCTAAGGAATTAAGGCTCAAGGTTGATTGGCAATATCTGACAGTTTGGGGTAAATTGGCCTGTATGTAGCCATATTTTCTCGGTGGTAGGCCATAACATCGGCCGCCGGCAGAAGTTACCACCCACAAGACAGCCTTGCCGCCAAGCGATTCGTCGTGTTCCGGCATGATGTCTGGTGAAGCCGTACGGAGGACGGGTCTGAGCAATTGTGTTGCGATGTGTGCCGGGTACGATGCGCCTAATGTTGTTGAGTTGGGAGTTTGGTCGTGGAGGGTCTTCAGATCAATCTCCCTTTGGCGCAGCATCGTTGGTCGTGTTGTTGGGTTTAACATTGCATCACCTCGCTCAACTGCCGTCTTCCTTCCTATTCGCTCAGTTTTTCTGAGTGAATAGGCTCTTAATAAACTAGCGCGCTTTACCATCAACGATCACATCACTGCTTACCCTCAGGCGGGATTGCGGTCAAGCGCTAGTTTAAAATTATTAAAAAAAAAAATTAAAGGCAAACAGACATTTGATTCACTAAATTCGGATAAACCTTAATAACACAAAATATATTGACCATCTAAATGAAATGACACAAACAGAACTTAAAATTACTGTATAAAACATCACAGACCATCACATTTTTGGTCATACGATTTGGACAGATAATTACTTTTGGGTTAAATTAATGTTTATAATATTTATTGGAAAACGCCGAAAATCAATCTGGCGTCGGATTTCAAGTGATTATATACAAAGTACTAGGGTTATAACGGAGCTTCGCCTCCGCTTCCGTTACTGCGGAAGTTCCGCAAGAAATCGTCTCTTCGCTTCCGCCTCCGACTCCGCACAATTTTTGCGGAGTTATAACGGAGGTTTATTTACGTATTTATAAGATAAATAACGCGCAATCTGCGACGCTCGACAACCGTCCGGCCGCTTTTGAGCGCGAAATGGTCAAGAATCAACATGAGAGACGGGAATGCGGCAAATACAATTTGTTTTTCCTAAATTTTCATTAGTAGAAGGTAATATTTTTTCGAAAGTCGTGGTGGCCTAGTGGTAAAAACACCAGCCTCTCAAGTTCATACTAAAGTTACATTGGTACTTGCCTGGCCAAGCAAGTACCAATGTAACTTTTCTAAAGTTATATGTACTTTCTAAGTATATCATGGACACCAATGACTGAAGGTGAAGGATAACATCTTGAAGAAACCTGGACTTTATAAGTCTGAAATCGCCAACCCGCATTGAGCAAGCATGGTGATTATGCTCAATCCTTCTCTGTATGAGAGGAGACCTGTGCCCAGCAGTGGGACGATAAAAAGATTGATGATGATGAATATTTTCTACTAATTGTTCTATTATAAATGTACGTTTTTAAAATAAAAATTTTGTTTTAATTAACCATTTTTTTTTTTCTATATCTACTTTCACCTCCGCCTCTGCCTCCGTTAACCTCTGCATCCGCGGAGGTGAGACTCGTCGCCTCCGCATCTGCCTCCGCCTCCGCTAAGAAGGCCTCCGTTACAACCCTACTAAGTACTATACTGAACACGGGCCTGCGGGCGGTGAGTAGTGGTCAGCTCGCCGTCCGGTAAGGATCACGCCCGAGTCGACGACGCGTTGTGTTTCACGCGCGTCTCAAAGAGATATCAGCACATCGTGACGGGGTCCACGAAGACCGATGCCTCCTGGGCCAGGGTTGCGGGTTGGTTAAACAAGAAACCGTGGCCCTGGCCGTCGCACAGGTAAGTGAAGAAACACGGGTGGGTTTAGTCAATAAAAGTCTGACACACCCTTCCGCTCCGCCCAGAGCGGGAGAAGTCATTTCCCATTCCAACAAAAAAAAAAAATACTATTCCAGTCACCGGTCGGCACCTCAATTGCGTAATAAGTATACTATTTCTGACAATTTGAATCAATTCAAAGGATATTGCCAATCCATTGCTTCCTATGTTAGAAAAAGGTGTCTGCTGAACAATATTAATAATTCAATGAATTTTGTTAAACTGTCAAAATGAAATCTATACGTAACCTGAGGGTTACGGGTGTGTGTGACCGAGTTCATATAAAACGTACACATCTAACTATGTATATATATATTTTTAAGCCTCTAATCCTTGAAGGATCACGGTCCGTCCACGTCCTGCGGGATAATTGTGTAACAGGACAATTAAATATATGAAAGGACTATTGATCGCACTGGGTTCAATTTTGACAGATCTCCCATGTTCATTGGGTTATTTACAGTGTAGTAGACAAATTTTTCGAACATATAAAGCAATGGATAAGCAATATCAATCAACATTTGATTGTGATTAAAGTGGTGTTATAAAGGATGTATCTGACATCGACGCACAAACGAGTACCATGGATCCAGTACATTATTCTGAACCCCCCAGTGGTGGAATTTCTAGTCGGCTTTTTCATGATTTAGATAAATATATATGCAGTTTGTTTTTACTTTAGACCGTTCATAGTTGCTATACTTTTATAACCCAATAAGATTTTAAAGTAAAAATTAATTAATTCGCTAATTACACAAAAAAGCGCAATGTGAACAAAATTCGTAAAACTATCTTATCAGCTGATTTAATAGAGTTCACATCAGGGATCAACGTCATGCCTGCAAATACGCACGGCGGCACGCTTGCAACGTTCGAAGGCCGAGCCGACACATTTTTTTAAACATTGTGATTTCTGTAACCACTCATTAACGACATCAATGACTATCATAATTTTATTAGTGGCATGTGGTCTAACCTTTTCGCGAAGTTTGCGTTACGATGTCAGATACACCCTGTATAGACTTTAAGGACAAAAATAAAGTATGTACAGAAAATAATGTTTTTATAGATGAAATAAAGATTAACGCCCTTAAATTTACATATACTATGTCTCGTCGCGAAGGGTATTTCTACCTAAAAAATATTTTTCTTACATAAAACTGGTTATACAACGTTAGTTCTTTATTCGAAACCTGAATATAATTTGTTCAGAATAAGCAACTTATTTTTTCCCAAATACATTTAGAAATTGTTGCAGTGTGGTTACCGAGCGCATATAGCTGACGGTAGATCATAGTACTAGGGGCAGAGTGAGACAGGGCGGGCCCCTAACCGCCGCGTCGCTGCTGGTGCGGGCGGGCGAACAGTGCGTTGACTATATTTTTGTTGAGACAACCAGATTAGATAACAAGCTCAAAACTTTCTGACGTTTCATGATATACAGAGTGGTGCTGACAATACGACAGTAAATGAAAACACGAACAATGCTGGTTCAAAGGAATAATCCTAAACCATAGAAAAAAACCGAGCATCAAAAATAAAAAAATGAATATTTCAAACAAACTAAATCGCATAAAATTGCAAACAGAATAAAACATCCTTAAAAATATTGGTTCACTGACCTCCGATCGGCGACAGCGCGATCCTGTATTGACTTGCTTTTTTCGGGCTATTATTATTAAAGTTTGGTGCCGCGAGATGCGGCGGTCATTAACCTGTGAGCGCTACCTTCTCAACATGTACATCATGTAGAAAATGTTATAAATGAAAAATAATTTCCTATGACTGAACTAATCGACATATTTATATGATTTTTTATGGGTAGACTGAGAATGTATTGAGGTACACAATGTTTAATTTATTGTCGTATTGTCAACACCACTCTGTATTTTTCAAATTTTGTACATAGATTCTTTACTTAAAAATACTGGACACATGTTTCGATTTTCGCATGTACAAAAAATAACGTATAATCAATTTGGTATTCTGTATCTTAATTACAAAATGTAATAATTTCGAATTTACTATATGAATTACTAATTAATTATAATAAGTAACTTCGAATTTTTTTACTAGAACTTTAAGTTAGAGCAATAATTATTGACTGGTCTATTTTTTTAAATAATGTAGATAATAATCTACTACATAGATGCTTATAGTTGAAAAGAAACGAAAAAAAAAAAATAGGTCTATAACCTTTTGTAGTTTACTTACTTTAAATAATAAATATAATTTTAATGTCTTTGTTTAAATAATACATATCAAAAACCAATTCTTTTGTGAATTTTACAGAACAATAACTTGTTTTAACTGACATTTCCAGCGCCGACACTAGCTGGAGTCGTTGACCCCAAAAGTATATAATCAAATCCGTGTCATAATGTTTATGATATATATTGACACTTAATAATGTATATTCAGTAATTGTTTACAAATGATACACAAAATATATTATAATTTATTGTTACAATACAGTTAGACATCTGTAACTGAACTAGGTAAAAGTCTGTGTTTTGGTTATCAGCGCCCCAAAACGCCTGAAAATTAGACACTATAGATATAGGTAGCCAATGAGTAGAGTCAACACTTTGTAAATTTACAAGTTCAAATGGAATATTAATAATTATTATTAATATTCCATTTGAACTTTTAATAATTATTATTAATATTCCATTTGAACTTGTAAATTTACAAAGTGTTGACTCTACTCATTGGTTACCTATATCTATAGTGTCTACTTTTCAGGCGTTTTGGGGCGCTGATAACCAAAACACAGACTTTTACCTATTTGTCGGAGACAGCGACGGCAGAGCGGTAGGGTCGACAGCATCTTGGTGCGGTGGTACGGGTTCCATTTCGTAGGTGAGTTTTGAATTGAAGCACGACGTGTAGATATACCCTCCAATCTTCATAATAACAATTTGAATAGGCAAACCGATAGTTTCGGTTCGGAGAAGTGCCGTGGTCCGCGTCTCGATGCAAAGTGACCGTTAGACGAACCCCACTTTCCAAAGCGACTCTGTCCATGTGACGCCATCAAGAAATAACGTCACAAGCGTTTGCCCCTCTACTACGTAAATCAAATCAGCAACTTCTATTAAAATTATACCGACGATCTCCGATATATTTATTTACCAAAAAGTATGCAGAAGAACGAGAATAACCGACATAGCCCGAAGAATTGCAACACTAAAGTGGCAGTGGGCTGGACACATTGCCCGTAGGCTTCGAGCAACACAGGTCCTTGTGTTTCTCGAAGCCCGTAGGACCGATGCCCGATGGGGCTGACGGGTTCTCGAGTGGGGACCACGCACCGGAAGACGTAGCGTGGGTAGGCCCCCGACAAGGTGGACCGACGACCTGGTGAAGGTCGCGGGAAGCCGCTGGATGCGGGAGGCGAAGGACCGGTCGTCGTGGAGAACCTTGGGGGAGGCCTATGTCCAGCAGTGGACGTCTTTCGGCTGAAATGATGACCAAGAAGTAATTATATAGATTAGACAAATTATTTAACTAAATCTATATATAACCAAAAATTATAATTCCTGCTTCTTAAACTAGGAGACCTGGAACTAGGAGGCCAAACAGTTCATTTAATTGCTTTCAAGAGAAGGAACGCGTATTGATCTCCCAAAAGAAGTGTAATTTAATACAAATTAATGAAAAATAAATTTATTAAATCCAAATCCCAAAAGAAGTGTAAAATAAAGGCTGATTCGAGTAAAATCTGTTTTATTTATATGATCAAAGTTACCCTTAAGCATTAAAATGCTTATACAATGAAAAATTATTGGTCGACTCTTTGATTATTTTTTTCCGTAGTATTGTTTCGGGTTTACTTTCGAATTTCGCAGTAAAAACATGGATGATCAAAGTATTCCCACTTAGGGTTTAACTTCGATCGCATACATTGTATTATTGTTTTCTTAAATTATTAAAATTTTGCATGTTAAAATTAGTTTAATCAAATCTACACAAAAAAAACCGATTATTATACTTTTAAATAGTAATCATCTCGCTAAAAATGAGAATGCTATAGTCATATAAACTTAAAAATTGATCAATGTATCCCCTTTTTACGTTACAACGTGAACAAAACTCGAAAAACTATCCTATCAGCTGATTTAACCGAGTTCATATCAGGGGTCTACGTAATACCGACAAACCTGCACGTCGGCTCGCTTGCAACGTTCAAAGGCCGAGCCGACACTTTTTTTAAACACTGTGATTTCTCTAACCGTTCCTTAACGACATAAATGACTATCAATTTTATTAGTGGCATGCGGTGTAGTCTTTTCGCGAAGCTTGCGTTAAGATGTCAGATACACCCTGTAGGTATTTTCGTTACACTCCATTACCCTCAATTAAATTTTGAAACGTGTTGCTAATCCATTGCACTATGTATTCTAAAAAAGTGTCCGGTCAGGTACGCAAATAACGCAATGAACGTTATGTAACTGTCAAAATAAAACCCATTGCCACTGACATCTTGTTACGTTACCCTGGAGGTAATTTTTTGCTTTAATTATAGGTTAGGTAGGTACTATTTTTATATGAATTTTACTAACTCTACAATACAAGCGGTAATACTATCAAAATATGGATCAATGGTGTCGCAAATAAATTAATATTAATTTAATTTATATCGAATTCTGCTTTACTGTGATGTTGCTGTAATACTTAATTATCAGACGGCACGGTTGCCGTAGTAGTTCAGCTATTGACTGCTGCGCTGCGTGTCGCAGGTTCGATTCCCGCACGATACAAATATTTGTATGACCTACAAGTAGTTGTTCCGTGTCTAACTGTTTGTGTATGTGAGTTTATATGTTTGTAAACGCAGAAACTCACATAGATAAACAGCCAGATCGCAGGTGTGGGGCAAAGTAAAAAAAAAAATAATCCATGATTTTAGAAAATAAGAGTTGTATAAAAATATATTAGGTATGAAAGAAGAGGATTGTGTCTCCCTGTAAGTAGCTTTTAGAACGTAATATTACCCAATTTGCTACAAATTGAGATTGATCATCGGCTATTGATTATTTCACCCTACAATTTTGTCCCCAACGTTGGAGGACTTAAGTTAACTACGGTGGGCAGAAATAGCTTTTGAGCACACAATATTTATTTTTGAACCCCTATATGAAGGAGCTCAAAATCTCTTAGCTCCCTCCTTTGTATCCAAAATCAATATCTCGAATTATTTTCACGTCCAACTATTTTTTTTTTATAACAGGACTAATCAACATTCGCGATTTATTTGCTAAATAAAACTTTAAGGGAAATAATACTTAAATTCCTACACAATCAAGTTCAGGTTACCCTACAACGTAAATAAATCTTTTGTATAACTTAATCTGAAATCAACTTTACTTCTATTGAGACAAAGTTGATATTTGTTTAACTTGAATAACTTAAATTTAAAACAGAAATCTGAATAAACTGTAAATACCACCTCGACTATTTCCTAAGTACCTTAGACATTTTTTCTATCGGCCGAATGATAAAGGTTTGGGTAACCAAATAATGTCCAAAGTATTTTTTTTTGTGTGCCACAGTACGGCCTTGACCAGTAAGTACTTTCAATAAAATATTCAGTTCGCGTTCAATGGGTACAGATCTAACACTGGTGCTCTACTCAGATAAATAAAGATTTATTTACGAAATATCGACGATATTAGGAAATAAAAGCAAATAAATACGAAACTCAAGTAACTGTACATGTTATCAGTGCGTGTTATTTGCCTTACTTTGAAGAGAAAAACTTAACAGTTTAGCACAGTTCCATGAACCGGGCACCCGAACAGTTCTATCGATTATAGCACTTGTGCTAATTCAAAAATCCGTTTCGTTTAACTTACTTAGCGACAAATATTATTTACATTCATTTAACAGCTGTCCAGTTATTTTCCCCATTTCTGGGTAAATTCCCCGAGTGTGGCAAGGTAGCGATCGTCTCGGGCTCCAATCGCGGCGAGCGCCCGAGAGCAAAGTAGCAAACGAACCAGTCAGCATCACGTGCGCGGACGTGACGGCCGTGTTTTGTGCCGAGCCGACGGATTATTCACGCGCCATTTGACAGTTATGCCGTGTCCTGTAATGACTATAGTGCATCAAAGTGTAACGTAGTGATCGTTGCTGTCAATAAACAAGTGAGGAATTTGTCATAAAAACGCATTTAAGAAAGCGTAGAGTGATAACAGGGAGGCGGGATGCGAGAGGTGAACGCTCGTCACAGCGGCGCCTACTCTCACCGGCTACTATTGTCTAAGTGCCACGGAATCTTGGTCCTTCCCATCGGATTCCATCGATGAGGCATCCGCCTTTCGACGTGGGCTGCACGCGAAATACTTACGTCGGCGATTAGTCACAAAAACCGAATGTTTACATAGCGATCCAATGGAAACAGATAAGATAAAACATGTCTTTTGATAGTAGAATGTCTTTAGCGGTCAAAATGTTTTTGTCTCCAAATAACTATGGAAATTACGAGCTAGTTTGGCATGCGTTTGCTTGATAAATTATTGTCGATGCTAACTGTAAATAACTCAGCCAGGTAAACGCGCCAGCAAAAGGTATGAGTGGCCTACTTTTAAAAAATGCAAATATTAAACGTGGTAATTATTGACGACAAACGTACTTACAGTTGTTCAGATAATTTTGTCTTACCTACTGTGTTTTGATCAACATCTTATAGTCTATTTATGTGGCATACTGTGGCATTTTCTGATTTCTTGATGATAATAATTATAATAAATTACTAACATTGCAAGTTAATACACATATTGAAATATATGGTTTAACCCGTAACAAACAATTTTTACAAAATTTTCCGGTACTTTAAAATTTAATAAATATACTTTATTATGTTCTGCCTTCTGATAAGGTGTTTGTACCAATTACTGGTTACATATTATTTACAAAAATTATCTTGTATATTGGTTAAGTCCACAATAATTATCATAATATATATCAACATGATATGTGTATAAAATGCTACGAAGTAACAAAGATTTAAACAATTAATAGTGCATAAAATAATATGAAAAACGCAACACAAATACCCAACAAGGAATAACTGGCACCATCTCACAACAAGCATACAATAACAAGCATCTGTATGAATTATCTATTGTACTTCAATGAGGTTATCTTCCAATGTAACTAATATACATTTCCTAACAACATAATTTAATTAATTCTTGTTTGTGTGCTTTAAACAAATTATACAGTCTTGGAAAAAAAAAACAGGAAAATTTCCTGATATTTTTCAAATTAGTTACCATTTATTTAATTTTTGGAGGTATATTTTCTTGCTTAGCCGTAATTAAAATCCGTATTGTATATTCTAAAATAAGGGAAAATACAGTTTGATACGTTATCAAACAGGATAATGTACCTAATTAACAAACAGAGGTTTGTTAAGAGAAACAAAATAACCAATGCGGTATGGACCATAAAACAAATTATACAAACCACAAAAAAATTCCAGCCACGGCTTCCAAAAAAAAAAAGACAAACCGCCAACAGAACATGAATCAAGTTATATACTAAATTACATTCAAAATGAGAATAGGAAACCCGTCCAGACTCGCGAAAATGATCCGTGTCTTGTTTATCCAGAAAAGGCAAACGTCAGAAATAACAATACTCTCGCCAAAGTAGGTTGAAGTAGACCCGATGAAACGCAGTGTGATTAATGGTTGTCCGGTGATACGATAATAAAGAACAGCATAACAGGGAACTCTGTCGGAGCCTATACTTTTGTCCTTCATATATACTTGACCCACTTATTGGGGAAGTATTGCCAAAGCGTACGCTCGTCCAAGTTTTAATTCGGCGGAAACCGATTTCCGATTGATTGCTAATTTTCTTGCATAGACATGTTAGGAAATTGTAGTTCCTAGGTGGGGTCATCAAATAAATGCCCATCTAACCATTGTGATTGCAAACGAAGTCTTGGCACGTTTTATGCTTGGTTTTAATGAATGTAGGTTAAGGATTCAAACAAGCATTTTCTATCGCTTTTAGAACATCCAGCTGCGACTTTTTTTTAATGTAGTTAGCCCACGTCGTAGACATCCAATCTGAATTCGCTTTTGAATCTAGCTGAAGTATTTAGCTTCATTAATAAGCCTTCTCATGGCCAAGAAGCCCAAACAACTAATTGATACAATAATTTCCAGCAAATAGACATGTGTAGAGTCGTATGATCGAAGATAGCAACAATTCCTACGTTACAGTTATAAGTATAAAATAGTATATTTTATTCAAGACTTGGTTGAAACAAGAAACTCTTTGGAAAGTGTGTGTGAAATGCTGATAAGTACTAGCCTGTGAGTGTGTGAGAGTGCGTGCGATGGCGCGGGGTGCCGTGTTATCGTCAACCATCTTGGTATCAATTTTATCGTTACTGGAGTCAACGTTTGCGCACTATACGCCTACATGGGCCGTCCACATACCGGAGGGGAAGGAAGCTGCCGACGCTGTGGCCAACGACCACGGTTTCGTCAACTTAGGAGAGGTAAGATGCTCGATAACATTGCATGATGCTACTATACTTGTATCATAATTCTAATGACTTGTTTCAATTTATGTGTTATTGATTATTGTGAACTTTGCTCCCTGTTCATACATCCATGAGCAACAAGGAGTAAAGTTCACTCGTCCTAAATAGAAAAGGGAGGATCCTCCGATCAGACAGGTGTTTTGTCTGGCGGGCACTTGTCAGCGGTTGAAGTTCGGAAACTATGTATCCTAATTGCACGGTAAACTCTGCTTGCGAGATGTAGAATTCGTGTGACGTCAATATGTCGAGTTGTTTCTTTGTGGACTGTTTAGGTACCGCTACAATTGTTATGATTATATATGTTAAGTCATTTCCAATACAACTTCCAAAATATTCAATACTCTGCTCATTAAACTTTTTCTTCAATAGAAACCCACCTCACGATGTTGCCAAGACTCGATAAGAATACAAAATACTTAAAATCCAGCCAATCGATTCTGTGAAAATGTCATTGTGAAAAGATAGTGAAGTGTAGTGAGCTTTGAGTCAGTCGCAACTGCTTCAGTGTCAATACTTCTATCACTTCACTTTAATTTTCACGGTAGTGAAATGTAACAGAATCACTCTGCAGGATATTTTGGCATGGTGTTAATATTCCTTGCTATTTTGATCAATTAAATCCGAACTTCGGTGGTCTTACACACAAACAGAAACAATCTTATTTCTTTGCTACATTCGTTTATCGATTTGATTTGAAAGTTCAGTTAGTCTAATACTGAAACCCAGTAACTCGGCGACATATTCAATTTTCGAGCTACACTATGCAGTTAGGATTTTGGAATAGTTGAGCACTCCTATGCACCTTTAATAGTCATCATGATCCCAAATTTTAGTCAAGAATTTGGGTGAGCTTCTAATTTAACCAAATGCAGCTAAGTTCCTATTCGTCTATTACGGGAAGCATGGTCTGAGCAAGAATAATGGTATAATTGGTAATACATAAAGTGTGGGTTTTCATGTCAATGAAACAAAACCGGATTCGAGCTCCAGTATTCCGCACTCCGTTTAAAACGGTCATTGCCAGGTTACGAGTTTACTGATCTAACCTTGAGTGGTTAATTTCATGTTTAAAATCAATGGCGTGTTCTGCTATTGTTTTTAACAATCAAAGCTGCGTTAATTTTTGAGTCAACTTCTTGACCATTATTTGACATTGACCGAGTACCTAATTTTACCTAAATTGTAAATAAATTACCAAACTACTTCATTTAGGCATTGTTTTGTATGGAAACCGTAGCGTACAATAATTGTCAATGAAATTTTCATTCAGAATATTATCATTGCAGACCCTTTCCATTATTTTCTTGCATCTTATTTTGAAACATGAAATTCAATTATGTACTTACTTATTTCTGGGAGCCGGACAGGATTCTGTACGCAGCGGCTGGAACTATTAGCAAGGTGATAGTAACTAATTGTTAGAAGGCAGTTGCAGATTATGTAACAAGTGAACCGCATCGTTAACACTGCACTGAGATAAAATTAGTGTGTTATTCCGAGGCAAAGGTTGCAAACTCATGTGTTGTAACAACAGATTTCAGGAAATGTTCCATTTATCATCGCCGCCCACTTCGCCGCAATTCACGAGCTTTCAACATCTTCATAAACATTTTGTTTAATGTACATGCAAATTAATTGAATTTTAACTACGTGCAAAATCCAAATATTTTGCATTCTTGGGACGAGAATACATTCTGCAACTCCGTTTTTAATGTGGCATGGTTCAACAAATGAAAGACGCTTTAACTAATTCTGTATTATGCTTCGAAATCCCCAAAATATATTACATCCTAATATTGAAAAACCCACTTTAGCGTAAAAGATATTACATGACACTGTCATCATCTGGAACTAGGTTCTAAATGTCTGATGAATCAACATACAAGTAGTGATCGAGTGATCTCAATAAAAGGGCATTTGCATGAGATGAAAAGAAATTCTTTAAATTTTAAATCTTCCAAAACATCCAACTCCACGTTTAGAAAGCACTCCCGTGCGAAGTGGGGGAACCAAAATAAACGGGAAAAGTGAGCTTTAAATAAATAACTATTATTTATAAGCGACATCTTCATTTGGAATTTCATCTACTTGTTGATGCCTATTTATATATGCTGGAGTTGTTCTTCCGAGTAACACATCTACTTATAGATGTTGAAAGAGCCAGGCATAAGTCTTCTTGCTAAGTACAATGTTAAGTAAATATAGTGCAAATCGTTACTTAGAAATTTAGAGGATTGTGTGGCGTGAAATACATAAATACCGGGATACACTCAAATCTTCGAGAAACCACAAGTTCTCGAAGATTTGAGTGTACTCCGGTATTTATTAAACTTAACAAAAGGCTGATAATACTGTCCTAGTAATATTGTAAGTGAAACATTACATTTGTGTGATGCCAGAGGGAAGAATAGAAGCTTTGAGGCACACTGAGCTGAGGACAAAAGGGGGCTGTCACTCCAACCATCGCTTCCATGTATCCGATAACAAAATACTGTCATTGGTGCCAGACCTGGGTGACGTCACACGTTCAGAGATACAATACTGGCACATCTGACGTCATAGTATATATTGACAATGTTCGCGAAAATGGGTCTTATGCTTAACGATAACGTCTGGCGAATTTTCTGTAATAAAGTACCATGTGAGTGTAGGATGTTGGTCTTTGTTTGGCTTGCCTTGCTTGGGCGATCAAGCGGAGATCGTTAACGAGTTCATGTGCCTCATACGTAAGATTTGGGACATCATTTTATCATAAAAATATAACCAAAGCAGTTTCGCGAGGCCAGAATCATGCTTCATATTATTACTTTGTTTTATTTGTACTTAAGTCTTAATGTGTTCGGATATTGGACCAGTAACCTTTGTAGTAATTTAGTGATTATATTTTCGTCCATTATGCCTAATGAACTGTGTCCTGCATAAACAAGTTACTGCTTTATTTACAGTTTTCTGAGAAATCTTCGACGCTATAGATACTTTCTTATGTTTAACCCAAAGGTGAACTTCATCGTAAAGTTTTAAATTATGTTATCATTTATTTATAGTTTTATTACATATACGCAAACATGTTGCAGAAAAGTACCGACATATTGATTAATAGCTTTATTTACTTAGAGTTATCTACAATATATTACATTAAAGTTGTTTACGCTGAATGCTATGCCTTCGGTACTCCAATCATTTGAATTAAATTATATTTTACTTTATTGTCAATTTGAACACTTTTTTCTTTATTGTCTTTTCAATTTAGCTTTTCAGCTATATCACCAACTATTGTTTGTTATGTTATTTTCAATTCCAATGTTAAAATACCCAACAGTTGGTTACATCCAAATAATATTCATAGAATCGCAATAGCTGATAGAATCACACAGGTATATAACTACACCTCTGAATGCTGCCGTGTTGCATTGTTCAGCTGGCTGACGAGATGCGACAGACAGACCCTATGTACATACATACGTATGTATACTTATCCTGTGCTACTATTTGTGTCTCACAACCGCTGTAACGTACTCCAAATATCTCTGTGTACTTATTCACCTGCATATGCGTGACAGCCTAAGTATAATTTGTTGGACGGAAGCTTTTACTGGTCACTTCGTTATTTAGTTTATTGTCCCTTTGTCTTTTATTTGGTAAAGAGAATGGCATTTGATTAATAAAATTCCTCTGCAAGTTTGCAATGCATTAGAAAATTTTCATTAATTAAATGGCAATATATTATATACTTTAATTATTTAAAGTGTTTTATTGGCAATAAAGGAATACTTTGGTAATTGTTAAATTCTTTGAGTTAAATGTATGGCAACATTTGGGAGTAATCCTAATGGGTTGACTGAAAACTATTTGAGAAGACGTGTTGAAGATTTATGGTGGTGAGAAAGATTTGAGTGTATCCTAAGTTCTGAGACGTTGGTATTTATCGGTTTGGTGTCGCATGCGGACTGTATTTAGTCTAAATACTTCGCTCTTATTTTTTGCTGACTAGGAGATGCTTGCTTCACAGAGGTGTCTGCGACAACTGGTACCAAGTTAGTTAAAGTAACTACCAAACGCAAGTTCTCGTAGTAAAGTCTCATAGATATGTGAAGCCGTATAGAGGACGGGTCTGAGCTGTTGTGTTGTGATGTGTGCCGGGTACGATGCGCCAAATGTTCTTCACTAGTTTATATAATAATAATAATAATAGGGATGTATCCAAGGTATGAAAATCAAAAAAATAATTAGTCCGTCTTACAGATAATAAAAAAAAAAATTAAGACCCATATTTTTTATTTTGTTGAACTTACCAAAAACTACTGAGGTATAGCGTATTAAAGTTACGGAGTGGGGGCTAATTACATCACGCCGTGGTATATTCTGTAGCAGGGTGTGACGTCATGCGACATTTCAAATCAATATATCTTCCTAAGTATTTGAATGAAAGAAAAAATAAAAAATACGTGTTCAATATTTTTTATAAATCTATCTGATGGGCATTAATTTATTTTTTAGGATACAACCCAATTGTTATTATTTATTTCAGATTCTTCATCCATATAATTTGTTATAACATAAAAATAAGTATAGTTATAAATTATTATTAGTTTCTCATTATAAAAAAAAAAAAAAAAACTGAACAGACGATAAAATGGCGTCTAATGATTATGTTGATAATAAAAAATGCCATAAAATTTGATATAAATAATCAACACTTAAAATATAGACAAATTACTTTAATTTTTTTTTTAATAATTATAAACTAGTGCTTGGCCGCAATCCCGCCTGATGGTAAGCAGTGATGCGATCGTTGCTGGTAAAGCGCGCTAGTTTATTAAGAGCCTATTGACTCAGAAAAACTTAGCGAATAGGAAGGAAGACGGCAGTTGAGCTAGGTGATGCAATGCTAAACCCAACAACACGAACAACGATGCTGCGCCAAAGGGAGAATGATCTGAAGATCCTCCACGACCAAACTCAAAACACAACAACATTAGGCGCATCGTACCCGGTACACATCGCAACACAACTGCTCAGACCCGTCCTCCGTACGGCTTCACCAGACATAATGCCGGAACACGACAAATCGCTTAGCGGCAAGGCTTTGTCTGGTGGGTGGTAACTTCTGCCGGCAAAATGATAATAATGAATGTAATAATTTGCCTATAAAATTCTCATTGCTAGGATTCACAGTCCATAACTAATCAATGCGGGTTGTTGGATGTATGACATCTTTAATTATTCTGAATCTTTTTGTGTTCTTCGTGTCATTTACCTCACGATGCTGTTATCAAAATAAAATTAAACACATGGGTTTATATTTTTTTCTTATAGCTTACTCAGAAACACTGCCCTTTGTCATGTGTACATAAAAGCAACAGCAACTTTCAACATGATGTAGTACTTGACATCAAATTAAATTAATAAAAAATGCGGTACATTCATTACGTCATTCAACCGTGGTTCTCAAAGAATGGAATTACCACTGTAGAGGAATGCCACGTGCTAACCAACGACAGCGTAAGGGAACGACAGGACCACACCCTTTTAAATTTAACGGGCTTTCCGAAATCAATACGTCAATGGCTTTGTATGAGTGATACCTTTTTACATCACAACAGTATATTTTCGTTGTTTTACATATCTGTCTGTGTACCCATTCTTTTTTTAAAATGCACAACGCATTTTGACGCGGTTTTTAATATAATTATTTTGAGAATTTATTCCGTAAGGTTTAATTAAATGTATGAAGTAAAATAATATTAAAACTTCGTAAAGAAATAAGAAATCCTAACGCTTTTGTCAAGTCAAAAAAAAAAAAAACTTCGCTACAAGTCTGCAGAGGAAATTACCTTGACCCCTTAATTTTTTCTTTATGTTGGAGCTCATTATTCTTTGTTCGCTTCCGTTGATACAAAAGCCGGAACGTGCACTCATCAAACTGTCGGCCGGTTGCCAAAATGCGTTGGCGCCGACAAACGGTGACATGTTCAGCGCAAGCCGTGGAAATGGACCACCGCCTTTATTGTACGAGTCATTCACTCCGCGGCAACGCATTTAAATACTTTTTAGGTAATTAGGATGAGAATGTCAACGCTCTCGCGAATTATATGTTTTGAGAAGCTGTTAAGAAAACATATATTGTTTCTACAACGTGTGCTAGTTTTCAGCGATGTTTTGTGTAGCGTCTGCTTCGTTGTAGGCTAGAAACAATAGCGCAGATATCATAGCAGTCATGATATTATTGTTACATTTATAAAACATCCTTAATTTAAATGATGTAACCGGTAGACGAGTCTACTGAAATCTGATTCACAAATCGTCGCGATGGCGTGAGTAGCGTCACCAAAATACGAGAAACGCACGCGACAATTATTTTAACGAAGTCTACGAGCATCTAGTATGGGTAGAAGGTACTATAGAGACGTTTACATCGCCAAATTAATAAGAAATACTTCAGAAGAAGATTGTAAAATTTAAAAATCAATTGTGAAAGATTCTCAAACAATGAGCCGTACGGAAGAAGATTTGGTTTTCTTTCAAATCCATTCTGCAGTCGAATGCGGGGTGAGGTACGGGCGGGTGTCACGACTGTCTTTTGTAAGGGGCAATCGTCGTTGCCTTAAACGTTCTCCCTAGCTGGAGGGAAGGAGGGAGGTACGAGGGGCGGAGGCCCATCTGCTTTTGTGTGTCTGCGGCTTTATCTGCAAGCAGCCACAAACACAGTCTACAATATCCGGCCCCAGTCTCCGCTAAACCGATTGCATTAACTCTACTAAGAAATAACTGCTCCGCAACTGCGAATCACAAAGATATTGCGACAAACCAAAAGTTTATTTTGCTTTACATTAGAATCAGTGAGGGTAATTCAATTTAAAACGGATCATTCATCGTTAGGACCAAAGTTAAGTAAAAAATAAGTTGGTAGGAATTTCTCAAAACTGGGAATTGGTTTTGTTGTTTGAGCAAAAGCAACATTTAATTGGTTAATGGTGGGACAGGCCATTTTTGTTGGGATTGTTGTAATAAGATATAAAAAATAACAATAAAAAATTAATACTAACTGAAGTTTAATTCAAACTAAATTTAAGTGCATTTTTTTCTTACTATTACTTAGTTAAGAAAAGGATAGAAGATAACATATTAATTAAGTCCTGTCAAATTAACATATTTCATAGACATTTTAGATGCGATTAAAAACATGGCGACTAAAAATAAGTCGCTTTACGTCAGGCGCGGACTAATTTGATAGGACTAAATTTTAATTTAGTTTGTGAACAAGGGAATCAGGACTAATGACATGAAATCTAAACTTAAAATTAAATTAAAATTAACTTGACATTGGCTGAATGCACAAACCGTGCGAAGCCAAAGAAGAAAAGAAAAAAAAAAAAATTAAAATTAACCTTACATACTCAACTATCTTCTTCGCAGTCTAAAGAGGTCCACTACTGGACAAAGGCCTCCCTCAAGGCTTTCATTCGATTGGAGGGCATTGCCACAATCCCCACGCTTGGCAGGGGCTAAATTAATACATATTTATAAAGAGTTTTATGTAATTGATAATTCAATCCCCGGGCAAGCGTAACGGCTATTTAACATCACACTTACGACCTTAAGAGGGGACTCTAGTACCGAGGAATTTGAAAAATAGGTATTTGAAAAAACTATTGCCGTCGCGCCGCTTCCAACCTCTCCCCGTAAAGTGTGAAAGGGACAGTTGCAGCTCACACTGATTTTACCTAGAAAAACGTTGAGAAAAAACGTTTCGTAGTCCGCTGTTTTCCTTTTCAAAACATGACAGGCCTCAATTATTTTAATATCAAAATTTAAATTAAAAGTAGACCTATGCTGTTATCATTATCATTTTTGTCAAAAACTGCCCAAATTTGTGTAATAGTCGTCTGAATTTCGCGGTAAAAATGGGTTATTTTTCGGAATTTTGAAATATCATATTTCTTTTATTAATCAAGTTTTGAAAAAAAAAAAACTGTTAGGGACATGTATAATTAAGGGGTTACATTGTAGAAAAAAAATAATTGCTCTAAAAGCGTTATCCACGAAGAAAACAGCGGAATACGTTTCTATAGAGAAAGCACCACTGAAGTTACCTCTTAAGAAGCAAAAACGATGTCATAGCTGCGATGCAACGGGGTAGGTCGAGGGAACAAGGAATTACGCGTGAAAAACTAGTCTATACTAATATATAAAGCTGAAGAGTGTGTTTGTTTCTTTTGAACGCGCTAAACTCAGGAACTACTGGTCCGATTCCAAAAAATCTTTTTTTTTTAATACTTACAAACTAGCGCTTGACTGCAATCCCGCCTGATGGTGAGCAGTGATGCAATCGTTGATGGTAAAGCGCACTAGTTTATTAAGCCCATTCACTTAAAACAAAAACCTTAGTGAATAGGAAGGAAGACGGCAGTTGAGCGAGGTGGTGCAATACCCAACACACTATATACTATTAAACCCAAGAACACGACCAACGATTCTGCGCCAGGGGGAGACTGATCTGGAGACCCTCCACGATCAAACTCCCAACACAACAAAATTTGACGTATCGTACCCGGCACACATCGCAACACAACAGCTCAGACCCGACCTCCGTACGGCTTCACCTTTTTTGCGTTGGATAGCCTTTTAATCCAGGAAGACTTTAGGCTATACAGTATGTTAAGAAAACCGTGTCCGACCCGTGAAGGTGTTGTTAGGTATCGATAACTGATTCTACTAATGGATACAAAACCGGGCTAAACTTAAAAAAAATCCCCCTAAAAAATAAATATTATTTCGCAAAAAAAGCTACCTTAATAAATGTGCATTACGCACCCTTCAGCGGGCGGCGGGCGGCAGGGCACGCGGCACGTGGTCGCATCGCTATTCGCTCATAATAATACCGGTGTTGTCACTTTTTTAAAAATTACCAAATTTCGGGGATGTTGGAATTAATTCGCTGGAAAAAAAGATTATTTCAAAATTCATTTGTATTACTTGTATTTGTACTATGATGATTACGTAAAATTTTATATTATATTTGGTCATGTGTTTACCTAACCTTTATTATCCTTATGGGTCGGACAGGGTTTTCCTAACATACTGTATAACATCACGCTGCAACCAATAGGAGCCGAGCATAACTAACTCTACGCGAACGAAGTCGCTGGCGGCCGCTAGTAATAGATAAAGAAACAAAACCCGTTTGAGTGAAAACAGTTTAATTAATTGGTACTTCAATGAATCTATATCCTTCTAACATTGATATGGGTTCGCACATTCAATCAGATGGGCTAGGCCTTCAATTTACATAGATTAACGGTGTTAAAATTTAATTTAGAGAGAACACGGTCTCGCCAATCGAATCTTCCTTTTGCGATTGAATAATGTATTCAGCTTTTAAAAGACTGGACGGAGATTAGATAGGTGAAAAGATTAGTAGGAGTTTCTACGTAACTAATTATACTTACAAAGATTAATGTAAAATTGTAATAAAGTATTAAATAATTTCAATTAAACGCGCCTAAAAATATTATAACCCTTTTAATATACCTAATGGTTGCCCCTCTTTTGCTGAAGCTCAAATAGTACCTACCGATGTTGGGGTTTGAAAAATACTAATCAGCTAAGTAAAAACTGGTCCAACTTGGATGTAGAGAAAAAATTGAAAAGAGGTAGACTCAACTTAAAAAAAAGTACATATTAAGAGCGTTTGCTACGCACAACTGGCAACGTCGCATTTTAGTGTCATATTTCGTGGTTTTCAATTTATTATATATATATTATATTATACTGGAGCTATATTTTAAAAACTAGCGGCCGCCATTTATTTACTCCGGTATTTGCTCCGTGAGTAGACATTTTTAGAATATAGCTCCGATTAAATGACACTAAATTTTGACGTTGCTAGTCGTGCGTATTAAACGCTCTTAAGCGCAAAAAGTTTTAAAAGGCGTCTAAAAAACGTATTCAACCGTTCTGCCAAATTTTACAAAAAAAAAAAAAAACAGAGGACATAAATCTTTGTACGTTATTTTTTCCATGAAACGCTGAAAATAATATTCTTATTTTAAGTAGGTCAATAAAAGTTTAGAGGATCAATTAAATATTTCCCGCTTTTTTCTGCATAATTATTGCACGTGACAGACTTGGCCAGTAGAACTGTGGCTCTTGTGCAATCACTAACGCACAGCTTCACTAATGAACGTTTCCAATGATTGCTTCATTAGATGTCTCGTCTCTTTCCCGTTTCTGTTTTATCTCTCATAAGTACTTACAAAACAAACAAACTTATCGTGGAATAGATGAAATCAGTGAGAAGTTTTAGTTGTAGGGATTTATTACCTAAAGTTTATTTTAGGTTAGATATGTTTGTTGGATGTTGGATATACTATCGAGTTTGTCTCTCCTAAATTCTGAATTCTTGTAGAATTCTAATTTGCGCGGTAACTGTGTAACTAGGGATTGCAATTGCTGGATCCAGCATACAGCAATCCAGCTGGATCCAGCACCTTTTTAAACATGCTGGATCCAGCATACATCTTGATCCAGCGATGCAGATCCGCAAACATATCAATTTCTATTGTTTAGTTTTGAGTTGCCGCCATTTTGAGGTTGGGAGATAAGACTATAGATAAAATTTGTTTTATAAGGTCTTACTTTCAGACAATTCAAAAAAAGAAGTAGTCTCTTATCGTCAGACTTTAAACTGCTTAATTATTAAGGATTAACGAGCGGAGAGAAGATTATTTCAAAGCTTTTTTTGTTTGATACAAAAATACTATTGATAATTAAAATAGCACAACAATAATGTTACGGTCCTTTTTTAAAAGAATTAAGTTAATTTTGAAAGAATTTGTGAGACTGATTACTACTGATTAGCCGTCCTATCATTAAACATAAGCAATTATTAATATAAATTAAGCATAAATTAATTATTAATTAATTAATTAATTATTAAACATAAATTAATAAGATAGTGCTTTCTTAGAAACGTTATCTTTAATGCTAGGATATGTTTGTTATTTAATTTTATGTTGATTATTTTGATCTCAAATTATTAAAAAACTAAAGCAAATTAATATAAGATTTCACCAAATGAGTGGAAGATTTCAAAGATTATCGTAAGAAGTACAAATTAATAAAAAAATGTCTTAAAAATGTCGTCTTTCAGCTGGATTCAGGTCAATCCAGCAAAAATTCCGCTGGATTGAAAGCGCCGCTGGATTGCAATCCCTATGCGTAACACTACCTATCGGTATCAATTGGCTTTCATTTTCTTCCACAGCATTCATTGCATTATTTTTACTTTAAAAACATAGAAATGCATTGCCTTTTAAATGTAATCGAGATTAATAGTGTGTTACATAATTAGGTCGCTGGTCGGTTGAATTTTATTTTTACGAATTTCACCTCATAAAAAGTCATGTTAATTTTTCTTTGGAGACCTATGTGGCACTTAGTGAAGTTTATATTTATTGGGAGTTACTGTTAAAATTAAATAAAAAGTTTGAGGTTCACTATCTTCTTCGTCTTCTTCTTCAGCCTATGGATATCCACTGCTGGATCCATGGCCTCCCCCAAGGCTTTCCACGCTGACCGGTCTTGTGCTGCCCGCACCCAACGGCTTCCCGCGACCTTCACTAGGTCATCGGTCCACCATGTTGGGGGCCTCCCTACGCTGCGTCTTCCAGTACGTGGCCGCCACTCCAGAACCTTACTGCCCCATCGGCCATCGGTTCTACGAGCAATGTGCCCTGCCCACTGCCACTTAAGTTTAGCGACTCGCAGAGCTATGTCGGTGACTTTGGTTCTTCTGCGGATCTCCTCATTTCTGATTCGATCACGCAGATCCGAGCATAGCTCTTTCCATTGCCCTTTGTGTGACTCTGAGCCACGCACTATAACTACTGCATATTGGATGAAACTTGGTATAGGCAGAGAGCTATGGAAGAAGAAGGAGGAGGCCTTTACTCTTACAGGGGTCCATATAGAAAAAATTTATATTCCCACGGAAAACAAAAACACCGAATTCCACGCGGGCGAAGCCGCGGGCGAAAAGCTAGTATGGAATAAATGGCTTTATTATTATTATTATAACTACTGCATGTAATCATAATGCCTGTATGTAGCCCACTGCTGGGACACAGTTCTTCTCTCTGTGAGAAGAAGTGGGCCGTAATCCATCACGCGGGTTGGTAGTTGTCACATGGATCTAGGACACCGGTTTCCTCACAATGTTTACCTTCACTGTATTGAGAGCAATAATGTTGAAATAATGTACATAAAGTAATTCGCCAGTCTAGATTCGAACCTACAGCTACGAGTCTACGACAGGCAAGTAGAAAGTCGTGGCCTTTTTTACTGGGCCACCACAGCCTTACTGCAATGATTAGGATTTAATCAATGAGGACATCAGAAAAATGCTTAAAGAGAAGAACTGACACTTGACACTTATTCGTACGACGTACGATAACGCCGTGTAGGACAACAATGGCTCTAATCTCTAAAGTGGACTATGGCAAGTAAGAAAGATATGAAATAATCTGGTGCTTCGAATTAGCGTAGTTAACCTTTGTATCCCAATTTACTTGAATGATAAATACCTCCTACAAGGCAACGAGATTCATCTTTATATCTTACACAACATTTTAGCAAATAAAGGTAGCGCACTTGTTACATTACAAAGCAAGCAGCCAAGCCTATGGTAAGCCTAAAATCTTTTGATAAAAACAATTCTTTAATATGTACGAGTAGTACTTTATCAAAAAAGAAAGCGACAGATTCTGTATTCGGTAAGGTCTGGTCTCAAATTTATCTTGGCTCCGTTGACCCGGTAAATTGTCGTCTTAACTTGAGGGAACCATTTATTTGCATTTAGTCCCGATACTAGGCTTGTCTTATTTTATGCAAAAGAGTTTTCATTCGGTTTCAGGATTTGGGACGAAAATGGGAACCTCCCAGCAAATCTCACAAAGAAGTCAAATCAAAGGGGTTCAATAAAGCTTTTCATATTCCTCTCCGAGTGTTTTCGGCTTAAGTCTAAATGTAGTCGCAAAAAGTGAAGTCTGCTATCATGTCTAGCGTATTGTTCATCAGATTTCATATAAACTTTAATCAAACTAAAAGTATCTTGTTTTTGTAGAATGGATCTTAAATCTGGCTTTACTTGTCGATAAACTTTTGGATATTTAGTGACAAGCTAAATTTGACCCTAAAATCTAATAAGATAGATTCAATTCCTAAACTAAGGATTTGTTTATCGTTTTCCGTATGTACAAATCATCATTGTACGCCATTTGATTCGTGGCCAGTACAACACGAATAACTTCATGTTGTAAAAAGAACTGGTTTGGGATCCCCAAACATTTTGAAGGTCAAACGGTAGTTGCTTACCAAATACGGTCTATAGTTATTATACATATGTAAATTTAACAAGTGTTCAAATAATAAATATAATGCTTTTTCAAAATCGAGATAGCTTTTCATCAACAATCTAAATACTTAAAGTTTGTAGTAAAGACGTTACATCTTGTAACGATCCTACATCAAAAATAGTCGTTCCTCTGTAGGCTTTCTGAAGACATAGAATCATCATCATATTTCATCGAAATCAAAACAAAACAATAATCGAAAGGAACGTAAGTAATAAAAAGGCCAGTCCTGTTGTCAGTATGTTAGGGGAGCGATTACGAGTCGATAATAAGGTGGTCCGACATTGGGTCGAAATGAAAAAAACTTGTACCTGGCGTTGTCCTAATGAAGGTCGATGTTGGGAACAGACAAATTATTACCTTCGCCGGATGTTGAGTCATGCATTACAAAGGTAATCACTAAATGGCGAGCCATTTGAGAGGTTCATATAGTATATATTGTCTTTTTTGTATCTTCTATAAAATGGTGGTGGTTGAATAAGTTATCAAGCTTTGCTTTGTTTTTCCTTTTAAAATTTTCCTGTTTTGAAGAAGAATTTTAACATGATCTATAATGTCTGTTATAACATCATCATCAATATAAATTCAGGTATAACATTAACCATTTCAAAGCTCATATTGTTGCTCTTCATCGTCGTGCTTGAAAAAAGGTAATTAATTCTCTGAGGAGTTTTTTGTTTTGTTTTGAAAAGGGATTAGTGGTCGGAACGTAATCGCGGTCCATGCGCTCGCGGTAGGTCGTACGCCGACATAATAATAAGTCCATTTGAAACAATCTGCCTCCATCTCTTTTATTTGCTTTAGTCCATTGTGGTCGTCTGTTTTTTTTCTTCGTTTAGCAGCCTCCTGCCTTTTATTTTATACGATTTTTATCAGTAGGTTCACTACATCCAGGTGGTTTAATTTTGCTCGATGCGGTTCTTTTAGTTTTTTACATTTAGTTTTTTTTTTATTTTTTGTGCTGTTTACCTCAATATATTATGCTAGCTTTTGCAAAACAGAATACACATGTAAAAAAGCTAACACAAGTTTTCTACAAGTTCAGTATCAAAATTTATATGTTCAGAAGTTTTTCCAATTTATTACTTATCGTGTAGTCAGTCTATTATGTATTTTATTTTTCGTTTTTATATTTATATCAGACGGTACAATACTCTTTTGCAATTTGTTAGTAAATAAATGTTATTTTATTGCTTTCTAGGTTAGAAATCTATGAAATAATTTTAAATGGATCGCCGCGAAGTAATGTCCCAACGCTCTCACACCTCATTATAAACAAGTACTGAGCATTAATTAAATCACGTAGTTTGCATATTTTCTGATAGGAAATTAATTAAACTTTTGATGATGTTAAAAGTGATCTTCATCACAAAGGGCGATTTCTGCTTTCGTGGCTTTGGTGATTAAATTCTTGATTATGGCGGTTATCATTGGGGGTAATTATAAAGATGTAGAAGGATACAGCGATAAGTGGGAATGCAAATATATGAATCTGAGTAGAATTCCCGCTCATATAATGAAAAGGGCTAAGTAGCTGGTTTGGCTTCCGTGTGGTATCGGGCTTAGAATAGTACCATCCTATATACTCCAGTGGGTGTCGTAAGAAGCGACTAAGGGAACTCTCACTAGGAAAGCAGGCAGCAGCGCTTGTCCTGTGGAATAACAAATTACTGCGATCTCCAACCCATGCGTGAGGATTATGGCAAATCCCTCCAATGTTATGAAAGCCTTGGGAGAGACCTTTGTCCAGCAGTAAACCTCTATAGGCTGAGAAGAAGAAGAAAAGAAACTGGTTGGTGTAATTTAGACAGGCAGTTGTTATATCTGGTTAGGCAAATTGGCAAATTAGATTAGGAAATCGACCTCAACATTGATGGAAAAAGCTAGGTAAATAATCATGACATTGACAAGTGTCGGAGTGGAGTGGTCGGAGATTTCTTTCTTGTGTAAGCCGTGACTGATCGCAGTAAATGTACGTGCTGTACTGGGGCGCGTACATCGATGGTAGCAGAGCGTGGTTACTAATTTGATTAATAGGGATGTATCCAAGGTATGAAAATCAAAAAAATAATTAGTCCGTCTTACAGATAATAAAAAAAATTAAGACCCGTATTTTTTATTTTGTCGTAATTACCAAATATTACTGAGATATAGCGTATTAAAGTTACAGAGTGGGGGCTAATTACGTCACGCCGTTCTATATTTTGCACCATGGCGTGACGTCATGCGACATTTCAAATCAATATATCTTCTTAAGTATTTGAATAAAAGAAAAAATAAAAAATACGTGTTCAATATTTTTTATAAAGCTATCTGACGGACATTAAATTATTTTTTAGGATACAAGCCAATTAGAGTAACATTCCAGTATTTTGCAAATATTTGATTTTTTATTTTTTGTTGTCGGTAGTCGTAAAATTAAATCTCTGACAAGTGACTCAAAATTAAAATACTCATCTTAAAACTGCTAAGCAGGTAATCAAATCAAATCAAAGCATTTGTTTCAAATAAACCAGTTACAGGCACTTTTCAACTGTCAGAAGGTCGGTCAGTCAGTAAGATGAAGCTAGTTGCCCCTTTCAAAGATTAGGTACCTATGGAGAAGAACGGGCAAGAAACTCCATGGACACTCTTTTAAATTATCAACCTATTGATACAAATATTTGATTACATCATTCATGTTGAAATCAACCGTGTGAGAAAGATGCAGAAATATATTGTACGCTGAGAGCGTCCATTATGGAAAACACAAAAAAATTAAACAACAATTCAGAAATAGCCATTTATCTACTAACAGACTTTCTAAGGATTAATTTCCGGATTAAGATTAAATTAGATAGCGAATTTTTGTTTTAATAAGTAACTTTAGTAACTCCCAAGCCCAAATTATCTATAAGCAAGCCTTATTATAAGACGATTTTGATGAATTACCTTCGTTCCAAGCGTTGGAAGAAACAAAATAATGAAGTACCTAACAACCTTATTAAAGTCAAAATAAGATTTCCTTAGTCTGAAATAAAGTATGCCGTCAGGGAGCGTCAGATAGTCAGATTTCTGAGCAGACAATGCTCGTTTCACTGTCATAACGAACAGTGAAGTAACAAGAAAAGCCGAGGCTTTAGATATGGATGCACTTTCAGCTTCGACTATCCTGCGAAACGTTTGTACAGGCCTTAACTTTAAATCCTGAATTATTAGCGAAGGCACGACTTGTGGAATGTGACAATTATCTTTAAAATTATATCTTTGTTTGGGGAATTGTACGGAGGCTGTTTTATTAGAATAAAAGCGGTTACTACATATTGTGATGATCATTTGTGTATGCAAGTAAAACATTGTGAGGAAATCGACATGTCCTCGAATCAAAAAATCGACGACCTGCTTGGTAGATTATGGCCTACCTCTCACAAAGAGGAGGCCCTTGTCCTAGAAGTGCGCAAATTATATATTATATTCCAGTGGTTCGTTTTTGTTACTCTGTAACAGCGTAACTATAAATAGTTTCGTTCAAAAAAAGTGTTAAAGTATACTGGAAGTGTTAATATTTATTTAACACAGAAATGTAAATGTAAAGAGTTGGACTTAATGACAGGTATTATCTACCAGTGAACCTTTAAAGTGATGCAGAAACAAACAGTGGTACAAATGCCAGCTCATCAAACTACCATAATCTTTCATTTTTTAAATAGATTTTCAACCTTATTTCATTACGGTTTAAGATTGATTGGGAAAATTTGTAATTTTGGGTAGCTTGATCTCCTGGCGTCTGTACATTGTACGGACAAGATATAATAACTTGAACCTTTTACTGACTATTTCATTAATAAGTAAACTTAAAACAAACGTACCATTATGAATTGACTCCTGGTTGTATCAAAGAGCCTTATGGTGCCAGGTCAGCTAAGACTGCAAATATATAGCTTAATGAGTATCCATGTGTACTCAATTAAAACTCATCACGTAAAGTATGTATTCAACACAATACTGATCCACTCCTTTGTTATTCTCACAATACTATTTCTTTAGTATCATTGCGGTTCAGTTATTCAAGCTTCATATTAAACTCCAAGGTTTAATATGAAGCTCAACATTGGCACGTGCGTGCGACAGACCCGTTGTCTATGAACCTGTCGTCCTCCTAATTAATTATCTGTGCTCTGCTCTATGCTCGCAACTTGTAGTTCAGGGGTGGCGAACCTTTTTGAATTAGTGTGCTATTTTGTTGCGACACCAACGCTGCTATATTGTTTTTTTTTTTAAATACATTTCAAGTGATATTAAAAAAAATATATTTACTAACAGCGCCCCCTATGAACGTCATTCGAGCGCTATAAGAAGTTTGTAGCTGTGTATCAAAAATTTTTGTGGCTTAGACGTGCCGTTGTTTTGTATAATATGTTAAATTCTCAGTTATATGATAGGGGAAGGCAGGAATATGATCAAATGTAATCATTTCTAAAGAGTTGATTTAATCATGGACGACCACTGACGGATGGACGTCCACTTCCGGGACACACATATTTTATATTCCTGTATTATCGTGATAATACAGGAATATAAAATGTATGCAAATATACAAATACTGTCCACGATAACGTTATAAACGTGCACGTTTCTCCATGACGTGGACATCCACGATAATATCGGCACACGAATTTTAGAGATCACAAAAGTGCATAATCACTGCCTTGTCCAACGCGTTAAAGGTAGTAGTAGTTATGTAGTACCATTAGTTCCTAGTGGTTTAGCAGTACTCCTGACTGTACATACCTACGTAATTACTTCGTGAGACCATTTGTCATTTAATAAATAACAGTTTTAGCGGCATTCTTACTTAGGGTCTCAGTTAAGATGACTCGAAGAATGTTGCTGTTACGCATGTAAGTATGTAAGTGCTTTGTTTGAATAATAGTTGATTTAAAGTTCGGAGAATTTGAGTCTCTTCAGGTTCTTAGCGGTTTCAAGCGTTTCTGCTTTGTGGTGACTCATTAAAGAATACTTACTTCTAAAGGCGCGTGTGCGATGTTTCTGAACAGTGACCAAACTGAGCCGTCACGCTCGGGACGGTGACGCGAATCACTAAGTTTACTCAACCCGGTTGGTGACACTGAACCACGTGTTTTCGGCGGTGAATGGTATAAACTTGACTCATAAGTACTCACTTCTATCATGTGGTCACCCTCTTCTTGGTTATGAATTCTTTTCTCAATAGCAACTTGGAGCCTTAGATTTAAATAGGATCGACTTCCCACATTGAAGACTTACTTCATTATTACAAAACATGGATTTTATTTAGATTAGGTTTAAACCATCTAGATGTTTATAGAAATATGTATCTAACGATTATAGAAGTGGAGTTCTCTATATAAAAATGACAACATAGTTCGGTACTAAGTTGCCACTTTTGTATTAAGAACTTTGACTTAACTTTAATAAAGTTCTAAATACAGATACTGATTCAAAAAAGGTTAAGTCTGGAACTAAAGTTAGATTTCGTTTTGTAATAAGGGGACAAAGTTTAACTTCTACCTACACTTTCGGGAAATTCACATAAAGCCTCTTATGCAAGTATACGCCGACTATACCTACATATACTGATGTGGTACATCGAATTTGATAAATGATTCAACATGTAAGCAAAGCAATACAAAAGCGATAGCAATCTATGAGATTCCAGTTGCAGATTGATACTAGAATTTTAATTAATAGTATAACATTACCTGCTGATAAATTTATCGCTGAGTAAGCAAGCGGTTACCAAAAGTTGCTCCCACACATCGTATTAATCTGTTTTACGCAGGCGTAGTGGTCGTATTCTGATTTCTGATAAATTGCTCTAACAACGTATTGTAATATCCGGTTTCTGTGATAAATATATTAAATGTAGCGCGTGGAACAATCAATACTCATAATCCGCGTATTCCCAAAATATTTTATGAGAATCTATTGTTTATTTGAACGCGTTAATCTCTTGATCTACCATTCATATTTGATAATTATTTTTTTGTTTGATAGCCCAATTGTCTAAGTTACGCTACAACCATAGGCCGAAAAAGAACGAAAAGAACCGGAAAGAGCTCTGAGTAGTAGAAAATGAAGTAGTTAATACCGCGGGCAGGTATCAAGAAATCGTGGGCGGAAACTAGTATACATATGTATAGAATACTCTCGGAATAGTGAACCAACTGCTTCACTTCATTAATAATACACAAATCACGGTTAATATTTGACTGTTCAAATCTTAATTAGTTCAATTGCTGCTGAACGTACATTGTTGACATTTCAATGCACTTATGACTATTAATAGTAGATACTGTTTGTCATTCAGAATAAATATTTTATAACCTATAACCTCATCATCATCAGCCTCTACTCTTCCACTGCTGGACATAGGCGTCTTTCATGGCACGCTAACAAGCTTGATCCTGAGCAGTTCTCCGTCAGCTGCTACCAGCCACATTTTTGATGTCGTCGCTCCATCTCGCCCAAGGGCCTCATACGCTACGTTTGCCGAGACGCGGTCTCCACTCGAGGACTCGTTTACCCCAACGGTTGTCGGTCCGGCGGCATATGTGACCAGCCCATTGCCACTTCAGCTTGCTAATCCTCTCAGGTATGTCGGTGACTTTGGTCCTCTGTCGGATCACCTCATTTCTGATGCGGTTCTTCAGAGAGACGCCCAACATAGCCCGCTCCATAGCTCGCTGAGCGGCTTTAAATTTATGGACTAGTCTGACCGTTAGTGTCCACGTCTCGGCTCCATAAGTCATGACGAGTAGGACGCACTGGTTGAAGATTTTAGTCTTCAAACATTGGGGTATGGGCGATGAACGTATAACCTATAAGCCTAGAAAATATATGTTTCTTGTGTGGGGCAAATAAAGTATCTGAATCTGATCAAGCAAGGATGGCATTTTTTTCAGATTTTTGTACCTTATGGTATGGAGCAATTCCTATGCGTGCCTGACTCACACAGCCGCTGTTTTAATGACATTTAAGCTTTTGAAAATGTCATTGCCAAACGTTTTTTTTATTACATTCGATACTTTTCATAAAAACTTTAATGTTTTGAGAAAGGGACCCATTTTCCTCACATTCACTGTAATAAAAGTGTAAAACTGTATACGTATTGTGAATCTGTGTGAAAATAGCACGTGCTAAAGGCGCCATTGTTAATCTCCTACGAGTGAACAATATGCGTCATGCATTACAGAACTTATTACGGCCTGGAGAACACGCACTAACGCGACAAAAGAATGATAAAGTGGTTTGATGTAAACTCCGTTTTTTGTGCTAGCTTTTGCCAGTGGTGTTTTACCCGACCCTGGTCGAATAACCTCAATGTTAGACGACCAGAGATCTGAAACTTGTACAGACGACAATAGCTCAAGCTACCCGAAACTGTCAAATATTCCCAATCAACATTGAGCCTTAATTCTTTAAAGATTAAATTGAAAATCTAATAAAGAAATCCGACTAAATTTAATATTTAATTCTACCAGCTACTTAGCTCCTGGGGAGGGGTATGCTCTAGGTACTTACTAGCTTTTGGCCGTTGCGTTACCCGCGTGGAGGACGGGATAAAAAAAAAAATGTGCTGTTAGGCCTTTCATACGAAAGAGTTTTCTTTTATGGAGAACCTCTTATACAGTATGTTAAGAAAACCCTGTCCGACTCGTGAAGGTGTTGTTAGGTATCGATAACTGATTCTAATAATGGATACAAAACCGGACTAAACTTAAAAAAAAAACCCTAAAAAAATAAATATTATTTCGCAAAAAGAGGTAACTTAATAAATTTGCGTTAAGCACCCTTCCGCGGGCGGCGGGCGGCAGGGCACGCGGCACGTGGTCGCATCGCTATTCGCTCATAATAATACCGGTGTTGTCACTTTTTTAAAAATTACCAAATTTCGGGGAAGTTGGAATTAATTCGCGGGAAAAAAAGATTATTTCAAAATTCATTTGTATTGGTAGGTACTATGATGATTACGTAAAATTTTATATTATATTTGGTCATGTGTTTACCTAACCTTTATTATCCTTATGGGTCGGACGGGGTTTTCTTAACATACTGTATTTTACCCTAACTTTTTGTTTTATTTGTCATTTTAGGGGCAATCAAAATACGCATTCTGTGAAAATTTCAACTGTTTTCGTAGAATGGTTCATGATATGAGAGCCCAACGCCATTGACCCGGGCCTGCACTCTTATTGAGTAACACATTATTACAATCAATTTGATTCATTTTAAAGCATATTGCTAGTTCAATGCTCGATATGTTCAAAAATGTGTCTGCTCAACAACGTAAATAACGCAATGAATGTTGTTGAACTGTCAAAATGAAACAAATTGCTACTGATAGTGTGTTACGCAAATACCCTATACGTCCTTTTTGGCCGATCGGCGAGCTACCCATTACTCGCCGCTCGCAAACCCGTGCCTATGGTAGCCTAGAAACATTATGATAAAGTGACAAATGACGATACACTTCTGTCGAATCAATCAGGGTTACAAGCGTGATGTTATGTTACTTAGTAGTACACAAGTTTTCTAGTAAACCCAGCGGTTGTACCTAATTAACGTGAAAAACCAGTTGAGATGCTCACGAACGTACAGCTAAGACGGGGGTTACTGTTCCGCTTCTAACACTTCACAAATCTAATCCTTTACCACAGCTTAATCTTTCGCGAATAGCTCGTGCCAACATGGTTGTTATTTTATATTCTATACGGACTTTATGCACCACTAATTTAGTACCGAATGATGCTAAAGAAAAGAGTTTGGCGTCTGGAGGACAGATGTCGATATTCTGACTGCTCGTAACGACGGTAGTCGAAGGCAATCGAATGGCAGAGCGTTGGCTTCAAGGCATAGTAATTTTTCTCCAAAGCACTGATCAGTCTCAATTTGTAACCAAAGGATGTTCGCTTTCGCCACAGTTAAGATGTTTAGACGCATCGTATGTGATAGCTATCTTTAGTACTGAGAGAGCGACGAGGAATTGTTCACATTGTAATAAATATAATCCGTCAATTTGCTAATAACACGCTCTGTAAAATCTTGTCACGAAACATCAGCATTCACGTGTACATCCAGTTATACATATAATATTTTTAATAATACTGAAGTTCGGATTACACTGTATTCATCAATACGATATGTAATGGAATCCCACAGTTGCTAAGCAACATAACACTTAAGTAGTCGTAATCACGTATGTGGTCTAAATTCTATCAATAAATGATGGAATATTGGTCTGGGACGGATTTAATCTTACTGTGCCGTTAGGAGACATGAATTTATATACCACGGAGCTATCCTATTTCCGACCGTTGCCGGTAGATTATTCTATTTATAAAATATACAGATACCGGCTCCAATTACCTTGTTCACAAAATAAAGTAAATTTAAGCTTAGTGAATTTTATTCTTTCTTTATCATGAAATAAAAAACGATTTTTGAATAACTTATAAACCACGTAATATGGGCTGGTGACCGCAACTTTATGACAATGCGCGTCTGAAGACATCGCTGCTCCATTCTGGGTTTGGAACGCGAGACTCGGACTGCCCTTGCATATAGGGAATATCAAATTACATAATGTGTCATAATAATGCATGGTATTTTCAAGTCTTAAAAGGAAACAAAGATTACCATGCTTACTTTACGGTTGCTAAACCTGGATATACACAAACAAAGTAAGACAACAAATTAAATGTACTCAAACAGTAATGGAAAGGAGCATGTTGTAAATCAAGAAAATTCACAAAGTGATGAATCTAACCATTAGACAAAAAACCAAAGTGGAAGTGGACCGGACACATCTCACGGTATACAGACAAAAGGTGGACCATCAAACTACGTGATGGAAAGGTCCTTCAGGAAAAAGAAGTGTTGGAAGACCAATGAGATGGTGGGCTGAAGATACTATCCAAGTAGTAGGAAACGATAGGATGAAATTTGGTAGAGAAAGAGAGCTATGGAAGAAGATGGAGGAGGCCTTTACCCTTACAAGGGTTCATATTTCATCTTCAGATACTAATATTACTTAAGCAAACTTATTAACAAACTACTAACAACTTGAAATATGAAAAAATATGGAATAAATGGCTTTATTATTATTTTCAATTGTTGAATTATTCAAAATCAGTTTTGTTTTCTTTTACTAATATTTAGGAATCATTGGATAGATGTAATGGGCTGTATTTGTACAGCGTACAACTTTTTAAAGCACTTTATATTTGTTTACTTCTACCGTTAAGTTAAAGAAAAAATGGGCAAGATCAGCCTATAACATTGCCACTGTTGGGACAAAGACCTCTTCGACAGGAAGTAGGCTTTAATCTTCCATGAAAGACTTGTACAGGTTAAGTTTTATTATAATGTTATTAGACTCTTTGCATAGGGAATATAAAGAAGGATAGCGTGTGATTCATATTTGAAAGAAACATCTATCAAATAATGAGAGAAATCTTCATTAGTGTTCATTACTATACATAGTATTGTATAAAGTCATGTGTTTTTTTTTAAATGAACAGACAGCTGTGCTACGGGGGAGTTTGTTCCGCCACTTCTTCTTCCCAGCGAAAGTAATAGAAAGTGTCGATGGGTGAGCATTTTGGGGGACTGTCTCATGAAATATTGACTTTCAAAAAGTGCTGATTCTCAGTCTAATTTGAATAAATAACTTTTGATTTTTCATTATCTGTAATATAGACTTTATGGAAAAGCAAGCTGTTAAAACTATAGATTACTGACAAAGGCATGCTCTTTGAACAGTCAATCTAAAGAAATAACTTTTTAAAAGATAGCATATACGTTCTAAAAGAAGTCGTAAGTTTCATGGCAATGTAAACTTTTTGGTACAGCAAGCTTAGCATACGAATAATAACTGCCAAATCCATCGGATAAACAGAATACGACAGCCTGTTCTTTGAAACGACAATCTACAACTATACAATATTAAATGACACTGCTTACAAGTAATAAAATATAAATACATTAATGAACTTAATCTATTTGCAAATTAAATTAAGATTCCCGAGGAAAGAGAAAGAGAAATAACCCTTGGGCATTTTTGCTTCCAATTAACGTCCCATGTATCTCCTTAATCAACAACAAAATTAATTATTGTCGTTTATTTTGTTCTTGCAATGGCTCCATGTTTTAATTGTTCAACCATTTGTGTGATAAGACTTTCAGGGCTGTTCCGAATAGGCTCGCCACAATAGCGGCGGTAAAGAGGGGTCTTTGAGGAATGGCTAGAGAGCGCTGGCCGTCGCACAGCCAAGTGAAGAAATACGGGTGAGTCAGTAAAAGTCTGAAACGCCCTTCCGCTCCGCCCAGAGCGGGAAGAGTCATTTGATGATTTCCCATCCCAACAAAAAAAAGGGCTGTTTCGAATATTTCTGAATACACAATACAATATAACATGAGCAGGTGTGGCCTAATGGTCTTCGAACCCCGCCAGATGCTTTAATTTGTGTAAATTATTTCATCGCCACTGCTTTCAAAACGGTGAAGGAAAACATCGTAGAAGGAAACCGTTCTAGAAGGAAATCTTCGAAGACATGTGACATCTACCAACCCTCACTGGTCCCGCGTGGTAGATTATGGCTCACCCCCTCTCACCTATGTTCCAGGAGTGGGAAAATTACAGGAGTATGTAATACAATTTCCTACTACTAGTACTCACGATATTTTTGAGTGAAACCTTTTTGGATAATCAGCTACAATTGGGTTGTATCCTAAAAAATAATTTAATGTTTATCAGATACATTTATAAAAAATATTGGACACGTATTTTTTATTTTTTCTTTCATTTGTCGCATGACGTCACGCCGTGGTACAAAATATACTACGGCGTGACGTAATTAGCCCTCACTCCGTAACTTCAATACGCTATATCTCAGTAGTTTTTTGGTGATTTCGACAAAATAAAAAATACGGGTCTTAATTTTTTTTATTATCTATAAGACGGACTAATTATTTTTTTCATTTTCATACCTTGGATACATCCCTATAGTCTTATTAAATGCTTTGTTTTGTTTCGTTAAGGAGGGTAGGATCATAACCGTCATTATCCTCTCAGCGTTATCCCAATTAAAATGGATGTCATAGAGTTGGAATAGAGATACATTGCGCGAGGGAGTGGGGGAGAAATATGAATTTTATCTGGACATCGTTCGCTGTCCATCTAACTTTTTATGAAGATCGCTTTGCTATATTTGCTATCTTGTTCTGGCATGATGTCTGGTGAAGCCGTACGGAGAACGGGTCTGAGCAGTTGTGTTGCGATGTGTGCCGGCTACGATGCGCCAAATGTTGTTGTGTCGGGAGTTTGTTGTGGATGTCCAGATCAATCTCCCACTGGCGCAGCATCTTTGGTCGTATTGTTGGGTTTAACATTGCATCATCTCGCTAAACTTCCTTCCCATTCACTCGGTTTTTTGATTGAATAGACTTAATAAACTAGCGCACTTTACCATCAACGATTGTATCACTGCTTACCATCAGGCGGGATTGCAGTCAACCACTAGTTTATAATTATAAAAAGAGCTATATTTGAGTCATATCATTTCTTTATAGATACATACATGGGCACTAAAACATTTGTATTATGAAGGAACCTAAAGTCAATGGACTTAATATTGATCAAACGATTACGACAGACCGCATCCCAATAGGGTATTTGACTAAAAAAAAAACTAATTAGTCCGTCAGTCAGATTTCCAAAAAATACTAGACACGTATTTTGTTATTTTTTCCTATAAACAAAAAATGAAGACGACACAGTGCGTTTAAAACTCGTGTGACGTCACTGCATGCTACACTTTTTAGCGACCAGTGACGTCACCAGCCACCACTCCTGATCTTTGATGCCTTTTATATTTGTAAATTTTTATTGTTTTGATAAAACAAAAAATACGCTGCTCGCTAAAAAGTGTAGCGTCCAGTGACGTCACACGAGTTTTCAACGCACTGTGTCGTCTTCATTTTTAGTTTATATGAAAAAGAAAAAATACGTGTCTAGTTTTTTTTGGAAATCTGACTGACGGACTAATTAGTTATTTTTAGTCAAATACCCTATTGGGATGCTGTCTGTCGTAATCGTTTGATCAATATTAATTACGTTGAATATGGGTCAAATTATCTACTTCACTGTTCCTCACATACGTATAGACATACAATTAATATAAGGTAAAGTCCAAATGTAATTTTTATTTATGTTATTTCAATTTAGATGAATATCAACTTTAAGCTGATATAAATTAGGTTGATTTTCGAGTGACAGGGATCCTTGAAACAGTTACAAAAATGTTTGAAGCGGTAGGGCAAACTGAACTTTATTATGTAGCAGATAAAGAATATTTTTTATAAAAATAGATTTTTGGGCAAATAAGTTTCAAATGCAAATTAGAAAAATCCTTATTGCTTTCCCCATTGGACTCTTATTTTCGTGTCGACGGTCGGTACTCTTCCTTGTTGTTTCTTTTTAATATGATTTTAGTCCCGCACGTGACAACGTTCATTACGGTTTCAGTGGCATTTTAGGTTATCCAAGGTGTAGGTGATCGGCCACTTATAGCTGCCGTTCACAGGCTGTAATGCCGTTATCCAATACAAACTAAAAAATGGATGCCATTTCATAACTATAGCTCTTATGCGAGTGTCTGGCGACTCTGAGCAGTTGTGTTACGATGTGTGCCGGGTAAGATGCCAAGTGTTGTTGTGTCGGGAGTTTGGTCGTGGAGGGTCTCCACATCAAACTCCCTCTGGCGCAGCATCGTTGGTCGTGTTGTTGGGTTTAACATTGCATCACCTCCCTCAACTGCCGTCTTCCTTCCTATTCACTTAGTTTTTGAAGTGAAACTTCTTTACGCACGCTTGACTTGGGGAGTAAGCTGGCGAACGCGTGACGTAAGCGTTACGAAAAGTGATCGGTGCAAAGCGAACGGAAGTTAAGTGGGGGATATAAGCACAGAGGCGCCCGTGGCGCGAGCTTGGTACTACAAGGTCTACAACGAGTTTTTTTTTTTTTTCAATAAAAATAGAAGATCTATGCAAAAATATTAATTTACCAATGAAACCATGAAATAAATTTAAATATTTATAGAAAATTAATATATGTATATGTGTATACATGTATATATTGTACACACATATATATATATATATATACATACAGATGGAGCGAAAGAAGTTTCACTTCAGTCGTGTGGTCATAAGCACACTCGTTTTTTTTTTTGAGTAAATAGGTTCTTAATAAACTAGCGTGCTTTACCATAAACGATTGCATCGCTGCTCAACATCAGGCGGGATTGCTGTCAAGCACTAGTTTATAATTATAAAAAAAAATGCAACTGATGGTAAAAAGTCTAGATAAAAGGTAAGTTATAAGCACTTAGCCACTTTTTTGTTCAGTAATAGGGATGTTTCGTGGGTAAAAAAAAATATTCTATTTAGTCATTCAGATTATAGAAAAATATTGGATACGTATATTTTGTTTTATCAAATCAATAAAAATTTACAAATATAAAAGGCATCAAAGATCAGGAGTGGTGGCTGGTGACGTCACTCGTCGCTAAAAAGTGTAGCATGCAGTGACGTCACACGAGTTTTCAACACACTGTGTCGTCTTCATTTTTTGTTTACATGAAAAAAGAAAAACTACGTGTCTAGTATTTTTTGGAAATCTGACTGACGGACTAATTAGTTTTTTTTAGTCAACTACCCTAGAATTTTAGCGTAATAAACATAGTCAACATGGCAAGTCAACGGCGCGTGTTTATTTCTGAATCCATAGTTTTTTTTTTTAAATTTTTTATTTATTATAAACTAGTGCTTGACTATAATCCCACCTGATGGTAAGCAGTCATGCAATCGTTGATGGTAAAGCGCGCTGGTTTATTAAGAGCCTATTCACTCAGAAAAACTGAGCGAATGGGAAGACGGCAGTTGAGCGAGATGATGCAATGTTAAACCCAACAACACGACCAACGATGCTGCGCCAAAGGGAGATTGAAATTGATTGAAGACCCTCCACGACCAAACTCCCAACACAACAACATTTGGCGCATCGTACCCGGCACACATCGCAACACAACTGCTCAGACCCTTCCTCCGTACGGCTTCACCAGACATCACACCGGAACACGACGAATCGAAGTAGAAAAATAATGCATATAATTATACAGAAAGGTAGAGATTTTTTATAATATAATGATTAATCTAGGAAATAATCTCATCTGGTCAGATCCGTGATAATGGCTGTAGATGCTCCTATTTTGCAGCGTATCTATACTAATATATAAAGCTGAAGAGTTTGTTTGTTTGAACGCGCTAATCTCAGGAACTACTGGTCCGATTTGATAAATTCTTTTTGCGTTAGGATAGCTCATTAAACCAGGAAGGCTTTAGGCTAATAACATCACGCTGCGACCAATAGAAGCGGAGAATAACTAACTCCACGCGAACGAAGTCGCTGGCGGCTGCTAGTTTGTAATATAGTTACTATGTTTTACGTTGTTTTGTACTTTGTATATTTATTGGTGAATAAATAAATCTATACTAATAGCTTCGGGCCCGATTTGAAAAATTCTTTTTGCGTTGGATAATTCATTATGCCATTAAGGCTTTAGGCTGTGTATCACCACGCTGCGACCAATAGCAGTCGAGCATAACAAAAATTTAAAAGGTATATATATTTTAGGATTTAAACAAAATCATCAAATAATTAATTAAATCCATGAAAACGAAGTCGCGGGCGGCCGCTAGTAAATAAATAAAAATGACAGTAGATAAAGGCTGTAGACAGGAGTATGATTTTCCAACAATTAAGACATGTAGGGCAATTTCGTAACACAGTAACCACAGGTTTAATTTTCTGTAACAACAGGTTTAATTTTGACAGTTCTATAGCATTCATTGTGTGATTTACCTTGTTAAGCAAACACATTTTTCGCACATACAGGGTGTATCTGACATCGTAACGCAAACTTCGCGAAAAGGCTGGACCACATGCCACTAATAAAATTATGATAATCATTCATGTCGTTAATGAACGGTTACAGAAATAACAATGTTTAAAAAAAGTGTCGGCTCGGCATTTGAACGTTGCAAGCGTGCCGCCGTGCGGGTTTTTAGGTATGACGTTGATCCCTGATGTGAACTCTATTAAATCAGCTGTAAAGATAGTTTTTCGAGTTTTGTTTTCATTGCGCTTTTTTGTGTAATTAGCGAATTAATTAATTTTTACTTTAAAATCTTATTGGGTTATAAAAGTATAGTAATTATGAACGGTCTAAATTGAAAAACTCTACATATACTTTTTTTTAAATCATGAAAAAGCCGACGAAAAATTCTACTACTGGGGGGTTTAGAATCATGTACTGGATCCATGGTCCTCGTTTGTGCGTCGATGTCAGATACACCCTTTATAGAACAATGGATTAGCAATATGCTTCAAAATGATTCCAATCGATTGCAATAGTGTGTTTGCAATTAGGGTGCTGTAGAGTGATTGCGTAGCACACTATCAGTAGTAGCGATTTGTCGTGTTCCGGCATGATGTCTGGTGAAGCCGTACGGAGGACGGGTCTGAGCAGTTGTGTTGCGATGTGTGCCGGGTACGATGCGCCTAATGTTGTTGTGTTGGGAGTTTGGTCGTGGAGGGTCTTCAGATCAATCTCCCTTTGGCGCCGCATCGTTGGTCGTGTTGTTGGGTTTAACATTGCATCGCTCAACTGCCGTCTTCCTTCCTATTCGCTCAATCTGAGTGAATAGGTTCTTAATAAAGTAGCGCGCTTTACCATCAACGATCTCATCACTGTTTTCCATCAGGCGGGATTGCGGTCAAGAGCTAGTTTATAATTATTAAAAACAAAAACAAAACAATGGTCGTGCGTCGGAAAGCACGTTAAGCATTTAGTCCCGGTTGCCATCCGAACATCTAATGGCAGTCATTACGGGTTGTTGGAGCCCTCAAAAGTCCAACAATTGATCTAACTGCAATGCTTCGATATCGCCTTCGCGTTGTGGAGGTCAGAAGGCAGTCGTTTCACGGAAAGTATCGAAGTTTAGTCAAAATCAGCAATTAGACTGGTAAAGCGGACCCCAGACTCCAAAGCTGATAAAGCTTCGGATGCGACTGGGATTAATAATGATGACTATCAGTAACATTTTGATAGTTCAGCAATGTTCATTGCGTTATTCACGCCGTTGAGTAGACAAATTTTTCAAAAATATGGGGTAATGAATATGCAATAAGTTTCAAAATGATTCAAATTGCTAGCAATAGTGTATTTGGAATTAGGGTGTTGGTCTGATAAGAGCACGATACTCGCACCGGGCATTGGATGGGTCAGTAATTCCCAACTTCGACATTATTGTCTCTTCTTATCTGAGGAAACCATTTAATAATTTTATTTTAGGCAAACAAAATAGAACCTTAGTTGGGTCGACTTTCATTTACATTTTAATTACTAATCATATTTGTGACACGCGTGGTGTTAAGAGTTAATTAATATCCCAGAACAATTTTGTGAGAATAATATTTATAATGAATATGAAAGATATACACTGGATTATGATTTACTTAAATTATGACGAGTGTAGCCTGTAGGTTTTGAGTTGATAAGAACAGTGCCGGATTAGCCATATAGCAGGAGTAGCAAATGCTACGGGCCCCGCGCATTGGGGGGGCCCCGCGCGGCCGCGCTCCAACTCCTATCTGATCGTAAAAAAAAAAAAAATTAGATAGGAACCTAAAAATAATTTGCATGACTTAAGCGTGAAGCGCTTAGGCTATGCTTTACTCCCATCTGAAAATATAAAACTCGATTTCGTCACGTTATATTTTATCTGAAATTAAACCACATTTCTACCCTTCAAGCGGCCAGATTTTAATTTTTTTATATAGGTATACATTTATTTTGCGAGTTTACGTAGCCGAGATTGTACTTTTTTATCGATTTTAATATAATATAGATTATCAGTATTTCGAGAAAAAGTAGGCAAACTATTTAAATTTTATTGACTCAGTCACGTGGTCAGTCACAATCCAATCTACTGTGGTTGGTTGATTTATTATAAAATATAGATTCATTTTATGAGTGAATATAGCTGACCTTTTTTTGAATCGATTATCATATCGATCATGTTTCGAGAGTATTGAAAGCTAATAACGGTAGATTAAGAGCAAGGTGTTTCAGAGTCTCAAGTAAAAAGGCGGGTAAATTAAACATGAACTATTCAAATTATAAACAAAAAGTTATTCAATTAAAAATTACACATTTTATGTGTTCGTCGACATTTAATTTCCTTGAATATCTTTACTATAAAATAAGTGCTTAAGGTATGCATATTTGGATATTTTGGATTTTAAACGTTTTTTAAATTACTAAAGGTAGGTGTAGGACTGTAGGTATAATACCTACCACGAGAAACGTTGGTATCAAAATCTACAACAATAATTTTAAATTGTACCACATTTCTAAAATTGAGCGCTGGCCACACCACACGTTATGTGTTGTACTAGTTGCACTGCACTACACACAAGTTGGCAGCACTGCAAAACTAATAGGGGAATTCCCTGACATTGTCATCGATCGAGCTAGTCGTAACTCGAACAAATAAAATAGGATTCTATTGACTATCAAACAATAAGAAATTGCTATACATTTACCTTTGGCACAACGTAAAAAACTTTTAAAAGCATTTTAGATGTGAGTCATTCTTGAGAAAAGTTGTTTTGACATTGCTTCGAGTACTGTTTTCGTGCGTGACGTAGCGCTGTGTGCAACTCATTCAATTATCTTTTTTAAAACACAATAGAAGAGTTTCTGTATGTACAAAGGCAAAAATATCAACGAGAATAACCTCACTTAAGGTAAGATATTTTACTAGATATGTTTTGCGTATTACAAATAAATCGCATTTGTCAAGTTAATTTATTTTTAAATTTAAAATTTAAAAAAATATTTGTCTGACCGTAGGTAACATGAGCAGCAGATCTAGAGATACGGGTCGGCACTACGCTTCTGGAAGTGCTAAGCGTAAAGCAAAAGATGAAAAGGAAAAAAAGAAAGAAGCTGTTCTATCAAAAACACGTAAGCTGATCGAGTATTTTAATGTTCAGAGTGATGTTGCTATTGTTGCTGAATCTACAGAAAGTAAATTAGAAAATACAGAAGTTGCATCTCATTGTACATATGATAGTGGTACTACTACCGTTTCTGATGAAGCTACATTTTCTATAAATGATGTTGTAGTTGAAGAGACAGCAATTCCTCCTAATTTAGCTATATCATGTTATAGCCGAAGAGAAGTTAAAAGTACAGCCAGTCCTCTCAATCTAGAGTCGTCCTGTTCTAACCAAGAAGTAGTCGATGGTATATTATTACTTGATTCTAATGTCCCTACAGTTTCAAGTCAAAAACAAAACGAAAGTAAAATATACTCCAAAGATATTGGTGAATGGCCGAGCAACTTTGATAGAGATTATTGGATTGAAAAAGGAAACAGCGAACTGCAACATATGAATAGTGATTTTTTGTCTTCAAAGAAAATTTACGAAAACGAAAATAAGCCACGATTCTGCCATAAGTCATTTTTCACCTAAGTATAAACATAAACTAACGAATAAAACTCACGCCAGAGACTGGTTGTGTTATTCGGAAACCAAAGGACGACTTTTCTGTTTTGTTTGCAAAGTTACGAATTCAGATAGTTCGTCACCACGGTTTACGAAAGACGGATTAGACGACTGGAAGAATGCGCACAATTTGTTGACAAGACATGAAGAAAGCACTCCGCATAGACAAGCCATAATTTCGCTGTTAAACCTCATAAAGAAGAATACGCGTATTGATTCTCAACTTGTGAGCCAAATTGAGACTGAGCAAAAGTATTGGAGGCTACTCTTAAAACGAATCATTGCAGTAATAAAGTTTTTAGCAGAACGAGGTCTTGCGTTTCGAGGAAGTGACGAAATTGTTGGTTCACCTCACAATGGAAATTATTTAGGCTTGCTAGAATTAATAGCCCAATTTGACGCTTTTATGGCTCAACATATACAAAATCATGCTAATAAAGGAAAGGGGCATACGTCATATTTATCAAAAACAACTTGTGAGGAATTTATTCATCTAATTGCATCAAGCATACTAGATCAAATTATTTGCGAAATTAAGAGATGCAAATACTACTCAGTTTCATTGGACTCTACTCCAGATATATCGCATGTAGACCAACTGACTCTGATAGTGCGCTATGTTCTGCCATCTGGACCAGTGGAAAGATTTGTTAAGTTCTTGGACATGGAAGGTCATACTGCTGAACAACTCGCTCAAAGTTTACTAGATTTCTTAAGTGAGAGTGGCATTGATATCAAAGATTGTCGTGGGCAAAGCTACGATAATGCCAGCAACATGAGTGGCAAATACATCGGCTTACAAGCCAGAGTTAAGGAAATAAATAAGTACGCTGAATACATTCCCTGTCTTGCACATTCATTAAATTTGGTTGCTAAGTGCGCTGCAGACTGCTGTACAGAAGCATTACTTTTCTTCGATTTCATTGAAAATCTCTATACATTTTTTTCCGCTTCTACCTATCGATGGAGTCGTCTTACGAACGCACTTAAAGATTCTACCTTAAAAATTCCGATTTTGAAACGGTTATCGGACACTAGGTGGTCAGCCCGAGCTGATGCTACGAAAGCACTTTTATGTGGTTTTATTACTATTAAGCAAGTTTTGGAAGACATTTTCAACGACGTGGATCAAAAAGCGGAGTGCCGTAATAAAGCTTACGGACTAGTTTCAACGATGAATAAGCTAGAAACGGGAATAATGACAATTACATGGAATGGAATCCTAGAACGCTTGCAAGCGACTAGTGCTTCGCTGCAGTCGTCTGATCAAGACCTTAATACGGGATACGCCCTTTATGAATCATTATATAGCCATGTCCAAGCAATGCGATCCACATTTTCAGATATTGAGGTAAGAGCCAAAGATCTGACCAACTGTGAAGAATACCAGCAACAGACATCAAGACGAATCAAGCGAAATACAAAGTACGACCATTTCAGCGGCTCTACTACACTCGACGACTTTGTTGAAAATCAAACACCTGGACAACGTTTCGAAGTTCAGGTGTTTATTGTCATTATTGATAACGTACTGTCTGCTTTAACTAAACGTATGAAGGCATATCATAAGATTACTAGTGTTTTTGAAGTATTTCGACAGCTAAAATCTCTTACAACAGAAGAGATTTTGGAAAAATCCTCAAGTATGGTCAGTGCTTACGAAGATGATTTGGAGAACAGCCTAGGTGGCGAATTAGTGCAGTTCGCAGAGCTGTTGAAAACAGATGTGGCTACTGTTATTGACAGCACGAAACAGGAGCCTCTGGAACAGCAATTTTATAAACTTTTATTAAATAATTCTTTAGAATCGTGTTTCTCAAACTTAGAAATTGCCTTGCGCATTTACTTGTCTCTCATGATCACTAACTGCAGTGGCGAACGTTCTTTTTCAACATTAAAACGTATTAAAAATGAATTAAGGAACACGATGGGCCAAGAACGTCTTAATCATCTCACTTTGTTGAATATAGAGCATGATTTGCTTAAAGAAGTCGATATTGAAAGTGTTATCTCTAAATTTGCCCATATTAAATCCAGAAAAGTTTATTTGTAACAATTTTGTTTTATTTAATACCCTAAACTTGAGAACCTAAAGCAAAGCAAGGGCCCCTTGACAGAATTTGCTACAGGCCCCGCGCTGGCTTAATCCGGCACTGGATAAGAAAACTTTACTTTCAATGTAACATTATTTAACGCCTGTAATGGTGATAGAGTACCTAGTAGTTAATTTTTTATTGCGTAGGTAGGTACAACAGAAATTTTAATTTAAAATTTTAATTTTGTGAATTTTATTTCGACCTTATTTTAACATTATTTTGATATACTTACTACCGATTAAAAACGACTCATTTATATTTATTTATTTATTACGGTCTGTAGTAGTAAGTACGGAAGGCAGCAGGTCAAGCTAAACGAAACTGTCAAATAATTTACTTTAACTGTCATTTAGTTAACCTGTTTTAATGCTTTAGCGTTAAAGTTGAAAATTTAATAAAGAAATTTGACAGATTATAGTAACTTGATGTGCTGTCGCCAGTAGATGAAAATACTAGAGATGTGCTGACTAGTCGCCGACTAGTCGGTTAAGCCGACTATTCGGTCTCTTTTGTTGTCGGCGAATAATCGGTGGCTAGTCGGCAAAAAACGCCGACTAGTCGGCTTTTTACTTTGTGTGTATTTCTCATTAATATGTACTATATCATCGTACCCAGCACGGGTACGATGCGCCTAATGTTGTTGTGTTGGGAGTTTGGTCGTGGAGGGTCTTCAGATCAATCTGCCTTTGGCGCAGCATCGTTGGTCGTGTTGTTGGGTTTAACATTGCATCACCTCGCTCAACTGCCGTCTTCCTTCCTATTCGCTCAGTTTTTCTGAGCGAATAGGTTCTTAAAAAACTAGCGCGCTTTACCATCAACGATCGCATCACTGCTTACCATCAGGCGGGATTGCGGTCAAGCGCTAGTTTATACATATTAAAAAAAAAAACAAAAAAAAAATAATATCTCTTTAAATTATATAAATATTTATTAATTGGTACCTAATCAAATAAAAAGTAGGTATTTTTTAATTACTAACACATTAAAAAATAAGTTAATAGGTATTTAAAACACAAACTGTTTTAAGAAAATAAAAAAGAAACATAGGAACTTATATGATTAACCGGACACAACCCAAATCAAAATGTCATATTTGAATAATAAAAAATAGCAAAATCTTTTTACTACGATTGTAAAAAGACCGACTAGCCGACTAGTCGGCCTCTTTACAGTCGGCTAGTAAATACACATCTCTAAGGTTACTTCCGTACCTTGGAATATGAAACGCGACTATTTTTCCGTTATTCGTATATTCAAGGTTATTTCTTTCTAGCAAGAACCATTGTTAACATCAGATTGATACGAATTCCAAAAGAATACTTCTATTATTTTAGTGCCTATTTCTTCGATATAATCCGATATATCCCCAAAGATTTCATTGTAAAAACCCGCGGGAAATCTCAGAAATGCTTCAAAGAATCAACCGAGCCTTTAATACATTTCTTTGAAAATATACTCGTAGCCGTCTGTTTGAATAGATTTAACTTCTTGATACATGATTTGTGGTCTGCAGAGAAAAGCAGTTAGCTATGTTAATTGTCTGTACTATCTAGTATCATTCTGTTTAATACATCCTACTTCATTATGTTTTAATCCTCATCATCATCAACCTTTTTTATCGTCTCACTGCTAGGCACAGGTCTCCTCTCATACAGAGAAGGATTGAGCGTAATTACCACGCTTGCTCAATGCGGGTTGGCGATTTCAGACTTAAAGTCCAGGTTTCCTCAAGATGTTTTCCTTCACCTAAGCCTCATACTTAAAAGTAAATCTACTGAAAGTTTTACAAGAGACCAGATTATAGAACCAGGGTTTTTTGTTTAACTTTTAGAGGTATGAGGAACAGCGTTGTTCACATATTTGGCGTTTGTAGATACAGCTACAAGCCTTTGCTTAGCTTTTCTTGCTAATAGTGGGAAGCAAAAGTACATTATTTCTAGGAACTCTTTTCCTAAAGTACCCCGAACCCATCTTCGTACTACGCGTACCTACCTACAATAATACGCATGTACGTATTTCATATTTGTGTACCAATCTATTTTGTGTTTGGTCCTTCTTCCACTACGTCCTTAATCAATCGATATCTCAGTATTCGCTCCCTATTTAACCATTATACATCTTTCACATAATTCACCCATCGTTCTTATTACCGTATTCGTATAGGCGTTTAAATTAAAATTTGTTAATTTAAATTAAACATTTACTCATAGTTATTCGTGGTAATTAGCTTGTCTTTTTTTTACCAAACAAATAAGAGTAATTTAGGTATTTTAGATAATTATAATAGCATCAATGCCGTCGATGATAAGATCTCTAATCGCAAGGTAAACCCCACTATTATTTTATCCCACTCTCTCTCAATCTTTCTCTCTTATACAGAGTGGTGCTGACAATACGACAATAAATTAAACATCGTGTACCTCAACACATTCTCAGTCTATACATAATAATAATCATATAAATATGTCCATTAGTTTAGTCACAGGAAATTATTTTACATTTTTCACATTTTCTACATGATGTACATGTTGACAAGGAAGCGCTTACAGGTTAATGACCGCCGCATCCTTGCGGTACCAAACTTTAATAATAATGGCGCGAAAAAGTCGATACAGGATCGCGCTGTCGCCGATCGGAGGTCAGTGAACCAATGTTTTTTAAAGGAGGTTCTATTCCGTTTGCAATTTTATGCGATTTAGTTTGTTTGAAATTTTCATTTTTTTATTTTTGATGCTAGGTTTTTTTCTATGGTTTAGGATTATTCCTATGAACCAGCATTGTTCGTGTTTTCATTTATTGTCATATTGCCAGCACCACTCTGTATATGCCTACCAGAATAACGAGCAGAATGTTTATTATTCATATAAATATATGTTAGTTATATGTAACATTACAACTTGACTATTTTTGCAGACATAACTATTATTATTATAATAGCTTGTTATACATATTTAATGCTTAAAAGTGATAAGAACTTCCTCCATTTCTGTTCTTTATTATTGAATATGACACTATGAAAAGGCTAGATCGTCATCATCGTCGTCATCAACCTTTTTATCGTCCCACTGCTGCGCACTGGTCTCCTCTCATACGCGTTTTTTTTTTTTTTTTAAGAAAGCTCTAGATGCGATCCTGGAAATCGTTGTTAAACAACAAACAATCTCTTTTTTGATCTCTTACTTCGGTACTGAAGATTGTGTCCCTGAACGGCTTCGGAGGCTTTATATACGGTGTAATTCCATTTCGTTGGGTTCTTGGCTTCTCTCGAGGTTGAAGGATACTAAATATTATTGTACATAAAAGGTCCAAACATTTGCCTAAAATGTTTTCCCTTTAATTCTTCCGATATAAATCTAACTTGAAAAAGGTCAAATTAAAACAGATCCTAATTTCAATTTACCTTAAGCTATTTGCAAAGTTTCATTGAAATTGACATCGTGCGCTTATAACATGTTTATTAGGCGTAGTGGAACTTTTTACTAGGGTTCAATCGAAAAGTTAAAGTGATAATTTAATAATTTTAACATACGAGCAACTTTTGTTTACGCAACTAATTTGTTTCTGACATCAAGTCTACCTGTTTGCATGAAAGTGCACCTATGTAGGGACACGATAGCTGGGAAATTTCCTTATCCGCGGGTTTTAATACAACTCTCGCCCATCTATTGTTTTCATTACAAAAAGTATTTTTGTCTGACTCGTAGGGTAATAGGGGTGACCCTGAGTCAAAAAAAAAAGTCTATTTAGTCCATAATTCAGATTATGGAATATTATTAGATAAGAATATTTTGTTTTTATCAAATTAATAAAAAATTACAAATAAAAAACTCATCAAAGATCAGAAGTGGGGGATGGTGGCGTCAGTCCTTGCTAAAAAGTGTAGCGAGGAGTGACGTCATACGTGTTTTCAACGCACTATATCGTCTTCATTTTTGTTTATATTAATATGAAAAAATAAAAAATACGTGTCTAGTTTCTTTTAGAAATCTGACTGACGGAATAATTAGGTTGTTTAGTCAACTACCCTATTGCGTAACAACCAACAGCGGCAATGGGTTACATTTTGACAGTTCAACAACATTCATTGCGTTGTTTACGTTGCTGAGCAGGTATTTTCGAACACATGGAGCAATGAATTGGCAATATGCTTCGAAATGATTCCAACTGATAGTACCTACCTTATAGTGTGGTACGCAATAGGGATGTTTCCTGTGTAAAAAAAATTGATTTTATTTAGTCCGTCATTCAGATTATAGAAAAGTATTGGACACGTATATTTTGTTTTATCAAATCAATAAAAATTGACAAATATATAAGGCATCAAAGATCACGAGTGGTGACTGGTGATGTCACTGCTGGCTAAAAAGTGCAGCGTGCACGTCACACGAGTTTTCAACGCACTGTCTCGTCTTCATTTTTGTTTATATTAATATGAAAAAAGAAAAAATACGTGTCTAGTTTCTTTTAGAAATCTGACTGACGGAGTAATTAGTTTTTTTTAGTCAAATACCCTATTAGGGTGTGGGTAAAGTTGCTGGGTAGCTAAATTGCTCATGGTTGCACCCCTTAACCTCTCGTATGCCGCCCGTTTATATATTTTAATGATATTTTAGATTCACAATTCACATGTTCATAATCTAAATGTTTGAATGCGTTCAAACTGATTTAAGAACCGGTTCTACTCAGAAAGTTAATTTTCAATATCACATATTTTTGCGCAGATATACGCTTCGGCAGACTACGATAATTTACTTTGAACGTAGATCTACGTTCAAAATAAATTATCTACTATACTATACTACTATAACTACGACAGGTTAAGCACGACCGCTCTCTAACGAGCTCCTGACTGTTTGCAAGTCGAACAAGTTAAAGTTTAGCAGCTGGAAAAGGTTCACAAAGGAATGTTTCAAATACGTAATTAGATTAAACCGTAGTCTTTTTTGAAGCGAATGGGTTCCGTCCAGTAAACCCATCTCTCAGTTCTCGTCTGTGATCAGATTTACAATTTAGAACGAGCTGCGGCTGCGTTTTCACTCGCTAGGATTCGATCCCGGAAAAACATCGGGATAAAAACTATCCTATGCCTTATTCCTGGTTACAAACCAGCTGTATGCCAAATTTCATAAAAATCCGTTCAGTAGTTTTTGCGTGAAAGGATATTTTTAACAAACATTCATAAGTAGGAATTAGGATTATACTATCAGTCGGTAACCCCAAAGTATGCTCAAGTATTTTATTATTCTGTACAAGAGAATAGGAGATAATCGACCATCAGTTCACATACAATACCGCTCTGTGCACGTACCACAGACAATTGGGTTGTTTCCTAAAAAATAAATTAATGTTCATCAGATAGATTTAATAAAAATATTGAACACGTGTTTTTTATTTTTTCTTTGATTCAAATACTTAGGAAGATATCACGTCACGCCGTGGTACAAAATATACCACGGCGTGACGTAATTAGCTCCCACTCGGTAACTTTAATACGCTATACGAGTATCTCAGTAGCTTTTGGTAATTTCGACAAAATAAAAAATACGGGTCTTAATTTTTTTATTGTCTATAAGGACTAATTTTTTTATTGATTTTCATATCTTGGATACATCCCTATTTAGGATGTATATGAACACACGTTTATATTCTATAACCTTCAAAAGAGTTATCGTGACTAAGACCTTACCATACCTTGGGAACATGTACCGTAGCTTGGGCAGCGTAGCCCAGTGCTTGACCGCAATCCCTCAAGGTAAGCAATAATGCAATCGTTAAGAGCCTATTCACTCAAAAAACTGAGTAAATACTAAGGACGACGGCAGTTGCGCGAGGTGATGCAATTTTAAACCCAACGACATGACCGACTATGCTGCGCCAGAGGGAGATTGATCTGGAGACCCTCCACGACCAAACTCCCGACATAACAACATTTAGCGCGTCGTACCCGGCTCACATCGCAACACAACTGCTCAGACCCCTACTCCGTCCGGCTTCACCAGACATCAGAATACGACGTATCGCTTGACGGCAAGACTGTCTGGTCGGCGATTTATTCTGCCGGCACCCGATGTTATGGTCTTCCATCGAGAATTAATTTAATTAACTTTCAAACATTTATAAGGTCTTTGATCCTTATGTCTGTAAAATATGAAAAACGTACATGTATATTATTAACTAGATAAGTTATAAATGAAGGCAAAACTAATGTTTCATGTTGGAAACTATTTCATCACTCTGACCTCTAAAAATCCGCCTCTATCAGCTGTTTAGATCACGATCGTTCATTAATTGAATATAATTATAATAAACATAGACCCTAATTGCGTGACTGCTGTAATAAACAAAAGAGTACCTAATTTTATAACTAGTTTTTTTTTTTAAAGACAATTTTTGTTTGTGTATTTTTTTTTCTTCTCTTTGGCTTTGCACGGTTTATGCATTGAGCCAATGTCAAGTGTGTGCTGTTTGTGTATGTGAGTATAAATGTATGTTGTACGACAGCACATCAAGCTACTAAAATCTGTCAGATGTATTTATTGGATTTTCATCTTTATATCTATTAAGGCTCAAGGTTGATTGGGAATATCTGACAGGCTTGAACTGCTGTCGTCCGTACGTACACCCGCGATACAGGAGTAATTCTTAGTGAGGGATGAAATTTTAAGAAAAATCAGGATTTTTTTTGATAATTGGAAACATTATAGGCAAATTATGCTAATAAAACGGTCACAGTATTAACAGTGTTTATTAGTTTAAATAAAATTGAAATTCTTTATTTGCATAAAACGTGGTGGGTATAAAAATTTGTTTTCCGAATTGTAGTCGACAAACACATTCCTCAGTGTAATGATGTCATGCAAATATTGAATACTTACATAAATTAGCTAAATGTAATACAGTAATGATACTTCATTACTGTATGTTGTTAATACATTTAGCTAATTATTTATGTACTTTTTGTTGATTTAGTTAACAGTAGTTAACTAAATCAACATAAAACACAACACAAAAATACATGTATATTAAAAAAAAAATTATTACAATGCATTTCTGATCATTCATTGTTAGAAACTGAAATGAGTCATTGAAATCATAAGGAAAATGCCATAAATGTATACTTCGTAAGTACCTAGACTGCTGACTTTTCTTTCATGTATTCATGAAAATCTCTTAATAAAAATGCACACTTGTATCGCAGGCCATGTGCATCTATTACTTTCGTTTTGGTCATTTTTATTCCTCAAAATGAACACTTGCAGCGGACCCCAGACGTGCGGGATCATAACACTGAAACCTATAGCGGTGAACTAACGAAGTGTTCTCAAGTGTCGTCAAAGGACGCCAACCCAGCCATGGTAAGGTAACGTGGCTTTTCAAACGGTCCCGTAGAGGGCACTCCCCAGCAACGAGCTCCTTAACAAGTACGCAATGCATTCAAATGTTGCTTTAGATTCACAACATAATATTTGAAATTTGTCTCTGAAATTTCTATCGTATGTTCCAAGATTTGTGATTCGGTCTTGTCCTGTATCGTCGTCTTTGCATACATTTTCAAACCTTTGATAGAAAGGATAGCATTGTCAAGACTTGGGAGACGCTAAAGAAAATCTTTTTAGCTGAAGTAGCTTTTCAACTCGCTGAATATCGGAGATCGCATTAGACCGTTAACTTAGTCATGCTAAAAAAATATTAGTGAAAACTTTGAAAGATGTAAGTAACGATGACTGACAGAAAATGTTGGTGTTAATTTTTGCTTCGAACGTTGATTGGAATCGTTTTCGGAGCATGTAAATTGACAGCGTTTGATACTGGCGCAGTTTTGTGTTAGTTGTTACCTGGAGCGCAATCAACTAATAAGTACCGAAGCTATTCCCAACGGCGAAATGTGAACGTTCTCAGAAAAACAGAAAATAAAAAAAACAACAAAAACTTTAATTATTCAATTCGAGTTCAATTTTTTTTTGTAATAGCTTTTGGGATTACTTGGGCGCAATGGTAATTTGGGCAGAAGAGGTAGAAAAAACTAATAAGGTCCAAGTTGACGATGGCGATTTTACATGTTATTGTCTGTAAAGATCCGAAGTAAGAATGTTAAGATTAAGATGTTATTAACGCTTTTCGTCCTTATCGGGCAAACATTGGTTGATTTACTGTATAAATTGGCAACAGTAATTACTTATAATTCGATATGCATTTAATTAAAACACAAATTTTTATCTTAATTAGTCTCACTTATTAAGACAAAAATTAGAAAATATTCATTCACTCAGTTAATTATTCTTCAGTTGCTAAATGAGTGAATATTTTGTGTAATCAGAAGTGGTCTTGATGCTGTTTTTTTGACTCCCTAACAAAACTTGAAACATATTATTACTTGAAGTGTAGATTTTTGGGATATACAATATTTAGTTTTGCATTCTAGATTTCATGTTCAATATATCGAGGTATTATTCTATGGTCAATTATTCTATGGTAAACATTTTGTTATTGTATGTTTCAATTTACAGTAATGAACAGTGTTGTGATATTTTGTGAAAAAAAAATTTCAATCAGAGATCATCATCATCACAATCATACGTTTATTTGCTAGAGATACATTTTTTTTATAAACGTAAGTTCTTAAAACCTAGAACTTATAGTACTCTGCCTGCATGCAAGCGTGCAAATGTTTAATGTTATACAATCATTTTTCTTTTTTGTTTACTATTTATATCTATTCAAATTATCCTTAAACATTAAAATTTTTATGTTCCAAAAATTCCTTACTACTATAAAAACAATATTATTGAAGCCACTCTACCAAACTTGTTATCATTATAAGTTAAAATTAACTAATTAAACGGACTGACATATGCATGTAGTATAAAAGTAAAAAATAATAATAAAAAAGTCTATTTACACTAGGTTCAAAATTAAATACACATAGATACATCGCATTGCTGTCATCAGGAAACACAGTATTCAATGTTATATATTCAATTCATGCAGTTATAAATCTAGATCGTTAGGGACTCATAAATTTTACCAGAGTTAAATAAAGCTCAACATTGCGGTACTCAGTTGCCTAGTCTTAGCTATCACCGCCTTGCCAGATTTAAGGGCTTCGTAATTTTACGAGCCCAATTAATCCTGGACGGCCTGTCCTTAATAGACCACGAGATATGTATGTAGTATTCTATGAACCGTTGCATCTACATATATCATTGTTTATATCATTGTCCAGGCATACATCTATATTATTGCCTATGCATATATATTGTGATTGTATTTCTCCGCAATGTGTTCACTCTTGGGTTAATAGGTCATGTGTGTTACGAAGATAAATGCCTATCTTGTGTTGGATATCTGCCCAAGTAATGGCTAATTCTGCCACTTAAACAATTCTGACGTATACATACAACATTCTAGTGGTATATAGTATATATTTATATATTCTCGTAGTTGTCAGTATTCTTGTTAAATTCGATAATTGGGTCAGTTATATAACAATTTCTATTGTAGAGCTTGTCAAGAGAATTGAGTTTGTCTAGTAATGTTGATATTTTAATGTTTCAATAAAATAAATTAATAAACGTTCTAGCAGAGCATTTCATTTCGCAGAAATAAACATTTACCTGTCCATTCGACTAGAGCGAGACTTTATAATATTAAACTTTGAAACACTGAGAGCAAAATATTCGTTACTCGGAAGCAAAACTTTCAATAAACTTGCAAGAGATATCATAGTTCGCTGTTTACCCAATATGGAAGACTTATTCCCATTCCAGGTTTGACACATGAATATGATAATCCCAGTGAAAACATCTCAAATCTGAGGTGAAAGAATTCACGACCGCACCGAAAACGCAATATCCTATAACGCCTTTGATGTGACAGATTTTTCGTGTAGCGTGTCATGACACGGCAATGTACTTCGATTATTGGAGATTTACGCAACCACTTGTATGATGTAAAACTTATTGAAGGGAAAGGATATTATGAGACAGTGACATGGCCGGCATTTTTTTTTTAGTTCATAAGTCAAAGAAAATGTGGCGTGTCTATGCCGCATATTATGACTAATAAATATTCCTCAATCTATTTCCTAAAATCCAATAGGTATAAATATTTGGTTTATATTTAATATAACAAAATATATTTGGTTGTAAAATATATCCTACAGAATCGCATTGCTCGGCCGTGTTATTATTTATTTTCGCAATTTTATTGCTTAGCTCGTAGAAAAAGACCGTAGCGTGGTGTCCAATATCCTACAACCTTGTCCAAGAAATAGGGGTTATCTATCAAATATTTGAAGAATTTTTCAAATTCGATTGATTAGGAGTTCTAGAGATTATGGGGGACACTAACAAACTTTACTTTAGCTCTAGAATTAGTATTGATACCTAGTACAAATGGTTTTGATGTTCAATAATAAACATAGCAATGATGCGAATAATATTTAGACTAATAAAAGTAAACGACCGCGGCTGACTGGACGATTACATCGAACGAGTATAATTTCGGGTGGCCATCTGTGGAAAATGGACATCATTATTTTCTCCCCAGATACTCCTTACCCCTGGAATATCAAGGAGTCAGGCGAAAAGGCAAAAAAAGTGCGTAAAGTTTGGCAACACAGGTGTGTCTCAGGCGGTGGTTTTCTACGTTCATTTGCATATTAATGAAAGAAGCTGCGTATTTCGACTGATTTTTTGGCATAGCGGTCGCAAGCGCTGCTGTAGAGGTCGAGGCCTTGGGCCCTTGAAGCAGTCCGGACTCAGGATTTGTGCTCGGTTGTTGGCTCTGACAAATACCTAGACTCGCCATAGGAAAAACTCTGCATAATCCTTCCGAATATACATACCTACGTTTATGTATGCCGTTTATTTTTAGCGAAGTCACCATTAGGGTGCTCTGCTAGTTATTTTTGGTACGAAAACGTGATATTTCTATTTCGTTTTTCATTCCATTTTGTCCTGTTGTCGACATAACGTCGGTCTCGATTGTGGAGCGATTGTAGTGAGATGATGAATGATGTCCTCACTGGATGCTCGCAGTCCCGCAGTAGGTACTTTTTACTCCCTTTGTGTAGCGTTCAACTCGAGGCCACCTTCCTTGATCCTTTGATCGCCTTTTTATGACTCAGTAATTTTATTATTGTTATTCAGATTGTTGAAAAATGCTTGTAAGCGTTCCTCTATTGAGATTTCAAGGGATTTAAGAGTCAATACCAGATAAAAAAAATGTTTGGGTAAGTATGTAAATATTGTTATAGATGTTCTCAGTAGCCAGGTTAGTGGCCTTTCTACCTTTGTGTAGTAATTTATAGTCAGATGTCTACTAATTGAAGAGTAAATATGGCGGTTTGACAGGTTTTGTATAGAAAATATGTCAAACTGGACTATTTAGGCCTCTACCTACCCTAGTAGTAAGAAGTTTATAAATTAATTGTGTCCATATATGTCATATTTATACTTCAGATACAAGACTTTTGAAAAAACGGCCTTGAATTCAAGAAAGTCCTTTCAAGAAGATTTTTATTTCGTATTTTTTACTGGCTGTTGATTGGAAAAACAGCTTTAAATTAAAAAAATATAAATGTTTTGTAACAAAAATCAGCCTGGTCTAGTCTCTGTTTAGCAATGAACGTAAAAAAAACCTGAAAAAAAAACTAACAAAGAAAACCTGAAATGATGATATTGATGATGTAATTATTAGTCTACCCAACCGCAGTATTGTTGTATTGTCTTCCCAAGAAAAATAATGATTAAAATCAGAATTATTTGCACACAGCACAGAACAGTTGGGTTAAATAATGACTTTAAGAAGGAAATTCATTGCTGTGGTTAAAACTGTGAGCACTTACAATTACAAGTATGTCCACCATTTTCTATATTAGTATTTGTTTACTCACGGTCCGACCGACTTCAAAAAGGAGGAGGTTATTCAATTCGACCGTATATATGCTTTTTTATGTTTGTTCGCGGATAACTTCGTCGTTTATGCACCGATTTTGATAAAAAAAATTCTGTTGGAAAGAAGACATTCACAAGGTGGTCCCATGATAAGGACATCAGGGTTTGATGGTGGAAGACCAGAGAAATCAAGGGGAACTTTCAAAAATCGTAGGGGCAACCAGTGTGTTTGTAAGTTTTTTCATTAAGTATTTTAGCGTCAGGATCTAACCGGATGCAGCTGAACAGTACTTTTCACAACTAAAAAGTGTAAAATAAAAACTTTCATAACAAAAAAAAAAAAACAACCGACTTCCAAAAAACACTACAAAGTGAAAAATAACTAATTTCGGAAGTCGGTGTCATGCTGTAAGATTGTGGAACTCACTCCCGCCTAACATTCTTGATTTAAACACTATTTCTAAATTTAAACTTCGATTAACAGAGCATTACCTTTCCTCTATATTGTGAGAATTTGTTTATTATTTATACATATTTATATATTTTAGTATTATGTATTTATTTAAGTAGTATACTTATTTTTGGTTTTATTGGTTTGGCTTATATAATTATTTTTGGTTTATATGTTTAGGTATATTTAATATTATTACTTTAATAGTTATCATATTCATATTTTATTTCCTCCTTGTTGTTACACACTATTGTCTACATTTCTGTTTTATTTCTCCTTTCGCAGGTCTGCTGGAAGAAATTTCTTAAGGAATAAGCAAAGCTTTTGTACTTAGATCTTAATTTTGTCGTATCTTTATGTATTTTATTGTGTGTACATAAATAATAAAATAAATAAATAAATCATTGCTTACCATCAGGCGAAATTGCGGTACTAGAATAATTATAAAAAAGTATTTAATTCATTACAAAGATTAGCTTCCTCATTAATTTTACATTAATTATATCCTCAGCTTCCCCAAGTCCCTAGGACACATAATTACTAAGAATAATATATTTATATGTAAAGCTCAGCGGGCATGAATCATTGGAAAAAAATCTAAGGAAGTGAGTCAGAGCTTAGCATCGTTTGAATAAAAACGTCCTTAAAAGAGATCATTGTCATGGGGACGGCGGACGGAACGGTTTGAGTCTCACAAATGACAGTTCTATAGATAGCTATATTGTTTTAGAATTATGCGATTTCTGTTTGAATGGAAGAGACTTTCTACTTAAAGTAAGGGGCCGTGCACGAAATCGACGGATTTTGGCCAATTTTGTCCATTGTTTGAGAGAAAGGGAACAAGAATTTAAACAAAATTGTTTGTGATTTGAAAAGTCGTATTTGTTGTTTTGTATTTGGATGTATTGGGACGGATTTTTCGTATATATTCATTATTAATACAAAATCCCTGGCATTCGCAACAACTTTTCTGAAAAATGATGCGAGACTGATTTTTGATCATCTTTTTTTCGATTTTAAACAATATTAAAATCGTCCAATCGCGTCTATAACACTTTTACAAATTTGGTACACACAAATGTAGTAGAAATAAATACGAGTTATTTTAATAAGTCAATTAGAGAGTAATTTAAAATAAATACTAGCAGTCAATTATTCTTAAAATAAAAATAAATTGTATTTTTTTTTATAAATTATAAACCAGCGCTTGACCGCAATCCCGCCTGATGGTAAGCAGTGATGCGATCGTTGAGGGTAAAGCGCGCTAGTTTATTAAGAGCCTATTCACTCTAGCCTTGAAGACACTCAACTCATTTAGATAATACTTAATTTTCACTAAGTAAATCGTAAAGGTGAAATAAACAATATTTTCGAGAGCGCTAGAGATGGTTTTGCGCCATAGACCTTTTGTAGTCATACACATACTTATAAGCTAAGTAATATTTTGTCATATCGACACTGAAACAATTATATCGATTAAAATTATTCAATCTAGAATGATTGAATAATTTTAATTGATATAATTGTTTTCTCACAATTGGATAAGAAATTGGCAAATTAAGGAGTCTTACATATGCAAGATTGATTCAAAACGGTCAAAAAAAGAAACATTTCTGTCGCTCAATTTTAAATTCTATGTACGCTACATACACATATGATAATTTACCAATGACAACCTCATTTTATTCTAAGCAATTAGGTACAACCAATTTCAAGATTGCCTGGAAGATATAGTACAAAGCGATTATGCCGTCCATTGTGTTTTGCACTGTTAAGTTAATTTATAACAAATTTTAACATTTAACTAGTTTTGACTACCGTAGACTTGACAGTTTTATTGTGTGTCATAACAATTTCTATTTGAAATATTTACGCCATTCCTTTCTTAAAACATCATGTCTGTTTTGGACGGAGATCAAATTCAAAATGTTGCTAGAACATAAACATATTTCCACAGAAAGAGAGAAACAAGAAAAAAAAAAGCAAAGACAAGCTTACAACAAAAAAAAAAAAAAAACTAAATAAATAAAAAATTGGCCACATAGAAATTTAAAATAAGAACAGTACTGTTCTTAACGCCATATTGTGACGCTTGAGTTGTTAAAGCAACTTTATTTGAATCACGTAGGTACCTAGTAAGTACATCACAGTTGAAAAGTTTTGAACTGAATTAGTTTTGCCTGCCATGGAAGTGACAGTTTTGTATTGTGTCAAAACGGTTTTGTTGTAAATGTTTTCACAATCCCTTACTTATTATATTTTATTTTCATCATGTGCCTAGCATATTATGTTGGGTTTAGTTTCCAATATAACAAACTGCAGCAAAATACCAATATTTTACATGGAGCGCTAGCCTATTTACAGCATTTTCGAACATATGTATGTATGTAGCAATGTTTTACCAATATCTTTTAAAATGGATCAAATTTAGACATAACGCCGTAACGCAACTAGGGTGCAGCATTACTTTCTTGCGTGTCTCAACTAGTTTAATGCGCCATGCATCATAAATATCTTCTTTCTTTCCATTTTTCCTTATTTCGTCTGCCACTGAATTTATATAGCTGTTGTTTTCAGAATTATAACGTCTGAAATAGGGATAGTAACAATTTAAGCAAAACAAAGATAAAATATAGCCACTGTTATAACTACCCATTAACTTCTAGTTTATTACAATTGTTTTGTTTTTGTTTCAGGTACGTTTGCGGTCTGAAAATATGATTTTACCGGGTTGTTACAAAATAAAGAAAGGAGTTTTATATTTTCCTGTTTACGTAAGTTTTTAAACGAAATATCTAATTTATTATTCAAATATCTTGAGAACGCTTTCTAAGGTATTTAAATACCTATCTATAGGCTATAAGTACTCGATCTGATACACGAATGAACTGCTTCGAACCTCGGAAAGCCAATTAGGAATACCAATATCCTAAGATTAATTTAAGTTAATTACGGTCGAATGCTCAAACGCAACTCAATTTGCGGTAATCCTTGCTTCTTCAAGGAATATAATAGGAACTGAAATACTTTGAAAAGTGTTGTTTGAGAATTCGGACAATACAGTACTTAATTATCATCATCAACAAGGGTTGTTCAACCTGGGGCCCTAGTCTACTATTACAATAGTGTCAGAATTGTGGATCAGTGATCTCATAATGATCGATATTGACAAGTTTCGTAATTTACTTGCGAAATTGCGACATTATCACTTTCAAGTGGTTAATCACTGACACCACTCCATATTAATAAATGTCCAAATAGAGTAGTTTTTAGAAAATAATTTCTAATGACTGGTTTTGTAATAATGGCAATACGGCAATGTTATTCTATAACCATTCCATTACGAGACAACTGACCGATAATATTGAGCGATCATTATGAATTGAGCAGATTATGACCTTTTAGCACAATGACAATGGAGTCATGTTGGAATGACCAATTTATAAAAATAGCAGACTAGGGCCCCTTGTTCGATGTTACTTGGGGTCAGCGCAACACATTTTCATCTTCTTTACACATTCTCTCCTGTCAACCAGCATACTATCATTTATTCCTTTCTCGTCTTTGTCATTCTTTAAACAATCCCTTAATCTTTTCTTAGCCATTCTCCCTCTTCATTCATCAAAATTTATATGCATCACTTTTTTTGTCACATGCTGTTCTTTCCTTTTAATCACATGGCCACACCAAGCTAAACGATTTCATTTCATCATTTGTCTCCAATACTTCGTCCTAATTCTCATTGAGATCATTACGCTAGGTTTGAATTACTTATTTTGAAACAATGCTCCCCAATCATTGTGATGAGCACACTGGCGAACAAACAATCGAACTGTGTAGCGGCACGCGCCTGTATCATTGTTGCTCTTTTGCAAAGTATGTTTTGCAATTCACGATGGAAGCGTCTTCTTTTATATTGATTTTATTAACGTCTTTGCCGCACTGGGCTCGTGTGGTGGATTATAGCCCCCTCCCGTCGCCGAGAGTAGATCTGTATCTCAGTAGTCTTTTCGCTGATTTTGGAGGTACAGTTCTGATTTGGTGAAAGAGTGGTGTAAATAATGATATCATCGATAAGGGAGGAAGGGAAGTGACGGCTCGTAGAGATGTATGAATAAAGATTAACGTTTGTGGCGCTTTGGGAAAGTACACAGGCTGAGACTGTAAGTACGTTGAATTTGTGCAAGGGGAAAGTTGGAAGAAAAGAAAATGGGGGCAAACATGTATGAAAGAATATTAATGCCTTTAGGGCTTTGGCAGATACTTTAATACTTTGGCTGGATCTGTACGATGAATTTGTGGCAGATGGTGGTCAGAGAAGGAGGGGATGCTAATATGACTACTGGTGGAGATGTATGGCAAGTGGGTGTGGGGTGATAAGCTCAAGGACTTATTGCTAATTGTTCTAGTGTTAGTATAGCGGAAGGATAAGGACAATAGTCCGATATGGATGTATAGGGAATCGGGTCTATTGAGAAGTTAGAATATTGTTAATGAACCTAACAAATAACGAACGAAATCTAATACATTTTCATTTTAAAGATTGGTTTACCAACTTCGAGCCTGAAGAATTTGATATTTCTTGAGGAGGAGGTCGATAGGGGTTGTATAAGGACGCTCAGGTTACATTTTACCAATTATGAAGTTCCAATTAATAGGGGCGAATCAAACGTAAATAATGAAGGCCGAGCCCATTGTACGGACTACTAATAATCAATTTTGTAAAACAAAATTTCAGTAACGGTCTGATTTAGGAATGGAAACCAGAGAAGGGGTCGGTTTCAATAATGTTGGAAACTCGCTGGAGTTGGTAGAAAGCAGTAAAGTTACCAAAACCATTTAACAGGCTTCCGAAAGGAACCAATCTGAATATATGATACAATTTTAACCCCAACTGCATAGATAGCACAAGAATAGCCATCTTACATTTGGTTGAAACTCAAAATTTTCTAGTAAAGGATTTGGCAACAGCCTTAAGAGTAGTTTTTTTGATTACATTGAATACTCGTCAATTCGACAAGAAAGCGTATCGAACAGTTGTCAATTAACAACGGTGAAACAATATTAACCATGGGTTACTATTAATTAGAATTACTCATGACTGTAAACGTAGAAACTGCGTAACCAATGATGTAGCTTACAATGTATGTAATAAACCGCTACGTTTATAGTCTTGTGCTATTGACGTAAGCAATGAATTGCCAAGACAAACAGTCATGCTTGGTAACGTCATCATCAAACTTTTTATCATCCCACTGCTGGGCACAGGCCTCCTCTCATACAGAGAAGGATTAAACGTAATTACCACTCTTGCTCAATGCGAGTTGGCAACATAAAGCCGTGATTTTTAGGTCTTGACTAGACGGTCTATGAAGTAATTGGAGAAGCTGACAAAAATCGTGCAGATCCTAAACAAGAATCTAGGTCCACCACAGCTCTGAAAGAAGTGCTACGAAGAAGGAGAAGAGACGGCATCTTCTGTTAAAATCTCAGCCGGGAAACTTAAGCAAAGTGACTTTGGAGTCTTTAGTTATTTCACCCGATACGATGGACTGATGCGTTTAACTGTTTACTTAAGTTTTCACGATGTGATTTTTCCAGAATAGACTGGCTTGTCTTTAGAGTCCTCAGTATTCCATTGCAGAGTATAACCTCCCATATGGATACACCCCTATACATATCAGAGCTGCTCTGATGAAATATATCTATTTCTTTTGCTATCACTATATTAATACCATAGAGAAGGTTTTCCAATGTAATGATCTGTACTAGAGACTTCTTAAATATGACTACACTTTTCTAATATATGCTGATGATTCCCTCTTAACTCTGCATTGTCATTTTACCATGTCGAAGTCAGTTTCCAGCCTAATCGGAGGCAGTTATTCAACAGGGTTTGCGAAGGTCAAAATATTGGTATTCACCAATATTTTGACCTTCGCAAACCCAGTTACTGGATAGATAATACTATACTGCTTGGTAATATTAGTTCTCGGGCTTTCAAGTCCTTGCAATGTTGAATAAAATTCAGTTTTATCTGAGCTTCGTGAATACTCAAGATTTGACAAAAACATTTTCATTCCATAACGTCATTTGCAGATCACGGCTTACAAATACCTACATATATTTACATACATGGAAGTATTCCAACTAACGGCAGTTACAAACCTAAATTTTCATTAAGTATTTGGAACGGTTGCACCTAAAACATTAATTAGGTCCTTTGAAAGCGTGGTTCACCTTTAGTCTACAGATTTATGTATAGTTAATTAATTTACTTTTCGAAGCATAGACTGGTTTCGATTATATATGTATAATCGATTGTCATCCATCCACCAACTGATCTCGGCAAGTGTTAGTTACTAGCCCCTTTTAACAACCTTTACAACATCATGTAGGTGATGTCAAGCATCTTGCTACTAAATAATAATTTAATAGGTTCCAGTAAAATCAAGGCCTCTTTAAAATTAACTGCATTTATTCTATATTCCAAATAACGACCTGTTTTATAAGCTTTTGTTTTCTCTTCAGACGTTAGTTACGGCGACCAAATACTATTTAACTTTAGTGAAGATATTTTCAATTTCGCATGCATTCGAATACAGGTTCTGTAGTAATTTTGTTTTTGCGTGCTCGTTGCTATGCGACACAGTAAAATCCTTTTAGCGTTAGGTGGAAAACAATGTAACGAAGACCTGAAAAATAGGACAGAACAAAATTCACAACACAGTCCATTCAATGGCAGCTAATAAAAATACATGTCGCAGCTACATGTTTCCTGCACCCTAATTGCTGATCCATTGTTTCATATTTTAAAAATGTTTACCAGCTCAACATTGTAAATAACGCAATATATGCTGTTCTACAGTAAAAATAATAGCCATTGTTGCTCTTAGCTGTGTCTGTTACTCAATTACCCCGCTGAACGTCCTAGGGACCAATTCCAAGTTATTGAATGAACATCAATTCACATATCAACGCTATACAGAAAAAAGGAAAATTTCATTGTAAAAGTGCCGCTATTATTTACGTATGGAGTGAGCCATAACTCAGAGGCCAGAACACCTGTTCTTCTATAGCAAACAAACGGCGAATGATCGAAATTCATGCTGAATCGGATCGTGTTGTGACAAAAGAATGATGCGATTCCGTGTTGCGACACGCTGCCCGTTATCGAGCTATGGCATTTCTTTCAGTTTTGGAGCTATTATAAATTTTCGTTCACTTGACACTTGCTACTGAACAATTTATGTGTGGGTTATCGTTTTTGTGTGCTTATTAAACCAAATGGGGTCCGGAAAATTATACATAAAGCTGGCGTAGGAGTGTGGAAATTCGGGCGATTTTGTTATTGCTTTCCTTCACTGTTTTGAAAGCAGTAGTGATAAAATAATTTACACAACTTTACGACCTACCACTTGTAAGTTACCTCCTATACCACTAGGCCACCGCTTCTCTCTCGGTGAAGGAAAACATCATGAGGAATCCGGCATGTCCTAGAGCCAAAAACTTCGAAGACATGTAACATCTACCAACCCGTACTGGGCCAGCGTGGTAGATTATGGCTCACTCCTTCTTACCGAGTGGAGGCCTGTATCCCAATAGTGGGACCATTATGGGCTGATTATGTTATGTTGTTATTGCTCGCATAACCAGTAATGGACGAAGTCTGGCTTAAAATTTGGAAAGTATTGTTCAAAATAATTTCTGGAGAAAGATAATTATTTGTTTGAATATACAGTATGTTAAGAAAACCCTGTCCCACCCGTGAAGGTGTTGTTAGGTATCGATAACTGATTCTACTAATGGATACAAAACCCGTCTATCTTAAAAAAAAATCCCCCTAAAAAAATAAATATTATTTCGCAAAAAGAGGTAACTTAATAAATGTGCGTTTAGCTTTCTTCCGCGGGCGGCGGGGCACGTGGCATGTGATCGCATCGCTATTCGCTCATAACAATACCGGTGTTGTCACTTTTTAAAAAAATACCAAATTTTGGGGAAGTTGGAATTAATTCGCGGGATAAAAAGATTATTTCAAAATTCATTTGTATTGGTACTATGATGATGACGTAAAATTTTATATTATATTTGGTCATGTGTTTACCTAACCTTTATTATCCTTATGGGTCGGACAGGGTTTTCTTAACATACTGTATAGTGAAATGATATTGAAACACCTGTTGGTATATCTAATACTTAATCACTTATCAGTTTGTTTATTCAAACCACCTGGGCAGAAGTAAAGATATTTTGATATATTAAGATTCTTAAAAGATAGTAGGGTGCAAGTCCAAGTAACTCAAAAGGTAATGATGTCTCTCCTTGGAATCATTATTTACATTAATAAAATTAGCCAAAAATCGGGAAAGACAGATATAATGTGACTACGTCGTTGAAGTTTGCTTGTTTATTCTCGATTTGTCTAAGCTCATTAGCCATCTTCGTCTCAACAGGATAACATGACAAGAGATGTTACATCTGCAATAATATTGCAGACATATTATGTCACCATCCTAAGACAACATAGAAGCAGATATTCGTGTAAAGGGTATGTCCGTTTGTTATACGTTATATGTTACGATGTTGACATCCTAAATCTTTCTTAACCCCTTGGCTAAAAATGTTCGACAGGCAAACATGTCAGAGTCTCTCAAGATTACATTATTGTATTTACCTGTAATTTTTAGACACTGTTTATTGAATACAATATCCAAATGTTTATGTAGAAAAAGTGGAGAGGTATGCAAATTGGTGAATGAATTTATTTTAAATCGTTTCCATCCGTATATGTTCATTCATATTTTAATAGTATTTTTTTAATTAGTTGAAATTTAGAGACAAAAAGTTCTTTCATGCTCCATAGAAAAGGGAGGATCCTCTAACCTCACCTAAAGGTGTTGTGCCTGGCGGGCACTTTAAATAAATTTTGCGCTGCTTTAATATTTGTTGGCGAAAAAAATGATCCAAATAAGATTGTAAAAAAAAATATCGTATTACTCAACAGAGACAAAATGTAATCTACATAGGATATTTGTAATACCCACAAACTTTTTTTGCCATGAACATTTTAGCGACTGTTCATTGATGATAATGGAATTATCGCAAGCGAATGCAGGGCAGTAGCATTCCTCATCCGTCGTGTATCCTTCATTAAACGATTAAGGCTGGCTTTGGTTTGTCTTCGTTGTGTCTTGGAGAAGACAATATAACTAAACTATATATAACTTCCATAGCATCATCGGTGGCAGAGGTCGTTAAGGCAATTTTTGGGACACAATGGGCAGGATAGGAGGTACGATAAATATTGCGCAACTGCTCTCCATCCTGCGGCTGAGAGCCACTTTGTGAAGTTGCATTGTCCTATTTCGGTTTGGAAGGGGTTTAGAGACTTTCAAGTGAGAATTATCGAAAGATTAAACCCTTTGGGAACATGCTCAGTTAGTGTCGAGTATAGTAGTGTATACAAACTTTTCCCGTTACATTATTCTTATTTTTCAAGAAAACCACATAAAAATGGTTGAACAAATCTACCAAGTACCTGCATAGACCATCTTTTGCATAGACCATACTTAAATATAGAATGTTCATCCACTCCCGATACGATTTCGTTCCAGACTATCCTCCACGGACTAAGTAAGTTCGTAGAGGAAAGCGAACATGTCTTTTATGTTTATATTGCTCGTAAAGATTGGTATTAGAAACTAGTAAGATAAACCGAACTAAACTCATATTCTAGTACGTAGCTTAGTTTCCTAGGCGCTCTATATTGTACTGCAACTGAGAAAGTTTCATCTGCACATAATCTTCACACAAACAGAGCTCTTCGCAGCGTCCCAAGTAATATGTTCGAAACAAATTGTCTTTATTGGCTCTTATTCATGCCATCTGTGCAAGCGTCACTCTCTCATTTTAGACATGTTTCAGGTCTTGAACATAATTACGAGCAGCGGCTAAATGAACTCTAGCATAGTAATTAACGTCCGTCATAATTCGTCTCGCTAGACCTCACTAGAACATCTATAAAGAAGTCACATAAACTTGTATGTTTACGTTGTTTCTCAAACGTACTTTAATTACGGTAACCAAGTTGGCTGACGTAAATACCTGTTTTACACAGGCAATGGTAATTTACTGCGATAGCACCGCCCTATATAGCCAAAGATATTCTCCCTCGCACTCGGCCCTAACGTTGGCACCTACGAGAATAGATTTTAATAGTGGCACGGTAAATTTACTCCTTTTATGGCGATCGTAAACTGTACGAAAGAGTTAAACAACGATTTGCTGTAACCTCAAATAGGTGGTTTTACAGCGTTCCGTTACCTCCATGTTTCGGAACCGAAGATTATGAGACCGGGAGTACTTTTATCCGGAACAAGAGATCGTGTAAATATAGGATTGGGTAGTTTTAGTGGCCACGTGCCGGCGCTAGAGCAGTATTAGCCTAGAGGTACCGATTTTTTTTTTAAATTATTTAATTATATCACAGCATCCAAAAATTCGAAGACATGTGCCATCTACTAACTCACATTAGGTGGGTGGGCTTGCATCCCAGCAGTGAGAATAGTCCAGGCTGATTATGTCCGCTACGAGATGTGCCAACGCATAACTAGTTACGCCAATTAAGTAGTTTGAGCGTACCCATGTTAGGACATAAGTAGTAATAAAAGGAGCAACTTTAACTTGTCTTTTCAACGTGTGAAGGTGTGTTTTATAGTAGTTGTGTGCTTCTCGAAACGAATGGGCTTCTTTTCCGTTGTTAAGGACACCTAAAACTTGCATTACTCTTGTTTTTTTATGAGAGGCGTAAAAGAACCCAAGTTTAGTGTTACATAAACTCAATCCAAGGTAGAAGGACATTTTTTTTTCTTCTAATAATTATAAACTAGCGCTTGACCGCAATCCCGCTTGATGGTAAGCAGTGATGCGATCGTTGATGGTAAAGCGCGCTAGTTTATTAACAACCTATTCACTCAGAATAACTGAGCGAATAGGAAGGAAGACGGCAGTTGAGCGAGGTGATGCAATGTTAAACCTAACAACACAACCAACGATGCTGCGCCAAAGGGAGATTGATCTGAAGACCCTCCACGACCAAACTCCCAACACAACAACATTAGGCGCATCGTACCCGGCACACATCGCAATACAGGCTCAGACCCGTCCTCCGTACGGCTTCACCAGACATCATGCCGGAACACGACAAATCGCTTGGCGGCAAGGCTTTGTCTGAAGAAGGCGTTCAGAAGCGTCACATGAAAAGATGCAATATTGAGCCCTCTCAATGGGAATCTTTGGCAGCAAAACGCCCGGAATGGCGTCGGCTGGCGCAGAGGCGAATAAGCGATTTAGAGAAGCAGTGCAAAGCAGACCTCGATGCTAAACGCGACGAGCTGAAAGCCCGCCACCCCGCAGCCATTCAATACCATTTCTTGAACGGAATGCTTACGTGCCCTCAGTGCCCACGAGCATTCTCAGCGAAGATTGGCTATATAAGCCACCTACGCGCACATGATCGACGAGCTGACTAGGAGTTAAAGTAGTCGCCATGACCGAAAACGGTCGGAAACCATCGTCATCATCATCAAACTCAATCTTCATGGTTGCAAATACTTGCTACTGAAGTTCATTAACTGGCCTTTTCCGACTATTCCGGGGTCGGCTTCCAATCTAATCAGGTTCAGCTGAATACCAGTACGCAGCATGAGGCGACTGCCTATCTAACCTCCACTACCCAATTACTGGGTAATACAATACCCCTTGATAAGCCTGGTGGTCACAATTTCGGGCTTTTGACTTAGTGTAATTACTGTCAAAGCTCTTTGACAGCCGGGACCAGGGGCTTAACATGCACTTCGTGCAAGAAAGTTTCTTAGTATGTTAAGATGGTCACCCATCCTCAGATTAACGGGGACAAGCTTAGCTTAACCTGGTCGGTCGACCTGTACGGCTGTTGTTATTTAGAATAGAATTGAATACTCTTTATTACGTACACCATAACTAAATCATTAACATAAATATTAAGATTTTACAAAGGAGGACACAATGGGCGATCTTTATTTATTAAAACTTTATGCACAAAGAAAATGATTGCACAATGGCGGACTTAACGCCTTAGGCATTATCTACCAGTCTACCTTAAGGTGATGCAGAGACAAAACATGGTAGGTGCAAAGATATTAAAAATATTAAAGTTAAAAGAGAAACAAAAAAAATATTATAGTAAATACATAAATACATACATACAAAATATAAACAGTCGAGAGAGATAAAAAAAATTTAGAAAGAGAAAAAGAATACATTACATGTTTGATGAATCTGCCAGTTTCTTGCGTAATTTACCCGAGCTTTAACGTTAAATGTGTACCGACTTATCGCTAAGAGCGATCTTTTACAAACAATCTTTGGATGAAATACTACGGGGAAGGAGAGAGAAATAATGTAGGTAGTCTACAGTGTACTATTTACATATATTATATAATAATTATGTACGTTAAGTGTATCATACCAGTTTAAATAAATATATGACGGACTCTTCTAATAAAGTACTTGCTATTGGACTTGTAGCTTAGCTAATTTCGCCTTTAACTACTTCGTTGGGAGGTGAACATTTTCTATCATCATAAACATTTTTTAACGTTCCACTACTGGACACAGGTCTCCTCTCATACAGAGAAGGATTGAGCGTAATCACCAAGCTTGCTCAATGCGGGTTGGCGATTTCAGACTTAAAGTCCAGGTTTCCTCAAGATGTTTTCCTTCACCTTCAGTCATTGGTGTCCAAGATATACTTAGAAAATACATATAACTTTAGAAAAGTTGCATTGGTACTTGCCTGACCTGGAATCGAACCCGCGCACTCATACTTGAGAGGCTGGTGTTTTAACCACTAGGCCACCACGACTTATAAACATTTTTACTTGTGATAAAATCCGACTACCACGAAAAACCCGTGTGGTACCGAGCACAGAATAGTAGAATAGTACTAACCCATATATTCTCCCGTGGGTGTCGTAAGAGGCGGCTAAGGGAACTCTCAACAGGGAAGCGGGCAGCAGCGCTGCTCCTGTGGAATAAGAAATTACTGCGATGCCAAGCGTGGGGATTATGGCAGTGCTCCCTAATGAAATGAAAGCCTTGGGGGAAGCCTTTATTCAGTAGTAGGCCTCTATACAGTATGTTAAGAAAACCCTGTCCGACCCGTGAAGGTGTTGTTAGGTATCGATAACTGATTCTACTAATGCATACAAAACCGGGCTAAACTTAAAAAAAATCGCCCTAAAAAAAAATGTTATTTCGCAAAAAGAGGTAACTTAATAAATGTGCGCTATGCACACCTATGCCCCATTCCGCGGGCGGCGGGCGGCAGGGCACGCGGCACGTGGTCGCATCGCTATTGGCCCATAATAACATCGGTGTTGTCACTTTTTAAAAATTACCAAATTTCGGGGAAGTTGAAATTAATTCGCGGGAAAAAAAGATTATTTCAAAATTCATTTGTATTGGTTCTATGATGATTACGTAAAATTTTATATTATATTTGGTCATGTGTTTACTTATCCTTTATTATCCTTATGGGTCGGACAGGGTTTTCTTAACATACTGTATACTAAGAAGAAGAAGATACTCACAAATAACGTGGCTTCCCATTGGCAATTGGGTTGTATCCTAAAAAATAATTTAATGTCCATCAGACAGATTTATAAAAAATATTGAACACGTATTTTTTATTTTTTCTTTCATTCAAATACTTAGGAAGATATATTGATTTGAAATGTCGCATGACGTTACGCCGTGGTACAAAATATACCACGGCGTGACGCAATTAACCCCCACTCCGTATTTTTAATACGTTATATCTCAGTAGTTTTTGCTAATTTAGACAAAATAAAAAATACGGGTCTTGATTTTTTTTATTGTCTATAAGACGGACTAATTATTTTTTTCATTTTAATACCTTTGATACATCCCTATTTTCGAAATAGGTTCAGTAGATCCATAGATTACCCCCACAACCTCACGCACTCACAAAATGTATCCCTTTATAATATTTTTAATACAATTATTTAATAGATATGTACATGCCGCCTCTCGGTGGAGGAAGTGGGCCATAATCTAGCACGCTGGCCCAGTGCGGGTCGACTCTCTCTCACTGAAATAAGGTATCTGTCTCAACAGTGGGAATATCATAGTCTGATTATGTATTCAATCGAATCTCTAATGTCAGAAATAAAATGTATGTTTCTAGTGACGTACGGCCGACAGCAGATTAGGCAAGCTTGGCGCCGCTTATTCGGCGGCTTATTCCCAATCAACCTTGAGCAGTAATGCTTAAGAGATAAAGTTGAAAATCTGATAAAGAAATCTGACAGATTGTGGTAGCTTGATCGGAATTTACAAGCGACAGCACTGTCGCCTGTACATTCCGAAGAAATATTCTAACCAATTGTCTCCTCTTATTTCAGATTACGTCATAAATAACATGTTACTGTAAACCCAACACTTGTGATTCCAATTATTTTTTGTTGCCTCTTAAGGCAATTTAATCTCGTATAATTAGACCAATGTATTAGGATAGGAGGCGATTTGTAACCCACAATAATTTATCTAATTTAGGGTTGCTATTTTCTTTCATCACTCTAGGCGTTGTTTGAAGCTGGCGGCTGTTTATTTGAAGGATTACGGTACAATAGCGCTTTTCCAAAGCTACAGACTGTACAGAAGGTAGACTTAATACATTTCCTCCTGCCTTTAGGGGTCTTTAGCGCTTTCCGTCGGACTACAATTTGAGTGTCTTCAAGGCTAGAGTGAATAGGCTCTTAATAAACTAGCGCGCTTTACCATCAACGATTGCATCACTGCTTACCATCAGGCGGGACTGCGATCAAGCACTAGTTATGATTTATGAAAAAAAAAATGACCAATTTAAATAGGGTTGGCGCATCATGTCTTGTACTTCCGTGTTTCAGTGTACATACTCACGAGCAGTACGCGTCATCGGAGTTAACTGCAGCCGTCAATACGAGTCGACGGCTGCCGTTGCTTTAATTAAATACTGAGCATTTGCGACTGACGTGGCCTTTAAGCCGCTGCCTCGAATATTGCGGGCAGCGGGGCGGTAGCCGGGCGGGCATCGAAGACCCGTTCTCGAAACTAGCGGGCAGATCGCGCGTCACAATAACCGCGTAGTGTTGTGTTCATGATTGTGTCGACGAGATATTTGTTTTTATTCGCGAAAGAAATGTATGAATAATGGCAGTAACTTCTTTTTGATTCAAATTTATTCCTAACGCTCGATCACCGCTCGCTGCCCGCCCGCTGCCCGCAAGACTCGAGCGCGAAAAGTACACCGCTCGCTGTCCACCGCCGCCTCGCTGCCGCGCCGCTGTTTTCGAGAACCCGTTCGTTTCATTTTACGCATAAGATCCTGCCGCTCATTCGCCGCCGCCGCCGGCGCCGCCCCGCTGCCCGCAAGATTCGAGGCAGAGCCCTTACTGCCGAGTACGCACTCCACACAAAATCGTTGTTTCCTAGGTATAAAAGCTAAATAAAGCTGAATAAGTGCGAGTAGTCCCAAAGGCGACATCTTGTTAGTTGCTGTCCTTTCTTAAATGTATGAAGGCGACCTTCTGTAATTACTATGTTGTGACTTTGTGGTGTATTTCCGAATTACTCTTGTCTTTCTTTTCTTTTAATGTTATAAATTAATGCTTGTATGCGATCCGTCCTGATGGTAAGCAGTAATGCAATAATCGTTGTTGTTAACGTGCATAAAATAATGTAATTTCCTTTTTTTTTTGTTGAATTCCGGTTTCTAATGCTGGGTGCAAGCTTGTATTACTTACAATTTAATCTTTTCTAGACAACAAATTATCTGTGTCTAAAGATATTGTAAGTCCTTGACAATATTAAATCAAATGATTAAATCTTTTAAACGTTGAGAGTAAGAAACTTAATGTAATAACATTAAAAATCCGACAAATTGAAAATATTATTCTGAGAAAAGAAATATTTGCTTGGAAATGTTGTAGTAAAAATAAAACATTAACAAAAAAAAATTAAACAAAATTATTATGTTACTATTCATTAGCTCGATAAGCGTACTAAGTTCTACTTCTCTGTATTGTATAACTACGCTAAATTCTATGTATACCTAACTTAGTACTTTTATCGAGTTAAATGGACAAAAATAAAAAGTATTTATGTGACACGCACAGGAAAATTATATTTAGAGATATGAGGAACAGGGTGTAAAATTTCCTCATGCTTCATAGAAAAGGGGAGGATCCTCCGACCAGACGGGTGTTGTGGCTGGCAGGCACTTGATCCAACGGCAACGGTTGATGTTGGGGAGTTGTATGTATATATGTTAGTTGCCGACGACCTGGTGAAGGTCGCGGGAAACCGCGGGATGCGGGAGGCGCAGAACCGGTCGTCGTGGAGAGCCTTGGGGGAGGCCTATGTCCAGCAGTGGACGTCTTTCGGCTGAAATGATGATGATGATGATGATGTTAGTTGCTCAGTAAACTTTGCTTGCGAGATACAGAATTTGCGTCCACAAACACCCAGACCCCGAACAACTACTTGTAAGTCATACACATATTTGTTCCGTGCGGGAATCGAACCCGCGACGTGCAGCGCAGCAGTCTATAGCTTAACCACAATTACATACATGTAAAACAAATAACGTGTAAAATAAAGTTACAAAAATCAGAAAGTCCTATAAGAGGCCAAAAAGCTCTACTATGCATCTCTCTCTCTACTATCCCAGCATAAACGAATTTTAGGTCAATAGGTCAAAAGGTGAATAGTGGAGGGTCTGACCTTGTAAGCTTAATTAGCCGTCGCAGACAGACAGCTTATATGGTATGACAGTCTGACACTAAATACCTACATTCTCTTCAGTCTCGTGCTCAAAATTCATGATTACGTGTTGTAGTTTGATAAAAGATTATGCCTTTGTTGTGATATTAGCTTTAGTCTTAACTCAGCCTGTCGGTGTTCTATAGGATGCACTTCTGTACGAGGGAGTTGCCTGACTTACCCGTTCCTTCTTCCTACGACCCGTCGTACGGCGAGTATCCACCCTTACGTTGTTGACATCACTACGATCTGGACGAAGCGTTTCGCCTCGTCTTTTATACCGAGTACATCGAGGGACTGGAAGGATTTGCCCGCGGCGGTGTTGCCATCTGACTACAATTTTATTGTCTCCAAGGCTGAGTGAATAGGGTCTTAAGCATTATTTAGTGGTAGCACAGGTAGTAAGCATTATTTAGTATTACAGATATGCTTGTTAAATCCTGTCGATTTAATCGACTCGTCGAATTCTACAAAGAATGCTGTGTGACGCCCGTCAGCTGGTTTGCACACAGGGTTACAAAAATGGGTGTCTCTGTTATACATACAGTATGTTAAGAAAACCCTGTCCGACCCGTGAAGGTGTTGTTAGGTATCGATAACTGATTTTACTAATGCATACAAAACCGGGCTAAATAAAAAAAAAAAAACACCTAAAAAAATAAATATTATTTCGCAAAAAGAGGTAACTTGATAAATCTGCGTTACCCACCCTTACGCGCGCGGCGGCGGAGGCGGCGGAGGCGGCGGAGGCGGCGGGCGGCAGGGCACGCGGCACGTGGTCGCATCGCTATTCGCTCATAATAATACCGGTGTTGTCACTTTTTAAAAATTACCAAATTTCGGGGAAGTTGGAGTTAATTCGCGGGAAAAAAATATTATTTCAAAATTCATTTGTATTGGTACTATGATGATTACGTAAAATTTTATATTATATTTGGTCATGTGTTTACCTAACCTTTATTATCCTTATGGGTCGGACAGGGTTTTCTTAACATACTGTATATGATTTACGAAACTTTATCTTCACACCGAACCCTATTATTTTCATATTAATGTAAGGCTCGACCGAGATCTCGGTGTCGGTATTCTCGGCTATAAATCCAACCGAGAAATGACCGAGACTTGGATTTGGATTTCTTTTATTTTGGTTTTAAAAACGTTGCCCCACACTGGGAATTTCCCCTATATCGTGGGTGCGTTTACAAACATACAAAGTCACATTCACAAACAGCCGGACTCGGAACAACAAATTGTAGACCATATTTCTTCAGTATAGGACTCTGCCGCTGCGTCAATTGAGTCGTCAAAAAGGTTACTTTCTTCAAGATTGTGTCTCCATTCTCGTGTTACGTACATCTGAGGGATAATTCCTCCACTGAGCACGCGTGGTAGATGATCACGCACCTTACCTAGGAAGTAGCTTTCTTAGAGAGCCAAAACTGCAAAAAAAACTAATATTTTTGAGTAGTATTTGATTTTCTACCCCTTATAAGGTGCTTAGGTCGGCAGCAAATAAGTTGCGCCGTCTACTAGCTTAGTAAGAGTACAACTGTTTAGGTGCAAAGCTGTACAATTGTATGACGATAGGCGACACTCTTTCAAGGGCGAAAATACCGATTTTTTATGTTATAATATGTTATTTAACTTTGATTCTTAAAACAGTTAATTTAGTTAAACTGCGAGTACTGTATTTAAAAGTTAACAGCATTTAATTTTTTATTTTTCGGCTCTCGGTCTCGGCCGAGATATTATTTTATTTGATATATAACGAAAATCCAATCTCGGTGGAGCTTTATGAAAAAAGTACTAAGAGTACGTAAATGTTAAAGCAGAAGCATAACTCTCGTCATTTGAAACATTCAAATTCTAGTCGTAAACTCATCAAAATAATATGGACATTGTTTCATGTCACAAAGTTCGGTGATGGCAAATCTAGAGTTTTTTTAGTAGCATACCATCACACTAGGATTTTCCTGTATTGTGGATGCGTTTACAAAGATATAAGCTTACATACACAAACAGCTATATGTCGGCCAAATTCGATAAAGAATAGAGGTAAACAAACCGTTGCTAGGCAACGAGTAGTTTACGCCTAAAAGACAGAAAACAAGGTTAACAACCTTTTCTAGATAGATGATTTTCATAAAAGTAATAATTCTACTTCCTGCTAGTGTAAACAGTTTATTTGTTTAGATATTTATGATTTGCATTGAACGCTTAACTGATTTGAATGAAATATTACACACATGTAAGCTATTTTCCTAATAGGCTAAATTTTTTGAGACTATATATATTATACTTAGTCCAAACTTGAAAGTATTACAGTGCATGTGTTATGCAGTTGATTTGAAACTTTATTCATTGGTTGAATTCCACAAAATGTGTTTAATGGATTTCATAAATCTTTCTTTTTTGTCGACTTTAATGGTTTTCGAAATACCAAGTTATTATGCATGTTATTTTAGTGATTCTATTGAAATATGCTACAATAGGAATTGTTAATAAAGAGTTAGCATGTGAAAGTCGATAATCATGTAAAATTTGTAAAACGTCAGTTGTGATAACCCTAAATTGGTTTGTTTATCTCTATTCTTTATGTCACTTGGCGAGAATATAGATCCGGACGCTACATTGCGGCCTCCGTAATTTCCAGGAAACGCTTCATGAGGGCTTCATTACCCAACCTACAACTTTTGCTTTACTTATTAAGAATTATTTAAATTAACTGTGACCATGCTTTCTTATTATATTAAAAATATAATTGAGTCCTAAAAAATCCAATATAACCAAGGTACGTCATAAAGTAAATTATGTTTTTTTATATTTGTTTACATAGCCTCATTTTTTTATGTAATATCAAGCAGTACCTATAAAGTTTTACGAAATAAAGTTTGTTGCTTGAAGAAATAGAGATTTTTTATGAGCTCGTTACACATTTCGGTTGATGTACTTATGTTCCAAAGTTTTGAAGAGAACTTAACTTATGTATATCTGACTACTTATAACCAGTCTGAAGTCGTGGTGGACTAGTGGTTAAAACACCAGTCTCTCAAGCATGAGTGTGTGGGTTCATTCCAGGTCAGGCAAGTACGGTGGTAGGCCATAACATCGGCCGACGGCAGAAGTTGCCACCCACCAGACAAAGCCTTGCCGCCAAGCGATTTGTCGTGTTCCGGCATGATGTCTGATGAAGCCGTACGGAGGACGGGTCTGAGCAGTTGTGTTGCGATGTGTGCCGGGTACGATGCGCCTAATGTTGTTCTGTTGGGAGTTTGGTCGTGGAGGGTCTTCAGATCAATCTCCCTTTGGCGCAGCATCGTTGGTCGTGTTGTTGGGTTTAACATTGCATCACCTTGCTCAACTGCCGTCTTCCTTCCTATTCGCTCAGTTTTGAGTGAATAGGCTCTTAATAAACTAGCGCGCTTTACCATCAACGATCACATCACTGCTTACCATCAGGCGGGATTGCGGTCAAGAGCTAGTTTATATATATTTTAAAAAAAGTACTAATGTTACTTTTCTAAAGTTATATGTACTGTCTAAGTATAATCACACGGGCCTAGTGCGGATTGATAGATGTCACGTGTCTTCCAAATTTTGGTTCTGGGACATTCGGGTGTCTCACGTTTTTTTCATTCACCGTTTTGAGAGCAGTGGTGATGAAATATTTACACAAAGTAAAGCGCTTGACGGGATTCGAATCTACGAGCTACAACTTGTAAGCCGCGGCCAGTACCACTAGGCCACCACTACTCCGTGCAGTTATTACTTAACCACGAGCGCCTCCAGAACAAATCTTAAGTACTATCCTCCTAATATTCTAGCCAGCGACTTCGTTCGCGTGGAGTTAGTTATGCTCAGCTCCTATTGATCGCAGCGTGATGTTATATAGCCTAAAGACTTTCTGGATTAATAGGCTATCCAGCACAAAAATAATTTTTCAAATCGGACTAGTAGTTCATGGGATTAGCGCGTTCAAACAAACTCTTCAGCTTCATATATTAGTATAGATGTGAGAGTTTGTGAGGATGTGTTTGTTACTCTTTTTATGCAATAACTACTGAACGGATTTCAATGTTTGACACAAAGATATTTTATAATCAGGAAACTTTTTATCCTGACATTCCCATGGGATCTAAACTTCATCATCATCAACAACCTTTTCATCGTCCCACTGCTGGGCACAGGTCTCCTCTCATACAGAGAAGGATTGAGCGTAATCACCACGCTTGCTCAATGAGGGTTGGCGATTTCAGACTTATAAAGTCCAGGTTTCCTCAAGATGTTCTTCCTTTACCTTCAGTCATTGGTGTCCCAGATATACTTAAAAAGTACATATAACTTTAGAAAAGTTACATTGGTACTTGCCTGACCTAGAATCGAACCCACGCACTCATACTTGAGAGGCTAGTGTTTTAACCACTAAGCCACCACGACACGAGGTGGACACCACGAGGGACCTAAACTTGCGCTTGCTTTTCTTCATCCATAATTTAGTAGAATTATGTGTTTTGTGGTAAAAGATATAAGAAATACGACAATTAGTGAAGATCTGCATGTGCATTATTAATTTGGGTCTACTGTAACTTCGTGATTTTTATAATAGCTTTTTGAAATATTTTACATAAAAATACTGGACACGTGTTTCGGGATTCGCATATACAAAAAATGTAGTTATATAGTAGAACCTTAGAACAATGAACAAACAGCTGTAATCCAGAGTCGAGTAAGTTTTGCAATAAATAAAAACTTGGTTACAAGCACGCACACCACCAGACAGTATCTTAGTACACCTAAGATACTGTCTAATAAGATGCGATGCGATGCGAAAAACAGTATCTACTGTTGTTTAAGTTTAGTTTCAGCATCTGTTTTATCTTAGCTGAATGCTCGTAGGTTACTTAACCACAGGAGAAGTGTTGAAAGTTAATTACATAAAATGTTACCAGTATTTGCTACCAGCTTTATAAAGACAAAATTCTTTAAAATCGATATCGTGGATAATATGACCATAAGAAGAATTTATTTATTTATTCATTTACTTCAGGCGTCAAGGCCCATTTAAACATATTATACAATACTATATTAACACAAAAACTTAAAATACATATAACATAATATCATATTTTTGTAGTTCAGTTTTCACGACCTAAAATGGGATACGGTACCGCGCACCTACCTGTTTTAAAGCAGTCGTTAAAGTATTTATTTGACAAAAAATATTAAACCAAAATATTTATTTGCTGCGTCTAGCTCTATGCACACATTCATAGATGAGGAATGTTCCCCAGTTGTTCACCATGAACTCTACTATAAATGATATGATTTTTACTATAAATGACCAGAAGAAATATCGCTACAATAGTGATGTATCCAAGGTATGAAAATCAAAAAAATAATTAGTCCGTCTTATAGATAATAAAAAAAATTAAGACCCGTATTCTTTATTTTGTCGTAATTACCAAAAACTACTGAGATATAGCGTTATAAAGTTACAGAGTGGGGGCTAATTACGTCACGCCGTGCTATATTTTGCACGACGGCGTGACGTCATGCGACATTTCAAATCAATATATCTTCCTAAGTATTTGAATGAAATAAAAAATACGTGTTCAATATTTTTTATAAATTTATCTGACGGATATTAAATTCTTTTTTAGGATACAAGCCAATTACCAAGCTCTGCAAAGAGATTGATAGCAATATGACATAGTATGAAGCCTATCCTTGTGGGATTATCACTACATTTTATAAAACAATGTCAGTTTCTCATTCCCTATGTCGCTTTGTATGATGAAATCTTTAAAACTACGCAACGGATTTTGATGCGGTTTTTTAATAGATATGGTGATTGACGAGGAAGGTTTATATCTATACGAGTACTAATATTACTAATTACTAATATAATATAAAGCTGACGAGTTTGTTTGTTTGTTTGTTTGAACGCGTTAATCTCAGGAACTACTGGTCCGGTTTGAAAAAATATTTTTGCATTGGATGGTCCATTAGTCCAGGAAGGCTGTAGGAGTGTAGGCTATATAACATCACGCTGCGACCAATAGGAGCGGAGCATAACTAACTCCACGAGAACAAAGTCGCTGACGGCCGCTAGTGTATTATAACATCCATTAAATAGTGGAGAAATACTGTTAATTTTGAGGTTTCTAATGTGATGTCGTAAATAAATACTTTTTTTTTTGCTTACATTTTGCAAAAGCAGGCTGAACCCTAGGAGATTTATCAAAATAATTTACTAAGTATTGTGCACATTGAAAAGGTGTACAGAAAAATTCGCGATGGTATATTACAGGTCTATCTCTTATGCATATCCCACAATAACAAATTTTGCATAAAAAATGGATAAATTTCAAAGCGATTTCAACCTATACTGCATTAATCCTTTTCCAATTAAATATCTTAAATACATTTTTGACTTAATATAGATCTATATTACCCTTTACAAATTTTTATTCTGTAGCCAATCTCAATAAATGTATTCATAGTTAAAGTGGGTTATGAGTTATGACAGAGCTATCCTGTAGAAACATTAGTTTCTAAGTATTCCTTAATAACAATAGAGGCTTCGTCTGTCATATAAGCGAGTACTCGAACAATACTTAGTGTATGTAAATAGGCACCTCCAAACTATTGTTGATTCAACAACTAGTTTGAATGGAATTACAAGCAAATTTTAGTACTCCTTAGCAACAGCCAAATTCGCCACTGAACTGGTTTGACCGCTTTAAACGTATTATTTACGAATAAATGACGGAAATCGGTTCAATGTTCGCCTGCGTCGAAACTTGTGCATTAACGAGTAAAGTAATTTCGGATTTAATCTCCCTAAAGATCTTGATTTACGTGGTTTTAAATCTTTCATTGTAAACTCTCGGTTTTAATGTGTTCATACAAGATGTTCGCATTAAAAACCTTGTTTTAGCCAGATTTTGGCACGTTGAAATACGGTTGTGTATAAACACCGTCGCGTCGGAATGCGAGTGCAGTTGACGAGGTGCCAACTAGGCAAGCAAACGAAGCTGAAATAAATTAAATACTAGGCTGCACGTTGAAAACTGGGATATTATTATCTTTCTTAATGTGTCATCTTTGTTACATGATTTAAAATACTTTTTCTTAGCTTATCGTAAGCAATCTAGCAATCTGAGAATGAACGCAATATTATGTTGGATAGTGTAGAAGTTACATCCGGAGTCGTTTATTATACGGACCTTGTAGAAACTAGAACCAATTTCCGTGCATTCAGGCGCTTTTGCCATACCTATTATTGGAATCAATTGTAACAGCACATACCTACTTAGGACCCATTAACTTAATCAAATTTTATTCCGTGGTGCTTGGCAATCTGGGCTTCTCCCAGTTGCAATAATGTCCCTTTGTGCCGATTGGCCTAGTTCTGTTCTGTCTACTGCTTGTTATGGAGGGAAGTGGAAAAAATATCTTTTTTCTTACTCCTTAGCTATTCTTTTCTGATTAATTTCGTTGCGGGACCCAAGACAGTTGAATCGTTTCTCCGAGACTCGGCGAGCTTCATTGCTCGGCGTTTTTCTGGCGGTCTCCAGTGTTGATTCTGGCTTTCAGGAGTTGCAGTGGGTGGGAAATGTGTGGAGGGTTTTGTCCCATAAAAAAAATCTAGCAATCTGAATGAACTCGGCTCCAGTTGGGAGGTCTTCGGCGGAACAAATGGTTTGGATGCACTGTTTCGCGTGTTTCTAGGTGGTGTGGAAATTGGTTGTCATGGTGTGTACATATCCTCATTATCATCATTTTAGCTAAAACACCTCCACTGCTATTTTTCTTCACGTCATTGTAAGCATGTTATGTTTATGACATCCACTGCTGTACATAGGTTTCTCGTATGTACACTTCGGTCGGTCCAGTAGATTCCTGCGGCCTTCATCCATCCCATCAGTTCTCCTTGGGATGAGAAAAATGTCGCCAGGTAAGTCTTGGGTATATATATGAATGGGAGTAGAGAAAGACTAAAGAAATGATGGGAAGAATTAGAAAGTAGTCACTCCCAACTGAAATGGTGACTAAACAAGAAGTATGGAAAAAATATATGGCGACCTGTCATCTCTTAGCTGTCAGCTAGTCAGTGGGGACTGGTCATCTCTTAGCTGCTACGGCGTATTTTAAATTCTGAATTGTTGTTTTTTTTTCCATAATGGACGCTCTCAGCGTACAATATATTTCTGCATCGTTCTCACACGATTGATTTCAAAATGAATGATGTAATCAAATATTTGTATCAATAGCTTGATAATTTAAAAGAGTGTCCATGGAGTTTCTTGCCCGTTCTTCTCCATAGGTACCTACTCTTTGGAATGGGCGACTAGCTTCACCTTACTGACTGACCGACCTTCTGACAATTCAAAAGTGCCTGTAACTGGTTTATTTGAAATAAATGCTTTGATTTTGATTTGATTTTTGATTTTGACCTCAAATAAATTTTAAAAGCAGGACAATGATGGTGGATGTGATATAGGTAATTTCCTAATTACCTATAAGCTGGATTAATGACCTTAGGAATTTGTTCGATGATTAGCCAAAATATCGGATCATTGGAACGCGAGTTGTTTGTTGTTATTGGTTGTGAATACTTTCAAAACGAAAGAAACTATTATTTAGAATTTGAAAGTAATTCCAAGTATGTTAGTATTCGTTCGTAGCTCAGTCTTAAACTCTGCTAAGTTACAGAAAACGATTTGTAATTTTCTATTAAAAAGATCCCTTTTCAACTCTCGAGACACAATATTTATATTTTTAGGATGTCTCAAAAATAGTAATAAGCAGATGTCTGGCGATAGAGGATCCCTTGGGATGCTCGAATAACCCATGCGATTATTATTCATAGTTTTCTTGTCATTAGGTTCGGTCGTCGGTCTCCGTGGCGCAGCGGTCAACACGCCTGCCTGCGACGTGGAGGCCCCGGGTTCGATCCCCGGCCAGGTCGTGATGGAAAAACGATCTTTTCCTGATTGGCCTGCGTCTTGGATGTTTATCTATATATGTATCTATTATAAAATATAGTATCGTTGAGTTAGTATCCCATAACACAAGTCTCGAACTTACTTTGGGGCTAGCCCAATCTGTGTGATTTGTCCGTATTTATTTATTTATTTATTTATTTATTTATTTATTTATTTATATTAGGTATTAACCTACTTTTTTAATCTTGGGAATTTACGTTTAATACCTTTTTTGGCTGTATCCTTGGACTTCCGCTTAATATTATTATTTGGGACATCATGAATATACTCTCCTTCTGCTGTTTTAAAATATTACCCCTTTTCTTCATAATTCTATGGTATATATTTCGGGTACTTATTGCATATATGGAGACCGCTGAAATTATTTTGGCAAACTTGAGAGCTGTGTTTAACCAGTGGTAATGGATAGATCCTGGGGACACAGGCAGGCGGTTTACATTGCGTAAATATTTTCATTACCACTTCTTTCTAAACGGCGAAGGAAACCGGCACCATCTTGAGGAAACCAGTATGTCCTATACAGTATGTTAAGAAAACCCTGTCCGACCCATAAGGATAATAAAGGTTAGGTAAACACATGACCAAATATAATATAAAATTTTACGTAATCATCATAGTACCAATACAAATGAATTTTGAAATAATCTTTATTTCCCGCGAATTAATTCCAACTTCCCCGAAATTTCGTAATTTTAAAAAAAGTGACAACACCGGTATTATTATGAGCGAATAGCGATGCGACCACGTGCCGCGTGCTCTGCCGCTCGCCGCCCGCGGAAGGGTGCTTACGCACATTTATTAAATTACCTCTTTTTGCGAAATAATATTTATTTTTTTAGGGGGATTTTTTTTTTAAGTTTAGCCCGGTTTTGTATCCATTAGTAGAATCAGTTATCGATACCTAACAACACCTTCACGGGTCGGACAGGGTTTTCTTAACATACTGTATTTAAAAATTCCTAGACGTGTGATATCTACCAACACGCATTTGCTTAGGGTGGTAAATTACAGTCCACTCTCTCTAGAAGAGAGGATACCCGTATGTCTCATCACTGGGAACAATATAGGCTGGTTATATATTTCTATGCATATAGGTAGGGTATTCACAATTTCTTGTGGAAGTATACGCATGAATTTCAGGTATGGTTTAACGAAGCAGATTAATTGATTATTTTGCCATTAGTCCGCTGCTTAGAGACTAATGTTAGTAATTATCGTGGCTTTAAAGGAACATGTACTATTAACTTCTTCAAATTGACTACTCAGCTTAGTGAAAACGTGTATGAACGTTTTCTTATAACATATTTCATCAAAAAAATATAGAAAATAAATTTTGTATTGGTTAAAATCAGCTTGGTAAAAGTGTGTAGAACATTCTTTCTAATACAAAAAGAGATATACATATGCCACTATAATTTAGATTCAATAAATGCCCACAATCAGATATTAATCTAAAGGAATCCTCTTTAGATTTACCAATGTATAAGATTGTGTTGTTTAACTTATCTTGAAATCACAAATATATGTAATCATCACTTCTTGTTCCCTCGGGGGGTTCAGAACAGATGCACATTATGGTACTGACACCCTTTCGCACGTTATATTTAAGTGTGATGTAATAGAGGGCGAATCTATTACATCATAGCATACATACCCTGGCGCAAGTCTCTGATAAATTCCCGGTAGAAAAGTTCAATTACACTCTGCTAGAACTGGGAATCAAATACAAGCCCTCGTGCCATATAACGAACTAGACACATCTTAAATCGTTGCTGAAAATTCATCATACCCAGTTTCTACTCAAGTTAAACAAGTTTGGTAAATTAAATAGCGCCAAAACAGTTCAGTCTTCGCGTTCACATCGTCAAATCCAATCGGAAAGTAAGCAAGCAGTATTATTTTCTTGTAAGTGCAAACGAGTCAAAGTTTTATTGGAGATGGCTCGAGTTTATAGCAGTCCGCTATAGAGTGAGACATTTCGAGCTCGAGCCACGAGCCACGTGATCTTGATACAAATTTAAACTTTCCTCCTTATATCACACCTTTTCCACGGCGTCTGTGAACTTACTTTACGACGCCAGTTAGTTTAAAAAATGTCTCTTTCTTGATTTACTTTCTGTAATATATCTCAACGAATCGATTGCTTTTATAAGTAACGAATTGGACCGTAAACAAGTTTAGGATGAAATGGAAAAAACATTTTTCTTTTGAAAAACGCGAAAACGATTGGACAGCGGTATAATAGGAATGACGTGACTGATTTCTGAAACAGGGAACGTATAAATTGAATGGGGGCGTTATCGGATGTTGCTAAATAGAAATTTGAACGATCGGCGCGTCGGACAGGTTGCCGGGTAGCAGACACAGGTAGACTAACACCGTGTCCAGGATGCGTAATGGCTGTCGCTGTGCCATCACAGATCGCATCGCGATACTAATCGAAACGACCATTGTGTTAGTCCGGATGCAAACCGCACGCTTCAATCTCGCGCCCTCACACAATGCACGCTAGCGCACGATCGCTCGCACACACCGAATACTTTACAGTTTACTACCTAGGGTTGCTAGCTTGCCATTCAAACTCCACTAATTAACTCTAATCTGATTGCCTTCGTTGAATGGAATATCGGCATCGTATTTGCTAAGTTTTCCCAATTAATTACGTTTTCGCTTCGAATGATTCTTGTTTTATTTTATCAGGGAAAACCAATCAAATGTAGGCGAACGTGCTATTAATTGTTCTCAATCCCTGATTTATCGTAACGTATGAAAACACAGGTGATTCTATAATCATTTTGCTTAGTCAACGGATTAGGGTCATTAATCATGTTTGAACTGTTTGGATACTAGAATTAGTTATTCTTATTAGGTATGTTAGTTTATTCTGAAAATCAGTTTTAAATTTATTTAATCGTTAAGAGGGAATAACATTTACAGAGTTATCGATATATGTATGTATGTGGTATTAGAATTAGAGGTAGTTGGTATGTAGTTATTATAAATAATAATAAATAAACAAAACAAAGTTGAGTTAGTTACACAATTTATAACTAAATAATGCCTGGACTGATTATTGTTTTTGATTAAATGTTATATTCATTTTTTTTTGTTATTTTCTTTGTTTTCGTATTAATTGATTCTGAGGTGGTACGAAGTTAGCTGGGTTGTTATGTATGCAGTAGAGAGGGAATCTTAAATAAATAATCTTTATCGTGGTAGTTTCAAACTCCCCAGCAGCACCATGTTTTTGTTAACAGTTTAAATATTATATTGTCACAAAAACCTTCCCTGCGGCAACCCTACGTATCACAATGAAATATATCTAACGAACATACCATAACATAACCTAATATTCCGCAATGGTAGAAAACTGTTTCATTCACGATTCTGAACAATAATAATACTACAGTTTAGTGCATGACTTAACTGTAACTTGTAACAGAGCAATACGTTATGACATGATGGCTTGTATAATACCAATAGAGGAGTTAATTTATGTATCATCGACACCGAACACTTGAATAATTAAGTAGCATTTAGCGAACGTTACAGGATTAATGTGTAATATCGAGTTTGTTGCTTCATCTTCGTGTAAGTACAGACGGTAACTAAGTGCTGTGTCTTACACATTCTAATATCTCATTCCGGATAGGCTTTATCAACAATATACCGTGTATATTTTCTAGTATTATGATCATAGGTCGGGATAGGTAGAGTGGATTGGGGTCATTAATCGGAAACGATTATATTAAATTTATTATTAAAGAAAATATGTATAAATTATATTAAGTCGTAAAATCGTTTAATTAGGTCATACCCTTCATTAGAGGCTAAAAATAAAATATAGAAATCGATCGGAAATTGATTGTTTTTATTTTTCAACAAGTAAATAATAAATTAGTTTAGTTTTCTTACCTTCCTTTAAATGAATTGAGTAGTAATAATGTCACTACCAACATTAACAATATTTACTTGGATCCGGAATTACATTCCGGGGAAATGGCTTTTCCACGTTATTCTTTCCGTGAACATTTATGATACAAGTACAATCACTCTACCTAGTCCGACCTATGATTGTTATGGAAAGTCTTTCAATGTATCCAGTCTGTAATATGATAATAACATGTTCCCTAATAACAAAATGTTTGAGTAACTAATGTAGTTTAAAGCATTTTTAACATGTAGGTATTTATTATTGTACCATTATCGAAGTGTGCGCAGTTTGTTTGTGTATGCTTATCAATTTGCTGACGTATAAAATAAATGATGACAAATTATTGGAGTGAGTTTTTTTTTTTTAATAATTATAAACTAGCGCTTGACTGCAATCCCGCCTGATAGTAAGTAGTGATGCAATCGTTGATGGTAAAGCGCGCTAGTTTATTAAACCCATTCACTTAAAAAACATAGTGAATAGAAAGAAAGACGGTAGTTGAGCGAGGTGATGCAAATTTATAAACCCAACAACATGGCCAATGATACTACGCCAGAGTGAAATTGATCTGGATGGACCATGATCAAACTCCCGACACAACATCGTTTGGCGCATCGTACCCGGCAAGCTTCACAACACAACTGCTCAGACCCGTCCTCCGTACGGCTTCACCAGACATCATTCCGGAACACGACGAATCGCTTGGCGGCAAGACTTTGTCTGGTGGGTGGTAACTTCTGCCGGCAGCCGATGTTATGGCCTACCACCGAGTAAAATAATGAGTTACTAATATTGTAATAGTTTACGCTTCCAGTAGGCCTAGTATGAGTTTTCAATACGAAACTCGATTGTCGATTTCGAACGCGTTTGGCGCTGTCATTGGTTGAGAGTTCTTACGACCTTGAAGCGGGCCAATCGCTGAGTCAAACGCGCTCGATATCGCCGATCGAGTTTCGTAATGAAAACTCGTACTAGGCCTACAGATAGCGGAATCAAAAAGGTTTTTTTTTCTTTAATAATTATAAACTAGTGCTTCACCAGAATCCCGCCCGATGGGAAACAGAGATGCAATCGTTGATGGTAAAGCGCGCCGATGGAGGTGATGCAATGTTAAACCGAACAACACGACCAAAACGATGCTGCGCCAGAGGAAGATTGATCTGGAAACCCTCCACGACCTAACTCCCGACACAACAACATTTGACGCATTTTACCCTGCACATCGTTCCTCCGTCCTCCGTACGGTTCCGTAATGGTCGGTACGGTTTCTCCTTTTGATCTTGTAGCGTTTATATAAACAGTTCCGTCTTTGATTATAATAAATATGTATTGTTTTAAATTATACGGCTGATATTCTCTATTCTGAATATGTTCAGGAAACTATACGATTACTATTACTTATTGCCGTGAACATTGAACTTTGCAATGGACATCAATTTTCTCAGCGTCGTTGGTCACAGTTTATTACGTACTACTTACTGCAAATGTCTGCAACAATAAGTTTGTCTGTCAAAATTAATTTATAAAGGGTGTATCTGACATTGACGCACAAACGAGTACCATGGATCCAGTACATGATTCTGAACCCCGCAGTGGTGGAATTTCTCGTCGGCTTTTTCATGATTTAAAAAAATATATATGTCGTTTTTTTCACTTTAGACCGTTCATAATTGTTATACTTTTATAAACCAATAAGATTTTAAAGTAAAAATTATACAAAAAAGCGCAATGAAAACAAAACTCGAAAAACTAACTTATCAGCTGATTTAATAGAGTTCACATCAGGGATCAACATCATACCTACAAACCCACACGGCGGCACGCTTGCAACGTTCAAAGGGCGAGCCAACACTTTTTTTTAAACACTGTGAATTCTGTAACCATTCATTAACGACATAAATGACTATCATAATTATATTAGTGGCATGCGGTGTAACCTTTTCGCGAAGTTTGCGTTACGATGTCAGATACAGCCTGTATAGTGTGACCTATGCCTCAAAATCGTTCCTTGTTATGACATTTTTGGGAATTCATTAAGCAACTACAGATTTATTCAATATGCTTGCTGTGTTTTGATGAACAATAATATATGCCAGCTACGTCGAGTTTGGCTACATTTCATCACTCTCGTCATTAAAGATCGATAAATGTCTTTAATAAGGAGCATATACCTTGTTACTTTTTCGATCGATAAAAATGATCCAGCGTCATGGCAATTGAAAAAAACCGGCCAAGTGCGAGTCGGGCTCGCGCACAAAGGGTTCCGTAGCAGCAAATATAATAAACTTATTATGTCAATTTATACACCTGGTGAATGGAGCCTAAACTCTCCCGATATTTTGCCTTGTACTTTTATGTATGAATATTAATTTTATATATGTATTTATAAATATTCCGTGCTATAGGCGTGCCCAAATCGGCTTGTGATAACTGAATAAAGAAGTATATACACCAGCTTCACAATTAAAATTACCAAAATATTATCCAGGTGAGTTTCACCTCTAGTGGTTATACAATTTTGGAGAAGAGGTGTATATCCCGCATTCTGCATAAATTTATGTATGTAGTTTTGTTTGAGGAAATCTTCGTTAAAATCTCCAAAAATTAGTGTAGGCATAGAATGTTCATTAAATATATATTTGTTCATAAATTCTTTTAAGGTATTATTGGAGCACCTAGGTGATCTGTATATTGCAAATAATCTCTTATTATCATACTCCAATGAGACTCCTTCAATGTGTCCAGAAACACTACTTGATTGCTCTAAGTAGCTTTTAGGAGATGTAATCGGCAAATTCGGTTTAATAAATGCTAGAACCCCAAACCCAGGATTTGATGATGTTTGTTCCGGCCCATTTGTTCTAATTAATTCTATGAAACCGGGTAAAGAGAAGTTATCGTTTAAGCAACTCCAAGTTTCTGATGCAAAATAAATGTCACATGATAATATTTGTGGATCACTGGCTATGTCCGGTAAATGTTTATTTAAAGATTGTACATTATGATACACAATTTGAGAGCAGTTACGAGGTTCCCTCAAAAATCGGAAAACGGGAACTAATAGTTTCTGTCGCAATCTAGCCATTTCTTTTACTATAGAATCTTGAGAACTAGGGGGGCGTGGCGGTTTGAAAGAATCAGTTACTATAAATAAACCTTGTGCAGTAGTTGCACGAGAACACGCTACGTACATCATTGATCTTTGAATTGTAGGTTTTAAATGTATCACCACTCGCTCTAAGGTTGTACCTTGACTTTTGTGTATAGTGATGGCTTCCGCTGGCACAACAGGAAACTGACTCCTCCGAACCTGTAAATTTGATGATTTATACCGCTTTACTGTATACGTAACCGGTTCTAATGGTGTCCAGCCCTGGTCCAGTCTATTTTTATAACGGTGCAGCGAAGAGATTGCATTGCATCGTTTGTGTTGGCCAATGACATTATCATCGAAGGATAACCACATACGCAACGGCCGTCTTTCACCAGTTGCCCTGTTGATGGCAAAATCAATAGCTGATAGTTTACCAGTAGATCCGTTAGTAAGGCCATCTGCAGTATCTATATTAACAGTCAACATGTATTTAGCACCGATCTTTAAAACTAAAGTCGAAGGAAGACCGTATGTTTGCTGAGTCGTTAATTTGGAAACTGTCTCTAAAGCTTTTTGCTTCATTGTGGAATTTAATTCACCGCAAACAGTATCTATTGCTTTCGATATAGCTCCATCGGTAGTCATACTTGATAAGACTGCGTTATTGTGATTGTCTACCTCTCGATTGCTGGCATATAGATGAATGGCTCCTCGGGATTCCTCTGGCAACGTATTGTTATTAAAACAACGACTTTTAAATAGTGTTATATCTTCATCGGTCATTGTCCCACTTGCCATATTATTTAAAGCTGTAGCAAAGGCAACATCATCTCTTTGTCGCATTATTTGATGCAATTCCGTTAAGCTAAAGAGATCCCAAATTGGTGTTCCACATAATTCAGCAAGAGGATTTCGTGAGCTAGGCTGAAACACCCAATTGTCACCGACAGGTGGTAGTTGCCTGAAATCACCGACAACAATTACAGATATGCCAGCAAATAAAACAGATGAATGAAATACTTGTTGTAGTCGGCGATTGATTTGATGAAAAGTTCTTGAACCCAACATGGAAATTTCATCAATAATAATAAGGCGCATTTTTGACAATTTTGTGGCTAATGTGTTGGCGACACTGGGTGAAAGTTCCGGTAAAATACTTCCTGCTTGCGAAACTGGAAGGCCCAGGGCGCTGTGTACGGTTTGTCCGCCTATACCAAATGCGGCTTTTCCAGTAAACGCTGTGAGGAGAATTTTTAAATCATCAGGGTTCGTGCCAGGTTCCCTATTAAACTGAAGTGTCAAGGACTGGAACAAAGCTCTTATTAAGACACTTTTGCCAACTCCAGCTCCCCCACTTATAAATAAATAAATAGGAGAAGATGCCTTACGCATGTTTTCAAGGACGTGTAGTAATATGTCTCGTTGGTCAAAATTTAACTTTCTACATAAATCAAGCACATCACCTTCACAAAGTTGCGGAGGTTTAGCGATAAAAGTTAAAGGATCGCCACATATTTGTGGTCCACCATGACCGCCAGGAATAATGTCCTCAGCAACATCTCCGATTTGAGTTTCAAATTCGTAGTCTCCGAAAGGCTCTACCCCATTTACCCCTCTCTCATTAATTTCCTCATTTTCCTCATTTGAATCAGCATCTCTTATAGCTAACAATAAACAGTCTTATTCATAAAACTTTAACCATTTGCTAAGCAACTGATTAGCAAAATTCTTATTCATAAAAGCTGTTTAACGCTAAGAGGATGCTAAGCAATTGATTAGTAGCTGTCAAAATTAAACATCACCGGACCGCTGTTAAGAGGATGGTTAGAGGCAACAATATGGCGGATTTTATTTGAATCAGCTGATTGATATAATATGATCATTATGCTTCGAAGTTATTTTGTTTATAATATCGAATAGTGCGGAAATATGGATGTTGAAAACCTTTTTGAATTTCCAAAGCGACGTAGTAAAGTTATAGGTATTAGCTTTGAAACTTTTTTGACTTACAAGCTTTACTCGATACTAGGCTATAACATCGGCTGCCGGCAGAAGTTACCACCCACCAGACAAAATCTTGCCGCCAAGCGATTCCTCGTGTTCCGGCATGATGTCTGGTGAAGCCGTACGGAGGACGGGTCTGAGCAGTTGTGTTGCAAAATGTGCCGGGTACGATGGGCCAAATGTTGTTGTGTCGGGAGTTTGGTCCTGGAGGGTCTCCAGATCAATCTCCCTCTTGCGCAGCATCGTTCGTCGTGTTGTTATGTTTAACATTGCATCACCTCGCTCAATTGCCGTCTTTCTTTTTATTCACTCAGTTTTTTTAAGTGAATAGGCTCTTAATAAACTAGCGCGCTTTACCATCAACGATTGCATCACTGCTTGCCATGAGGCGGGATTGCGGTCAGGCACTGGTTTATATAAGCAGTACTTAATAAAAAAGACAGTGATTTTAGATGCTGCCCTATGTTTCCTTGTGTTATCTTATGTCACATCTAAGGCACAGGACTAAAAAAAGTCATTTTGGGGCAGCAAGACACAAATAATAAAACATTTTTTTAGAAATATTTTATTTTGATACGCAATAAAACTGTTTACATTTTTGTTATAAAAATAATTCATTGTTTTCTTCCATAAGCATGAGAGCCATTTTTGACTCACGCGACCCTCATTCCTCATCTTTTTCACTCAGCATGGTCTTCTCCTTCGCCGTCATTGCGAGGTAGAATAATATTGCCGCTAGGTGCTAATAGTGGCTTCGTATACAGCAATAAAACGTGTGCCTGTAAACAAGTATAATAATATTGTAAAAAGCAGTACAAAAGCAGTAGGAAGGAATGTAATATATACACAAGAACCCACTTAAATTTCTTAAATATCAAATGGATATTTACAAGCATAAAGAGCAGGAAAATACACAGTTACTATCGGCTACTGCTTTAACATTAATTTCGTCAGTTTAAGATTAGTAATTACATATAAATACAGAGATAAATACCTTTTTCTGTTTACTATAATATTATTGGAGTTTATTACTTTCACTACTATCATCACAAATACAATTATTTAATTGTTATAAATCATTTTATTTATATTCAAATTATCCGATCAAATTTCTGACATTTTTCTGCCAAACACGACAGATAAAAAATCGCAGTTTTGACAAGTTTTTTCTAAAAATTCCAATTTTTAGTCAACTATTTTGATTATAATCTGTGCCGAACGCATAGTTTCACCTCTACTTCGTATCGCTACTAATCATCTGCTAACTAGCTTTTATGAATAAAGAAAAGTTAAGCATTGATTTAGAGCTAACTAAATGGTTAGCTAAATAGTTGCTAATGAGTGATTAACGAGTTTTTTATGAATAACACAGAAAGATTCGAACTGGTCTGGCCCTCCAAGCTTGTTAAACTGATCACTTTCATTTTGTATTAAATCTTTATGTTGCAAAAAAATATTTTTTAAATCTAAATCAGGATTAATTAATTCCTCTTCCTCGTTACGCCAAGGTATATAGAGCATTATTTTCTCTCGGTAAAAGTTATCTGGGTCTTCATGATAACTGTAACGGCGAAAACGGATTATTCTGGGTTTTATTTTTTGCCTTATAAATCCCAAATTGTCTTGTAGGGGAAGCCAACTGCCGTTGTTTTCGTCCATTTCTTGACTATGGTCATTGTCGTCACTAGAATCTAGATAGGTAGCACTAGCGACCGGCCGGCGTTTTAAACTGACATTTTCTAATGCAATTGGTCGTTTAGTATAATAATCAATGAAGCTTTTTTGAAATATTTCATCCGAATTAGGATCTAAATTTTGAATTTCACGCGTACTTTTTAAAATATGTACTCTTTCCTGTGGCAGACTAGTGTTAACATATATTTCTCCTTCACTAGCTCTCGATAGTGGAAAACTTGCTAGACAGTACACGGCCTCTTGAGCAGAAATTTCACTAGCGTTCAAAAAAACATTTGAAACGCTACGCAAGGACTCCTTTATACTGCTATTGCCATTTTTAGCTTCTTCTATGGCGGAACGTAAAAGACGTGACATACCTTTGTCTGCCTTATTTATGTAATCCACAATATAAACTGCACAAGCAAATGGATCTACTATATACTGGATATCCATATTTGCTTTATGCAACTCTATGATTTTTTTAGAAAATGCATTGATATACGTGTCTTTTGGAGACCGCTTTAGAAATACTTTGGGCCTCTTTAAAGTGCTTCTTATAGCTAAAATATAATTTTCATATGTAACACCTACGAATTCCAAAAAATCTGTAAATGTTTCTATTTCAGGTGGAATATCTTGCATTTTAATTTGGATACTTCTTGCAATATCTTTGACCCTTTTATAAGAAGCATTATCCTTTGGAAGTTCGACTAGTATTTGAGTGGAATCTAAAGGGAAAAACGGTATATCAAAACGGCAAAGTTTGTCCGGCTTGGGCCTACACGTGTGCGTATGTTTATGTTTTTGAACATGAAGAATATCCTCTGTTAGTTCATTGCTATCACAAGTTAAAATGTTATCCACAAACTGGACGACTCTTTCAGCTGATTCAACATCACCGGGTACAAAAATAGGTGCCTCCTCAAGCCAAAGCATCATATGTGCATGTGGCGAGCCCCTATGCTGGAATTCAATCCTATAGTAAAAATGACTAATAACATACTTTCCAAAAGGACCGGAAGAACAAGACCACGTTTTACGAATTTCCCTTAGCTTTGTTTCAAAGTAAGAGGCACATATAAACGGGTCGGATTGAATGAGCCGCGCTTTCGTTTCGTAACTTAGATTTTCGACTTCATACAAAGAAACAGTTTCACCGTCAACAACTTCCTTTAGCATTACCAGAAGTTCTAGCCACTGTACTTCGGCAGCCGACAGCGTCAAAAAGAAAGATGGTACTCCAAACTGTCTTATCATGGCTAATACCTTCTTCTTTTCTCCCTCCCAGTGTGAAGGAGAATTTCTAATGCCACTAAGTACGCGATACCCGTCGTCGTGCTGAACTAAATTATCTATATAGTTCATATCTAGAACATTACTGGCTAAAACTGGTGTTCCTTTAACAGTTTTTTTTCGAAGACATGTTGTTATACTATTTTTTACAATTGTCATTTGCTGTTTTTTTAGAGCAGTAAAAAGATAATCCGGTCGAACAGCTCGTCGGTCTTGTCTTGATATTTCCGATTTAATTATTTCAGAATGTCTCAAATTAATCTTAAAATCTCGTTTGACGCCGCAATGAACTTTTATAAATGCCAACTCCTCTAAATGCTCATCAAATAATAAAGAGATAGGGCGCTGTCCTTCACCGGGAGCCAGTACTATAACATCCTGATTGTCATCCAAAAGTGTTTCTGTACCTCCTGGGTTAAGTTCAACACCTTCCGTAGGATCTACAGTCTCTTCGTCGATAGCATCGGCATCACATGTACATCTAGTTTCATTTTCAGGATCATTACCTGCCCAAGATACATTTAGTGCGACACCGTTTTCCTGAAATAACTCGCACTGTACTAAATATTGCGCGGCCCTACGCACGAATTCAGGCCGTACTTGTTCTTTGCGGCCGTGCCTATAACAAAACCTTCGTTTCAGTTCAACTGTAATTACGTTGTCGTCATTTACGGACCGAGGTAAAGCACTGACCATGTTGTTAACTAGCACTGGAACATTAACAACGTTACCTTGAAGGCCATGTTGGAATCCTAAACCCTGACCCCTGCGAACAATTTTCAAAAAGACATGGCGTGGGCTTACCAAACGCTCTTCCAGAGGAGTCAAGTCTTTTAATACTTCTGGAATACAGGGAAAAATTAAACCATTCGCCCTCGCAAGCCTAGGTATAGTACCTTTGTTAATATATCTTGCACATGTGGAACAAAATTCTCCGTAATTTTGAGTTGGATTTAAATGGAAAACATTATCCACAAATAGTTGTCCATATTTGTTTAAAGCAATATCCTTAGATATTTTTTTTTATAGAATTAATGTGCCACAATCTACCGCAGCAGTGGCAAGGATGCGTGTTTCCTTCCTTAATATTTTTTAAATAATTTTGTACAGTTAAGTCCCATGAATCTTTTTGCTTCGATCGTAATTCTTGTCTAGCAGCACTGTTTCGCATCTGTTCATTTCGTCTATATTCCTCGTTTTCTCGAGTAACACGACGAGCGTGTGTGTCGCGCTCTTGCTCAGCTTCTCTAAATTCGACATCCATTCGAGCTACTCGATGCGCTTGAGTGTTACGCTGTTGCTCATCTCGGCTGTACTCGTCATCTTGACGAGCAGCTCGATGAGCTTCAGTGTCGCGCTCTTGCTCAGCTTGTCGATATCGGACATCCGTTCGAGCTACCCGATGAGCTTGAGTATTACGCTGTTGCTCATCTCGTCTGTACTCGTCATCTTGACGGGCAGCTCGATGAGCTTCAGTGTCGCGCTCTTGCTCAGCTTGTCGATATCGGACATCCGTTCGAGCTACCCGATGAGCTTGAGTATTACGCTGTTGCTCATCTCGTCTGTACTCGTCATCTTGACGGGCAGCTCGATGAGCTTCAGTGTCGCGTTCTTGCTCAACTTGCCTTATTTCTAGATTTAAACGTTTGCTTCGGCGAAGAGAACTATTCACTACCTGTTCATGACACTTTTTTCGTTTGTTGGACCTAAGAACCTCTTTAGCGACTTGGTTCCTCTCTTTTTCTCTAATTGAAACATCTTTATTAGATCTGGACAGCCTCTTTCTATCTCTATTGTTTTGTTTTATACGTTCCGCGTCCATAGTAGTACAGTTATTCGCTATGCTCTGTGTTTCCTCCATAACATACTCGTAATTCTGATTAAAATTTAAGTTATCGTTCTGACTGTGGGATGTTATTGAATTTTGTGAACGGTGTTTCTGTTTCTTTTCAGTCTGTTTCTGTTTATTTGTCTCCAGTTTAAGGGCTATATTATTGAAAAGATTAGAAGGGGCACGTCCTGGTGAACGCCTGCTCGTAGCGGGAAAAGCCAAAAGCCCATCGGTTAAAAGCATTTCAAGCAAATGGGGTCTCATCATTTCTGGCACGTAATTAAATTGAGAAGGGTTCGTTTTTAAAGCTAAAGAGGTGGCAAAAGCAATGGCAAACAAACCACAATCAATAGTATTCGGTTGTCGCTGAACACTTGGAAACTGAATACATGACTCCGATAGATACGGAAACAAGGCTTTTACATATATTTTTTGCGATTTTCCTAGAACACCAACAAGACTATCGTACACACGCAGTATTCCATTAATGTAATAAATACAACTCCAGTGCCCCACTAATCCCACGTCACCGTCATAAATTACTTGAAGGTGCGTCTCATTTTTAGGTACAGGTTCAATCAGTTCAGGGTGTTGAAATAATTCTAGCTCACGCGGTCTAAATGATGTGCACCGAAGTAACTTTTCATGAAATGCGCGAACCACATCATCTTCGATATAGTTATTATAATTCAGAATGTAGGAAAACGTATTATCTAAAGTATCCATTGTTGCAATTTTGAACTTGTTATACTTTAAATCCACCGTGTATCGTACTTAACCTATCTAGTTTGCTTTCCCTAATTGCTTAGTAAGTGTACGTGTCACACATTAATTACATTATGTACTTGCAAATGCAAATGTATGTCACTTATGAAGCAAACACGTAGATTTGATTCATATATGGAGAATGCAAAATAATGTATTAGGATTAGTTTTAAGAATTTAGGTCTTATAGTCAATATAATAAAGATGATGTGTTTTAAAATTATTTACTGCACATAATCAAGTGTTACTTAACTCATACAATATTTACTATATCAACGCACTTTGTAATTAATGGGATGCCGCATGATGAAATGCTTCCATTAATTATTTTTACTGAAATAAGATCAGTGATTGGTTAATAAATGTTATGAATAGTATATGTTATTTTTTTCTTTGTACGAAACCTGAAAACCTGTAGCTTGTTCAGAATAAGCCACTGAATTGATTGTAATCATTTTTACACCATGTTATATTTTCCTAAATATATTTAAAAATTGTTACAGTGTGGTTACTAAGCGCACAATAAAGTTCAGACTCTCATCAAAAACAGGAAAGGGGCGGGTCATCAGTATTTTAAAAGGAAGCTTCTAGAATCTAGTAAGCTTTAGAAGCTAGAAACTAGGTAGAATCTAAAATCTAGAAGCTTAAATCTAATATATATATATATAAATCAATGCCACTTTCTTTGTAATTCTATAATTCAACAACGGACTCGCCTAACCAAACCAAATGTTTAGGCTTTGTTGTAACTAATTAGTAGATGGTTTATATGAAGTTTGAACAAAATCGGTCGAGCGGTTTTTCATTTATCACGGTTTTTGTAACAAATTAATTTAATGAACGATGGATCATCATCTCATCTATATATATAAAAATCAATGCCACTTTATTTCTAATTTTATAACTCAAGAACGGACTCACCTATCCAAACCAAATGTTTAGGCTTTATTGTGACTAATTATTAGATGGTTTATGTGAAGTTTGAGCAAAATCGGTAGAGCGGTTCTTCATTTATCACGTTTTTTGTAACAAATGAATTCAATGAACGGTGGATCATAATTTTATCTATATCTATATATATATATAAAAATCAATGCCACTTTCTTTGTAATTTTATAACTCAAGAACGGACTCACCTATCCAAACCAAATGTTTAGGCTTTGTTGTGACTAATTTAATTAGTAAATGGTTTATGTGAAGTTTGAACAAAATCGGTCGAGCGGTTCGTCATTTATCACATTTTTTGTAACAAATGAATTCAATGAACGGTGGATTTTTATATAAATAGATAGGTGAGATGATGATCATCTCATCTATCTATATATATAAAAATCAATACCACTTTCTTTGTAGTTTTATAATCCACCAAAACTGTGTAATGGTACCAGATTGGCAATGAAAAACGTATTGCCAAATTTTATTAAAGTTACGATTTTAACTGGTAAATCAAAAGGAGAAGTTTGTTTGATACCGCGTATCCCTATGATCCCAACTGATATGCCATATCCTGTGCATTTATCATTTGCTATGTCCATCAACAAAGCTCAACTTTATGTTGCTTGTTCGAGAGTCGGTACTTCCAGTCGTTAGTTTATACATGCCAGAAATGGAAAAACAAAGAATGTTGTTTATCTAAATGTTTTGGATTAAGTTCTAAAACTGCTTGCAATTAAAAAAATATATTTTATGTTTGAATAAATAATTTTGGTGATCCAATAAATTTGTTTTTATTATTTCACTTTATAGGTACGTAGCGAAGCACGTATCGGGCCGCTAGTATAATATAGAAAAGAATACTCTTTATTATGTACACCATATAAATACTGTATTTACTAGATATCCTGTATTTTATTTTTGGCAACCCAAACTCTGTCTACCCGTATTAAAAATTTCGTGCACTACTAGAGCGAATAACGAAAGGCTTGTCCGCTTAGGTAGATCAAATGTGAAAGGTCCAGCCATCCAACGTCCACAAGTCTAGCTTTTACGGGACTTTTAAAGTCAAATAGTATCGTGTTGTTTATACTTTAATTTGACGGGATTACGTTGACGTCTCTCCCGAATAGGTCCGGAAAATTGGTACAAGAGGGTTCTGAACTTTTAAGCCCTGGATTAAATCGGATTTGTGCATGAATATTGCAAAATTAATCACCAAAAATTGCTTCTGTGATTGATTACGTGTGTTCACGTCTAAATGCTCTTAAATGGACTATATTATTTGTATTTGAAAAGCTTGGAAGACGCTGTCTTTTGTTTCGCTAATTAGTTACAATTAATCAGAGAATGAAGGGTCTTCTCAAGTGAATATACTTGAACGTTCGGAGCACCCGGGGTCGTTAATCCTGCTATTAACATTGATGACTGGCTAATCTTACCATGACACGTTTTACTATTATGTACGGAATTTTTGTCTCACGAAGCGACGCGCAGATTACTTCTGATAACCAAGTAAACAAACGTGCTGTGAATGTGTGCGTACAGACGAGTAGCATTGGCGTATAATACACACACGCACATGCATATTTCGTCATTAACGGTACCGGTGCGCTTACACACACATTCATAGAGTGTTTGTACTACGAGTACCAATAAAGCATGTGTCGTTTCATGAGATAAAAATACTTTAAGAAGTAAGTACATTTAGATACAATATAAGTTCGTTGTAGGTAATCATGATTCCATAATTTAATACCTAATCAATGACATGTAAGATCGAAAAATCGGAGTTGAAATATTTAACATTCTGAAGTATGGAATATAAAATAATATAAATAATTAATTGAAGTTAATAATGACCTGTGGAAAAAAGGGGACCTGAAATATGAAATAAATTATAGAATAGGATGCAGTTTTTATTCGGCTTTATTCGGCTGCACGGTTAGCGCAGTGGTTAAGCTATTGATTGCTGCGATGCGTGTCGCAGGTTCGATTCTCGCACGGAACAAATATTTGTATGACCTATAAGTAGTTGTTCCAGGTCTGGATGTTGATGTATGTGAACTTATATATTTGTAAACGCACCCACGACACAAGAAATTATTAGTGTGGGAACGATCATAAAAAAAAAAAATATATATATAAACTAGCGCTTGACCGCAAACCCGCCTGATGGTAAGCAGTGATGCAATCGTTGATGGTGAAGCGCGCTAGTTTATTAAGAACCTATTCACTCTTGCCTTGAAGACACTTAAATTGCTGTCTAACGGAAACACCGCCGCTGGCAAATTGTTCCAGTCCCTCGATGTACGTGGTATAAAAGACGAGGCGAAATGCTTCGTTCGGATCGAATAATGCAGCTTCCGTATCTGGGAGTATCTACTTAGTCTTTTCTCAACTAATTTGGGGTCAGGTAGCAGTCTAATTGGATGCAGTTGGATTACCAATTTTTTACATGGAGCACCTGCCTATCTGATCTTCGCTACCCAGTTATTGGATAAACCGCCTATAAGACTGGTTGTCTAAAGGTTTTTTTTCCAAGGATGTGCGAATTAAATAAAAGCAAAGCCAAAGTCCTGGTGGCCTAGTGGTTAAAACACCAGCCTCTTTAGTATGAGTGTGCGGGTCCGATTTCAGGTCAGGCAAACTTTTCTAAGTTTTATGTACTTTCTAAGTATATCTTGGACACTAATGACTGATTAAAAGGCGAAGGAAATCATCTTAAGGAAACTTGGACTTGTAAGTCGGAAATCGCCATACCGCATTGAGCAAGCGTGGTGATTAAGCTCAATCCTTCTCTGTACGAGAGAACACTTGTGCCCCGCGGATGTTCTTCCCCGATATGGTGTGCGCGCGCAAGTTCCTGAAGAGCCTCGACAGGACGTCTATTTGGGCGCAGATTTTGACAGGTCACGGCGGCTTCGCCGCGTACCTACATAGATTTAAATTGAAAGACAGCCCGGCCTGTGTGTGTGACACACAGGCAACTGAGACCATCCAGCACCTTCTGTTCGAGTGTCCGAGGCACAACCGCGACAGGTACAACCTGGAAATAAGTACTGGACGAATATTGACGGAAACAACTATTGCCGACCTCATGGCGGATAAAGACCGTATCTGGAGCGGTTCTGCCTCAAAGTGGCTAAACAGTCAATAGAAAGGAACAGGACAAGGGCGGCACAGCCAAGCGCCGTGCCGTCGGCAGGAATAGGATAAGTTGTTAAAAGGTGAAAACTAAAGCTGTATTAGAAGTAAATTATTAATCATAGTTGTTTTGTAATAATAATAATGTGAATAAGAATATTAATGATATGTAATGGAAGTTATAAGAATGAGTTAAAAAGAATACGGGAAAAGAGCGACCCGAAAAAAGCGTAAGCCGCATAAACAGCTCACCTAAAAAAGCGTAAGCCGCATAAACAGCTCACCTAAAAAAGCGTAACCCGCATAAACAGCTCACCTAAAAAAGAGAAAAGAAAACAAATAAAAATAATGTAAACAACGATTCTTGCCATGCAAGAAGGAGAAGAAGACGGCTATATGAAAAAAAGGACACTTGTGCCCAGCAGTCGGCGATAAAAGGATGATGATGATGATGAAAGGCATAAGGTCTTGTTTTTTAACAAAGTATCGGCTGCGCGACTTCATTATCCTCTAAAAATCTGGCATCTCCTTCACACATTAGTGCTGACTCGCATTAACGTAAAAAGGAAAAAGTTCTAATACCCTTTTCTCTGTTGTCAGCTTCGGCACCGAACTTCATTAATTTCGCAGAGAATATCGGATTTATGTCCTGTCGGCAAAGCGCAAATTACAATGATTGGAATTTTTAATAGGCGTCTATTCTGCGTGAGTAAGCATCGATGACCAATTTGTTCAATTTATTTGATTTCGTGTCCTTTAAAGCTTATTACAAACATTTTTGGCTAAACCTAATTTCTTTGACGAGCCGAATCGATGCCGAATATGTGTAGTTGCTTTGGGTCGGCTGTTTTGGTCAACTAATGTGTATTACCCCTAATAGTAATTATTAGTTTAGTTTTCACATATCCAAATTTCTACGACATATTTTAGAATAGAATAGAATAGAATACTCATTATTATAGACACCATATAGATTAGAGAACATAAATTAAAAGATTTTACAAAGGGTGACACAATGGGCGGTCTTATCGCTAAGAGTGATCTTTTACGGAAAATTAAAAAAAAAAAATACCAGCTTTCAGCCCGTGGTTTCGCCCGCGTGGAATTTGGTTACATCACGCTTTTTAGGTTTAAATCCGGACTTCTAACTTTACGTCTGCAAAATGTCAAAGCAATCGGTTCAATAGCTACGGCGTGATAGTGGAACAAACAAACAAACTCACTTTCCGATTTATAATGTTAGTAAGGATTCTTCAAGGTGTCTTCAAGGCTAGAGTGAATAGGCTCTTAATAAACTAGCGCGCTTTACCATCAACGATCGCATCACTGCTTACCATCAGGCGGGATTGCGGTCAAGTACTAGTTAATAATTAAAAAAAAATTCTTTAAAAAAGAACTTTGCCTCACACTAGGAATTTCTCCTGCATCGAGGGTGCGTTTATAAACGTATAAACTCACATACACAAACAGCCAGACCTGGAACAATTACTTGTAGTTCATAGAAATATTTGTTCCGTGCGGGAATCGAACCCGTGACACGCAGCGCAGCAGTCAATAGCTTAACCACTGCGCTAACCGTGCGGTAAAATTATTGATTATGCCAAATATGAATCTCTAATTTTATTATTAGTATCTTATCTTATTACGTTTAGTGGTAGACAATGCAAATTAATTTTAATAATTTAAGGTTTCGTTTCAACAATATTAATCAACTATTATTTGGTCAAGGATTGAGAATGTTCGTATAGAATTGGATTGTATCCTAAAAAATAATTAAATGTCCGTCAGATAGATTGAAAAAAAAAAAAAAAATTTAACACGTATTTTTTATTTTTTCTTTCATTCAAATACTTAAGAAGATATATTGATTTGAAATGTCGCATGACGTCACGCCGTGGTCCAAAATATGCCACGGCGTGACTTAATTAGCCCCCACTCCATAACTTTAATACGCTATATCTCACTAGTTTTTGGTAATTTCGACAAAGTAAAAAATACGGGTCTTATTTTTTTTTATTATCTTACGGACTAATTATTTTTTTGATTTTCATACCTTGGATACATCCCTATAATCATCATCACCTCAGCGATAATCCCAGTTACATCCGAAGCTTTTTAGCTTTGGAGTCGGGGGTTCGTTTTAATTTACGTATACAATATATGCTTTTAAAACTGTTCGGGGGACGAGCAGAGGGTAGCATTTCATATTTAACACTTCAGTTTCAATTTCATTTAATGACATGAGCTTCCCACAATTTAGGGTGCCCAATGGGACAGGAGAATTGAAACCTCCCATCCGTCCAATTTTTAACATACCAATTTATTCAGGGGACATTTTAAAGGGGACAGTAAACTCATCTAGGACTCGCCCCTGCCGTAATTGCTGGCAACAATTTTTTGCAACCCCATATTCGAAGCCCGTATTTTTATACCTGCCGGGAGCGAGATGAAAGTTGATCTAATTATTCTTTGCTGGCTGTGCTCGTGACTTCATTCGCGTGGATTACAGAAAGCAATAATATGTTTCTTTACAATAAAAAAAAATGTGGCTTAATTTTTTTTCCTTCGTCGCGCAGCGGCCTGCGACGTGGAGGCCCCGAGTTCGATCCCCGGCCAGGTCATGATGGAAAACGACATTTTCCTGGTTGGCCTGGGTCTTGGATGTTTATCTATATATGTATCTATTATAAATATAGTATCGTTGAGTTAGTATCCCCACAACACAAGTCTCGAACTTACTTTGGGGCTAGCACAATCTGTGTGATTTGTCTGTATATATTTATTTATATCCTTCCAAGTTCCTAGTGCACTTTCATGGGTAGGCCCCCGACAAGGTGGACCGACGACCTAGTGAAGGTTGCCGAAATCCGCTGGATGCGGAAGGCGCAGGACCGGTCGTCGTGGAATTCCTTAGGGGAGGCCTATATCCAGCAGTAGACGTCTTTGGGCTGAAATGATGATGATAATGATGATGTTATTTTGACATTATAAAGAGACACTGAAATGATGATGATAATGATGATGTTATTTTGACATTATAAAGAGACACTGAAATGATAATGATAATAATGATGTTATTTTGACATTATAAAGAGACACTGAAATGATAATGATAATAATGATGTTATTTTGACATTATAAAGAGACACTGAAATGATAATGATAATAATGATGATATTTTGACATTACAAAGAGACACTGAAATGATGATGATAATGATGATGTTATTTTGACATTATAAAGAGACATTAAAATTTTCTAATTTGTATCCTCGGAAAACTCGTTAAGCCATTGGTCCCGGCTGTGATTTGAGGTTCTTTGACTATCATTACAAGTCGTCATAAGTCCGAAATTCTGACAAGCCGTCATATCAAGGGTTGTCGTATTACCCAGAAACTAGGTTGTGGGGAACTGCATCCGGCTGATTCGAATCACAAACCTGAATGACCTATAACATAAATGTGCGACCTGGAAATAAGTACCGGACGAATATTGACGGAGACAACTATTGCCGATTTTATGGCGGACAAACACTCCAGGCCGTGTCTGGAGCGGTTCTGCCTCAAATCGGCTAAACAGTCAATAGAAAGGAACAGGACAAGGGCGGCACAGCCAATCGCCGTGCCGTCATCAGGAATTGTTTAAAAGTATGGAAGAACTGTATAGAAGTAAGATAGTTTATGTAAGTAGAAATAAGATTAATATGTAAGGAATTGTATTAAAAAGAATGGCCAAGAAAAGAATATATAGACGTGGGGAAAGAGCAACCTAAGAAAAAAAATGAAAGCCGCAAAAAAGGCAAAGCGGTAAAAGAATAAAAGAGAAAACAGAAAAGAAAGGGCAAAAAAGAATTCTTGCCAAGAAAGAAGAAAAAGGACGGCAATATTAAAAAAAAGCATAAATGTGAAAAGAGTAGGTAGAAAATGCTGTAATATCTACTCTATGTATGTGTAATTAAAGGTATGAGGAACAGTGTGTAAAGTTTCATCATCATCATCAACCTTTTTATTGTCCCACTACTGGGCACAGGTCTCCTCTCATACAGAGAAGGATTGAGCGTAATCACCACGCTTGCTCAATGCGGGTTGGCGATTTTTTAGACTTGAAAGTCCAGGTTTCCTCAAGATGTTTTCCTTCACCTTCAGTCATTGGTGTCCAAGATATACTTAGAAAGGACATATAACTTTAGAAAAGTTGCATTGGTACTTGCCTGACCTGGGATCGAACCCGCGCACTCATACTTGAGAGGCTGGTGTTTTAACCACTAGGCCACCACGACTTACTAGGCCACCACGACTTACTAGGCCACCACGACGAGTTTACTTATCCTTAATAGAAAAGGGAAGACCCTCCGACTAGACGGGTGTTGTGTTTGACGGGCACTTAAACAACGTAAGATGCGGAGAAGTTGTATATCTCTGCTTGCGAGATTCAGGATCTGCGTGACGTCAGTAAGATGCGTTGTTCGAATGTGGCGTTTGTAGATTCCGCTATATGTAGATTTCACGAAGAGAACAACTGAAATGAATTAGCAATGACAAATAATGCTTCAATTTAAACACGAACTGAACAAAGCCTAATAATGAGGGAGACATTAAAAGCAGCTGGACGTATTCTTGTGATTAATTTTTGGCGGGAGACCCAGAACTAGGTCACAATGTTCGGCAGTTTGCATTTCAGTCGAGTTTCAGCTATTATGTTTAACGGAAAACATGGCCGCTGTGAACCAGCTGTAAATTGTTATTATGTAATATTCTTCGGCTTTACGAGTATTTCTGTTATATTCATTCGGGAATTCAATTTGACAATGTATTAATTATATCTGCCCGAAAATTATACAACAATCTGGCAGCTTGTTTCACCGAGTTGATGTCTTGCAAACAGATATTATAATTAAATACTGATCTTCTCTGGAATAGAACAAGCACTTGAGAGGCTGGTGTTTTAACCACTAGGCCACTACGACTTATAAACTATCCTTCTTATAATATATCCTTGTGTATGAGAGGAGACCTGTGCCCAGCAGTGGGATGATAAAAAGGTTGATGATGATAATGATGACTGACCTTCTCTGATAGTCGGGAGTATCGGGAGTTTGGTCGTGGAGGGTCTCTAGATCAATCTCCCTCTGGGTTAAACATTGCATCAACTTTTTTTTTTTTTTTTTTTCCGGGGTGGAAATCCTCATAGGATGCCCGCCGCCCTGGGGTGGGTGACGGGGTATGTCAGACTTTTACTGACTAAAACCACCCCGGTGTGTCTTCTATCACGAGCGCGCGTGGAGCCGCGGGAGTCTAAATTCTTCCACGGTCCCACACCCTCGTGCGGCCCCACACCCTCGTGCAAACATTGCATCACTTCGCTCAACTGCCGTCTTCCTTCCTATTCATGGGCTTATTAAACTAGCGCGCTTTAGCATCAACGATTGCATCACTGTTTACCATCAGGCGGGATTGCGATCAAGCACTAGTCTATAATTACTAAAAAAAAAAATCAGCAGAAACCCGTTTTAAAATTTTCATATATCTACAATCTGCCCTATAATGTTGGCACGGTTGGCGCAGTGGTTAAACAATTAAATGTTGCGCTGCGTGTCGCGGGTCCGATTCCCGCACCGAACAAATATGTATTTGTATAATATACGGACAAATCACACAGATTGAGCTAGCCCCAAAGTAAGTTCGAGACTTGTGTTATGGGATACTAACTCAACGATACTATATTTTATAATAGATACTTATATAGATAAACATCCAAGACCCAGGCCAATCAGGAAAAGATCGTTTCCCATCATGACCTGGCCGGGGATCGAACCCGGGGCCTCCACGTCGCAGTCAGGCGTGGTGACCGCTGCGCCACGGAGACCGACATTACAGGTAGTTCTTCCAGGTCTGGCTGTTTGTGTATCTGAGTTTAAATGTTTGTAAACGCACTCACGATATAGGAGGAATTCCTAGTCTAGGGAAAAGAAAAAAGAAAGGTTCCCACTTTTAGGATACGGCGTCCTTCCTTTGAGAATAGAATAGAATACTCTTTATTATGTACACCATATAGATTACAAAAACATAAATATAAAGATTTTACAAAGGGTGACACAATGGGCGGTCTTATCGCTAAGAGCGATCTTTTACAGACAACCATTGGATATAAGAGGAAGGAGAGAGAAATAATGTAGGTAGTCTACAGTTTACTATTTACATAGTTTATATAATAAATATGTACGTTAAGTGTATCATACTAGTCTAATAAATATATACATCTAATTAATAGACATCATACAAAAGCAAATAAAAAATAATGAAATGTTTAAAGATAGAGGAAATGATTTTTTTACCATGGTTTTAAAAGTGTGCTATAATGTATCTATCATGCAGGCCTAGTACGTGTTGGTACCTAGGTGTTATGTGTTATATGTCTTCGAATTTTTGGCTCTAGAAGCTGCTGGTTTCCTCACCATATTTTCCTTTACCGTTTTAAAAGAAGTGGTAATGAAATTATTTACGGTTCGAAACGTTAGATACCACTGATCCACTATAATTTCCATCATGACACATGCACCAATACCATGATACCTTTTCTATATGTGAAAACTTCTAACTGGCTATCACCGTTGATATACATTAGGTAATTATTGTGTCTGATCTGTTTTTAAAAATTATAAAATAGAAATAAAATTAAATCGCGGTATACCAATACCTAGACCTCTTAGCTCTTAGAACCGATGGTCGATGGAGCAGTAAGAATCTGAAGCGGTGGCCACGTGCTGGAAGCGTAGGAAGGCCCCAACAAGGTGGACCGATGTTGATTGTCAAAACTGAAAAAAATGGCTGAAGTAGAAGACTTCATATAGTGTAAATCAGTTTTTCCTGAAGATTGAGGAGGTCAAATACCAATCACGCCACAGACACTAAAAATGTGCCATGTTCAGGATGATTCCTTGAAGTAAACCTAAGTTTTACGACAGGCCGAGAAAACGAATGAACAACAAGATTGAAATATAAATTGTGAGATGTAAAATGTTCACTGAAATTATGAGATGATGCGGATGTATTTCCCACGGGCAACATTGTTAGCTTTCCTCTGAGACCCAATTTTATGTGTGAATGTTAATCGTATATGTTATTTATTCCTTCAGATTTGCATGAATACTTAACGGTAATATTTCTTTCTTCTTTGACTTCGCACGGTTTGGCATTAAGCCAATGTCACGTGATGGGTTTGGATCAATTCGTAATGAATTTTCATTAATGTCGAAAAAGACGGCCGCGTGAACCGTCTACGAAAGAAGTTTGAGGCAAAGTCATGATAAGGCCACTATGTTGCCTCAATGTTCTTTATGAATTATTTACTGAATGCACTTTTTACTACATAAATCACGCACTTTTATTTAGTAAACAACACTATAAATAATTTAGAAGTCCAATGAAAAATGTGCATGACACTCAGCTTAACTTTCCCGCCAACAACCTAACGGTATTATACAATGAGCTCTTCCATTCAATAGGGTAGTTGACTAAAAAAAACTAATTAGCCCGTCAGTCAGATTTCCAAAATACACTAGACACGTATTTTTTCTTTTTTCACATAAACAAAAAATGAAGACGACACAGTGCGTGGAAAACTCGTGTGACGTCACTGCACGCTACACTTTTTTAGCGAGCAGTGACGTCACCAGCCACCACTCCTGATCTTTGATGCCTTTTATATTTATCATTTTTTATTGATTTGATAAAACAAAATATACATATCCAATATTTTTCTATAATCTGAATGACGGACTAAATAGAATCATTTTTTTTTTACCCAAAAAACATCCCTATTCCACCGTTTGTTCATTTAAACTTCGAAGATGAATCGTGAGGACTACTCGTCATTCTTTCCAAGAGCAAACCCTCGCAATTGTGTAATAAACACCAATTATATTAAGAAATGTTTGCTTTCTGTTATGTCATTTACATAATTGATGTTAGGTATAAATTAGGAGATAATGTAATGCGATACGCTGTTGACGCGGCCATTAAAACTGACAAACGTACATATCTTGAGGTTGATCAACTTTATGAGTTGGCTACTGAACGATGTTATTTTTATGCCCTTCATTACTCTTGTAATTAAAATAAGCTGTACTATTAAAATGGAAAACAAACATGGCGGTCATATCAGCATCGTGCACGCAAACTAATCGATTCCAAATATAAACAGAAATCAAAAATGGTTTCTTTTATGCGGATTACGGCATTGAAACACAAACCGAGTGGGGTTTTCAATTAATATGTAAATCTCTGTTATATCCACGCTGCATTGGTTCGAGAGATATCGGGAAAATAAAGCCTGATGTTGTCCATCAAGTCGTAATAACAATAGGCGTATTTTTATGTTATCGTGAACATTATAGGCAATCATGATGATAGAGCAAGAAAACTTACAATATTTCTCAGAGTTGATTTCAATTTACTGTCATAGTGATACCAGAGTAAGTATGGTCTGTTTCAAAATTACCATATTGAACTGTAAATATTCTTCTTCATCAACCTTTTTATCGTCCCACTGCTGTGCACAGGTCTCCTTTCATACAGAGAAGGATTGTGCGTAATCACCACGCTTGCTCATTGCGGGTTGGCGATTTCAGACTTAAAAGTCCAGGTTTCCTCAAGATGTTTTCCTACGCCGTTTTAATCAGTCATTGGTGTCCAAGATATACTTAGAAAATACATATAACTTAAAAAAGTTACATTGGTACTAGCCTGACCTGGAATCGAACCCGCACCCTCATACTCGAGAGGCTGGTGTTTTAACCAGTAAACATTCACTCTAAAGGCAGCAACATAATCACCTGGATTTAGAACGACTTTGTATTTTACCGTTTTTTCCAACAATTACTTTTTGCATAACATTCTTTACTTATAATTGTAGAATCATTTACGATCGTTGTAAATTTTCTTTTACAATTTAAATTTCGGGTAAGTTTTCAGCTATATTTTGTAATTGGCACACAAATCCAAAACAAATTATCCTTGGTACATTGTCTGTTCTATTTGCTTACATTTTCGTCTGATAGTTTTTGAATAAGTATACAAGGATATTTCAAGACTGCTCTAAGAAAGCTGTTCCACATGACATTAGTCCATCGTAGGAGGCAAGTATAAATGATGACGTGGGCAGGGTCCGCTCAAATATGTGGATATAAAGGTCGACCGATTAGGTGGGGGAAATGCAGCGTCACGGTCAAGTCTTGGATGTGTCTTTCTCTGTTAGTTACCCTTGGCTACGGTTGACATTTCCGTAAAAACCTGGATAGTGTCATAAAATTCAATAATAAAAACGTTACTGCTTACCGTTTACGCATTCATTGCTTTGTAGCCTATTTATTATCGCTTTCGTTGTTGTATACTTACAATTATACTAATTGTATAAAACCTGAATATTAATTTTAGATATGTCATCTCGCATATCACCCTCTAAAGTCGTCGGCTGCCAAGCCGGATTTTACTGTAGTGCCTTTTTTTATAATTATAAACTAGTCCTTGACTGCAATCCCGCCTAATGATATCAGTGCAGTGCAGCAGTGATGCAATCGTTGATGGTAAAGCGTGCTAGTTTATGAAGGAAGACGGCCTTTGAGCGAAGAGATGCAATGTATAACCAAACAACACTACCAACTATGCTGCGCCAGATTGATCTGGAGACCCTCCACGACCAAACTCCCGACACAACAACATTTGGCGCCGGTACGATGCGCCAAATGTCGCACACATCGCAACGCAACTGCTCAGAAACGTCTTCTGTACGGCTTCACAAGACATCATGCTGGAACACGACAAATCGCTTAAAACTTAGTACTAAGCGACTAGACACTAAGAGAAGAGACACCGTGGCCCCAGGGACACGGGCAAGTGAAGGAACTAGGGTGAGTTTTAGTCAGTAGAAGTCTGATCCAGAGCGGGAGAGGTCATTTGAACAAAAACAGGAGGTATGGACTTCAGAAGCCTGAATTGTCATCATTTTTTTTTAATAAACATAGTGCCACATTGCCACGGCCTTACACCAAACCGTCTCCAAACAGACACAAAACTAATTTTGTCCAAAGGATACCTGCAAATAGCAAATCTATAAATGTATCGTGTTCCCAATCCGTATCGCATTGGGTGCGAATGGCTGGCCTAAGTCAACCGATAAATTCACCATCTACTTTTACCAGAGAATAGTTGTGGGAAACACGCGAACTTGAACGCCCAGCATGTATAGTATATGTTTCCCGGAACAGCTTCACGTTACTGCTCGTTTGTGAAAGGGAATCATCATGTTATAATTTACTATTATGGGCTCTGGGACGTAACGAAGCGACTGGGTTATCTAACCGTTTGACGACGCAATTCCTGCAGCGTTCCGCTTGCATATTGCCTATTAGGCGACCTTAAGATCATCGTATGTAGTGTCGAAGATAAGTGTAATGTACTTAGTGAATGAGATATGGTTATTGAGTTCAAATACTGCTATCTTGTCTAGGATTTTATGTGTAATCCATGTCCAGGCTTACTTAATTTGGTGCTATCCTGAATCGCAGCGGGAGCGTTAGGAGAAATACGTTTGGTGTCAACTGTAGCGTCGTTTGCATTAAATTATTAATGTTTGTACCACCAGTGGGTAAGTGACTACTTATTCATTTCCTTAATAGGTTCGGCTATGTAATGCAGTATTTTAGTTAGTGTTGTGACGTAATATATTTGTTTATGATCATTTATATCAGTTTATGAGAAGTTTCTTAGTTGCAATAACAATACAGAGTGATGTGATATCATCCAGTTTTAATTAAGACATGTGTAAATATAATCTAATAACTAACAAAAAGAACTTGTTGAAAATCTGATGGTGACGTCATCAGATTTTTAACAAGTTCTTAAACTACATTTTTTTTATAAATTATAAACTAGCGCTTAACCGCAATCCCGCCTGATGGTAAGCAGTGATGCGATCGTTGATGGTAAGCGCGCTAGTTTATTAAGAGCCTATTCACTCTATCCTTGAAGCCACTCAAATTGTAGTGTGACGGAAACACCGCCGCCGGCAAATTGTTCCAGTCCCTCGATGTACGCGCTATAAACGAAGAAGCGAAACGCTTCGTCCGGATCGTAATGGTGTTAACAACGTAAGGGTGGAAAGTCGATTATAATAAAACATGTCACTACAAGTACTACAATTCGTGTGAGCTACTTAGTGCAATTCTATTTTTCTAAATACGAGAATTAGTAAAAATTCTAATGATAACGTAAGTCAGCAGCTCGCCGCCCGGTAAGGACCAGGCCCGGGTTGGCGGCGAGTTGTGTTTCAGGCGCGCCTCATAAAGATGTCAGCCCATCGTGACGGGGTCCACGAAGAAAGACGCCTCTTGGGTCAGAGTTGTGCGTTGGTTAAAAAGAAACCGTGGCCCTGGATCACAGGCAAGAGAAGAAACACGGGTGGGTTTTAGTCAGTAAAAGTCTGACATGCCCTTCGGCTACGCCCAGACCGGGAAAGGTCATTTGATGATTTCCCATCCAGAACAAAAAAATAGGGTAGTTCTCATATAATACGAACGTTCCTGTATCCGCCGATTCCCGTACCTACTTATTAAAATTTTAAATCTAGTCATAATCAGCGACAATAGGGTATTTGACTAAAAAAAAACTAATTAGTCCGTCAGTCAGATTTCCAAAAAATACTAGACACGTATTTTTTGTTTTATCAAAACAATAAAAATTGACAAATATAAAAGGCATCAAAGATCAGGAGTGGTGGCTGGTGACGTCACTGGTCGCTAAAAAAGTGTAGCGTGCAGTGACGTCACACGAGTTTTCAACGCACTGTGTCGTCTTAATTTTTTGTTTATATGAAAAAAGAAAAAATACGTGTCTAGTATTTTACGAAAATCTGACTGACGGACTAATTAGTTTTCTTTAGTCAAATAACCTATTAATTTAAAAAAAAATACAATATTATGAAGAAATTTGAGGTTAATTAACATAGTAGATATAAAATGTTTTTAACTTCGTAAAAGAAGGTCAACTTCTTATTTATAGTTAACCTTCGTTCATTTTAATTTGGAAACAAAGACGTAAATATTCCTTGCCAAAGAGTTTCATTCTAAAAACACGCATCTACAATATTGCATAATTTGATTGAAAAGTGTTTTAACTTTCATGCCAAGCGAAAATAGGCCATATAGATAGGTCAAAAGGGTGTACAAAGAATAAAGTGAAGCCTTTAAAATCAATTACAGTAACATGGTTACGCGTGAATGGAGTTGTACTGAAGTCATTTTCAGTTTATTGAAATGGAATAGGGTCCATTGATACTTTAAACAAGGGTTGTTTCTTTAGACTTTCTTACTTTGTCTCGGTTTTCAGGGAATAAAATAGCTTTTTTGAAATAAGAGTTGTTTACGTTTGAACGGCAGTTTTGCATTGCAATTTTGAAAAGGCTGGCGGTCGTGAATACCCAATGAAACATCAATAAGGCCATAAAATTTGAACGTTTAGAGAAAATTGTTGTTAAGTGACGAATTGTGGAAAACGTTTAAATATTAAAAAAAAAAAATTGTTTTCTCGAATTATTTGATTAATTATCTCTTTATTGGGTTCTATATGGGTGTAAATGGGTCACGCTATCACATTCTTCAAGGAAAACGTCAAATTATGTAAATATTAGTCAACTAACAAAATACGTATCCAGTCCGTTTATGAAAATTCAATCAAATATATACGTTCATTTAACTGCTATTTTTGATTGCTATGCTTGGAGTTTCACTGTGTGATCAAGTCAGAAATGAGGAGATTCGCTGAAGAACGAGAGTAACTGACATAGCCCGAAGAATTGCAATACTTAAGTGGTAGTGGGCTGGGCACGTTGCCCGTAGGACCGATGCCCGATGGGGCCGAAGGGTTCTCGAGTGGTGACCACATACCAGAAGACGCAGCGTGGGTAGGCCCGACGACCTGGTGAAGGTCGCGGGTAACCGCTGGATGCGGGAGGCGCAGGACCAGTCGTCGTGGAGATCCTTGGGGGAGACCTATGTCCAGCAGTGGACGTGCGAACGATGATGATGAATTACAATTTCTAGTTAAAGATTGGCAAAATTCATAGTCGGCTTATCACAGCTTTTGACTAAAAAAAGTAATTAGTCCGTCAGTCAGATTTCCAAAAAATACTAGACACGTATTTTTTGTTTTATCAAAACAATAAAAATTGACAAATATAAAAGGCATCAAAGATCAGGAGTGGTGGCTGGTGACGTCACTGGTTACTTAAAAGTGTAGCGTCTAGTGACGTCACACGAGTTTTCAACGCACTGTGTCGTCTTCATTTTTTGTTTATATGAAAAAAGAAAAAATACGTGTCTAGTATTTTTTAGAAATCTGACTGACGGACTAATTAGTTTTTTTTAGTCAAATACCCTTTCTTGATAGTCCCCAAATACTCTTAATGTCGGTGTTTCCATATATCGTCTTATTGTGGTCTTCTTCATCGTGTGTAGAGGATGCCTTAGAGAATGCGTTATAAAATATTGTGGGTTGTTTGAAAAACATAATCTTTCAGCTACTGTTACATACTACTGTTTGATTTATTATTGTAATGCAATAACAGGCCAGATAAACAATTTGATAACGTAACAAGAGAACAATCATTTTATACAATAACCAATTGAAAATTTAGTACCATTGTCTGAAAGACTAGGTGGTGTCAAACATATGTAGTGTTTGATATTAATTAACTACCGTTTATTAAACATACACTTAATGCATATACAGTATGTTAAGAAAACCCTGTCCGACCCGTGAAGGTGTTGTTAGGTATCGATAACTGATTCTACTAATGCATACAAAACCGGGCTAAACTTAAAAAAAAAATCCCCCTAAAAAAATAAATATTATTTCGCAAAAAGAGGTAACTTAATAAACGCGCGTTAACCACCCTTCGCCTGCCGCCCGCGGGGGCTGGGCGGCAGGGCACGCGGCGCGTGGTCGCATCGCTATTCGCTCATAATAATACCGGTGTTGTCACTTTTTAAAAATTACCAAATTTCGGGGAAATTGAAATTAATTCTCGGGAAAAAAAGATTATTTCAAAATTCATTTGTATTGGTACCTACTATGATGAATACGTAAAATTTTGTATTATATTTGGTCATATGTTTACCTAACCTTTATTATCCTTATGGGTCGGACAGGGTTTTCTTAATATACTGTATATATAAGTCGTGGTGGCCTAGTGGTTTAAAACACCATCCTCTCAAGTAAGAGTGTGCGGGTCCGATTCCAGGTCAGGCAAGTACCAATGTAAGTTTTCTAAGTTATAATTATGTACTTTCTAAGTATATCTTGGACACCAATGACTGATTACAAGGTGAAGGAAAACATCTTGAGGAAACCTGGACTTTAAGTCTGAAATCGCCAACCCGCATTGAGCAAGCGTGGTAATTAAGCTGAATTCTTCTCTGTATGAGAGGGCATTTGGGCTGGTGCTGCGAAATGTCATCTTGCCACTTTGGATTCAGTGGAGAGGCGTGCGAAGAGGCTGATTGGCGACCCAGACTTAACTTGAAACGGTCTCCACAGCCTAGAGCACAGGCGTAGAGCAGCCAGCCTTTCGGTCTTCTATAGGATGCATTCTGGTGAGTGTGCAAAGGAATTGCATGATTTAATTCCCCATCTCCGTTCCATCATCAGACGACCCGTCGTACGGCGAGTTTCCACCCTTACGTTGTTGACACCACTGCGATCCGGACGAAGCGTTTTGCTTCCTCCTTTATACCGCGTACATCGAGGGACTGGAACAATTTGCCAGAGTCGGTGTTTCCGTCACACTACAATTTTAGTGTCTTCAAGGCTAGAGTGAATAGGCTCTTAATAAACTAGCGCGCTTTACCATCAACGATCACATCACTGCTTACCATCAGGCGGGATTGCGGTCAAGCGCTGGTATAATTTATAAAAAAAGTAAAATAATAAAAAAAAATTACTTTAAAATAATATAGCCAAAAGTCTCGTACTCGAATATAGAAACTTATAAACCTTATTGACTTGATGTCAAAGCCAGGGTCTTGGGCAACACACATTATTTAAAATTAAGAATTTGATTCATCTGTCATCTGTGAATCATTCGCGACTCTGGCAGATGACAACAAACTAATCAAAATATACAAATATATTGATAATTTCAGACTGGAGAAAATAACTAATCTACACTAATATATAAAGCCGAAGAGTTTGTTTGTTTGTTTGAACGCGTTAATCTCAGGAACTGATGGTCCTATTTAAAAAATTCTTTAGCGTTGGATAGCCCATTAATCCAGGAAGGTGAAATCACGTGGCGCAGCAAGTTGTGTTATAAAATAAATAACATTTAATCTGTGCTGTGCGTCGCATCCATGCAAGAAAAGGTTGTTACCGCGTGTCTAGATAAAAGCAAAAAAAAAAAAAAAACACACACACTAATACCAGATCATCTGGAATCGTTTAATTGCGACCTCATAGTAATACTGCTAACTCATAGTAACAGTTTGTTACGCAATAAGGGTGCTTATTACGTAACAAACTATTACTATGAGTTGGCATCATTTTGAAGCTTATTGCTAATCCATTACTCCATGTGTTCGAAAATGTGTCTACTCAACAACGTAAATAACGCAATGAATGTTGTTGAACTGTCAAAATGGAGCTTATTATGTGTTAGTGTGTTACGTAATTGCCTACTGTCTTCTAGGTTTGTGCCCGATTGAAGACAATGAGCTCGCCCCAAATGTCAAAATGCCAGTAGGTACGGACGACAGCAGGTCAAGCTAACCCAAACTGTCAGATATTCCCAATCAACCTTGAGCCTTAAAACTTTAGAGATAAAGTGGAAAATCTAATAAGGAAATCTGACAAATTCTAGTAGCTTGATGTACTGCCGTCCGTACTATAAGTACGTCAACTACCTACCTTTGGCGGAATAAAGAGGTGATCCACAAGTAATTCTTCTATAAAGGGCGTCTCTGACATCGACGTACAAACGAGTACCATGGATCCAGTACATGATTCTGAACCCCCCAGTGGTGGAATTTTTCGTCGGCTTTTTCATGATTTAAAAAAAACATATATGTAGTTTTTTTTTAATTTAGACCGTTCATAATTGCTATACTTTTTAAACCCTATAATATTTTTAAAGTAAAAAAAAAAAAAATTCGCTAATTACATAAAAAATCGCAATGAAAACAAAACTCGAAAAACTATCTTATCAGCTGATTTAATAGAGTTCACATCAGGGATCAACTTCATACCTACAAACCGCTTACACACGGCGGCACGCTTGCAACGTTCAAAAGCCGAGTTGACACTTTTTTTTAAACACTGTGAATTCTGTAACCGTTCATTAACGACATATATGACTATTATAATTTTATTAGTGCCTTTTCGCGAAGTTTGCGTTATGATGTCAGACACACCCTGTATATTAAACTTTATACCCTACGAGAATTCCTTTAGAAATACTAAGAAAGCAAAAATGTTTTTTCATTAGGTCGTATATTGAAATCGAAAGCTATTACGCGTATTTATCGGTCTAATTTGTTTCTTCATTCAATGGAACTTTCTCCTCTTAACAATCATTTGTAGGTACTTAAAAAGTCTCACAAAAGTAACTGATAGCTAGCTATACTTCGATACATTTAGTTCTTAACAAGACTTTTTATCAACCGAGTCTCATAGAAAGTTTATTTCTAACTTATAAATAGTTTGTCATTAATTTTATTTGCACAGGCTAAGTAGATGGTTGAAAAATGTAATAACTTTATATATAAGTATGAGAATGGGTTGTAAAGTATCTACAGAATAGGGAGGATTTTCAGACTAGACGAGTGTTGTCTGACGGGCAACAGCCCGACTATGGATGTCGGGATGTTGTATATTGTGCTAGTTGTGCGGTAAACTCTGTTTGTGCCATGCAGGATTTTCCGCGACGTTAGTAGAGACGATTATTCACATGTCGACTTGTAGACTTTTGCCATACCTATTATTGGAATCAATTGTAACAGCTAATACCTACTTAGGACCCATTAACTTAATCAAATTTTATTCCGTGGTGTTTGGCAATCTGGGCTTCTCCCAGTTGCAATAATGTCCCTTTGTGCCGTTTGGCCTAGTTCTGTTCTGTCTCCTGCTTGTTATGGAGGGAAGTGGAAAAAATATCTTTTTTCTTACTCCTCCGCTATTATTTTCTGATTAATTTCGTTGCGGGACCCAAGACAGTTGAATCGTTTCTCCGGGACTCGTCGAGCTTTATTGCTCGGCGTTTTTCTGGCGGTCGCCACTGTTGATTCTGGCTTTCAGGAGTTGCAGTGGTTGGGAAAAGTGTGGCGGGTTTGCCCCATAAAAAAAAAAAAAAAATGTCGACTTGTAGATCCCGCTACATCATTACCCCACACTCCCTCTTACATTTTACTTATGTAATTAATTTACCGAACCGAAGCAAACAAAATGTACATAGAAACTTACAGAAAAGGCAGACACAAATAATTTGATATTTCTTATTTTCTCTTCTTCTTCAGCCTATAGATGTCCACTGCTGGATAAAGGCCTCTCCCAAGGCTTTCCACGCTGACCGGAGTTGTGCTGCCCGCATCCATCGGCTTCCCGCGACCTTCAACAGGTCATCGGTCCACCTTGTTGGGAGCCTCACTACGCTGCGTCTTCCTACCGTGGCCGCCACCCCAGAACCTTACTGCCTTATCGGCCATCGGTTCTACGAGTAATGTGCCCTGCCCACTGCCACTTAGGTTTAGCGCTCGCAGAGCTATGTCGGTGCCTTTGGTTCTTCTGCGGATCTCCTCATTTCTGATTCGCTCACGCAGAGAAACTCCAAGCATAGCTCTTTCCCTTGCCCTTTTCTTATACTTAATACGACATTCTATGTATTCGATCTTCAAAAAGTAATTATTAATCTTATAGATAATAATCCAACGACATTTGAGATCAAATAATATCGCTAGTCTTCCTACAATTGATACGAGTACGAGTTTATTAATAGTAATCCATAATTTTATCGACTATCGAGTATTGTTGAACCAATATTTGCAAACTCTTATTTTTGAGTATCTTACTTATCTCACTCATCATCGGTGGTAGGCCATAACATCGGCTGCCGGCAGAATAAACCACCCACCAGACAAAGTCTTGCTGCCAAGCGATTTGTCGTGTTCCGGCATGATGTCTGGTGAAGCCGTACGGAGGACGGGACTGAGCAGTTGTGTTACGATGTGTGCCGGGTACAATGCGCCAAATGTTGTTGTATCGGGAGCATTGCATCACCTCGCTCAACTGCGGTTTTCCTATTAAACCAGTTTTTTTGAGTGAATAGGCTCTTAACAAACTAGCGCGATTTACCATCAACGATTGCATCACTGCTTAATAACAGACGGGATTGCGGTCAAGCACTAGTTTATAATTATAAATAATAATAATAATAAAAATATTATCTGCCTAGCTTTTTCCTAAATATGTTGGGGTCAGCTTCCAGTCTAACCGAAACCAACTGAATACCAGTATTAAACATAGAGCGACTACCTATTTGACCTCCACAAGCCAGTTAATGGTGAATACGATGCTATTTGGTATAGATAGATCTTATTCCGCTCCGCTCAGAGCCGGAGAGGTTATTTGACGATTTGCCTTCCCATCCAAGAAAAGATGTAGTGTCTGTAAATTTTATACACTCACACACACACTGCAACCCATACATTCTAGCATTCTAAAGTACTTAGTAGCTTTCCTCTCGATATATTCACCTCATATTGTGTTGAATATTGTCGGAAGAAAATGTACGGGCGTCCTATTGGAAGGCTTTAGGTGCAGAGTATTTTTAGATCGCTTAGAGTTTCTTTCGCTTCTTAGTTTCGCATAGCTTCGGTTAAAGAAATCCATCTCTCGAATGTCTGGATTTTATTAAAGCTTCTTTTATTTGCAACGTGTTTCTACATAGTGTCTGGTTTCTTTCTACTGTTGTTGTCCAAAATGTAGGTACGTTGCGTTGTTTTACTAGGGAAGGTCTCAAGGCTATTTGTAGATAAATAATGCATTGTATGTTGTTGAGCAGTCAAAATGAAAGATATAGTTACTGTTAGTGTACGTAATTATCCCGCTAGTTCTAAAAAATTGAAGAAGTTTTATTTTTATGTCTAAGGGCAAATTCTATGAATCTTTTATACCTAGAATAATTCTTATCTTGAGAATAAATTTCGAATTAAATCAAAAGTTAGTTATTCAAATTAGGTTGAGAATCAGCACTTTTTGAACATCAATATTACATAAGGCAGTCCCCCCAAAACGCCCGCCCTTCGCTAGTGGCGGAACAAACTCCCCAGCAACACAGCTGTTTGTTCATTAAAAAAAAAAAAAAAAACACATGACTTTATACAATCCGATGTATAGTAATGAATACAAGAAAACACAACAACAATGGAATTATTTAATATATGCTGCAACAGCTAGCTAGCCACACCAAAATACCAGCAAAGCAAAAATAAATATCAAAAAGAAAATGTCACTTAATTATTAAACGTGTTCCTTCACTTGCCTGTGCGCCAGGGTCCGCAGTAGGGGAGCGAGGGGCTTGTTGTAACAGTTTTCATGAAAACTAATATCTCTTCAGATCTATTGATTTAATTGCTATTAAATAAAGATGAATGGATGCTTTAACTCTTCCTCTACCAAATCAAGTAAAAATAATACCATAACTATTGGTCATTATTTTACAATCAATTATTTTCTAGAAGAAATGCGGTGTTACAACTTACCTCGTGCTTGGGGCAAGTTGTAACGTCTACTGGGGCAAGTAGTAACGACAAAAAAAACGACAATAATACTTGTAATCATTTATTCTTTGTTGATTTTTTAACAAAATTAAAATTTTTCTAAAGTAGGTATTATGTAATTCTTATTAAAAATCAACTCAGATACACTTTTTAAGTAATCAACACCTAAAAATTAAGTAATTACCAAACACTACTTATAATCATAATGGCACTTTTAAATCATAGTAAGTAATCTTCATCTGAGTTACAATTAATGCAAATAAAAGATACAGTGTCTCCTGTAACACACCTTACATGTGCCCACATCTTACAAATGATATAATCCGAAAGTCTGACTAGCATTCCGAATACTGCATTTTTTTTTCTAAAACTTCAGCTGCCGCTAACTTGTACAATTCTTGACTGTGTGTTGCCCGCTCTGACTTTCTTTTATACACCCTCATTCTAGAAGATAGAAAAAAGATGTAGGTATCTAGATCATAACTTGGGGCATGTTGTAACACGTTACAACAAGCCCCGGGATTTCGTTACAACTAACCTCATGGTATGATTTTTAACATTTATCAAGATAACTATTTAAACATTTTAGCAATCTTAAAAACTGTTACACATTATTAGGGATAGATAAATTTGAATGTAAGTAAGATATAAAAAATTTGAAATTAGTCGATAATAATAACGCAAACTAAAATTTTACGACAGTACAATTTTATATTACCAGGAAAAAATTAATCGCGTGCACACTCCCACTTACTGCACCGGCCGGCGGGACACTGGCTATGACAACATGATGCGTCGTGGTTTATAGGATTATAGAGTCAAAGAAATACTTTAATAAAGTTTAAGATCGTAGTGAAAAGAGCCTGTTACTACTTACCCCTGTTACAACAAGCCCCTCGCTCCCCTATGTCTTTCGAACAGCTCGCGGCTCTGGTAGCCATGAGGTGCTGCCGTCTGTAACTCAGTTCAATCGAACTAAACTAATGTTGAAATGTAATCATTTACCAAAATTTTATTCGCCGATTACGGGGCAGGATTAGTACAGCTTCCTTTTATCCACAGGACCGAGACTTATGCAGGTGAAACCATAGTACGCAACTAGTTTTAAATAATTTGTCCTATTTGCTTCATGTGGGGTACAATATAGTGTGTAAGAAGAGGCGGGGCAAGACCTAAATTTGGTGTGGTGTCCCATTTTTACCATTTAGGTGCGGAACCCGAAAAACTATCACGTAAATTGGATGTTCTCAAGCCCAATTAAGCAAAATTGGCACATATGGATATAGGATATTTATTTTTAGAGGTAGGAGGAATAGGGAATACAGTTCATTCGTCCTCCATAGAAAAGGGAGGATCCTCCGACCAGACAGGTGTTGACTCTGGCAAGCATCTGGCATCAGGCAATTTGGTAAGTTGGGAAGTTGTAAATATGACTGCACGATTTGCGCAGTGGTTAAGCTATTGACTGCTGCGCTGTCGTGGGTTCGATTCCCGCACGGAACAAATATTTGTATGACCTACAAATAGTTGTTCCGGCTCTGGTTGTTTGTGTATGTGAGTTTATATGTTTGTTAACGCACCCACGATACAGGAGAAATTACTAGTGTAGGGCAACGTATAAAAAATGTTAGTAGACCGGTAAACTTTGCTTGCGCGATGTAGGATTTGTGTGACGTCAGTATGACGCGTTGTTCGCATGTATCTAATACTAGCTTTCCGCCCGCGGCTTCGCTCGCGTGGAGATCGGTTATATCGCGCTTTTAGATTTCCCTCGTGAATATAATTTTTTTCCGGGATAAAAAAGTACCCTATTATTTAATCCGGACTTCTAACTTTACGTCTGCAAAATTTCAAAACAATCGGCTTAGTAGTTACGGCGTGAAAGCGGAACAAACAAACAAACAAACTTACTTTCCGATTTATAATATTAGGATATTAAGTGTACACATACAAATATTCCAGTAATCTCCCTTGGGAACTTGATGTTTCTTTAGGACCAAAAGTAGCCTATGTTACTCTCCTTCTTTTCAACTTACTGTATGCCAAAAATCAGGTCGATTGATTGCTTAGCTACGGCGTGAAGGAAGGACAAACAAACAAACAAACACACTTTCACATTTATAATATTAGTATGGATTTTGAAACAGTAGTAGCACGGTTCGTTACATAGAATATAAGGTCGATAGGCCTGTCGTCAGAACTGTAATCTCGTTTGCCATTGATAAAAATTCGGGAAATACGTTTTCTCTCATTCGTTAACAACGTAAACTAGCTTTTGCCGAACCACCGCGTCGCTTCCTATCGCACACCGACGTAATTACTTCGTTTTTTGACGGTAACGGTATGTTAGCGTTTAACTTTTCTTGAGAATCGGGCTATCAACAACAAAATGGAAAATCAAATATGATTCATAGCCGTATAGATCAGAGAGCGCATTCAACTCAAAAAAGCAAACAGATTGACTGGTTGTGGAGCTCAGACTAACTCCATGTAAAGGTTAGACTGGAAGCTGACCTCAACTATCCCTAACCCCCTATTTCCATACTTAAACGTCGATTATAAGAGCATTACCTTTCTTCTATACTGTGAGAATTTGTTTATTATGAAATATTTTAGTATTATGTGTTTTTTCAAGTATATTTAAGTAATTATTTTTGGATTATATGTTTAGGTATATACTTAATAGTTTTATTACTTTTATAGTTATCACATTTTTGTTCTCTCCTTGGTCTTACACACTATTGTCTACATTTCTGTTTTACTTCTCCTTTCGCAGGTCTGCTGGAAGAAATTTCTTAATAAATAAGGAGCACCTTTGTACTCAGATCTTAATTTTGTCATATCCTTATGTATTTTATTGTGTATGCATAAATCCTTACTGATATTATAAATGGGAAAGTGAGTTTGTTTGTTTATTCCGCTTTCACACCGTAACTACTGAATCGGTTGCTTTGAAATTTTTGCAGACGTAAAGTTAGAAGTCCGGATTATCTCCTGATATTTTGTATCGAAATTTATATAATTGAAACCATGGGGCGCAGTATGTATTTCTATTAATATTATAAAAAGACGTGTGGCACTCGGGGACTGCCGCGGTAAAGCTATTGCATAGCATTTTGTATCAATTTATGCAATTATTATTATTTATTTATTTTATTTATGCAGTATTTTTTTTCTTTGATATTAATTCAAGTTACACTTTTTGAGTGTGGTGACCGGTAAGAAAACAAATTTTTCTTTTATTAAATAAATAAAAAGTTAATATTATTTAAAATATTTTTATTATTTTACAATACATGTGGGTTTTATTACCTTACAGTAGCTGTTGGTTATTCAGGAATATTTATCATTGAAACTATAGGTTTATGATAACTGAAATAAGAAACATAAGTTTGCGACTTAATATCCTCTAAATACCTAGAAAATACCGCGTCAATGGTGGTCCCATATTTTGTTGTGGACTTTTGTGGATCATTATTCATTTTCAAATTCAATGTTTTTGATAGAAAAGTTGTCCACCGCTCTGATTTTTTATCAGCGAAGTTAATGTTGAAATCGCCAGCCAAGATAAGTGGAAATTTATTACCATTTGTTTCAAGTATTTTCGAGCCACTCGAGTTACTCCAGTAAAGTGCGATGAATAAAATGCTCTACCTCGTCCAATTTTGGATTCGGAGAAATGTAAATTGCTACCATAACTATTTGTAGGCCATTTCTAAGTTTGCATAAGCACGCACAAATATCTCCAACAACTGAGCGCCTAACATTAACATCGCTAACGTGTGCAATATTTATTTCAATATTCGGAGTCATAATATTAGTAATATCATTTTTATTTTGGTAAATAGCTACCCCACCTTTTGAAACAGTATCTCGTTTGAACTGAACAATACAATTAAAATTAGGTATTTCAATTGGATTATCATGCGTCATGCAAGTTTCGGTAAGAAGTAAGAAGTAACACATTTGTTTGTCTCGTAACTGAATCTTGTAAATCGTATTTATGACTATTTAGACTGGCAGTTGAAAGTCATTATTGAAATGCCATTTCTATTACTAATGAAATCTAATACACTTTGAGCAATCGTCTGAACACTATTTAAAGACAGTCTTTTGAATTCTTGCAACAATTGAAAAAACGGTCGCGTGAGCACTTTTTACTCTATAAAATCACGCGCTTTTATTTAGTAAACAACACTATAAATAATTTAAAAGTCCAATGAAAAATTAGCATGACATTCATCTTAGCTATTCCGTTAAAAAAAAAGCTATTTTATAAAAACACTACTAAATTAATTTTAATAAAAGTACTTAATAATTAATTATATGAAAAGTTTTTAAGGTAGCCATGACAACGTCGATGACGTCTATGACATATCTCTATAGAAGACCTATTTCAGAGAGAAAATTAATCGCAAGTTTAGCACATCGCGACTATCAGTAACATGGCAAGTGTGTAGGACTGAGTTCGCGCCCTGCAATATGCATGCTCTTTTTGAAAATCTATAAATTGTTTTCAAAAGATGTAGTCGCACGCACACAAACATACCGTGCCGAAGACTGCCGAACTGAAACGACGTTAGACGATGGGGAGCGTGAGGTTTTTTCGTTACGGAATTTCTGGATTCGGTTCCCGCGCTCAAGGCCCGCGATAGAAGCTATGCAATAGCTTAAAAAAAATAAGTGTAATGGAACTATGTAATGTAATTTAACTTTCTTAGATCAAAATGTATCATCGTGCAGTTCTTATAAATTCTGCAGGCAAATATCCTCAAAAGCGAACGAGTGCGAAACTAACATTATATTAAGTGACCTTTTGGCAAGTATAGCCTCGAGACATCCCGAAAGCAAATACTCGAAGAAAAGAGAAAACGTTTAACATAATCAGAAAGTGTCAGAAACTATGATATTACTTCTTATTCTGAAGTTGATATTCCAGTATTCGTGACATCACTAGTGTCATAGTTTGTGACTGTGCTTGGAATATCTTTGACGGATCGAATCCTCATCAATGTGAACTAACAGGGAACAAGAATAGTCAACATAGCTCACAGAATAAGCAAGCTGGGCCGATAATGGGCCGACCATATTTGCATTTTTAAATTTCGAAGCATTTATGTTGAGATTGGAGCCTTTTGGCCTCGTAAAAGAATTTTTGTTATACAGGGTGTATCGGACATCGTAATGCAAACATCGCAAGTAGGCTAGACCGCATGCCACGAATAAAATTATGATAGTCATTTATGTCGTTAATGAGCGGTTACAGAAATTACAGTGTTTAAAAAAATGTGTCGGCTCAGCCGTTGAACGTTGCAAGCGTGCCGCCGTGCGGGTTTGTAGGTATGACGTTGATCTCTGATGTGTACTCTATTAAATCAGCTGATAAGATAGTTTTTAGAGTTTTGTTTTCATTGCGCTTTTTTGTATAATTAGCTAAATAATTAATTTTTACTTTAAAATCTTATTGGGTTATAAAAGTATAGCAATTATGAAGGGTTTAAAGTGAAAAAAACTATGTATATATATATATATATATATATATATATATATATATATATATATATACTAGCGGCCGCCCGCGGCTTCGCCCGCGTGGTTTTCGTTTTTTCACAGAAAGTGTTTATCGCGCGTTATCCCTCGGGAACTACTGATTTTTTCAGGCTAGTCGCTGTCGCCATCGCCGTCCCCGTCCCAGTCCCCGTCCCCGTCCCCGTCCCCGTCCCCGTCCCCGTCGCCGGAGCTTGAATGAAGTATGTGAAAAACGATTTCCCCACTTTTCTGTTGAATTTTTCCTGAATTTTCTTTGCTATAAACCTCACGGAGCCCGAGACCTTTCCAACGAATGCAAAACCGTGGAAACCGGTTTCGTGCGTTCTGGAGTTATAGCGTCAGGGAGGAAAACCGGACTTATTTTTATATAGTAGATATAATCCTTGGCATGGTAGGTAAAGGGAGCAAACTGAATATTTTTTTATTAGTTTATAGAGGAAAGCTTTAAGCTGTATAACATTAGTCTGTAACCCATAGGAGCAGAAATACGGCGAAAAATGTGGAAAAAACCTGGAAAAAACGGGGAAAATTTAAGTCATGCTAGTCACTTTTTGTGACAAACGCAATACCACGCAGGCGAAGCCGCGGGCGACCGGTAGTCATACAACAAAAGTATTGCGTTTTAATCAGTAAAAAGTATTTATAGCTGTTGCCCGCGACTTCGTCCGCGTGGAATTTTGATTGTCCTAAGCTTTCTCTTCTCTTTTGTTGGTTAAAAATTGCTTTATGATATTCTGAATTTAGAACTTTTGGGAAACTACCTAAATTGGCAGGGCTTGAAGTATATTGAGTTTTATATTGAGTAAGTATACTTTTGCAACTCTTTTCACCTTTTTCATGGCTGGAAGAGCTCTTCATAGAGATAAAACTTACATCTAAAAACCGTTATTAGTTTTCCACTTGTTTATGATATATGCATAAAATAAAAATACTTTTTTCTTTTAGTTTTTTTAATTACTTGTTTGAATTTAGCAAATTAAAAAAAAAGTTAAATAATGGAGATACTTTAAAGAATTTCTTTATAAACGACATTAACCGTTTTACCGCCTTGTGCTAGAATAAAAAGGTTGTCTGGGCTGCTTACTCGTGAGCAAGCCACATACAGTTGACCATGGGAAAAACAATCAGATCTTAAGTCGACACCAGCAGTCCTGAGAGTCTGACCTTGGGATTTGTTTATAGTCATGGCGAAGCAAAGGGCTACTGGAAACTCTGTGCGCTTAAATTCAAATGGAAAGTTATTAGGGATGAGTGGGATTCGTGGAATAAATACAGTTTCCCCTGAGCCATATCCAGTAAGAATCTGAGCTTGGATTAAATTTCTTTGTAGAGCAGTTACTTTTAGTCGTGTACCATTGCATAATTTTGGAGGAGTAAGGTTACGCAGCAGCATTATTGGTACACCTATTTTAAGCACAATTATGTGCGCAGGAAGACCACTTGCAGAAAGCGAACTCAGAAACTCAACAGGATAATGTGTAGCATCGTCGTGGTTGAGAACGCTATTATAAGACGTATAAATGACGTCATCCCCAATCACTTCAGATAAAATTTTTTGATTTATTGCAGCAGCTTGGTCATTTCTGGGAGTGAGTATCGCACGTTCACATAACCAAGAATTTTCCTGATATGTTATATGTGATAGGTCACCGAATACAAAATTTATAAGTTCATCTTCTGAAGAAACTATTCGGCAAACTGTTTCTGGAAGCGTCACCTTACCATGTTCTTCAGAAAGAGTACCTTCTCCAAGTTTCAAAAGAATATCTGAGAATTCTTGGGCATGTAAATTACCACCTAGTTGTGCTCGCATATTGATCGTCAATTGCAGCTTTTTCATTAGAGGCCAGAGGTGGGAACGCTTTAATGAAGCTCTAATTTCATCGGCTCTAGTTCCTCGACTTATAACTGGAAGTGTTTGCCTAAAATCACCAGAAAAAAGCAGTGTGACGTTGCCCATTGGCCTTTCATCTCGCTGAATATCACGTAGGGTTCTGTCCACAGCTTCGACGGCTTTTTTATTTGCCATTGTACACTCATCCCAAACGATCAGACAGCAATCTTGTAACACTTTCGCCTTATCACAGTTCCTTGTGATAGAGCATGTTGGTGACTCATTACTGTCTAAATCGATTGGGATTTTAAACATCGTGTGGGCCGTCTTTCCGCCAGGAAATAATGTGGCTGCGATTCCCGAGGAAGCCACTGCTAGTGCAATCTTACCTTGCCGCCTAATCTCAGCCAGTATTGCTGTTATCAAAAAAGTCTTTCCCGTTCCACCTGGAGCGTCCAAGAAAAATAAATTCCCTTCAATATTATTTACGCTTTGGATGACTACATCGAATATATTTCTTTGTTCTACAGTAAAACAACCAATCTGATCATTTACAGTGGTGGTTAACGCAGCAATATTGTAGTTCGTCTCGGAATTATATTCACGATTTACCCGTGGTTGATTGGGTAGAGTTTGAGGATTAGGCAGGCCGTAGTCGGTCAAGGAATTACCCCCAATCGAAAATACTATGTCTTGTATACATAAAAGTGAACTATTTATAACTCTATCGTCAGTTGGATCTATTTGCTGGTCTGAATTGCGTTGAAGCAAGCGTAGAAAGTCCTCGGATAATTGTGTCTTATATTTTTGCCACAGCGCTAGAGCATCCGATAGACCACAGAACACTAACATCACTGCAAACAAATGACGTAAACGTTTGGGACTATCACTGACACAGGCTTCTTCGAGGGTGTTATCCCAGTGTTGATCTCCTTCAAGAAGATTAAGTGCCCGGCAAGCCGCTTGAAATGTTGCGTATTGGATGCCATTAACTGTTTTTAAATAGGCAAAAGAAGTTGGCCCCCGAACTGTATGCAACAACATGCGTAAATAATAGCATTCGCTATTGTTAGGATGAACAGTATATACTCGCCCTAGTGCAGCATCTCTATAAACTCCTGGAAATCCTTCCACTGGTTGACCGCGTCTTCGTCGATTAAAAACACGTCTTTGCATGTCAAAAGTGTAATAGGACGGTACTTCATCGTAGGTTAGCGTTTTAGCAAAATCATCTTCTTGACAAAGCTTAAAAAATGCCAAAAGTTTAGTTTGCCGAGGATTTTCTACACGTTCTCTTACATTTTCAGGATCAAAATACACTCGCTGGCCGTTTTCTAAATGAACATCCAAGTGTGTGACCGTGGGATGACGTTCGTGGATAGAAAATCCTAATATTCGCCATATAGCTTCAGAAGTACTTATGTAGCGTCCAGTTTGGTATCTGGTGACTTCATCTCGGTTGGTTCCCTGTAGAGCAAATGTCGCTTGGTCACTCCCTTTGTTAACATATTTACAAATATATTTTATTGCCGATACACTATTACACACTTCGACATTTATATGTGCACCAAAGGTTTTGGAAAGTAAGGGCGAATAAGGAACAACCCACATATTACTAATTATTATTTCTTGTCCTTGTACTCTACTTTGTGCAGTGAACCCTCCAAGCTCTGGGGAACGACGTCGGTACAGCGGATATCCGTTCTCGCCTGTTACTGTGTGCTCTGTCAGCGCACGGGGATACCTTTTCGTGCAACGTCCATCTTTCATGCAGGGAGAATTTCTATTTATGGTACCACAGGGGCCATGCACCATATGCGTTTTGACAACTTCATAAAGTACTGGATCTTCGTTGGGATTCGGGAATTCAGCGCTTATCAACGTGTCTACATCGTTGGGACGAATTTTTTCCTGCAGCCATAGAAGGATATGTGCGTGCGGAAGGCCGCGCTTTTGCCATTCGACACTGTACATGAAGCATAATGAAGAACCAAAAACATTCTCTTTAGTCAGCAAGTCCATCAACAATTTTAATTTCAAGTGAAAGACTCTTGCGACTACAAAGTGCCGATCATAAGAGGCCTGACCTGCCAAAAGTTCTTGTTTTATTTCATCCCATTTTGGATTCGTAGTAAATGTAATGAAAAGATCCGGCCGTCCATACTTTCGTACATAACAAAAAGCATCTTGCGTACGCTCGTGCATATAACGTGGCCCGCCGGTAAAGCTGGATGGAAGAATCACCAAACGACCGAGATTTTCTGAATCTGCATCTTGCTGCAAGGCATCTCGTAAATGCACATATTCTTCTGCTCGTAAGCGTCTTTGATTGGTGCGTATGTACACCAAGCGTTCTGTTTCAATTTTGGCATACATATCTACAATGAGCTGATTGAATAAACCTCGAAATCTTTGCAAGTAAATAAAATTGTTGCGTCTTATTTGCAGAAGATATGCATAAAATTGTTGCGCTGATACTGTTTTATTTAAATTAGGCTGTCTTGTAATGGGGTTGATTTGATTTAAGCCAAAATGGTACCCATCTTCACCACGGCAGAATATTAATGGATATTGCAAAGTGTCGTAAGCCCGATGGGTTTCGCAGATACGTTGCAATCGATCATCTCGAGTTCGCAAGACTATATCACGACGCTCACATTCCTGATCTAACAATACCACTGCAACTTCGTTTGCTACAGGAGCATTGTATCTGCCACGGTGTTCAGCTGCGAGTCTTTTATCTGCGTAAATGACAAATTTGTATTCATTGTTTTGTTGTGGAGGAAATGACTCTAATGATGTTTTGAAACTTTGAATATAGGGATTTACTTCGTGCAGCATATTTTGAAGAATCCTTATAAGATTACCATTCAGTTGAGGAAAGTTTTGGTTTCTTATATTTGCCTGTTCTTGATAATCAGAAACAAAATAAATTTGTAGAAACTTCGGCTCGTTTTCGGGTAACAGAGACCCTATTAGGTGATACACTTGACCCTGAATTTTAAAAGTAGGCATGAAATATCCTTCCGTTACCTGATTAGCACCAAAAGACGTCATTTGAAAGGCGCTATTATATTGTCGAATATTTTCCAAAAAGTGATGTGATTGTGGATGATCCCCATCCAACAATGCTTTTAAAATCTCGGGAATGTTATTAAAAATAGAAATATGCACCTTTCCGTTTGAGCAACACATTCCACTTGTCTCTTTTGGCCACTTCATAGCATCGCAAAACTGACACTGAACTACCATTCCCCCGATGGAAGAAAATGAGGCATAATCTATCATGTGTGTATAAACGAAAGCACTCTTTTCTTTATTTATCCAAGAAAGGATTTCATGTCCCATTACTGTTTCTTCGGGATCATCAGAATCTTCAGAAGAAACTGACATCCTGCTCAGTGCGTGTCGCAGTCTATCAGCATGTAAGCGGTCCTCACGTTGTTCTTCTGTCTCTGCACGCCGTAAAGCATCTACTCTCTCCCTTTCCATTTCTAGTGAAGTGTTATGAGTTTCACGCAAGCGTTCATAATTTTCTCTAGCTACTTCTAATCGTCGTTGATGTTGGTCATCGCTTTCTAAAGCTCGAGCAATACTGTGTCTTTCTCTATCATTACTTAAGCGGTCAAGATACTGAGTAAATGTTTCCGAAGCGCGAGACAGTTCGTGGCGGTCCCTGTCGGATGTCAATCGAGATTCTCGTTCCGAAAAGGATTCTGAGGTGCGAGATATTGTATGGCGCTCACGATCAGCAGTCAAACGAAGTTCCCGTTCTGTGAACGTCTCTGATGCGCGCGATACTGTATGGCGCTCACGATCAGCAGTCAAACGAAGTTCCCGTTCTGTGAACGTCTCTGATGCGCGCGATACTGTATGGCGCTCACGATCAGCAGTCAAACGAAGTTCCCGTTCTGTGAAAGTCTCTGATGCGCGCGATACTGTATGGCGCTCACGATCAGCAGTCAAACGAAGTTCCCGTTCTGTGAAAGTCTCTGATGCGCGCGATACTGAATGGCGCTCACGATCAGCAGTTAAACGAAGTTCCTGTTCTGTGAACGTCTCTGATGCGCGCGATGTTGTATGGCGTTCACGATCAGCAGTCAAACGAACTTCCCGTTCTCTGAACGTCTCTGATGCGCGAGACAATCTATGGCGTTCAGAATCAGCCGTCAATCGAGAATCCCTTTCAACAGGTGTTTCTGACGCGCGATGCAATGACATACGTTCACGACTTGCCCTAAGTCGTTCTTGCCTCTCTTCATTAGACTCTTGAGATCTAGTCATTCTCATTCTTTTCGATGCTCTGGTGTAGGTAGATAGATTAGACCTTTTTCGGGTCATTTTCTAAGTATTGTATTATTATTTTTAACAAAATAAAATTTTCGAAGAAGAAAGCCAAATAAAAACGTTAAACACAATCCTATTTATATCCTCTAAACCAAGTAATCCAAATCGCAAAGCAATCTCTAAATATCCGTATTCGTAGCAGGTAAGTTGTTATATTTTTTGAGATTTTTTACCTATTAAAAAGCACAAATATAAAATTAATTTTGAAACTATATTTCGATTGATGGATACGAATTAGAAATGATAAAATCGCACAGTGACATCTATTGGATTTTATATGTACTAAAAAACGTGAGCAGCGCACCTAATAGTTGTAGTGTTATGTATTTACCTACAGATACTTACACTTATTTATTTATATTCTTACATTTATATCATTCATTTCTGCAGGCCATAATACGCATTATACTACAATTAGGCGCTGTTCTGATAACATTTTACTTCACCAAGACTCGTTATCCAGCTTGCAGACACGGTGCTCAACTTCATGCCTAAGTTTCAGCGACTTGGTGATATCTTAGCGTAAGAAGCTGTACCTATGCTGTGCTGTATTAATTTTTCTACTCAACACTACGCTATAATTTAATATATTTACATATTACACTAATATTTTCATTGTTATGACAGTTTTTGACAACGCTGTTGATTATGTCTCTATGACAACCTTTTCTTCTAAAGCTATGGTAGTTAAGTGATTTTCCAAATATTGTTACCTAGACTGACTTTTTTGTCTGTTGTCCGATTTTGATGAAACAAAGCCTATACACTGCCCGGGAGTGTGCATTCTTCATTAGTGAAAACCGCATAAAAATCCATTCAGTAGTTACGAAGATGTGCTCGAACAAACAGACAGACAGACAGACAGACAGACAGACAGACAAAAAATTCAAAAAAAAATTTTTTGTGTTTCATTGGTTTTCTTTTATCGCCCTGACTCCATTTTTGTCAATTATCTTCAATGTACAGACACACCGGGTCCTACTGTTTTATTATATGTATATATATATATAGATATTTAAATAATGAAAAAGCCGACGAAAAATTCCACCACTGGGGGGTTCAGAATCATGTACTTCGATCCATGGTACTCGTTTATGCGTCGATGTCAGAGACACCCTTTATTGTTACTTTTTTATATATTTATACAGTATGTTAAGAAAACCCTGTCCGACCCATAAGGATAATAAAGGTTAGGTAAACACATGACCAAATATAATATAAAATTTTACGTATTCATCATAGTACCAATACAAATGAATTTTGAAATGATCTTTTTTTCCCGCGAATTAATTCCAATTTCTCCGAAATTTGGTAATTTTTAAAAAGTGACAACACCGGTATTATTATGAGCGAATAGCGATGCGACCACGTGCCGCGTGTCCTACCGCCCGCCCCCCGCGGGCGGCAGGCGAAGGGTGGTCAACGCACATTTATTAAGTTACCTCCTTTTGGGAAATAATATTTTTTTTAAGTTATTGCATAGCTTCTATCGCGGGCCTTGAGCGCGGGGACCGAATCCAGAAATTCCGTAACGGAAAACCTCACGCTCCCCACTCCGACGGGCACGGAGGTGTGGCTTGAAGGCCGTACATCGTCTAACGTCGTCTCAGTTCGGCAGTCTTCGGCGTTGTGTGCGTGCGATTAGACGTATTGTACGACTCTACGAAACTCGCACGAATCGAGACGAGCTGCTCCGAAATCGGACGAATACATAAGCAGCTGTTTATGAGCTGTATAGGTATTTATGTACAACATCGAATAGCTGAAAATAAAAAGAAAATGAAATAAATAAAAACAAAAAAAAATACAAAATGCTATGCAATAGCTTTACCGCGGCAGTCCCCGAGTGCCACAAGTCTTTTTTTTTTATGGGGATTTTTTTTTTAAGTTTAGCCTGGTTTTGTATGCATTAGTAGAATCAGTTATCGATACCTAACAACACCTTCACGGGGCGGACAGGGTTTTCTTAACATACTGTATAACTTGTTTTTATTTTTAATTGTGTTTAGTTTTATTATCTTTCTTTGCGAGTCACAATGCCGCCGAGACAAAAAGCCGCTGCCGATGAGGACAGGCGAGTGACGAGTTGACCACATTTCTGTAAGGACAACCAGATAACATCACAAGCTCGTAACTTTGTGAATTTGCAGGATAGCTTTTTGAACGCTTTTACTTAAACTTTATCAATAGCTGGGTTGTGGATATCAGGTAGGCAATCGCACCATGGTATTAATGGTATTCAGTAGCAACCGGTAAACTGGAAACCGACCCAATTATAATTTTTATTATTAGCATGTGCTGTTGACCAAGGTCTTTCCTTTTTCTCGCTCCATTGCGGTTGTGGATAAATCCCCATAAGTATTACCGAGCCAAATATGGTTAAGAAAAGACAGGTATTATTTTATATCTCGTGCTCCCTTTTTAATGATTCTTCTTCTTCTTCTGCCTATAGATGTCCACTGCTGGACAAAGGCCTCCCCCAAGGCTTTCCACGCTGACCGGTCTTGTGCTGCCCGCATCCATCGGCTTCCCGCGACCTTCACCAGGTCATCGGTCCACCTTGTTCGGGGCCTCCCTACGCAGCGTCTTCCAGTACGTGGCCGCCACTCCAGAACCTTACTGCCCCATCGGCCATCGGTTCTACGAGCAATGTGCCCTGCCGACTGCCACTTCAGTTTAGCGACTCGCAGAGCTATGTCGGTGACTTTGGTTCTTCTGCGGATCTCCTCATTTCTGATTCGATCACGCAGAGAAACTCCAAGCATAGCTCTTTCCATTGCCCTTTGTGTCACTTTTGTAATGATTACAAAGTATTTATATAGACCATAACTGCATCACTGCACGTTAAAATTAGCAATTCATTCTTAATTTAGAAAGTTTTTAGTAATCGTGTGTCACTTGTTTTTGGTTCTGTGTACCATGCGTGGTAACAGTGCCATTGAAATGCATGACATCATCGTTTGACACCAATGTTGGTTTTAATTGCTCGTGGCAATGTGGTTTATTTAAAATAAACCCACACAGGTGTTAAAAATAAATCACATTACTGAATGTAGCCTACGATGAAGAATTCTGTTTAACTTAAATCTTTTCTTTTCTTAACATCCTAAAACCTTTTTATCTGGTGCGGTAATGATTAGCAAACTTCCTACCGATTGAAGGTGTCGTGTGGTATCAGAAAACACTGTATTGGTTCTTTTAAAACAACAAGTTCAATTTAAAAGTTGCTGCTGCCGTGGTAAAGCAGAAGTTTGGAGTTTTACCTTTCATTGGTTCATTGATTGATCGTTCTAGTTGTGTTCCCATGTGAATTGTTGTTATTTGAGTTGTATGTATTGTTTCTTGTGCTCTGCTGTTTTTGAGCAAGTAATAATTGAGGAGGTGAATCTATTGGAATAGTATTTTTATGCTAGTAGCTGTATATATGAAAGTTTGGATATATATAGGAGTGTGCGATAAAAACAAATCAGGATAGTTTTATTACTTAAGTTTTATCTATAATGGAAATGGCTACAAAGGCTAGGGAAGAGTGGCATAGCCATATTAACAATGGGTAGATTGTCTGAAAGTTAATTTGGTTAGAATGAGGGCCGGTGTACGTCAATAGAGTCCGACAGGACAAGAATATACGGTGCGCCGTGTGCCAAATAAACTGACATAATGGTTTTACTTTATAAGTCAGTAATGCAAGAGGAAATGATATCAAAAATATTATTATAATATATTTTAGCTGCACTATGGGAGCAGTGTTTCCAGTTGTGAGTGGTCTTGGATTCGAACCGAGACGCTTTATCTTGTACTTGACAGCCTCTGTGGCATAGCGGTAGCGAACGCGGCCGTTGCGCAAGGAGGCGCGGGTTCGATCCCCGCACAGTGCAAATATTTGCATGCATGAATATGAATATTTGTACTGGTCTGGTCGTGCCTCGGAAAGCACTTTAAGCCGTTGGTCCCAGTTGTCATACGAACATCTAGTGGCAGTCGTTGCGGGTTGTTGGAGCCCTCAAAAGTCTAACAATTGGTTTCACTGCAATGCTTAGATATCGCCTTCGGGTTGTGGAGGTCAGACGGCAGTCGCTTCACGGAAAATATCGAAGTTTAGCCAAAATCAGCAGTTAGATTGGTAAAGTGGACCCCAGACTGCAAAAGCTGAAAAGCTACGGATGCGACTGGGATTAACGCTGAGATGATGATGATGACGCTTTACCTTATGTAAATAATTTCATCGCCACTGCTTTCAAAATGGCGAAAGATAACATCGTGAGGAAACCGAAATGTCCTAAAAATAATAATTAGAAAACATATGACATATACCAACCGGCAGTGGGCTCGCGTTGCAGAATATAAGCCTTCTTCCCTCCCGATGAGAGGCGTGTGTCCAGACAGTAAGAATCATCATCATCATCATCATTTCAGCCGAAAGACGTTCACTGCTGGACATAGGCCTCCCCCAAGGTTCTCCACGACGACCGGTTCTACGCCTCCCGCATCCAGCGGTTTCCCGCGACCTTCACCAGGTCGTCGGTCCACCTTGTCGAGGGCCTACCCACGCTACGTCTTTCGTTGCGTGGGCGCCACTCGAGAACCCGTCGGCCCCATCGGGCATCGGTCCTACGGGCCGAATAAAGAAAGAAAAAGGAAGAGAAAGAATAGAAGAGTTAGAGTTGTAGAAGAAAGAGGAAGAATATTACAGGTTGAATACGATTTCTAGAATAGAATACTCTTTATAACGTACACCATATAAATTACAGAAAATAAATATGAACATTTTACAAAGGATTAATACTTTATACTAAGAAAGAAAAAGAAAGAAAGAAATTGTTTTTATTCCGCACAAACAAAACGCACTTGACAACTAAATACCATAAAATTATATTACAAAGATAATACAGGAAAAAAAAAATATCACTCTGATACGCAAAACTGCCAAATTATATACAATACAAAGTTGATTTGTTGTCAAAGCCAGGGTCATAGACCATAGACGATGGAAGTAATAAGTACTACGTACAAAATAGTACTTACTACCTCCATGACATAGGCATTAGACAGCACACATTATACTAATCAAATATCAATAAACTTGCAATAGTATATTTACCTTAGAACCCTTACTCAAGCTATAGTGCATAAATTCTATCGACGTTTTTTTATTGTATCGGAGTAAAAGGCGAATTGGGCTTTAAAAGTTTCCAAAATCCATTAAAGTTGACTTCTACGTAAATAGAGTTGTAAATACGTTTTACAGGACAAAGAGATTTAACGGACTCTAGTGAGTACGTTTTCAGTTGAAGTTTAACGAAGTTACAATTTATCTTTGGGGAAAGTTTTGATAGTTGAGGAGGAAGTGGCATTTTAACTCACGATATTCAAATTTTCTTAAGTTTTTTTGCTACTTGCTGGCTGTGTCAGGTTGTATTGTTAGCAAGGACCGGCGCGGCGCCCCACCCTAAGCTCACTATAAAAGGCGCTGTCTACCCTTGCCTGCGGACCAGCAGTTCATGAAGCGTCTTTCCAAACGCTTCTTTGACAATGCCGCCAAGCACCGCAATCCGCTGATAGTAGCGGCTGCTAACTATACCCCCTCCACCATCGCCGCACAAGGCATGCCCTCACAGACCCTGATGACCCCATAATCCTCCTCCAAGAGGCCAATAGGGCCACTAGTACAACACAGAAAAAGACCGACCTACCGACCTCGCCGCCGAGGTCCATCGCGACGCGTTCAACGTAGTAGCCCCCTCCCCCGTCCCTTGTCCGATGAAGGCCAGCCCGCGCCGCAGCTGAGCCAGCAAATATAATTTCCCAACTATGACCTCTGAGTTTGTTTCGGACGTTTCTTCTCAGAGCTAGCACTAGGAAACGCCGCGGTCATCAAACCGAATTAAAACAAATATTCGATCCAGCCGTCCCTTGCTGTTCTCTCCAGAGACGCCCTAAGCCGAGGTTCGAACCCCACAGGGGGTGCCCTTAGCGTGTAGTCACTTAGTTTTTAGTCGTCTTGGCTGGAGGCTTTAAATTCGGTTAAGGTATCCACAGGAAAGTCCGGTTAAGTAGTCACGGCCACTCAAGGTCAACTACGAGATGCCATAGTCAAAAAAAAAAAAAAAAGCGCCTGCGGACTTTTCGACAACGGACACTCAGACTGGTAACATCGTGCAAACTCTGTGAGACCTATATTTTCTATATTAATTAAGAGCTGCTGGCTATCGTTGAACATATTGTTGTGTGCTCAGTGATTATTATTATGTTCCTATCTGATCTAATAAGTTCTGGTTGTAATTGTAATTCAAATGGATAATACACGAACATTGAAACGTCCTGATTTGTTTCTTTAATAAATACCACTTCTGATCACTGACAGTATTTTGATCAAAATATGATTTGCGACCGTATCAAGGGTGTATTTAATAATTTTTTTTACTTAATTATTAATAGAATCGTCTAGGTTAGGTAAATGTCTAATCTTTAATTAGAGAACACCAGATTCGTACCTACCCCCTTACTACAAAACAATATATAACTTTAGTTCTCTACTTTTGAGTCAGTATTTGTATTTCGAACTTTATTGAGGTTAAGTCAAAGTTCTTAATACTAAAACGACAACTTAGTAACGAACTAAGCTGTAATTTTTATATAAAGAACTGCTTTTCTATAACGGTCCATTTAAATATTTACTGAATAATGAACTTAATAATTCAATAAACATTTAAATGGTTGCTTTACCTGGGTTAAACAAAATTCTTGGTTTGTAATATGAGGGACGGTGTTTTCCTTCACGAATGTTAACGATGACAAAAATAAACTTAGAAACAAGACATGACACCAACACCTTGTGTTGTCGTCTGACATTATGCTGAGCTGAGGCCCTTTTGGCGTTAAAATCATAGTTTTATATTTTACTAGCTTTCCGCCCGCGGCTTCGCCCGCGTGGAGTTTGGGAAAATCAATTTTTCCGGGATAAAAAGTGCCTTATTATTTAATCCCGACTTCTAACTTTACGTCTGCAAAATTTCAAAGCAATCGGTCCAGAAAGGTTCATTTGAAACGTCTTTTGCTCTAATAGGAATCGATTGTTCTACGTAATTAATATATGACACCGTATACTGTTCATTTTTTATTTTACGTTCGTACGGCAGTGGTAAGCATAACCGTCCACGTTATAATTATCTTTGGACTTTACAAATTCAATAATGAAGTCATAGGCTGCTAACTTTGTTGCATACCTTTGTAACCGGCTTGCTGCTGTTTGCGGCAAACCGAACTTGGATCCAAAAATGAATGTCAAGAGTTTATGGTCGGTTTTAATTATAAACGCACAACCATAAAGATATTGATGGTGTTTTATGACTCCACTAATTATTGCCAGCGCTTCTTTATCTAACTGACTATACGCGCGTTCTGCCGAATTTAACGTTCGCGATGCAAAAGATATCGGGCGTTCCTCGCCATTCGGGTATCTATGTACCAATACACTACCAATGCCGTAAGAACTGCTATCCACTGCTAGCAGTAGTGGAAGTTCCGGGGTGTAATGTATTAACACTCTGCTACCTGTAATTGCTTTTTTAACCTTTCCCATATATAATATTAGTAAGGATAAGTAATAAGTATAGACGTCGTATTTCATTTGCTGTAATGTCATTAAACGCATTTTTCTTTCTATCTTTCTATGAATTTAAAAAATGTCATTAACTCCGGTGCCCGGATTTGAACCAACATCCTCGTGCATGAGAGGCGATTAGGGATATAATTAAAATGAAACGGCTGTTGGGTTATTCCGTAAACATTAAAACAATAGAGTTTCACTTCATGTTTCGCAGGTTTTTTAAGTTATATTGTTAGCTCTAATGGGTCGAATCTGACCTGGTTTTTTAATGTGTCTGGTATTTTAATAGTAACTTAGAAGCAACGTGGGTCAAGTTTGCCGAGGATAAATTCAACCAGTTACATTTTTAACGGGTCATTGTTGACTTTAAAAAGATATATCTATGCATTAGGTTAGGTTAGTTATTGTTATTGTACATATATGTATGTTATATTATTCCTCACAAAAAAGTCGATGTAACGAGGTCATCTACAAAAAAAAAAAAAAAAAACTACGATACGAAAAATATGTCTTTTTTTTAATCTGATTGGTAGATAGAAGAGATGCGTATTTAAACAACAAAGAGACTCTTTAACTTTCCTATTTTTGGTATTTATAACTATATATACTAGTAACATTTAAATAACAACAATCTCTTTTGTTCCAGGTATGTACGAGTTTTGCAAAGGGCATCAAAGAAGTTGGCATTAATCTTCCTGGTAGGGTGGTACGTGAGTGTAAGTGATCTGAAGGCGATCGGCTGTTTAATGTCACTTGCAAATAGACCAGTTCCGCGTGGCCTTGTGGGCCACTGTGTACACCTTTATCGGCCGGTGTTGCCAGGCTACATTCCTTAAAGAGGTTCGTTAAATGAGAACGAATTATTAACAAACTTACAAATTAAAGTACCTATCGTTTACAAGTTTGTATATATTTTATTTTTTATAAAATATAAACTAGTGCTTGACCGCAATCACGCCTGATAGTAAGCAGTGATGCAATCGTTGATGGTAAAGCGCGCTAGTTTATTAAGAGCCTATTTACTCTAGCCTTGAAGACACTTAAATTGTAGTCGGACGGAAATACCGCTGCTGGCAAATTGTTCTAGTCCCTCGAAGTACGCAATATAAAAGACGAGAAGGTAAGGGTGGAAGCGTGCGAAGGAATTGCACGATTTAATTCCGCCATCTCCGTTCCACCATCGGACGACCCGTCGTACGGCGAGTTTCCACCCTTATGTTGTTAACACCTCTACGATCCGGACGAAGCGTTTCGCCTCCTCCTTTATACCGCGTACATCGAGGGACTGGAACAATCTGCCGGCGGCGGTGTTTCCGTCGGACTACAATTTGAGTGTCTTCAAGGCTAGAGTGAATAGGCTCTTAATAAACTAGTGCGCTTTACCATCAACGATTGCGTCACTGCTTACCATCAGGCAGGATTGCGGTCAAGCGCTGGTTTATACTTTAATAAAAAAAAAATGATGGAAGGGAGTAACAAAAGCGCTACTCTAAAAAAAATATAAAACTTGAAAATAAAAAAAAAACATGTTTCTTTTTTATTTTCATGTTTTTATATTTTTACATTCATGTACCAACCATATACCCGTGTGGTGGATTATGACCTATTCGCTCTCAAAGTTGGGTGGTATTATGTGGAAACATTACTCTCTGTCTTTAAGTATCTACTTAATATGAAGCAAGAACATAAAGAAATTTGAAACAAAGTGAACAACAAAACACATCACTCAGGTTCGCAAGATCAAAAGTTGTTCCCGGCTAGTGGTTTCCGAAAATATCTCTTCAAACAAACAAAAGCGTATGTTGTCAAAACTGGGCAATGTTGCCCTATGTCATTTCAGACTATTCAAATGGAAGTTAAATTCTGTCTGGTATCTCAAAGGACAGGGTGTTAAAGAAATGAAATGAAACAGTGAGTTTAAAACAATAGAAGAAAAAATGGAATTCCTTTGAATTTTATTTATTCCGGTATTGTTTTAATTTCACTGTTGTCTAAACAATAGGCAGATTCCCTTCTTTACAAACTAAAGCAAATTTGAGTTCAATGAATCTTTTTCTCTCTATTTCATTGAGTAGTAATATTCCTTGATAAATCTTTCACTGTTCAGACCCCTCGTTTGTGGAATGCATTGCCAATTTAAATAAAACGTGCGCAGTCGTTCCAGAAATTCAAGAGACTTGTGAATTGTTCAACACTTTTCGCTAATTTATTTGTTTACTTGTTATGTTCAGTATCTATGTATTTATTTATATAATATATGTATGTATTTGTGTATCTACTTTAGTATATTGTAGTAATAATATTTGCACCAACGACAGCCCCATTTGTGGTTAGGGAGAAGCTGTCCATTCTTTGGTTGCCTGGAAGAGATTGCATTAGCGATAAGGCCGCCCATTGTATGTTTTTTTTTGTGTTGAATGTTTTTGTTCGATGTTTGATTAGTGTACAATAAAGAATATATAAATAAATAATATTCGCTTAGTGATTTGTACGGAACTCTCGGTGCACAAGTCCGATACTTCACTGGGTTTTTTTTATGTAAACTTACATATTGGTTACTCGTGTGGTAGCGGGCTTAGAATAGTACCAACCCATATCCTGCCATGAGTGTCGTAAGAGGCGACTAAGAGAATTTTCACCAGGGAAGCGAGCAGCAGCGCTTCTCCTGTGGAATATCAAATTACTGGGATCCCCAACCCGCCTGCCAAGCGTGGGGATTATGGCAACCCCCCAAAGCGATGAAAGACTTGGGGGAAGATATATAGATATTGATGTGTCTAAGACTATAAGGAAATGTAAATCACTGCTTTAGGCAAATAAACATGACTTATCTATTCTATCAAATAAAGGAGGAAATTACGTAATTTTTTCCTCCTATATAATTTGGTTCATGTCCTTCCGTGTAAATGTGACATCGGGTGGGTCGATCAGGTTAAACAACGCTTGTCGCGGTTGATCCGAGGATGGGTGACCATCTCCAATAGGGTATTTGAAAAAAAAAAACTAATTAGTCCGTCAGTCAGATTTCCAAAAAAATACTAGACACGTATTTTTTCTTTTTTCATATAAACAAAAAATGAAGACGACACAGTGCGTTGAAAACTCGTGTGACGTCCCTGCACGCTACACTTTTTAGCGACCAGTGACGTCACCAGCCACCACTCCTGATCTTTGATGCCTTTTTTATTTGTCTATCTTTATTGATTTGATAAAACAAAATATACTTATCCAATAGTTTTCTATAATCTGAGTAACGGACTAATTATTTTTTTTTTTTAGTCAAATACCCTATTACGTAATACCCTATTACCAAGACCCATATCCGAGCCTCAGAAAGTTAGATAAGCCATTAGTCTCGGCTATGATTTGAGGATCTTTAAGAGTTGTAGTAGTTGTAGGTGTGACGCGCTTATCAGACATTTGGGCTTCTGATGACCCATCATCAGAAGCCCAAATGTCTGACAAGCGCGTATCGTATTCGGTATTCCCCTAATGCTAGGTAGTTAGACTGGGAACCGACCCCAGCGTAGTTGGGAAAAGGCTAGGGAAGACGACAGATTGATGAACAGTGACTATGTAACAAACCAAAGTTTCTAAATCCATTACAATGTTCATCAAATTGTAAATTGAACACAAAGGACACAAAAAAACAGTTTATTTCATATCATTTTTGCAAGCATGTCACGCCATTTAGGCATAGAAATGCCTGTAGTTGGAAGCTCCGTTTTTTCCCTTCCATTTACATTTCAAATACGTAAGCAACAAAAGGGAGAAATGAAAGAAAACAAATTTAAATGCGATCAGTAGTGAGTGCGTGAGTGTGTGTGTGGAGTGTTTGTGTATTTTGTGTATGTGTGTGTCAGAGAGAGAAATGTACAAAAAAATTAGAGCTAAATAAATTTATTTTCTATTAATTGAACGTTCAATACGTTCAATTAATTGAAAATAAATTTATAGTTATTAAAAACAATTATATTACTTTGCTTATAAAACGATTATCAGAAACACAATTACTGTAATTAAAAACGCTCAAAACCTAGCCGGAATCTAATATCAGCGACATTCAATGTCATAAACAGAAGTATTTTTGATTTGATTCCTAGAATTCAGAGATCAGAGGAGGAATTCTAGGTATTTTAAGTATGTCCACAGTCTCAGGACCAATTCTCAAATTTTAAAACGTTCAAAATCTAGTTGCAGTCTCGTCCCGGCGACAAACAAATGTCAAAAACTTGTCCAAATGTAGGGAAAGTAGAAGTAACTTTTAACATATTGAGACTGAGATCAGACTGTGAACGTTCTTTAAAATTAGTAGAATTATGGTCATAGCACACTTAAACAACTGTTGTGTAGTGTTGGGTGGGAGCGGTGTTGCAGTCTGCTCCAATACTGCTGCCACCCATCACTGCCCTAATCTAAGACGATTGCTCACAGTCCACGCGGTGACAGCTAGAAGGCACCCAGCAGTCTACGCGGCGACAACTAGCAGATGACCAGCTATCCGCCGTCCGCTCTCGGTTTTCGCGATAGACACATTTCGCATCTCACAATGCGCGAACTAGCAGTTACTGCTATTACACTTGAGGATGAAGTGAGAAGTGCAAGATACAACAGATGAAGATTTTGGGTTCATAAAATGCTGAAAGCAACCGACTGGGCTGTGACTGCTAGCATTAATCGCGCGAACCCCGCACCGACCGTTCGTCTACAACGTGCGTCCAGCGAGGCGTCAACTAGAGAGCAGTCTGACAGCGGTAAGCTCGCTGACAACGAGCTGTTTGTTAATTTATGATGCTAATGTAAAATATATGTAAAAAGCAAAATTTAAGGCCCATATTCAAATTATACTCTTTTACCGGGTGGGAGCAGAGTCGTGTAAGTGGGCTATGACCTTTAGCCCTTTGATATCAGTCCAAAAATCCCCAAATATCCTTACTTTTGACAAGTTAGTGACATTTGTTTGCCACCGCGATGAGACCGCGACTAGGTTTTGAACATTTGAAATTACGAGAATGAGCCAAGATGGCGCAGCCGGCACTTCTGATAATAGAAGAGTGTTGCATGACATCTTGTGTTCCCTTATTTATGGAAAAATCAATCAAAATGTGACTTATGACATTCTGTCACTGTCAGTTCTTTCGCCACAGATTAAATTAACCGCAACAAATAATATTAAAAATAAGTTATGGAGCGCCATCTCTTGACGTTTTTTTTTAAATTAACTTATCGGAAAACTGCTCATTGGCCTTCAGACTGTGAAAGTTCTTAAAATTGTGAGTGCTGTCCCTCAGTACTTATCGGTGCTTATCAGTGGGTAACATAAGCCGACGATGTTGCTTGTAAAGTTCGTTAAATTGAGAGGACTTGAAACTTCTCGCAGGTAGGCGATATATACACATATATCTATAGTTAAACCTCTGTTCGAAGTCCTCGTATAGAGCTTATCGATAAGTCTGACATCGTTAAATCCTACGCGGGCGATCCAGAGAGCACTCAAGCCTGCCTCAACTCTTCACAGATATGTAGAATGGCTACGGATTTATAAAAAAACGAGACTTTTTGTTTCGCACAAAATCCGCTGAGTAACATCTGTTTGTGAAGACTGAAGGCTGGATTCCTTTCAGCGTCGCTTAAAGAGTAACAGTTCAGCTCCAATAAGATGTAGCCACTGATGTTGACACCACGCCATGGTTGATATCGACTGGCTCAACAATAAGATTTTAGCAATATGATTTTGGACTCGAACTGTGCTACGGCTTGTTATATTTAAAAATATGTGGTGTAGATAGCTAATATTTGTCCCTGTGATAAGTTTTTACAGAACAATTTTCATATTGGACTTTAATTCTGTCTGATTAGAGTAAAATAAATACGATATTAACTGTCAACTTTTTATACGTTGTGTGTTTATTGCATTCTAGTGCAAACACTTTATACACACAAACAGTTATTGGAAAACGTTTTTTTACAAAAAAAAACCGACTTCCAAAAAACACTACAAAGTGAAAAATAACTAATTTCGGAAGTCGGTGTCTTTGGTTTTTGTATATTAGTTTTTGACACCGACTTCCGAAATTAGTTATTTTTCATTTTGTAGTGTTTTTTGGAAGTCGGTTGTTTTTTTTTTTGTAAAAAAAACAATTTTTTTACACTTTTTAGTTGTGAAAAGTACTGTTCAACTGCATCCGGTTAGACTGGATGCTGACGCTAAAATACATAATGAAAAACATACAAACGCACTGGTTGCCCCTACGATTTTTGAAAGTCCCCCATGATTTCTCTGGTCTTCCACGATCAAACTTCGATGTCCTTATCATTGGACCACCTTGGGAATATCTTCTTTCCAAGATAAAAAGAATTATCAAAATCGGTTCATAAACGACGAAGTTATCCGCAAACAAACATTAAAAAAAAAAACATATATACGGTCGAATTGAGTAACCTCCTCCTTTTTGAAGTCGGTTAAAAACCAAACCCATTCAAAATAAAAAACTTTGAAATATCTTCCTAACAGCCTTCCTTAAGAAATGGTGAGTCCATTTCTTAATTCTCAGGCTCATCCAATTCTGTGAGATTGATTTTATATTCCTTTTCCCTACTAAAACTGTGGTAAACATAGTTTCCTCGAAACGACTATGTACTCAGTCACCCGGTTCGAGATATTAGAAGCTCTGAGTGGCTATATACCTCTTGTGAGTTCGGGGTGGCCGCCAGCATTTTGTTGGGCGTTCGACTGTTTGAAGCCTCTGGAAGTAACTTAGCTTATTTGGAAATAAGCTTACATCTAAAGGAGATTTTGCCTTTTGGCACCGCTCGATGTTTGGGTCTCTGAACAACACCGTTCTTGATTGGTTGTTACACAGTCTTTCCAAATAGAGATATTCGTAATTCAAACTCTATCCCATCTTTCTCGAAAATTTTCGGTTTGGCATTGAAATCTGTTTAATATAATCTCATCAGTGTCATGTCGACCAAATTCGGGGGCCGTTTGATCTCAAGAATCATGTATTTTGTCCCTCGTCATGCCAAATGGCAAAATTTGGTTACATCGTAATAATTATATTCTTGGCATCAAACACAGCGGGTGTAAAATGTTCACCTACATACTTGACCCAATTTGGGTGATTGTTTCCTAAAGGAAATTGCACCCTTGACTTGTTTTCTGTGATATTGACGAATTTCCTTCTACGATGCCGAGTTTTCGTTTTTTATGTTACAATAAATCCGTTTGGTTGTAATTCCCGAGGAAATACAAATTATTTTTGTTCCATATCTGACAAGAATATTGTATATAAGAGAAGCTGGGGAGAATTCTTTTGTCTTTATTGAGGATGAATATTCTTGTCAGTGGGAATTGCGTGTATTTGTTTTTACTGACTATTATTCAAGGGGATGGGAGAATACAAAGGTATTTAGTTTTTAACATTATCTTTGAGCTGGAGCTTCGAATTTGGATACTTCATTTGCGGTTCGTAAATAAACATGTATTTTGGAATATTTAAAATGTTATTGTTTACACGAAGAAGAATGTTTTTCTGCTGTATACAAGATTCAATAAAGACAATGCGACAATCACTCCAGACGGCTGCCGCATAAATTGGACATATTCTATTGCGTCTACTTAGATGCGTCTCGCTAGATGCTTGATTAGTATTTCGTGTGGGTGTCATTTAATATTCCACTCAGTCAATTGAGGGAAATATTTAGCTGGGTAACAAACTGATGAGCTCAATTTGCCACAATTACATTCGTTATGACCTGGTCGATGACCAGGATACGTTTAATTGCACTAATATATTAGTTACCTGCGCAGTACCGACTAACCACAATTGATAAATTGGTACAATATGCTCCGGCTAGCATATATGCAATTACAGTCCGTATACATCAATATAATACATATAACACATGTACAATAAACACATAATACATTTTAGCATCTTTTCGTCCAAACTCAGTTAAATATGGACACAATACCAGAGCTTCTTTTTCAGTCTATAGAGGTCTGCTGGACAACCGCCTCCCCCAAGGCTTTTCACAATGACCGGTTTTGTGCTGCCCGCATTCATTGGCTTCCCGAGACCTTCACCAGGGCATCGGTCCGCCTTGTTAGGGGCCTCCCTACGCGTCTTCCGGTACGTGGCCGCCACTCCAGAACCTTACTGCCCCATCGGCCATCGGTTCTACGAGCAATGTGCCCCACCACTTAGGTTTAGCGACTCGAAGAGCTATGTCGGTGACTTTTGTTCTTCTGCGGATCTCCTCATTCATGATTCGATCGCGCAGAGAAACTCCGAGCATAGCTCTTTCCATCGCCCTTTGTGTGACTTTGAGTCTTTGTATGAGGTCAGACAAGGTACCAGAGCTAAAATCAGTTAAATATGGAGACAATACCAGATGTAATAAAAACGCTTTTATTTGTGTATCAATACATAGGTATGACTTCGCCCACTTCATTTATGTTACGATCAGGGTCAGTATAATACGAAACCTGAATAAAATTACGACGTAACTAATAGCGGAGGACAACAAAAGTAAGTGTCCTAAGTAGGCCTGGTTATGTCTAAATCTGTTCGGTGTTTTATAGGATGCATTTTGGAGAGTGTGCGAGGGAATTGCATGACTTAATTCCCTCATCTCCGTTCTATCATCGGACGACTCGTCGGACGGCGAGTATCTATCCTTACGTTGTTGATACTACTACGATCTGGACGAAGAGTTTCGCCTCGTCTATTCTATACCGCGTACATCGAGGAACTGGAACAATTTGCCAGCGGCATTGTTTCCGCCGGATTACAATTTAAGTGTCTTCAAGGCTAGAGTGAATAGGCTCTTAATAAACTAGCGCGCTTCACCATCAACGATTGCATCACTGCTTACCATCAGGCAGAATTGCGTTCAAGCACTAGTTTATATTTATAAAAAAAATACTTCTTGAGACTAAGCTTACGTCACAAAGGCTGGGTACAGATCGAACACAGCCAGTTTTACTTTCAAAGTTTTATTGTCTTTGTGAAGTTGGTGATGTAACAGAAAAATCACTAACTACAGTAGAACCGATGAAAACTTCAGTGTCGCATAATCTAGTCGAAGTTGTTAATCCGATTAAGTCAATTCAGGGGAAGTTTACGCTACTTCTGTCCGTGATACTTATACTGACAATGAAACTCTTTCTCTCTCTCTTGCGAAATGTTATATAAAGGAATTGGAATTTGCTGCTACAAATTCGCTCGGGATATCAGATTCTATGTTTGTACACCCCATGTGTTACTTACAGTAGTACCGTATATAGATGTAGTCCGCAGTTAACATATAATAACTCAGTAAGTTAGTAACTTCAGACTAAGTTCTTCCGCTCCACAGCGTCACTGTTTATAATTCCCCTCCGGTTGCTTTGACCTTTGCAAATTTCATTTGTCTTATTCCATCAAGCAACTTCGTTAGTTGTTCTTAGTGATTGTTTTCTTTGCACAGTTAATTAGTTACATTCGAGGTGACGGGATCTTTATTAGTTCCTGTGTTAGAGTGTTGACTTGTAATGACAGCGATAAATTTTGATGACTCTATTTCCCCCGTTTTCTTAATGGGTCTTCGCCCAATATAGGGCAGTTATTTTAGTAGTATACTCACATTCCATGTGAATTAGGTGCGGTATCGATGGATATTTATATTACTCTGTAAATGTACACAAAGTTAGGGTATAATTACAATTTGTGGGAATCGATAAAGTCGTAATTTGCGTTTTCCCCTGTGGAGAACGGAATAGCGAGAGCGTTCCTAATGAAAATAAACTTACGCACGGCAAATCAAGCTATACATAACCAGTATAAACTGATATTTCATTGTACGAAAAACCAATGCTAAACGAGGTCAACTAAAATTGGATATGGGTAGTTGGATGTGTACCTATGTCAGAATTCTCAGAGTCCTATTAACAATAGGGATGTATCCAAGGTATGAAAATCAAAAAAAAAATATTAAGACCCGTATTTTTTATTTTGTCGAAATTTCCAAAAACTACTGAGATATAGCGTATTAAAGTTACGGAGTGGGGGCTAATTACAATGAAATTAATATATCTTCCTAAATATTTGAATGAAAGAAAAAATAAAAAATACGTGTTCAATATTTTTTATAAATCTATCTGATGGACATTAAATTATTTTTACAAGCTTTTATTTACTTTCACTTGTCCCGTTGTCTGTCGTTCTGTAATCAAATCTTGCAGCTTAAATTTGATCCACTTCCCGGTTTCCGATTGAGCTGAAATTTAGAATGCATGTATAAATCGGATGACAATGCAATGTTATTGTGACATAGAGCTGATCTGATGATGGAGCTGGAAGGTGGCCACAGGAACTCCGTAATTAAATGATGCAACCGTATCGAGTTTGAGCTCATTAGATTCGTCTTGACAAGTACTTTGATACTATATGGTAACCAGGGTCTGATGATGGAGCCGGAAGGTGGCCATAGGAACTCCGTAATTAAACGATGCAAGCCCATCGAGTTTGGGCTCATTGGATTAGTCTCGACGAGTACTTTGATACTATATGGTAACCAGGGTCTGATGTTGGGGCCGGAAGGTGGCCACAGGATCTCCGTAATTAAATGATGCAACCCTGTCGAGTTTGAGCTCATTAGATTCGTCTTGACAAGTACTTTGATACTACATGGTAACCAGGGTCTGATGATGGAGCCGGAAGGTGGCCATAGGAACTCCGTAATTAAACGATGCAACCCTATCGAGTTTGAGCTCATTGGATTAGTCTTGACGAGTACTTTGATACTATGTGGTAACCAGGGTCTGATGTTGGAGTTGGAAGGTGGCCATAGGAACTCCGTAATTAAACGACGCAATCCCATCGAGTTTGGGCTCATTGGATTAGTCTTGACGAGTACTTTGATACTATATGGTAACCAGGGTCTGATGTTGGGGCCGGAAGGTGGCCACAGGAACTCCGTTATTAAACGACGCAACCCCATCGAGTTTGGTCTCGTTTGATTCCTGCTTGACGAGTCTCTTGCTTTCGTCCCATATTAATTATATATGATTGATTGGATGGATGACCCAATGCCAAGGTGAGCACGTGCTGAGGGCTGAATGGTATGAGGGTGTATAAACATGTCATGCCGCTAACGTTGCGCCTCAGGGTACCAGGGCGAACCCTGTTGTATTGTAGCCCTTATCCCTCTACAACGGACCTCTGGGGGGATGAACGGTTATCGAATTAAAAATAGAGGTACTAAAAAGTTAAAAATAAAATTAAAGAAAAAAAAACTTTTTAAAAACAAGCTTTTATTATTTGTTTATAAAATGAACTAAAAAGGTAAAAATAAAATGAACTAAAAAGTTAAAAATAAACTAACTCTAAAAAGAAATATAACACTTTGTAACTTGATTGTAACCTTTAACGACAAATAAGCGTCTTCGTCTAGGACAAAATAATTCCATATTGTACAAATTTATTTAATTTTAACACTAAAACTTTTCACCATACATAATTATTCAATCTCGTCCCCCCTCCTTATCATAGTCCCCATTTATAAATAAAAGCGTGTTACATTGTGATAGCTTGAGGAAAATGTTGTGTTGTATTAAATGTAACACGCTTTTATTTATAAATGGGGACTATGATAAGGAGGGGGGACGAGATTGAATAATTATGTATGGTGAAAAGTTTTAGTGTTAAAATTAAATAAATTTGTACAATATGGAATTATTTTGTCCTAGACGAAGACGCTTATTTGTCGTTAAAGGTTACAATCAAGTTACAAAGTGTTATATTTCTTTTTAGAGTTAGTTTATTTTTAACTTTTTAGTTCATTTTATTTTTACCTTTTTAGTTCATTTTATAAACAAATAATAAAAGCTTGTTTTTAAAAAGTTTTTTTTTTCTTTAATTTTATTTTAGGATACAAACCAATTGGGATAAGTAAAACAATTTCTAGTGTATCCATTGACCTTTTCTCGGTGGCTGGCCTTAACATCAGCTGCTGGCAGAAGTTACCACCCGCCAGACAAGTCTTGCCACCAAGCGATTCATACTGTTCATATTCATGATGTCTGGTGAAGCCGTTCCGGGGACGGGTCTGAGCAGTTGTGTTGCGATGTGTGTCGGTTAGGATGCGCCAAATATTGTTGTGTCGGGAGCTTGGTCGTGGAGGGTCTCCAGATCAATCTCCTTCTGGCGCAGCATCGGTCGTGTTGTTGGGTTTAACATTGCATCACCTCGCTCAACTCCATGTTCCTTCCTATTTACTCAGTCTTTTGAATTAATAGGCTCTTAATAAACTAGCGCGCTTTACCATCAAAGATTGCATCACTGCTTACACTGCTTACTATCAGGCGGGATTGTGGTCAAGCACTAGTTTAAAATAAAATAAAAAAAAAATTATAAACTAGCGCTTGACCGCAATCCCGCCTGATGGTAAGCAGTGATGCAATTGTTAATGGTAAAGCGCACTAGTTTATTAAACCCATTCACTTAAAAAAAAAAAAAAACTTAGTGAATAGGAAGGCAGGCGGCAGTTGAGCGAGGTGGTGCAATTTTAAACCCAAAAACACGACCAACGATTCGAAGTAAATTGTAATTAACATTCATTGAACGGGATAATAGTTATGACTGCAAGCTTTATTAATAGGTACATTATAAACAGCGAATAATTGGAAAGGCATGAAAAAAACAAAAGCGAACTTTTTAATGGGACATAGTGTATCCTGAATGAATGAGACCGTATATATATATATATTGCATTGTTATGAAAACAAGCTAGTTTATTCACTCTTAACACAGGGCCTGGCGTTGTTTAGAGCTAAAGCCGGTAATTCCGGGTTATTTCTGCAAGTGCTCTCACTTGCACGAGGGTCGTTAGCGAGCCCGTCACAACATCACCAGATTTTTTAATTTGAAAAGCCGTTGCTGCTGTTTTTTCTTTGAAATATTGTAGAAATATTCACCGAGCAAAATTTTAATATTTTTCTATGTTTATAATACTTTTCACTATCGAAGATTTAGGACTGAAATAATGAATGAAGTCCTAGTGAATCATAAAATGAAAAGTACTGTCGTATATTAAAAGTACTTGTAAAACATTTTCTACGGAATTATGTTATAGATAAATTACGGGAAATTTATCACACCGGCGGTGAGACCGAGCAAATGAGATTTAGTAGCTCGACTAGACGAAGGAACCCGACGAAGCGCCGGGAAATGAGGTTGTTAAACTATTTTTTAATGGAACAATAAATAAGAAACGATCGGTGACGTGCACTTCTCTGTAAAGCCGATTTTTCCTATCGCCAGCGATCTATTAAGGTGAAGCTTCTGAAACAATGCCTTTTACTGAGACTATTTACGTTTCGTTCTATTTTAGAGTCGGCGGGTTTCATGATTTATTTTCGAGTAGTTTTTGATAAAATGTTCTGGGATTTAACCGTATATTTTATAGTTCGTATAGGTCGGGTATCTACCCTAATGCTACTGTTTATGACCTCAGCATAATGAGTCTACAGGTCTCCCAAAGTGATAATGCGCATAGAAATCTTCGTCACTGTTCGGCAACGGTCGTATTCCCCGAGCGTTCGGAAGAAGATATGTATATGGTGCACTTAACCACTTTTTATGCACTTAACCACTTTTTATGCACTTAACCACTTTTTATGCACTTAACCACTCTATATATATCTTCTTCCGAACGCTCGGGGAATACGACCGTTTTCGAACAGTGACGAAGGTTTCTATGCGTATTATCACTTTGGGAGACCTGTACAATGTTAAATCTACTGACACCTTCTCTGTGTAAGAATTTGAATTTCCTTTTCTCTTTGACTAACCACCATATGTCACGTGTTTTTTATTTTTAAGTTGTGAGACATGCTTGTTTCCTCACGACGTTGTCTTCGCCATTTTGTTAGCAGTCGTGATGAAATAATTTACAAAAAAAAAGTAGCGGGTGGCATTCGATTCACAACTCATAAATCACGGCTGTTTCCGCTGGTAACACACTGCTCATGTCATTTTATGTGCTCCATATTAGGTTATGAACTCAATCCGTGTGAATGAATTTGCACCTTCAGCTTTTTCGATCTAAGTGCAAAATTTACACCAAATTTTACAATGACTTTTTAAGGAGGTTCTTTTGCATATTTTTAGTAAGTGTGTAATATTTTTGCCATCGTTTTTATATTCTCTGTCTGAAAATTTATATTGTCACCTGGTAGACCGATAAAGTTGTTATAGTTTACAAGAACGAAAGCAGGTCGATTTCAGAAACTTATTAAAGGTTGGTTCTGTTCAGACACTTTTTTAAAGCATTGTCATAGAACTCGGTAATGCTGCCAGTATCTTTGGTACCTACCAGTCGAAGACGACGTTAGTACATGAATTCTTCGGCGCCACGTTTTACGTAGTTACGACATAATTTTAATAGTTTATGATTTATTTGGATAGTCTTTACTCCGAGAAACTAGACACTGAGTGCCAAAAATACCATTATCTGAACTTCCCTTCCTCTAACAACTTTACTCAATGTATTCCGAATAAGACAGTTGCCTTCTACTCTCAATCCACCAGTTCCTAATTCTGGAAGCACTATAATTTGCAGCTATAACCCTGCCTTCCAATGTCGCAGCCTTAATTAGGATTAACGAGTTTAGATCCTGAACGTGCAGTTAAAGTTTCCATTGCACATGCACAACAATTTGGAGCACAGCTACGCGGAAGTGGCTGAACTATATAGTTTAAATCACTGAGAAATATTAGTTGGCAGCGTCATCTTTCGCTATGGAGGAAATCCTGCCCTTTGTGCGAAGACGTATACGTATTATTTGAATAAACAAAAAATTACTAATGAAAGTAAATTGTCATAGAAACGATTGTTGTTGCGTGGATGTAAAGCATAATCTTTTCCAACTTTTTATATTTTGGGTTGTCTGTGGATCCCGAATTTTTTGCAAAAGGCTATGTTATTTCAATAAGTAAAAAATTTAATTATCAATGAAAATAATTTTTTATAGAAATGATTTTTGTGTAATTGATGTTGTGTGGATTAACGCATAATCACCCGCAAGATTTTTCTTTTTTATACCTTCTGTAAATCCTGCGTTTGGTGCGAAGGGTTATTTGAATAATTTCATCATCAACCTTTTTATCTTTATCGTCCTACTGCCGGGCACACGTCTCCTCTCATACAGAGAAGGATTGAGCGTAATCACCACGCTTGCTCAATGCGGGTTGGCAATTATATTGAATAATTTAATTCAATTAAATAGATTTACATATAAAACCACCTAAGTGTTAAAGTGAAGACATGAGAGGATTTTAGCTATTTTAAAGGCACGAATTTAGAATGTCGGCTTATAACGCCGATATCCTTGAAGCCAGTGTGAAAGCGTTGATACGTCTGGCACCCTATATAATAATCGATTGCCAGAAAAGAGTTTTTAGACAAGTATGGATATCCCTTGTCAAGCTTTAACGCAATCTCTGATGTATATTTCATGTAACCTTAATCTACCCCGTCGCATCCTGTCTCCAGCCCGCGGTATAGCTTCGTTTTCGCTTAGCGATTTTTCTTTTCGACTCTATAGGGCCTAGCGTGAGGTTATAGTTAATTATGTTATAACTATTGTTTTCCTAGAGGGTATGGCTATCAAATGCGAACGTATTTTTTCTTTTAGAGATGAAGCGCATTCAAATAAGCAAATAAACTCTTGAGCCTTATTATTCAGTAGGTATATAAATTAAACATCTAGTGGCAGTCGTTATGGATTGTTGGAGCCCTCAAAAGTCTAACAATTGGTTTAACTGCAATGCTTAGATATCGCCTTCGGATTGTGGAGGTCAGACGGCAGTCGCTTCACGGAAAATACCGAAGTTTAGCCAAAATCAGCAGTTAGACTGGTAAAGCGGACCCTAGACTCCAAATGCTGAATAGCTACGGATGCGACTGGTGCGATGATGATGATGATATTATTTTTATGAATGCATCGCATAATATTATATAAAGTGTAATTATTATTACACAAAATATTTTATAGAAGCCACAGAAACGATTTTTTTTTAAAGTTTAACTTTCTAATACTATAAATGTGAAAGTTTGTGAGTTTGGATGAATATTTGGTACCCTTTTGCGCAAAAACTATTGAACGGATTTGAATTAAATTTTTCTCACAGTTACTCTTTATCCCAATATACCTACGGGTTCGAAAGTTATGCGAGTGAAACCGCGGGTCGCAGCTAGTTGATGATAAAATAAAAAGTCATATTTCAAACATAATCAAAACTGGCTCCCAATTATTTTTTACTACCATTATGGCAAAGTTACGTAATATTTGCTGCCATTGAAGCGAATTAGAGATTGTATAAAAAATTAAAGAGAAAAGTAATTTTTAAAATTAATGATTATTTTAATTAAATTATGCAATATAAATTCTTTGCTATGGCTTTTTTTACCACCCATAGACGTTGCTTTTAAAATATTTCTTACATGAATGAAGACACCTTATACCTATACAAAATAGTTTCAGGCTATTTATTTATTTATGTATTCTTTATTGTACAGCAATCAAGCATCGAACAAAATACTTTCCACACAAAACATACAATGGGCGGCCTTATCGCTAATGCGATCTCTTCCAGGCAACCAAAGAATGGACAGATTCTCCTGAACCACAAATGAGAATGTCGTTGGTGCAAACATCATTATTACAATATACTAAAGTAGATACACAAATCCAAAAATATACATACATAAATACTGAACATAACAGGTAAGCAAGTAAATTAGCCAAAAAGTTTTTGTTGAACAAGATCATAACGACAAATAGTGTTCAATCACAAGTCTCTCGAATTTGAGCAACGATTTTGTGCGTTTAATTTCAATTGACTACAAATTAAACATTAGTACTAGATTACTAATTAGTACAGACGATAACACACCAAGCTATCTGTCAGTTTTTTTTATTAGATTTGCAACTTTATCTCTAAAAAATTAAGGCTCAAGGTTGATTGTGAATATTTGACAGTGGCGCAGATTCTGTTGTTCACAAACTAAACTAATATTAAGTTATGTACATCTTTTTCTTTCCATTTAGTTAAGAAAAGGATAGAAGATATAACATTTTAGTTTAATCCTGTCAAATTAAGATACTCCATAGACAGTTTAGACGCGGTTATAAACATGGCGACTAAAAATACTCCAGTTTCCATCAGGAGCGCACTAATTTGACAGGATTAAACTGACCTTTTATCTTCTGTTCTTTTCTTATAGAAATGGAAAGATAGGGATACACTAAACTTAAAATTTCTTTAGTTTAGTATGTAAACAACAGAATCGAGGCCATTTTCGGGTAGCTTAATCTACAAATGATAGCACGTGAAAGTTTATATGTATGAATGTATATTTGTAACTCTCTGCAAAAACTACTGAACGGATTTGGATGAAATTTAACACAAAGGTTTACAACCAGGGTTGACATATTAGGATATTTTTTATCCCGATATTTTCAAGGGATGAAATCCTATGGGTGTGGGTGAAACAGTGGGGCGTTGTAGTATATAAACATAAAACTTATCTTTTGATCTTCAACTTACTGTAGAATATTGGTGTCGCTCTATGTACGAACAACCTTACCGATAACGAATTCCATAGTACCTATGTACCTGGTATCTGAAACTTTCTAATACTACAAAGTTCTTCGTAGTTTGACTAAGAACTACCAACAGCTAAACTAAGGTGTGCTCATATATTGATCGAAAATAATTATTGACTGATAGAATTGTTGGAGCTTCACCTCGTCACTCCTTACTGGAACAATTTGTCAGCGCGGTGTTTCCGTTGGATTAAATTTTAAGTGTCTTCAAGGCTACAGTGAATAGGCTTTTAATAAACTAGCAACAGGTGGGATTGTGGTCAAGCACTCGTTTATAATTTCAAAAAAATCTAATCACACAACACACATACCCCCCCCCCACACACACACACACACACGCGCGCGCTTAATAATAATAATAAAGGGTGTATCTGACATCGACGCACAAACGAGTACCATGGATCCAGTACATGTTTCTGAATCCCCCAGTGGTGGAATTTTTATCGGTATTTTCCTGATTTAAAAAAAAATGCAGTGTTTATCACTTTCAACCGTTCATAATTGCTATACTTTTATAACCCAATCAGATTTTAAACTAAAAAATAATTAATTCGCTAATTACACAAAAAAACGCAATGAGATCAAAGCTCGAAAAACTATCCTATCAGCTGATTTCAGTTTGATTTTTGAGTTCATATCGGGGGTCAACGTCATACCCAGAAATACGCGCGGCGGCACGTTTGCAACGTTCAAAGGCCGAGCCGACACATTTTTTTAAACACTTTTATTTCTGTAACCGATCATTAACGATATAAATGACTATCATAATTTTATTAGTGGCTTGCGGTGTAGCCTTCTCGCGAAGTTTGTGTTACGATGTTAGATACACCCTGTATACGTAATTGATATGTAGGTACGGAGTACGAATCGTTCGTAACTTCGGCCGAAACTACTAATTAAACTGGACTAAACTATATGTATCATAATGCGACTTAATTAAAATGAATGCATAAATTGTTTAAATTAAAAATGATCTGCAGGGTAATTGCCTAAAACACTATTAGTATCATTTTGACAGTTCAACAAAACTCATTGCTTCATTTACGTTGTTTTCGAACATACGGAGCAATACATTAGCAATAAGCTTCAAATTGATATTAGTAGTGTTTCGCAATGAGCGTACTGTTTTCAATGGCGCTTGTATTAAGATCGTTAATTTATATAATTTGGGTCTAGCGTTTATTTGAGTCTAGCTGATTTACCGATACGCGAAAACAATGAAAACAGAATGGGTTAACAAAGGTCACTAACTGACGTTATCGAATTTTCTTGCGTAAGTTTTTAATCATTGCCTAAAATAGCAATGATAAATTTATACCAATTGCATTCAATGATACTGTTATCAGAATTAAGTTTGCGTATATTTATATACTATTTATATATTATTTATTTTATTATTGGGTTCGATCCCCGCACAGTGCAAATATTTCTATGCATGAATATGAAATCAAATTAAATGAAATCAAAGCATTTATTCCAAATAAACCAGTTACAGGCACTTTTGAATTGTTAGAAGGTAGGTCAGTCAGTAAGATGAAGCTATTCGCCCATTCCAAAGAGTACGTACCTATGGAGAAGAACGGGCAAAAAAACTCCATGGACACTCTTTTAAATTATCAAGTAATTGATACAAATATTTGATTACATCAATCATGTTGAAATCAACCGTGTGAGAACGATGCAGAAATATATTGTACACCGAGAGCGTCCATTATGGAAAACACAAAAAAAGGAAACAACAATTCAGAAATTAAAATACGCCGTGGCAGCTAAGAATAAGATGAATTCAATAAAAAAGACTCACGCAACAAATAGATGCTTTACAGCAAGTACATTGTGCTCACACGTGTGCCATGCAATTATACAATACTAATTATAAAAGTATAGCAATTATGAACGGTTGAAAGTGATAAACACTGCATTTTTTTTTAAATCAGGAAAATACCGATAAAAATTCCACCACTGGGGGATTCAGAAACATGTACTGGATCCATGGTACTCGTTTGTGCGTCGATGTCAGATACACCCTTTATTATTATTATTAAGCGCGCGCGTGTGTGTGTGTGTGTGGGGGGGGGGGGGGGGGTATGTGTGTTGATCAGATTTTAAACTATAAAAAATAATTAATTCGCTAATTACACAAAAAAAACGCAATGAGATCAAAGCTCGAAAAACTATCCTATCAGCTGATTTCAGTTTGATTTTTGAGTTCATATCGGGGGTCAACGTCATACCCAGAAATACGCGCGGCGGCACGTTTGCAACGTTCAAAGGCCGAGCCGACACATTTTTTTAAACACTTTTATTTCTGTAACCGATCATTAACGATATAAATGACTATCATAATTTTATTAGTGGCTTGCGGTGTAGCCTTCTCGCGAAGTTTGTGTTACGATGTTAGATACACCCTGTATACGTAATTGATATGTAGGTACGGAGTACGAATCGTTCGTAACTTCGGCCGAAACTACTAATTAAACTGGACTAAACTATATGTATCATAATGCGACTTAATTAAAATGAATGCATAAATTGTTTAAATTAAAAATGATCTGCAGGGTAATTGCCTAAAACACTATTAGTATCATTTTGACAGTTCAACAAAACTCATTGCTTCATTTACGTTGTTTTCGAACATACGGAGCAATACATTAGCAATAAGCTTCAAATTGATATTAGTAGTGTTTCGCAATGAGCGTACTGTTTTCAATGGCGCTTGTATTAAGATCGTTAATTTATATAATTTGGGTCTAGCGTTTATTTGAGTCTAGCTGATTTACCGATACGCGAAAACAATGAAAACAGAATGGGTTAACAAAGGTCACTAACTGACGTTATCGAATTTTCTTGCGTAAGTTTTTAATCATTGCCTAAAATAGCAATGATAAATTTATACCAATTGCATTCAATGATACTGTTATCAGAATTAAGTTTGCGTATATTTATATACTATTTATATATTATTTATTTTATTATTGGGTTCGATCCCCGCACAGTGCAAATATTTCTATGCATGAATATGAAATCAAATTAAATGAAATCAAAGCATTTATTCCAAATAAACCAGTTACAGGCACTTTTGAATTGTTAGAAGGTAGGTCAGTCAGTAAGATGAAGCTATTCGCCCATTCCAAAGAGTACGTACCTATGGAGAAGAACGGGCAAAAAAACTCCATGGACACTCTTTTAAATTATCAAGTAATTGATACAAATATTTGATTACATCAATCATGTTGAAATCAACCGTGTGAGAACGATGCAGAAATATATTGTACACCGAGAGCGTCCATTATGGAAAACACAAAAAAAGGAAACAACAATTCAGAAATTAAAATACGCCGTGGCAGCTAAGAATAAGATGAATTCAATAAAAAAGACTCACGCAACAAATAGATGCTTTACAGCAAGTACATTGTGCTCACACGTGTGCCATGCAATTATACAATACTAAAAATTGAATCTACACAATGCAAAGATAGTTTTCTCCAAGGTTCAGTAGCTCCAACAGTGTTCCCGAATACTAAGTTTAGCTCCTGTTTAGCTGTACCAGTGCCGAACACCCCTGTCAGCGATACAATTTCCTAACTATGCTTGGCTAAATAGTGTGTAATACTAGCTTTGAGTAAAAAAACATAGACAATTACAAATTACAACTACAAGAGGAAAAATCAAAGAACAATCAGTGTATAGAAATTGGACACAGCTCAAGCCCAAGCCTTTTTGTCCTCAATATAATCATTAACACTATAAAAAGCTTTCTGACACAACTTACGTTTAATAAAGGATTTGAATTTATTCAGGCTCAGATCTTGAACCGCGTCTGGAAGTCTATTGTAAAAATATATAAGCATCTGAAAGAGCCAGCTAATTTCTTGAGCCTTGTTGTAGGTACAATAAATTTGTGCCTGTTCCTAGTATTTACATATATTATGGAAATCACTGTATTTTTTAAACAATTTTATATTTTTATGAGCATACAAAAGATTTTCATAAATATATTGAGACGGCATGGTCAGTACATTAATCTCTTTAATTATTTTTCTGAGAGAGTGTCTCGGACTTAATTTATAAATTGCACGAACAACTCGTTTCTGCAAAACAAATATTGTTTGATAATTCTCAGCGGCATTTCCCCACAACAGAATGCCGTACGACATTACGCTATGGAAATAGCCAAAGTACACTAAACGGGCCGTCTCAATATCAGTCAAATTACGAATTGTTCTAACTGCGTATGCAGCAGAACTTAGATTTTTTGATAATTTATCTATATGTGGACCCTATTGAAGCTTAGCATCCAGTGAATATTTTCACTAGTCTGGTCGTGCCTCGGAAAGCACGTTAAGCCGTTGGTCCCGATTGCCAGACAAACATCTAATAGTAGTCATTACGGGTCGTTGGAGCCCTCAAAAGTCCAATAATTGGTCTAAGTGCAATGCTTCGATATCGCTTTCGGGTTGTGGAGGTCAAACGACTGCCGTTTGACCTCACGCTTCACGGAAAATATCCAAGTTTATCCTAATCAGCATTTAGACTGGTAAAGCGGACCCCAGATTCCAAAGCTGAAAAAGCTTTGGACGCGACTGGGATTAATGCTGAAAGGATGATGATGAGTGTAACATAACCATTGCGAGTTTTTGCGTTCCCGGGCTCCAACGCTAAAGCCGCGGATGCAACTGGGATGATGATTTATAGACTATTATTCGTTAAGTTTGCTTCGTTGGTCTAGTGCTCGCTAGCTGAACTACTACTACTAAGGTCCTGGGGCCCTAGTCAGCTATCACAAAAGTATCAGAATGGTCGATCACTGATCTCATAATCTACTAACAAAATGACGTCATTATGACTTTCCAATAGTCAATCACTGACACTCCACTCCATATTAATAAATGTTCAAATTGAGTAGTAGATTTTAGAAAATCATTTCTAGTAACGGATTTTATAAGAATGATTCTATCACCATTCCATTACGAGACCATTCACCGATAATTGATCAATCATTATGAATTTACCAGATTTACTTTTACCACAATGACAATGGAATGACAAACTAATAAAAATAGCAGACTAGGGCCCCTAGGCAGGCATAGTATTTTTGAGTTTTCAATCTAGAATTTGCCAGTAGCAGGATGGTGTCTGGATTTGTGTCTGGTTGTGTGTCTGGTTGTTGGCCTTAATAGGACTGAAAAATAACCAAGGAAAAATCTGCCTACCCCTATGGGGTTACGGGCGTGAAGTTATGAATTTATGTTACGTAATTCATACGTCACGCTCCGTGGAATTTTATAATAAAACCGTGACAATTACCGATACAAATCCATCATTATAACGGATTTTAGATTAGTTTTTGTTATGTATATTATGATAAAGTGTACGATTTTATGTGAAATTTTTAATGTTATTATTTTGAAGCTGTGATTACAGCAAAGTGAATATTAGCTCCAACTTTTAAAACATGATGATGAAATTAAATGAGTATTCAACACAGTAATATCTAAAACTATTTTGAAATGAGTCTTCGTAAGTGGTGTTGGCTCCTTTCTTTGGAATGGGATAGAAAATGTTAAAATATCGGCAGAACATGTGACTATGATCGAAAATGTATGCCCGCTCTTGCTGTTTAGTTTAAATTAAGGTAGTTACAATATTGTAGGTAGTATTTGTGTGCGTGTGTGTGTGTGAGTATGTGCGCGTGTGTGTGTGTGCGCGCGTGTGAGGGTGTGTGTGTGTGTGTGTGTGTGTGCGTTCGTGTGCGTGTGCGTGTGCGTGTGCGTTTGCGTGTGTGTGCGTTTACGTTAATTGGACTTTTCTTTAAGGTTTTATTATAATTTCAGTATTTTCATAATCTTCTTGAAGGAGCCAATTGGTAACGATAATTTTAGATTCCGTTTTAGGTTTACGATAAATATTTAGGATTTTGTTTTTTTTTTTTATAAACAAAACCTCCAAGATAACAGAAACTGCTTCGTGCGAGGAGTGTGGTAAAGGAACTGGTGGGACAGACATAGTGTTTGCGAACTTAATGTTGTTCTAATGTATTACGAAGCCACCCCGCCTATCATAAACTTATCAGGATTGATTAACTGGATGGACCATATGTGGACTCGGTCCAAATCTAAAGTTTCCCTTTTGAAGGCACCAAATTATACAGGTGTAAAATAAAGCCTTTTACAAGTAGATACGCCACTAGTTTCAAAGGAAAACTTAGAGAAGGCGGTATGTAAGTTCTCCTGTAAAATTATAAGTATGAACCGCTGAGAAATATTAAAAACTCGAAGTATACTAGCTTTTACCTGTGACTTTGCTCTATTTGTGTAATTACATATATACTTTATACCTACTCTGTTAGTGACGCAATTAATATTGAAATCTGCTGTTAGAAATTATTACGTTCGGCTCAATATGAATGGTGAGAATTCATTACTCCCCATTCTATTGAATTGATTAAAATTACAACGTTAAACGTGAATATTGTACTTTTGTTCACTATTTCGCGAAATTAATAATGGAATAATTTAAGTAAGCATTTGCTTTTGGTACGACATAACACCTACTCATTGTAAAACATTCATAACAAAAACAAACACATCACACACAGCTAAAAATATATCAATTATATTTTTTGCTAAGTATTCTGCAGACGTACCATAATCACAGCAGATACAAAACACAAAATGACAAACTGTAGAAAGATTTCTAAGGCGCAATGTCAAAAATAAAGAAAAGAAATGCCAACGAGTATAGAAAAATACATATTATCTATACTTTTTTTTCTTTCTGTTTTGGCTTCGCACGGTTTGTGCATTTAGCCAATGTCACGTCAATGTGTATGTAGGTAATGAATTATTCATGTCGAAAAAGACGGCCGCGTGAACCGTCTTACGAGGGAGGTTTGAGAAAAAGTCATGATGTGGCCAATATGCTCCGATATTTACTGAATGCACTTTTAACTATATAAATCACGCACTTTTACTTAGTAAACGGCACTATAAATAATTTTTAAATTTCAATGTGAACATGCTTCGCATGTTGACGTGATTCCACGACGAGCTGTCGGAAAGATATGTATCTTTTTCCCAAATATTTCAGCTGTTATTAGCAGAGTGATTGCGTAACACACTATTAGTAGCAATGAGTTTAATTTTGACAAAACAACAACATTCATATCTCTGTTTAGGTTTAGCAAACACATTTTTTGAACATGTAGAGGAATGAATTAGCAATATGCTTCAAAATGATTCGAATTGAGAATTATAGTGTATGACGCAAGTATAATAAAACTAATTTATACCATACAGAGATAAGTATAATAATGGCCTCAATTTCCTTGTTTTTTTTTTAATTATAAACTAGTGGTTGACCGCAATCCCGTCTGATGATAAGCAGAGATGTAATCTTTTATTAGGCCTATTCACTTAAAAAAACTTAGTGAATAGGAAGGAAGACGGCAGTTGAGCGAGGTGGTGCAATGTTAAACCCACTAACACGACCAACGATGCTGTGCCAGAGGGAGATTGATCTGGAGACCCTCCACAACCAAATTCCCGACACAACAACATTTGGCGCATCGTACGCGGCACACATCCGTCCTCCTGGCTTCACCAGACATAATGTTGGAACACGACGAATCGCTTAGCGGCAAGGCTTTGTCTGGTGGGTGATAACTTCTGCCTGCAGCCGATTTTATAGCCTACCATCGAGTTCACAAACTATACTAAATATAAGTTCAACGCATCGTGTTCTTAGTCCTGTCAAATGAATTCGTGCTTGAGGTATATTGACGTATAACAGACGCCTTGTATTTTTAACCACTTTACTAAATTTTACTAAACTAATATTTCGTATCCCCTGTTTTGTTTGTCTTTTCTTAATGAAATAGAAAGAAAAATATGCATTGAACATTAGTTTAATTTGAGAACAAGAGTGTCGGTGCTAATATCGTGTTTAGTCCCAGTAAAGTAGTGTTATTTGCTATTTATTACTTCAATATATCTTCTCCAGGGGTTGTAACAATTTGCACAGATATGCACGCAACCATTAACGCTTGATTGGTTTGCAATTCTCATTTAGAAAGAGAGATAAATAATGTTGGATATTTCATTAATAAGCCGCTATTCCTTAAAGTCGTTACTCTTGCTATAGCTTGTTTCGCTGAAGATATACTTCAAATAAGAAAGCAAATCATATTCCTACTTACTCGAGCATTTGAGCATTGAGCAATTTTCACTGCTTTCAAAACGGGAAAAATATGTCGTAAGAAAACCGGCATTTTCTAAAACAAATATTTCGAAGATATGTGAAATTTGCCTACCCACTCCCAGTCCTCCTAGTGGATCATGAACCATCCCTCTTACAGTGAGGAGGCATATTTCCTAACAGTGACAACATTATAAGTTGGTAATACTGTGGAAATCTTCTAACAAAATAATTGCGTATCACACTATAACTTTCACGGGCCTAACATACGCATAGTAATTATAAAAGGTCCTAAATAAAAATAGATAACAAAAATCGTTCACTCACAATCTCAATAATTTTGAAATACAAACGGCAACACATCAAGCTACTGCAATCTGTCAGATTTCCTTATTAGATTTTCAACTTTAAAGTATAAAAACTCAAGGATGTTTGGGAATATCTGACAGTTTGGGGTAACTTGACCTGCTGTCGTCCTTACATATATTGCTAATCGTTTGCTTTATGAGTTAGAAAAATTAGTCAGCTCAATAACGTACATAACGCAATGATTGTCTTTGTTGTCAAGTAATTGCCCAACGAGTAAAGTAAGGCTCTATATAAGCCAATATTTTAACGTTATTAAAAGAAGGGACATTAAGGCAGCACTTTGAAATGAAGCTAGTCATAATAACGCCCCAGATTCCCAAAAAGGACGAGACGGGCTTGAGGCGGAGACAAGCTACGCAGATATTACTTTCCAATCCAAACAGATTAAAGTACAGGGTACGTATTTATCCATTTTCACGAAAACATTAACCTAACAACAAATAACAGACATATTAGAAACCCGATTCATTCACTACAACAGTCCTTAATCTTGGGTTAAGAAATCCGAGCATCAGTCGTATTTTCAACGTAACTGGATAAATATCGAACTCGTCTACGCTATTTCTTGTAGCTGGGATAACGGATTTGCGGAAATAATGTTGTTGATCGATGTTATGTAGGAGGAGATTTGGATTTTCGTTGGTGGGTAGGTATGAAGTTGAATGTTTGTATGAGATTTTGTTTTAGAATGGATCTTGGAATTTTAGAACCAAAAAAGCAGTGAACTTCCAAATAAACACAACAAAGAAAAAAAAAAAAAAACTTCAGAATTCGGGTTTTGTATTCACGTTTTTTGCCGTATAAAAAAAAGTCAAATAAGAATAAGTAATTTTATTTGCCCAAACATGTGTATACATACAGAATAAAAAACTCATGCATGTAGGATCTTGAGGAAGAGTGGCTCACGACATGTCTGCCATTTCTCACGGCGTGTAAATATTTTAGGTAGGTACATACATAATTATTACAATAGAATGGATGACTTGTATTAAATTTTATATTTATATAATAGATATCGATCGCAACTCAAACAATTTAATAAAATGAAATTCAAATATTTACATTAATTACACAATTACTAGAATATTTAACAAAAAATATTATTTATTTAGTATGTATATATACAATACCATGTCAATATTTCATATTATAATTATCACATTTAAGATTTACAACAATATTAAAACAATTCAAATTTTAATAACAATTATAATATAGGCATTTTAAGTTCCCCACTACTACAGGACCACAATTACTACAATATTAGTTATACTTTTTTATTTATAATAATTACTGAATCATTTAAAAAATCATTAATGCTATAATATGCCTTTTGCGCTAAAAACTTTTTCATTGTTTCTTTGAGTTTAGACACTCTTTGCTCTATTAACATGATATGATTCGATAAAATACTAATTTTATTGTATTTTAATAATGAAGCGAAGAGTTAACGGAGAGAGAGAGAAAGAATCGAGATTTCTAAAACAAAAATGTTAATAGACTTTTATTACTGACTGTAACTAGAGTCGTGCGATGACAGGATATTTCTCAAAGCATCTCGGCTCTGATCTGAGAATCAATTTCCTCGTGGAAATTGTTATTTCCTCTAAAAATTACAACTGAAACACGCCGCGGCAGATTCCCTTTTATAAGTCTTATGGTTTTATGTACACTATATTTTATAGGCATCTTTATCTATCTGCTTCATTAAGAAAAGGACAGATGATAAAATATTAGTTTAGTCAAGTCAAATGATACTCCAGATTACCTAGACATGTTTAAAATCATGGCTATTAACAATATGTAAGGAGCAGATTAAATTTGTTCTGTCGAACTAAACCATATACATATTTACTTTCTGTCCCTTAAGAAAAAGATGCACTAGAGTTAAATTCAATTTAATTTGTGAAAAGGGAATCAACGCCATTATCAAACAGATTAAAGTTTCGTGTGTCAACGGCATCTAAATTAGAACGTGTTTTAGCTTTTACCACAAATCTATTTACCTATTAGCATACATGAATGACGTATCAAATTGATTGCGTATTACTCACTCACGATTGCATCATGTGTTAGTATTATTTTCAGTAATTCCTAAGGTTATCTGACTGGTAGACGGCTGTCGCAAGCACCTCTACTGAACATGGGGTTATGCAGAGTAATTACCCATGATTCTTGGAATGACAGTTGATGAACAATATCCATCGCAATATGCATTTTCCCTACCGTGCAGACTAATCTTTCAAACAATCCTCTTTATTCATAAACTATGCTTAAAGTTAAGTAGTAATTAGCAACTGTTTAACCATATATTTTTAGTGTTAAACATCGTTTATAAATTAAGATATACAAGCAATTTCCTTAATAAACATTCATATTATTATTATTACTGAAAATATAAGCAAATCAGTTGCTGATTTTGTATCCAGGCCGTGTACTATTATTGGGTTTTTCTTTCTATGTTTATCTTAGGATTCGGACCTGATTTTTTGTTGATGGCTGGCAATAATGCTCGTTCAATATTCATCATTATCATCTTCATTTTGACTTCACCAGCTGCTGAGCACAGTACACTCTTCTCTGTCTTCATGTGAATCTCCTCAAGCTCATGTACCAGCCACTATTATCATCATCTGCTTAGACTCTTTTCAATTATATTGGGGTCAGCCTCTAGTCTAACCACGTGTATCTGAATACCAGTATTTTACATGGAACGACTGCCGATCTGACCTCCACAACCCAGCCACAATATTGGGAATATATGAGTCTTAAACTTTGCTAGCGAAATATGGGCGTATCACTCCTCTTCGAAATATACAGACGTAACATTATTTCCTAAGGTTATCGGCATAAAATCTAGCGTGACTCAACGTGATAAATGTTCTGTTCATTATTCACGCCAGTTTTTCACGCTGTCGTGACAGTTGCCAGTTGTTGCACTAAGTGTATTGAACAAGTTTGGAATTTATCGCTAAGGTGCATTTCGATGTGTTTTTCTTCATCTATCAACGAGTTCTTGGTGATAAATAGTTTTTTGTATTTCACAATCTGCATATTAATCTGTCAGCAAGATGTTAGTGCCAAAGAATTTGGACCTAATGTCTGATGAAGAATCTTAATTGGATTTGATTTAATGATCTTAGCGTTATAAATGAACTAAGGTGCTCTTAATCGGCTTATAAACATCCCTCTGCTGATGTACAGGCGTCTTCGTTTTAAAGAGTGGGCTGTTAACTACGATGCGGTTCTAGTTCTGGTTGGTAGACTTATAAACTTGTAACTTATATCTTCGAAATTTTGATCCTTAGATGTCCGGCTTTTTCACGATTCCTTCGCAGTTATTGAAAGCAATGTGTTTAAAATAAATTTCATAAAGGATGTGTGCACCTACAACCCGTTTACGGTTCTTACCTTTTTGTCACCACTGTTCTTCATAGGTACCTAACTGTAACAACTCTCCTAAACCAAGATGTCTACTAAGGAGACGCCATAATATACCCCAAGTTAGACTTTTTAACATCAAAATACAAAAAGCATGTCGCGTGATTCATTAGCTTTTAAATGATAAATAATTCTTTTTTTCTGTCAGTAGCTTTGTATAAACACAAAAGTCTTTTATTTTTCTTTTTTAACTATATGATTTCGGCGTTTCCTATCTGACTAATCTGAGAAAAAAGCTGAAACAAATTCAGATATCTCAATCACTTTTAAAGTCTAGACATCGTCTTGGTCAGATTAAATGAGGACCATCTAGAATCGATGTCTGAGATGGCTGATATTTTTGTTAGATATTCAAAGAAAAGAAAACAGCAGAAATTGGTCTAACTGCAATGCTTTGATATCGCCTTAGGGTTGTGGAGGTCAGACGGCAGTCGCTTCACGGAAAATATCGAAGTTTAGCCAAAATCAAGACTTTTAAAGCGGACCCCAGACCTCAAGGTTGAAAAAGCTACACATTGCGACTGGGATTAACGCTGAGGTGATGATGATTCAAAGAAAGGCTGATCGAATTATTTGGCAATAGATTTTGCAACAATATTGAGGTAGAACTTTAGTAGTCTGTTCTCAGTGTCAATCTATCAAAAACTTAAGGTCGAAACATACTATCATATCGCAACATGTGTTGTGTCGACACCCGAAGCTCGCCGTGCACATAGGCAACACGCCACACGATGCTACAACACGTATCGTGTAGTGTAGTCTCTCACGAAATGCTGAAGTGTATTGACGTGTCACGTGGCCATGGATTCGATTCTGCTTGAAGACGAGCTAGATGAGGATTTTGAAGAAGATTTATTGCAGATTTTGGGGATATATTTTGTACAGAAACAGTTAATAAAAAAAAGACGTACTCATATCATATAACAATGAGTACCGCTTTTCCCTAATTCTATTAATTCTTCATCCGACATTTTGAACCAATTTTTAAACAATTTTTAACAAAAAATATCTTTTGTTTTATCATATCCTTAAAAATGTTCACGTAAGACCGACGCGTGGCGTCGGGTGTTAACTAGGAACACACTGCGCTGATTTGTCGGGTGGCGTGTCCCCCCCTTCTCCCGGCAACACGCTAATCCAAATCGGTTGGATGTTGCGGCGTGTGGTCATTTAGCGTGTTGCTTATGCGCTTCTGACCATATTAAATATATGGAATTGATACGTATTCATATGCGTCGGGTGGCGTGGCGTCGTGTCACGTTTTGATAGTATGTTTCGACCTTTATTTTCTCTTTTCTTTCTATCTTGAGCAATTATTTGACACTGATTATGTGATGAGATTATAATTAGATTTTTAATGTTTTTGATAACGGGAATTTGCCTTCTCATAAACTTTAATAGGTTTCCAGAAGCTGGTAATATATTTCGTGGATAAAAATTTAGCAAGCGGGAAAGCTTATTGTTGTATTAAATAAAAACATTTACGTAACGTTTGCACAGGGGTGTCTTTAAAAAGGGGGTGATAAAAATAAACGCACGTTAATATTGCTTACGGTTACCCTTATAAAAAGTTACGATTATTTTCATAAAAACGTACACAGATCGCGCAACTAATCCTGTTCATTTCAAATGTGACAAAAACGCTCATTTGCAACCACATTTCACGTGTCACCCGAAATTTCATTCTTGACAATAATTTATGATCACCTAAGTCCCTACTGAAACTAATTGCATTTTATTCTTATGATGTGTGAAACATGTAGATAGATAGATATATACACGATAGTACAGGAGACAGCACATCAAGCTAATTACAGTATGTTAAATTTCTTTAATTTTTATTTGTTATGGCATCTCGTAGTTGACCATTAGAGGCCGTGACTACTTAACCGGACTTTCCTGTGGATGCCTTAAGTAAAATTAAAGCCTCCAGCCAGGGGCACTTAAAAACTAAACTAAAATTAAGGCGACTCCGCACTAAGGGCACCCCCCAAGGGGTACGAACATCGCCATAGGCGTCGCTAGAGAGGACCTCAAGGGACGGCTGGATCGAAAGGGTTCTTAGTGGTCTGATGACCACGGCGTTTCCTAGTACTAGCTCTGAGAAGAAACGCCGAAACAAACTCAGAGGTCATTGTTGGGACATTATAATAATTACTGGCTCAGCTGCGGCGCGGGCTGGCCTTCATCGGGCAAGGGACGGGGAGGGAAATTACTCTGTGGGGAGCGTCGCAGAGGACCTCGTCGGCGAGGTCGGTATTTAAATTTCTTGTGTTTGTATAGGGTGCTGGTGGCCCTATTGGCCTCTTGAATGAGGGTTATGGGGGTTTCTTTAATCGATTTTCAACTTTATTGCTAAATCATTAAGAGGGAGCCCTAGTGGTGCTTTCTCTATACAAACGTATTCCGCTGTTTTCTTCGTGGATAATGCTTTTAGAGCAATTATATTTTTCTACGTTTTACATCGTAATTATACGTGCCCCAATCATTTTTAATTTTTTCCGAAACTCAATTAATAAAAGAAATACGATACTTTAGAATCGCGATTAATAACACATTTTTACCGTGATGTTCAGGTGACTATTAAACAAACGTGATAAGTTTTTGACAAAAGAAAACAATACAAGCATAGCTATAGGACTTTTCCTCTAAATTTTAATATAAAAATAATTGAGATTTGTCGAGATTTGAAAAAGAAAACAGCGGAATACGAAACGTCATTTTGTCAACGTTTTTGTAGGTAAAATCAGCCTGAGCTGCAACTGTCCTTTTCGCACTTTACCGGGAGAGGTTGGAAGCAGCGCGACGGCAATAGTTTCTTCAAATACCTATTTTCCAAATTCCTCGGCACTAGAGTCCCCTCTTTAGGTTCGAGGTTCTTCTTGTTCTTTTTCTTCAGTCTATAGATGTCCGTCCCCCAAGGCTTTCCACGATGACCGCTCTTGTGCTGCCCGCATCCATCGGCTTCCCGCGACCTTCATCAGGTCATCGGTCCACCTTGAACTACTGAAGGACTTTGGATGAAATTTGGCACACAGATAGTTTATCATCATGAATGACATATCTCAGTAGGCCTAGTATGAGTTTTCATTACGAAACTCGTTCGATCGTATCGAGCGCGTTTGACTCAGCGATTGGCCCGCTTCAAGGTCGTAAGAACTCTCAACCAATGAGAGCGCCAAACGCGATCGATACGATCGAACGAGTTTCGTATTGAAAACTCATACTAGGCCTACAGATACTTTTTGTCCCGATTTTTCACGGAATCGATACTTACGCGGGTAAAACCGCGAGGCGCTACGTCACATCTAATTCATAGTTTGATTGTGATTTGTGACGTATGCAATCATAGTTTGTGATTTGTGACGTATGCATTCATAGTTTGATGGTGATTTGTGACGTATGCATTCATAGTTTCATTGTGATTTGTGACGTATACATTCATAGTTTGATTGTAAAAATAAATAAAATAAAATAAATATATACGGACAATGTGATTTGTGACATATGCATTCATAGGCTTAAACCGATATTCTCTGTGTGAATCCATACTAATATTATAAATGCGAAAGTAACTCTGTCTGTCTGTTACGCTTTCCCGCTTAAACCTCTCGACCGATTTTGATGAAATTTGGCACAGACAATCTTTAGACCCTGAGAAAGAACTTAGGCTACCTTTTATTGAAAAAAAAAAATATATTCCTGAGGAAAATCTAAAAAGCGCTATATAACCGAATTACACGCGGGCGAAGCCGCGGGCGGAGAGCTAGTACATACATAATATTGGCATCATTTGATATATTCAAATATGCTATAATAGATATGTTGATAATACTACATTGTGCAGGGAATCGTTGTAACATTCATGATCTTCCTCATCATCAACCTTTTTTTATCGTCCCACTGCTGGGCATAGGTCTCCTCTCATACATAGAAGGATTGAGCGTTATCACCAATTTTGCTCAATGCGGGTTGGTGCCTTCAGACTTAAAGTCCAAGTTTCCTCAAGATGTTTTCCTTCACCTTTTAATTAGTCATTGGTGTCCAAGATATACTTAGAAAGTACATATAACTTTGAAAACTGATACTAGTACTTGCCTGACCTGGAACCGAACCCGCACACTCATACTTAAAAGGCTGGTGTTTTAACCACCATTACACGTAACAAATTCAACCAATTGAGTTATATTTCATGTTGCATTGTTCAGCCTTCAATTCAGACAACTAATTATCTAAAACCAGCAAGTTATTATTGTTCATGCTGTGCCATAGTTTTGTTTTCTCCCGAGGTCTGTCTCCCGCAGATGACGATGGACAGTTGTAAAAGTTGACTTGAAATATACAACACCAAAACCCCTCATAATTTCGCAAAGCGATCGTAAAATATTGAAGTACATAAGTTTAAACATATTTCAGTACGTGACTGTAAGAGTAAAACCGTTCGTTTTAAAACCGGTGATTACTTCAAATGTCCCCCAGGTGTGTTGTCGCTTACACCCCATTTGATAACCCCCCCGGGGGTGTTACCGTGCAATATTAGCCACTTTGTACAAAGAATTGTGCTTGGAATAAGACTAGATAGCGCTTCGAAAAATATGTTACCACGACATTATCTTTATATTGTTTCGCTGCTTTTGTTGTTTGTTAACGGAATTTCAAGTAAGTTAGTGTTGTTTCTTTATTTTGAACTAGCGACCCGCCCTGGCTGCGCACGTGTGCAATGCTGATAATAATGACACCACAGAAAAACTGTGTCGGTACCACCGCAAACGCTACGCCCTGCAATATTTATACAGTATGTTAAGAAAACCCTGTCCGACCCATAAGGATAATAAAGGTTGGGTAAACACATGACCAAATATAATATAAAATTTTACGTAATCATCATAGTACAAATACAAATGAATTTTGAAATAATCTTTTTTTCCCGCGATTAATTCCAACTTCCCCGAAATTTGGTCATTTTTAAAAAATGACAACACCAACAGTATTATTATGAGCGAATAGCGATGCGACCACGTGCCGCGTGCCCTGCCGCCCGCCGCCCGCGGAAGGGTGATTAACGCACATTTATTAAGTTACCTCTTTTTGCGAAATAATATTTATTTTTTTAGGGGGATTTTTTTTAAGTTTAGCCCGGTTTTGTATCCATTAGTAGAATCAGTTATCGATACCTAACAACACCTTCACGGTTCGGACAGGTTTTTCTTAACATACTGTATGCACTTCTCATTCGATTTTCATAAATATTCTCAGATTTTGCGGATTTATTAATAATCGATTATAAACCATTTAATCGATTACATGGTTTTATAAAACGTAAATTAAGTTTTCTTGCTACCTAAGTAGAAACATGGTATGGACGACAGCAGATCAAGCTACCCGAAACTACCAAATTTTCTCAATCAACTTTGAGCCATAATGCTTTAGCGATAATTTTTTTTTTTTTTTTTTTAATAATTATAAACTAGCGCTTGACCGCAATCCCGCCTGATGGTAAGCAGTGATGCGATCGTTGATGGTAAAGCGTGCTAGTTTATTAAGAGCCTATTCACTCAGAAAAACCGAGCGAATACGAAGGAAGACGGCAGTTGAGCGAGGTGATGCAATGTTAAACCCAACAACACGACCAACGATGCTGCGCCAAAGGGAGATTGATGTGAAGACCCTCCACGACCAAACTCCCAACACAACAACATTAGGCGCATCGTACTCGGCACACATCGCAACACAACTGCTCAGACCCGTCCTCCGTACGGCTTCACCAGACATCATGCCGGAACACGACAAATCGCTTGGCGGCAAGACTTTGTCTGGTGGGTGGTAACTTTTGCCGGCGGCTGATGTTATGGCCTACCACCGAGTAAACCTGAAAATCTATTAAAGAAATGTGATTGTATTAGTTTGCTGTGCTGTCGTCTGTACCATATTTTGTAGTTTTCTTTACGAATATACATATAATGGTTTTTTTGAATATACATTTCAATTAGGTAACTGTTGGACCCAAAAGTCCTGTTCTCATTTGCGGATGTGTTTACAACATAAATTATTGTGTTAGTAAAACTGATAATACATGAATATACAGGGTGTATCACATCGTAACGCAAACTTTGCGAAACGGCTAGACCGCATGCCACTAATAAAACTATGATAGTCATTTATGTCGTTACTGAGCGGTTACATAAATAACAGTGTTTAAAAAAAAACGTGTCGGCTCGGCTTTTGAACGTTGCAAGCGTGCTGCCGCGCGTGTTTGTAGGTATGACGTTGACCCCTGATGCGAACTATATTAAATCAGCTGCTCCGGTTCCGGTTCCGATATAACTACCTCCTTTACATCCCTAATTCATATGTCTCAATAGGTAGGTATATAAATTATTTTCCTCCAAAAAACTAAACAGTACCATTGTACTTTTGACTCTTTTGACTGAATATACCCATTAAATAGAAACTTATTCAGGAGAAACCGTGGGACGCAGCCATTAATTCTTAAATATAGAACTGTACAAATAACCAATGAGCTGTTGGTCGAAACAACCACAAAGTTGAGCCTTGACACAGCTGCAGGGCGTCGCAGCAGTCCTGTAGAAGCTAGAGAAGGGAAGAAAGCAAATGAGTGGTTTGCTGAAGTCCTGAATCAAAGAGTTGGAGGTCATATCTCTCTACAAGACTGCCTGAGAGCCACGCCTTTGTCGAGTAGTGGGATGATGCGGGCTGTACACCTGTAAATATACAATTCAAAAAGTTAATAATACAATTTAATGAACGTGTTTTTGTTGAATATTGTTTGTATCTTTTTCATAATAAAATGAAACAATAAAATGATCTGTTACGCTGTCTGCTGACTTTTTCAACAATAATAATTAGAAGTTCTAAAACTTCTTGTGGATCCATTGGTATTTGATATAATAACCGATTCGATATAATTGGAAAATTATTGGAAACAACCTCTGAAACTTTTCTAAATGATAGCTCGAGTTATTGAGGCGTAATAAATAACATTTTCAGAAAATAATTTATCTAAAGTAGGCACCGTAATATAAATCGTAATTTAATATCTAAGTATGATGATGTTCTGTCCATTTATATTCATATAATTTATTTAAATTAGTATGATACATATTATATACATATTTATTGCACAATTTACGTAAATAGTACACGGCAGACTACTTACATTATTTGTGTCTCCTTCTCCTTGGTGTTACATTCAAAGGTTGTCTGTAGGAGATCGCTCTTTGCGATAAGACCGCCCATTGTGTCACCCTTTGTGAAATCTTCATATTTAAGTTCTGTTATTTATATGGTGTACATAATAAATAGAATTCTATTCTATTATAACTGGTATAAAGCCCTTTACACATGGAAATCAATTGTTTTAGAATAGATAGATAGGGAAGTCGATAGATGCGGGCAGCACAAGACCGGTAATTGTGGAAAGCCTTCGGCTCCTTCAAGGCTTAACATAATGACCGGTCTTGTGCCAGCCTTTGCCCAGAAGTGGACCTATAAGGTGAAGAAGAAGAAGGTAGATAGGGTATATACTAAAATAAATTGTATCGTATTTATGGCTACTTAACTTCCTTCGTTTCTATTTTTTTGCAGCATTTTCGAAATTGCTAGTGCACTAGATTCTGTGTCTCATGAATGGGTTAGGCAAAGTGTATCCCGCGGAGGCGTTGTCAGTTCGATAGGCGCGAGTTGGCCCCGCAGTGTGTTTATTGCGCGCCATTTAATTAAAAAAAAAGTGACAACACCATTTTGACGGTATTATTATAAGCGATGCGGCCACGTGCCGCGTGCCCTGCCCCCCGTCGCCCACGGAAGGGTTGCCTACCACACACGTATTAAGTTACCTCTTTTTTGCGAAATAATATTTATTTTTTTTTGGGGGATTTTTTTTTTAACTTTAGCTCGGCTTTGTATCCATTATTAGAATCAGTTATTGATACCTAACAATACCTTCACGGATCGGACAGGGTTTTCTTTACGTATTGTATAAGCAGTGTACAAAACATAACATAATCAGCCTATGTTATCTCCCGCTGTTGAGACACAGGTCTTCTCTCGATGAAATGGAATGGGCCGTAATCTACCACTCTAGCCCAATGTGGGTTGGTAGATTTCACATTTTTTTTTAATAATTATAAACTAGCGCTTGACTGCAATCCCGCCTGATGGTAAGCAGTGATGCAATCGTTGATGGTAATGCGCGCTAGTTTATTAAACCCATTCACTTAAAAACAGAGGGAAATTGATGTGGAGACCCTCCTATTCTTTCCTATTCACTAAATTTATATTTATTTAAGTAGTAATAAAGTAGTAATCCACTTTGTTTTTACCCTTTCGTATCAAATCTTGTCGCTAACTACAAACTATTTGAATATCAAAACATTCTAAATCGAATCACCGTTCAATGACACCAAAGTTCGGTTTTATCGGAACATATTTGTGTCAAAATTGTTTAATACTCCGCGGCCAAACGGTAATTAATATACCTTCCATAGTTTACCCAGAACTTGGCTGAATTTGGATATTTCGTCGTCACACCCCCACCTTTCTTTATTGTATCGTTGATTACTTGCCCATTCATATGAGCTGCTAACCATAACTATGTTGGAGCATAGATTAAGTATTTGTAGAAATGGCTTAAGTATTTGTTTTGTCGCACGAGTTTTCTCGCCCTAGATGGGCGAAACGTCACTTTATTATTTTTTGTAAATTTGTTTATATTTGCTGGCGAGGCGACAAAGAAAATATATTAGACAATTGAATATTTTAAATTATCCAATGAATTTAAGTAAACACGCGTAATAAGATTTAATAGTTTAATTTTTAAAGTGAATTTTTTATTACATCGTCTCAAACTTTTTCGTCTGTATATTGCATGTCGCGTGACGGTCGGCCTCGGACTAGGGATAAAGTGAAAGGCGCTCGTCAGAAAAAGTTTCACTTTGAGCGTGGTTTCATAAAACAACACAATCTTTTTTTTATTATTGCATTTTCTCCATGAGAGAACTACTACTTCATATATTTTATATTTAGTCTAGACTGGTAGACTCCAAAGCTGAAAAAGCTTCGGATGCTGATTCTCTATTTAGTCAATGTTAAAAGTGTACTTCTATGTAGCTCAATATGGTTTGTTTTTGTTTGTAGTTTTTTAGATTAAGACCTACTGGATACTTGAATAATCGTGGATCTCAGTGGGCGAATTTTATTACGTGAGTTATTTTTGTTAAGTTAATTAACTAAGTTAATTGTTACGTGTTTATTTCAACTATCATTCTTCAAATACTTTGTTCTTTAATAATTTTTTTATATCGATAAGACCGCTCAGCGCGACATCGTTAGTAGAATTTGTCACATTCATATCTGGTATTTAGAATGTGAATATACTAAAGAGTATCCTTTTCTTTGAAAGTTGTATAACATAATAAGGCAGTTGACTAAAAAAACTAATTAGTCTGTCAGTCAGATTTCCAAAAAATACTAGACACGTATTTTTTCTTTTTTCATATAAACAAAAAATGAAGACGACACAGTGCGTTAAAAACTCGTGTGACGTCACTGTACGCTACACTTTTTAGCGAACAGTGACGTCACCAGCCACCACTCCAGACCAGATCTTTGATGCTTTTTATATTTGTAATTTTTTATTGATTTGATAAAACAAAATATACGTATCCAATATTTCTCTATAATCTGAATCATCATCAACCTTTTTGTCGTCCCACTGCTGGGCACAAGTCTCCTCACATTCAGAGAAGGATTGAGCGTAATCACTACGCTTGGTCAATGCGGGTTGGCGATTTCAGACTTAAAGTCCAGGTTTCCTCAAGATGTTTTCCTTCACCTTCAGTCATTGGTGTCCAAGATATACTTAGAATAATACCTACTTATAATCTGAATGACGGAACTAAATAGAATCATTTTTTTTACCCAGGCAACATATTATAGGTAACACGGCAAATTGATATAGGGGCCATAAACAATAATTTTTCCCAACTTTACACGAGTTTCACTTCTTTGCGGATCTCATAGTCTATGGTCGAACTTATTCCGCTGATATATCGTAGTCACGATGCCATTGTCATGTACAGGCGCACGTTCAAAGGATGTATCCAGCTGTCTACTGCAATGACTTTGCGGACAATAGTTGGCAAATGAGAATCTAGTGTACTAACTCATAATAGGGTAATTAAATGGAAGGATCCTTTGGGTGACTATTTTGAAGAAGTTTTATGAGTTCATAGAAAAGTTTATGTTTTTAACCTAGCAATGCATAAATATGTAAGCTGTCACGCTCTTTATCCCAGGAGGCTTTTATTTAGGTAATAGGTTTTTACTTACATTTATAGGTAATTTTAATGATTTCTTTTTTTGGCTTTTCTGGAATATCAGTGTGGCCAGCTGGAAAAAGGTTTTGTGTGTGATCTGTGTTTTATAATGTTAGTTAAAGTAACACGCCTAGTAACAAATATAGTTCGATGTTTTTCTGTCTAATAGGCAGCTGAGCTGTTGGGGAGTTTTTACCGCCACTTCTTCTCTAAAGCACTAGGAAGTGCCGAAGGGCGGGCGTTTAAGGAACCTGTCTTATACAGCGTGGAATTTTAATGGTTGTTTTCCCGCAGCGAAACGGTTTTGTCTTAGTAATACAATCGTTTCATTAATAAATAAAATATTAGAAACATAAAATGGCAGATTTAACATAGTGATAAAAAAAAACTCGAAAGTAAGCACGAACCATTAGTAAACTTCTGATAATCTACAGCTGAATGGCACGGGGCCATTGACCCGCGTGCTTCAACTGTTATCCATTCATACTTTTACGGGCTTAGGATTTTCATAAATACTTTTTAGCTGCAATTTACTGAACACGAAAATAAAATTATTATGTTTGTAATTTTGGCGCGCAGACTACTTTATGTCGTATCACTAGAGTTGAGAGCTTATTTTACATTGGACATTTATAAAGCGGCAACGCCTTTGAACGGTAGTTTTTTTGAATGCTAGTTTGAGCGGTAATTTTTTGTATTGGTACATTTAAGTTATTTTATACCTTATTAACGCACATGACAGATTTTTTGGTTTGAACATTTTTTTTTGTCGACATGGCGGTGAATTTTCGTATTGTTGCATACAAGCTGTTTTATCACTGCGCGCGGGAGCTTATTATGGTTTGAACATTAAATGCATTGCTTTCCATTGAGGCGGTTTCATGCCCATTCCGAGTAGTACCTACAACTTGTAGGTAGCGTAACTAACTTTTCTCACTTTTTCAAGTTGATGATTTTTTTTTTAATTATTTTTTATTATTTTATAACACAAATATTTTTATTTTTGTCTTTTACTCTATCCATCGAAAGTACTCCTTAAAGTAAATCGTTCTGCCGCGGGAAAACAACCATTAAAATACCAGCCTGTATAATATTGACGTTCATAAAGTTTTCATTCGCAGCCTAATATAATAATTAATATGAATGAATAACGTTTGATTTCAATTTTGACAATCTACAAAAATATCTGAACGAATGCTTTATTATAGAAAGTCACCTATCTTGAAGAATTGGTGACTATCTAAAATAAAGGGTGACTATCTAATATATAAAATTCTCGTGTCGCGGTGTTTGTGGTTAAACTCCTCCGAAACGGCTTTCCCGGTTCTCATGAAATTTTGTGTGCAAATTGGGTAGATCTGAGAATCGGACAACATCTATTTTTTATCCTCCTAAATATTAAGGGTAATCCACCCCTATTTTGTTAAATATAGATTTATATCGCCCTTTACAGCACATGATTTAAATAAATAATTTCGAAGATATTACAAATTAAAAAAATTGTAGGGTGTCACATTTGCGGCGGTACCAGCCGGTAGGGCGGCGGGCCGCTATGTTTTTTATACAACGTTAACAGTTTTTTTGTAATGTATTTAGTATCAGCATTGCACCCGTGCGAAGTCGGGCGGGTCGCTAGTCTAAATATAAATATATACGTACATACCTTAATAAAGAATGAAATTTTTGTGAAAAATCAATCAGACGTTGGAAAATAACACCCAGCGGGTTAAATACGTTATAAATAAACAGTTACAGTAACTTTAATTTCAAGTCCAACAACATTAATTGCGTTATTTACGTTTATGAGCATACATTTTTTTCTAACATATGAAGCAATGGATTAGCAATTAATTTTAAAATATATTTTTTTTATTAACTCTGCAGATATTGTTCTTAGTGATTTCCACAAATATACCACACTATTTCTTTCTTAGTACTCTTGAATAAGAAACAACAAGATTAAATGGCTATGTCTTTACTGAACTAATATAATCTTTGTATATCTGCGTTGTTTACTGACCCTACAAGTAAGAGGGGCGTTACGGAACTTAGCAAAATATAAACCTACGGTTCCCTTACAAAATACCGGGTGTAAGCGATTATAGCCAAGCGTATCAAGGACTGACCCTAATATTCGATGCGATAATGCGTTGCGTGTTCTAACACATTAAGTACATAGAACCAATTTAATAGCAAACTTCCTTACATAAGATAAATGAGTTTCTTGTCACAAACACCGAATAGTTATTAACTAGTGCCAATAAACTTTTACTTTATGTTAAGTATCTAGACTAGCCGCGGTCGTAAGATGTGTGAGCAAGACGGAGTATTTTTTTTTATAATTATTATAAAGCACTAGACTTAACCGCAATCCCTCCTGATGATAAGCTAATTCACTTAAAAAAAAAAAATGAGTGAATAGGAAGGAAGACGGCAGTTGAGCGAGTTGATGCAATGTTATACCCAACAACACGACCTACGATGCTGCGTCAGACGGAGATCGATCTGGATTCTGGAGAACTTTCACGACCAAACTCCCAACACAACAACATTAGGCGCATCGTACCCGACACACATCGCAACACAACTGCTCAGACCCGTCTTCCGTACGGCTTCACCAGACATCATGCCGGAACACGACGAATCGCTTGGCGGCAAGACCGGCAGCCGATGTTATAGCCTGCCACTGAGTAGATATAGTGTACATGTTATCTTAAAAATATATAAAATGTACGGTTTTATATTCCCTGTTATGGGTTAGGTTATGTACTTAGTGCATCAAGTGGACCATTGTGCGTGGGCCATGGTGGCCGTCGGTGGTTATTCCAACTGGCCTACCTCTCTGTAGAAGTTTACTAAGTCTCTTGACCTGTTGATAACTTTTCTGACCCATGGGTGACGTTTTTGCTTTAGAAGAGCACATGCGCAATTGTTTCATCAGCCTCTGCACAGCGGGCTGCCCGTTATACCTATTGTGTGGAATTGTTTCGTACGCGTCACCAGGTACGATATACATTATTTTTTATTTATGCGAAACTCGAAACACATGCCCAGTATTTTTAAGTAAAGAATTTATGTAAAAAATTTCAAAGAGATATCATGAAAAACCACAAAGTTATGAGCCTGCTATTCTACTTGGTTCTCCCAACAAATAAATGGTCAAAGCTCCACGAGCGGGCGAGCGCGGTACGTTGACCACTGGCGTTAGCTGTTGCGCGCGCGAGTACTATGATCTATCGTAGCCACTAGGTAACCACTCTGCAACAATTTCTAAATGTATTTGGGAAAAAATATCAAATGGTGTAAAAATTATTGAAATCGATTCAGTTGCTTATTTGAAACAAACTACATATATTCAGGTTTCGTATAAAGTAAAAATACCATTGTATAGTATTGTTTCGCCTCCTCGTTACATGACCGCAGCTTCTACGATCTCTGGCGTTTACTCATACCTAAGTACCATCAATACTAAAGAGTGTATGCCATACTTACTTACCGCTTCAAGGACTGACCGTAATACCAGATCCGATAACGCGTCGCGTGTTCCACCACATTATGCAGAAACAATTAACAGCAAACAAACTAAGATAAATTACTTTCCTGCCACAAACACCATGTAACGTTTAACAGAAGACATGAAACTAACTCTTAGTATCTATAAACTTCGACTAACAGCAGTCGATGTGATAAAACGTGGGATTAGGACAAAGAATACATAGTACGGTTTTTTTTTAAAGTCAATACAAAATCCCGAGTCGAATCGTTCTCTCGTTTCATGAGCGCGGCTGAATATTGGCGTTACATAATACATAGGTACTTTAAATAGTATAAGTAATGTTTTTATTTATTCCCCTTAAGACTTGACACATTTTACAGTTATAGGCTAAATACAAAATATGCCTTTATATGCGATATATGTCATCATCATCAACAACCTTTTTTATCGCCCCACTGCTGGGCACAGGTCTCCTCTCATACAGAGAAGGACTGAGCGTAATCACCACGCTTGCTCAATGCGGGTTGGCGATTTCAGACTTAGAAAGTCCAGGTTTCCTCAAGATGTTTTCCTTCACCTTCAGTCATTGGTGTCCAAGATATACTTAGAAAGTACATATAACTTTAGAAAAGTTACATTGGTACTTGCCTGACCTGGAATCGAACCCGCGCACTCATACTTGAGATGCTGGTGTTTTAACCACTAGGCCACCACGACTACGATATATGTATTTCAAAGAAACTTGTAAGTCCATGCCAGTGAAAAGCGAAATAATATAAAATGGTCTAATAAACTTTGACGCATCTATTTTTTTGTATTGATATTTGAGCCTGTTATTTATTCTAGAATGTTAAGTAAATACCGAATTTTAATATGAATTGCAATGAAATTCTATTCTCGATTTCACAAAATCAATTCTTACAATTTCAAATTGAATTTCGGAATTCGAAAATCAATTTGAGCGTACAATTTTTTCATCCAAACACGAGTATAACGAAGATATCTTCTTGAGTTTACGGCGGGAAAGTTAAGATGAGTGTGACGCACATTTTTCATTGGACTTTTAAAATTATTTATAGTGTCGTTTACTAAATAAAAGCTCGTGATTTATGTAGTAGAAAGTTCGTTCAGTAAATAATTCATAAAGAACATTGAAATATCGCAGCATAGTAGCCACATCATTACTTTGCCTCAAACCTCCCTCATAGACGGTTCACGCGGCCGTCTTTTTCAACTGTCATTGGCGATATCCGCCATTATTGTGAAGTAAGAATTTCTATAATTTCTTACACGTGTTATTGGCAAAATTGTGGTATCTATTCCACAGAGGCCATTGATCAATTGTTGAGGTTGAATCTCACCTTGAAAAAAAAAGAGACTATAACGAAGAAACGTTTTGACAACCTATGTAATTTATTGAACCTGTATATGTGTTATCACGATATCACATATACATAATGGGATCTTACCACAAAAACTTAAACACTTGTTTGTGTCTAGTGTCAGTTTTACGTCAAAGTTCATACAGGGTGCCAGGGAAACGCTTCCGAAAACGAAGACAGGTGATAAGGCTAGTGATTCTCGATACGATACCATCAAAAAATGAGGATTTTTTTTTACAATTTTACTTAAGCATTTTTCGTACACTATGCTGTGGGAACAGTTAAATGAGTTAAATGAAACCATTATTTGCGATTAAACATTTTTTTTTTCTTTACAACTCTAACAAGTAATGTATTCGTAAATAATGAATCAGCTGACAGCTGACGCTCGCGCATACTCGAGTTCAAAGGCCGCGTGCGGTCACCGACATCGCGACGCGCGACGTGCGATGCGCCGGGTGACTTAGTGCGGCGGGCCCATGTGATCGGACTATCTTCCTAAACTACTAACCTTCACTCGATCGCTTGAAGCAAATGTCTTTTCAGTTCACTTCTACCTAGTTGTGGGATATCTGCTTACGGGTTCCATTCGTGCAAGGATCGTAATGATTTTCCCCTTGAACAGGGTTACAATTTTATTTTGATCTGAACGTTCAAATTTACAAATCAGAAAAATCCAGTTTACTTTGCTTAACCTTGAGGCCCATATCGAAGGTACTTAGATACCTACAGCCGGCAGTGTGGCTGTAAGGCCATAAAAATCCTTTGTAAAGCGCCGCTAAAATAAAGAAAAATAAACATTACAGAGGCGTCAACAGTTTTAATTGTTTGATCGTGAATTTAATAACAGTTTTGTATTATGTCGATAATCTATAGTAAATGAAATAAAGTAAAAGATCGCTGACATCAGCTGTAATTAACTAAAAAATTTTCATCGCATGTACAGTTGCGCCCGTGAATCAATTGAATTTGAACTTTATAACAATGTAATTAAAGTCACACGATGCGTGCTCGTTTATTGCAAGAACTGGATCCTTCATTTAGTAAGTAAACCTAATCAATTTAAAGTGAATAATTAAATTAATTGAATCTAAGAAACCAGTTAAATCTTATTTAAAAGTTAGAAAATGAAAACAGTTTGTAATAAAGCATAAGTACAATTTCCTAACAATTAAAATCAATTGATTTCTGATCTCGTAATTATTCTTTCGTTCATGCGGGGATGTCCCCAATGCGTGTGTCGACGTCCGCGCGGGCTTGTTTGACCTTCATAGTACTTCTTTAGTAAATAATTAATCAGTTCATTCCCGACTCGGTTCGTGAGCGGTTACGTTTTTAATCGATTATTTAATTATTGTTTTGTTAGTTTTAAATTTGTGTTTAGTTATTAGGTATTGTTACGTTTTTAGTGCTGTTTTATTCTTTTTAGTTATAACTTTTTGTTGTTTTAGACAATGCCTGAGGCATACGTGTACAGTGCTCGTGAATACGGCAACATGTTGATGTGTTTAGGAGAAGAATTCTAGGACCAGTGTTTCTACCGCAGCGTCTCAATGGATCAGCATATCTTAATTTTATAAATGGACATTTAAATGATATGCTAGAATGTGTCTGTGGCTGAATTTCGTCGAGCATGGTTCCAGCACGATGGAAGCATGCTCGTTACGCGTCCCGTCCGCGAGCGTCTCACTGAGCTTTTTAATGACTGCTGGATCGGAAGGCTGGGGCCGCACGCCTGGCCGTTCACCCGACTTAACGCCGTTGGACTTCTTTTTATGGGGGTATGTGAAAGAAAGAGTGTTTGATCGGGAATGTGACAGTGCTGATGAAATGCGGGGCAGAATAGTGAGTGTTTTTAATAAACTACGTGAAGAATGTGTTGAGGAATACTGATGCCTCGTGTTCACGGATCGACACAGCGACGGGCCCGGCTTTGTATTGAAATGAATGGAACTCAGTTCGAGCCAAACCTCATAAGGTCGCAAAGGATTTAGACAGGTACGTAAAATGCCTCTGTCAGCTTTTTACAATGGACTACAATTGCGATTTTGAAAGTGATGTTTGTAAATTGGGTATAAATCGGCTCTTTTCGGCGGCGGATTAGCGCGGACGCGGTAGTGCGACGTCACCTTGCGTGTCAGTGACCTCACGTTTCGTACACTATCCAATGCTTGTTTACGAAATATGAAGTCTTGAAAATAATCAATTTAAAGCGAAAGGTTATTGGTATCCGTTTGCATTTAGGTTGTATATAATCTACGTTCTGGCTTCGGAAGCGTTCTCCTTACACCCTGTATAATAACAAATTTAAAAAGTGTTCAGCATAAACAACCGTTAAACACTATTTCGTGGTGGATAATATACGTACAGACGACAGCACAGCAAGCAATCTGTCAGAATTCGTTGGTAGATTTTCAACATTATCGATAAAGTATTTAGGCTCAAGGTTGATTGGGAATACTTGACAGTCTCGGGTAGGTTGACATGTAAAAGACGACAGATGGAAAATGCGAATTTTTTTTAAATTATAAACTTGCGTTTGACCGCAATCCCTCCTGATGGTAACTAGTGACGCAATCGTTGACTGTAAGAGCCTTTTCAGTCTAGCCTTGAAGACACTCAAATTGTAGTCCGACGGAAACACCGCCGCTGGTAAATTGCAGTGCAATTCCCTCGCTCACTCCCCAAAATGCATCCTATAGAACACCAAAAGGCTGGCTACTCTACGCCTGTGCTCTAGACTTTGGAGACCAACTCGAATTAAAACAGGGTCACCAATCAGCCTCTTCGCTCGCCTCTCCACTGAATCCAAAGTGGCCAGGTGGCACTTAGCAGCACCAGCCCAAATGTGGCTGCAGTACTCCACGTGCTTTGTATAATATTAGAAGCATAATGGTAATGACATGGTTTGGATCAAGTTTTAATTGAAGGGCTAACAGAAATCAGCATGAAACTGTGCACCCAGAAGCCGTCGAGGTCTAAGCTTTGTTTGCACACACAATGCACTAGGTTTAGATCGAGTCAAATACAACTTTGTATAAATAGATTTGAGGCAAACAGAGGGGAATGTAGATAGTGTTTATTTGGGCTTCATGATTACCTACGTACCTAATTGTAGATTGCTTGTAATAGCACATTTGTCTCTAAAGAAGGAAAACGACATGTCTACCTATCTATCAACTCGCACTGGGTACGCCTGATGGATGGACCTAGTCCACTCCCTCTCACAGATACGAGATTTGTGTCTCAGCAATGCGAACAATATAGGCTAATTATATTCTATGTAATCTATATTAGTCTACTGGCTTCTGTCCGTGACGTAGTCAACGTCTTTTGGTCGCGGAGGGTCTTCAGATCAATCTCTCTTTGGCGCAGCATCGTTGTTGGGTTTAACATTGCATCACCTCGCTCAACTGCCGTCTTCCTTCCTATTCGCTCAGTTTTTCCGAGTGAAAAGGCTCTTAATAAACTAGCGCGCTTTACCATCAACGATCGCATCACTGCTTACCATCAGGCGGGATTGCGGTCAAGCGCTAGTTTAAAATTATAAAAAAAAACCATCGCGTCGCATCGTATCGCCATCCCGCGCTTTTACTTCGTTTTCGCAATCATTCTTATAAATAAATGTATACCGACAAATCACACAGATTGAGCTAGCTCAAAGTAAGTTTGAGACTTGTGTTATGGGATAATAACTCAACGATACTATTTTTATAATAGATAAAACATCCAAGACCCAGGCCAATCAGGAAAAGATCGTTTTCCATCATGACCTGGCCGGGGTCGAACCCGGGGCCTCCACGTCGCAGGCAGGCGTGTTGACCGCTACTTTGCCCATATTACATGACGTGATATCGGGCAAAGTCATGTGAAATGACGTTAAATATCCTTTAGTCGTTCTCAAGCATTGCTACCAAATACAAAAATACTAATTGGTAGTTTCTGGTACCAGAGAATAATAGTATGTAGAAATAAACGAACGCTTTGGCTGTATTAATAGTTTGTTTTGTATATAAATAACATTTAAGTAACTATAATATTATTTGTTACAGGTACGTACGAGTTCTTCAAAGGAATAGAATGAAAAATGCGTTTATTGGCAACACAATAAAAGGGCAACAAACCGCGTTGCTCTGGGTTGCAGAGAAAGGTAAAATAAGCAACTTCCTCTTCTTCAACCTATAGATGTCCACTGCTCGACAAAGGCCTCCCCAAAGGCATCGGTTTCCCGCGACCTTCACCAGGTAATCGGTCCACCTTGTTGGGGGCCTCCTACGCTGCGTCTTCCAGTACATGGCCGCCACTCCAGAACCTTACTGCCCGATCGGCCATCGGTTCTACGCAATTACAATAAAAAAAACTGTCTGTCTAATCATACATTTTAACAGCAGGCATTTAATTTAATAACCAATGTAAAATTTCAACGGGTGTTTTGAGATCATGTATTACCAACTTAGCTAAGTCTTTTGGGACACAAACAGTTTGGTCTTACGGTTCGATTTTTACTGAAATGTAATTGGTTTTTTCTCCAACAACATGTGTTGCTTCATCCCGGGATTAGAACTATGCCTGATAAATGGAGAAGGGCTCGCCCCTTGTCACCTTGGGACCAATAAGCCAAATACTCTACGATACTGGCTTTGCTTATCTCTGCAGGGATCCTCTGCTAGGCCCTTTTAGATTGTTTGTAATGGTTTTATATGGACGAGACAACATAAACTTACAAAGTTGCAGCTAAAATTGTATATTCTGAGAAGCTGACAAAATAGCAAATGTTAATGCAATTTATTAATATGATGTCACGCTGTCAGTCAAGCGTGAAATGCAAGTCACGCCGGTTTACTCCGCGGCCCCTACACAATGTGTTACTACAGTACGTGGTCTGCGTACACGTCGAGAATGATAAGGAAAACGGCAACATGTTAACCATTTTCACTAATAAACATTGTGTATTGTAAATAAAACTAAAAACTTCCTAGGAGTTTGTAGCTCTACCGAAGTTTGTAATTCAAGAACGATTCGAGTTGGTTTATTTCTACGGGAACTTTAATATTTTTACTTTCGCTTCAACTAAATTTAGTCTGGACTCCTTTACCGTGTTAAATACATAGAAGCAAGAAACTAAATTAGATAATTTTCTATATTTACTATTCATCGAAGTTAAAGTTTGAAAAACATGTCCAATATTGCACTCTCTTGTTGCTTTTCTTGCGTAAATTGCTTCTTAACACACACACACATACGTAACACGTAAGTAATGTGTAATTCTTTACGTTACAATAGGCTAGATTTTAAAGCTAGGACCAATGACTGATTACATGGTGAAGGAAAACATCTTGAGGAAACCTCGACTCTAAGTCTGAAATCGCCAACCCGCAGTGAGCAAGCGTGGTGATTACGCTCAATCCTTCTCTGTATGAGAGGAGACCTGTGCCCAGCAGTGGGACGATAAAAGGTTGATGATGGTGATGACTTTTAAACATGGTACATTAAGGTCTTGTAAATCTGTAGAATATCTTACATGTTTCACCAATATATAACAGCAAGCAAGTAATATTTTGGCTTTGTATATGCTAGTTTTTTACACGATGCTAGGAAAATTTAAGCCATTGCAGTGACGAACTAATTGTAGTGTGTAAAGATTTGATTAGATCCTTGTTTCTTAGGTTACATGAGGCCATAAAAATTAGGAAAGTTAAATTAGTGATAGTACCTAAAAATAGAGTCCCATGCTGTGACAGCACATACCTTATTATCTTTCTTCTTTGTCGTCCTCCGTGGCGCAGCGGTCAACAGGCCTGCCTGTGACGCGGAGGCCCCGGGTTCTATACCCGGCCAGGTCATGATGGAAAACACAAGTCTCGGGCTTACTTTGGGGCTAGCTCAATCTGTGTGATTTGTCCGTATATATTTATTTATTTTGTAAATAGCAGAACTGAAAAGTAAATAGTTTTGTTAACATGAGCTTGCTAACTTACTAACACAAGCTTGAATAACTAACCTTGTGTGACCCGGGCCATAGAATATCCTGATATAAAGTGACTACTTATGAAGTTAATCGTGGGTGTATTTAAAGAATTTAGAATTTCCTCATTAGAGATTGAACTAAAGTGTGTAAACAGCTTAAGAGCGGTCGTTACTTTATACTTGATGAGATCGGGGATGTCCAGTGGTTTGATATATGATATGCAGAGTTGTCGCACATGGTATAAATAACTGTCTGCGGAGCGTTGACCGAACACTGGGTTGCCATTTAATTTATAGAAATTCTTTTGAAAATATTTCTAAATATTGGTCATAATACGTTGCATCAAGAGTTTATTTTTGATCTGTATCCCTCTGACACTCCTCGTGAAGTTAAGTCGATATGGGGACGTCGACCGCTGTAGGAAATTTGATTCATGACTTCCTTTGATACGACGATCTTCTTAACTAATCGTGAACGTAGGAATTCCTTCTTAGAAACAATAAAAAAGATGGATATACATTTTACGAGAACATTCCAAGCTGTCAGAATTTTAATCAAACAATTTATTTAGCGGAATTAATTTCGCCTTCCGAAAAAAAAACCGTTTCCAATGCGGAATGTTCTTCAAATTAACGGTAGGTGCAAGTTTTATTGTGTGTAGGGGAATATTTCTCGTATTCATCCGCGAGGCACCCTCGTCTTTCCGGACTCCATTCTTTATAGCTTCAATATTGTTTCGGGAGGTGTTGCCAGGACAAAATAAATGTTTGTATGGATCCCGCGTTCCGACCGTCGTCTTCGACGTATCCAACAATTTAAGCATTATTGCTTTTCGCAGATATTTTACACAGGGTGAAAGAATTTTATTGTTCTTTTTGTTATTAATGATGTAAACAAAGATGGATTAATCTGCCACGTATCGGAGGTAATACGTTTCTTTAGAATTGTTCTTTGTGGCTTCAGTTCGCTCGTTAATACTTTTTTTTATGGTTCTGTATAATTGAATTCAAGTGTTCGCCAGTCCGCTTACCCTCAGATGTTGGATTGGTTTTAATTGGATTATTGTTCGTACGTAATTTGATTCTTTTGACTTTTCTCGAGTTTTTGAGAATTGGAATTGGAAATGTTCATTTGCAAGTTTCTGGATTTTTATAGTCTTCATTCTTACTTATTCATTTTAAGCAATTTTAAATTCGTTTAACATGAATAGTTACTTGCATACCGAGTCTAACATGTTTTTTTTTTCAATTTCTAACACTAGGAATTTCGTCTTTATCGTGAGTACCGTTTACAGACATTTAAACTCACATACAGCAACTACGAAATCCGGAACAATTACTGGAAAGGTCGTACAAATATTTGTTCCTTACGGTAATTGAAGCAGCCACACGCAGCGCAGCAGTCACTTGCTTAAGCGTGCCTTCAAATATTAGCCTTAGTGTTTTTATATAGGTAGTAAGACATAGAACTATTACGCATTTTATTTGTAGGTTGAGGACAACCTGAGTTCAGTTCCCGGGTTGGGTAGTGTAATTAGGCTTTACAATTCGGAATTTTTCACCAGTAGAATGGTGGTTTGATTATAACTCAAATGTAACTGTCAAAATGTGGGTTTACTATGTAAAGGTAAACTTCTGCATAACGCTTCGGAGATTCTGTATGTAATTTTACTGCCACCAAAAATGTAAAAAAATATTAGTTTATGGAAAAATAAGTTTAATTTCTATTCAACTTCACACATTTTTATAACTTTTTCAATACAAAAACTATTAATCAATTTAATTACAATTAAAATAAAGTCTGGTCTGGTGAAGCTGTACCGAGGACGGGTCGGAGCAGTTGTGTTGCGATGTGTGTCGGGTACGATGCGCCAAATGTTGTTGTGTTGGGAGTTTGGTCGTGGAGGGTCTTCAGATCAATCTCCCTTTGGTGCAGCATCGTTGGTCGTGTTGTTGGGTTTAACATTGCATCACCTCGCTCAATAGCCGTCTTCCTTCCTATTCGCTCAGTTTTTCTGAGTGAATAGGCTCTTAAAAACTAGCGCGCTTTACCATCAACGATCGCATCACTGCTTACCATCAGGCGGGATTGCGGTCAAGCGCTAGTTTATAATTATTAAAAAAAAAAGTAGATATTTGTTCAACTTCAAATAATATCAATTTGAACCATAAATAAAATTTTATAGTAGATTTTTACCCGTCTGTCATCCCACGTTATTATGAGAATTACGCGGCATGACAGACGCCTCAATTAATTGAGGGTAAGTAATGGTTTTAGTGAATCTGATGTCACAGCCACCCATCACTTTTACAACCTACACTTATTTTTCCAAGGTCTAGTTTTAACTGCCGTCCCAAGAGAAATTATGTTTTCGCAGTGTGTAATTAGATGTAGTGTCCTTGATACGAGCATAGGAAGTTCTCTAGTCGCTTTTACGACACCCTCGGGAGAAGATAGGGTGCTCCGAATTTCTTAGCTTTCACACCAACTATGTTGCTCTTGATTTCCGGTGTAACTTGAAGCAGAAGAAAGTTAGAAGTTTAGGATTCTATTTATTTTACACAGTACGGTTTGTGTTCCAGATTTTAATTAAAATGGGAAATTTCAAAGTCCGTTCGCTTTACGAATCACTGAATAGGTTTAGAGCTTAAATAGTTTTAAACTGTATGTGGAAGGTCTGTTGTAGCGTAGCATGGGTAAGCCCTATGTCCTACAATGGACTGTGATATTCTGAGTTAATCGATTGATTGATGTTACAAATATCGTTGTCTTTTTGATTTTCAAACAGTTGGTAGAAACAGAATTATGTTCTAAACGTGTATGTTTATTTAGCCTTTTTGATGCAAGCGGAGATAAGGATTCTTTTTATTAATCATATAGCCGAGCCAAATATAAAAGCCATAGTCAAGTGATGCGCTTACCAAACGAAAAGATTTTCATTTTATTTGTTCCGTAGTTCACGTTTTGCGGAACCCTTATAGGTTCGTCATGTCCCTCATCGGCTTACCTTCCTAAAAGAGTACTAGAAAGTTGGAACTTTCATAATATTTTTTTTTGAGTACACGTTGTGTGGGTGTGATTGTGTTTCTCGCATCTATCCCATAAGTGATTCATAGTGATTGATTTAGCTATCCGTTTACGAAATATTCGAGTTTAAAGCGCATTGATTTGCTAAAACAGACCGCCCCCACTAAAAGCTGTCTCGAAACATCTGGAAAAAGAAAACATACGATTAGTTTTACTTCAAAGTTCATCAGACATATAGTCCACTAGCGGCCGCCAGCGACTTCGTTAGCGTGGAGTTAGTTATGCTCTGCTCCTATTGGTCACAGCGTGATGTTTTATAGCCTAAAGCCTTCCTGGATTAATGGGCTATCCAACGCAAAAATAATTTTTCAAATCGGATCAGTAGTTCCTGAGATTAGCGCGTTCAAACAATCAAACAAACAAACTTTTCAGCTTTATATATTAGTATAGATTTGATAAATTTTGAAGTAAAACTATAACGGCTTAGATAACTGTGTTAGTTCAGGAGTTATAGAGGTTTTACTTGTGAAATATTCTTACTATCGTACTTGTACCAAATATCGTATGTCGAAGCATTACGCTTATACAGAATGGTGCTGACAATACGACAATAAATTAAAACACGAACAATGCTGGTTCATAGGAATAATCCTAAACCATAGAAAAAAACCTAGCATCAAAAATAAAAAAAAATAAAATTTCAAACAAACTAAATCGCATAAAATTGCAAACGGAATAGAACATCCTTTAAAAAACATTGGTTCACTGACAGACTGGCGACAGCGCGATTCTGTATCGACTTGATTTTTTCGCGCCATTATTATTAAAGTTTGGTACCACAGGATGCGGCGCTCATTAAACTGTGAGCGCTTCCTTATCAACATATACATCATGTAGAAAATGTAAAAAATGAAAAATAATTTCCTGTGACTATACTAATGGATATATTTATATGATTTTTTATGGGTAGACTGAGAATGTGTTGAGGTACACGATGTTTAATTTATTGTCGTATTGTCAGCACCACTCTGTATAAGAGCCTTTTTTAAAGCCTAAGAGAGTTTTTATTTATAATTGTGCTTAATTTAGTTTAGTTGTATGATCTTTTTTTTTTTGTTAGGATCTGAAATCATCAAATGACTTCTCCCGTTCTGGGCGGGCGTGTCAGACTTCTACTGACTACAATCCATCCGTGTTTCTTCTCTTACCTGTACGACGGCCAGAGCCACGGTTTCTTGTTTAACCAACCCGCAACCCTGAGCTCTGACCTAGGAGGCATCGGTCTTCGTGGACCCTGTCACGATGTGCTGACATCTCTTAAACACGACGCGCCGTCGACTCGGGCCTGGTCCTTACCGGACGGCGAGCCTAACACTGCTCACCGCCCGCGTTGTATGATCTTCCTTTACGAGTCACAATAAAATAAATTTACCCTTTATTTTTTTCTAAAATTTCGTGCGTTATTACGACTTGCATTTGGTCGGTTTTATTAAAATAAAAAAAAGGCGTGTGGCACTCGGAGACTGCCGCGGTAAAGCTATTGCATAGCCTTTTTTTATCAACTATAACTTGCAATTATAATTATTTATTTATTTTATTTATACAGTAATTTTTCCTTTGTTTTTTTTTTCTTTGATATCAATTCAAGTTTTCTTTCTGTTTTGTAATTTATTTATTTTTTATCAGCAACGTCATCAAAAGAGTGCGAAAAATGGTGACGATTAAGCGACTAAACTATATTCAATGTTTTCTGTTCGACTTTGATAAAGAGATAGAAAGAAGCTAAGCAATAGCTTAAAAATGACGTCATGTTCGTTATCACACCCATGTCAGAATGTCATGAAATATGATGTCGGCCATCTTGGATTTCAAAAATGAAATCATTTTCGTGATCAGCACCCTGAGTTTTGGCGGGAAAGTCAAGCTGAGTGTCACGCTCGTTTTTCATTGCACTTTTAAAATTATTTATAGTGTTATTTACTAAATAAAAGTGCGTGATTTATGTAGTAAAAAGTGCATTTAGTAAATAGTTCATAAAGAACAGTGAAATATCGCTGCATAGTGGCCACATCATGACTTTGTCCCAAACCTCACTCGTAAGACGGGTCACGCGGCCGTCTTTTTCGACATGAATAATTCATAATTACGTGGCATTGGCTAAATGCACAAACCGTGCGAAGCCAAAAAATAAAGAAATAAAGAAAAAACCCATGAAATCTATTATATTATCACTCGAGTCAGTAAGCATGTAAAATGAGAAAACTAACATAGAACGATCCGTGTGAGAACTAAACGATCACTATTACACAACAACACTGATACCTTTGAGAAAGCGGACTTCCTCTACAATAGGGCAATTCCTCCGTAAGGTCTGTCTATGCTATTACTTATAATCTCTGTCATTGTGTGCTGTTTCGGTGCAATCGCAAGACCGGCCGGGCACTGAGGGGCAGGCAAGACAGCTATAGTATCCTTATGACTTCACCAACTGGTATTTCGTTGACTCGGAAACGGCGTACAGGGAGCACCACGAAATATACTCAAAGACTCCGAGGTTCTTTTTCAATATACCCCACTGTTTTGTCGTGGAGGCCTAGTGGTTAAAACACCAGCCTCTCAAGTATGAGTGCGCGGGTTCGATTCCAGGTCAGGCAAGTACCAATGTAACTTTTCTAAAGTTATATGTACTTTCTAAGTATATCTTGGACACCAATGACTGAAGGCAAAGGAAAACATCTTGAGGAAACCTGGGCTTTATAAGTCTGAAATCGCCAACCCGCACTGAGCAAGCGTGGTGATTACGCTCAATCCTTCTCTGTATGAGAGGAGATCTGTGCCCAGCAGTGGGACGATAAAAAGGTTGTTGATGATGAACGGCGTCGGTGTCGAATTATTTGTTATCAATTTAATATTTTCGAGCTGATCTTTAGTAACATAATCACTTCTGATTGCGTTAACATCTGACCGTAGAATTAATAAATCCTTCATCAACTTCTTTACGTACGTTCTACGTAGTCAAAGCAAACTGGTGGCAATTTGTGAAGGTCATATGCCACAAAAACTGGGATTGTTCGGGATCCGTGATTTTAAACACCGTAATCGTATATTTTAGGTCTTTCTGCTTTTTGTTCTTACGCCTCGATACGTGTTTTTGTCTTGTCTTCGTAGAAACAAACAATAACTTTTTTGCCTCATCAATGTCTTCCTCAGAAAAAGCCGACGAGCATATTTTTATTAAACTTTCGTTCTTTCGTTTCGGAGATAACAATATTACAACTCGTACACTTAAATGTACTCGTATTAACATTGTTCACCGACATCTTTCTGTAATATTTTATTTAATAAAAACTTCAACTTCAACTCTTGATCTGGTCCCTGTGGATAGATACCACAATTTTGCCAATAACACGTGTAACAAATTATAGAAATTCTTTAAAAAAATTATTCACAATAATGGCGGATATCGCCAATAACAGTTGAAAAAACGGCCGCGTAAGCACTTTTTACTCTATAAAATTACGCGCTTTTTTTTAAATAATTTAAAAGTCCAATGAAAAATTAGCGTGACATTCATTTTTTTCTTTTTTTTGCTTTTCCGTTAAAAAAAAGCTATTTTATAAAAACACTACTAAATTAATTTGAATAAAAGTACTTAATAATTAATTTTATGAAAAGTTTTTAAGGTAGCCATGACAACGTCGATGACGTCTATGACATATCTCTATAGAAGACCTATTACAGAGAGAAAATTAATCGCAAGTTTAGCACATCGCGACTATCAGTAACATGGCAAGTGTTTAGAACTGAGTTCGCGCCCTGCAATATGCTTGCTCTTTTTGAAAATCTATAAATTGTTTTCAAAAGATGTAGTCGCACGCACACAAACATACCGTGCCGAAGACTGCCGAACTGAAACGACGTTAGACGATGTACGGCCTTCAAGCCACACCTCCTTGCCCGTCGGAGTGGGGAGCGTGAGGTTTTTTCGTTACGGAATTTCTGGATTCGGTCCCCGCGCTCAAGGCCCGCGATAGAAGCTATGCAATAGCTTAATTACGTTTTTATTACCTTCTGGTTAAAATACACCTATATTTACGTAGCGTCCACAGCGCTTATTCGTTCCGAGGAAAAACGTTGCAACCACCACATGCATGAACACAAACAAAACGTTTTCCCCAAACAAAGCATTCTACAGCAATTTATCATTCAGTTGTTCATTCCCATTTTCCCTCGGCTCGCTTTATGTTGCATCAATATTTAAAGAATTCTTTATCACGTAGCCGGAACTAGGCGAAAAGTACATACATATATTATATTTAGGCGAGAAGCGAAGGTGTAATTTTTTCCCTGGGGCTTAGATAAAGGGACTAACAACCCCTCAATAACGGCCCCACAGACATGGCAACCCTGTGAAATAAATCAAGTTGAATAACAGCAACGCCACAAAAAGTTCATTTCAATTTGGAATTTACAAGAATTTGCATTTTGGCACGTAAATGAGTTGTTCTACTAGGAACGGAGGACGCCTCCTAAGACCAGCCTTTTAATTAAGTTGTTTTCTTTACTACCTTATTGTTATTCTCATAGAGGTAGTTAGTGTTAACGAAAAAAACAAAAAACTTATTTAACGTCCGACTAGATCCTAATGGCTTTAGGTATAGATGGCTTCGTTAAATTGGACCAATTTTTGCTAGTATACTATTTAGTTTCCTGTATACAATGTCTAGGGTAATTCCGGGATAGATGGCCGTACGGGAGAGTTGGCCACTGCCTAAAAATTGTACAAAGAATCGCTAGATGGCATAACTGTGTACTAAGTTTGCTTGCCGAGGTGCGTAAGAACAACCGTACGCCAAAAGATCTTCCAAAAATAAATTAAAATGTGAGTAAAATCTTAATGTTTGATTTGACTAATGCTAATTCTTTTTTTAGAGTTTATGTACGAAGTTGTGGTCATATTAGTTTTCAAAAATAACATTTTTTTTAATTATTTTTACCAGATAATGAACCGGGCTACATTATTACCTCAAAACTACGGCCTGGTTTGGCACTTTTTTTTTACGTGGATGGCATGGCCATCTCTCCCGGATGATTAGGAGAGATGGCCTCAGTTTGGCAGTGTCAGATGGCCGTATGATTGTAGGGGATAAATTTTAATATTTTTTTTGGTTTTCGTTATTTTCTGTCTCCGATTCCTGAAAGGTTACAAGAGGTACGCAAACGAGCGAAGCATGTTGGCAAAGAACTAATTTCTGAGAAACATATTCATGAAAGAAAGTCTAAAGAAGAGGCTTAACTGCTCAAGGAACAAAAAAAGATTAAGAAGGAACAAGAAAGTAAGAAAAAAATACAAATAAAGGAAAATATCAAGACTAAGAAAGTAAAAAAGACTGCTGATAGCACTAAGATGGCTGACAACACAAAAAATAAATTACCTCTTAAAAGAAAATCGACTAGGAAAATATCTCAAAAAAGCAGCGATGACGAAGAAGAAGAGAGTTTTAAATCATAGAGATGAAGAGAGCGATATGAAAGAAGAAGACAATTGTGTAGACTGTGGAGAAAATTATTACCAAACACAGCTAATTGAAGATTGGATTCAATGTGCCATTTGTTTTCTTTGGGTACATGAGAATTGCACAGAATTTGATACCATGTGCTCTAAATGCGGTGGATGCAAAAAAGTGAGATGGCACAAAATAAAGCTGTGTTAAAAATAAAAAAGTGAGATGTAGTACTGGCCATCTTACCCGTCCTACTATGGCCATCTCACCCTTAGTAGCCGGGAGAGATGGCCAGAGCTGTTTTTTTTTCAAAGTTAGTTTTAAGGTTGATCTCTTTAAAAAATATCAATATCATATGTCACTTCCATAAGTTGAATGTTCAGAGTTTAATTAAAAGTACTGATTATCATTATGCATATTGTAGTTTAATTTTTAGTGGGCTTCAAAAAAACAATGGCCATCTATCCCGGCTTTACCCTATATCTTGGACACCAATGACTGATTAAAAGATGAAGGAAAACATCTTGAGGAAACCTGGACTTTAAGTCTGAAATCGACAACCCGCATTGAGCAAGCGTGGTGATTACGTTCAATCCTTCCCTGTATGAGAGGAGACCTGTGCCCAGCAGTGGGACAATAAAAAAGGTTGATGATGATACAATGTCTTATGGCCATCGTGGGTTGTTCGGAAAGAGAAACCGTGGTCTCTAGCGTACAGGCAAATGGAGGTACATGGGTGAGATTTGGTCAGTAAAAGTCTGACACGCCCTTTCGGCTCCGTCCAGGGCGGAAGAGTACATTTGATATTTTTAGTAAAAAAATATCCGTTTGGCCTCGTATAGAATTATTTGTTACGTTTTTATACACATTTTTAACTGTGTTTAATTAAGTTTAGTTTTATGGTCTTGTATGAATCACAATATTTTTTTTCTTTCGTGGCTCATTAGCAGCGGCCCCGACTTATGAGCTGTAGTCCGTAAATTCGAACCTAAGTAGGCACTTTACTCTGTAAGATTTATTTCAGCACCATTGCTCTGAAAACGAAAGGAAACATATCCTAGGACCAAAAAAAAAATCGAAGCTGTGACATCCACAAAAACCATTATGCATTTCCCCTATTCCCTCTTTCGGAGGTCTATTTCCCAGTAGTGGAACTTCAACGGCTGTTTATACTATAAGGGTATTAGGTTAGTGTATATTTAAGTTTATATTTAGTTAGTACAGTATCCAATATAGAATATGTAATAAAAATAGAAAACCGCTTATTTTATTGGTAATGTATTCCACGAATATATTAAGGTCTCCAAGGCACCTTCAAAGGGAAAACAAAACCCTTTCAAGATCCTCTAAGAAACCCGCTTTAATAGCTCAGCGTGAGATTACGTTTCGTGAGCTTAATGTAATATAAAACCGGGTTATAGAGAAGGACTCAATAAAAACATTATTATGAAAACCAATTTACGCAGTGTCGGCTGCCGTCTCCAGTTCACTATTAAGAAATTATGGATCGTCCCGCAAAACTTTCTCAATAACATCACCAAGGAAATTTTCAATTATTAACTTTATCCGCAAATCGGTATGGAACTGCATAGTTTTTACAGAATTATAGATATCAAATAATATGAAAAGAGGAAAGCACCAACGCGGCTACTAGGACCATTTTTTCCGTAACAACTTAAGCACTTGTTCTTTCAATCCTATTTGTCCGGCCCTTTGAGGCTCCGATACCTTTTATTTCCAAGGACTGACTATATGCCAGTTGGGTTGTTTTAAAACTTGTGAGAACGTTAAGTAATCCTAAGTAATACGAATTTGGACAGTTGTTTGTCGTCCCCTATAATCTTTTAGAAGGGAATTAAGAGTAGAATGAACTAAAGGAAAACACCAAATGCCAATAAGGGATCAAAGGTTGATAAACAGGGTTTCGAAATACTAATTTTAATTTTTATTTAATTTAGAAAAATCACAAGCTGTATATAAAGCTGGGTAATTTGGTCCCAACGGCCTTATAAATGTGTTTGGCTCTAGCAACCTTTGGAGGATCATTCCTTAATCACCACATTTGGCAGACAGATTAGCGATACAGCATGATCAGTATTCTGAAGGAACCTGCTAATCCCCTTGGCATAATCCCGTAGGCGTGCTTTATGATACTCAAAATGAAAGACGGTGGATTATCTTTTGTCGAGGTCTTCACATTACCAAGAAGCTAAAAAAGAAGTGCTTGCAAATTAATTTTTGCATCTTCGTTGGAAATACTTCCATTTTTCCTAAACTAATTAGTTTTGAAGCTAAAGCTTGGGTGCATTGCGGGATTTCTGTTGAGAACTGTTTGTTTCGTAGGAATTATTTATCTCTATCTTTGTATGTATGTCTGTTTGTGAAGTTTAAATGCAAATGACGACAAAATAGCACAGAGTCAACATTCAAAGTGCATGTGGGTTGCATGGAGTAATGTTATCTAACTTATTGAATCTCGGCTCAAGGTAAACTTTATTCTAATTAGAATCATTGTTTAATTTACGTTTAATTATATAAATGGACTGAAATCTTGTTGTTCTTAAATCTGTTGTTGAGAATTGGGTTACACACGACAATGCAGCCGTCGATGTACCTAATCTAGATAGAGGAATTGTGTAAAACGAAATTGCAAAATAAAAGGTTTTGTGTTTTTTGTTTTTTTTTTTCTTTGAAACGCAATGGAGCATGGACGAAATTAATTGCAAACCTTTGTAACGAAATAAGTGGATTTGAGACAAATTAACTTTTAACAGTAACAGACACTATTGCCGTCATATGTATTTGTAGAAATAGATAGTGAATTCTTTGTTCACAATCTGAATCAATTTTAAGTTCAGTACGTCTTTTTGTTTCATTAAGAAAAGCACAGGAGATAAATATTATTCCTGTCAAATTAGTTAGCGCCTGACGTTAATTTAGTTATTTTAAGACGTCATATTTTTAATCTCGTCTAAGCTTGTTATGGAGTATCATAATTTGATACGATTAAAGTAATATACTTTTATCTTCTAACCTTTTCTTTTCGATCTATATTATGATCTACCAACCCACCCTGGGTTCGTATTATGTCTTAGTTCCCTTTGAAGAGCTGACGCCCTGGTCTTAGTAGTTGGGACATTATAAGCTGATTATGAAACAAATCAGGAACGAATAGTACGTACGGTGAAGGAAAACATCCTGAGGAAACCGGCATGTACTAGAGCCAAAAAAGATTTTTTTTTTTTTTATTAATTATAAACTAGCTCTTGACCGCAAACCCGCCTGATGGTAAGCAGTGATGCGATCGTTGATGGTAAAGCGCGCTAGTTTATTAACAGCCTATTCAGTCAGAAAAACTGAGCGAATAAGAAGGAAGACGGCAGTTGAGCGAGGTGATGCAATGTTAAACCCAACAATACGACCAACGATGCTGCGCCAAAGGAAGATTGATCCGAAGACCTTCCACGACCAAACTCCCAACACAACATTTGGCGCATCGGACCCGGCACACATCGCAACACAACTGCTCAGACCCGTCCTCCATACGGCTTCACCAGACATCATGCCGGAACACGACAAATCTTTGGCGGCAAGACTTTGTCTGGTGGGTGGTAACTTCCGCCGGCGGCCGATGTTATGGCCTACCACCGAGAAAGACAAGACATGTGACATCTAAGACATGATGTGTGATATCTAAGACATGTAACATCTACCTACCCGCACTGGGCCAGCGAGGTAGATTATAGTCCAGTCCCTCTCATTGAGGGGAGGTCTGCGTCCCCACAACTGTGGGTTCACTATAGGTGGATTATGATGACAGTATGTACCTAACAATGGGCCTTATACGAAGGCTCAAAGTCACTCAAAGGGCAATGGAGAGGGCTATGCTTGGGGTTTCACTGCGCGATCGAATCAGGAATGAGGAGATCCGCAGAAGAACGAGAGTAACCGACATAGCCCGAAGAATTGCAAAACTAAAGTGGCAGTGGGCTGGACACATTGCCCGTAGGACCGATGCCCGATGGGGCTGACGGGTTCTCGAGTGGCGACCACGCACCGGAAGATGTAGCGTGGGTAGGCCCCTGACAAGGTGGACGGACGACCTGGTGAAGGTCACGGGAAACCGCTGGATGCGGGAGGCGCAGGACCGGTCGTCGTGGAGAACCTTGGGACGTCTTTCGGCTGAAATGATGTTTTTTTTTTTTTTAATATAATTCATAAAACTGGTGTACAATCATGCATACAAAAAATTAATCATAACATAATACATCTGATTGACTCCTACTAGATGTGAATCTAACATGCACAGGTAAAATACACTACTTAGGTGCTGTTAATAAAAAACCTACAAATTGATAAAAATTTGAGAACAAAAATAAAATAAACAAAAATAAAATAAATAAAAAATAAGATAAGATCTCAGAAAGAAAACTAAATAATCACAACATTAAATTTTTGAGTTTAGCTTTCATTGAGGCTATAGAACCAGCAAAGACATCCACATCACCACTAATAGAGTTGGCAAAAGGAAGCATGCGGCTTATGGGAGAAGAGTTGCCTATATTAGTTCGACTGTGAGGCAGGGCGAATGTTCTTCGGTTAATTAAGCGGCTACCACTATGAGGGACGCTAATTTTCACTTCTTCTAATATTTTGGCAGAATCTACTAAACCATTGAGCAATGATGATGATGATGATGTACCATCGTCGTATGGTTCCCTGGAATCAAAGCTACGTAGCATAAATTGACGATTCCCTTCAACACAGAGCACACAAATCTAAAGATAATATCAACAAACACTCAATTCGAGTTTATATTCGTAGATATGAGTTAACAGATGCGCCACTTTGTAAGATAAACATACGACGCTTAGGCGATTATCTCAAAATGCGAATACGTAAACAACACCGCGTGAAATGTTAGCAGTATCTAATATTGTGGTCCTGCAGGGTTTTAATATGTAGAATTTCCAATCAAATGAATAACCATGTCGGTTAGGCACTCTTGTTCTTCTGCGGATCCCCGCATTTCTGATTTGATTATGCAGTGAAACCCCAAGCATAGCCCGAAGAATTGCAACACTTAAATAGCAGTGGGCCGGGTACATTTCCCGGTTAGGCCGTAGGACGACCTGGTGTAGGTCATGGGAAACCGCTGAATGCGGGAGGCGCAAGACCGGTCGTCATGGAGATCTTTGGGGAAGGCCTATGTCCAGCAGTGGACGTCTTTCGGCTGAAATGATGATGATAATGAATAACCATAAGATATATTTTTGTTCACTTCCTCTCTCCTTAAACAATCCACATTATATTTTATGCTCTTGTTTTATGTTTATTATTTACTAGCGGCCGCCAGCGACTTCGTTCGCGTGGTTTAGTTTTGCTCCGCTCCTATTGGTCGCAGCGTGATGTTATATAGCCTAAAGCCTCCCTGGATGAATGGGCTATCCAACGCAACAAGAATTTTTCAAATCGGTCCCGTAGTTCCTGAGATTAGCGCGTTCAAACAAACAAACTCTTCAGCTTTATATATTAGTTTATATATTTATATGTATGTTAATTTATTGTATAATGTCACCACCGACTACTCACAACATTTGTCTCTCCTTTCTCTTGTAATCCATGAAAAGGTCGTATTTAAAAGGTCGCTTTTATTGATAAGACCATCGATTGTGTTACCCGTTTTAAAATTTATATATGTACGAAGATTCCACCCCGTGGGAAAATCCTGGTTTTGAAAGAGTAACACAGATACATCCATTTAACTTATATATATGACGACGTCAGCGACGGTGTAGCGATAGCGTCGTCAGCATCGTCAGAAATTATTTTTAATCAAATATTTAAAATAATGTCAGGACTTAAGTAAAAGATCCCAAAGCCTAGAGCACAGGCGTAGAGTAGCCAGCCTTTCGGTGTTCTGTAGGATTCATTTTGATGAGTGTGCGAGGGAATTGCATGATTTAGTTCCCCCATCTCCGTTCCACCGTCGGACGACCCATCGCACAGCGTGCAAAAAAAGATAGTTGACAATTGAGAGCCTCTATAAGGGGTTGTTGATGTCGAGCTCTGTTCGCTGTGGTGGTAAGGGCTCCATTTCGAAGGTGGTGTTTTGAATTAAAGCATGAACTGTAAATATATCCCCCAATCTTGACAATAACAATTTAAATAGGCAAACCGACAGTTTCGCTCCAGAGAAGTACCCTGATCCGCGCCTTTTTTTTAATAATTATAAACTAGTGCTTAACCGCAATCCCGCCTGATGGTAAGCAGTGATGCAATCGTTGATGGTAAAGCGCGCTAGTTTATTTAGCCTATTCACTAAAAAAAACTTAGTAAATAGGAAGGAAGACGGCAGTTGAGCGAGGTGATGCAAAGTTAAACTCAACAACACGACCAACAATGCTGCGCCACAGGGAGATTGACCTGAAGATCCTCCACGACCAAACTCCCGACACAACAACATTTGGCGCATCATACCCGGCACACACCGCAACACAACTGCTCAGACCCGTCCTCTGTACGGCTTCACAAGACATCATGCCGGAACACGACGAATCGCTTGGCGGCAAAACTTTGTCTGGTGGGTGGTAATTTCTGCCGGCAGCCGATGCTACGGCCTACCACCGAGTAGCGACAGTATGTATGCTAGCTACCTCCAAGCGAAGTCACCGTTTGATAATCCCCACTTCCCGAAACGACTCTGTACACGTGCCGCCATTACAACACAATGTCACAGCGTTTTCCCCACTGTTATGTAAGTCAAATGTGCAACTTATTAAAATAATATCGTTATCCATGACACATATTGACACATATATCCATCCAAACAAAATTTCGCTTTTACCATATTATAATAGGAAGGGGATATTTTGTAATTTATATGGTGTACTTATTGAAGAGAATTTGAAGAGAATTCTAATTTATTTGATGCTTCAATTTCCGATAAACAGCGACGTTCTAATTTTCTGCCTACGCAAAAGAGACAGTAGGTATTGTGTTAGAGCGAAATCTATTTTCGGATCACTATGTTTAAATATTAAATAATATCCATTACTAAATTAAATATAACTGAAAATATTCAAGTTCAGATATAATAAGTAGGCGTTTGCTTCCGAAACGATAAACAGATTTTTGACAATGAAACTAGTGAATTTGCGTATCACACAACCCGGACATACATAGTATTGAATTTTTAAAATGGGTCTGCGTCCATTTAGAAAATTCAAAAGTTTTCTTTGCGTCCTTTTCGTTGTCGGTCAGAATAGTGTTTCAAATATATGAAGCAATGGAGTATGAATAACAAAACAATTAAAATTTAGGCTCATTTGTAGTTGGCGTTGAATGATGGAACCGAGGCAAGTGAACAAATGCTATAGCAACATTCGGATATTGCTAAGGTAAATGAAGTGGAAACTAGATCTAGGTACGAAATACATCCCAATGAATTCTTTATTTAAAAAAAAGTCTAGCAAAAATAAAAAGTTTTTGTCGTTTATTTTTGCTTAACTTTATAGCGGTTGTAATAAAGAATTCATCGGGATACTGAGATATCTTTCCTTTATGCTGCGAAACTTATCTTTCAAGCAAACGATTTAGCTGCTTCTCCATTGAAACTACAAAAATATTTTATGCAACTCTTTCTTTCTTTCTTTCTTGTATGTCTTCGCACGGTTTGTGTATTTAGCCAATGTCATGTAATGAATTTCTCATGTCAAAAAAGTCGGCCGCGTGACCCGTCTTACGATGGAGGTTTGAGACAAAGTCATGATGTGGCCAATATGCTGCGATATTTCACTGTTCTTTATGAATTATTTACTGAATGCACTTTATAATACATAAATCACGCACTTTTATTTAGTAAACAACACTATAAATAATTTTAAAAGTCCAATGAAAAATGAGCGTGACACTCAGCTTGCAGCACTTATTTTTTGTATATAGGAACCCCGAAACACGTGTCCGGTATTTTTAAATAAAGAACCTATGTACAAAATTTCAAAAAGATATAATGATAAATCACAAAGTTGCAGCTGTCCAACTGTCACGCTTAGTACCACGATCTGCTGTGAATTGTGTTGTGAACTCGGTAACCACACTGCAACAATTTGTGTAAAATTGATTGTTTCGAATTGATTCATTTCCTTATTCTGAACAAACAAAATTTTGTACCGTGCTGCCAATATACGCGGGTCCTTGTGAATTTGAAATGAGACTATTCGAAACAAGCGTGACGTGGTCACGAAGCAATGTATGTAAGGAAAATTAGGCGCCGTTAAACACGTTCTAATTGACGGTCCGTTGGCGTGGCGGTGGGCAAACCTTACAGTCTTACTCAAAGTCGAATAGTAGTTCCGTTGAAATGTTTTCTCCTCATAATGCTTCAAAGTCAATAGTGACCTACTTCATACGAAATCTTTCAATTCCACATGAACTGGAACGCTGTGTCGCTGTTTATGATCGTAACCTCAATTTTTGCTGCGATTTTCAAGAGTAGAGTTTTCAAAAAGATCGGAATGTATTGATGGTTTATTGGTTTCTTTTCTTTGTAATTTTTATTCAGGAAACCTTGAATAGATATTACAAGTGATTATTGCGGGACTTTTAATGTCTTATAGTTTTTCTACATTATTCAACATTTATCTAGAATCTAAGCTTTGAAAGTTTGGTAGCTGTTGCTGTTCATGTTTCAGAACTGCGACTGAAAAGAAATTATTTTTACAAATACATATAATATATGTTCTTCTCTTTCTTGTTACTTAATGTAATTCCAATTCATCATCATCATTTCAGCCGAAAGACGTCCACTGCTGGACATAGGCATCCCCCAAGGTTCTCTACGACGACCGGTCCTGCGCCTCCGGCATCCAGCGGTTTCCCGCGACCTTCACCAGGTCATGTTGGTTCACCTTGTCCGGTGCGTGGTCGCCACTCGAGAACCCGCCGGCCCCATCGGGCATCGGTTCTACGGGCAATGTGCCCAGCCCACTGCCACTTTAGTTTTGCAATTCTTCGGGCTATGCCGGTTACTCTCGTTCTTCTGCGGATCTCCTCATTCCTGATTCGATCGCGCAGTGAGACTTCAAGCATAGCCCTCTCCATTGCCCTTTGAGTGACTTTAAGCCTTCTTATAAGGCCCATTCAAATTGTCAGATATAAAACTGTAAAAAAATAATTCCACTGCGCTAGCAGAACTTACTCAGTAACAATGTGTAGTATTGGGATCACCAAGATACAGGCTGTACCTAGTTTGGAACCCACTGTTAATTAGTACTAAATAAAAAGCTGTTCTGCTGTGTTAACTGCATGCTATTTAGTCCTTGTATTTTTAACCCAGTGTAAGCATAATAAATAATAGTTTTTTTTTATATAGTTTTCCTAAAAAGTAACATTGGCTAAGTAATATAAATTGATAGCTTCAGGAACTTAGAGAAAAAAAATCGTATACAGGTTGGCAGAGATCAATATCTCTGCCAACCTGTATACGATTTTTTTTCATTGTATTTCATTTTTTTTTTTTCATTTGTTGAATTAATGGTAACGGTTTATCTCAATAGATAAACCGTTACCATTAATTCAACAAATGATTTAATACCGGAGAAGACTATTATAAAAAAAAAATCTGACAAAGAGAATTGCACTACCTCATCCGCCGAACACCATCCCAAGTGTGTTGAAGTAGACTTCTAGTCAAATCGAATGCAACTGGATATCCGTATTTTACATGGAGCAACTCGCATATCTAACCTCTGCAACCCAGTTTTTGGGTATTGCAACGTTCGTCGTTACGAGTCGTTCTGACGACACGTTAGAATGTCAAAAATCAACGAACGAAGATAACGTGCTTTCAGACTCACAGAGGGTCTTGTTATGTAAAAATGGTCACCCATTCACGGACCAACCGCGTCAAGCATAGCTTAACCTGACCGATCTAACCGTATGGCTGTCGTTGCAACCTACGCGAGCAAAATAGAACAAAGCTTTTATTTAAAACTAACAGTTAATTACAGCGGAGAAAGTTTCGAAAAGTCATGCGCGTCGAAGTTCGAGACACCCTGTTTACCTTCTATCAGCACCTCACTCGTATACAAGAAATGACATTCAAATACCCAGTAAAAAGGAAAAACTTTTCAGTTTATTTTTGTATTTCCGTTGTAAACTTGCTAAAGTCTGATGAATAAACTTTCTATTGCTTCACTTGGCCGGGCTACCTTGCCTGACATGAATGACGTCACCGTGTTAAACTCAATTTAAAGTTCTACTGTCAAACTTGAAGCTGTGCTTAGTTGCAGATAAATAATATCGTGGCTTTTATATTTAGAGTGAAATTTTATATGTGATAAGATACACCTTCAACTTCTTGCTTTTATTTAGAAATTGCCAGTGCTACCTTCGGCTATTGAAATTTGGTGGAAATCAACTTAAGGCAGCTTGATTTTTTAAATCGTTATTTTCGCCAGGGAAGCACCCACACATGTCAATGTTAAAAGCGTGTTAATAAAGTACTGATTTATTGGTGTGGCAGCCCAGTGGCAACTGCCTTGAATTATAAGTTCTCAATTATTTTTTGCATATAATTCTTTATTTTGTAATGAAATATGGTATTCAACATATGTATATATGGGGACGTTAGGCTGAACTTCCGGATAGTTGAGGTGTGTTCTCATCCACATGAGCATCCATCGTGAGCAGTATTTCGGGAAAATGGGAGGAAGATGTTGAAAAATAACTCTAGTGTGATGTTCGATTCTTATTATTTTAATTGTACAGACACCTAAATCAATTTATTATAAAAAGATTACATGATAATCTCAGATTAAAACAGATAAGAGCCACTTTGTTTAAGAATGACCATCACGCTCAAATGAAATTTGAGCAGGGGATGCCCGCCTTAACGGTCGCTCGCTATGGCAAACGCAACTCCAGTCGGTGTTACCCGCTTTTAATAAAAATCATAATTTATCCGAATATAATTCTTTATTGCGATCAATTAATCGACTTCAAAAAAATAGTAGAGTAATATACGAACAATTGATAATGATACAAAACAAATCACAATGAAAAATCATAAGGCAAGGTAACGTGATTTAAAAAGATAACAGAGTGGTGTAACAATAAACACTACATTATTTGGGACCATTGAAATTTATGGTCGGTTATTAAAAAACATATTACATAGCTGTTCCATACATTATGATCTCACATATTGTAGCGTCTATGTAGCAGATAGCAAACAAAGAATTTGTTTGCTTTTGATAACCAACGAAAAATTTTTTTTTCGTGTCAGTTAGAGCGTAAATGTATCTGCATTTATTTCTAACCAAAATAATTCCCCTAAAACAACAGGTTTAAAGCAATGAATAACAAATTAAACAATTTCAAAAATAAACAAAGTAGTTCCAAATTACTTACATGGGTAGCAAATACCCCAAAAACAAACAACAACATTGGATCATAATAACGCGTGCAGAAAACAAAAAGCAGGATTTTGGAGTACCAACTTCAGAAAAATTAAATCTCTCTCGCGGTTTTAAAGTCGTGCAATGAAATTAAGTATGTGGCTCACTCTGGAGCGTCTGTGACCTAGTTTCAGAACTGGAAATTGCTTTACACATATTTATTACCAGACACGTCAATATAATTGTGATGTAAAGCTTAATTGAGGGAGATCGTGGCTAAGTAATGATAGCTTCACGAGTTGATCGATTAGGTCAAGTGACGTTTACTAAGTGTTCGTCAATGAATGGCTGATCATCTTCACATATCTATGTTCTACAGTAAGCACGTTTAGACTTTTTACCCGATTATCACGCATTGTTAGATTAAAATAGAATATAATACTCTTTATTTTGTTATCGTTAACCATTTTATCGTCCTACCGCTGGGCAAATGTCCCCTCTTATACAGAGAAGGATTGAGCGTAATCATCACGCTTGCTCAATGCGGGTTGGCGATTTCAGACTTAAAGTCCAGGTTTCCTCAAGATGTTTTCCTTCACCTTGCATGATTATGTATACCATATAAATTACAGAAGATGAAGAAGATTTTATAATGGACGGTCTTATTGCTAAGTGAAAGATACAGACAAGTTATGAATGGAATGCCAAGGGGAAGGAGAAATAAATACTAAATAGTGTAGGTAGTCTCCGGTGTATTAAGCCTAATAGTCTAGAAATTAATACAGTGACCCACTCAGTACCCCTCCTAGTACAGGTACCTGATTAGTACAGTTGGGCAATACTATACCCCTTTAACCAGTTAGAATAGAATATAATACTCATTATTGTGTACAACATATAGATTACAGAACATGAGTATAAAGATTTTACAAAGGCGGTATTATCGTTAAGAGCAATCTTTTACAGACAACCTTTGGCAACTAGTTGTTAGGCATGGAGCGTATTACAACATAATTTTTTGTTTATACGAAACCCGAAACACGTGTCCAGTATTTTTAAGTAAAGAATCAATGAACAAAATTTTAAAAAGATATCCTAAAAAACACACCAAAAATATGGTCCACGCTCCGAACAATAGTACACGCTCCGCTCGGGCGGGCGACCGGTGCGTTGACCTCTGGCGTCAGCTCTTTTGGTTTCATCCGCAGTGCTATAATCTATCGTAAGCTACGTGGCGCGCTCGGTAACCACACTGCAACAATTTCTAATTGTATTTGGGAAAAATATAACATTGTGTAAAAATGATTGGAATCGATTCAGTTGCTTATTCTGAAGAAACTGTATTCAGGTTATGCATTAACAAAAAATAACTTTGTATATGGCGTGAGATTGGAAGTCGAACCCAACCTATGTAGTTAACAAAGACGCTGATAAAGAGTCTAATTGCTGGGATATAAATAATCGTTAACCCTGCAATCTTTGGCTCGTGGACATACGCCAGCAGCATCAAATGACGACGTATCATTTTACGATACTGGCGAATGATGCTCTTAAGCTTTGGCCAGTAAATGACTGCCGACTGAGGACTATTTCGGTCGATACTTAGCCCTGTATCGACCGAAACCGTGGCGCTCAGAGATCGAAGTTGCCGACCAAATTTCTATCACTACTCCGGTTTAAGTAGTGTGACCGCAGGTCATAAAATTATTTATTTTGGCACGTATGTGGCAGCTGAATAGGTTAGTTGACTAAAAAAAACTAATTAGTCCGTCAGTCAGATTACCAAAAAACACTAGACACGTATTTTTTCTTTTTCACGACGCAGTGTGTTGAAAACTCGTGTGACGTCACTGCACGCTACACTTTTTAGCGAGCAGTGACGTCACCAGCCACCACTCCTGATCTTTGATGCCTTTTATATTTGTTAATATTTACTGATTTGATAAAACAAAATATACTTATCCAATGTTTTTCTATAATCTGAATGACGGACTAAATAGAATCAATTTTTTTTTACCCAGGAAACATTCCTATTGTCACACAGTTTTGTTACTTTATGATGATTGATAATTATGAAAGAGAAAGAGGTCAATCGTCGAATCCAACTCGGCTGGGCTGCTTTCGGGAAGCTACGTAGAATCTTCTCGTCCGAAATACCGCAATGTCTCAAGACAAAAGTCTTCGACCAGTGTGTGTTGCCAGTGATGAATTATGGAATTGAGACGTGGTCGCTAACAATGGGCCTTATACGAAGGCTCAAAGTCACTCAAAGGGCAATGGAGAGGGCTATGCTTGCGGTTTCACTGCGCGATCGAATCAGGCATGAGGTGATCCGCAGAAGAACAAGAGTAACCGACATAGCCCGAAGAATTGCAACACTAAAGTGGCAGTGGGCTGGACACATTGCCCGTAGGACCGATGCCCGATGGGGCCGACGGGTAGCGTGGGTAGGCCCCCGACAAGGTGGACCGACGATCTGGTGAAGGTCGCGGGAAACCGCTGGATGCGGGAGGCGCAGGACCGGTCGTCGTGGAGAGCCTTGGGGGAGGCCTATGTCCAGCAGTGGACGTCTTTCGGCTGAAATGATGATGATGATGATGATAACTATGATGCATGGAAATAAAATAACCTTACCTATACTTTTTTACTGTTGGGGCACAGGCCTCGTCGGTGAGAAGGAGAGTGCCGTAATCTGTCACGCTGCCCCAGTGCGGGTTGGTTTTAACACGTAAGATCTGTTAAAAAAAAACTAAAGGGGGACTGACTGACAGACAGAAGTGAAAACTGAAATCATTATTATAAATATATACGAACAAATCACACAGATAGAGCTATCCCCAAAGTTCGAGACTTGTGTTATGGGATACTAACTCAACGGTACTATGTTTATAATAGATACATATATAGATAAACATCAAAGATCAAAGCCAATCAGGAAAAGATCGTTTTCCATCATGGCCTGGCCTGTGGCATCATGGCCTGTGTTGACCGCTGCGCCACGGATGACGTCACATTTGTTATACTTTTATTATTCATATATTTAATATTATTAAAGAATTAATACTGAATACACTATACATACACAGTCATCACCATTTCAGCGTTAATCCCAGTTGCATCCGAAGCCTTTTTTCAGCTTTGGAGCCTGGGGTCCGCTTTACTAGTCTAACTGCTGATTTTGACTATATTTCGATAACTTCCGTGACCGAGTCTGATCTCCACAACCCGAAGGTGATATCGAAGCATTGCAGTTAGACCAATAGTTGAACTTTTGAGGGTTCTTACAACATGTAACGCCTGCCATTAGATGTTCGTATGGCAACCGGGACCAACGGCTTAATGTGCTTTCCGAGGCACGACCAGACCAATGCAAATATTCATATTTATGCATGCACTGCGCGGGGATCGAACCCGCGCCTCTTTGTGCAGTGGCCGCGTTCAATACCGCTACACTGTTACGCACGAGGCTGTCATTATACATACACAGTATAAATATTTATATCTCGCTGTAGCGTTCACAGACTAGGGTCGAAAAACTTTTCACTTAAAAAAAAATGGGTTGATCATCAGTTTAGAAGAAGGATATACGAAAATGTCAGTCACAGCACTCGCTCTGTAATACTCCCAATTAGTGAAGGCAACGACTGAAGCGAAAGTTCAATCCTCAGATTTCACATATATGTACATATATGAATAATAGAAATACCCAATTAAACTTTACCCACCAGGGAACGGAATGTGAAGTTTCGAGTTTTCGACTATATGTAAGTGCTTTATATGAATCTAATGAATAAAATCTTTTTTTTATTCCTCGTGAATGCGGTGTTAGAGGTTTGAAGCCGCGCTTCACTTGTTCAATGAGATGATGTGTATACTATACATAATTATTCTATCTATATATAGGATATACACATTCATGTAGGGTACATTCCGAATATCGTAAAAATGTCACGTGTATTGAAATATTCGCAAAGTTTCTCAATCCATAGCGCCGGATATACTTATATTAGGTATTTCATAAAATATGTGATGTTATGCGAAGAGCTATTTCTATTCTGAAGGAATTTTAGTATCGAAGCAGGAAAGGATACTTGAATTTACTTCCTGCACTTCACTGTCAATATGGCGAAGATGTCAACAGCTTCGGACACCACAGCCTGACTTGGAATCGATGTGCTGGTCACTTTATTCATTCGGAACGCGAACATTAAGGCTCGGCGCAAATGGGCCACCGACCACAACCAGTGTCTGTCGCGCGCTACCGCCATATTTCAAAAAGTGTCAGAAGCGAGTGACAGTCACCGGTGTCTGGAAGCCGCCACATTTTATAATCCCAAATAGCGGGACGTGAATGGATTTCGGATATGAATGTACCAACATCCATTGAGACGTCGTGCTCTATGATAGTACGCTTGCGATACGTACATCGGACGGTTAACTGCTCGGGGGAGGAGCAATGCGACGGTGGCGGGTGTCGGCGTTTTGTGTGGCACGTAGTGACCATTAGTGGCGAGTCGCGGACACTACTGTAGCGAGTGGCCGCCACCGGATACACATGTGCGGCGCGTCTATACAAAATATATTAAAAGGTATGTTAAGTCGCAGTCGCTGGCCACCGGTGGCTGTGGTCGGTGGCCCATTTGCGCCGAGCCTAATGAGATCATCGACGAGCTGTCGCCACCATCGGCGTTATAGCTGTATTAAGCTGGGTACTCACCTACGAAATGTAACTGTAATAGTTGCAGCTGCAGTTACCAACTTTTATATGTGAGTGAGAGAGAGACCTGGGACAGAGACTAAGCAATGCCTTACAACGTGGCAATGCCTTCATCATCATCATCATCATCATTTCAGCCGAAAGACGTCCACTGCTGGACATAGGCCTCCCCCAAGGTTCTCCACGACGACCGGTTCTGCGCCTCCCGCATCCAGCGGTTTCCCGCGACCTTCACCAGGTCGTCAGTCCACCTTGTCGGGGGCCTACCCACGCTACGTTTTCCGGTGCGTGGTCGCCACTCGAGAACCCGTCGGCCCCATCGGGCATCGGTCCTACGGGCAATGTGTCCAGCCCACTGCCACTTTAGTGTTGCAATTCTTCGGGCTATGTCGGTTACTCTCGTTCTTCTGCGGATCTCCTCATTCCTGATTCGATCGCGCAGTGAAACCCCAAGCATAGCCCTCTCCATTGCCCTTTGAGTGATTTTGAGCCTTCTCATACCTTCCGCAATGCCTTCAGTCTCTTGCATATATTATTATTACCAGTCGAAAGCGATGCGGAGAAATATTTCTGCGCTATATCTTAGTTGGTTATTAGCTTTAGTTAGTATAGATTATTATGCTAATTTATAGTTTAGTAAACCTATTTATTTAATCACTTATGTATGTATGGATACATATATTAAACAGACAAGAAATAAAGAACGGAAAAAAGGTACGAGGTAAATAATTACCTCTGTACCGTTTTTCTGTTCTTTTTGAAACAACTATATTTCCTAAGAAATCTTTTCCAGATACCTGAAGACAATAAATACAGAGATGTAGACATCGTGTGAGTTAAGTAAAGGACTCAAAAATTCATACAAAACCAAAACGATGTTTGTGCCTCATACGATAACTAACATGAATAGTGTATCTGTGTTTTCACTAATTTTTACATAAAAAATACCACTAAATAAAATACGATGTCAAGAAGAAATATCAGTAGTAATTGAGTTAATTAATAATTCCAGTTAAATTTAAGAATTGTTTCCTCGTGTACTGTTCTGACCTAATTTGTAAGGCTTTCAGTTGAGCGGTTTCAGAGTTTCCAAGTGATTGTTAATAAACTTTTGTATTAAATTAACTTTGGTAATTTGCCAAGCGGTATTCGAATTAAAATTGATAAATTAATGTAATCCTTATTAACCAACCATTACAAGATAATTGGTTCAAATACCTATTTATAGTCTTAAATTGTATAAAAGAAAGTCGCTTTTGGTTTGTGAGTGAAAAGTTTTACGCAATATACATATATTTTCAATATATTTTTTTCCAAATTACGCTTATCACCATTTACGAATCGTCATCGATTTTCTGAACCTTTTTCGTTTAACGCTTAAATCCATAGACAAATATAAATTCACATTTGACAGCGACATCCAAAGAATATAACAATATAATTGACATCTAAGATAACTGTGAAAGACGTAATGAGGAAAATATCATAAGAAATTAATACATCGAACAAATAATATCTGCACCTGAAATAAATGTCTTTGGCGTTACAGGCTATTATGAAACTATTCAAGATAATAGTGGATAATAAACACAATTGTCTTCTCTTTACAAATGGAACTGTGTCTTTATTTCACTTTAATCGTATTATACACTTATATTAAACTACAATTTATTAAAGTAAGTAATCTTAATATTTTCCCGAGTCACAGCGGGGACGCACTGCTTGCAACTTTGGTCGCGTGGAACTTATACACTTACCTACTTCCCTTATACTTATACTTATTTATATATGTGGATTTACAGCTAATTTTTGTTGAAAAGTTAACCAGCCCGCGGTACATCGCGGCGTCGCTGCGATATTGTTTCATTTTAGAAAATTCATTATTTTGGCTTTATCTTTTTTTTCTTCTCCTAAAGATTATGCCGTGATTAATAGCTCATGAGAACCCAATGCCTGGTAGTTCCAGAGATTATCGCGTACAAACAAAATATTCAGTTTTGTTATTTGTGTTGAAAAGATAGATAGATTCTTAGTAAATTATTCCTGAAAGCTAAGCTATATCTTCTCGTCCAAGATACTACAATGTGTCAAGACTAAGACCAGTCTTTGACCAGTGTATGTTGAACTGAAACGTGGTCGTTCACAATGGGCCTCGTAAAAAGGCTTAATGTCACACAAAGGGCGATGTAAAGAGCTATGTTCTGAGTATTGCTATTATTTATGCCTTTATTTTCCCACTGCATGCAAAGGCCTCCATATCTCCTTTCCACTCCCCTCTGTCTTGAACTAGCATACCTAGACTAATTGTGTTTGTAGGCGTCAAGCCAACTCTACTATCTTTTATTAGCTCTGCTTCGATGTTGTCAGATGTTTTCTGGGACCCACATAGTGGGCCTACCATTAAATTATGTAACTTTATGGTTTGAGTACTTTCTGTTAACTGCATCTGTATAATCTGCCATTGAATACTAAATTTACCATTAAACTTAAATATAATGAAGAAATCTTGACGTTTTCCGACGCAGTAGCGGCGAGTTAGTGGTAAATCTCTTGTAAATTGAACAGTAGAAATATTTCCAGGCTCAGTTACACCGTTGACACATTTATTAATTTATGCTGGTGAGCCATTGTAAGCGATATTTGAGAGGTTTAAGAGATTGTGAATGGATGGTGCTATTAATTATGCACCGCCTAGTTCAGCTCGACTGTGACCCAATTTAGTCGGGTGCCTCCTGCGAGCATCTGCGACCGTATCGCTCTCAACTTAACAGTTCTGTAGTAATATTACTGTTTCTATACGCTATGTCAACTCACCATTCAGTTCAGAATATTGCTTTTTATAGAGATTTGCTCCCAGAATATATCATTCTCGAAACAAAGTCATTTAAGTGGCAACAAAGAATATGTTCGCATCATGACGTAGTGAGCGATTTAAGTAAGACCTTAATTCTATTAATTTTTTTTTAATAATTATAAACTAGTGCTTGACTACTATCCCGCCTGATGGTAAGCAGTGATGCAATCGTTGATGGTAAAGCGCACTAGTTTATTAAGCCTATTCACTTAAAAAACTTAGGAATAGGAAGGATGATGGCAGTTGAGCGAGGAGATGCAATGTTAATCCCAAGACCAACACGACCAACGATGCTGCTATGCTATTCCTGTCATATGTGTTTTCTTCTTCTTATACACATTCTCACTGTTTCGTTGACTGGGTTCTCTCTCATAACATATTATTCCTTCACAATTTATCCATCTTTGTTTCTCATCCTCTCCCTACAGCAATATTTACATTCGCATGCACTGAATAATCTTAAACGATTTAATGAAGAAAATAGTTAAAGAAACAATATCAGCACTCCTCAACGACAATGCTGAATTAAAACAGTGCGCAGCGACTACGGGTTGCCAAGGCGACGTAACTAAGAAACTTGCAAATAAATTACTTTAACTGGTTCATTGTACCAGTTGTGTTTCACTTAGCTATTCACCTGACGAATCTCTTCTAGTACATGACAGTATTAGAAAGGCAGATACTGAAATATTTATCAAAACTTTCAATCGCAGATAATTTTACATCAATGTGTATATAAACTGTATTACGAAGTTGGAACTCATCAGCGTTATCATTAAGTTTGCAAATCTTTTGGGGTAAAAAAATAAAGCTGCTTTTGTCTCGGCAAATGTCCTGATTATGAGCTCCAAAATGCGTTGAGTCGGCGCTCTCAATGTTCTGCTATTTAACTTCATCCCGCGACTCCCACATTTGAGGCCAAGTTATCCTGTTTTCTAGCTCCAAGTTGGCCCATCATTTGGTTTAGTTTCGGATGACGCCAATCGCCTTAAGATTGCAAGTTTGCAACTTTACAACGTTTTGTCCCCTGTGTGTTCGCACTATTCATTGACAACAGCTGTTAGCATCCTCAAAGTACTCCTGTTACATATCAATGACGTCGGATGCTGTAGTTCGGAGTTTACATGCGTTTGCTCTTATTTTTCCTATCGGATTATGTAAAGCTTGCAGAATATATTTCCATTTATTTAGTTTTCATCAGGTTGATAAGGTTTTTTCGTTTGTTAGTTGTTGAAAAATGGTAGGGATCTCTGATTATTTTGTATTTCCTCTGTACACTCAAAGGAAGGCTCGTTTTAGCCAAGTTGATAAGATCAACTCACAGTCTACGTCTTCAAAAGAAAACTCCGTGAAAGGTGTTTTCTTTCCAATTCAAGTTTGAGTAAGTAATATGAAATTCCAACAATATATGAACTTCCTCGTTCTTTGAAATTATACGTTCTCCTAAAGTTTCAATATAAATTCCAATTTCAGATTTAACACGATCGTCAGTTTCAAAAGTTTTGAAATCGACGGACATTTTAGAGGGATAGTCATTTCGATCGACGAGTAAGCTGGTGCAAGCTGTTCGGAAGTTTCATGTTCTCTCCACGGAGACTTCGTTAATAAACCGTATCCGAGCGAAGTCTTGAGACTGTCCCACGAAGTCTTATATACATCCTTTATTTAAAAGGCAAATTTAATGAGTTACATTTGTTACTGGTAAGGTCTTATAAGCTTTTTCTCGTTGTTTTTTCTTTAACGCCACGGATTGTTTGATTCAGATTCCATTGTGACGGTGAAAGTTTTGGTATTTTCTTGGAAATTGAAGTCCCTTGTTGAAAAAGACGTGTAACACGTGAGTTATTTTATACACTGCACGTCTGGTTTCTAATGAGCGAGGTCAGTTCATTTAGAACTGACCGCTAAACAAGGTGAGGCAATCCTTAGGGATGTCTGGGAGTGATGCTATTGCATTTAGATATCCTACTAGTGAAACTTTACTGTTCATTGCTCAAACTGTTTTACTAACTGTAGGCGAGTAATATTGTTATTACTATAGTGTCTTAAAATAACCCAAACTCTAATTGTGCTATACACTATCAATTACTATAAGTCCATTTATTTGTATGGATACTGATGTCATATCTTCGAAGCATTTCTCTACGCAACTACATAATTATCGTAATAATGTTGTTTAACTGTCAAAATGTTAGCTATTAGATGCTACTGATACTATGTTACGAAATTACTCCGCTAGTCCAAACCTTTGCGTAAACCGCAGCTCTAACCGAGAATGTAGTAGCATTTGATGAAAACGGACGTTGAGTTTGAAGAACTATTGCTTAAATTTTCACTTAGTTTACTGTCATATATAAGCAACCAGTATTTTAAATGCATTTTTAAACAGTTTGTAAACGTCTTATACATTATGTAAAGAAACAGCCCGCCTCAAAATTAACTGCTTCGACTTTTTCCCAAACATTAATGTGTCATCGAAATTTTCTACAAAGCCATCTTAACATTTTGTTTCTTTATTTTTCTTGACAAAACGATCAGGTAGAGCCTAGGTACGCACGGGCATTCTTTTTTGTTTTAGCGATTTTTTTCACGCTCTCTTCTTAATCTCCCTAAAGTATTGAAAATCCAACGGAGCCCAACCAAGCGGGTCAAGGCTCTGTTGGATTTTCTACTCTCGGGGCTAAAGAAAAAATCGCGGATCGCGAAAAAATCGCCGCGATAAAAATACTCCCGTGCGCACCTGGGCTTAGGATACTTTTCCGTGTTTCCAATAATCTTGGTAATGGCTTTTAAGGAGTGTTTCATTATTTAATGGACGCCTTTAAATAATAATAAACAAGACTCGAAGACACGAGGGAAAGCGGTCAAGTGTGAGTTGATGTAATTGTTTTGTCGGAGTTTCTTAGTATTTAATTTAATTGCTTGCCAAAGTTTGAGCTAAAGTGTAGGATATAGTTTTTATATTTATCTATATTTCTATACTAATATATAAAGCTGATGAGTTTGTTTGTTTGTACGCGCTAATCTCAGGAACTAGTGGTCCGATTAGAAAAATTCTTTTTGCGTTGGATAGCCCATTAATCCAGGAAGGCTTTAGGCTATATAACATCACGCTGCGATTAATAGGAGCGGAGCATAACTAACTTCATGCGGACGAAGTCGCTGGTGGCCGCTAGATTAATATAAAACGGTTCAAGTGGGTTGGTTCTAAATACAATATGGGTACCAAACCGCACTGGACTTGCGTAGATTACGGCCCACTCCTGTCACTAGATTTTTAAGTTTCTTTTTAATTATCAATGTTTATTTTTACCAAACCACCTGCCTTATAATCTCTTCATCACCCTTGGTTGACTGGTAGACGCCTTATCTAAGGAATTAACTCTGGTTTTGTACCTTTTTCGTGCAGAAATTTTGGATAAATAAACAAATTGTTCTTGTTGCCCTAAATATGATTTCCACGTCTGTTGATACTCTTTTTAAGGAACTCCAATAAATAATAATTTCACAACGACGAAATGTTTCGGTTGTATAAACAAACAAGCGAAAAGATATTTTCTTTTAAAGAATTTTAATTAAATGACTGTTTTCTTAATACATTTTTATTTCTTTCTTTTCAGGTAAGATGCTAAAGAGGCTGTCTTACGGAGTTCTACCAAGTGGTAAAGTAAACATATTCTTTAAGAATGTAAACAAATACAATTTTATGGGAAAATAGCTTGAATTCTTACATAGTAAAGATCATTTTACGCAACAACTTCAAACATAAGATTTTCAATAAGTAGTACTTGTCTTTCTAGAATAAATTTGTCATAGAAATAAGGTTTATATTTGTTTAATTTTTAATAAATCACTGCAATCTAGATATCACCAACAAGCTATCTCCTCAAGCTTTTTACCGTCCCACTGCTGGGTCTCCACAGGTCACACAGACACAGGTCTCCTTTCATACAGAGAAGGATTGAGCGTAATCACCACACTTGCTCAATGCGGGTTGAAGATTTCAGACTTAAAGTCCAGGTTTCCTCAAGATGTTTTCCTTCACCTTTTAATCAGTCATTGGTGTCCAAAATATACTTAGAAGGTACATAAACATATAACTTAGAAAAGTTTCATTGGTACTTGCCTGACCTGGAATCGAACCCGCACACTCATTTTGAGAGGCTGGTGTTTTAACCACTAAACCACCACAACTCCTCAAGCTCATACAATAATAAATGTTTCTTTTCGAATAAGTGTACTTAATGCTATACTGAAGATCTATAACTAAATTTCTATACATGTTGTATTTAAGACGTATTTTCTCCTTTTAACCGACTTCAAAAAGGAGGAGGCTACTCAATTCGACCGGTATATATGCTTTTTTATGTTTGTTCGCGAATAACTTCGCCGTTTATGAACTGATTTTGATAATTCTTTTTCTGTTGGAAAGAAGACATTCCCAAGGTGGTCCCATGATAAGGACATCAGGGTTTGATGGTGGAAGACTAGAGAAATCAAGGTTAACTTTCAAAAATCGTAGGGGCAACCAGTGCCTTTGTAAGTTTTTCATTAAGTATTTTAGCGTCAGCATCCAGTCTAACACACAACTTTTCACAACTATAAAGAACTGAAAAATAACTAATTTCGGAAGTTGGTGTCAAAAACTAATAAGTATACACAAACCAAAGACACAGAATTCCGAAATTAGTTATTTTTCACTTTGTAGTGTTTTTTGGAAGTCAGTTTGTTTTTTTTTTTTTGTAAAAAAAGTTTTTGTACTATGTAGTTTCAGATACAATTTGTTGTTCATTAATACTAACTGTGACTGCGCACTTCTACTATAAGTAGTGTATTAATTCATATGGTTAGTTACCCAAACGTTAGGTTACACCCACATTTCAGATATTGTTTGAATTCGAGTATTGTGCATGGCAGGCGGTCACTTTTCCTTCTTTTTCTTCTTCTTCTTCTTTAGCCTATGGACGTCCACTGCTTGACGACAGCCCCCCCTAAGGCTTTCCATGCTGACCGGTCTTGTGCTGCCCGCATCCATCGGCTTCACCAGGTCATCGGTTCACCTTGTTGGGGGCCTCCCTACGCTGCGTCTTCCAGTACGTGGCAGCCACTCCAGGACCTTTCTGCCCCATCGGCAATCGGTTCTACGAGAAATGTGCCCAAATGACAGTGTAACAAGACATATATATACCTGTACAGCGCTATATTTTGTATACATGAGACCTTGAAACACGTGTCCAGTATTTTTAAGCAAAGAATCTATTTACAAGATTTCAAAAGATATCATGAAAAAACACAAATTTATGAGCTGTCTCACTGTGCGCACGCGTCTAGTACTACGATCTGCCGTGAACTGTATTGTGCACTTGGTATCCACACTGCAATATATTCTAAATGTATTTGGGAAAGAATATAAATTGTGAAAATGATTAGAATCGATTTAGTTGCTTATTCTGAACTATATTCAGGGTTCGTATAAAGAACATAAGAGACATATGTTCATAGAATGTACTAATTCACACGTTATTCATATATATTAGTTACATGTTAGTTAAATATAATTATATTTAACTAACATGTAACTTTAACTTGCTTTATTGATTATAATCAATAAAGCATTATCTTTGGCTTTCATTCACGTTAACATCCAAGGTATTTGCGATCCATGCAGCAGCGCAGTAACAGGGAGCAAATCTATCGGGGCATATAATGGGCATAAGATTAAAAACACCAACCCGTTAACGAAACTAGGACCTCATGCCCAACAGTAGCACTTTCGATCAATAGACCAACGAGGCAGTTAATTAAGCAAATATATGGTAATATTACCAACTTATACGATGTTACTTTTTTGGTTATACGAAACCTGAATATAGTTTGCTCAGATAAGCAACTGAATTGATTTCAATAATTTTTACATCATGTTATACATTTTCCTAACTATATTTAAAAAGTGTTGTAGTATGGTTACCGAACGCACAACACAATTCACAGCTGATCAAGGTGCCCAGGGACCCGACGCGCCGCGCCGCTGCAAGCGCGAGCGGGTGAGACAACTAACAACACCACCACATAACCAGCTCATAACTTTGTACAAAAATCTTTAAAAAAAAGTATTGGACCCAACGCAACGTATTTTTTTGTATATGCAAAACCCGAAGGTTTTGCATATACAAAAAAATACGTTGTAGGTATATTAATAAAGTCGTTTTTCGTATCATAACATAACTTGTTCATTTTTACATGGTGCAAAACTGTAACGAGATTTAGGTTAGTACCTAAGTAATAAAAGCACATGAAGCTAAAGTCTCTCGTACTTATTCTACTTATTATTTAACAATTTTTGTACGAAAGGTTATTACTTTGGAAGACGACAAAATCTACTTAAATTTTGTTGAAAACTCAAGTTTATTATAAGCAAAATTATCTCGATGACCTCCAGCCGGTATTATAAATCATTTATCTCTTACATAATTTCCCTATATTTGGAAAACCAAAACAGTATTTAATTTTTAGATGGAAAACACTAAAAAAATAAATACAAGATTCAGTATTATTGGAACATTGTTCTCTGCCATGTAAAATATTCGACGGGCGTAATTTAAAAGCTTCCCGGTCGCTTACTCCAGCATACTTTGTTATCCTAGACTTGATTACTTCAATATGCACGTTAATCCCTTACGATAAAACATAAATTCGCAACTTGGTAACATTCAATATAAAAAAGTAAAAATGGTAAGTAATTTTCGGATGGGTATTTTTTTCCTGTAATTTTTATGATAAACACACATTGTGGTCGGCTCGTGATTTTCTTTTTGTAAGTTGTGTATTTAAAGCATGTTATTTTATATTCACTCATCAATATATTCTAGATACATATGTATATTTACTTAAATAGATATAATACATCATCCTGTCCCATAGACAAATATCATATCGTTTTTCTCGTTGGTAGGTCATAACATTGGCTGTCTGCAGAAGTTACACCCACCAGACAAAGTCATGCCGCCAAGCGATTCCTCGTATTTCGGCATGATATCTAGTGAAGCCATACAGAGGACGGGTCTGAGCAGTTGTGTTGCGATGTGTGCCGGGAACGATGCGCCAAATGTTGTTGTGTCAGGAGTTTGGTCGTGAAGGGTCTCCAGATCAATCTCCCTCTGGCGCAGCATCGTTGGTCATGTTGTGGGCTTAGCATTATATCACTCAAAAAAAAAAAACCTAGTGAATAAGCTCTTAATAAACTAGCGCTCGTTACCATCAACGATTACGCGGGATTGCGGTAAAACACTAGTTTATAATTATATAAAAAACATCTGTTCTTTAAAAACAAATTATTCTAATTAACGGGGTTATTTAATTGTATTTACATATCATGTAAATTATATTTTTAAATATTTGAATATAAAAAAGAACATATAAAAATATAAAAAATAATAACCAATCGGTATCGGGAACAGTAAACCGTTTTACTTTTATTAATTTTATAATTTTAATGGGGTAATACGTGTTCATATCGCTGGCAACACTGTACTTAGTGGAGCTAATAATATCCTCACCTTATCTATAAACTTTTGTCTTTGTCTACTGTAAACAAATACGCATTTCAAGTGTTTTTTTTATCGGGATTGTACAAAGATATCATAATTATTCTTTGTTATATATGATCATTAAATTTACTACACAAGTTATCTTATATCCACAGTGTAAAAATAATAATCAGTGTGCTCAAAGGCGAATAGTTTTATAATACGAAGTTAAGATACTGTTGTACATACAATTGAGCTGACATTACTGAGGTCACGTCCTCTATTCAAATTAATGTTTCAATGTGATGTTATTTCAAGTTGAACAAATATCAATATCATTGTATTTAGTCAATTTGAGAGTAGCTAGCAATATCGGAAAGTTATAAAAATGTTTTTATAGTATCTGACCGAATTTTCGGTTTTGGTTTCGTTTTCGGTTTAGTTTCGGTAAAAACACGAGTTTCGGTTTAGTTTCGTTATCAGCGGCACACTTGCCGAAACTACCAATGAAACCGAATGTGCTCAGTTGAAGAATGAGTTTTCGCGCTGCGCTGCGACCGGTCATGTTCCGCGCGTTGAATGAATGAATGATTCCATCGGAGCCAATGTCGTGATTAGCTCGTTTGTTTGCTTTTCGTTTTGAGTGATTGAGAGCCTATCCACTTAAATAAATACCTAGGTATTGTGAGTATTTTTGAGGTGAAACTAATATTATTTTTAAATAAAGGTTCGTATGTTGATGATTAATAAATGAAAATGTTTATCACTGCTTATTTTTGTAATTTAAAGAGAAAACAATTATGACTGACTGATTATAACGTTTTCTTTATTTTCCCCTCAAAATATGATTATTGTAAGGAAGTTACAGTTTCGTTTTCGATTTCGATTTCGGCCGAAACAGTGATGGTTGCCGTTTTCAGTTTCGGTAGTGAAACTAGTTTCGGACGGACACTTAATGTTTTAATTTTTAGCGTAAACTACACTATATTTAAGTTAAACTATAACCTCATATTTTGTTTTTTTTTTTTGTCAATTAAACCGCAATTGCTATACAATACATCTTATCTACTATGAAACAGAAACTTAAAACTTACGAAGCAGTGCAAGCTTCATATTACGACGTTCTGTCACAAGACAATCGTCGAATCGCCTTTGAGTTCGCGAGCCTAGTGATAAACTCGAAACGAAGACTTTTTTTATTTTTATAAATTATAAACTAGCGCTTGACCGCAATCCCGCCTGATGGTAAGCAGTGATGCGATCATTGATGGTAAAGCGCGCTAGTTTATTAAGAGCCTATTCACTCTAGCCTTGAAGACACCCAAATTGTAGTGTGACGGAAACTCCGCCGCCGGCAAATTGTTCCAATCCCTCGATGTACGCGGTATAAAAGAAGAAGCGAAACGCTTCGTCCGGATCGTAGTGGTGTCAACAACGTAAGGGTGGAAAGTCGCCGTACGACGGGTCGTCCCGTGGTGGAACGGAGATGGGAGATCCAATTTGGGACAAGTCCGAGGCCATGTGCTTTCATGGTCTTCGGGACGCGCCGCAGCATCCAACACCCGGCCACTGTAAGCGCGGAATCGAGGGCAGCGAGCAATGGGTAACTCGCCGCCCGCGACCGCCGCCGGTGATTTATGTTCCATGTCCGCCTCAAAGAAATGTTAACATATAGTGACGGAGGGTCCACTAGGACCAATCCCGGAAAGGACCGCAAGTTGTTCGAAAAAGATACCGTGGGGATGGGTTTTAGTCAGTAAAAGTCTGACAGCCTTTCCGCTCCACCTAGAGCGGGAAAGGTAATTTGATCCACCACCAAGTTAAGCTAAGCTTGCTGCGAAGAGTCCTTAGATGTGTCACTTTCCTTACCCACCACCACACATGTTCAGCCACTGGTCACGGTTATCGTTCATAGATTTTGACAGTCCTCATGGGTAGTCAGGAACTTAAAAGCCTTACAACCAGTCTTGTCAACGGTTATCGTGTTACGAAATAACTGGAATGTGAAAATCAGATAGGTGGCCGCTCCTAAAAAATATTGGTATTCAACTGCATTCAGTTAGACGAAAGGACCTGTGTGATACTGCGCTTAGAATAGTACCAACCTATATTCTCCCGTGGGTGTCGTAAGAGGTGACTCAGGGAACTCTCATCAGGGAAGCGGGCAGCAGCGCTGCTCCTATGGAATATCAAAGCACTGCGATCCCTAACCTGCCTGCCAAGCGTGGGGATTATGGCAAGGTCTCCCCTGATGCAATGAAAGCCTTAGGGAAGCCTTTTTCCAGCAGTGGACCTCTATAGGCTATATAGACGAAAAGTCCACCCCAAGGTAGTTGAAAAGGCTCGTCAAATTTACTCTGTTATAAAAATTTGATCTCATAATATTAACAACCGGTATAAGACCTCATAAGAAACAAGTTATTTATTAATTTAGCTCTGAATACAGTGCAATTAACGCGAGCGCCGTCATTAGGTACATAAGTGTCGACATACTTCAGAATAAATAAAATGTTAGGCACATTTTCAAGAGAACTTTTGCAGTAAGAGCTCTGCTTCATTATTGTGTCTGAAATGGGACGGACGACTTTAAGTTTCGAAGTGTTGCCTTTATGGCTATGATTTGCAGTAGAAACGACGTGCACGCAGTCACCATCTATCTAGCCTTTCCCAACTTTGTGGAGTTGACTTCCAGGATTCAGCCGAATACCAATTTTTTACCTCCATAACTTCTCAGTTGGTATAACTATTTCTTGGACTTTCAAGCTTCTGAACACCCGCACCATAGGGGTCTTAGTAGGTATGTAAAGATTATTACCCATCCTCGGATTAACCTGATGGATCGAACCATGATGTTATTTCTAATTCATAAGCTCCTATGTCTTGTTATTACATATTTAGTAGGAATTTTATAATTCAAAGTGAAGTATAGGCTACTGTTCGCTCACCGAGTGTCATATTAGTTTTATTTTTCTTATAGTTTATTGCTGAATTAAAGGCTCGCTTTTGAACTCAATCATACCATATGGAAAACAATGGATGAGGTACGAGAGTGCATTGAAGATGCGATTGATTTGAAGGCGAATGGTGTGAAAATCCCAAAACACAGACGCTGGCTGAGAAGTTATTAATTATATTAACATAAGAGTATGATTGCACCCATCTATTTTGAGTAAATTTTATCGCACTGTTAAGTAAGTCTTGAAAACTAACGAGGCCAAATTCGGGAGTTCCTTAATTACATATCTTAGACTTCAAATAGTTTTATAACTTTTTCTACAGTGATAGTCTTGCTGAAATCAACTTAATGCTCATTGAAAGAAAGATGACATTGGTTTAACGTGAAATAGGGTAGGGGAGTGTGCATAGTATGGTGGGGTACGTTCTGGTTCTGTGGTAAAGTTATGAAGCTCCCAGTTAATTAGGAAATATTTTTAGTACTGGTAACATTATGTTGGACAGAATAAAATAGCAACTGACAGAATAAGAATGAATTCAATTTACAAAATTATGCTAAACTTGCCGGGAATTTGATCTGTACAGTCTTATTCTAGCGTAGAACTTGCTTCTAAAGCTATAATAATATATTACTAGTCGCGCCGTGCGGTTTCACTCGCGTAGCATTCGATATATTTTTTTATATGAGCAGCGTGATGTTATATAGCCTAAAGCCTTCTTGGATTAATGGGCTATCTAACGCATCGAGTATTTTTCAATCGGACCAGTAGTTCCTGAGATTAGCGCGTTCAAACAAACAAACAAACTCTTCAGCTTTATATCCCTACTAATATTATAAATGCGAAATTAACTCTGCCTGTCTGTCTGTCTGTTACGCTTTCACGTCTAAAGCACTGAACTGATTTTATTGATATTTGGTATAAAGATAGAGTCGATATTTAGAAATAACATAGGATAGTTTGATTCCGGATTTTTGAAGAGTTCTCTTGGAAACGCCATATAACCGAAGCTAGTATTTGAAGATTGTGTTAGTTTTGTTTTCTGGATTTCCCATTCCGATTAAGAATAAAATTATTTTATGCATTCGGTAGCTCAATTTTTGAGGAAGCTTAAAGTAAACCAGCAATAGGAAAAAAGTCAGAGAGACCGTTAAGCAAAATCGATCGCGGTACCAAAAATTTCATGCGAACTTAGTCATAGAAAAAATATAAATTATATAGCGCAGTTGCGAGTACATATTAAAATGTTCAAAGGTGTATAGGGCAAGTCAATACAGAGTTGTGATATATTAAGTGTCAGTGCTTATGACGTAGCTGCGGCGTTGACCCCTTGATAACGCTATCTGTTATTAATTACTCAGAATTATTACCAATGGTCGATATCCCTTACTTTTTGCCTCAATTTCTTTGTTGAGATTTACCGTACTTACAGTCAGCAACCTGATTTATATGAAGTTCTAATGACGATCTCTTTCTTTGTCAACTACATTCAATTAGTTATCATGAACGTTATAACATACGACGCAATGGGTATCGTCGGTAGATTCGATATTGTAGCATAAGCCAAACTTTGCAAAAAAGGCGTATTATAAAATCACTGATTATTTAGAAGACAATAATGCTTGGGACTGGGCTGCTCAATCTGCTAAGCATTGTTATTAAGCAATATGCGTAATTATGGCATTTTAAACACTGTTTTGTTTAGTCACGTAAATGATTGTAAACGTTTTTATTTTTTTAATATCTGGACTTGATAAAAGGTGTGATAAAAGGTGATGTTCCCTGAGATTGTTTCGGCTATTTCTTCTCAGCGGTTGTCAGTTATTAAATGCCGGCTCTATCTAGGTAAAAAAAAATATGACTTGTAAAAGTGATCGGTGATCCTACTTGCTTAATAAACGATTTCATTTCATTTCTTAAATTACTTTATAATCTGCGCACTGCTTGGACACGGGCCTCCTTTCTGTGAGAGGAAGTGGGCCATAATCCACAATGGCCCAGTGTGAGTAGATTGCGTTGAGTAAGATTTATTAAAATTTTTGTTTCCAGACATACCGGTTAGTGGTACTGATGATGATATAATTTACACAAAGCAAAGCTTAGTACTGTAGCCAACATTGAATGTAATGACTGTAATCTAAACTCCATTATCTACGAAATCAGTACTATTCAAACCTTTTTCAACCATTCCTGTACAACATGTACTAAATAAACTTTTTATCGGTGGTAGGCCATAACATCGACCGCCGGCAGAAGTTACCACCCACCAGACAAAGCCTTGCCGCCAAGCGATTTGACGTGTTCCGGCATGATATCTGGTGAAGCCGTACGGAGGACGGGTCTGAGCAGTTGTGTTGCGATGTGTACCGGGTACGTTGCGCCTAATGTTGTTGTGTTGGGAGTTTGGTCGTGGAGGGTCTTCAGATCAATCTCCCTTTGGCGTAGCATCGTTGTTCGTGTTGTTGGGTTTAACATTGGATCACCTCGCACAACTGCCGTCTTCCTTCCTATTCGCTCAGTTTTTCTGAGTGAATAGGCTCTTAATAAGCTAGCGCGCTTTACCATCAACGATCGCATCACTGCTTACCATCAGGCGGGATTGCGGTCAAGCGTTAGATTATAATTATAAGAAAAACTGTCAAATTTACAGACAGCTTCGCATGATTATATCACACTTACTGGCTTAAATGCCTCATCCGGGTATTAAACTTTATAGATATTCCTTTGTGTTTGTTACACCTATCATCACCATCATGTCAAACACACGAAGTCCACTGCTGGACATAAGCCTCCTCAAGGATTTCCAAAAAGAACGGTTGGACGCCGGCTGCATCCAGCCCTTCCCTGCTATATTGGTCAGGTCATCCGATCAACTAGTTGGTGGGTGTCCGACGTTGCGCTTGCCGATAAGTAGTCACCACGCGTGCTATGTGCCCCTCCCACTGCCACTTCAAAGAGCTAATCCGCTGGGCTATTTCGGCGACTTTCTTTCTTCTACGAATCTCCTCATTCTTGATACGATTACGTAAAGAAACACCTAACATAGCCCTCTCCATAGTTTCTATGCGACCTTGAGCTTTTCTATGAGGCCCATAGTGAGGGACCACGAACCATAGCACATATTGGTTAAAGACTTTTTTTGTCTTTAGGCACTGAGACTGTTAGACATAGATGAGCGATATTTGTTCGAAAATTCGTGAAAAGAACCATAATTTATGTTTGTGAGTACAGTATTTAATAAGATAATAAACATTATACAGGGTGTGTCTGACATCGTAACGTAAACTTCGCGAAAAGGCTACACCGCAGGCCACTAACAAAATTATGATAGTCATTTATGTTGTTAATGAGCGGTTACAGAAATAACAGTGTTTAAAAAAACTGTCGGCTTGGCCTTTGAACGATGCAAGCGTGCCGCTGTACGCGTTTGTAGGTATGAGGTTGACCCCTGATGCGACCTCTATTAAATTAACTGATAGGATAGTTTTGTTCACATTGCGCTTTTTTGTGTAATTAACGAATTAATTAATTTTTACTTTAAAATCTTATTGAGTTATAAAATTATAGCAATTATGAACGGTCTAAAGTAAAAAAAACTGCATATTATTTTTTTATAATCGGGAAAAAGCCGACGCAAAATTCCACCACTGGGGGGTTCAGAATCATGTACTGGATCCATGGTACTCGTTTGTGCGTCGATGTCAGATACACCCTTTATATAATTCCATATTCCAAGAAAGGTTCATGAACCTGTGCTTGTTGCCATAAGCTTATAAATTCACGTCCACTGCTGAACCAGGATAATGTGGTGGTGGTTATGACAAAAAAACTGATGTGCAGTAGGTAACGTGGTTATCGTTTATTTTAATACACTGTAAGTGTACGGACGACACTAGGCCAACCTACACCAAACTGCCAAACATTTCCAATCAACCTTGAGCTTTAATGCTTTAGGGATAAAGCTGAAAATCTAATAAAGAAATCTGACAGATTGTAACTGAAAATAAAGAAGAAATCAAGATACCTATTGTTTACTGTAATTTTTAAGTCAATACCGCTATCATGGTCACAGATTTACGGAAGTTCCATAACAAGCTAGAAACACAGGATTTTCCCGCTCTTCAGCGTCGAATGACTGGGATAAACCAAAAACTGTTATCAACTGATACTTTATTAGTAAATAAGTTTTATGATTTAATCGTAAATGAATATTCTAGGTATTGTTTTATATGATGGTGTAATATAAAAGAAAGAAAGAAAAATATTTATTGTGACTCGTACAGGAAAACCTTAAAACTAAACTAAGTAGACACAATGAAATATAAAAACAAGTTATACATGAAAAAGAAAGTAACAATAATTAGAATGTCCCTTACGAGGCCAATAGGGTTCTATCTCAGCATAGTGCTTTGGCATTTAAGAGTAAATGTCGCAGAGCTAGTATTCTGATAGGACCTGGTTTAATGTCATGGGCAATCAGAGTAACATAACATACATATATGTAAAATATTATAAAACAAAATAAATAGTTAATATTTACTACGTGCGAGACGTACCCTTAATCATCTATGAGTAAACACTATCATAAACATTCAGCAACGCTAAAATCGATAGAAATATTGCTAAAAATGAACTGAAAGATTGAAAAGAGAGAGAAAGATGAAAAAAAAAAATGGTTGTCTGTAGAACTCCGTCTATTGCCGATATTTGAACGTGACAACGTCTATTCGCTCTAGGGGTGGGGGTAAAGTAGGCGTGGACTCCGTGTGGCGTCAGATTCAGCCGTTACGGTGTTTTCGAGAATGACTCCTCCTTACCAATTTAATAGACGTTTTCACGTCAACTCCTACATTTTTGTGATACCCTGGTACTTTGCACGTCCACAAACTATGCACAATAAAACCTCTTTCATGTATTATGGTGATTTTATAATCATTAATGAGCTTTTTTATTGTTTCGATTTCTCCTACACTTTTATGCTACCCTGGTACCTTGCACGTCAAAAAAATTAGCCTTGAACTCCGTGTGGCGTCAGATTCGGCCGTAACGGTGTTTTCGAGAATGACTCCTCCGTACCAATTTAATAGACGTTGTCACGTCAAAAGAAAAATGGTTTAATTTACACAGAAACACGTATAAAAAGGTAAATCGTATAATAAATACTAAATAGCCAACTGGGTTAGTTATAAGATTTAAACGTAAATGTGTTAATTACCTTATACCGAGAGCAGACCCGTGCCTCAGCAGTGGGAACATTATAAGCTGATAATGTTATGTTGATGTATGTATGGTTATTTCACGCTAAAATCTTCTTTCATATGTTTTTTTTTTTACTTTTCTTTGAAACTTGGCGTTATCGCAAAGGTCAGTACTTCACACCAGGGCAGCTTCTAATGTTGTACAAAGCACAGGTCCGTTCGTGTGTGGAGTACTGCAGCCACATTTGGGCTGGTGCTGCTAAGTGTCACCTGGCCACTTTGGATTCAGTGGAGAGGTGTGCGAAGAGGCTGATTGGTGACCCTGATTTAACTTGAGTTGGTCTCCAAAGCCTAGAGCATAGGCGTAGAGTAGCCAGCCTTTCGGTGTTCTATAGGATACATTTTGGGGAGTGTGCGAGGGAATTGCATGATTTAATTCCCCCATCTCCCTTCCACCATCGGACGACCTGTCGTACGGCGAGTTTCCACCCTTATGTTGTTAACACCACTACGATCCGGATGAAGCGTTTCGCCTCCTCCTTTATACCGCGTACATCGAGGGACTGGAACAATTTGCCAGCGGCGGTGTTTCCGTCGGACTACAATTTGAGTGTCTTCAAGGCTAGAGTGAATAGGCTCTTAATAAACTAGTGCGCTTTACCATCAACGATTACGTCACTGCTTACCATCAGGCGGGATTGCGGTCAAGCGCTAGTTTATAAATTAATAAAAAAAAAAATCTTCGTTTCGAGTTCATCACTAGGCTCACGAACTCAAAGGAAGAGAAGCAGGAAAGACAATGCCATTAATTAATAAAGATCAATAATTAATAATCAACAAAGACTAAAATAGCTCCATCTCTGACTATATCTTCATGAACCCAAGCTTGACTTGTTTTATCTCGTTGTTACCGTAACAGCGTCGCAATCGAATGAAACAGTCAAAAGCGTGACAATTAATCGATTCTCAATGATGGTGCCGATTGTGAATACTCGATGTATCGATGTTGCGTCTAATTACTCATATGTAATTTATTTTCTTACGGTTAAAAGTTACTGCAGAGGGGCAATTTTCTTAATTCTAATAACGTTCTATTTTGTCTATTTCTGTTTTTTTTTTTCTAAGATGTGATTGAGATTTCGACTAGATTATGGACGTTTTTAATTATGGGATTGGCCTCCTTGAATGTTCAAACAAAATATTCAACTAATTTTTAATCTACTCATAAATATGGCCGATCTCCTACTAAAAGCCAGACCTGGTTTAAATAATAAACGAATTCTGAGCCGATGAGGTTTCGATTTTAGTAAACGCGAACAAAACAAAGTAGAGCTAGACTTGTTCCATTTGTTTTCGCTCCGGTCTATTTAATTTCAATAATGGATGAAATAGATTTGGTTTTTGTAGAACCACTGGCTAAATTAGGACTTGCCTACTTAGAAATAGCGTTAAAAATGTTTGTTGCTTCGTCTATTGGAATGAAATCGGTGACAGTAGCAACATTCCAGACATTGTCGGGAGCTATTTGGTGTTTGAATTTCATCGTATCAGCTCATAAATTTTTATTGCTAAAGGTGAACTTTTCGATCGCCATAGAGGATGATTTTACGGGATATTTGCCATTATGACATATCAGTGTCACTGATACGTCAGTTACATTTAGACTTTTTGTTACCGTTTTTAGTTTAATATCTTTACTGGTTTTAGGTTAATGTCGTATGTGGCCTTATAATGTATACATATAAATTTATATTTACTGGCAATACAATTCTCATAAATAAGTCTTGGGATGACCAATTTGAAATCCCATTGACACTATAAGAAGAAAAATTTTCTAAACACTTGAAGACAGTCGGACTTCATATACGGCAACGAAGTTACACATATTCGCCCTGTAGAGAGAGGCAGTGAAGTTAGGTTATCTTCCTAAATTACCAGAATCGAGAACACTTCTACTTATTCTCGTTAATATTTCTTAGTAGCTTTATATTAAACTCAAACTACATTTCGAGGATATATACAATTTCCTTGCTACAAAAGCAGTAGAGATACTAGATGCTGTAAATATAAAATGTAAATGAGACTCAAAATTTAAGCCGCTTGTATTGTAATTTAATACAATTGTATTGTTTAGTTAGTAAACTTAGCAGCCTTTACTGAGTACATGCAAAGCAAACTAAGTATTTGAACAAGACTTCATAGTTTAAACATCGTTGAAACTATCGACAATGTTGCAACAACTTTGGAAGTTTCTAGTGTGAACAATTTTGATTGGGAAGAAGTATACTTGAAATAGGCTCTTTGAGTCTCGATTCTAAAGATTAATCTGTTACTATAGACCATATTGTGATAGTAGCCTAAAAGTAAAAGCCAAATGTACTCTAAATAGAAATGTTTTAACATGATGAAAACCTTGATATTCGATAAACTAGGCCGTCAATCCAAAGTCAACGCCACCCAATCCAGTAATGGATGTTTTTTAATCATGTCCTTGTATTACATATAGGTTTCGAGCCTGTGACCCCATACCCCATGCTGTCAATTAGTTAATTGCTACAACCGCCAAATTTTGCCCCATTTCTACATTGCTACTAAAATCGATCACTCTAATTGGAATTGGATTCACAATGTTCTTGTATGTTTGTTTATTTGCTTACTGCCCAAAGCAATTGCTTGCTTTTAATCGTTCAGATTGCATTCAGTCAAAATCGGTGCGTTGGAATTATACTAGAAGCACGGTCGATATGTGCTTGGCCTTACGCCAGAGTATTCTGTCGCCATTTCTGCCAAACTTAAGAGTCAAGCCAGTTTCTCGCTTACGTGACAAAGTTATAATATGCCTAAATCACTTTTAACAATTTCGAGCTAAATTACTTGCTCGGTAAATTGGAACTTCGAGATAATTTTAAATGTCAGCTCTTTATAGGATCTTTTATATTGGCTTTTGGATGGACACGTGGATGTTCTAAACAAGTATTTCCCTGATTCTATTCATCCCATAGTTTTGATACAATAGGTTATCAAATTGCAATTTCACAATATCATTGCGTCAATGGCTTCACCAACTGCATTGTTATCAATTGTAATTAAACTGACCGGGGATCATAATCATGAGATAGTATGACATACAAAACCCGACACTGGAACGGTAAACAATGATTCCATGCTCTGAATCCATGTTTACATTCATATCCTTCTATATTTTCCCACAAGTCAGGAGGTTAATCAGAGTTCAATTCAATAGCTAGATCAGTCTTAATTACCCGGCTTGGCCCTGGCTAATTATTCAACATGACAACGCCATCTATCACTGCCGGTATCTGCACTTGGTACATAAATAGAACTCTGGTATTCTTAAAAACATTTTACTTTTTATGTCGTGATTATTCTCCATAGGGGCATATATTATGTGGAACGTTATGGCGTGGGCGTTATGATACTTAATCTTTTTTGTTTCGTATTTATGTTTTTTTTTTAATAATTATAAACTAGCGCTTGACCGCAATCCCGCCTGATGGTAAGCAGTGATGCGATCGTTGATGGTAAAGCGTGCTAGTTTATTAAGAACCTATTCACTCAGAAAAACTGAGCGAATAGGAAGGAAGACGGCAGCTGAGCGAGGTGATGCAATGTTAAACCCAAAAACACGACCAACGATGCTGCGTCAAAAGGAGATTGATCTGAAGACCCTCCACGACCAAACTCCCAACACAACAACATTTGACGCATCGTACCCGGCACACATCGCAACACAACTGCTCAGACCTCCGTACGGCTTCACCAGACATCATGCCGGAACACGACAAATCGCTTGGCGGCAAGACTTTGTCTGGTGGGTGGTAACTTCTTCCGGCGGCCGATGTTATGACCTACCATCGATGTATCACCAATGCGATTACATTCTTTAAAAGTTTTTGTTGCCATGTGAATACTTGCGAATGTAATTAAATTATCAATATGGTTCTTTGGCAACACAATAAAAACGAAGCCCACTAGCGATTAGTCTGTCTGCAGTAGATATTAACTTTTATCTTGTTAAGTCAAGTGTTAAAGAAACATTCACAACGTTATTGTTTACCTACTTTGATAGCGTATTTCTTATCCACATGAAATAGTAGTCATTGTCCTCAATAACCTATTGATTGGGTTTTTACAAGCACTTAGTTACTTTACTTTTATTTATCATTTTTATTTTAGTGAACCGCCTACTGATCTTGTACAAATTACGTCCTTTTTGGGAGAATTATACGTCAAGTTGTTGACTGGTTTTGACCCAATTTCGTATAAAGTATGAAGGGACGTCAATCAATCGGCTGATAGATTGAAAGTCGTGCTGAAGAATATACAAAAGACTTTTTGTTTCTGCTGATCATTATTTAAGTGCCTCATCTTGTAAAAATACCTTTTTAATGCTTCGATTATCAGATGATTACGGTGTGTATCAAAATTATCTTACCTTTTTTTTAAGCATTGATGCAATCGTTGATGGTAATGCGCGCTAGTTTATTAAGAGCCTATTCACTTTAGCCTTGAAGACACTTAAATTGTAATCCAACGAAAACACCGCCACTGGCAAATTGTTGCAGTCCCTTGATGTACGCGGTAAAAGAGATAAGGCGAAAAACTTTGTTCAGGTCATTGTGGTGTCAACAACGTAAGCGTGGAATCTCGCCGTACGAGGGGTTGTCCGATGATGAATCGGAGATGGGGAAATTATATCATGCAATTCCCTCGCACACTCTCCTACTCCTTTTCGTTACTTAACTTCCCCAGTTTTTGGACAAATTCATTGCTATAATTTTCCTCCGTAAAAATAGGTACCTACCTACGCCTTTTTCATTTTATAGTATATGTTTATGACGTAGAGTTTCTATGCTAGTCGGTCGCTTGTGCTGGAAAAAGGCCAGGCTCCTAAGGCAGTTCCACTAAAATTATTAAACGGAGAGCGTGCGAGAAATTGCATTGCCGCTATGTATTTATCATATCTTAAGTGGCGACAGGGATTAGGTTCTTTATATTTTAAAAACCGTATGCAAGCGGACGCGGCACGTCGTCGACACTTTAATTTATTTACCCGTGTTTTACTCCTATATTTTTATATGTTATTTCGAAGTTATTTTTTCCTAGAATCTCTGCAGTGCACCTTGCAAATTCTACTAGGAGATAACTATTGATTTTGTTACACGAATGGCTTTCTAGGCACCGTCGTTTGGAATTAATTATATAGAGAGAATTAAATTTAAATGCACAATGGTAGATAAACCGGCCATTCATTATCCTACTTGCGGACACGGTCCCGATAACAGCTTGCATTATGTAGTCGTTGTATGGAACATTTTCTCGTATGTGGATCATATTTTATGGACGACTCCAATGGTCATTAGCTTACGGCGTTTATAGGTCATTCCCAGTAGGTCATTTGAAAGGGTAACCTCAGATAACAGCAAATAGGGATCTGGATTGGGTTCGTTATCGATTGCGATAAAATTTTAGGTTTGAATTCCAAATTTTGCAACGTAACGGTTAATGGTTATTAAAGTACCTATTTCCCGTTTAAATTGGAATTGAAAAAGACACGCGATCAAGAGGAAATTCGGTGTCATATGTCATGACTTTGAAATATGTAATTTCATTCTTTTTGTTGCATGTGTTCGTAATATTGAAGCAATTCATTATGATTAATGATACTTTTGTATATTCATCATCACTATCATCATCTCAGCGTTCAGTCTCCGTTGCAATCGCGGCCTTCACGCTGGAGCCCGGAGTCCACTACTTACTACACTAAATACTTTTGTTCATTGTACTATGTAGTTTGTGTGTATCAATAATTTATCAAAAGCAAAGTTTTCAAATTTACAAATATAGCCTGTTTAAAGTAGGATTTAAGAACGTTTACATAACATAACCAGTCTAAGATGTTCTCAATTAGAAGGAGTGGGCCGTAAACTACCACCCGTGCCCAGTACGGGTTGGTAGATCTCACATGTCTTCGTAGTTTTGCCCCTAGGACATGTCAGTTTCCTCACGATGTTTGCCTTCACCGTTTTGAGAGCAGTGGTGATGAAATTCTTTATAAAGCGCCAGACGGGGTTCGAACCTACAAGCTACATCTTACAAGTCGCGGGTAATATGACTAGGCCACTGCTGCTCTTAGATTGTTTAGGAGTCATCCATAAAGTACGTCACACATAAAGGGGGGAGGAGGGTGTCGACAAAGTGTGACATGGTGTGACAAGGGGTGGGTGGGGTACTAAGTTTCGTGACATCACATTTCAAAATCTAATATATCTAGAGGTAGTAATCGCGTTATTTGAAATATTAATTATAAACTAAAAAATATTTCCTACTCTATCTTTGGGACAATACGGTTTAAATTGTTTTCTTTAAGAGTTCATACCCGCTCTAGTGACACGCGCCGATCGCCTAAGAGCCCTTTGAGTTTCTTTTTTTTCTTTTTCTTTATATTCAATAGTTTATTGCTTTGTTATTGTTTAAAATATTTGATATAATGTTGATTTCATAAAAAATTACTTTATTTAAATGGAAATATAACTAAATTCGGAACTGCTGTTTTAATTTAATAATTTTTCGATATGAAATTGCAAAACATGTGACGTCACACTATGGGTGGGGGGTCTCAGAAATGTGATAACCTGTGGCAAGGACGGAGGGGGGCTCAAAAATCATGAAATTCGTGTGACGTACTTTATGGATGGCCCCTTATAATCGTTCAATTATTAAGTTTTACAACAATTGAATGAGAAATTTAAGAATGAGGAGACATACCCATTCTCAAGACACTTTGTTTGTTATAATTTTCCCTGTTATGAAATTGAGAATATTTCTGAATGTCAGAACGTTGTCAAGGAAGGCAGACACGTCCCCTTTATTTTCTTAATTTAATCTAGCAATATCCGTTTCTGTGTCATGTTTTCCTTATTATATTTATCTTAATTTATTCTGAGACGGCTGACATTTTGTTTCTGTACCAACAAAACACATAAAGTTGACTTGGCTGTCGGGAGTTTAATTTTATGCGCTTACGAGCCTTTAAGATCTGAAGGATATGATATTTTATTGTTATGTTTGTCAAGATATAAATTATTTTGTAGTTGGTATTACTACTTAGTTTATGTGTCCCTGTTAACCCATTGCTGTGCGAAATTTTGATAATTTCGACTTGTCACTACAGTTGTAAAAGTAAAAATTCGTTTAAATTTCCACATTAATCAAAACAGGGTACAAAATAATAATAAATAAAGTTTGCGAGTCTTGAACCTACACTAAGGTAGTCCTGTATTTCAAGATTCCAGGTCTTCCTTCCGCGTCGAATAAGTTATTTTTTCAAAGTCTTGCTGCCCAGCGATTCGTCGTGTTCCAGCATGATGTCTGGCGAAGCCGTACCTACGAAAGACGGGTCTGAGCAATTGTGTAGCGGCGTGTGCCAGGTACGATGCGGCAAGTGTTGTTGTATCGGAAGTTTTGTCGTGGAAGGTCTCCAGATCAATCTCCCTCTGGCGCAGCAACATTGGTAGTGTTGTTTGGTTTAACATTGCATCACACAACAGCCCTCTTCCTTTTTATTCATTCAGTTTGTTGAGTCAATAGGCTCTTAATAAATTAGTGTGCTTTACCATCAAATATTGCATCCCTGCTTACCATCAGGTGGTATTGCAGTCAAGCACTAGTTTATAATGATAAAAAAAATACAATTCATCACAAATGACACTAGTGGTGTAGGTAATTGTTTTAGTCTAATTCTTCAACAAGAATAGTATCATAATTATTATACCTCATGCTTATTGCGCAGCACACAATCATAATCTGAATAATTTTGCTGGATATTGCTAATCTATTGCTTCTTATGTTCAAAAAATTTATCAGCTCAACAACGTAAATAACGTAATGAATAGGTATTGATGAAATGTCAAAATTTCCATTCCCACTGTTAATGTGTTACACAAGTACCACGCTGAGTATTCTGTGGCGTTGTTTTATTCCCTTTCGGATAATCAACCTATAATTAAATGTTCCCACTGTTGGACAAAAGCCTTCTTTCGGTGAGAGAGAGTGGGCCGTAATCAACCACGCAGGCCCAGTGCGGGTTAGTCGATGTCAAATGTCTTCGAGGTTTTTGGATCTTTAGGTAATCATTACATAACTTTTGTGTTGTTCATCATCATTATCATCAACCTTTTTATCGTCCCACTGCTGCGCAAGAGGAGACGTGCTCCTCTCATACAGAGAAAGATTGAGCGTAATCACCACGCTTGGTCAATGCGAGTTGGCGATTTCAGACCTACAATCCAGGTTTCCTCAAGATGTTTTCCTTCACCTTCAGTCATTGGTGTCCAAGATATACTTAGAAAGTACATATAACTTTTTAGAAAAGTTACCTTGGTACTTGCCTGACCTGAAATAGAACCCGCACAGTCATACTTGAGGGGCTGGTGTTTATAACACCAGCCTACTATTAAGTAATAATAGTAGTAATACTTTTACTTGAGTTGTTATATGATTTCAAATAACAGTGATAATGCAAAGAGTTAAAACTTGCCTTAAAGTTTCTGGTGGCAAGTTGATAAATGAGTGGAGACCCTTCCTTAAATTACTTCCCAAACTGTTGTTAATTGATCTCGTTCCGTTCTATTTAAGAGTATCTGTGACCACTTTATTTTACTAAGTGTGATTGAAAGTTGTAACGGCGGGCTATTGGAAAATTAATGTGTGGACGACAAAAACCGTTCATTTTTACTCATGGAGATACATAATTTAATACAATAAGTGTTAATTTAACACGACAAGTATTAATTTCGTCTTGTGGATAGTAGGACGTCATGTGTATTACATACACATTACGTCCTACTATTAATTCATCCTACTTGAAAAAAGTCAAAAACTAAAGTTAATTGATTCAAACTAGACTGTATTTTTTTAGTCGTTTTGGGGGATTGTCTTATATATTTTATAAGGTATGAAGTTCTCCAAAACGCTCGACCTGCACCAGTTAATAGTGCTTTAGTGGGATTAAGAAGTAAGGCACCAAAATCTCTAATCGCCAGTTCACAATAAATTTAAGGTTAGTGCATTTCTTACTTTCTACTTCATTAAGAAATGGACAGAAGATGAATGTTAATTAAGTCCTGTCTAATTAAAATACCCCATAGCACTTTTATATGTAAGTAACTAGCTTTCCGCCCGCGGCAACACCCGCGTGGAATTCGGTTATATCGCGCTTTTTGGATTTCCCTCGGGAATATCATTTTTTTTTTTCAATAAAAGGTAGCCTATGTTCTTTCTCAGGGTCTAAAGATTGTCTGTGCCAAATTTCATCAAAATCAGTCGAGAGGTTTATGCGGGAAAGCGTAACAGACAGACAGACAGACAGAGTTCGTATTAATAAATATTAGTAGTAGTATGGATTACAAACATAGCTACAATGAGTACGTATATTTTTTATCATTATAAACTAGTGCTTGACTGCAGTCCCGTCTGATCATCAAGAGCCTGTTCACTCAAAAAAACTGATTGATTAAGAAGGAAGACAGCAGTTGAGACAGGTGATTATGTTAAATTCAGCAACAAGACCAACGATGCTTCGCCAGAGGGAGATTGATCTGGAGACCCTCCACGACCAAACTCCCGACACAACAACATTTGGCGCATCGTATCCGGCACACATCGCAATACAATTCCTCAGACCAGTCCTCCGTACGGCTTCACCAGACAGCCAATTAACGTCAGGTGCTGAATAATTTGTCAATACTAAACTGTTATCTATACATAGAAAGAAAAACAGGCACTAAACTTAAATTAGGTTAGTTTGTGAATATGGGTATCGGCGTCCATAGCTGATCACTAGACTTAAAAAAAAAACAGTAACTTTGTGTGATTTTGTCTAGTTCTATTTTCGTTTTGTACTTACTACTTACTTACTTACTTTCTTTTGTAGCCAGGCACAGAGCACAGGCGAAGAGTAGCCAGCCTGTCGGTGTTCTATAGGATGCATTTTGGGGGGTGTGCGATGGAATTGCATGACTTAATAATTCTCCCATCTCCGTTCCATCATCGAACGACCCGTCGTACAGCGTATCCACCCTTACGTTATTGACACCACTACGATCCGGACGAAGCATTCCGCCTCGTCTTTTATACCATGTTCATCGAGGGACTAGAACAATTTGCCAGCGGCGATGTTTCCGTCTGACTACAATTTAAGTTTCTTCAATGCTAGAGTGAATAGGCTCTTAATAAACTAATGCAGTGGTTAAAACACCAGCCTCTTAAGTATGAGTGTGCGGGTTCGATTCCAGGTCCAGAGGAGTCCTGTAGGCCTAGTATGAGTTTTCAATACGAAACTCAGTCGTCGATATCGAGCGCGTTTGGCGCTCTCATTGGTTGAGAGTTCTTACGACCTTGAAGCGGGCCAATCGCTGAGTCAAACGCGCTCGATACGATCGAACGAGTTTCGTATTGAAAACTCATACTAGGCCTACCGTGCCCAGCAGTGGGACGATAAAAAGGTTGATGATGATGATTATGATGAAACTAATGCACTTTACCATCAACGATTGCATCACTGCTTACCATTAGGCGGGATTGCAGTCTAGTACTAGATTATAATTATAAAAAAAACTTACTATGTAGTTTCATTGACACAATCACGTCCTTGGAATTCAAGTGTTGATGGCGTCTGCTAAAGATGTTATCATTGCCAGAACAAATTGCTTATCTTAACTAAAGATTTCGTTGACAGTTTAATTATTATTATTCGTTAGCTTAGAATGTTCGCTGTCAGTTGAATTTACTTCGAAGAAAAGTTTCCATGAATATTTCGTTCAAATCTATTTAGTTTGTATAGCTATAAACTGTCTCTAATGGCCCCAAGCGCAAAGGTAAAGCATGCAGTCCTGCTCCCTAATTGAGTAACATCATCATCATCATTACCATTTCAGCTGAAAGACGTCCAATGCTGGACATAGGCCTCCCTCAAGGATTTCCACGACGACCGGTCCTACCCCTCCCGCATCCAGCGGTTTCTCGCGATCTTCACTAAGTCGTCGGTCTACCTTGTCGGGGGCCTACTCACGCTGGGTCTTCCGGTGCGTGGTGGCCACACGAGAACCCGTCGGCCCCATCGGGTATCGATCCTACGGGCAATGTGCACGGCCTACCGCCACTTAAGTGATGCAATTCTTCGGGCTATCGGGCATGTCCGTTACTTTTGTTTTTCTGCGGATTTCCTCGTTTATGATTTGATCACGCAGTGAAACCAAAAGCATCCATTTCCCTTTGAGTGACCTTGAGCTTTCTTATAAGGCCCATTGATATAATGACCACGTCTCAGTTCCATAAGACATCACTGACAACACACACTGGTCGAAGACTTACGTAACATACTATTGTATGAATCGGAAAATGTCACTCTACAACGCAAATAACTCCATGGATTTTGTTATATTGTCAAAATGAATGAAACCCATTGCTACTGATTGGTACTGGTACAGCCGGATTTAATTTCCGTATCGGACTGTGTTTTTTCAACTGAAATGGACTTTCTCAGAAGCAGCTCGGAGACATGACTTGTTTGCCTGGTTGATAGATTCGCCCGCTATTATATAAGACTAGCTGCGTGCCGCGGTTTAACCCGCGTCTTTTTTATATGCCTAAAGCCTTCCTGGAGTAATGGGCTATCCAACGCAAAAAGATTTTTTAAGTCAGTCCAATAGTTCCTGAGATTAGCGCATTCAAACAAACAAACTCTTCAGCTTTAATAATTATAATTATATACTAGCGGCCGCCAGCGACTTCGCTCGCGTGGTGTTAATTATGCTCCGCTCCTATTGGTCGCAGCGCGATGTTATATAGCCTAAAGCCTTCCTGGAGTAAAGGGCTATCCAACGCAAAAATAATTTTTCAAATCGGACCAGTAGTTCCTGAGATTAGCGCGTTCAAACAAACAAGCAAACAATCTCTTCAGCTTTACGTATTAGTAATAGATTAGTATAGATATAACTGACGAAATATACGTGCACTGTAGGTATAACTCTGCCTAATCAAAAAGAGATTATACATATAGGCTGGACCAAAAGTCCGTATGTATTTGAAATTATGATAAAAAAACGAATTACAGTTCATTAGAATTGTTTATTGTTTTCGATAGAATACAAACAGGGAATTTATTTCTTAAAAATTATATCATCCATATGCAATCCTTCATTATTCTGGCATTGCTGCAATCTAGAGCGGAAATTTTCGATAACAGTTTTACATCTTGTTGTTGAGATTTAATTCGGCAAGAGTTGCTGAGTTGGTGTCGTAAACTTTTGCCTTAAGATATTCCCAAATAATAAAATCCATTGGAGATAAATCCGGGCAACGAGGCGGCCAGTTAATGTCCCCTCTTTTCGATATTACTTTTGGGACAAAATTGTCTCGAGCTGCCCTTGAGTCATTACATGTATGACAAGTGGCTCCATCTTGCTGAAATCATGAGCGTTGATTAAAAACCAATAAAATCCTGCGCCGGTGTAAAAAGTTTTGTAACATTATGATAAACCGCTCAGAATTCACCGTAACCGTACGTCCACTTGAGTCTTCAAAAAAGTATGGACCAATAATGCCTCTTGCTGATAAAGTAGCCCATACTGTGACTTTGGGTGAATGCAGGGGTTTTTGATGCTTTAATTTCGAATTCGGCTCAAAGTCACTCAAAGGGCAATGGAGAGGGCTATGCTTGGGGTTTCGCAGGAGAGGAGATCCGCAGAAGAACGAGAGTAACCGACATAGCCCGAAGGATTGTAACACTAAAGTGGCAGTGGGCTGGACACATTGCCCGATGGGGCCGACGGGTTCTCGAGTGGCAACCACGCACCGGAAGACGTAGCGTGGGTAGGCCCCCGACAAGGTGGACCGACGACCTGGTGAAGGTCGCGGGAAACCGCTGGATCCGGGAGGCGCAGGACCGGTCGTCGTGGAGAAAATTGGGGGAGGCCTATGTCCAGCAGTGGACGTCTTTCGGCTGAAATGATGATGATGATGATGAATTTCGAATTAGTGTCACTCCAATAACGACAATTTTGTCTATTAACATGTCCATTTAGATGGAAGTGTGCCTCGTCTGAGACAAACATTTTTGTAAAGCTGGTGAATCGCTCTATCATTTCGTTTGCAAACTGCAGCCTAGTGGCATGGTCCTAAGGCCTTATTTCCTGCACCATTTGGATTTTATACTAATGTAGACGTAAATCTTTCTTAAGAATGCGGTTTAATGATGTTCTTGGCACGTTAAGGACAGCAGGCCGCTTACGAGTTGAAAGTTCAGGTTGGTCATGAACAGACGATTTTACTGGCTCCACGTTTTCGGGGTCCCTCGATGTTCTAGACCGGCCAGATCGAGGTACATGCATTGTTGAACCCGTCTTCTCAAACTTGAGCACCCATTTTTTAATTAACACACCTGATGGAGCATGATTTATATGTCGTATCTTGTAATGGTTGCAAAACTTTCGTTAAGTTAAGGTCCCAAAATCGTTGTTTTGATAATACTCGCGTACACATAACGCACGCTGACTGCCGCTGAACGATGCCATGGTACAAAATCTCTGGCTCTTGCACTGCATAACCCCTCCACTTCCCTCCGCCACCGCTGCTAGACGCGGCAACCGATTCAAATGTTAACGGACTTTAGGTCCACCCTGTACTAATTTATTTGTTTAGGTTACCAACAGCGATACATAATATATTTTACAAATATGAGTATTACATTATATTATGGCCAATTATAGTTATATGTACAGCCTTTTATGTTTTTGGTATCTACTTATTCCTGAAATCAGAAGTATAACAACACACAACAGCGTACATTGCGTGATTTACCGCGTTCAACAGACATATTTTTTGAACATATAGAGCAATGGATTAGCAATATGCTTCAAAATTCTTTCAATTGATAGTAATAGTATGTTATGCGATTAGGGTGCCGTTTAAATTATAAAGGGTCACCTTGAGCTTATTCAATAACTTGCTTTTAAAATAATTTGTAGGTAAATCTAAACCTTACCAGCAATAAAACTACGATGCTATAAAACTGAGAAATTAAATCGATAGCCATTCGAAACTCACGACTGCTCTTTAAACTTTATGATACATATTACTGTTTCAAAATTTATTCTAAGAGAATGAGCATTCATTTATGTAGGTGACATAAGAACACGATTTTATATTGTTACAGATGACTGGCTTGACCAGCTGACACAATAAGCGTCTACAGAACGCAACGAGAACCGTCTCGTTGCGTCCTGTAGACGCTTTTTGTGTTCGTATTTCAATTATATTAGTCGGTTCGCACGAATTTACTCGCCCGAAAAGTGAGAATTGTCAATTTGAATAACATGTTTTTTTTACAAACGATTTTCATGAAATTTTGTTTTGTGATTGTATCGACAACTCCAGAACTACCTATGTTTTAGGGTATTTGGCATATTTTAAATTTTATGCAATGAAGTTAGGTGAAAATTCACGTTTTATAATGTTAACTCTTATCACTTTGCTATACTATATTTCATACCATTACGGTACTCTAACTTACAGAAAAAATATGTTCTACTTTATTTTCATAAAATTACATTAAGTTGCGGGTGAGTAAATTCGTGCGAATCGACTATTAAGCCGTTATGCCAACACTGAATTCCAAATTCAAATGTGTCCAGAATTTTCTTTTTTTTTGTCCCCAAGGCTATGTCTCATGCGGATCTCAAATTCGCAAACAATTCACACGAACTTTGCCAAAACTTAGGACAACGTTAATTTCCTGCGCTTTACTTGTCAAAAAGTTTAGCAATTGTGCCCGTTTGGGTAAGGCTGACTTTATGAATTAATCTTAAGTGTAAGACAGCAATATTTCAAATTCAAATTCGGAGGCAATGAAACTTTGATTTATAAAAATTATATGATCCTTATCTCGACTTTTCTTAGTTCAGACAATATCATAATGAGTTTTTATATCTGCTGGGATAAACAAAAATGAGACTTGGGCTTAATGGCTCGGGGTTGTAAATTGTTTTATAACTTAGAAACTTTTATCCGAAAATTTTGTGTAGAAATAATGGCTGCGTGGGCTTAACGATACGGATCACTGAAGATCCTCCTTTTTTGTTTCAAAGAATCTATAACTGAAGACTGTTTCTTTGAGTGCGTGCTGGAAAGTTTTTCTACGTTAATAGGAGCTATATTAACATAAAAAAGCGGAACGACAGAGTACCGAGATAATCTCAAGTAGGTTTACTTGAATTTATATTGGTACTTACTTTGTTAGTGTTCAAATCCATTCAGCCTATCATCTTAGGTGGGTCACAACATCCACGTCCTCCGCCTTCCGCTTCTAGTGTGTCCCAGTAATTTTTAGGTCATCGGTTTATCTAGATAGCGGACGTCCTACACTTCGCTTTCTTGTTATTTCATTTATGTAGTCCTTATCAGCTTTGGAGAAAGAGAGGTAGAACAAAAACGGACAGAAATTAATCGAGCAGTGTGATATTAACGACTAATAAAAGAAAATTGTCATAAGCTGGTCATTATTAACCCCTCTGATCGCTACGAATGACTGTTTAATGAAACATAACACTGAAAATATCTAGGTGGCTAAAAGCTTTTTGATGGGAACCCTTTTTACGGGAGTGATGTGTGATTTTTTGAGTCCCTTGCTCTAACTTTGACAGCCGCGTCCCATCCATTTCCCCGCTCCATGTCAAAGGTTAATCATATTTTGATGTTATAATGCGGTCTGCCCGTAAGGTCTGCCTTAGTCGGGTTCTAGGACGAAAGCGACTGGTTAAGTGGAAACCGCTGTCATGCAAATGTCAAAAAGTCCCAAAGATATTTTTGGGACAGACCGTTGGTACTTACTTCATAGAGGTTTGATATGTCAAATTAATAAACGGTACGCGGATAGAAGGAAAAGGTAAAAAAATAACATTACAAAATTTACTCAAGTTTTCCAGGTTTCTTTTTTAATAAAAATAAAGCTAAAAATATTCTCAGCAGCAAATGTTGAAGATGTTTGCATAATATTTAGTACCAGCCGGTGAAGTGGGTACAGACGAGCAATATTTATCATCTCGTAGATGCAAGTGGCGTGCATATTTAATGACGCCTCATGCTACAGTGAGCACATAACATATCGGACACTGTTGCAAGCTCAAGCTTCTAAATGACACTGGCAGGCAAAAAAGAAAAGTCATACACATAAATGCATTTCAAAAGTTTAAACATGGCTCATATCAAACTACTTCAAAATTTTAAACTTACTCTGCCAATCGTAACTCGACTAGCTATAAGAATTTGTTTCCCCGATTGAATGCGTCGCATCACATTGCCCACCTGCTCTATCAATTCTGACTTAATTTATGTTTTTTCGGCTCCTTAGTGTTGTAGCAATACGATAAATAAGCTTCAAAATCTTCGTTAGAAATTGAGTGATCATATGCAAAAAGATTTTTTCAAACAAACTGTTCAGATTTTTTATCATCTAGATATATGAGTTATGTCCGAGGAATAGAGTTGAAGAAATGAGCGTAGATATATTTTGAGTGCCGTCGTATACGTGAAGCCACCATTAATTAAAATGTCAAATTACAACATCATATCTTTATTTGTTTATTTTATTTAAATCGTGGTGGTCTAGTGGTAAAAACACCAGCCTCTCAAGTATGAGTGCGCGGATTCGATTCCAGGTCAGGCAAGTACCAATGTAATTTCTAAGTATGACTATATCTTGGACACCAATGACTGAAGGTGAAGAAAAACATCTTGAGGAAACCTGGACTTTAAGTCTGAAATTTCCAACTCGCATTGAGCAAGCGTGGTGATTACGCTCAATCCTTCTCTGTAAGAGAGGAGACCTGTGCCCAGCAGTGGGACGAAAAGGTTGGTAATGATGATGATGATGATCTTTATTTGTTTACGAGTTAGCACCTATGTAACTAAAAAGTAAATCGGGAAGTTAATTGCGATTAAGTAGCAAATTTCGTGCTGTTTAATGTATCGTGTTTTGATAATGTTGTGTGTAAGCAAGGAAAAACCTTTCAAACCATTTTAAACGAAATTAGTGCTGTTTATGGTGATTTTTGTACTAATTAAATGATGGTTTATAAATGGCATATCCATTAAAGACGACCCCGGACCGACCACGACGGAAAATATTGAAAAAAAATAAGTTTTGGAAGTCACTTTTAAGAAAAAGAAGCTGTCAGTATTAGTTTGAGTATCAGTTATCACCATTTTGAGTATCCGGCATGACCATCTCTGTATGACAAAAGTCAGTGCCAGATGGCTGGTCAGGATGCTCACAACGTGTCTGAAAGCTTTTTGGAGAAAATTGTTGTTAGAAATGAAACATGGGTTTATAACTTCGAATCTGAGTCTAAACAAAAGTCAATATCATAAAAAGTACTGTACTCCCCCTTTATTGTTCTGGATGGGAAGTCATCAGATGACCTCTCTTGCTCTGGCCGGAGCGGAAGTGCATGTCAGACTTTTACTGACTAAAACCCACCCATGTTCCTTCACTTGCCTGTGCGCTAGGGCCACTGTTTATTTTAGTACACAACCCCTTAAAGTATGGAATGTGTCGGAATCGGCCGGGAAGTGGTGTTTTTTTGGGATTGTGACGGAAAGAAAAAGTCACCACAATCACCGCAAGATACTACGCAAGAATATTAGAAAAGTTGAGAGTAGTTATCAAGGAAAACGGTGAGGAAACATTTCTAAAAGTGTGCTGCTTTTACAAGACAGCGATCTGGTTCACACGAGCAAAGTTTCAAGGGATACCTCTCTTAAGTGTGGGTTCAAACCTTTTGTCCATTCTTCATAAAGTCCAGATTTAGTCCCCAGAAATATTAATTTATCAAAAAAAAAAAAACACTTAAGAGAAAGAATATTTTCTGGTGATAACGAAGTCAAAGAAGATAATTTTAGAACATTTTGAGGACAAAGAAAATATATTCGATGGTTTAGAAAAGTTAATACCAAGAATTAAAAAGTGTATTGAGCTCAACAGGTATTTATTGGACAACCCTTTTAATCCGTGAACTTTTGGACCTCCCCTCAGTTTCGGAACAATCACTTACAGCAAGATGGCGAAAGGTTCTCAACCGAAAATTCACATAAGTGGTAAAGTGTGTTTCCTCGCAAAAATTATCCTGGAATGTCTGATGTGAATGAAGAGGGTCGGATATATTTGAAAGACGACGAAGAAGATTCGATGACCTGAATAAAATGGGATTGCGGCCCAGTAATTACAATTGGTAGATTTAAGAGGTTTACGTCAGTTGGGAAACTGCTTTATTTATTCAGAACGTCAGAAGCGAAAATACACCCCACGTGTATTTATTTACTAAAAAGACGAATAATCTCGACAACAACAGTCCAACAGTTAAAAACCTTTTAAATCGCGAATACATTTAAAACATTGCTTATTCTATAACAGTGAGTTTACATCACGTTCCAATGACCACGTAATACATATGAATATGAAAAACACTTATTTTGAAAAGTTCACGAAGTCACGTACAATTTGGGAATAAACCCGAACCCAATCTGTTGCTTAATTACGAAAGTATTTTATACTTTAGCACTGTTTCAACTTGTTTCTCATGCATTTAAGTTAGTCAAGTAATTTTCTAACTTCAGGGGTATACACTATGGACGCGCCACAATAGACCTCTTTGGTGAGGGGTTAGAGAGGCGATACACGCCCACACCTTTCGCATAACGCAGGTCTTCACCGGCCACGGATATTTTGGCAGGTTTAGGTGAGGTGAGACCGAATCTCGAAACCCTAGCATTTTCTACCGTCTTGGCGTTTTCTCCCGTCTAAGACAAGACGGAAGGAAACGCCAAGGTATCACCATTGTGTGATTCGCTTGGTGGAGCAGAGTTCTGCCCGGCTTGGGTGGAGCATCGCCGTGTCCTCGTGGCGGCAATCGGCGGCAGTGATCGGCAGCGGCGATCTCCCAACCAGCCATGTTTCAGGTTATGGTACTAAGCGAGAGTGCATGGGAGGCCATCATCTCTTTCTGCGAAGCTGTAATACTCGTAAAGTAGGCGTTTGCGTCTGAGAGACAGGCATAGAAGGCAGATAGATGGATGGAAGACGCTAAGAGACTGCTAATTGCAAAAACATATTAAATAAAAAAGATTTTTACAGCATTTCTCAGTGCTCCCTGACACTTTCGCCGTAATGTAACCTTACAAGTTACTTCAAAACTTAACACTTTAACGATTAACAAAGTTGTACACGACGCATATTACTTGGTAAGTTCAGCGTTTACTTCTACTTTCGCTGACATAGCGAACTATTAAACTTGCTAAAACCAAGTAACTGCAATTATTTAGTTTCATAAAGGCACCGAAAGCCTATTATCTAGGGTTCATTTAGCGACATTGTGGCTTTACATCATGCGTTTATACGCCCATTGAACTGATTTCGTTTACAGAGAAAGTACAAATGTTACTTGTGAGTGCTTTGTCGTTTCTTAGAAACCACCAGTCGTGCAATGTTTCTTAACGCTATACCCGATACCGTATAGGGTCAGGTTGTGTTAAGTTAAAAGTTAAATGTGAGTATTTGTGTTTATAACACCGAGCATGCAAACTCTTGTGAGTTGCTTTGTAAGGCATATTGTTTTAACTTGTATGGTGCTTTGTTATGATTCTTATTGTGTTGTTTTTCGTTTGAGTTGTTTTGTATTATAGGGCTATTTTTTGGTAAGATTTTGATTAAATGAGTGCACAATTATGATTCAAAATAAAGAAGGTAAAAAAAAAAGCTGCTGAAATCAGTGTCCCTACGAATTAAATGGAAGTTTTTTTTCTGAATGTTTGTTTGTGAGTTTGGGATTAATGAAAATCTATGTTAGTGAGCTTATATTATGGAACCTACTTTAGCTTAGTTTTCAACTCTTATGATTACAATTGCCGAATCACGAAAGTGTTACTTTTATGATCCTAAAACATCACTGTTAAAAGCAAAACCAGGTATATCAACCTACTCAAAAGTTTCCGCTAAAATAAAATAAATTTAAACTGATTTACAAATACTCCACACAAAAAGCTTCTTTGTTTCTGAACCATTTTGTTTTATGAAAAGGCGACCTAAACTTATCGAGGCAGATATTCCATTAACTCGATGCATGTTTTCAGTTAGTGTGTCCCAAGGCTTCTTGATAAATATCCTTTAGAAATTGAGTGCTGGGAAATTGAAACACGTCGTACTGCAAATGCAAACGTTTTAGTATAAGATATTGAATTTTCAAAACCTTGAAGTAAGTTTACCCATGTATGTGTAACGTCTACTCTCTGGAGATTATACATAGAAATGTAGAATTTGTACCGTAGTTATAGTTTTATTCATTGAATTGGGTCCGCCCAGAGGTATTGGCGACGTAGGAGCTGAAGTTTGCAGGTACCCAGTCAAGTGCTTTTCTTTACGTAATTTATTTCATCACTGCTGCTCCAAAAACGGCGATGAAAAACATGAAAAACATGAAGAGTCTTAGAATTTTTGGTTCTAAGACTCTCTACTAGCCCACGCTGGTCCCGCGTGATGGATTACGGCTGACTCCTTCTGACACAGAGAAAGCTAATGACCCGGCAGCGAAAACGTTGTTGCCTGATTAGTAGGTTATGAGGACTGTATGTAGTAATAGAGTGAATATAAAATTAATTATTGTCATGAAGTTAAGACAGCTCAACTTCATGCTCTTTCAGCAATAAATGTTGAAGTTAAAATTAAGTCGTTAGAAATGCTGAAGTAGTTATTTCGCAAGTACTATCGAATTTTAAAATACCAACATAAAAGATTATTGAACGAAGTTTCAAATGTTTTCATTAATTAAGGTAAAATTTTTAATTACTGTTTTGAGAGACACCAGGAGTAAACGAGCGAAAAGTTTACATTGTTGCAATCGAGAATTGTTTGTGTATTTAAATAATAATGTGATTTTACACAGTGATGAAGAATGCTTTGGATTTAATTAAGCTGATTGGAAATTGTGGTTGGCAGTTAGACTGGTAAAACGGACCCCAGACTCCAAAGCTAAAGCTTCGGATGCGACTGATTAACGCTGAGGTGATGATGATGATTGGAAATTGTGGTTGATTGGTGTGGAGTTTCGAATCCTGGCCAGCTTTTTCAATTCATAATAATATATACTTTGTTTTTTGGCTGGCCTACTTTTAGCCTTTTGGGCACTAATCCAAAAAATATCAATCGTACGAATTTTTGCATGTCTGAATAAGCTCCTGTCTTTTTATTATTTTATTACTAGCTTTACAAGAGAACTCTTCAAAAAGTCCGGAACCAAAACTATCCTATGTTATTTCTCAAGGTTAACTCTATCTTTGTACCAAATTTCAATAAAATCAGTTCAGTGGTTTAGACGTGAAACCGTAACAGACAGACAGAGTTACTTTCGCATTTATAATATTAGTAGAATATTAGTAGGGATTATATAATAAATCGGTTTGTGACATGACAAATGAAAATTAAACTAAAAAAACCACAAACGGGGTACTTATTACTTAACGCATAACCATATCACGGCAGGACAAGACGGAGACGGAAAGAAAGAAAGAAAAAAATATCTTTATATTTCATTTATATATTTGCCGGCACTCACCTTGGACTCCTATCGTTGGGACTGGCCGACACTCGCAAAAAAATAGAATTGTGTGGAAAAGGAAAAGGGACGTCTTTGCCCAGCAGTGGGACGATATAGGTTAGTTAGATAGATTCCGTGAGAAACATTTAAAAATATAAAAAAATAGTAGCCCCTACTGGTATCAGGAAGAGGGGCCAAGCTACTGGAAGTTATGGCCCCAGAGAGAGGAACGTCTTGACAATGCGAACCGCGTCCAGAAGTACATTTTTTGTAATGTACTTTACTACAAATTATACAAAAGACTTTGATTTTTTTTTTTAATAACTATAAACTAACGTTTGACCGCCATCCCACCTGATGGTAAGCAGTGATGCGATCGTTGATGGTAAAGCGCGCTAGTTTATTAAGAACCTATTCACTCAGATTGAGCGAATAGAAAGGAAGACGGCAGTTGAGCGTGGTGATGCAATGTTAAACCCAACAACACGACCAACGATGCTGCGCCAAAGGGAGATTGATCTGAAGACCCTTCACAACCAAACTCCCAACACAACAACATTTGGCGCATCGTACCCGGCACACATCGCAACACAACTGCTCAGACCCGTCCTCCGTACGGCTTCACCAGATTGATTAACTAATATATGGTAATTACTTGATTTATTTATCAACATCAAAGTGACTATTAATACATGGCGTGCTAAACCGTCGTGCAACATTTATAGTATTATTACTACGAGGTATTAGCATTTTCCGACCTCGAAGTTTGACCCAGATTACAATTTAATAATATCACCCTCCATATGAACGTCCTGTATAATGTTACAAATGAAAATACGACACGTCAAAGGCAGTACTTTAATATTAGATACACGTGTTTTTTTAACACACACGTATTACATTAACTATACACGTGTTTTTGTTAACTAAGATATTTAGCAGAGACATTTTAAATTTGTTTTTAATAGGTAATAGAAAAAGGAAACTGCTTGAGCTTTTTCAATTTAGGGCTGATTACTCCAACGCTAGGTAATTTTATGCTAGGACCTAGGACTCATTTTGAATTTTTGCCATTTCTTTTGAGCGAATGGGCTCTTAAACTAGCGCGTTTACTATCAACGATTGCATCATTCAGCATCATTGTATACAAAATGAACATATGAAGCAATGAATTAGCAGTAGGTATACTTCAAAATTATTGCGCATTTAGGATGCAAGCCAGTACTAGAACTGAAAAAGCTGTTACTACGTAGCTATCTTTTGGCGCTCGAACGTTGTTGACAGAAGGGCGCTGTTAGTATAAAAAATAAATTGTGTTGTTTTGTAGAGGAAAAATCAAGATGGCGGTTTAAATTTATTTCACACTTCAAAAACATCCTTGTACAGCAGTGGCGAAGGGTGAAATTTTGACAAAGGGAAGCCGGTCAAAAAAAAAAAAACACTTAAACACTTACCTACTGCAGGATATTTTGTTAGGGAATAAGAGTCAAGAAAAAATAAAATAAAAATTTACAAAAATAATAAAGTGTTAAAAACCGAACCACACAAATACCGATCCAAAACCAACAAAAATATTAAGCCAAACTAGTGGCGTGGTTTCTTTGTCTCTTTCTAATAGAGGAGAGGAGAGAACTGCAAGCCGTTTGACATTAGCCTATATTTATCAAGTTTTACCGACAGTTAGCGAGCATTAGAAAGAGATGGTCTGACACGCTCTGTCTCTTTTCGCCTCATAGTAAAACGTTGACCGAGGTAAGCCGACATTCGTCGAGTTGCCTTCATGTACGAAAAATTGAAGCGCTGATTAATTTACGACTATAAAATGAAATGTGATACTTGCTAAGAATTACTATTGCTATTGTAAATCGCGAAGGCATTTGATTAATAATACTTTGTTAATGAAATAGAATGTAAATACTTTTGTATGAATATGGAACTGATTTTTGAAAGGTAACCCGGTGGGAATCGGCTTGTATGTACTCTTCGCCACTGTTGTACAGCTACTTATTGGCGCCCAATGCCATAAATCAATGGCGCGACATGACGTGCTTGGAATTACAAAAACCTTGCCCTAAACATTCCCCCACAAACCGCCTTAATACTATCTATCTGGCACCTGTACGCCATTCAGCCAATGTGTATATCGCTCGTTTTTCATGGCCATAAAACAGTGCTTGTCGAGCGTGCAATAAGTTGGGCTGTCACGTCAGCCTCCGATGTGCTCCTGTATGTCACTAGCAGTATAAATAAAGTCCCGAACGTGTGTGTAAACTAATTCCGAGAGCCACACATCGATTTAGTCGTCTGTTGCTATCTATCTGGGTGTGAAAGTGAAAAGAAATAAAGTAAAAACGTTCTATTTTACGGAGTTGTATTGAAAAATACGGAAATTAAACGAGTTTTTCTCGGTGGTAGGAAATAACATTGGCCGCCGGCAGAAGTTACCACCCACCAGACAAAGCCTTGCCGCCAAGCGATTTGTCGTGTTCCGGCATGATGTCTGGTAAAGCCGTACGGAGGACGGGTCTGAGCAGTTGTGTTGCGATGTGTGCCGGGTATGATGCGCCTAATGTTGTTGTGTTGGGAGTTGGTCATAGAGGGTCTTCAGATCAATCTCCCTCTGGCGCAGCATCGTTGGTTCTGTTGTTGGGTTTAACATTGCATCACCTCGCTCAACTACCGTCTTCCTTCCTATTCGCTCAGTTTTTCTGAGTGAATAGGCTCTTAATAAACTAGCGCGCTTTACCATCAACGATCGCATCACTGCTTACCATCAGGCGGTCGGGCCCTAGTTTATATTAATTAAAAAAAAAAACGAGTTGAAGTTTCAGCGTTGTTCAAGTCTTTCTGTATGTTAGGTTTAAGTCGAATGTAGTTTCAGTGAGATTATCATTATCTTACAAAAGTAGTAAACGTACCTATTTGGACTACCACAAATTTTCTGCACTTTTAGCTGACAGAGCAGATTATGCAGTTTTCATTGAATATATGGAATACTGGCCCCTTACATTTTTATTCTATCAGAATGCTGGATATTGAGTTAACACTAAAAGGGACGATTTTACAATTCTATAATCAGGTAACTTAAAAACAAATCAGTTTATGTATTTTCTAGTCAAAACGTAATTATTATTCCTAGGATAAAAATAATTTGAACAGCGAAAAATGGGCCGTTAAACAAAAATTACGAACATCAATCCATACCGTTACCCAACTGACCTCATAAGCCGGCAATCCGGGTCAAGACCATAAGTCGCTAACTCAAAAGATAAAAAAGCGTTTCCATCGCCCTAGGGGTAGCCGATCACCGATGGACCGTATTGACAACTCCCTCCAACTAAGATTTCACTGTAAGATTTGTATAAAATAGACCAACATAATTTACTTCAAAAACCTACTAAGGTATAATCCAAATATTTCCAATTGATGTTACGTCAAGTTAAAAAAATATCAGCTTTATTACAAAAGCAATTAAGTTGATTTTAGAGTAACTAGCACCTTTAAAGAAGTTACACAAATATTTGAAGTTATAGCGTAAACTGAACATTATATTACGTAGAAGATAAAAATATTTTTCCATAATCTTATAAGTGTTTGTTTACATTTTTTCCAAATAAGTCACGATTGAAGATTACTTAATTTTATAAAATTGTCACGTATTTGGCGGCAGGGAGAACAGCCCTTATTTGTATGAAAATGAAACCTTATTATTCAGATTTTAGGGAAATAATATTATGCCATTAAAGTATAAAGTGTTTCTTTTTAAAAACAGTGTTATTTTTGTCTAAACCTTTCTTAACGATGTTTCTAAATTACGTTTTCATATTTGATGTTAAAATTATGATTTCATGAATGGGCGTATTCATGAATATAGTGTCTTGAATTTTACTAAAATGATATGTCTTTGTATTATTAGATTTAGGAAACTATAAAATTGAATTTATTACCTATATCTGTCTATATGTTTAGGATGCGGAATTACTGACATTCATGTATTTACAATATATACGTATCTAGAAACAATCCATCTAACAATAAGCGTTGAAAAAGTCACCATAACATGAATAAGTATAGTACATACTAAATCCATGCATGACATGACCCATTGTTAAGCGTGGCCATAACGGATCGGTCCTTCACCTGTCAACTTGACAGATCACCAACAAAACAACTTGTTCGTCATATTTTTCGATATTTGTCATTTCAATTCACCGGTATTCTATGCCAGAACTTTATAAGCGCCTCTAGAGACCAATAATTAACGTCAGTACGCTAATATTTTTCAAGTAAATTCACGGTACTTAGTATACCCTTGACACAGACGGGATACCTATTAATGTAACAAATGTACTATGTTTTATTTTTAAGTCATCGACTTAGCTCTTCGAGTCGCTAAAATTAAGTGGCAGTGGGCGGGCCACATTGTTCGTAGAACCGATGGTCGACGGGGCAGTAATATCGGTTCTGTACGTACCGGAAGATGCAGCGTAGGGAAGCCGATGGATGCGGGCAGCACAAGAAAGTCAAAGCATCGTGGAAATCCTTGGGGGAGGCCTTTGCCCAGTAGTGGATCTCTATAGGCTCTGAAGAAGAAGGAGAGGGAATCAGAACCTATGGGATACTTTTCGTTGACCTAGAGTAATGAAATTGGGCAAGAAGTAATGTCGAGTAGCACTTATAAAGGATATTGTAACTTTTTGTTCTTACATACTTACAAATTTGCTCGGAACGTTGCGCAAGTGTACTTGATGACTACATCACAAATTTTTATCACTGATCCACACCCTCTTTCAATATCATGCAAGTATCAAAAGAGTCTTGTAACTCTCTAAATATTATAATTAGGCTGTAACTATCCCACTGCTGAGACTAAGACACAATCCATCTCTTTTCAAAAGGGAGTGGTCTATTATCTACACCGCGAGTCCAGTGTGATTGGTAGATATTGCTTGTCTCTGAATATTTACTCCTAGGTAGCTAGCTAGGAGCTTCTTCATGATGTTTTCTTCACCTTTTTAAGATCTACACCCTAATCACGTAACACACTATTACTATAGATTAGCATTGTTACATATTTTTCTCCAATGTGTCGGCTCAACAATGTAAATGACGAAATGAATGTAGGTAATAACATTTCACACAATTCAATAGAATAGTCAAAATGAGACCCATTTAGTAATCGGTCGTGTAACGACAAGAAAAAAAAGAGGGAAGTTAAAGATTGAAAATTAAGTAACAAAATAAAAAAAATGGAAATATGAGATAGAATGAATGATGTGGGCGAGGTGATTGAAGATAACAAAAAACAAAAAAACAGAAAAAGTCAGCTAGCGAAGACAGCCTCCTTCGGAGGACGCAGGTAACCAGCGGCAGAACATGACCTCCCGAGGTTGTAGGAGGATGGAGGCGGCACCAGAACAGCATGACCTCCTGAGGTTGCAGGAGGCAGCACCTGTACAGCATGACCTCCCGAGGTTGCAGGAGGTTGGATACAGCTATTGATATTATGTTACGCAATTACCCTGCATTTGTTATTAAAAGCTTGATGTCTCACTGCATAGCGAAGACTTCTCTACTCTCCTTCTACTTCTCTTTGTATAAAGCCTCTAAACAAGTTTTATTGAAGGCCTGCTCTGCCTGCCACAATGTAGTTTTCCATTAAGAGGGTCTTATTGGGTCGTATCTTTGGCCCATTGGTTATCTAAAATGCGACAGATTCAGACCAGTGATGATGAAATTATTTGCCTAACGTATAGAACCTGACTGGTTTCGACCCCTTACTGCTGGGCCACTCCTGCAGCACATGAATACTTGTTACACAGTAAAAGCAAATTGTATTATTTGCCGAGTAAACATTCAATTTGCACAGACTGCACAGATGAAAATATTACGCGGAAAGGCGAGAGGCGGTAGTGGTGTTTGCATAGAACTTCTAGCAAACATTGAATCTAGGGACTGTGTTGTGTAGAAGGAAAATGTTGCGCCCGGGATATGCGCCGTGTTAATATTATTACTAGAAGTGCAACACAATGTTTTTGCAGAAAAACCACGGTAAAAAGCATTTATGAGGAAAATAAGAAACGCTTGATTGTTTTTTTTTTTTTTTGGGATGTATAATCATCAAATAACCTCCCCCGCTCTGGGCGGAGCGGAAGGGCGTGTCAGACTTTTACTGACAAAAACCCACCCGTGTTCCTTCACTTGCCTGTAGGCCAGGGCCACGGTTTATTTTTTAATCAACCCGCTACCCTGACCCAGGAGTCATTGGTCTCCGTGGACCCCGTCACGGTGTGCTAATAGACCTGAGACTGCATTTTATGAAGAGGGCTAAGTTTCGATGTGAGTTGTTTTCCGCAAATGGTGTTCAAATATTCATGCACCGGAAAATGCTCAACAATCTGCTAAGCCTCTTCCCAATTACTTTGGGGTCGTCTTATATCTGGATGCAGTTGAATATCAGTATTTTAAATAAAGGGACTGACTGGACATCTCACCTTCACAGCCCAGTTACTTCGTAACACGATATCCCTTGGTTGTCAGATCTTCGGGCTTCTGACGTGGTTAAAACATCTACAAATAACAACTAGGACTAACGCTCTAACCACTGCTTACCATCAGGTGAAAATGCAGTCAAGTACTAGTTTATAACTATAAAAAAAACGAGCTTTCAGTAAGTATACATCATCCAAATTCTCCATTCGTCAACTTCCACACATTAATCATCCTGCAATGGGCTAAGATTACACTGCAAGCCAGAAACAAACACCTAGTAAGGTGACGAAACTAGTCAGCAGAAGTAACCTCGTGGCACCTAAGCAAGCAGTTCGTCAAGTTACCTCTTTGAAATCTCCAATTTTGGAAATACTTTTGCTGAAATAGTCCATATTGTTAGCATTCTGTAGACTGTTAACATCCCAGTTACATACCTAGCTGAAAGGTTGCCGACTATTGAATTTACGCCAAGCACAGAACTTTAGCAAATTAAATCGAAAGTTCCCGAAAGTAAGAGACTCGTATTTTAGTCAGTCAAATTTATTTTCTAGCGTTAAAAGCCGAGCTGCATTATAACAGTCTTAATTAATGGTTTAATTATTTAAATTTTTTGATGAATGTTGTTTCTTGGGTAAATTGAGTACACACTTTGAATTAATATTTAACCAAAAATTTCATTTCGTTTCATCTTATTTGATTTATTATTATGAGGTTATGAAGTTTTACCACTAAATTAACAAGTAGGAATGTTTATTAATTTTTTAAAATATCTACTTTAAGGTATCCACGACTACACATGAAGCTATGCATTTCCAGTTTTAGGTTTCTTATACAATAAGAAGTCAGCTTATACTATTGTCTATATGTTGATGTGTACCAAGACACTTGCTTCCTTATGACAAAGGTATTCTTTTAGACGCAGGTTTAAACCATTAAGCGGTTTTTATTCTTCGACCTATAATCCGACAAAGTTACAAGTTCTTATTACAAAAATTGACTTTCTACCCAAGTCTAAATTGTTAATTTTAAATAAAACTTGATGGTAATGGAATGAAATGAAGTGGGTTAAGAATAGGTCTAAATCGTTATTTTTTGTTTATTATGCGAAGCCCGAAACACGAGTCTAGTATTTTTAAGTAAAGTAGCTATGTACAAAGTCATAAAAAGATATCATGAAAAACCACAAAGTTACGAGTTTGTTATCTTACCTGATTGTCCCACCAAAAATATGGTCAACGCATCGCTCGCCTTCCCGCGCCTACAGTGGCGCGGCTATGATCTATTACTACTATGATCTACCGCCAACACTGTGTTGTGTGCTTGGTAACCACATAGGGACTATTTCTAAATATATTTGGGAAAAAATGTAACATGGTGTAAAAATGATTGGAATCGATCCAGTTGCTTTTTCTGAACAAACTGTATTCTGGATTCGTATAAAGCAAAAATAATGTTCTATAGTAACACATACAGTCGGGACCCATTAAAATCTAGATCGGCTCATTATAACGTTTTAATATAAATAAAAAAATAGACCTTTTAACGTTTGTCTAATGCTGTGTTGAATGGACTATAGTTATGAAACAATCTTTAGTCCAGTATCAATAGGGGCACCGTCTTACAATAACTTGGTAAACTAGCTATAGAAGACCAACCGCGTGGAAAATGACTGCCTTTGAACGCCAAACAGATTTTCCAGTCTTGAGTTAACTAATGAACTAGTCAATTATTACGGGCAAACTAGTTAAAAAGCAACTTACTAATAGAAAACTGTGTTATTAGAAGAACTTAGAAGAATGAGGTAATGATAAAAACAACATCCTATGGAATAATATGTGTAACAGTTGATGTGTGGTAAATCTTGAAGTTGTGGTGGTCTAGTGGTTAAAACACCAGCCTCTCCAGTATGAGTGTGCGGGTTCTATTCCAGTTATATGTATTTTCTAAGTATATCTTGGACACTAATGACTGCTTACAAGGTGGAGGAAAAGAACTTGAGGAAACATGGACTTTAAGTCTGAAATCGCCAACCCACATTGAGCAAGCCAATTACCAAGCCATTGCGCCAAATGTTGTTGTGTTGGGAGTTTGGTCATAGAGGGTATTCAATCAATCTCCCTTTGGCGCAGCATCGTTGGTCATGTTGTTGGGTTTAACATTGCTTCACCTCGCACAACTGCCGTCTTCCTTCCTATTCACTCAGTTTTTCTGAGTGAATAGGCTCTTAATAAACTAGCGCGCTTTACCATCAACGATCGCATCACTGCTTGCCATCAGGCGGGATTGCGGTCAAGCGCTAGTTTATAATTATTTAAAAAAAAGCATGGTGATTACGCTCAATCCTTTTTTCTCTGTGTAAGAGGAGACCTGTGCCCAGCATTGGACGATAAAAAGGTTGATGATGATGATGATCAAATATCTTGTACGATATAAGGATACACCATTTATTATTGGCTAGTAATATTCGTGACGTAAATGATAATCTCGTTGAAGAGAATCCTAACCTTTACGGTAAAACCGTTTTAATCCACAAAATGAGGTTATATAGCTAATTTTACCAAAATCCGTTCTGTAGTTTATGTGTGAAAAGTTAATATAAAATATATAAAGGCACTTTTAAATTATATTAGCATGCATACGCACAATATGTTATCATCTCGGCCAAACCTGTGAAACCAAACCAGCTGCGAAACAGGAGCGTCAGTTTGGCGGCGTTATCTTATGTGTTTTTTCTATGTGGCTCCTTGCAGTTCAACCTATGCCTATGGGGTTGTCGTCTGATTAACAAGGCTTACCTGTGGACGCCTCAGTAAATTAAGACCTCCACCCAGGACTTAAAAAAATAAAACTAAGCGACTACACGCTAAGGCCACCCCCTGTGGGGTACGGACCACGGCTTAGGGCGTCACTGGGCAGTGGGGATATGCAGCAACAAAACATGTTAAGTTAATTAAATTTTAAAAGTCAAAGCGAAGTTTATGTTCTCCTGCTTCTGTCCCACCTCAAAGCGTGATACGTATTTATACATCGTACATCAAGACCCTTTTACCGAAATAAACGCGAAAATGTATGAAAAAGGAGTTGGTTTACACCATGTTAACCAATACCGCAACCCGGAAGCTAAAATCCATTTTAATTAACAACCTCAAGCGCGGTGCTTGAACCTCTCTCATACATTTTACATTATCTTACCTACGTTTGAGAAAACCTTCTTCGTTGAAGCGTTTTCTCGACTTTACGCTCACGGCTTACCTCTTTATTTAGAATCAGGCTTAAAATAACAGCCTGTGTTTCTGGAATAGCATTGCAAACGTGTTACTGTTTCAAATGGATCTGTTCCTTATACATCTGAAAAGGAATTCTAGTATTTACACGACTATTCACAATTATGATTTTAAGATTCGTGATTGTTTGTGAGTTACTTTATTTCCTAACATCAATTGAAAATCAAAAGTCATTAATTCAAATTAGGCTGAGAATCAGCACTTTTTAAACGTCAATGTAATATAAGACAGTACCCCCAAAATGTCCGCTCTTCGCCAGTTCCTAGTGCTTTCGCTGGAAAGAAGTAGAGGTGGAGCAAACTCCCCAGAAGCACAGCGCTCTGTTAATTTTAAATAAAATCACATGACTTTATACATTACTATGTATAGTAATGAACACAAGAAAACACAACTACAATGAAATAATTTAGCATATGCCAGCTAGTCAAAATAAAAATAAAGTAAAAATAAATAAAATATCATTAAAACGGAAATGTAAATAAGTAAAAACTTATTACCTAAATAAAAGCCCAAGATATAAAGGATGTGACAGGTCACATTTTTATTCTCGGTGGTAGGCCATAACATCGGCTGCCGGCAGAAGTTACCACCCACCAGAGACTTGCCGCCAAGCGATTCGTCGTGTTCATGGCATGATGTCTGGTGAAGCCGTACGGAGGACGGGTCTGAGCAGTTGTGTTGCGATGTGTGACGGATATGATGCGCCAAATTTTGTTCTGTTGGGAGTTTGGTCGTGGAGGATCTCCAGATCAATCTCCCTGTGGCGCAGCATCGTTGGTTGTGTTGTTGAGTTTAACGTTGCATCACCTCGCTCAACTGCCGTCTCCCTTCTTATTCACTAAGTTTTTTTTTAGTGAATAGGCTAAATAAACTAGCGCGCTTTACCATCAACGATTGCAATACTGCTTACTATCAGGCGGGATTGCGGTCAAGCACTAGTTTATAATTATTAAAAAAAAATATTTTGAAGCTTATTGCTAATTTATTGCTCCATATGTTGGAAAAATGTGTTTGCTCAACAACGTACATAACGCAATGAATGTTGCTGAACTGTCAAAAAGAAACTTATTGCTGCTGATAGTTTGTTACTCAATTACCTTGCTGGCCATCGTGGTGTAGGTACCTACACCACGGTGGTCGAAGTTGCATGTCTGCTTTAGAAATCATCTGTGACTAAAAGTTTGGAATCATCTATGAGTAGATACATAGATACCTATATTATCCTAATGATCATCATTCTGCCAAAGACAAGTTCATTCTGGTATTTTCTTTAAGTATTCCAAATCCTACAACTTAATAAGTTAGTAACTAAATTAAGTTTATCCACTACATCGCGGTCGGTGGCTTGGCGGAAGGAAAGGCGGTTGATTAGCGAACTAAACTAGTTCCTTCATCCATGATTTATTAAGTTTCTTGTTGGAAAAGGAACCTCATATGCTTACAAGTTTCTCACTATACCTTGAATTAAGAATTTTCACGTTATGGAACAACAAACCGAATGTCATACTTTACAAATTTCAAATTCCAATGCCAAAATCTTATAGGACCTTTTTCTTACAAATCAATACTCAAAAATCAACTTAGAATACATTTTACTAAAGTATATAACTAATTAATGTGGCGATGGATTAATAATTATGGGTTATTATAAAACTCGTGTGACGTCACCAGCCACTACTTCTGATCTTTGATGCCTTTTATATTTGTCAATTTTTATTGATTTGATAAAACAAGATATATGTATCCAATATTTTTCTATATTCTGAATGACGGACTAAAAAGAATCTTTTTTTTTACCCAGGAAACATCACACACTGGTGCCGAATCTCTCATTGACAAACTAAAGTAATTTTAAATTCAGTGCAGCTCTTTCTTTCCATTTCATTAAGAAAAAGATAGAAGATAACATATTAGCTAATCCTGTCACATTAACATAGTCCATAGAAAGTTTAGACTCGATCAAAGTCATGGCGACCAAAAATACCTCGATTACGCCGGCGCCGGCTTTTTTCTCAGGACTAAGCTAATATTTGTCTTCTGTCCTTTAAAATGTTGCACTGAATTGGGACCACAGTCATTCGCAATCGATATAATTATGATGTTAAATTTAAATGATTATAAAACGTGTCTGCTCAAACAACATAACTAGTGCATTTAATGTTTTTGCATTGTAAACATGAAACCCATTGTACTGACATGTGGTACGCAATGTTCCCCGCAGGCGTGGTAATCGCGTTCAGTTTCATTGGGGAATTTTACTCCACGTTACCTTACTACTAAGACATCTACAGACAAGCCATATCGTTCGTCCATAAACTTGACGGTAAACTGTAATGTATTCGCATGATATTTTAGAACCCACTATATCAACATCTCTGAAGTAATAAACTTAATCTACATTTTCTATCTTTACGTACCTTTTACGATCACTAAATTATTTTTAGTATCGTCACTTTAGTACCCTTTACTACTTATTCACATAAACGTTACTAATAACTTATTACAACCCATCATTTTTATCTAAAAATGAATCGTCAGTTCCCATAAAAACTTCTCCTAATTTACGATAAGTACCACACTTTTCTTATTACCCGTTAAGTTAACAGACTTTCCAAGGAAAATTTAAATATTTACTACGGTCGAGTTAACAATAGTGGGCCGTTAACTAAAGATGATTAAGCAAACCGATGCAAGTCGAAGGAAAGTGTGCTTACAACGGGGCGTAGCGCCACGCCGTCTGCTAAAAGTGGGGAGGGATCAGCTGAAGGGGGTACCGTCGAGACGTGGTAAGGGTAGGGGGAGGGGAGGGGTGTGTAGCCGTAAAAGCCTCGCTTGCCACAATAGCGCACGTTTTCACTACATTGCGTTTGCTCCGATCTTATTTCCAATGAATTTCAGTCGACGCTGAAATCAGTGCTGCCATCGTCACGACTGACTGCAAGCGTGTCGTCACTGCTCGCCGATGTGGCGACTATTGTGCCATATCGGAACTGTTACTTTTATGCATTCACAATGGACGTTTCGGTTGTTCACTGATACCATTACAGAGTACAGTGAGGAACTGACATCTGTTGTAAGGATTTCTGGAGATATTTACAATTCACTCTATTGTCTCTAATGTTTTGATTCTTAAATAGGTATTTACCTATAGAAATAAAATAATATTTAAATATATTAGCTGAACGGTATCTGGAACAGGGTCCAAGCTACCGGGCTCTAGAGAGAGGAACCTGACATATAATGAGAGTCTCCTGAGGTGTCGATCGAGGTTTTTGGCTATTAAGCCATTGGCTGTCACAATTATCGGTACCTACAATGGTTGCTGAATCCAATCTGATTATTATTATTATGTTGCGTAGGTTTAATCTATTGCTATTAAAGAAATTGTTGATTTAGACACTTGCGTGTTAAATAATATGTAGAAGCTGTTGGTATACCTACCTTAAAAAGGAAATAAAATAAAAACCTTGGAACATACGGATATTTATAGCCGAATGAATATTCTGTCGATACCAAAATTGGAACGCCTTTGTTGAGTCCAACAAAAAAGAAAACGTGCCTTACAGACTATATAGGAGGATATGAACTTGAACTGACTGTATATTCCCCGTGTGGGAAAAAATATTCAGCCGTCATTGGAGTTGACAATTGCTTACTTCAATACAGTTTACTTAATTTTTTCCAATTATGCAGAGTTGGCTTCCAGTCCAGTATGGCATGGAGTGCCTGTCTCACATCATCAACCCTTTTTTATCGCCCCACTGTTGGGCACAGGTCTCCTCTTAATAATCGCGTAATCACCACGCTTGCTCAATGCGGGTTGGCGATTTCAGACTTAAAGTCCAGGTTTCCTCAAGATGTTTTCCTTCACCTTTTAATTAGTCATTGGTGTCCAAGATATACTTAGAAAGTACATATAACTAAGAAAAGTTATATTGGTACTTCCCTGACCTGGAATTGAACCCACACCAGCCTCTCAAGCATGCTTTAACCACTAGGCCACCAAGACTTTTTAGTGAGAGTTGACAGTAAACTAAGCTACCGAACTAAAGACTCAATTAAATGATGTTATATCTAAACAACAATGGATAACCACAAACTGGAGCAAACACAGCCATTTCTCGTCGTTTTAATCTAGTTTTTTAAATTCATAATGGACGGCGGACGGGAAAAGCTTATTAAGTCGATATTGGCTCTGCAGCGCACGGCTCTTTGTGTTTGTAATATGTTGTGGTTATTGAAAAGCCAGCTTTAGCCTTTATGCAAGTCTATGATGATGGCTTTATTTCCTGCAAAATCTGTGAATATTAAAAAAATGTTTCGCTTCGTTTGTTGTGAAGTTGCAAAATAGTAATCCATTTTTCTAACAATTACCTCTGGGTGATTGCGTAACGCACTATCAATGGATATCACTTTGACAGTTCAACAATATTCACTGCATTCTTTACATTGTAAAGCAGACACTTTTTTCGAATTTAAGAAAGAATGAATTAGTAGGTAATATCCTTCAAAATGGCTCCGGTAGAGATTAATACTGTCTTACATAATTAGCTTATAAAATTGATTATTCTATGCAGAAGATTAGATTACCTATATCCTTGGATAGTTAAGATTTTTTTCGTTGCTGGTAAAACGCGCTAGTTTATTAAGTGCCTATTCAATCTAGTCTTGAAGACAAATTGTAGTCCGACGGAAACACCGCCGCTGACGCCGCCGTTGTTTCAGTCCCTCGATGTACGCGGCGTAAAAGACGAGGCGAAACGCTACGTCCGGATCGTTGTGGTGTCAACAACGTAAGGGTGAAAACTCGACGCACGACGAGTCGTCCAATGATGGAATCCTTTCCATCATCGGACGACATCTCCGGATGGGGGAATTAAATCTTGCAATTCAACTGTCACTATTAATGAGACACAATTACTTTTTCTGCTACTACCAAACTTGTTACTCTTGCCTAAGAGACGAGAGTATACAATTGCTGTTGTGTTTTGTTTGTAAAGTGTCTCTTGTCCGTAATTATCTCACTCAAGAAACCACTTTCTCAACTACGTATTGGCAATAGGGTAGTTGACTAAAAAAACTAATTAGTCCGTCAGTCAGATTACCAAAAAATATTGGACACGTATTTTTTCTTTTTCCATATAAACAAAAAATTAAGACAACACAGTGCGTTGATAACTCGTGTGACGTCACTGCACGCTACACTTTTTAGCGACGTGACGTCACCAGCCACCCCTCCTGATTTTTGATGCCTTTTATATTTGTAAATTTTTATTGATTTGATAAAACAAAGTATACGTATCCAATATTTTTCTATAATCTGAATGACGGACTAAATAGAATCAATATTTTTGTATCCAGGATACGTCCCTATTAAAGACAATCCTATGAACAAATTTCCTCACTATGTTCGTTCACTGTCTTTAAGCCCACCCAGAAAATTATGTATTTTGTATTAAGTATTTTGCACAAACTTACATCATTACCTTAATCCTATGAATAATTATTTTAAAATGAAATTGTGAAATGAATTTACTACAACAACCACAAAGGCTAGAACGTACTCCATCTATTCTCCATTTAAACTTCAGGTATCAACGAAAATCTTAGTGGAAACCGCTTCTACATCAATATTGTGCATCAACTGCAGCAAATGTTCCAGGCAGAGTAAATAACTCAGTATTTTATTGCAAAACTTCCATTGTGTTTTTGAAATAATGAAAAAATGTACATTACTTAGAAGTAGATGGAAGAAGTTTCATACAGAGTAAAGTTATTTTTAGTATAATATTGCGGGAGGTAGGTAACCAAGGGAAGATAATTGCTCGTAAATTCAAATCAGAACGGTCTTTCTTTGAAACTTGTATGCAAAATTTATTTACAGGGAAAAGTAACGTGGAGTGTCAATTTGATATATTAATTAATTTCCCTGTTTTTTTTTTTGGTTCACTTCTTTCCGTACTTTTGAACGAAAAAGGCAGTCATAGTACGCCATACAGCCTAGACTTTAGTAACTTTTTTCTTGAGTAAGTTTATATCCTAACTTATCCTAAACTTATCTTAACTTAACTTAATCTAACCTCACTCCTTTTCGCTTTTCGCGTTCCTTTTCTTTGAGCGTGGCACTCATTTTCGCTTTCCCGCCAAAACTCCTTCCCTGACTGTATTTTAATCGCCATTAATGGCCAACCCGCATTGAGCGTGGTGATTAAGCTAAATTCTTCACCGTATTAGAGGAGACCTGTGCCCAGCAGTGGGACGATAAATAAAGAGGTTGATGATGATGATGACTGTATTTTTAGAGGCGTGAGGAACAAGTCACTCATCTTTTTTTTTTAATAATTATAAACTAGCGCTTGACTGCAATCCCGCCTGATGGTAAGCAGTGATGCAATCGTTGATGGTAAAGCGCGCTAGTTTATTAAACCCATTCACTTAAAAAACTTAGTGAACAGGAAGAAAGACGGCAGTTGAGCGAGGTGATGCAAATTTATAAACCCAACAACACTGCCAATGATGCAACGCCAGAGGGAAATTGATCTGGATGGCCCATGATCAAACTCCCGACACAACACCATTTGGCGCATCGTACCCGGCAAGCTTCACAACACAAATGCTCAGACCCAACCTCCGTACGGCTTCACCAGACGTCACGCCGGAACACGACGAATCGCTTGGCGGCAAGACTTTGTCTGGTGGGTGGTTACTTCTGCCGGCAGCCGATTTTATGGCCTACCACCTTCACAGAATAGGGAGAATCCACCAACCAGACTGCCGCTGTGTCTGGCGTGAACTTGCCCAACCTTTAATGTTGGGAAGTTGTATATTTGCTAGTTGCACGGTAAAATCTTCTTGCGAGATGTACAATCCGTGTGACGTCAGTATGACGCGTTATTCGCATGTTGCGTTTTGTAAATGCGCTACATAATATCTATGGGCAGTTGTATGTCTTTCGTATTATTAACGCATAAGGCATAGAGCAATGTTAGCAATAACATGTTTCTTGCACCATTCGGTAAGTTTGTGGTATGGTTCATAGTTAACCTCTAGGATTAATGTTTATGAAGGCAAAGATCATGTCTTTTATGCATGCTTTTAAACATGCACTTTACTGCAGTGTAATAGGGAAAGATAAGCAACATTATGTTAATTATCTTGTAAATGGCATCTTAATCAAACGTTATCCCTGTGTTGCAACTTAAAAAGACCTATTAGTTTTTATAATCTTGTAACAGTAACATTATGACATCATCGTACGCATCAGCGCACACTAAATTTGGTTGCCGATAAAACAGACGTTTTCTCATGTTCACTGAGCGAGTTCGCAAAAGTAATGTCACACGTAATATATAATTATTGTAATTTTTAAATTTACCGCACACTACCGCATTGGGACAGTGTAACGATAGCGTATGTATTTAATAAAAAACGAAAGGAATAAAAAATAATCATTTGTTCTCAAAAGACTGTAGACAAACCACACTTTTTTATTTACTCTGCAAACATGCTAATATTTTCTCGCCCTAAAGCTAAAACGCGTTGTTTCACACATAAGACCTTTGACTCGCTTAGGACATATTGTGTGGAAAATATTAGGGCCCACAATCCTTATGAATTCCACTGGTGTGGTTGTTTCATTATAGCTATTTGTATTTCGAAATTTGTTACTAATTCACTGGCAAAAGTACCAATAATATTTCACATACGTACATTTATTTATGAAATTAACATATGCAGTATGTATGTATGTATGTAAACAATATTTAAAATACATACCAAGTTTATTCGAATGCATTGAATTTGTTGAATAAATATGACTAGCAATATTTCTCTGTTCTACAACAAAATAAAAGTAGGCAGAATGCAGTTTCCTGTGCCATTTACTATAACAAAAAAAGCCAATTTGATGGCCTATCGGATTGTTTTTTTTTTGTACTATATGACTACGTCAGCAAACACGGGAACGCAGAATTTTTAAGTTTGGAATTACAAACCAAAATATTAAAATTTTATCAAGTCAGCCAGGTTTAAAGGCTTTTCCATAAGTGATATACCTACTCAGTTTATTATTGATTATGGAATAAGTAGAATGAATTAAGTTTAAGAAAGTAGTCAGATCTTAATTTTGTCTTATACCTATTGTGTATTTTATTGTGTCTAGGTACATGAATAATAAAATAAATAAGTAAGTAAATGCCCATTTTTTTAAATAACCTACTATCGAAATAGTCGATTTTTAATTCTAAAGTTACTTAGGCTGATTATCCTCCAGAGACGTACTATCCAGCTTTGCAGCGAGGATTTGAAAGCTAAACTACAAAACTTCACGATCGTTTCCACCAATGCTAAGCTGTGTAGTGAGCCAGTAAGATATGTGAGGGCCGTGAGGTCGCTGTTCGAGGAAAATGCTCTTGCTTAGATATGCGATGCATCGATTGTAGCGAAGATACGGGGAGTACTCTGCTCTGAACATAAATAAACCACTCGCGCATCCACATCAACGCAAGTCTGCATCATGCATCCATAACTTAGTTGAGCCCCTTTTCTATATGGACCGATGAATATGGTTGTTGGATATCAAACGCATACATCGCATCGCAGCATTTCTCTGCTGGAATTATGCTAAGGTTGCTTTTGCACTAGGGCGAAAGCATACCAATGTCATTGATTCATATATGAAAAAAGCAAGCAGGAAGAGTTGAAAGTGAATATATTTCTAAACTGTTTTCTATTGCTTCGGTAATAACTTCGCTCATAGTCATGGCAACTGGCGCGACTATTTCCGCCAGATTTCCTTTTATTAGTGTTCTGTTATATTATTGGAAGAAGAAGCACTTGTAAGCGCTTATAATATCATTTGGGAGCAGCAATATGTTTGGGGTTTTCTAAGAGGGCTTGCAACAGACAAATGACGTAAATATTGAATTTGTTTTTGGGATTAATGGAAATACTTACTACGTACAAAGGATAAGCGTATTCGTGATCTTTATAAATACTTTTAGTTTTTTAGGTTATGATCGTTTTTCTCAGTTTCTCATTAAATGAAGTATAATTATTACTACCAGTGCATTGTATTCTAGAGATCATAAGGAAAAAATTAACATAATTTTCTTTAGTGTACCCCAAAATTTTTAGTGGGCCTATTCTCTGAACATAAAAGAACTAACTCTGTTATAATAATACCTACTTTTCAATCTCAAGTCACATTTGTCTTTTTAAAACAGCCTTTAGTGGAATTGGGCTAATGTAGGTCTTAATCAAAAATACAAGTTCAGATAAACGCTAACAAAACGTTACATAAACTGAAAAGTTATTTCTAACGTAACTACTTGTAACGTAGAGAGAATCGCTGCTAAACATACAAATGGATTAAAGAGTTACTAACTTCATTAAAGCTATGATACTCTACAATTTTAACCAACTCGATTTCGCGCGTGACTATTTTTTAAATCTGGGTTTTTTAAAAGTGGCAACTGGCGACTTAGCTGGCACCCAGACAAAGAACATTTTTATTGCAATAAAATGATATTATTTGAATTACTTGAGTTGTTGAAGCTATAATAATAACTTTGAAGATAGTTCCTTTGTAGCTCCATTTACAAGATTCAAGTTTATTGCCTGCGCCATTAAGTTACCATCATCAGGCTAGCCTTTTTCCAATATTCTATGTTGAGGTAAGCTTCCAGTCTAACCAAACGCAGCGCAGTGCCAGTAGGTATTTTACATGGAGCTGCCTATCTGAACTACATAACCCTTTAGGTAATAGTAAAATATTAACACACGCCAGAGTTACCGACAGAGCTTGCTTGGCGTAATGGGCCCACGCATAATGGTCCACTAAAAGGACTAAGTGTGGAAACAAAAAGCAGAAGAAGAAAAAAATTACCACAATAAAGGGTAGCTTTATAAAAAAAAAATCGTTCCCACAATACGCTTTACTCCTGTATCATGGGTGCGTTTACAAATGTTTGAAGAACATTTTCTGGTGAACCCATACGGAGGAAGGGTCTGAGCAGTTGTGTTGCGATGTGTGCCGAGTACGGATGCGCCAAATGTTATTGTGTCGGGAGTTTGGTCGTGGAGGGTCTTCAGATCAATCTCCCTCTGGCGCAGTATCGTTGGTCGTGTTGTTGGCATTAACATTGTTAATTTGTTTTGAGTGAATAGGCTCTTAATAAATAAGCGCTCTTTACCATTAACGATTGCATCACTGCTTATCATCAGGCGAGATTGTCGTCATGCACTATTTTATAATTATATAAAAAAAAAAACATACATAACTAACCAGACCCAGAACGTATACGCATTTTTTTCAATTCATGTACTCCATTCAGGAAAATGTTGTTTGCATCGTACAAAACAATGAAAAACACTTAGTAGCTATTATTTGGACATGTTAGTCATAATTTATTTGACGAACTGTATTCACACACACACACGAAAGTTTCCTTAACTATGAATAAATGAAAACACGTCGGGTACATACTAGTTTTTGCACTATCGGCTTTTGTTGAACGTTAATACCTACATAACAATGGTTCGGCTTGTTTTTATTCTACGCGCTAGTCCAGGGTTGGCTGATTTATGAAAATATTTTTTTTTTTTAATAATTATAATCTAGCGCATGACCGCAATCCCGCCTGATGGTAAGCAGTGATGCGATCGTTGATGGTAAAGCGCGCTAGTTTATTAAGAGCCCATTCACTTAGAAAAACTGAGCGAATAAGAAGGAAGACGGCAGTTGAGCGAGGTGATGCAATGTTAAACCCAACAACACGACCAATGATGCTGCGCCAAAGGGAGATTGATCTGAAGACCCTCCACGACCAAACTCCCAACACAACATCATTAGGCGCATCGTACCCGGCACACATCGCAACACAACTGCTCAGACACGTCCTCCGTACGGCTTCACCAGACATCATGCCGGAACACGACAAATCGCTTGGCGGCAAGGCTTTGTCTGGTGGGTGGTAACTTCTGCCGGCGTCCGATGTTATGGCCTACCACCGAGAAAAATTTTTTTTATTATAAAAATATTGCCTTATTCAACTACCTTTTTACGTATTACAAAAAATAATGTAGCAATCTCTTGTCAATCGAATCAATCTTTTACTAACTTAGTTTTTTCTTTATTTAATTTTAGTTTACGCCATAATCATCACAGTTGTATTCGTAAAATGTAAACTTACTTCTGGAGGTCACTGTACACTCGGAAAAACACCATAAGTGTGTTTTGTGTTCAATTACATTTCCGGGTGTTTTTCTTTTAATGTTTTAAAAGGTCTGTTGTTGTATTAAAAATGTTTTCAACTAAAGCATTCCATACTTAAAAATATGTAGAAAAAAAAAATTTTAAACAAAAATTAAAATACACCTTGCTTCCCAACCCTGTGAGCAATACAAGTTGGAGGGTTCGAATATTTTATGTTATGGAGGGGGAGCTTCAAAGATCCGTTTTTGGTAGAGGTGCTCGAGTTTTCCATGGTTGCCATGGAAACGGGACGCACGCTACCTGTGCAGGGATTCGTTGAACAAGATTATGGACGTGTACGGTTTTATTTTTGCTCGCTGAATCATTTTTCATTTTTGTTTTTGTGTACCTATGTGATGGATTGGTATCCATCATATTTTCAATAAATCTGAGGTAGATTTTACATTTTCCTAAAGGCTCATTTATTAGGTAGCTGTAGTAGTTATCTAGCCATTGGTTTTCACATAGAGTAAGGGAACAGAACTGTGTTCTTTGTTAGATATTAGATTTTACAACCTAATCTCATACTGTACGCTACTTTCTATTCATAAAATACTTGAATTAAATTTAAATTAGTATTCGAATTAAGTTCAACACACATTCTTCTTTAAAAAGTGGGTTTGTGTGTTCACTTTTGACATTGGCAGAATAGTCGACATCGGCTTCACTTGCCATAAACAAAAATAGAATGGAATAAAGTTTGTGTGTAGTTAGTTACACACATTGTATATTTTTGTAACTTGGGGCACAAGTTGAAATAAAAGCAGGTTTTATCGAAGTTTTACAGTTTCTTGACTAATGTAGACATTTGTTGTATTAACATCACAAATGAAATACATTTTCACTCGATCTTACATTACATATATTATACAAGTTTCTCAAAAACTCAAATAAGATTAATAAAGTTCTTTAATCTTAAGTTTTTCTTGGACTAAGGACCACATTTTTCGTACGTTTACACAAATAAATTAGACTTCGAACCGACTCAAGACAAAGTTTTTTGTAATAAAACCCAATTATTAGTACAGCTAATTCGATTTGGGAATTGGGCCCTTGAAGAAAGCACAGTTCTCATTTAGAAACGGTTTTTTTTATCAAAGTTGTTTAAAATCGAAATATAGGTTTGTTATTGGACTTATGTTTCAAGAATGGGCGGCCATATTGGTTACCGATGTTCGCTCGTTAGTATTCGACACTATTCGATAATATTACGCATAAACCCGTTGTAATATTATAGAGTTATATGTAGGTACTTTCTAAGTATATCTTGGACACCAATGACTATTTACAAGTTGAAGGGAAACATCTTGAGGAAACCTGGACTTTAAGTCTGAAATCGCCAACCCGCATTGAGCAAGCGTGGTGATAACGCTCAATCCTTCTCTGTATGAGAGGAGACCTGTGCCCAGCAGTGGGGTGATAAAAAGGTAGATGAAGAATATTGTCTGGGAAAACTGGGAGGTCAGATAGGGAGTGGCTTCGTCTAAAATACTGTTCAGCTGCATCCCGATAGAATGGAATGCAATTCCAACATAGTTGGGAAAACGTTGGCAGATAATAATCCATTCTAATTTTAATTGCTGTTTCATTATCATTTTAAGTGTAGGTTCTAAAGCTTATCTATTATTTAAGTGGTTTGAATTCTCGAAACGGGTCTCCCGCGTGATCCGGAACCCGTAAGTACGGAATCGATCAAAGTGGAGGTGCTTCGACGATGAACTTATTTCGGCTGAAATGGTGGTGATATTGAATTCTCGAAATCATGTAGATGGTTTTTGTGCATGAACACATCCTAATGAGTTTATTTTTGCCCCAATTTTTAAGTATTGTATTTTATTTATTTTAATTACTGAAACATTATAGGTAGGATACAGTTAGGTGACAATTAGTGTAAGATGGATAATTAAAAGTTTTCACTAACAATATTAGGGTAGCACCACAAACAGTAACGGTCAAAGTACAGGAGAGGTAAGCGAAAGCAAGATTCAGTAAGCATTCGGAAAGAATTAAGTAAAGACTACAAGTTTTAGTGATTTTCAAAGTTGCTACTTAATATTAGAATGAAAATAATGTTTCCAGTGTTGGGGCACTGGCCTCGGGCCGTAATACAGGGTGTATCTGACATCTAGTCATTTATGTCGTTAATGAACGCTTACAGAATTCAAAGTGTTTAAAAAAAATGTCGGCTCGGTCTTTGAACGTTGCAAGCGTGCCGCCGTGCGAGTTTGTAGGTATGACGTTGATCCCTGATGTGAACTCTATTAAATCATCTGATAAGATAGTTTTTCAAGTTTTGCTTTCATTGCGCTTTTTTGTGTAATTAGCGAATTAATTAATTTTTACTTTAAAATCTTATTGGGTTATAAAAGTATAGCAATTATAAAGTGAAAAAATCTGCAAATATTTTTTTATCAAATCATGAAAAAGCCGACGATAAATTCCACCACTGGGGGTTCATAATCATATACTGGATCCATGGTACTCGTTTGTGCGTCGATGTCAGATACACCCTTTATACAACGCAAGCCCAGTGCGGATTACTAGATGTCACGTGTCTTAGATGTATATTTGTTTTGGCTCTATGACATTCCGGTTTCTTCACAACGTTTTCCATCACCATTTCGAGACAAGTGGTGATGAAATGATTTACACAAAGTAACGTGCCAGATGGGGTTCGAACGTACGATTTACAACTTATAAGACGCGGCCGATACCACTAAGCCACCGCTGATATCATAATTGATGTTACCCAAAATGTACAGTATGTTAAGAAAACCCTGTCCGACCCATAAGGATAATAAAGGTTAGGTAAACATATGACCAAATATAATATAAAATTTTACGTAATCATCATAGTACCAATACAAATGAATTTTGAAATAATCTTTTTTCCCGCGAATTAATTCCAACTTCCCCGGAATTTGGTAATTTTAAAAAAAGTGACAACACCGGTATTATTATGAGCGAATAGCGATGCTACCATGTGCCGCGTGCCCTGCCGCCTGCCGCCCGCGGAAGGGTGAACGCACATTTATTAAGTTACCATTTTTTGCGAAATAATATTTATTTTTTTAGGGGGATTTTTTTTTTAAGTTTAGCCCGGTTTTGTATGCATTAGTAGAATCAGTTATCGATACCTAACAACACCTTCACGGGTCGGACAGGGTTTTCTTAACATACTGTATGTATGTTTAACAATACACAGGGTTTGTAATCGATTATTTTCGTATAGTACTATAATCTTAGAATACGCTAAACAAAAGCTTGTATTAAGATTTCTTCTCCTTGAAAATACGATACAAAAGTTATTCAACACTTTTAAAATAACAGCGTCGTTGTAAATGTGATTGCTAGAAACCCTACTCTCTTCATACATACAAAATACTTTGAAGCCAGTTGCTACTTCAGAACAAGAAACCTAATATTCCCCTATGGACGGTTACTCTACAATGTTTTCAACTAGATGAAAACCAGATAAACTTCTAACTGGAAGGCATTAGGTACGCCATTTTCATTCGCTTATTTAAAAATACAGAAGGAAAACTACGCAGCCAGAATTTATAGGATGCGTTCGACAACTGTAGCATGACTGTGTGGCCGCCTGTGGTTGCACGTTCCCGATTGCAATTGAAAAAAAAAGATGAAAACATTGAGTGTAAACTGGTCTGATTGAAACAAAAAAATAGGGATGACGAATGTAATTCTAAAAGGTTTTTCGTTGCGGTTCAAAGAGAGCAATGAGTGTCTTTGTGGATAGTTTCGCGAATCTAACAAAATTGTCGGTTTACTGGTTTTTACAAAGGTTTAAAAATGTTGGTCCTATTATTTTCATTTTTTAACCTAAATACAAAAAATTACAAGTTTTATATGAAAACCTGCTGCTGCCCGCGGCATCTACCCATGGGAACGTCAGAAATAATAACAGTCACCATCCTTTTTTAGGTGTGGATGTGAAACCATCAAATGATCTCTCCCGCTCAGGGCGGAGCGAAAGGGTGTGTCAAACTTCTCAATCAGTATCCGTATGTTAAAATAAATACTCGTCCTGCCGTTCTGAAGATTTCCTGGCATAATTAGACAGACAATATTTTTTTTGTTATAACCCTATATACAGTATATTAAGAAAACCCTGTCCGACCCATAAGGATAATAAAGGCTAGGTCAACACATGACCAAATATAATATAAAATTTTACGTATTCATCATAGTACCAACACAAATGAATTTTGAAATAATCTTTTTTTCCCGCGAATTAATTCCAACTACCCCGAAATTTGGTAATTTTAAAAAAAGTGACAACACCGGTATTATTATGAGCGAATAGCGATGCGACCACGTGCCGCGTGCCCTGCCGCCCGCCGCCCGCGGAAGGGTGCTTAAGCACATGTATTAAGTTACCTCTTTTTGCGAAATAATATTTATTTTTTTAGGGGGATTTTTTTTAAGTTTAGCCCGGTTTTGTATCCATTAGTAGAATCAGTTATCGATACCTAACAACACCTTCACGGGTCGGACAGGGTTTTCTTAATATACCTACTGTATATGCCTCCTTTAAATGCATTTAGTAAAAATAAAGTATTTTATTTCTTTATTCTGAATATTCTGTTCAAATACTAAGAACTACAAAGAAAATATTATTCTACATTTAGGTTGAGTAAAATAAAATTTTCCCCTCTAAAGGGTAGAAATCTGTGCACCTACTTAATCCCTCTTCCTTCACTATCAGGCTTATTTCAGGAGTCCCTGTTTATAGAATATGTAGGGATTACATCGTGAATAAATATGTGTTCGCAATCTTTCGCGACACTCTTTACATAAGCCTTTAGCGAGCTCAGTGTCAACAGTATTAATAAAAGAAAATCTTGCTTGTACCAACTGCGAATAAAGATTATTCTAAGTATCGACATGTATTACTGGGCATGCCACAGCCGCATGCCCAGGACACGAAGTTTCGGTCTACCATTATCTCTCTCAAAATCATCAATCATCTATGAGGAAAGACATAGTGCTGGGCTGAAAGCATAGGCTATCTCTCTCACTCTTTCCAAACCAAAAAAATACTGCAGATTATACGCGTACGGCATGTCCATTATTATACAGAGTGGTACTGACAATACGACAATAAATGAAAACACGAACAATGCTGGTTCATAGGAATAATAAACCATAAAAAAAAAAACAAATAAAATTTCAAACAAACTAAATCGCATAAAATTGTAAACGGAATAGAACATCCTTTAAAAATATTGGTTCACTGACCTCCGATCGGTCACAGCGCGATCCTGTATCGACTTGCTGTTTTCGCGCCATTATTATTAAAGTTTGGTACCGCAGGATGCGGCGGTCATTAACCTGTTAGCGTTTCTTTATCAACATGTACATCATGTAGAAAACGCGAAAAAGGAAAAATAATTTCCTGTGACTAAACTAATGGACATATTTATATGATTTTTTATGGGTCGACTGAGAATGTGTTGAGGTACACGATGTTTAATTTATTGTCGTATTGTCCGCACCACTCTGTATGTTGATGATTCGAGGACCTAAATAAGGGACAAAGAATTTGTATTAAATGCCTAGGTTTTATTTAGCACGCGATGTTTTTTATTGCTTTTTAGATGAAACTTGCAGTATCACCCTCATAAGTCGATTCTATGGGAATACCGGGGTTAAATTTCTAATCCAAGTCATGCAGGAAATCGTAAAATATATTCAAATTTAATCTTTCCCCATTATTTATATGATGACAATATCTTAGATGTGATGATAGTACATCTAAGATAATGTACGCTTTAACGCCCATCATCTTGAAAATCGTGTCGCCTTATTTTAATATGTATTTGGACATTTCTCATGTCGCGAGAGAACTATAAACCTGAGAATTAAGAAATTAAAATTAAATATATAATTAATTATACTTATCTTAAACATACTACAAAAATACCGTCTGAAACGTTATAATTATTCATAATTTAAACACAAATATACAAATAAGGAAATAAATAAATTAAGTAAAATTAGTCAGATACTTAGTTTTTCTCTGTATGAGAGGAGACCTGTGCCCAGCAGTGGGACGATAAAAAGGTTGATGATGAGTCAGATACCAAAGATAAAATAATATATAAATTGTAGATTAAGTAAAATAATGCTAATAATTTCCGTATATATTTTATTTATTATTAAATTAAATTGCAATATAATTATATTATTTTAAGATATTCAAACAGAGCTTCCTCTCTCCTGTTACCATATTTTGCTGTGCCCTACAGGGTCCATAATTGATCTCACATAAATTGTTACCACCCTTATATGAACTTATGGTAAAGCAATAAAGATATTGAGTATTGAGTATTGAATAAACGGACGAGCTATATCTAAATAAAATCCATAACGACTGAACTTAAAATTGACAAGCAATAAGATTACCTAAAGTCAACATTGTAAATTCATATTTTCGCCAATTTAACGCTCTAAGCTGCAATAAGAAGGATGAATATCGCACAAAGGTGTCCGTGTCATTTGTCACCACTCTCCCGCGTTCAGTCAGCTCAGGTCACGAATCCCCTAAGGGTGAAATGGTTTCTAAGGACTGTGTGCACTGACACGAAATTACCCCTTTTTCCTCCGAAAATTTTGTATTTGAGGAAAGTTTTTCCATTATTTGGTAGCAAGATAAGGATAAATATTGGACATCGTTTACGTTTAGGTAAAAGTGTTTTAGATGGAAAAGAGAGGCAAATAAGATGACCGCGAAGGTAGCAGAATCAAATTAAAGAAATAGCATTTTTTTTTATAATTATGAATTAGTGCTTGATCGCAGTCCCGCCTGGTGGCAAGCAGTGATGCAATTGTTGATGTAAAGCGCGCTAGTTTATTAAGAGCCTATTCACTCTAAGCCTTGAAGACACTTAAATTGTAGTCAAACGGAAACACCATCGCTGGCAAAATTGTTCAAGTCCCTCGATGTACGCGGTATAAAAGAGTTTTGTTTGTCAGAAAATATAAATTTTACGCTTGAAAATCTTTTGGATTGTATGTACTTTTTTGTTAAATGTTTGACATTTTTATTACACAAGCGACCTGCCTACTGCTTTGCAATCGTTAAATTAATCATGCGTGCGATACCATGGTAAAACCTACATTGGTTACCTATACCTACATTGAAACTGTCCTATATATTTTCATGATTTATGTTTTGTTTTAGAATTATTTGGAAGTGGATTTATTACAAATAGCACAATGATACCGTTTGGATTTATTTAGTCGATTAAAAATACTTGAAATAAAATAAAATTTTATTAATATTACATATAAAGCAGGACAGCAAATATAAGGTTTTCTTTAATCTACTTTAAATTCTCAAGAGTTGTATACTGAACGAATTCTGTGTTTCAGGCGAGAATCGTTAAAGTATTATAAATAAATAAATAATGACAGTGATTATATGGCAAAAATGTAAAATAGAACTATTAAATGAATACGGTTAGTCTGGAAGGCGACCCCAAGTGTAAATTATCTCATCACCACTGCTCTCAAAACGGCTAAGGAAAACATCGCGAGGAAAACGGAAAATGTTCTAGAAGCAAAACTTCGAAGAAATGTGACATCTACCATTCTCGAAGGGCGGGCGTTTTGGAGTGACTGTCTTATATAATATTGACGAAACAGTGCTGATTATCAGCCTAATTTGAGTAAATGACTTGATTTTGATTTTTATTTTAATACCAACCCGCACTGAACGCGCGTGGTAGATTATGGCCCACTCCCTTTCACCGAGAGGAGGGCTGTCTCCCAGAACTGGAAACTTTATAGGCCGATTATGTTATGTAGGTATAAATATAGCTATAATAGGAGGAAGGTATAAATTTAGGTAGGTGCTTTTTTTTTTTTTAACGAGTGGAAATGCATTTAGGCACCATAGCCGCCGCTAGCTAGGCGACGGACGTGTGTGGGACTCGCCCGCCCGGAGCCGAGAATACCCACTAAAACCACTCGGTTACCCTCTGGCCCTGTGTTGAGAGTGTCACGGGGTCGGCCCGAAGGCCTAGACGCCGTGCCACTCTCAGGGCTTACCGGCCTTGTTAAGGCCGGTTTCCGCGCCAAAGGGGGATTACCCGGTAACGGAGTTATCCCCAGACGTGGTGACAGTTGTGCAATGCGCGTGCGGGGGCTACCCACACGCGCTGGTCACACTCTGGGGCTAAAGGAGACGGGGGTTCGTCCCCCGCCTTCTTCGCCCCACCCGGTAGGTCTAGGTGCTGGTGTGTGGTTGTACCTAGTAGGTTGTTTATTAGCATTAGTAGGTAGAAATTAGTATGAAAATTGTAACTAACATGAAATATGTTCTGAAACAAAAGTATAATATTGTAACTAATATGAAAAATGTTCTAAAACAAAAGTATAATATTATAACTAACATGAAATTTTTTCTGAAACAAAAGTATAATATTGTAACTAACATGAAAAATGTTCTGAAACAAAAGTATAATATTGTAACTAACATGAAGAATGTTCTAAAACAAAAGTATAATATTGTAACTAACGTGACAAATGTTCTGAAACAAATGTATAATCTTGTAACTAACATGAAAAATGTTCTGAAACAAAAGTATAATATTGTAATTACATGAAAAATGTTCTGAAACAAAAGTATAATATTGTAACTAACATGAAGAATGTTCTAAAACAAAAGTATAATATTGTAACTAACGTGACAAATGTTCTGAAACAAAAGTATAATCTTGTAACTAACATGAAAAATGTTCTGAAACAAAAGTATAATATTGCCTTGACTATTTTTACAACGACAAAGTACAACAAAAGTTCAGTACAATTTTCAATTTTCGTCATCGCGTTTGGGGCATAAGATTCTTTTGTTTAAAGCCGTAAGCTTGCAAATTTTCAAGTATCTGAGACATCCATGACAGCTCCCTGCATATTGTATCGGGTTGGCTGCACAGAATCCCTTTTTCCAAGCGAGTTCATAAATACGGCGAGCGCGGCGCCCGGAGGCACTCTCACCCAGGATCTCCTGTTATACACCCGTGTCTCGTTGACCGTAAAGGCTGCTTTAAAATACATCGTGTTGAGTGACATAAAAGGAAAATAGAAACAAACTGTAAAGTTCGTAAGGGGCATGAGTGAGCATTTAAACAAGAGAGTTTTGAAAGAAAATCTTTTGGACATCGTTTGGGTTTACGTAAGAGTGTTTTAGGCGGGAAAGAAAGGCAAAAAAAAAACGGCAATATTTGTTTTTTATAATTATAAACTATTGCTTGACCGCAATCGCGCCTGATGGTAAGAGATGATGCAATCGTTGATGGTAAAGCGCACAGTTTATTAAGAGCCTATTCACTCAAAAAAACTGAGTGAATAGGAAGGAATACGGCAGTTGAGCGAGGTGATGCAATGTTAAACCCAACAACACGACCAACGATGCTGCGCCAGAGGGAGATTTTTCTGGAGACCCCCAACCGCCAAACTCCCGACACAACAATATTTGGCTTATCGTACCCGGCGGCATACATCATAAAATTATATTATAAGTAGAAACTTATAATAAATAAAAAGACATTGAGAAAATACTCAAAGAATTTAGTGATCATTTTTGTTTTCTTTATAACTACTTACATCATAAATCGTGTGAAGTCGTCAATGTAGGTATATGTTTAATAGGCGTTAAAAACTATTCAACATTATCATCACAATATTACTTATCATAATTCAAACGACCATAAATATTCGCTTAAGAATATTTCAGAGAAGATTTTCTAATGTCCACGTAAGCTAATGCAGCTTCGCAGATAATAGAAAGTTGAATAAATGAAAAAAAAAAAAGACAACGACTCTTGTTCCAAATTCAACTTTTATCTGTGACCTAATATTTTATTTCTACGAAAAAGGTTACTACGACAAAAACCCATTCGCGAGCCGAAAATATTTATGGGCTCTCAGGATGGCCTCGTGTCTATCCCGCGGGTACTGGTGGAAAAAAACGCCTACACACCACCCGAGGAAAATAAACTTTAAAATTAATTGAATAATGAAATAAAGCTGAACGTTTCCAGGAAGAATGGTTTTACCCCATTCTGAATTTGAAATAGAGTGACTAATGTTTGTTTTCCTCGAAATTGTAACCGTCAAGTAAATTAGTGTTGGCAATAAATTAATAATTTCGAAAACATAAATTCATATCCTACAAATATCACGTTACCATCGTAATTAAATTTTCATGTTAGTACTTCCATCACTCCTTATTCGAAATATAATATCGTCAAAGCATTATTCTCAATTATGTAATAAATTCAAATAACACATCAGTACGACACCGCAATGCGGAGATAGGAGTTATATGAACATTTCAGCAATCGCCGTCGTGTGGAACGACAGCTTTGCCAAAAAAATTCCGACAAATCTCGACTTTTCTAGTACCTTAAAATCATTACTCAAGTCTAAAGCAACGAAGAATAAATATGAGTTTTCACTAAAACTGGAATTAAAAGAACTGAAAACTAGACAAATAGAACATTCGTCAGGGTCTTTTTTCAACAGGCCACTCATACTCTGGAGACTGCGAGCGTCTTTTCATAAATTTTATATGCCAATGCGAAAACTGAAATATGGAAAACGTTGTAAATTGTATTGAAACAGAGGGAAATTTTATATTAATGTTTCAGAATATTTATTGCAATTTTAAATTGCAATTTAACTTTGCGCTCAATAAAAAATTATACATACATTCAATGGAACGTTTATTCAAAAACAAAAAAAAAAAAATCACCAATCAACTCCATGAATTTTCCAACGATTTCCAACAATTTTCTATTTGTTTAGGAGGTTTAGATTGATACAAGTGTTGAGCTGGTATTTCATACAACTATTACCATGCACGAGTACACAGCACTGCCCGGGTCACTGGTCACTTCAAGCTTGGGTTATTTCAAAACACATTTCAAACCTAGCTGACTGAATTCGGTTCTATTGAACTGAAAACTAACGTCATTATATGAACTAAAGAACTTTCTACTGCTGCTAAGAAAAACAACAATAATAAACTCCTGATGGAAATTAATAAAACCATATTTCTCATCTTCCTTCCCTCCTTTATCTGTCGTCCTCCGTGGCGCAGCGGTCAACACACCTGCCTGCGACTTGGAGGTCCCGGGTTCGATCCCTGGCCAGGTTATGGTGGAAAACGATCTTTTCCTGATTGACCTGGGTCTTGGATGTTTATCTATGTATGGATCTATTATAAAATGTATCGTTGAGTTAGTATCCCATAACACAAGTCTCGAACTTACTTTGGGGCTAGCTCAACCTGTGTGATTTGTCTGTATATATTTATTTATATTTCGATGTTCAAATGTTTCGGTTTGGTAATCGCAGTTTTCTTTTGTTTTTTGTAATATTTTTTTTTAAATAATTATAAACTAGTGCGTGATCGCAATCCCGTCTGATGGTAAATGGTATGGCAATCGTTGATGGTAAAGCGCGCTAGTTTAATAAGCCCATTCACTCAAAAAACTGAATGAATAGGAAGAAAGACGGCAGTTGGGCGAGGTGATGCAATGTTTAACCCAGAGGGAGATTGATCTGGAGACCCTCCACGACTAAACTCCCCACACAACAACATTTGGCGCATCGTACCCGGCACACATCGCAACACAACTGCTCAGACTCCGTAATATAGATAATTCTATAGACGTTTTAAGATTTATAAAAGAAGTTTCTGCGTCTATAAAATGCAACAAAGTCATACCACACGATTACGTTTGAAGTTCCGCATCTATAAAACAGCTTGGTCTTGATAAAGAATTAGATAAAACAAAGTTCATTTGAAAGCGGTCACGTAGAAACGTAGTGGTGCTTTCATAAATATTTCGTTTTGTACTTTGAATTGAAATTGGATCATTATTATAATTAAGCTTGCGAATTAACATTAATTAGTACAGTTACGTTTATTACACTGGGGAAATACGCTATATTTAGTGCATCATTAGGCCGGACTTTAGACGGAATAAACGGCTTTGTATATCTGCCGACTATTTTTAAATATGAACGCTTAGTTCTGATGTTAATGGTTTTTATATGATTTGTATATTCTTATATGCTAGAATATTAGATAGTGTATGGGATATTGTTAATAATATACGAGCACATCCATACATACATTACGTAGTTACTGAGTAATCCCGAGTTGAGAATAGAGTATTCAATACAGTATTCAGCTGTATTCGATTTTCAGACTGGAAGCCGACCCGAAAAGCTAGTCAGATGATTGCTGGTAATGAATATAGTCTCGCTCCCATTACAAGTCCTAATACAAGTGAGCCTTAGGTAACAATGTATCTTAATCCCATTGGAATGAGCTGACTGAACATAATTACTAGCGATATGTGTAAGAAGGAATAAAAATCAACTTATTTAACTCAATTCACGGTACGCAATATTCTGGGTGGTAGGCCATAACATCGGCAGAGGTTACCACCCACCAGACAAAGTCTTGCTGCCAAGCGATTCGTCGTATTCTGGCATGATATCTGGCAAAGCCGTACGGAGGACGGGTCTGAGCAGTTGTGTTGCCATGTGTGCCGGGTACGATGCGCCAAATGTTGTTGTATCGATAGTTTGGTCGTAGAGGGTCTCCAGATCAATCTCCCTCTGTCGCAGCATCGTTGGTCATGTTATTGGGTTTAACATTGCATCACTCGCTCAACTACCATCTTCTTTCCTATTCACTCTGGTTTTTTGAGTGAATAGGCTTTTAATATACTAGCGTGTTTTGCCATCAACGATTGCATCACTGCTTTCCATCAGGCGGGATTGAAAGCAAGCACTAGAAAAAAAGAAATCACCAAAATCACAGATATGCTTCTAAAAGTATTCATACTATTCTTGGAAAAAGAAATGACACTCTCTGGACCATTGTAGTGATTGATTTATTTTAAACAAGCACTGGAACAAGGTATTCAGTTGTACCTAGATAAACTGGCAGTCGATCTTAACATATAAGTGAAGCGGGAAAGGTGCGCAATAGATGTACGCCTTCCTGGCCCACTTACTTTGCGAGCACTAGTAAGTGGATAGGCAGCTTGTTAGGGTGTTGGTTTAATTTAAAATAGCGAGACGGTAAAAACTGAGTAATAATATTTAATTATGCAACATGGAAGCGTACAGTTAGGTAGGGTGAACAGAAATGTAAGGAACTCCATTAGGTTGCAAAATTTATACTAACTAGTGAACAAATTACGTCATCGTTGTGAGCGGCTTCCCTGCGCGAGCGACCTACGATCCTTTTGTCCTAGACAAAAGGATCGTAGGTGATGGTCGTCTATGTGTGCGCTTTCCGACGCACACCTGGACAAAATCCTTATCTTGAAGGCGGGGCCCAAAGGTGGCGTGATTTTGATGCTGCGTTAAACTCCTACACTAGGTAGGAGTTTACTTGCCCACTCGCTACACAAGCTAGGAAAAGACTAGGTAGCAAACACCGGTTCAGCAATAGCATTTTTTCCTTCATTTCGTGATCGGTTCTCATCGACTTAACTTATACTCGTATCAGCCTCCTCCAGCATTTCTAACATATTCTTTTCCATCTTCCTCAGATCTTCGACAACCACTACCACTTTCACCATCGTGCCATTGTGAAGCGGTCCATCACACCAGCATACGAGCACCATGGCAAGTTAGAAGGAGACATCCGAGTGCGATGGGCGAAACAGCAGCGAGCTCTCTCGAGAAAGAAGAGAGACTTCCAGACAGTGCCAGATTCATATCATTCTACAGGTAACGATTTTTATTTATTTATTTTGGTGTAGCAACAATTTTTCACACTGGGTGTTGCACATAATTATAGTAATATGTGATTTAAAAAGTGACTGAATAGTGTAGAAATCACTTATAGGTGTGCGCATGAAAATGCAGTTGAAAGAGTGCTGTACTAACTCAAAATATTTGTTACAAATAAACCAATAGCAGGCACTTTTAAAGAGTACTAAAGGGTCGATCAGTCAGAAATGTAAAGCTAGTTCCCCATTCTAAACCGTAGTAGATACTTACATACCATCTTTTAGATCAAAATATTGTTCCAATAGTAGTCGTGGTGGCCTAGTGGTTAAAACACCAGCCTCTCAAATATTCCAGGTTAGACAAGTACCAATGTAAATTTTATAAGTTATATATATTTTCTAAGTATATCTTGGACACCGATGACTGATTACAAGGTGAAGGAAAACATCATGAGGAAGCCAGGACTTTAAGTCTGAAATCGCCAACCCGCATTGAGCAAGCGTAGTGATTACGCTCAATCCTTCTCTGTATGAGAGGAGACCTGTGCCTAGCAGTGGGACGATAAAAAGGTTAATGAAGATGATGATTGTTCCAAAAAAATCGAATCTAGAGATAGCAGAAGGAAATAAAAAAAATATCGAATGATGTAACCAACAACAGTTATTGGATACATCACTCATGTTGCGCATTGTAGAATGATGTGCTTTTGTTATATCTAGTTTCAGTTTTTTGAGCGATTTATACCGTTCACTCGATGGTATAACATAAAAATAATTAAATATAAATTAAACAGACCTATACTATCATTATCTTAATCTCCACCTCATTAGTAGGTATAGACTAATGAGCAATACCCAAAATAGTCTCAGTCACTGTAAATATTTTACCTGGCAATAAATTTCGCTATCAGAACATTTACACCGACACACTATCCCACATTTCAAGAGAAGGTACCTCACTCCAGCCAAGCGTGCGACAAGTCGTGACTTATTTTTTTCCTGTCTTAGCTGAGACGACGTCATCGGATGCGCCGGCGCCGTCACCCGCGTCGAAGCGCGACACTAATTCGAAACGAGAGCTCCAACCGTCACGGGTGAAGGGACGGCCAAGAGCTGCAGACTCCAAGTTTCAACTCAACGATCCAAAGTGGCCTCATATGTGGTATTTAGTAAGTATTTTTTAAGTATTTTGGCCTTGTAAGGTTCATGAAACTTTTTTATGCAAGTCGTGGATAATCTTGCAGAGTATGTTAGACACTTAGGGTAAGACAGAACGATATAAATAAGCGAAAGCTGATTTGTTAAACTCACACCATAATGCGGACTAAACCGGTGATTTTAAAAAGGTAATTGTGACTGAAGAAGGAATGCAGAGAACGGGGTTTGATATTGACTTTGGGAGAGGCATTTAGGTGGAAGTGGATTGTTAATAAGCTGTTGATATTGACTCTGACTTTAAGTCTGAAATCGTCAACCCGCATTAAGCAAGCCTGGTGTTTTAACGAATAAATAAGAACTGCTTGTGAAAATTAATAAGAGTTATTATTTATAAGCAGAAATCAAAAACACAAATTAGAAATATATAGTGTAACAAAGTGACAGGCTCACATAGCAACCACAATAAGATATAATCATAGAGGCCAGCATCTATATAACCTTAAAAGAAGGTGCGTAGCCATACTTCTTAACACGGTGATTATGCTAAATCCTTGTCTGTATGAGAGGAGTCATGTGCTTAGCAGTGGGACGGTTAAAAGGTTGATGATGATTGACTCTGGTGGTACACCTAGGTTGACACAGCTCGAATGGTCGTATGAGGACACAACTTGAAGCCTAGAACAACACTTACTCTACGATATACAACAGGAAATTACCTATATTTATAAAATTACCCATACCTATATTTATAAAATATAGGTAATTTAAATAATAATTATGTATATTATTTGAAACCGGGTCACTGATTGAAGTCGTGATCGTTGCAACGTCAATAAATCGACGTGCAAGAGCTCTTTAGATCTAACACTTCCTTTCTATTTTTACTATATATTCACAGTTGTAAAAGCCAGGCACTTTACCCTGAGTGCCCGGACTAAAGAGTGACTTTGACGAGTGCCAATGTGATTAGTATGGAAGTTGAGTTCTGGTTCTTTCGCTGAACTAAAAGAAAAAAAAAAAAAAAATCACAGTTGAAAACGCAGGCTAACGTTTGGAGAAACTATTTTGTTTTTAATAATTAAAAGCTAGTGCTTGACTGCAATTCCGTCTGATGGTAAGCAGAGATGCAATCGTTGATGGTAAAGCGCAGTAGTTTATTAACAGCCTATTCACTTATAAAACTGTGTGAATAGGAAGTAAGATGTTAGTTGAGCGAGGTGATGCAATGTTAAAACCAACAACACGACCAACGATGTTGCGCCAGAGGAAGATTGATCTGGGGACCCTCCACGACTAAATTCCCGACACATTTGGCGCATCTTACGATTACACATTGCAACACAACTGCTCAGACCCGTCCTCCGTACGGCTTCACCAGACATCACCCACATACAACGAATCGCTTAGCGCCAATACTTTGTCTGGTGGGTGGTAACTTCTGCTGGCAGCTAATGTTATGGCTTACCACCAGCAGAGTTAATAAGTAAATAACTTAAAATGTTTTATAAAAGTATCCTTATTGACTGTGTTTTAGTAAGTATAAAATAGAGGGAAGTTAATCTAAAATATGAAACTAGTTATTTAACGAGTGCTTTGCTAACTTCATATATAGTAATACACATACTTTTTGTTAGGTGTAACACAGTTTAATAACAATGTATAAAAAACACAAAAGTTTAAGAAGATATTGATGATATAAATGAAAGATACGGACGCTTCCATTTTGAAAGGAGAATAATGAACGAGGTAATCATCAATTTGTAAATTGGTATTGACATTATTATAATTGCAAAGGTGTCATTCAATTAAGAACCAGAATATTGTTGAGTTTACCAGGAAGTTGGAAAGTTAGACTGTGTAAGCACTCGATTCGCGTCGTTTTTGTTTCCTTTAGCGATCCAACCGAACCGAAAGAGAAGTTTAATTTTCTTTGGGCGAAGTTTATAACGCTCTACTTGAATATTGAAGTAGAAACCAAAAATTTGAGTTTTATTAAGCTATCGCGGGAAATTTGCCAAATTCTTACATAAAATCACTTCAAACAAAGTAATGATGACTGAGATGTTTTTGATTCCATATATATACATATTTAGACAACTCATGTCTGTTAGCGACGCTCCAGTAAATGAATTTGTGTAACAAGTATTGTCTAAATATTGATTTATTTTCTATTGGCTGATTTACAGTAAACAGATTATTTTGTTTTATTTGACGATCAATCAAAGGAATATTTTTCAAACGCAACTTTTACAAATTTGTGAAAATCAAACTCACTCTGACCACACACGTACACACATGTCGTCAATCAAACAGCAAAAGTAATTCCAATTTTGACTACGTTGCTAGGTTTTGTTAACTTTTATTATACCAGCGATCCGACATAGTTGATATAAAAACCAATTTCGTATAGGTAAATATCAGTGCAACAATCCATCAATACAAATTGCCAGTGGTCACTCCAATGTTGCGTCGGAAATTTCTGTTTCATTCGGCTCTTCTACTTTTGCAAATGTATTACTACGAATTCGTTTAAGCAACAATTTTGTAAATTAAAAAATCTACTCTGATGGAGGTTGAGTAATTGGTTTTACTCGTACATTTAATTTCCGTGGTACGTTTCATGATTTTACGACCACCGAAGATTAAGTGGGTCATTGCTTTTATTTTATTACTTCTTTTTGTAGATGCTTTGCCAAGCCATTCCATAAATCATGTGATAAATGATAATGCATTTTACTAAATATTTATATTGCCAAATGGATACATCAATGTATTCTTTTGAAATATCTGTTTTAATCTCGTTTTTTTGTTTTGTTCAGAACCGAGGAGGTGGTTTAGATATGAATGTGATACCAGCATGGCGGGAAGGCATCACCGGCCGTGGAGTAGTGGTAACCATTCTCGACGATGGCCTGGAGACCGATCACCCCGACTTAGTAGCTAATTACGTAAGTACACGCTGTTCTTCCTTTCTCCTCACTTCCTTTAATTTAAACACAAACTTGTAAGAAATCGATTGGTTTGCCTCATAAAACAACATGTTCCCGATTACATCTCACGACATTTCGTATAAATTTCTTCGAAATTGTTTTATGACGTTAGCACTTTTGATGCTCTCTTTGTACTTTGTAATCAAATTTTCATTGGTAAATAAGAGACGCAGTTTCCACGTACGTTAGGAGGAAGTGTTTCAAAAACACCGATGAAATCAGAATGGGGCCGAGTAATACGCGGGGGATCCACTCTTTCGCGATAAAAGGGCGTAGAGTGACATCTGTGTTCGGAACAAAAGCTTCGGAGTTTCAAATTACACGATTCATCTCGCTCGTGCGGCTTTAATTTCACTGTTGGTGTTCAGGAAAAAAATGGGTAATTGGGTCGAGGGTATATCAAGGCGATTGATGTGCGACGATCGTAAGGGCCTCACCTTAGGGAGCAACCAGACTGAGGTAAATCGATGTCATTAGAATCTTGTGAATACCTATACCCACGATGCGCGTGGAAGTCAGATAACTGAATAAAACTCAGCAACCCAACCATCCACCACGATCAGCATGTACTTTGTGGAAAAACACATCCTCTCCTAGATATATTTTATGATACAAATAAAGAGAAACGCAGACACACGTTTTGACCTCTTTATTCTCTACCTTGTCAAAAATAAATCTTGTTAAAGTATAAATGAAGTGATTTATTTTGAAGCAACCTTCGATGTCGATCGCCCGCGGTCTGACATCACACATAGAAATACCGTGTATAGTTTCGATGCATAATTACAAATGAAACTTGAAAATCCTAAATACATATGTAAGTAGGTACTCATAGACTTTATAACGGAGGGCACAAATGTGTTGTATGAAAAGTTGTGAGTTTACCGAACTGTTAGGTACTGCTGAATTTATATGATAAAACTTCGTCTGGAACTTGGCCTTTTGTTCCGACAATTAATTTACACGGTTGTATTTACACGAATGTATGTACATTATATATAACTATCTTCAACTCGTCTTTTAGCTTCGAAACAGTTTTTAAGACTTCATTTAAGGCTTTCCAATTCCTTCAATTTTCCTTTCACCTGCCGTGTTTGAAAATCAAGACAATTGGTGACCAAATAATGAGCTCTTTGGATGTAGTTCTTTTTTTATATAAATTATAAACTAGTGTTTGACCGCAATCCCGCCTGATGGTTGGTGGATGTAATCGTTGATGGTAAAGCGCGCTAGTTTATTAAGAGCCTATTCACTCTAACCTTGAAGACACTCAAATTGTAGTCCGACAGAAACGCTGCCGCTGGCAAATTGTTCTATCAATAGTCCCTCGATGTACGCGGTATAAAAGAGGAAGCGAAACGCTTCGTTCGGATCGTAGTGGTCTTAACAATGTAAGGGTGGAAACTCGCCGTACGACGGGTCGTCCGAAGCTGGATCGGAGTTCATTTATTCCGTTTCAAGTAAATTCACCAGCAGTTAATTTTAAACCCTTGATGCATTAGAATAACTTCTGAATGCCGACTAACTATCTGACCTTCATAATACTCCATGTCAAGACCAGTTTTCAAGACTTTCAGGCATTTGACTACCCATCATCATCATAATCATCATCAGCCTCTACTCATCCACTACTGGATATAGGCCTCTTTCATGGCACGCCAACAAGCTCGATCCTGAGTAGTTCTCCGCCAGCCACTACCAGCCACCTTTTTGAATACCCTTAACCACTTTCAAAAATCTACGAATGACAGTCGAGATCAACTTTGAACGTGCTTTCTTGGACCCCGTGCTTAGGGCCTCAGTATTATAATGAATAGTTAGAATTCCACGAATACACATAAGCAAAGGTTACTAACGTTAAAGATCGACCTGTCATCATATTATGTTTCCTACAATTGTACAAAAACATATTTGTAATAGGGTATTTGACTAAAAAAAACTAATTAGTCCGTCAGTCAGATTTCCAAAAAAATACTAGACACGTATTTTTCTTTTTACATATAAACAAAAAATGAAGACGACACAGTGCGTTGAAAACTCGTGTGATGTCACTGGACGCTACATTTTTTAGCGAGCAGTGACGTCACCAGCCACCTGTCCTGATCTTTGATGCCTTTTATATTTGTCAATCTTTATTGATTTGATAAAACAAAATATACGTATCCATCCTTCTCTTCATCTCAGCGTTAATCCCAGTCGCAATCGTAGCTTTTCAGCTTTGGAGGCTGGGGTCCGCTTTACTAGTCTAACTGCTGATTTTGGCTAAACTTCGATATTTTCCGTAAAGCGACAGCTGTCTGACTTCCACAACCCGAAGGCGATATCTCAACAACCCGTAACGACTGCCACTAGATGTTCGTAAGGCAACCGGGACCAACAACTTAAGGTGCATTCCAAGGCACGACCAGACCAGTGCAAATATTCATATTCAAGCATACAAATATTTGCACTGTGCAGGGATCAAACCCGCGCCTCCTTGCGCAACGGCCGCGTTCTCTACCGCTACGCTACGGAGGCTGTCTACGTATCCAATATTTTTCTATAATCTGAATGACAGACTAATTAGTTTTTTTTTTTTAGTCAAATACCCTCTTGGTAAATAAGACTCGACCGTCGGGTACAAATTCTTTAATTGCACTCGCTCTTATACGCGTACGTGCATAACACGTCATACATCTATAACTGTAGCTACTACTAACTAACCTTACAGTAATTAATTCTCATTTTTCTCTCCTCAAGGATCCCATGGCGTCATACGACGTGAACTCGCACGACTCAGACCCTCAGCCGCGGTATGACATGATAGACTCGAACCGTCACGGCACAAGATGCGCTGGCGAAGTCGCCGCTACTGCTAACAACTCGCTGTGTGCGGTGGGCGTCGCGTATGGGGCTAGTGTTGGAGGTAAGAAACATTTTTAGTTGGTTACAAGCTATGTTATCATATGCCTCGCTTTCATCATCATCATCATCGACGTTTTAATCGTCCCTCTGCTGGGCACAGGTCTCCACTCATACTGAGAAGGATTGAGCGTAATCACCACGCTTGCTCAATGCGGGTTGGCGATTTCAGACTTAAAAGTCCAGGTTTCCTCAAGATGTTTTCCTTCACCTTCAGTCATTGGTGTCCAATATATACTTAGAAAGTACATATAGCGAGTAGTCGTGGTGGCCTAGTGGTTAAAAGACCATTTAACCACTAGGCCACCACGACTACTCGCTTTACCTCCAGTTAATGATAGTCTAACTGAATGCAGCTAAATACCAAGTACCTACTTTATATGGAAGGGCCGCCTATATTATTTCTAATGCTGGAAAATGCGATATTCCTTGGGGTGGTAAGTTAATTGCCTGATTGATTTCCCATATGGAATTTACAAAAATTCTTCCTTTGATTACTATTATTATTATTTTGTACTTGCAGACTCAGTGGCTTAGGCTGTACGTTGTTTGTCATTGATTGAAAGAATAAACTAATTCAAGATTTGGTCTGTACTAATGTTAACTATAAAGTGTTTGTTTTAACGAGCTACTTTTAATGGAGCTGCCACTAGTCAGGTTTGAAAAAAAAAATGTATTTAATAGCCCAATTCGTATAAAGTTATAGGCGTGTTAACATCGCGCTACGACATATAGGAGCCCAGAAAAAATAAAAGCGTCACAAAGAACTGTAAGCGAAAATGATTTAGTAGGCCGGGTAGGCTATGTGACGCGACGCATCGAGTCGAGGATCAAAAGATTTAACGCAGACGAAGTCGCAGACGGAAGCTATAGTTAAGTAGATAATAGAGATTACGATGGGTCAACCTATTGCGGTCCCGAAGGAGAAAAAAGTCAGTATAATGTCCAAAACAATTCCTTTTCATCTGATTAGCGTCCATAAATTCTTTGTAGTTTTGTGATTCGACAATGGGTAATTCGTCATCGTTGTTCTCAACATCAGCTCTTTATTTTTCAAATATGCATAGAATGGACACAGCGTTTACATTTGAAATTGTAAAATGAACAACCATATCTTATTCTATTATCTCTTCACATAGCTCATTTAATAGTTGTTAAAGTGTGACAAACACGACCCATTGTTTTCACGAGCATAAGTACCCCAAGACTCACTCTTTACAGGGACTGATGTGCTCTCAGAGAGCGTGGTCGAGATTTGTCTTGGTACGCCTTAGTTTTAAGAAGAGACTCTAGTGCCGAGGAATTTGAAAAATAGGTACTTGAAGAAACTACATATTGCCGTCGTGCCGCTTCCAAGTTCCAACCTCTCCCCGTAAAGTGAGAAAGGGGCAGTTGCAGCTAAGGCTGATTTTACCTAGAAAAACTTTGACCATAAGACGTTTCCCCCCTTATTCATAAACGCTGCTTAAAGTTAACTAGTGATTAGCGATTCTTTAACCATTCAATTTTGACCTTTTAACGTCACTTAACTTAAATCATCCTTTATGAATATACACTACAGTGTTTAAGGGGTCTATTCATAAACGAAGATTAAAGTTAAGTGACGTGCAAACGTCTAAAATGTATGGTTAAAGAATCGCTAATCACTAGTTAACTTAAAACATCTTTTATGAATAAGGGGGTTCGTGTTCCGCTGTTTACTTTTTCAAAATACGTGAGACCTCATTTATTTTTACATCAAAATTTAGAGGAAAAGTGTAGCTATGCTTCTATTATTTTCTTTTTTGTCAAAATTTTAACACATTTGTCTAACAGTCGTCTGAACATCGCGATAAAATTATTTTTCCGGAGTTTGAAATATCATATTTCTTTTATTAATTAAGTTTTGCAAAAATTCGACTGATAGGGGCACGTATAATCAAGGTGTAAAATAGTAAAAAAACATGCTCTAAAAGCGTCATCCACGAAGAAAACAGCGGAATACGTTTATATAGAGAACGTGCCACTAAAGTCCCCTCTTCAGTACAAATTGTAAATCTGTGTAAAGTTTCCATGTATTAGTTTTAATGCTTAGTACGTTACCTACGAGATAATTCAATAAAGACAATAAAATTTCTTTCGTTATTTCTTTCAAATTACTCAAGAAATGGCATCATCATCACCATGAGCCTATAGTAGTTCTCTATTGGACATAGAACTCGATTTTCGGCAATTCTCACCCAGCTTCTATCAGTACTAAAAATTTCATGGCTGCTAGTAATCCTGATATCCTATTCACAGAATAACTCACCTAATTTATTTTTGATTGCGACCAAGTTACAGAACAAGATATACTACAATATCGTTGATTAGGTACCGCTAACCGACAAAGACAGTAGACGCTTTGTGTTATTTTGGGTACTGGCGTGATTTGCTTGGGTTCATTGGTAATGGATGGAATAATTGATGAAAGAAACGGAATATGAACCCAGTACCGTCTATAAGCTTGTAACAATCCCGCTGCTGGGACACGGGTCTTCGTATAGTTAGAGGGAATGCGCCACAACCCACCACGTGGACCAGTTGTGAACTTCAATAGTGATGATAATAATGCGATATTGCATAAATAAGTCAGATAGAAATCTTCAAAAATGTTATATTCACTTCAAAAATATTAAAGCACTTCCTTTCTTTTCAAACATGTTATTATATTTTATTTGCTCTTGTGTGATGTTCAATAATTAGATGTATATATTTATTAGATTAGTATAATACACTTAACGTAGATATTTATTATATAAACTATGTAAATGGTGTGGTGGCCTAGTGGTTAAAACATCCGCCTCTCAAGTATGAGTGCGCGGGTTCGATTCCAGGTCAGGCAAGTACCAATGTCTTCTTCTTCTTCAGCCTATGGATGTCCACTGCTGGGCAAAGGCCTCCCCCAAGGCTTTCCACGCCGACCGGTCCTGTGCTGCCCGCATCCATCGGCTTCCCGCGACCTTCACCAGGTCATCGGTCCACCTTGTTGGGGGCCTCCCTACGCTGCGTCTTCCAGTACGTGGTCGCCACTCCAGAACCTTACCGCCCCATCGGCCATCGGTTCTACGAGCAATGTGCCCTGCCCACTGCCACTTAAGTTTAGCGACTTGCAGAGCTATGTCGGTGACTTTGGTTCTTCTGCGGATCTCCTCATTTCTGATTCGATCACGCAGAGAAACTCCGAGCATAGCTCTTTCCATTGCCCTTTGCGTGACGAATGTAACCTTTCTAAAATTATATGTACTTCCTAAGTATATCTTGGACACCAATGACTGAAGGTGAAGGAAAACATCTTGAGGAAACCTGGACTTTTAGGAGGAGACCTGTGCCCAACAGTGGGACGATAAAAGGTAGATAATGATGATGATGATGATGTAAATGGTACACTGTGGACTAATAACATTATTACGCTCTCCTTCCCCTTAGTATTCCATCCAAAGGTTGTCTGTAAAAGATCACTCTTAGTGATAAGACCGCCCATTGTGTCACTCATTGTACAATCTTTATATTTATGTTTCTGTAATCCATATGGTGTACATAATAAGAGTATTCTATGTCCCCAATGCCGAAAGAATAGTAACAGTTTTTGTTTGGCCTTAATATTCGGGACTGTAGTCTATAGCCATCCCTAGTGTACCAATTAATAGTGTCATAGCTTACTCTCGTTCAAAAACGTGACGTCATCCATAACATCCCAAATGATTACAGACTCTGTAGTCTTATGATAAATGAAGATAGATGATATTCGATGATTAGCTTAGTTTTAGTTCTTATTATTAGCATATTGTGAACTTATTATGATATATTTGATATAAAACAAATTTTAAGTAAGATGGATGAAAATCTACCTGGGAATTTGTTTTGTTTTCTTGAACATTTTGCTCACTTATAAAAATAAAATATGTATCGGTATGTATGTGAATAATTACGATACATTTATTTTACTTGACTGGCGCAAAAAACCTTCTTTACTACTTACTTAATTAAGATCACGAGTATTGTTCGTATACAGTATGTTAAGAAAACCCTGTCCGACCCATAAGGACAATAAAGGTTAGGTAAACACATGAACAAATATAATATAAAATTTTATGTAAACATCATAGTACCAATACAAATGAATTTTGAAATAATCTTTTTTTCCCGCGAATTAATTCCAACTTCCCCGAAATTTGGTAATTTTTTAAAAAGTGACAATACTGGTATTATTATGAGCGAATAGCGATGCGACCACGTGCCGCGTGCCCTGCCGCCCGCCGCCCGCGGAAGGGTGCTCAACGCACATTTATTAAGTTACCTCTTTTTGCGAAATAATATTTATATTTTAGGGGGATTTTTTTTTTAAGTTTAGCCTGGTTTTGTATGCATTAGTAGAATCAGTTATCGATACCTAACAACACCTTCACGGGTTGGACAGGGTTCTCTTAACATACTGTATACAAAGCCTTGAAAGTATCAATTCTTATAGTACCTTAACATTCTTCATCATTTACAAAATCTTCATAATTATATTTTGTAATTTATATGATACATAATAAAGATTATTCTATTTTATAATAGACTGTTTTTCCACTAGAATATTATGGGCGAGTTAACGTTCAACAAAACAATATTAGCCATTATCTCGTACACCAGCTTTGCACATTTAACTGCTTATTCATAATGCTGCTGAAAGTTAACTAGTGATTAGCGATTCTTTAACCATACGTGTTTGACCTTTTAACGTTGTTTAATCAACGTTGAGGAATAAACCCCTTAAAGACTGTAGTGTTTATTCATAAAGGATGATTTAAGTTAAGTGACGTTAAAATGTTAAAAATATATGGTTAAAGAATCGCTAATCACTAGTTAACTTTAAGCAGCGTTTATGAATAAGGGGGCATATTTTCTAATGAATTTACTTTCACCTAAGCATACTACGTTACGTAAAAGGACCAATAAAAATTGTTCACTGAAAGAAATTCGCTGGAACCATTGAAAAGCATTGAGTTTCGAAAAGACAAAGAAACAAAAAGTATATTTTCAAGTTTACAGTTACGCCGTATGCATGTTTTTATATCAACTCGTAAGTTTTTATTACAATTTTTATATAAACAGCTGGTATATAATGTGGGTTGTAAAATTCCGATAAAATGCGTAGATACAAGTAGGTTTTGTGCTGAATATAAATTTAGCAATATCGGAGATACTTCGAGAAAGAGGTGTCTCGTCGAATCCAGCTCGGCTGGGCAGCGTTCGGGAAGCTACGATACATCTTCTCGTCGTCCAAGATACCACAGTGTCTCAGACTAAAGTCTTTGACCAGCGTGTGTTGCCAGTGATGACTTACGGAACTGAAACGTGGTCGCTCACAATAGGCCTCATACGAAGGCTCAGAGTCACACAAAGGGCAATGGAAAGAGCTATGCTCGGAGTTTTTTTGCGCGATCTAATCAGAAATGAGGAGATCCGCAGAAGAACCAAAGTCACCGACATAGCTCTGCGAGTCGCTAAACTTAAGTGGCAGTGGGCAGAGCACATTGCTCGTAGAACCGATGGCAGATGGGGCAGTAAGGTTCTGGAGTGGCGGCCACGTACTGGAAGACGCAGTGTAGCGAGGCCCCCAACAAGGTGGACCGATGACCTGGTGAAGGTCGCGGGAAGTCAATGGATGCGGGCAGCACACGACCGGTCATCGTGGAAAGCCTCGAGGGAGGCCTTTGTCCAGCAGTGGGCATCCATAGGCTGAAGAAGGGGATACGCAAAGGCTAAAACTGAAATATTGAATTATATAATTTTATTTTATTCGAAGGAAAAACAGGTCGTTCGGTATTTGGGGCGGAGGAATAAATATTTTAATAAGTTACATATTCGTTACAACGTAATAAATAATGTGAACAGCGTCTGTGGCGTAGCGGTAGCGAACGCGGCCGCTGCGCAAGGAGGCACGGGTTAGGGAGTGCAAATATTTGTATGCATGAATATGAATATTCGCACTGGTCTGGTCGTGCCTCGGAAAGCACATTAAGCCGTTGGTCCCAGTTGCCATGCGAACATCTAGTGGCAGTCGTTACGGATTGTTGGAGCTATCAAAAGTCCAACAATTGATCTAACTGCAATGCAATATCGCCTTCGGGTTGTGGAGATCAGACGGCAGTCGCTCTACGGAAAATATCGAAGTTTAGCCACAATCAGCAGTTAGACTAGTAAAGCGGACGCCATACTCCAAACCTGAAAGTCCTTTGGGTGCGACTGGAATTAACGCTGAGATGATGATGATGATAGTAGATGATGTAAAATAAATATTTTGGATACGAAACGCATGTCTATATTGGTAGAATTATTAAAAGAAAATATAATTTTAATTTCAAAACGAAATAAACCGGCCAAATGCATGTCGGACTCACGCACAAAAGGTTCCATGGATTTATGAAATTAAAGGATTTAAGTTATTTGTTACCCATCTCACTTCTGAGTCATGTCTATAAGTTGTTTTCAAGAGTCCTCACAAATCGTCTCGCCTGCAGGTTTGACGACTTCCAGCCGCCCGAACAAGCCGGTTTCCGAAAAGGCTACAGCACAGTAGACCACATACATACGCTGCGGCAGGTTATACAGAAGGCCGAGGAGTATAACCTACCCCTTTGCTTGGCGTTTGTGGACTACGAAAAAGCCTTTGATTCGATCGAGACCTGGGCTGTACTGCAGTCTCTCCAGCGGTGCCAAGTAGACTATCGATATATTGAAGCGCTGAAGGGTTTGTACGAAAACGCCACCATGTCAGTCCGAATACAGGACCAGACCTCGAAACCAATACCTCTGCAGCGTGGTGTCAGACAGGGAGATGTTATCTCTCCGAAACTGTTCACCGCTGCATTGGAGGATGTCTTCAAGGTTCTGGACTGGAAAGGACTGGGCATCAACATCAATGGCGAGTACATGACACACCTTCGGTTTGCTGATGATATCGTAGTCATGGCTGAGACCGCGGAGGACCTGAGTACAATGCTCGAAGACCTCAGTAGGGCCTCCAAGCGAGTCGGTCTTAAAATGAACATGGGTAAGACGAAAGTCATGTCTAATGCCCATGTTGTACCGACTCCTATAAAGATTGGAGACTCTGTTCTCGAAGTTGTTGACAGCTACGTGTACCTGGGACAAACTATCCAGTTAGGAAGGTCCAACTTCGAGAAAGAGGTCAATCGTCGAATCCAACTCGGCTGGGCTGCTTTCGGGAAGCTACGTAGAATCATCTCGTCCGAAATACCGCAGTGTCTCAAGACAAAAGTCTTCGACCAGTGTGTGTTGCCAGTGATGACTTATGGAATTGAGACGTGGTCGCTAACAATGGGCCTTATAAGAAGGCTCAAAGTCGCTCAAAGGGCAATGGAGAGGGCTATGCTTGGAGTTTCACTGCGCGATCGAATCAGGAATGAGGAGATCCGCAGAAGAACGAGAGTAACCGACATAGCCCGAAGAATTGCAACACTGAAGTGGCAATGGGCTGGACACATTGCCCGTAGGACCGATGCCCGATGGGGCCGACGGGTTCTCGAGTGGCGACCACGCACCGGAAGACGTAGCGTGGGTAGGCCCCCGACAAGGTGGACCGACGACCTGGTGAAGGTCGCGGGAAACCGCTGGATGCGGGAGGCGCAGGACCGGTCGTCGTGGAGAACCTTGGGGGAGGCCTATGTCCAGCAGTGGACGTCTTTCGGCTGAAATGATGATGATGATGATGAAGTTATTTGTATGAAAGATTATGCGGTGATAAGCGGTTTAGGATTTACGAGGTATTAAAAAAAACTACGTACTAGATCTCGTTCAAAACAATTTTCGTTGGTAGTTTTTATAGTATATATACAATATACACCATAGGTTTGATTTAGATTTTTCATTTTCTTATTTTAAAAGTTAGAGGGGGGGGGGGGACCAACTTTTTCCCCTTTGGAAGCGTCTGTAACGCAAACTATTCGGTTTAGAAAAAAAATATTTTAGAAACCTCAATATCGTTTTTGAAGACCTATCCATAGATACCCCACACGTATGTGTTTGATGAAAAAAAAATTATGAGTTTCAGTTCTAAATATGGGGAGCCCCAATATTTATTATTATTATTTTAATTTTTGCATCAAAATCTTAATGCGGTTCATAGAATACATCTACCTACCAAGTTTCAACAGTATAGCTCTTACAGTTTCGGAAAAAAAATGGCTGTGACATACGGACGGACAGACAGACATGACGAATCTATAAGGGTTTCCGTTTTTGCCATTTGGCTACGGAACCCTAAAAAGAATATTTTACATTAAAATGTATTATCAAAAGCTAGTCCATTTATACTTTTGGTAAATATTCAGCCATATCTTTTACTAAAGGGACATTGAAAAAGTTTTTCTAAATGAGTTTTTGCGAAATGTTTGCACAAATAAGAAAACGTGACCTTTTTCCTTTTCCCTTTTTGATATGAAGACGCTTTAGGATATAAAGTTATTAGCAAGTCTGTGAAGCTATGAAGTAGATACGTTCGTGTAATTAGCTTACAAACACTGTTTAACTTGTCCTTTATGCACAATATAACTTGAAAATTTATCACAATCGCCACCCTAATGTAAATATCAATACTATGGCGCCGATTCTAATTTACACACTAAACTAATTTTAAGTTAAGTGCGTTTTTTTCTTTCCATTTCGTTAAGAAAAGGACGTCGTGGTGGCCTAGTGAATGTCGTGGTGGCCTAGTGGTTAAAACACCAGCCTCTCAAGTATGAGTGCGCGGGTTCGATTCCAGGTCAGGCAAGTACCAATGTAACTTTTCTAAAAAGTTATATGTACTTTCCAAGTAGTATATCTTGGACACCAATGACTGAAGGTGAAGGAAAACATCTTGAGGAAACCTGGACTTTAAGTCTGAAATCGTCAACCCGCATTGAGCAAGCGTGGTGATTACGCTCAATCCTTCTCTGTATGAGAGGAGACCTGTGCCCAGCAGTGGGACGGTAAAAAAAAGGTTGATGAGGAAGAAAAGGACAGAAGATAAATTGTCAGTTTAGACCTGTCAAATTAGTGCGCTCCTGACGTAAACTAGCGTATTTTTAGTCGCCATGTTTATAATCGCGTCTAAACTGTCTATGGAGTATCTTAATTTGACAGGATTAAATTAAAATGTTATCTTCTATCCTTTTCTTAACGAAATGGAAAGACAAAGATGCACTTAACTTTAAATTAGTTTACTTTGTGAACAACAGAATCGGAGCCATTATTATAAAAAGAGTCGCTTTCTTTTCCCTATGTCCCTTTGTATGATTAAATCTCTAAAACTCCTCAACGGATTGTGATGCGATTTTGAATTAAATTGTGGAGAAATACTATTATTATTGAGGTTTCTAATGTGATGTCGTAAATAGGGAACTTGCACTTGATTATTTTTTTGGTGCAAAGCACAGATCTGGGCTTTACTTAAATAATTTTAAAACTCAAATTTAGAAAAATGCTATATTTATTTTAATAACCGCGTGCAAAATATGATTTTTCAAATTTCGCTCCATAACGCCAAGTCACGTGACATGACGTCACTGCATCGATTTTGTTTTATCAAAGGTTATGGTTAGCAGATTATTAAAAGTCTGAATATTAAATTAATCTCATGTGATCTGTGATTAATCTTATAAAACATTAATACGGAACTCCCAAAATGGATTGCCCTTCGACGATTATTTTGTGTTTTTACTTTAAACAAACATCTAAAGTAACATAACCTCAATTCAACTCACCGCGCAAGTTTTTGCCCTTTCATCTCCACACCCGTATAGTTTTTATTTTCCATGAAGAAAAACCTCACCATATCCATGTCTACCTTCGGAAGATTTCTCGAATCTGCTTTAATAAAGCCTATATCCATATTTATTATTTTCGCTAACACCTAAATACAATCCAAAACAATCCGAAATCGATGTAGTGACGTCACTGCTCCCTGATTGGTGTTTCAAATTAAGTTCCATTTCACGTAATTTATACTTAAAATATTAAGTAAAAATAGCATTTTTTTCTTATAAACCTTCCAGTTTAGCAATATCATATCTTGTTGAATTTGAATATCAATATAATATCAAATTATAAGTTTAATGCATGTACCCCATTATTACATTTTTCCGCGGTTGTAGTGAAACGCAGGCTGAACCCTACGAGATTTATCAAACAAATGTACTTAAATATTGTACACATTGAAAATGTCTACAGAAAAGTCCGGATGGTATATGTCTATCTGTTAAGGATATCCAACAATAACATTTTTTGACATTTTTCGTTTTACGACAAATACAGTCTAATTTTCGAAGCGATTTTAACCAATACAGCATTAATCCTTATCTAATTTAATACCTTCAATAAATTATTGATTTAATATTGGTTTATATCGCCCTTTACAGCATAGGTATGATTTAAATGAATATTTTCGAAGATGTAACAAATTTAAAAATTGCGGGGCGTCGTGTTTATGGCAATACCGACCAGGCAGGACGGGAGCAGCGGGCCGCTATGATTTTTATACAACGTTCACAGTTTTTCTGTAGTGTATTTAGTATTGAAGCATTGCACCCGTGCGAAGCCAGGGCGGGTCGCTAGTTACTTATAAACAAGGCTTACGTTAGCGTTTATCTGTGCCACCTGGAGCGCAAACGTGACTCGGTGCAAAACTTCGGGATTTCATCGCAAATACTCTTTGTTTGTCGTTTGTTCATAGTTGAATATTTATAGGAATATCCTGCCAGATCTTTTATATTTACACAGAGATTCTCGACTAAAAAAAAAAAAAAAGACGTGTGGCACTCGGGGACTGCCGCGGTAAAGCTATTGCATAGCATTTTGTATCAATTTATGGAATTATAATTATTTATTTATTTTATTTATGCAGTATTTCTTTTTCTTTGATATTAATTCAAGTTACACTTTTTGAGCGTGGTGACCGATAAGAAAACAAATTTTTCTTTTATTAAATAAAGTATGAGTGCGCGGGTTCGATTCCAGGTCAGGCAAGTACCAATGTAACTTTTCTAAAGTTATATGTACTTTCTAAGTATATCTTGGACACCAATGACTGAAGGCGAAGGAAAAGATCTTGAGGAAACCTGGGCTTTATAAGTCTGAAATCGCCAACCCGCATTGAGCAAGCGTGGTGATTACGCTCAATCCTTCTCTGTATGAGAGGAGATCTGTGCCAAGCAGTGGGATGATAAAAAGGTTGTTGATGATGAACGGCGTCGGTGTCGAATTATTTGTTATCAATTTAATATTTTCGAGCTGATCTTTAGTAACATAATCACTTCTGATTGCGTTAACATCTGACCGTAGAATTAATAAATCCTTCATCAACTTCTTTACATACGTTCTACGTAGTCAAAGCAAACTGGTGGCAATTTGTGAAGGTCATATGCCACAAAAACTGGGATTGTTCGGGATCCGTGATTTTAAACACCGTGATCGTATATTTTAGGTCTTTCTGCTTTTTGTTCTTACGCCTCGATACATGTTTTCGTCTTGTCTTCGTAGAAACAAACAATAACTTTTTTTCATCATCAATGTCTTCCTCAGAAAAAGCCGACGAGCATATTATTATTAAACTTTCGTTGTTTCGTTTCGGAGGTAACAATATTACAACTCGTACACTTAAATGTACTCGTATTAACATTGTTCACCGACATCTTTCCGTAATATTTTATTTAATAAAAACTTCAACTTCAACTCTTGATCTGGTCCCTGTGGATAGATACCACAATTTTGCCAATAACACGTGTAACAAATTATAGAAATTCTTTAAAAAAATATTTCACAATAATGGCGGATATCGCCAATCACAGTTGAAAAAACGGCCGCGTGAGCACTTTTTACTCTATAAAATCACGCGCTTTTATTTAGTAAACAACACTATAAATAATTTAAAAGTCCAATGAAAAATTAGCGTGACATTCATCTTAGCTTTTCCGTTAAAAAAAAAAGCTATTTTATAAAAACACTACTAAATTCATTTGAATAAAAGTACTTAATAATTAATTATATGAAAAGTTTTTAAGGTAGCCATGACAACGTCGATGACGTCTATGACATATCTCTATAGAAGACCTATTTCAGAGAGCAAATTAATCGCAAGTTTAGCACATCGCGACTATCAGTAACATGGCAAGTGTGTAGAACTGAGTTCGCGCCCTGCAATATGGATGCTCTTTTTGAAAATCTATAAATTGTTTTCAAAAGATGTAGTCGCACGCAAACATACCGTGCCGAAGACTGCCGAACTGAAACGACGTTAGACGATGTATGGCCTTCAAGCCACATCTCCGTGCCCGTCGGAGAGGGGAGCGTGAGGTTTTTTCGTTACGGAATTTCTGGATTCGGTCCCCGCGCTCAAGGCCCGCGATAGAAGCTATGCAATAGCTTAAAAATGTGTGCGTGTACTAGTGTACACACGTAAGAAGTGAATTTTGTCAGAATTTTGAAATTCCTAGCCGTTTCCGAGATATCCGGGATTTTAGGTAGGGATATGGGGAAGGACTTCGAGGTGGGTAAATATAGTCAAAAAATTAATAAATAGATAGCGCGTAACGGAAAAATGTGACGGTAAATTTTTTTCCAACGCCGATAACGAAGTTTCACTTCAAAAACTAACGTTAATTATCATGTTAGTTATATAGATCTAGATATCAATAAAGAGGAAGTTTCTATGCCAATTTGATGCCGATATGCGAGCCAAAAGTTTGATGGTGTAATATTTCCGAATTCCAATTAATTCACCATCATTCAATAAAGTTTCTATTCTTCTCTATTAAAATCTATCTAGCAATGGGTTTCATTTTTAACAGTTCAATAAAATTCTTTGCTTTATTTGTTCAGCAGATACATTATTCGAACATTGGATTTAGAGCAATGGATTAACAATATTACTCCAATTGAGTGTTATACCATGAAGGTTCGAGAGTGTTAGTGTAGTAACATAAAATCCAGTATTTGTACCTAACAAACGTTGGATCAAAGGCAGATAGACGAAATTCTGGGAATTTTCCAGACCCAGTTTCATGCGTGCTATATTTTGATACGACGCAGGGATTTTGATCAGGGAGCGTTAATATGGTTATAAAACTGTTTATGTTCATCACTCGAACGAAAGCGAAATAAAAAAATAAGATTCTCATTCACATTAATTTATTATTCGGGAAATATCACGTTTTATGCCATTAGAAGCTTTACATCTGATTGTTTCAAAGCGGCGTTTGGGTTGAGCTGATTTAAATTACCCAAGCTGTCATCCCCGGAACTCTAAATTAACACAAATTACAGATATGCACGGGATAAAAAAAGGGTTTTTGTTGAGATTTTAGCATTTATCTCAGAGTCAGTGAGAAACTACATTTTATGCAAATTACGTTTTTGTCCGAATACGATCCTACGTACGTCCTTTTGAATTTGGAAAATACACGAGTGTCTAACTAACGTTAAACTTTTAGGCTTTGAGTTTGAATAAGCCATTAGAATCTGGGTCGTAGTTTTTTATTGAGGCGTTTTTATGTACAAATAGAAGCTTTATGCATAAATGAAAGCTTTTATTTCATAATAATTTCTAGTACCTATGTAGAATGCCCTATAATTAGGGCATTCTAAGACATGACTACCACGATACCATTATTAATTACTAGCTATTTCATCGTGGCATCGCCTGCGTGGAGCTAGGAAATTATTTTACGTAAAACTCTTACCGGGATGACAAGTTCCAGATCCTATGTGTTAATCCAAGTTATAATAAACCATCATCATCATGTCAGAGTTAATCCCAGTTGCATCCGAAGCTTTTGCAGCATTAGAGTATGGTGTCCGCTTTACAAATCTAACTGCTGATTTTGGCTTAACTTCGATATTTTCCGTGAAGCGACTGCCGTCTGGCCTCTACCATCCGAAGGTGATATCGAAACATTGCAGTTAGACCAATTGTTGGACTTTTGAGGGCTCCAACAACCCGTAACGACTGCCACTAGATGTTCGCATGGCAACCGGGTTCATTGCAGATATTCATATTCATGCATCCAAATATTTACACAGCGCGGGGATCGACGCCACGGAGGCTGTCGTTAATTTTAATATTAGGCACTGTCTTCAATTTATGCATTCCTAGTATTTTTCGTTATAATACTGCTCAGAAAGTCGGGTAATATATTTATCATGTTTCAAAAAGACACGTAGAGCAATATAAAGCAATCGTGACTGTTGAAAGTTTTTTTTTTTTATGAATTATAAACCAGCGCTTGACCGCAAACCCGCCTGATGGTAAGCAGTGATGCGATCGTTGATGGTAAAGCGCGCTAGTTTATTAAGAGCCTATTCACTCTAGCCTTGAAGACACTCAAATCGTAATGTGACGAAAACACCGACGCCGGCAAATTGTTCCAGTTCCTCGATGTACGCGGTATAAAGGAGGAAGCAAAACGCTTCGTCCGGATCGCAGTGGTGTCAACAACGTAAGGGTGGAAGCTCGCCGTACGACGGGTCGTCCGATGATGGAACGGAGATGGGGGAATTAAATTATGCAATTCCCTTGCACACTCACCAGAATGCATCCTATAGAAGACCGAAAGGCTTATTTATTCCCTTGGCAATAGTATTTTTTCTCTGGATGTACTCTGTCCTTTTCTATATATCTTGACTAGATAATGGCGCCGATTGACTTGTTCACAAACTAAAATAATTTTAAGTTAAGTGCCTCTTTTTCTTTCTATAACATTAAGAAAAGTATAGAAGACAAAATTTTTGTCTAATTGTGTAAAAAGTTAGGATTACCTACGGTGTTTAACTAGGTAACTCTATTTCCTATTTAAACACCCTAATCCTAGCTTGTTAATTTAATAACATTTTTATACAAAAAAAAAGAAAGATCATCATTTTTGGTTATGGCCACCAAGTACAGGTGCATGATGACGTCACAAAGATGACCTTTACTTTTTGTTTTGGTGATGAAACCTTCCAAAGGCACCAGCATGGCGTACCGAGGGTGGGTGAGCAGCGAGGGGTGCAGATAAACCAGGCAGTAGACAGTGACAAAATGTACTGTGTAATTGCCAAAAAACCGTGTCCGACTATATCGCACATAGATTACTCACTCAAATTTAACTTGCCCACCCCAGGCAGGACTTGCCCACCCCAGGCAGGACTTGCCCACCCCTAGACCTGACTTGAGCTACAACTGCCCTTTTCGCACTTAACGGGGACAGGTTGGAAGCGGCACGACTTCAATAGTTTTTTCAAATACCTATTTATCGAATTCCTCGGCACTAGAGTCCCCTCTTAAGGCTCATCCCTGGGGAGACTGTATAAGGGTCTTCCCGAACTTGACCATGCAAGGCACACGCAAGGAATACCTACATACTGCATAGTCCTTACTAATCAAGGTTATCTTTTCTTAGGAGTTCGAATGCTCGATGGCGACGTCACAGATGCAGTTGAAGCCCGATCCTTAAGCCTGAACCCTCAACACGTGGACATCTACAGCGCCTCCTGGGGCCCTGATGATGACGGCAAAACTGTCGACGGACCCGGAGAACTGGCCACTAGAGCGTTCATTGAAGGTGTAACTAAGGTATGTATGAAGATTTGAATAGGTATTAAAATTCATAAAATATTTCACGGCACAATTACCGACCTTAGAAGCAATAGGTCGTGTATACAGGAAGTATCTGACATTGTAACGCAAACTTCGCGAAAAGACTAGACTACATGCCACTAATAAAATTATAATAGTCATTTATGTCGTTAATGAACGGTTACAGAATTCACAGTGTTTAAGAAAAAGTTTCGGCTCAGCTTTTGATCGTTGCAAGCGTGCCGCCGTACGGATTTGTAGGTATGACGTTGATCCCTGATGTGAACTCTATTAAATCAGCTGATAAGGTAGTTTGTCGAGTTTTGTTCACATTGCGCTTTTTTGTGTAATTAGCGAATTAATTAAAATTTACTTTAAAATCTTTTTTTGATCATGAAAAAGCCGATGAAAAATTCCACCATCGTTTGTGCGTCGATGTCAGATACACCCTTTATAGGTTCGACGACCTATACAACATTATTTTATGTTTATGCGAAACCTGAAACAAGTGTCCAGTATCTTTAAGTAAATAATCTATGCATAAAATTACAAAAAGTTATGAAGTTGCTATTCTACTTGGTTGTCCCAACAAAAATATGATCAAAGCTCCGCTCGGGCGGGTGAGCGCGGTGCGTTGACCTCTGGCGTTAGCTGTGGCGCGCCCGCAAGAACTATGACCTATCGTAACCGCACGGCAACTACACTGCAACAATTTCTAAATGTATTTGGGAAAAAATATAAGAAATTGTAAAAATGATTAGAATCGATTCAGTTGCTTGTACTGCACAAACTATATTCAGGTTTAGTTTAAAGAAAAAATAACTTTGTATACGACGTAATGCTTCTAAAGTTGCTCTAACAAACGTGCAAATAAAAATAACACACACATGCACACAAGGCAGGTAGTTTTGTCATTTTCCTATTTTGAATTTTACAAACTGTGTCTTGTAAAACTTGATTCTTTCCTTTTAACTCGTTAAAGTACGCTCACTGAACGAGACACAATAGAAATTTCATTGCTATTACGTCGACAGGCGTTAATTGTTCTGTAAAATGTTAATTTCTCAGAATTTTTATATAGAAAATAAAATTAATTATCCTACAGCATTTGGTTTTAAAATGCAGCAAGTACAGATGACTTTAGAAAATTAAAACTAAGTTAACAGCCAAGGTGGCTGACAGAAAACTTGGCGTTATCGCAAAGGTCCGGCAGTACTTCACACCAGGGCAGCTTCTAATGTTGTACAAAGCACAGGTCCGTTCGTGTGTGAAGAACTGCAGCCACATTTGGGCTGGTGCTGCTAAGTGTCACTTGACCAATTTGGATTCAGTGGAGAGGCGTGCAAAGAGGCTGATTGGTGACCCTGATTTAACTCGAGTTGGTCTCCAAAGCCTAGAGCACAGGCGTAGAGTAGCCAGCCTTTCGGTGTTCTATAGGATACATTTTGGGGAGTGTGCGAGGGAATTGCACGATTTAATTCCCCCATCTCCGTTCCACCATCGGACGACCCGTCGTACGGTGAGTTTCCACCCTTATATTGTTACCACCTCTACGATCCGGACGAAGCGTTTCGCCTCCTCCTTTATACCGCGTACATCGAGGGACTGGAACAATCTGCCGGCGGCGGTGTTTCCGTCGGACTACAATTGTCTTCAAGGCTAGAGTGAATAGGCTCTTAATAAACTAGTGCGCTTTACCATCAACGATTGCGTCACTGCTTACCATCAGGCGGGATTGCGGTCAAGCGCTGGTTTATATTTTAATTAAAAAAAAAATGTACCTACATAATTAACCTATAATGTTCCCACTGTCGGTTCCCACAGGGCTCCTCTTGTTAAGAGGGAGTACGGGTTGGTAGATGTCACATTTTTTCGAAGGTTATTTGTGGTTCTAGGACATGCCGGTTTACCCTAAAGTCACACAATTCGCATAACGATGGTTTTATTTGACGATAGGGATGTTTCTTGGGTAAAAAAATGATTCTATTTAGTCCGTCATTGAGATTATAGGAGAATATTGGATACGTATATTTTGTTTTATCAAATCAATAAAAATTGACAGATATAAAAGACATCAAAGATCAGGAGTGGTGGCTGGTGACGACCCTGCTCGCTAAAAAGTGTAGCGTGCAGTGACGTCACATGGGTTTTCAATGCACTGTGTCGTCATAATTTTTTGTTTATACGAAAAAAGAAAAAATACGTGTCTAGAATTTTTTTTCGAAATATGACTGACGGACTAATTAGGTTTTTTTAGTCTACTACCCTATTGAAGTTAATTTTTCAATATCTATATTATGATATTACTGGAACATACATAGTGGTCAAATATAAAGTTGTCTTTTTTATTAGGCAAAGGACTTAATAAAATATAATAATACTTCCCGGTAAAGCACTTCCACAACTAGAGGACCGACGACAGCGGCCTGAGCCTGTGAAACCAAAAGCTGAACTAAATAAAGTTTGTAAGCGTTGTTAGTAGCCGATCTTATACGATGAACATTGACGCCGAAACCTTTGTTGTTAAACTAAATATAAACTCAGAGCATTTTTTTTCTATTGCACTAAGAAAGTAACAGAACATAAATCTTTAGTCCTGTCAAATTAATCAGTGCCTCACGTAAATTGACGAATTTCATGTTTTTAATTACATTCATTTTATCTAAGGAATATCTCAATTTCCATACTTATGTTAACTTAAACTTCAACTCTTGATCAATGGCCCCTGCTGTGGAATAGATAGGTACCACAATTTTGCCAATAACAAGTGTAACAAATTATAGAAACTGTTCGAAAATTTTATTTCACAAATAATGGCAGATATCGCCAATGACAGTCGATAAAGACAGCCGCGTGAACCGTCTACGAGGGAGGTTTATGCAAAGTCATGATGTGGCAACTATTTTTTTTTAAATAATTTTAAACTAGTGCTTGACCCCAACCCCGCCCGACGGGAAGCAGTGATGCAATCGTTGATAGCAAAACGCACCAGTCTATTAAGTCTATTCACTTAAAAAACTTAGACAGCCTCCGTGGCGTAGCGGTAGCGAACGCGTCCGCTGCGCAAGGAGGCGCGGGTTCGATCCCCGCGCAGTGCAAATATTTGTATGCATGAATATGAATATTTGCACTGGTCTGGTCGTGCCTCGGACATCACGTTAAGCCGTTGGTCCCGGTTGCCATAAGAACATCTAATGGCAGTCGTTACGGGTTGTTGGTGCCTTCAAAAGTCCTACAATTAGTCTAACTGCAATGCTTCGATATCGCCATCGGGTTGTGGAGGTCAGTAGGCCTAGTATGAGTTTTCATTACGAAACTCGTTCGACGATATCGAGCGCGTTTGACTCAGCGATTGGCCCGCTTCAAGGACATAAGAACTCTCAACCAATGAGAGCGCCAAACGCGCTCGATACCAACGATCGAGTTTCGTATTGAAAACTCATACTAGGCCTACAGACGGCAGTCGCTTCATGGAAAATATCGAAGTTTAGCCAAAATGAGCAGTTAGACCGGTAAAGCGGACTCTAGATTCAAAGCTGAAAAGCTTCGGATACGGCTGGGATTAACGCTGAGATGAAGAAGAAGACTTAAAAAACTTAGGAATGGGAAGGATGACGGCAGTTGAGCGAGGTGATGGCATGTTAATCCCAACACGATCAACGATGCTACGCCAGAGGGAGATTGATCTGGAGACTCTCCACGACTACATACTTCCGACACAACAACATTAGGCGCATCGTACCCGGCACACATCGTAACACAACTTCTCAGACCCGTCTTCCGTACGGCTTCACTATGCTGCGATATTTCAATGTTCTTTATGAATTATTTACTGAATGCACTTTTTACTACATAAATCACGCATTTTTATTTAGTAAACGACACTAGAAATAATTTAAGATACTCCATAGACAGTTTAGACGCGATTATTAATATGGCGACCAAAAATATTAACGTATTTTTAGCGGACAAATATGACAGGTCTAAACTAACATTTTATCTTCTGTCCTTTTCTTAATGAAATCGAAAGAAAAAGATGGACTGAACTCAAATTTAATTTAGTTTGTGTTCAAGGAAATCGGGGTCAGTAGCCCACTAAACCTCCTGATCCTGCTTTCTTCTATAGAGGATTAGTGAACTATACACCCTCTTCCTCGTAGCTCTAGAAGACTAATAAAATGTGTGATGCTGATTCTGTGTTGACTGCACAGCATCCAAAACCATTAGTTTTCATACATCATTGTTATCGTAGTGAGAGTAATCGGTGATACGCGTGATTTGAATGGAAAGTGTTGAGAATGCTTCTGTCTACGTGCTCTGTGGGATAAAGCAATCAAATAGAATCGGGTAAACATAGAAGTAGGTCACCGACCTTTTATGTCCGCACCTGATTTTGTTACTGATTTCCAACTTAATTTGATCGCATTATTAAATAGCCTTGTTTAATTATTGAAAAAAAAAAAAAACAATATCATAAACAATTTTAAACAAAGAGTTTTTTGATAATATAAAATTATGCCTGTTTTCAGTTATTAATACTTACAAATTACGTTGATAAGTAGGTACTAAAGCATGAAACGTTTGATTGACGTTTTTAATAATGATTTGTATTTTCTTTTATTTTGTACCTATTGTGAAATAAATTAAAAATATCAAAAAACAAACGATTTCTTTGATGATTATAAATAGCGAATATTATTGTTTTCAGGAAGCTAAGCATTAGCTACTTATTCAGCATTGTTTGTCTATGTTTTCCTCGTCGAAGTCTTGTATAAATTAATAAAACAAGGACGCTTCAAATATAATAAATAGGAAATTAAATTACACGTTATTTTTATAACAATGTTTTTGTGAATTTAATTTATATTACTAAACAGTTTTTAAGAATTAATTTATATTACTGAACGGTTACACTATATACTAAATGGAAATATTTATTTATTCACATACAACATTATTGTTCTTTATACGAAACCTGAATATAGTTTTCGACGAAATTCAGATATGTGATCATATTTGCGCGCAAATATAAATCTTATGCAAAAGTTTTGAAGTCTCTAAAGTTTATCTAGTTATGCCTCAGTAAGATCTGGATAACTGACATCTGCGTAGTTAAGGATGGGAAGTAGAAGTGATTGTGCAAGCGCAGTTTTAGTGGCAGTAGGAAGAAAGTTCCGCAACCGTCTCAGAGACTTACCAGATGCAAAAATTTTGCGACTGATATCCTGTAGCTGTGGATCCCAGGAAAGATGCGTGTCGATCCAAACTCCAAGGTTCTTAACCTTCTCACTGAACGGAATAGCAGTACCATTAAATTGAACTTGAATTGAAGTTGCGACCAGTCTATCCTGGGGAACATCGTTGAACTGCCAATGTCATTAACTAAGGCTGTAGTGGTACTGTGACCAGGACGAAAACTAGATTGGAAAGGATTCAGTAGACTATTCTTACAAAGAAAAGTACTAACCTGATGATGGACAAGGCGTTCTAGGACCTTGGAGAGGAAAGGCAAGATGGATATGGGACGGTATTCAGAAAAAAGAAGTTGGATTGGATTTTTTGGGTAACGGAATGACTTGGGCATCTTTCCACATCGATGGAAAGACATAATAGGATACAGAGTAGTTAAGGATGTAGCACAGGATAGGAAGGATCTCGTCGAGGACAGGGAGTATCATTTTCCGACTTACACAATCACTACCGATTGCGATGGACGTGATCGAAAGTATGTTCTTCTTAACGTCACAATCAGTGAATTGACTAAAAATAAATGGGTCATGATCCGGAGTTGGAAGGTTGTTAATTGTAGTCACCTTTATGATCCCATTACAGTGGGACGAAGAGGAGAAGTGTTGATTCAGTAGATCAATATTAAAGACTTTGGGAAGCGAATCTTGGTGTGATTTTCCAACACCCACGGATTTGAGAAATTTCCAGACTTTTGCTGGATCTCCGTTTTCAACGGATGTGTGGATGTAACGGCGTTATACATCTCTACATGCCTTATTGTAGCGATTGTGTACATCAACAAGGATCTCCCAGTTCGAAGGCGAGGGCCGGCACTTATATTGATTTTAGTCACAGCCTTTCTGTGCATAATAGCCCTAATATCATCTGTAAGCCATGAAATTCGAATTTTATAGCAAAGGAATAATAGATGATGGCAAGCAAACACGTCAGCTGGGCATTGACCATGCTTGCTGACGTGTTACGGAGAAGAAACAATAAGAAGATCCAAAAGTGAAGGATTACAGTTGGGAAAATGATGTGTGGCACTCAAAGGGAGAATTGAAAGATTTGACGTCTGGACTGTTGATAGAAGAGCAAAAGAGCAGAAGTCGTTTTTCAGTAAGCAAGTATTGAAATCCCCCATAGTGACTGTATGACTGTAAAATGGTGTTAGGTTTTCTAGGATTTTTCAAAGGAAGACATGAAATTTATGCGTGACGAAGGGCAATAATAAACACCCAATACATGTATTGGGTGTTTATTATGCCATGGCTTACATGGTGTAGGGTTACTACCAAAAATAGATGCTCGCCTGCATGTTGCGGTGGAGGCTGTGTGGAGATATAAACAGTTGAAAAAGGAATATGTGAACGACAGTAATATGGAAACAACACCATCATCGCCACTCCTGCGATCATTTCTTATCAGTTGATAACCCGACAAGGAATAGAAAGAAGAAGGTAGGCAAGGCTTTAGCCAAGATTCTGTGACAAGGATAGCGTGGATGTTCTTATAGTCTAGGTTCACTAGCATGTCAGAATAATGTGCCGGAATACTCTGGGCATTTATATGGACTACATTGAAATTCTTAGATACATTAGAAAACTGAGACTCAAGGGTGTCAGCAAGGGACTGAAAGCTAACAGAGCGGTTATTACAGACCGACAAAAAGCCTTCGGTGTCGCTATCGTCATTGTTATATGACATCAGAACTATATAAAAATAAATAATAAACGTATTAAAAATAAATAAATATTGGAAATATAAGTAATAATATAAAAAGAACAATAATTTAAATCACCCGCCACTTTACTGTTAACTAAACATAAATGTAAATTAAACATAAAACAACACTTAAATAATTTCATCATCCGGATAACAGTGAGTTATCACATAGGTAAAATTTATAATAAATTTAATGTCCTATAATGAAGAGAGGCAACAATAATATGCACTAATATAATAAATAAAATCAATATATGACAAATGTCCTTGGCACACTGTCTTCATTTGGCACACCGTCATTCTATGTTTAAAATTTCTGAACGAAAACTTCAAAAATAGAATGACACATGATGCGAGTTAATGAATTGACAGCTGACAGACTGAAATGAAATGAGTAACAATATATATGGGTTTTTGACGTGAAAGCTAAGATGAATGTCACGCTTATTTATCATTGGACTTTTAAATTATTTTAGTGTAAACGACACTAAATAAAAGCGCATGATTTATGTAGTAAAAGGTGCATTCAGTGAATAATTCATAAAGAACATTGAAATATCGCAGCATAGTGGCCACATCATGGCTTTGCACCAAATCTCCTGGTAGTCGGCTCACGCGGCCGTTTTTTCAAATGTTATCTGCGATATCCGCCATTATTGTAAAATATTTTTTTTTTAATTTCTATAATTTGTTACACGTGTTATTGGCAAAATTGTAGTATCTAACCACAGGGCCATTGAAGAGTTGAAGTAATATTCACTCTAAAGAAAAGAAAGAAGAACGATATATATGGGAATACGTAGAAGAAATAAATACTTGCATTTACCTAATGTAATATGTATATGGAACGATAAGGATATAAAATAACAAGAATAATAATAATATAAAATACCCGTCGTACGGAGAGTTTCCACCCTTACGTTCTTGACACCACAGCGATCCGGACGTAGTGTTTTGCTTCCTCTTTTATACCGCGTACATCGAGGGACTGGAACAATTTGCCAGCGACGGTGTTTCTGTCACACTGCAATTTGAGTGTTTTCTAGGCTAGAGTGAATAGGCTCTTAATAAACTAGCGCGCTTTACCATCAACAATCGCAACACTTCTTACCATCGCACGGGATTGCGGTCAAACGCTGGTTTATAATTTATAAAAAAAATAATTAATGGCTACAAATTATTAATGAAACCTTCCACTCGTATGGTAAGTACTCGCCAAAAGAATGAGAAATTAAGAAAGAGCGCACCGGCTTACTTCTTCTTCGCGGCAGCACGCCGGAATTTTATTGTCTTGTCCAACCACAGGAGTTTTTTTTTATTATTATAAACTCCTTAGTGCTTGATCGCAATACCGCCTGACGGTAAGCAGCGATGCAATTGTTGCTGGTAAAGCACGTTAGTTTAATAAGAGCCTATATATTCTAGCCTTGAAAACACTTAAATTGTAGTCAGACGGAAATACCGCCGCTGGCAAATTGTTCCAGTTCCTCGGTGTCATCCTCAACCCTTTTATCGTCCCACTGCTGGGCACAGGTCTCCCTCATACAGAGAAGGATTGAGCGTAATCACCACGCTTGCTCAATGCGGGTTGGCGATTTCAGACTTATAAAGTCCAGGTTTCCTCAAGATGTTTTCCTTCACCTTCAGTCACTGGTGTCCAAGATATACTTAGAAAGTACATATAACTTGAGAAAAGTTACATTGGTACTTGCCTGACCTGGAAACGAATCCGCGCACTCATACTTGAGAGGCTAGTGTTTTAACCACTAGGCCACCACGACAGTTTTTTCGTTTCTCGTTGTACAGGGTATAAAAAACGAGAAAAAACTCTTCGCCCGGATAGTCCGGCAGTAGTTTTAACAATATAGGGATGGATACTCGCCGTCAGACGGGTCATCCGATGATGGAACGGAGATGGCGGAATTAAGTCATGTAATTCCCTCGCATACTCTCCAAAATGCATCTTATAGAACACCGACAGGCAGACAGTTTTTATACAATTTGTATATACAACGACTAATCAAGCTAAACGTTTCTAGTTTTAGCTGATATCACATTGCCACGCATTACAGGCTTTTCACACATTCTAAAGTCAGTTTATACTGGAATTGTAAAAACATTTCTGTAATATCTACCTCGTAGATAAAGGTTCACGTAACTTGTCTAAAAATATATTTTTAACGAATCCTATCAAAAAGTGAAGTGGATCAAAGTGGAATTCTACTTTGATGATATTCGTTTCCTTGAGAGCACAAATACAACTAAACATCTTCAACATCACTTGATTTACATAATATTTATGTAAGAACTCCCTCCGCGAATATACCTGTCATCGCGTACTGAATACTGAATCTCAGGCATAAACGAAATTGCTGGATACATAATATTTCAGATTCACACAACAATTTCTGTGCGTCTGTACCTACAATGTTATCTGTACCTACAATACTAAAGGTACAGTCTTAATGAAAAGTCGCAACACCAGCTCTGTCAAACCATGAACATTAACTCGCAAATTTTCACTGACACGTGACATTGACACTTATTATATTACTCCTAAGGTTTCTTTTCACTCCTTTTGTAGTTTACGGCGATTTTGTAACTAAGTGAAGGGTACCCGAGCAGGCAAGCGACACTGCTAAAGCAATTTCTGTAATGATGCAATTATTTTCTCTCCATCTCACACTCTATTTCCCAAACTATATGGTCAAGTTCGCAGTGTATACAATTTTCATAAAGTTGTTCCCCTTTTTAACCCTAAACAATCTGAAGGTTGTTTTTCAGTATAAAAGAAGTGGGTTTAAAAGTTTTCTTGCTAACGCTTTTTTATTACCTTCTGCGGTTTTTTCGGGTTTCGAATTTAAATAGAACAAGTAATGTAGTCGAGGAAAAAACTTTACTTTTGCGCCTTATACACCTGCGTCGCGAGTTTTTATGTGACTTTTATTTAAACTTTCGAGTGCGGCGTATTGTGGTAAATGGGTCGGGAATAGCAAATGAGAGAGAATGAGACTTTTGTGCGTATAAAATGACACACATCACTTGCTTGTTTTTGTTCGTAAAAACTCTCAAGTAGTCAAGCTTCTGCTTCAGGTTATATATTCTGCGTAAGGTTTATAATGTGTGTCGCAAACAGTGTTCGTAAAATCCAATATCTACATCTACTATTATTATGAAGAGGTAAGAAAGTGTGTGAAGTTGTAGAGGGTAATCTCTGAATCTACTGAAGCGTTTCTGAAAATTCTTTCACCAATAGAAAGTCACGTTATTTGTGAATAGGCTTATATTAACCTGAAAAATGAAAAGCTGTTTCGTAGTAGTGGGAATTCATCAAAAATTAAAATGTTTCCGCTCAACGAAGTGGGCACGGGTTAATTAGTTCATAATAAAGATCGTGTGTCCTGTGTGGTACTGAGCTTAGAATAGTAACAGCCCATATCCTCGTGGGTGTCGTAATAGGCGACTAAGGGATCTCTCGCCAGAGAAGCGGGCAGCAGCGCTTCTCAGACTATCTAATTACTGCGATCCCCAACCCGCCTGCCAACCGTGGGGATTATGACAACCCTCCCCCCCCCCAATGGAATGAAAGCCTTTGTCCAGCAATGGACTTCTATATGCTGAAGAAGAAAGATCAAAAGACCCCAAAATTGTTTTTCTTTTTAATAACTTTGCCCCGTACTAACAACTTCTGTATTTTGGGTGCATTTACAAACATTATTTAACTTTATTACAGCCAGACTTTTTAATACACTTACCAAGTATTATGTACACATGGAATGTATATTTATTTCGCGCAGGGATCAAATCCTTGAAACGCCGCGTAGCAGTCCATTGCTTATCTACTGATCCAATCGTGTCGTCAAATATATATATATGTATATCCGAAATATAAAAAAAAAGCTCTTTTTATATACGATATTTGTACCGGTATCGCACACAAACGCCACACGCGAAAACGCATCTCATTAAAAAAAAAAAAAAACTCAGGACATGATTACAATATAATTGGTTCGACACGTATACTAATTGCCACCTTCAGCTTTTGGGTGTTAAGATTTCCTCGAACCTAAACTTTGGGGGGTTCATTGAGTCCAAGGCCAAGTTGGCTGCCAGGAAACTTGGCATTATCGCAAAGGTCCGGCGGTACTTCACACCAGGGCAGCTTCTAATGTTGTACAAAGCACAGGTCCGTTCGTGTGTAGAGTACTGCAGCCACATTTGGGCTGGTGCTGCTAAGTGTCACCTGGCCACTTTGGATTCAGTAGAGAGGCGTGCGACGAGGCTGATTGGTGACCCTGATTTAACTCGAGTTGGTCTAAAAGCCTAGCTTAGAGCACAGGCGTAGAGTAGCCAGCCTTTCGGTGTTCTATAGGATACATTTTGGGGAGTGTGCGAGGTAATTGCATGATTTAATTCCCCCATCTCCGTTCCACCATCGGACGACCCGTCATACGGCGAGTTTCCACCCTTATGTTGTTAACACCACTACGATCCGGACGAAGCGTTTCGCCTCCTCCTTTATACCGCGTACATCGAGGGGCTGGAACAATTTGCCAGCGGCGGTGTTTCCGTCGGACTACAATTTGAGTGTCTTCAAGGCTAGAGTGAATAGGCTCTTAATAAACTAGTGCGCTTTATCATCAACGATTGCGTCACTCCTTACCATCAGGCGGGACTGCGGTCAAGCGCTCGTTTATAAATTAATAAAAAAAAAAAAACATTTGTCCACATAGAATCACTATCTAATAATCCACGGATCTAAATTATTACTATTAATACTTAGGTATTGATCCAACGAGTCCCGTTCAATTGAGCAGCACACGGGACGAAGCCGACCGATGTCAATAACTATTTAGATGCCAATCACACGATACAACAACTAATTATGTAGGTAACTATACGCTAACGAGATACGTCTCAACATCCAATATCTCATATTACGAAGACCACGCCTGTTTTCCTGGAGGTTAGCCGGAGATATATGTAGTAAAGAAGAATGGTTTATAATGTATCAGAACTTGATGTTGCTTAATCGACCACCCCACCACAGCGCCTCTACAGCACATTTATTTATTTATTTTATTTATTTATTAACATATATAGCCATCATTACCGGTAACCTTAACCTAATGTAATGGTTCTTTTTCTTATTTTTCTTCAGCCTATAGAAGTCCATGGCTGGACAAAGACCTCCCCGAGGCTTTCCACGATGACCGGTCTTATACTACCCGCATCGGCTTCCCGGCGTCATCGGCGTCTTCCAATACGTGGCCGCCACTCCAGAACCTTACTGCCCCATCGGCCATCGGTTCTACGAACAATGTGCCCCGCCCACTGCCACTTAATTTTAGCGACTCGAACTTCTGTGGATCTCCTCATTTCTGATTCGATTGCGCAGAGTAACTCCGAGCATAGCTCTTTCCATCGCCCTTTGTGTGACTCTGAGCCTTCGTATGAGACCCATTGTGAGCGACCACGTTTCAGTTTCGTAAGCCATCACTGGCAACACATACTGTCAAAGACTTTAGTCGACATGTAAGTTAACATGTAGTTCAGTAAGTCGTATTGACAAATCTGTGTATATTTCAACCCATAGGTATTTCCACCAGTCTGCCCTTCAAGATTATCAAATGGTCGTCACAAAATATGGGCCCAGTGAACCGCGTAAAAAGACATTTGGGTTCTCAAGTGTCCTTTACTTGTTTCTTCAGATTTTATTCTGAAATACTGTGAAGCCAGACTTTAGCTGTAACATGATTTTATTCGTAAAAACTTTTAATTGACTCTTTTGTGTGCCGAAATGCGCGTTACACAAATCGACTTTATGTAAATGTATGTAGATTGTTGATGGGGAATTCCGCTGAATGAGTTGAATGAGTCTATGGTAGGCCTGTGTTAGAAAACCATCATGCAGTTGGTTACGATGGCAAATGACATGCCATTTGAATATGATCAGCTGAAGGCGGCTTTATTCTCGTCGTTCCTACGTCATTTGCCACGCCCGTTCGTGACGTTTCCGCTTCATGAAGCTACCAATTCATAAAAATGTCTGTTCATTTATGCTGCGCCGCCCTACGTCACACAGATCAGTCATGTGTGTACAGATAAATACAAACCTAGTGATTGGAATCAAACATTGCTCTATGATTTATTTCGCTATGGACGAAAAATTGTATCGAAAAATTTGTCTGTGTTGGCAACCGATGTGGATGACCCATGGGATAAAAATGTCGGTAGAATGTTCCGGCTATATTCTTTGTTACAAATGTTATAAATAAAAATGTGAGCTATTAACACTAGGAAGACCGAAATTTTGAACTACTTATAAAGACCAGGTGGGGTCAAATGACTCCTTCATAGGTTGTAATGTTTTAATCGTGTGTTATGGTTTTATATTTGTATTTTATTTGTTGATAAATTGAATATTAAATGAAAGAACTTAATAGTCATTTAAAAAAAAAAGGTTAAGAAGCTACACTGAAAAAATCTTAGGCACACTGGGGACATTTGAACTCCTTCATGTTGACATTACAAAAACCACACAGACTTTTGACTAGTGTCACAAGATTTATTGGTTTTATTCCTGCACCTCTGGATGAATCGCCGTCTTCTCTTTCTGTTACGTTCTTCTTCAGGATCTGTAGGTATGCTGTTATTGGGCTATGAAGTAGATCGTGTCAACTGTGTAGTGGGTATTTTGGCCGACTGATTCCGTTGTCGTGAAGATAAAATGTTTCCTTTGTAACACCTTGAAAAACCTGTCGGTTCTACTCTTGAACCTCGGTCATGATGTCCTCGACCCCGACTTCGACCTTGACGTCTTCTTCTTCTTGAGTTTGTACTACGTAAAGTCGAGAGAGGCGCAGAATCTAAAACAGTGAAATAAATAATAATATAATAAAAGATTTCCATTTCTCTCAATTTCGAGATTTTTCTTTTATTTACATCAATACAAAATATGTACACTTACCACTACAATCACTATGGGTGTGCTCATCATCAATAGAAGAATCATATTACACTCACTTTCTTCACTTTCGGAGTCTAAATGCAGAATGTGCCTCTCTTCTTCAGTCGGTTCACAATCTGATTGGTCCTCCGATATATTTTGCAATACTTCCAATATTTCAGGAATGTGGCAGGAACGATTACAAGACATTATAAAATGAATGAGAAACACACATAACATAACAAGAAAGTAACGAAAACTATTATTTCAACTACCCTTGACACAAGTATATTCAATGAGATTTAAATATTTAGCGCAGTGGTCAAATGACTACTGCGGTCTCTCTAGTTAAGTAATCATTTATAATAAATATTTACCTTGCTATCAGTATAAACATATTAAAATAATGTAAACAAAGACGAAATATTAAAAGTCATAAAACGACAAGGGCTACAATGCAATAAATATATACGGACAAATCACACAGATTAAGCTAGCACCAAAGTAAGTTCGAGACTTGTGTTATGGGATACTAACTCAACGATACTATATTTATAATAGATACATATATAGATAAACATCCAAGACCCAGGCCAATCAGGAAAAGATCGTTTTCCATCATGACCTGGCCGGGGATCGAACCCGGGGCCTCCACGTTGCAGGCAGGCGTGTTGACCTCTGCGCCACGGAGGACGACAAAAATGGTTTAAACAATATGGTTGATTAAAAACATAATTGGGGTCATTTCACCACTCTGGTCGTTCTAGTCTTAAAAAAGATGTAAAGATAGAAAAAGCCCTTTTATCTGAAATTCATCGGAAAAATGTACCTAATCAATTCATTTATCTCGATTGTTCATGTTTTGGTGCAATTACGTTGGTAATAACTCGTCGTTAATTTACCAATATTAATTCATGCAATAGAAAATGTTATATTTTCAGTTCAAAAAACATATTAGCATTAGCATTACTTACCTATTTACATATTTTTCCCATTTTCTCTCAACTTACGCCTGCGGATATAATTTATAAAAGCAATACAAAAAATATCTTAATAATTTCGATTGTTAAAATAATGAAATGAAATGAAAATATTACACAATACACAAGACAACAAACCGAGTAGTCTTAATCTATAATAACTGTTTCTGTTCCACGGCGTCAAGTGCCTTGTCTAAACCGGCACGTAGCGCCATCTATTAACTCAGCCATGAACTAAGACAAATATGATAAATCTACCTAGCTCCAGCCACGAGTCACGTTTCTCCAAATGCCCTATTTCCCAGTTGAGTCGAGTTGAAATACACTGAGCCATATTACAATGATACTTCTACAAATGTCCTAATTTTTTAAATTTAATTTTTTACTTTGCTAATTAGGTATCAATTTAAAAAACAATGGCGCTGATTTTCTTACTCACAAACTATATTAAATTTAAGTCCAGTGCATATTTTGTTTTTTTGTCAATTAACTAAGGAAAGGACAAAAGATACATTAGTTTGGTCCTGTACCACAAGACCATGGTTAAAAAAAGAGATAATTTGCTCTGTTGATGACCGTGTAGTCAGTTCAGGGAGCTCTATTGTATATCTAGTGCTTAACTTTAACTACACCCAATGATCTGGTATCATTACTAGAGTCATCGTATACAACGTCAATTTTTGTTTATGCAAAACCCGAACCATTATTAAGTAAAGAATCTATGTACAGAATTTCAAAAAGATATCACGAAAAGCCACAAAGTTATGAGCTTGTTATCTTACTTGGTTTTTCCAACAAGAAAACGGCCTACGCACCGCTCTCCCGGCCGCGCCTTTAGCGGCTGTCTCACTGTGCTAGTACTATACTACTATACTGTAACCACACTGCAACAATTTCTAAATTTGTTTGGGAAGAAATATAACATGGTGTAAAAATGATTGAAATCGATCCAGTTGCTTATTCTGAACAAACTATATTCAGTTTCGTATAGAGTAAAAAAAAAAAACACTGTAAATATTAATAATATGAAAACAATGAATGTTTTTGAGTGAAATTTTATTTTTAAACTGTTTTTCTAAGCAATACATTTAATTTTATTAAAAACTAAAAAAAGTAAACATTTTACTGAATTTCTACTATATCAGGCGACTCTGCAACTTATTTACGTAACCATTGCTGCATTGAAGCGAAAAACGTGTCTGCTCAACAACGTTAATACCGCAATGAATGTAGTTGAACTGTCAAAATAAAACTCATCGCTACTGATAGTATGTGAACGCAATTACCCTACTGGTCATAGTGACCGTACATAACAACGTTGAAAGAAAAAAGTACCTCATCAGACGAGACTAATGCCTCTATTTCCTTTACAGGGTCGTAACGGCAAAGGTTCCATTTTCGTTTGGGCCTCAGGAAACGGCGGACGAGAGCATGATAACTGCAACTGCGACGGCTATACAAACTCGATATGGACGCTATCAATATCTTCAGCTACAGAGCGAGGAGAGGTGCCTTGGTATTCGGAAATGTGCAGTTCAACCTTAGCAGCAACTTACAGTAGCGGGGCTATTAATGAAAAGCAGGTAAGCTATATAAAAAAATAGGTGGGAATTATGAATTGGTTGAATTCAATTCAATCAATTCACAATATTATTCAATCAATTCATTGAATTCAATTCACAATACTCATCTATTTTATTTACTACTGTGCCATTAAATAAAGCACGTGTGCAGAAGTGTAATAATGGAATTGGACCCTTTCAAAAATTTTGATTTCAAGATTAAGATGTAAAATTATACTTTTGCTTTTTCGTTTCATCTATTTTCAAATCACAACGATGCTTGCCTTGTGGATATATGTTTGTCTGAAAATGATTTCCATTTTGACGGAAAACAGAAGTTTAATACCTAAGTATATTAAATCGAAGTATTAATCTGCAGACACATTTTTTATTGTTAATTGAACTTATGATACTCGTAAGTCACGGGGAATTAAATCGCACTACGAAAATCAGGCTCCATTCTCATTATGAATAGATTTTCCTGTTTTTTAACAAAACAGGAAAGAGAGGAATGGTTTTTGAGAAGTTTTCCTTGTCGTATAATGATCGAACGTAAATAAGATTTTAGTTGTTATCTTACCCTCCAGGGTCTTAAGTAATCTCAAGAGCATTTTTGTTTATTCAGATTTGGAGAGTTTACTCGAAATGTTTCACCCTAGTCCAATTCTATTCTACTAAGACAATTAATAATCCTGCCTCATCGAGCTAATAATAGAAGTATTTTTTTTTTTAATAATTATAAACTAGTAAAACGCGCTAGTTTATTAAGAGCCTATTCACTCAGAAAAACGAGCGAATAGGTAGGAAGACGGCAGTTGAGCGAGGTGATACAATGTTAAACCCAACAACACGACCAACGATGCTGCGCCAAAGGGAGATTGATCTGAAGACCCTCCACGACCCAACTCCCAACATAACAACATTTGGCGCATTGTACCCGGCACACATCACAACACAACTGCTCATACCCGTCCTCCGTACGGCTTCACCAGACATCATGCGGGAACACGATAAATCGCTTGGCGGCAAGACTTTGGTGGGTGGTAACTTCTGCCGGCGGCCGATGTTATGGCCTACCACCGAATAACTAATTAACTTTAGACAAATCAAATTATTCAAAATCAGGACTGTCTGGGTGGTAGCAGAAATAGCCGCGTCAAAACTTTTGAAACGTTAGTTCGAAAGTTACATTATGTTAGCACTTTGACTTAACTTTGCTAAGTAGGTAAATTACGCGCTTTATTTATTACTAGATGCGCCTCGCGGTTCCACTTAGGCCGGCTTTGATTCTATCTTCTATAGGGTTTTTTTTTTAATAATTACATTTCTTATCCTCTGTCGCATACTGGTTCCACTTACGGGGACATTTCTTATTGAAATCATTATTGTATATCGGATTCAAGTGAGCTGCTGCCACGCTGTCCGCGAATTCTTTATAATTTATTAATATCGCTTGTTTTATTCTTTGTTTTAAACCATCTGCGCGCCAAATTTCATGCAAATCCGTTCAGTATTTTTTGCGTAAGAGAGCAACAAGCATTCATCCATACCAGATTATTGAGATTGATAGGATGTATGAATTTTATTGTTAAGTGTATGATTTGTTTATTTTTTACTATAAGAACGTGAGCTAGTGTGTTTAAACAAAGATAATTAGTAAATTGATAACTATATTCATATTCGATTGAAACCCTCAGTAAATTCAAAGAACGATCTATGAAATTGCCCTTAGTTATCGATAAGATTCAATTTACATAATCAGGTTATATTGCTCCCACAGATATGTACAGACCTCTCTGTGAAAAAGTGGGCCGTTCGTGATGGTTTCGATTAATTGGTTTCAAGACCCGTCGGCTTCTTCATGTTGCCACCCACCAGACAAAGCCTTGCCGCCAAGCGATTTGTCGTGTTCCGGCTTGATGTCTGGTGAAGCCGTACGGAGGACGGGTCTGAGCAGTTGTGTTGCGATGTGTGCCGGGTACGATGCGCCTAATGTTGTTGTGTTGGGAGTTTGGTCGTGGAGGGTCTTCAGATCAATCTCCCTTTGGCGCAGCATCGTTGGTCGTGTTGTTGGGTTTAACATTGCATCACCTCGCTCAACTGCCGTCTTCCTTCCTATTCGCTCAATTTTTCTGAGTGAATAGGCTCTTAATAAACTAGCGCGCTTCACCATCAACGATCGCATCACTGCTTACCATCAGGCGGGATTGCGGTCAAGCGCTAGTTTATAATATTATTAAAAAAATGCTTGATCGCAATCCAACCTGATGGGAAGCAGTGATGCAATCGTTGATGGTAAAGAGCGCTAGTATATTAAGAGCCTATTCACTCAAAAAAAAACTGAGTGAATAGAAAGAACGACGGCAGTTGAGCGAGATGATGTAATGTTAAACCCAACAACGCGACCAACGATACTCCGAGATTGATCTGGAGACCCTGCATGACCAAACTCCCGACACAACAACATTTGGCGCATCACACAATTACTCAGACCCTTCCTCCGTACGGCTTCACCAGACATTATTCCACCAGACCACGACGAATCGCTTGACGGCAAATCTTTACCTGGCGGTCGGTAACTTCTGCCGGCAGCCGATGTTATGATGGCCTACCACCGAGAAAACCGTCACCATTTTAATTCAGATTAAGATTCTGAAAATACACCATAGAGTAAGGCAACGTCATCTGTGTCGTACAAAATTAAATTATCCCCAGAAATAGCATTTCTCGTTTGCAACATTTAATTTCAACCAAATAAGCAGTCCTAAAGTCGGTGTACCGTTAAACATTTCCTTTGATCTCTATTAAACTGACATCTAACTTGGGATGTCCAAGATCAATGACACGTTTTCTATTTCCAGCATGCTTTTATTATCACTTTGTTATGACTATACATCTCAAGCCAAAAGCATTTTGTTTTCTTTGATTCGTTTTCGTAATCCTAAAGCTTAACTATTGTTTATAGCTCATCCAAATGTGGGTGTAAAATATTTCTACTAGAAGCTACACGAGATGTATCCATTCACTCCCTCGGATTTCATAAAGGGCTCGCTATTATTATCTTTTTACCGAGGATTTTACCTTTTTTCGTATTTCGGCCCCCGATCGCACTTACCCTTAAAGTAGTTACGACCGTCCCTACACGGCTTTTCACATAATGCCTACATGACAGCCTTTGCCCTTTTAACTTAGGACGCGAGTAAATAATATTATGTCATTTCAATTTAAATTATTATGTTGTTCTCGTTAATTCTACGCTTTTTGATTTTTTTGTGAAGCTTAGTCACCATAAAAGGGACGCATTTACTTTGTCAAAGTTGTGTAAACTTTCGGGTCAATGAGATTGTTTCGAATAGATAAACATTTAGGTCAAATAGTAGCTGCTGGATGCGTATTGAAGCAACTTGTAAGGGCCTCATATATCAAGATAGAATTCCTGCAAAGTTTTCTTCTATTCTTTCACTGGTCACTGGCGTGTATGAATGCAGTTGATATAAACTATTCACGAAAGTGATTGTTGAGTTTAAAATATACAATTATTAAAATGTCAACCTTTTCCAGTCGAAATAACTAGTACCTATGCAAATTCAACTGTATTATTCCAAAATAGAACGGAGCAAAATAATATTGACCCATTCGTTATGAAAGCACTGTCAATGAAAAACATTTTGAATTCTTTTTATAAGGTAAAAAGCTTTTTAGCTCCCGAATGCGGGTTAACAAAATATTCCACATTTGTCACCGGTTCAATCTAAAAGCGTGTAGTGTGTATTTTATAAAAAGGGAGTTATTTTTTTAATAAGTACAAACCTAGCAGCTCTAATAACAAAATACCCAACAATGTAAAATAATAAAAATATAATTGAATATGTATATACACATTATTTTTTGTTTATGCGAAACCCGAAATACGTGTCCAGTATTTTTATGCAAAGAATCTTTGTACGAAATTTCAAAAAGATGTAATAAAAAACCACAAAGTTATGAGTTTGCTATTGTACTTGGTTGTCCCAACAAAAATATGGTCAAACCTCCGCCCGGGCGGGCGTCTCTGGCACGCGCTTGTAGGTACTATGATCTATCGTAACCGCTCGGTAACCACTATGCAACAATTTCTAAATATATTTGGGATAAAATATAACATAGTTTATAAAAATTATTGAAATCGATTTAGATGCTTATTCTGAACAAACTATATTCAGGTTTCGAATAATCAAAAAATAACGTCGTATAGACAAAATAATAATAATAATAAAAACGTTTAATTTCTCCACCAATGAAACATTAGTAGTATACATAATTGGGTTGTGTCCTAAAAATAATTTAATGTCCATCAGATAGATTTATAAAAAAATATTGAACACGTATTTTTTATTTTTTCTTTCATTCAAATAGGAAGATTATATTAATTTGAAATGTCGCATGACGTCACGCCGTGGTACAAAATATACCACGGCTCCATAAAACATAATTAGCCCCCACTCCGTAACTTAAATACGCTATATCCCAGTAGTTTTTGGTAATTTCGACAAAATAAAAAATACGGGTCTTAATTTTTTTTATTATCTATAAGACGGACTAATAATACATCCCTATTGTGTACCCAAAAATACATTGGTATTGTGGAGGATGGAGCCTGTAGGTATTAGGAATATCTGTAATACTGGTCTCAATAACACAGTCATGTCATAGCTGATACAAATGTCTACTAACAGATGACAATCATAATGGCATGAAAGACAAATCACAAAAATATTGCAAAAAAGGAGTGTTTAAGTGTGGGTGCAGTGCGTGGGTGTAAAAGTGTGAGTGTGGGTCTATGAGTATGAGGCGTGCGCAGTGTGTGTGATTCAAAAATAGTCTCAATGTGGTGTGCCTATTTAGGACAAGTCGAGCTGATTATTATGAGATGTGTTCCAAGAGTTTCTCAGTGCCTTCATAATCGTAAGATTGAAGCTAATTTCGGTCCTTAGTTTTACAATTAAATGTGGATAAGGAGTAGATAAAATATACAAAGGATTTTAATTCGGAATTAATTAACGAGACACGTAAAATTCGTATTTTTGTTACTATTGTTACATTTCTAAAGTTTATCTAACAATTTACGAGATAACTGTGGTTTATGGTTAAAACCTACTATTTAAGATATGTACAGGTCTCCCAAAGTGATAATGCGCATAGAAATATTCGTCACTGTTCGGCAACGGTCGTATTCCCGTATGGTCGTATTATAATGCATAAAAAGTGGTTAAGTGCACCACTCTATATACATATCTTCTTCCGAACGCTCGGGAAATACGATCGTTGCCGAAGAGTGACGAAGATTTCTATGCGCATTATCACTTTGGGATACCTATAAGTACCTTTTTTGTTCGCATGAGAAACCATGAAATGTCCTTTCCCGCTTTGGGTGGAGCAGAAGGGAATCAGAATCAAACTTTTACTGACTAAAATCCACACGTGTTCCTTCACTTGCCTGTACGTCTTTGATCACGGTTCGAACAACCCGCGCCCCGGCCAGGCACCGGTCTTCGTAGACCCCGTCCCAAAATTCTCTTTGAGGCGCTAGTAGCGTGACGCGCTGATCCGGGCCTGAAAAGATCGTTTCACAGATTTTTTTAAACTTTTTTAACTAATGAGCGAAATACTTATAGGAAAATAACTTAGTTGATTCACTTACGGTTTATTTACATAGTGACAATGAATATACCTAAGGTTATTGACCTTACGTTGAGTCGCTATTGTTCATGTTGTGGGCTGAGGTTTGGGTTAGATGAGGTTAATAGGTACCTAATAGGTAATGCGGGCTGGTATTCGCAACTCCCCGAAAATTCGTGTATTTGGCGTAAAGAGGTTATAACAGTATGATATTGGCCCAGATTCTCTTGTTGACAAACTAAATTAAATTTAAGTTCGTTGATGGTAAAACGCGCTAGTTTATTAATAGCCTATTCATTCAGAAAAACTGAGCGAATAGGAAGGAAGACGGCAGTTGAGCGAGATGATGCAATGTTGAACCCAACAACACGACCAACGATGCTGCGCCAGAGGGAAATTGATCTGGAGACTCTCCACCACCAAACTCCCGACACACATCGCAACACAAATGCTCAGACCCGTCCTCCGAACGGCTTCACCAGACATCATGCCGGAACACGACGAATCGCTACAGATAAATATATTAACAACGCGGATAGGTGACACGTCGGGGTGGATCAGGGTAACAAAAAAGTTCCGCGGACGCAGTCGGGGGCAAAAGTTAGTACAATACGAAGATTGCTTTTTCCTTCGATTTCTCTTTGTAGTAAATTGTATATTCAATTTGATATTTTGAACTGATTTTTTTCTAAGCAATAAATATAGATTAATTATAAAAAAAAACGGTTTCTTACTAAATTCCTCACACCATGACTTTCAATTGGAATCATTTTGAAGCATATTGTTAATCCATTGCTCCATATGAAACGAAAAACGTGTCTGCTGAACAACGTAAATAACGCAATGAATGTAGTTGAACTATCAAAAACAAAAAAAAAAAACATCACGGGCAGAAGTTAGAACTTTACAGCGAGATTGCTTGTCCTTAAATTTCTCTTGTAGGTACCTACTGTTATTTATGAGGGTACATTTTATTTTATGAACTGAGAAGCAGATTCGATTTGTGGTGAACAAGCATTCAAATACAAATAGATATAAATCAAACTTATCACTTTGAGGACTTCTAAGGCTGCATCGCGATTGATTGTGACATTTTTGCCTTAGTAATCGAATACAAACTTTTGTAGCAACAATAATATATTTTTAACTTACCAAAAATAGTATTGCGGAAAAAACAAAAATTTTCCTCATGCCTTGAATTCTTCTTATAGGTTTTGTTAAACAGTGTTTGTTATTCTTAGTCATTTAAAAGCGAGAGGATTCTATTTGTGGTAATAAAATTCAGATAAAAATTGATCTCAGTTCTAGCCGGGTAATTACCATAGGTTTACCTATTCCGACCTATAGTAATTATGTAACATACTATAAGTAGCAATGGGTTTCATTTTGACAGTTGAACAACATTCATATCTCTGTTTACTTAGGTTGTTTTGTAGACACATTTTTCGCATATATGTATGCAATGGATTCGCAATTTGCTTAAAGGTAATTCCAATTGATAGTAATGGTGTGTTACGCAATTTGGGTGCATTTATAGGGCTTAACTTACAATAATTGATTGTTATTCCTTTACTGTACAAGCAGTTCGGCTATGGAATGACTTGCCCGTGTCCGTAAGACGAGTACGCCTTAAAGAGAGAGGAAGCGCTTTTTTATCATAGTTTTAAAAGTAAACGGTGTTTTATAAAACACCGTTTACTTTTAAAACTATGATAAAAAAGCGCTTCCTCTCTCTTTAAACATATTATTATATTTTATGTGCTCTTGTATGATATTTATTTATTTATTGATATTTATGATACACTTAACGTATACTTATATTTATTGTATAATCTATGTAAATAGTACACTGTAGACTACCTATATTATTTCTTTATCCTTCCCCTTAGAATTCCATCCAAAGGTTGTCTGTAAAATATCGCTCTTAGCGATAAGACCGTCCATTGTGTCACCCTTTGTAAAATATTTTTATTTATTTTCTGTAATCTATATGGTGTACCGGTCTACATAATAAAGAGTAATCTATTCTATTTTATTCTACCTTTGGAACTGAAATGGGAATATTCTTTAATAACAATCATGTGGGCAATTATAGAATAGAATAGGATACTCTTTATTATGTACAATATATAAATTACAGAACATAAATATGAAGGTTTTACATAGGGTGACACAATGGGCGGTTTTATCACTAAGAGCGACCTTTTACAGACCACCATTGGCCTCCTAATGTAGGTATATTCCATACAATTATATCCTAACTAAATGGTAACGATGCAAAAAGGTTTGTTATAATTCATGAGACACGTGTTGTGAAAGTGCGACTGTTTAGTTTACGATGGGACTGACATGCGCTATGCGTAAAAATCCCTATAAAAAAAAGAATAAAAAATACAACTACTGGATGAAGTGAAATGAAATGGATGGAATACTTAAGGGGAAGGAGAGAGAAATAATGTAGGTAGTCAACAGTGTACTATGTTATAGATTACCTATACCATAAATATATATGTAAAGTCTATCATACTAGTTTAAATAAATATATACCTAATTCATAAACATCAAACAAAAGAAAATAAAATATTATGATTATGAAAGAGAAAGGAAGTGCTTTTCTATAATTTTAATTTACCAGGAATCGAATTAAGCAATAAGGATACTTAATCTTCTTATTAAGTTCTTATTTTACTAGGAAGTGAAACGAAATTACAATACTATTTTGTTTTTGTAATTAACTATTCTTTCTACAATAATCTGAAATGTACCTATAGAATGACAGTTGAAGAGAAAATACTCTTACCAGGGAAGCGGGCAGCAGCGCTTTTCCTGTGGAATATCAAACTACTCAAGGAGATGTTTCATTTTGGGCCACCACTATGTACATTATATAGATAAAAGGGAAAAATAAAAGATTTTCATAAAAATACTACTAAATTAATTTGAATAAAAGTACAAGTGTATATAATTAATTATTTGAAACGTATTTTTAGTGAGATAACCCTTTATTAAGGTAGCCATGACACTGGTTATGACGTTTGATTGGCGACTTTGACAGTTCTATTTTTCCGTTGTGTTGACGTCACGTACTGATTTGTTTATTTAATGTTCGGAATTCATGTTTTGTTTTTTTCGCAGTCATATGGTAAATAATATAGCTACGATAGCCTTAGATACATGACACGTAAATCAAATGTCACTGTCAAAATCTTATTTCGCTTATTGCTGACCACCATATTGATTTGTAGTAGTGTTGCACTCCTTGGCCGAGTTAAATTGAATCTGTATCATACTAAGTCAAAATATAGGCAATTAACATTAAAAACAGTTAACTATAGCGTAACTACCTATACCTAGCATTAAGTGTACAATTTGCTGGCCCAGGCTCCATACATTTCTGAAACATCTCCTTTTAAGTGTGCTACAATATCACATTTGTTCTAGCCTCTATGAATATTTGTGTGTTTTGAGTAAATAAACTCTTTTTTTGTCCAGGTTGTTACAACAGACCTGCACCATTCCTGTACCGCGGGACACACCGGCACATCGGCGTCTGCGCCGCTTGCTGCCGGAATCTGCGCACTAACCTTGCAAGCAAACAGAGACCTGACCTGGAGGGATATGCAGCATATTGGTAAGATTAATTACATATACAATACATAATCTTTCATATTGTGATTTAAAAATAGGTATTTGAAAAATAGGAACTTGAAGAAACTATTGCCGTCGCGCCGCTTCCACTCTCTCCCCGTAAAGTGAGAAAGGGACAGTTGCAGCTCAGACCGATTTTACCTAGAAAAACGTTGACCAAAAGAGGTTTCGTATCCCGCTGATTTCTTTTACAAAACATGACAGATCTCGATTTATATCAAAATTTAGAATAAAAGTATACCTATACTTCTATTATTTTCCTTTTTTGTCAAAAACTTATCACATTTGTCTAATAGTCATCTGAACATCGCGGTAAAAGTGGTTTATTTTTCGGGACTTCTTTTATTAATTAAGTTTTTGAAAAAGCAGCTGATAGGGGCACGTATAATCAAGGTTTTTTTTTTTAAATAATTATAAACTAGCGCTTGACCGCAATCCCGCCTGATGGTAAGCAGTGATGCGATCGTTGACGGTAAAGCGCGCTGGTTAATTAAGAGCCTATTCACTCAGAAAAACTGAGCGAATAGGAAGGAAGACGGCATTTGAGCGATTTGAGCGAGGTGATGCAATGTTAAACCCAACAACACGGCCAACGATGCAGCGCCAAAGGGAGATTGATCTGAAGACGAATCGCTTGGCGGCAATTGTAGAAAAAAATGCTCTAAAAGCGTTATCCACGAAGAAAACAGCGGAATATGTTTGTACAGAGAAAGCACCACTAAAGTCCCCTCTTAATTAAACGGCCTGTGCTGCAAAAGATGTCGCAGCGGCTTCCACCGCCCTTTTCTGTATTGAAACGCAATGCGTTACGATCCGGCGCGGCTCCAATGTACGCTTAGCTTTACTGTTTCATAATTTCGACGATAAATGCTGGTCAATAAAAGAGAACGCAAAAAAGACTTGGATACGATTGATATAGATGTGAAAGGTTTGCCACAGGGGAGAGAATGATATATGTGTGTTGGTGAATTGTTAAGTATTGAAAAAAAAAAGGTGAACTTGATATTTATAATAGGAATATAGGAATTTTGATAGGAATAGGTCAGAACGCTGGAAAATAATTCCTAAACTATTAAAACCAGTAACTTTCTTTCTTTTTTATTTCACGATAGAAATCCTTCTTCTTCTTATTTTTCAAGGTGAGATTCAACCACAAGTCTTGATCAATGGCCTCTGTGGAATAGATACCACAATTTTGACAATAACACATGTAACAAATAATAGAAATTCTTTTTCTTTCTTTTATGACTTCGCACGGTTTGTGCATTTAGCAAAGGTCACGTAATGAATAGGCTATTCTCATCTATCAACAATAAATTATAACCTTATATTATTTGTATAGTTCTTAACGCGAGGAATCCAAAAATAATGTTGATAATACTTAAAAACCTAAGATAAATTTAATATTTCCAAAATAAAATTGAACTTTTATTATCTGTATGTCACGTGACCGAAAACGCCGTCCGCCATGAGATGACGTCATAACAAGAAAAACAACAATGGTACCTACGTAAACAATAATAGCGTCAAATTTGTCAAGTTAAAATTTTACTTCTTTTTGCGTTTAATTACTTAGTTTTTTATTATTAATTAGTCTTTCATTAGGTTACTTTTCTTTATCTAAACATGGACGTCGGATTTGTAAAAGCCGAAAGTACTAATTTGCCGAAGATAGATGCGTTAATGATTGCCAAGTTCTTTGCGTGTAATACAGACTTCTTTTCTGCCGAATACAGAAATATCAAAACAGCTATGTAAGTATTATTTAAGTATTTATCTTTCAATTACCAACTTTATCACAACAATATTATATTATGTACTTATTTGAAGAAAATATACTTTCATGTTTCGAGGTTAAGTGCAAAAAACGATGTTATGACGTCACCAAAATGGCGGTCGGTGTTTTGGCGCGTATATTTTACGACAATTTTTTGATAATTTTTTTTCACCATAAAACTGTCGTATTTTGCTGAAATAAAAATTATGAATGATAATCAGATACAAAGGAACATATTAAAAAAGTTTGAAAAATTTGGAGAATACCCTATTGTTCATGTCTAAAAAGACGGCCGCGTGACCCGTCTTACAATGGAGGTTTGAGACATAGTCATGATCTGGCCACTATGCTGCGATATTTTACTGTTCTTTATGAATTATTTACTAAATGTACTTTTTATTACATAAATCACGCACTTTACAACTTTACTTAAACAACACTATAAATAATTTTAAAAGTCTGATGAAAAATGAGCGTGACACTCAGCTTGACTTTCAAAACTCCATAGAAATTCTTTGAAAATTTTATTTCACATTAATGGCGGATATCGCCAATGACCGATAGAAATCCTTATGGAAAATAATAAATTTAGATTGTTGACAGTTGTTTCACAATAGAACTGTCAGACGTCTATTGTATGCCACAGATAAAATAAATCTTAGCTTGGTAAAATCACCCTTTTATTTAAATATTAAGCTAGTTAAAACGGATCACTGGTTATATCCTGTATTGTAGCTATATTGTATAATAGTAAGTAGACCAAATCTCAGTAAATGCTTGCATGATTGTTTTGAAAATCATAACAGCTTCCTCGATGCTTCATATCTCAGGGAGCACCAATGAGACCCTCAGCCTTTAATATCAAAAGCTCCACATGCCTTGAGCAGGAATGGTTTAGAAGTTCCAATTAAGTATGAATAGAACACCGTCCTATTGTTTTACGAAATGAACTAAGGTGTCAGACCAAGCCAGAAGGCGAACATGCAGTGTCGATGTACATATTATCCCAAGCGAACATCTCGTTTCGTACTAACGCAACATCGCTATGTACCTACGTATAATGTATTTAAATCTATGTAGTTGATTTTAGTCATTTCTTCTTACTAAATGTACTAATGGAAGTCGTGGTAGCCTAGTGGTTCAAGTATGAGTGTGCGGGTTCGATTCCAGCCCCCTAATAGGCGAACACATTTTCGTCAAATGATTGCTACTAGTTGGGATCAATTGTGATCGTTCGGACCGCCCATTGGTCCGTTCGGTCCAAACGATCCCACTTAGTCGCAATCATTTGACAAAAATGTGTTCGCCGATTAGGGGGCAGGTCTGGCAAGTACCAATGTAACTTTTCTAAAGTTATCTGTATTTTCTAAGTGTATCTTGGATACCAATGTCTGATTATAAGGTGAAGGAAAACATTTTGAGGAAACCTGGACTTGTAAGTCTGAAATCGCCAACCCGCATTGAGCAAGCGTGGTGATTACGCTCAATCCTTCTCCGTATGAGAGGAGACCTGTGCCCAGCAGTGGGACGATAAAAAGCTTGAGGGAATCTACTCGCGTTAAGATTGTTAGAAATTTCTTGTCTGTTCAACCAATTTTAATTTCTAACATTTAGGTATAAGGATGGCATTCAGAGCATAAAAGTCGTGAAAGAAACAACTTTATATTGCAGCCGCCACCGTCACACCACCAACGTAATAAAGTTCAAAATCGTTTGGACGGACAGTCATAAAGGTTTTCTTAGAAGTCTAATGTTATTTTGAAGGGAGTATAATGTTATGTAAGTTGACTTTAGAACACATACTTTATAAAAATATGTGTAGGTTTAGAAATGTGTAGCCAAATCAAATTTATTTATTCGATTTTCAACGTCATTCCTAAAGCATTAAGACTCGAGGTTAATTGGGAATATTTGGCAGTTTCGGATAGCTTGACCTACAGTCTTGTCCGTACCTACACAGCTACATACATCAAACTATATTTTTCCAATTTAAGCTGACTTCGCATTATTCGTGCTATCAGAAGTCAACTTCTATTGATCATGTACGGTAAGGGTCAAAAGAGGAGTACCACTCTTGACATTTATTGTAAAGTACAGTTACAGATTTGTAATGTAGATGTGTAAGCTCTACGGACTTTTTATTTGTAAGTCTGACTTTTTGATTAGTCAAATCTTTTGTTTTCAAGAAGACCAACGTATTTGTTTACTTTTTTATTTGAAACTAAAATTCCAAGTGTTGTGTAGATCACGCCGATAACTCAAATGTACGTAAACATTTATTCATTGATGCAATAAATATTCTAGTTACGCGAAAGGACAACAAAAGAAAAAAATAGTCAAACGGTATTTTCAATGTAGATTTGTTTGATGTTCATAAAACAGAAAGTTACGACGAATAAATCTGCAATAACAAGACTCGATCGTCGATATCGAGCGCGTTTGGCGCTCTCATTCTTACAACCTTGAAGCGGGCCAATCGATGAGTCAAACGCGCTCGATATCGACGATCGAGTCTCGTAATGAAAACTCATACTAGGCCTACAGTTATAAAAACTCGTATTATTCCCGCCATATTGACTTTTAGCTTTAAACCTAATGACCAATTTCTCATAAAATGAAAGCCAATATACTAGACAGCCTCCGTGGCGTGGCGGTAGCGAACGCGGCCGCTGCGCAAGGAGGCACGGGTTCGATCCCCGCGCAGTGCAAATATTTGTATGCATGAATATGAATATTTGCACTGCTCTGGTCGTGCCTCGGAAAGCACGTTAAGCCGTTGGTCCTGGTTGCCATACGGACATCTAATGGCAGTCGTTAAGGGTTGTTGGAGCCCTCAAAAGTCCAACACAATGCTAACTGCAATGCTTCGATATCGCCTTCGGGTTGTGGAGGTCAGACGGCAGGCGCTTTACGGAAAATATCGAAGTTTAGCCAAGATCAGCAGTTAGACGGGTAAAGCGGACTCCAAAGCTGAATAAAGCTACGGTTGCGACTGGGATTAACGCTGAGATGAAGATAAAGATGAAAGCCAATATACTGAAAGAGGCAATGAGCGTGTTCTTTTTTTTAATAATTATAAACTAGCGCTTGACCGCAATCCCGCCTGATGGTAAGCAGTAATGCGATCGTTGATGGTAAAGCGCGCTAGTTTATTAAGAGCCTATTCACTCTAGCCTTGAAGACACTCAAATTGTAATGTGACGGAAACACCGACGCCGGCAAATTGTTCCAGTCCCTCGAGGTACGCGGTATAAAGGAGGAAGCAAAACGCTTCGTCCGGATCGCAGTGGTGTCAACAACGTAAGGGTGGAAACTCGCCGTACGACGGGTCGTCCGATGATGGAACGGAGATGGGGGAATTAAATCATGCAATTCCCTTGCACATTCACCAGAATGCATCCTATAGAAGATCGAAAGGCTGGCTTTGATATATGGCTGGTTTTGATATATTATTTTGGAGGCCTGAAATATTTGATCGTTTCTTATTTTACGATGTCATAGTAATAAAACTGTAGGATCAGGCTGTTTGTCGTGATTCTGCCGAAATTCAAAGCCGGAGGTCGAAAAAATTACGCAGTAAGCCGTAAAGAAAATTACCATGTAAAGTATAGCAAATATTATTGCTACGCCAAGTTAGGAATAAGCACAGATCATTGATTTTACATCCCCATACTTCAAGATTTATTATTTACAGTACAACATATTCAATAATAAAAAATCTGGTTAACATGTGAAGAACACGGCGTTTTCTCGGTGGTAGGCCATAACATCGGCAGCCGGCAGAAGTTACCACCCACCAGACAAAGCCTTGCCGCCAAGCGATTTGTCGTGTTCCGGCATGATGTCTGGTGAAGCCGTTCGGAGGACGGGTCTGAGCAGTTGTGTTGCGATGTGTGCCGGGTACGATGCGCCTAATGTTGTTGTGTTGGGAGTTTGGTCGTGGAGGGTCTTCAGATCAATCTCCCTTTGCCGCAGCATCGTTGGTCGTGTTGTTGGGTTTAACATTGCATCACCTCGCTCAACTGCCGTCTTCCTTCCTATTCGCTCAGTTTTTCTGAGTGACCTATTCACTCTTAATAAACTAGCGCGCTTTACCATCAACGATCGCATCACTGCTTACCATCAGGCGGGATTGCGGTCAAGCGCTAGTTTATAATTATTAAAAAAAAAAAAAAATGTCTTGGGACATAACAGTTGAATAATTTCATCGTCTACTTTTCTGATGAACCCATCAGTACAATCAGTATGAGTTTCGGTAAACACACGTTTTTTATTGTACCCTTTATTAAAAAGAACCAGGTTTTTAACAATTGATTACAATCATCAAAATTTTTTATCGTCTCACTACTGGCTACAGGTCTCCTCTCATACAGAGAAGGATTGAGCGTAATCACCACGCTTGCTCAATGAGGGTTGGCGATTTCAGACTTAAAGTCCAGGTTTCCTCAAGATGTGTTCCTTCACCTTTTAATCAGTCATTGGTGACCAAGATATACTTAGAAAGTTATATTGGTACTTGCCTGACTTCGAATCGAACCCGCACACTCATACTTAAGAGGCCGTTGTTTTAATAATAATAATAATTTATTTCAGGTAAGATACCCATAATTTCACATAAGTAAATACAAATACACAGCAGACAAGTAACACAAACAAAAGAGAAAAAAATAAAAAATAAATACAAAATATACTAAAAACTTTCATTAAATCATTCTAATTACACAATCAGTTATAGTTGACATCGCATTAAATAAATACAACATAAAAAAAAGAAAAAAAAAATCAAATAAATCTATGGTAGAAAATGTCAAATAAAATTAAATGACATTTCAAATAAATTAATAATGCAATAAACAATTTACTAATACACTAGGTACTATATTATTATTAATAAGAATACATTTTAAAATATATTGCTAAGCTTATGATTACAATAAGTTAATTAGGAGTCAGCTACATTAAATTTACATGCATCATACACAGCCTGGATAACGACATTGTTCGTGTTACGAATTCTGTCCATAAAGGAAGCGGCCGGCTTTCTCATTACTGCCTAGAAGTCATCTACCCTATTCTCGGCGAACATGCCAGAAGCACTACACCGCCACGGCAGATTGGCCACCACGACACGATGACACGATGTTACATAAATCATCTAATGATTGGTTTTAGGACATTTCGGTTTTATTACAAAAGCTATGAAGAAGATCTTTGAATATAGCACAAGATTGAGACATCGTGATGAAATTTTTCTTCAGATTAAATTTTCTTGAGGGATAAAGGCGTGATATTAGTAAAAAAATATATTCTAAAAATTAAGTTTGCTGCCTATTTACATCTCATAAAAGGGGCGAAATCTGTTCAGGAAATCCCAAACTTTATTTGAATCTTTGCAAAATGAAAGGGTAGGAAAAGGTTTCGTTACGAGATTGCTGAATTCTATTCAAATGTAATGTCATAAGGGTTATTCACATGTTTTTTTTGAAAAAACTTAATGTTATTGATATTGGGTATATAAACCTTGTCATCATCCTATTGAAAAATGGACGTTCTTTTAGTCAAGAATTTTCCAATTTTCTGGCTAATTTTTCGTCATTTGATGTGTCCGGAAAACTTAATTCAGATTACTACGAACATATTAAAACCAGAAATAGCCAAATCGGTCCACGAACTGCGTTTTATTTTTATTGATATTAATTGGCTATATGTAGATATATTAATAATATTTAATTTCCAACTTGCATGCATAATAAATAAATATTTGAAACTAATATTTGCATGTTTAATGATGTTTATTCAGATTTAATGGAAAGTAAAGTCACTGAAACAAATTATTTTCCACTAACTGCGTCTTGCGGTTTCACCCGCGTAGATTTCGATAGGTTTTTCTTTATATGCTCCGCTCCTATTGGTCGCAGCGCGATGTTATATAGCCTTCCTGGATTAATGGGCTATCCAACGCAAAAATATTTGTTCAAATCGGTTAAGTAAGTAGTTCCTGAGATTAGCGCGTTCAAACAAACAAACAAACTCTTCAGTTTTATATATTAGTATAGATTAATGAAATCCTATTTTAGCTTAAATAATAGTTTTTTTTAAAAAACAAGATTCCTAAGTCTCGTATAATATTTGGTGGCAGCGGTGGGATACGAAAATCCCCTACCCGAATGCGTCTTCGAAGAAAACTAAAGTGCCAGTGAAATCAAGTGTTCATAAATATTCTAAATCTATTTCGAAAGTGCTAAAAGTTAAAGCAAGTTCCAAAGCCAGTAAGTGTCGTGTCAGTGCAAGAAATCAAAGTGCTCAACCGACACCCTGTCTTGTGTGTTGCATCCCGCAACCGAGACCGGCTTTCACCCTCTGCTGGCCCAGAGGTCTACTACAACTGCTGTGCAGCTATTAACCGCTGGAGAAGCGGTCACGATGTTCCTGAATATCCTCACAATGATGGCGTTCCTGTGAGTGATCTAAAAGTCAACTACATCTATCTACCTTGGCCGTTATTACATCCTAGCACGAATACTAGAATTAACTCAGAGTCTAACTAGTCCTATCTAATTATTTTAATACCATAATTTTATTGTACACTGCTCATACATTGTAACTGAGATTAGCGCGTTCAAACAAACAAACAAACTCTTCAGTTTTATATCTAATATATAAAATTCTCGTGTCACTGTGTTCGAACTTAAACTCCTCCGAAACGGTTCGACCGATTTTGATAAAAAATTTTTGTGCTTGTCTGGTATCTATGAGAATCGGCCAACATCTATTTTTCATCCCCCTAAATGTTAGGGGTAGTCCACCCCTAAAATTTTTTTTTTATTTTTAGACAAAATTTTTAATTTCTATTTTTTTATGATACAACATACAAAAATACATACAATCCCCAATTTTCACCCTTCTACGATCAACCCTTATTTTTTAATAGCCATTTTAGTAATTTAATCTATTCTTTATATGGCAAAACAACGTTTGCCGGGTCAGCTAGTATTAGTATAGATTAATGAAAATTTTACATTAACACAGAAATTATGAAAATACGTGTCGTTTATGCGTTCCCTTTATCGAAGTTCAGTGGAACGCCACACAATAATTTATGTATGAGGTTTTGTTCCAACGTTTTTTTCGATGCTTTAACAAGTCCCTACTCCATTTAATAATCCGTTCATGGATCATCCACGTTTAGAGGCAAATTGTCTTGGGAATTCTACCTAAACCGTTCAATAAATGTATTAAAAGAACTTTTATTTCGTAAAGCCTATTGAAGGCCCAAGTTTCGGTTTGAAAGCGGATATTTTACATATTGTAGTTTCTGAACTGCTTTTGTTTGCTCAAGTATGAGTGCGCGGGTTAGGCCAAGCAAGTACCAATGTAACTTTTCTATAGTTATATGTACTTTCTAAGTATATCTTGGACACCAATGACTGAAGGTGAAGGAAAACGTCTTGAGGAAACCTGGACTTTTAAGTCTGAAATCGCCAACCCGCATTGAGCAAGCGTGGTGATTACGCTTAATCCTTCTCTGTGTGAGAGGAGACCTGTGCCCAGCAGTGGGACGATAAAAAGGTTGATAATGATGATGATGAAGCTGATCTTAAAATGACAAGCGTTGTTCAAAAATTTATAAAATGTATGAGGTTGTGGATAGCCTTGGGGGAGGCCTTAGTCCAGCAATGGGCCTCTCTCTACAGTATGTTACAAAAACCCTGTCCGACCCGTGAAGGTGTTGTTAGGTATCGTTAGCTGATTCTACTAATGCGTACATAACCTGGCTAAACTAAAAAAAAAATACCCCCTTAAAAATAAATAACTTAAATAAATAGGTAATTTCATGGCAACACAGGCACAGGTCATGACCTCAGTTGACCTCATACATGTAGGTATTGGTAGTCTAACCACGTTTATCGACTCTAGAAAGAAACAATGATACCTACTTAGGCAGCTCGTGAAAAGAACTTTTTTTTTAAGTAGAAAGGTCGTCTGACCCTCCGAATGTATCTTCGAATTTCATTCGATGAGCGCAATGGCTGTGGCGGAGATGTTGTTCCATATTTCGTTCACTAAGAACGATACCGGCCTGGCACCGTCCCACGAGATTAGCACGGTGTTTCACAACGTTAGTCCACTCCTACCAATCCACTGCTCGCCGAACTGATAGTGGAGGTACTCACGTACAGGTCGGCAAAAATATGGTGGGGCACCGTCATGCTGGAACCACATTGACCAAGAAGTAGTCACATCCGAATCGTTCAACACCTGATCACAACACAACACAATTGCAGTTTCACTAGGTACCTTCCATCAGCAGGTTACATTACGTTAGAAAACTATGTGATCACACAATAAACGATACGTCTACACGGACGCCATATCTACGCGAAACTAATAAATTTAAAATAAAAATGATTTTTATTTCATAAAAATAGGTACTCTAACTGCACGGCGGTGCCCTTTGACTAGAGGTGTGAAAGTATTCAAAATATTTCTCGTATCGATTTTTGGTATCAATTTTGTATTTCAAAATTTCACGCATTGATTCAACATCGCATGGCATTCTTTAGATTTTAGAACTTTCACATAACTTAAATCAGGTGAACTTAAATGCTTTACATTGTTTATAATATTCTCCTAAAATCGTATTTCATAAGACCTTTCTAGTTCCTATTTACTAATAATAGGTACTTGTGTTACAATATTGTTATGAGTAATTAATCGATAATCAAAAAAAGTACTTTTACCATTAGGTAATCTGTGTTTTTACAACAAATCATTCGGCCAGGTACAGTTTCGAATAATAGCGACAAAAACAAAACGTTATTACGCAAAAATTAGTACAACTCTAATTATTCCTTTGCCGCCGTCGGCGGCTAGACACACTGACGCCGCTAAAGAACCTAAAAAAATAATCAAAAGAAAGCCGACAATTATAAGGTCTAAAATGGTGTTTACACTTTTTTAAATTTCCCGAATTTTGGGGAAGTTACAGGGTAAAAAAGATTATTTCAAAATTCATTAGTATTGTTACTATGATGATTATGCAAAATTTTATATTTTATTTGGTCATTTGTTTACCTAACCCTTATTATCCTTGTGGGTCGGACAGGGTTTTCGTAACATACTGTATAGGCTGAAGAAGAAGAAGATGAATTTGTAACGGAAACTGCACGTTATTGTGTAGGAATTAAAGTTATTTTTTCATAAACTCATATTTGCTTACAGTTTTGGTAAATATGTGTTTTTAGAAATATTTTGTCAGTTACAAAAAAAAAAAACTGCAATTTAATAGAAAAGTTCAATAACCTACTTCATGTGGTCAAAATGGATGGGACAGAATTTTTTTAATAATCTGCGTAAATATTCAACGCATTTAGGTTTAGAATCATGTAGGTACTGAATGTTAGCAGGTATCAGACTCCGCGTCCATTCCTTACTCGCCTGTGTTATAAATTAAATTAGCTTTTCGTGCCTCTCTGCGATATTATAATTAACGCTATAGGACCAGTGATAAACCCTTGAAGACCTATTTATCAATGGATGCTAAGCTGATTGGTAAACTTAGACGATTTGGACTCGTATACAGTCTTCTCTGGCCCTTAGACTTAATCTAAACAATATTAAACTAATAATAAACCGATGGAACAAGTAAATCGAACAAAGCGACTTATAATAGGATCTGTGACTTGAAAGTCACCAGAATAGGTTAGATTTAGTTTCACAATTGTTTAGATACACAGTGTTGTCCAATTTCTGTCTTGATTAATAAGTTTTGTCTAGATTCTAACGTTGTATGGAAATTCATTTGGTGTTATGCAAAGCTAAACGAGCTTTGAATGTAAGTAATGATAAGCATCATCCACTTGAAAACACTACTTGCTTAAAAAAATCCATAAATTACCTGGAAGTGATTGCATTAGCGATAAGGCCGCCCATTGTATATTTTGCAGTGTTGAAAGTATTTTTTTATGTAATATATGTTTTCGGTGTACATAATGTGTATGTCGTGACGATATCGTTTTAGTAAAACTTGCTCTTTCGATTTATGTAGTAGTAGCGATAAGGCCGCCCATTGTATATTTTGCAGTGTTGAAAGTATTTTTTTATGTAATATATGTTTTCGGTGTACATAATGTGTATGTCGTGACGATATCGTTTTAGTAAAACTTGCTCTTCTTGGCAATCGCTGTGACGTTATTTTGTAATGGCGGCACGTAGAAAGAGTCGTTTTGGAAAGTGGGAATTGTCGAACGGTGACTTCGCTTTGAGGCGCGGACCAGGGCACTTCTCCGGGGTGAAACTATCGGTTTGCCTATTTAAATTGTTATTGTTTTGTTTGGAGGGTTTATTTAGACTTCGTGCTTTAATTCAAAACTTCACCTACGAAATGGAGCCCTTACCACCACACCAAGATGGTGGGAAACCTATTGCTTCTCCGTCGCTGATGTCGTCATATATATACATATATAAATAAATAAATAAGAGTATGAAAGTTGTATAGCTAAATAAAATATTGTGTGTGTGGTGTTCACTATAATCACTTATAGGGGCTTTGAGGTTTGAAGTAAAACCACCGAATTATCAGTAAGTACACACAGCTTAACGGGCACGTCTAGTCGCCACTCGGGATAGAGCGGGAATGTCTTGAGATGCTACATTAAACTGTGTGCCACATTTAATTGTATACATCACATCTCTTCCTTTTTATATGTTAATTCAAAATCAAAATCAAAAGTCATTTATTCAAATTAGGCTGATAATCAGCACTTTTTGAACGTCAATATTACATAAGACAGTCCCCCAAAACGCCCACCCATCGACACTTCCTAGTGCTTTCGCTGGGAAGAAGAAGTGGCGGAACAAACTCCCCAGCAGCACAGCTGTCTGTTCATTTAAAAAAAAAAAAAAAACACATGTCTTTATACAATACTATGTATAGTGATGAATTAATTGATGTTTAACAACATTTATCATTTAGACGTTAATTACTTTACAAAGTCAGATAACAATTTTTTGACATTTAATTTTAATCCATTAAGTTTAAAGTAACTACTTGAACATTTAGAAAATAATTACATTTTAAGTACAGTTCAATATTTCACATTAAGCTACAATCATTAAACAGTACCTATAGAGTATGAATTAAAATTATTTATCTGTTATGATAACCATTTAGATTGTTCTTCTTTCACCTGATAAGATAACAATTTTGAACATTTAGATGAGTTCTTATTTAACTGATACGATAACAATTTTACATTTTTACGTTAGTTCTTCTTTATTTGATATAATAACCATCATTTTAAACATTTAGATAAGTTTATTAAGTTTAAAAAATAATTATGCTTTGAGTACAATATAGTTCATAAATATTTCGCATGAAGCTTACAATATTTACACAGTCGTTAACATGTGAATTCTTCTTTATCGATCGCTTCGTGATCGACAACTTTTCATTGACCTTCTACCTTTTGGTGTACGATGTTCAGTCTTGTACTCTTTACCAGTTTAATCATTATTTCTTGTATTTATATCGCTTGCTTGAGCATTTGTGTAATTTTATGCGGTGTGTGATTAAATTGTTGAATCTATTTGTTTTCATTTATAGTATTCTTACTATACTTTTCGTCAATTTCTAATTCTATGTGTGTAGGTTTTTTCATCTTCGTTTAATTTCTCCCTTTTTTCTATCTGTCTTCCGGATTATTGTATCTATTTTCCCGATCTCTCGTAAGTTAGATAAGTTCAGAAGTAGATTTTCTTGTGGAGTAATAAGGTGTACTGTTGTATATCATTAAATATTTTAACAAGTCATCTTTCCAGTCTCGACTTCGCCATACAATCTGATTTTGAATTTTTTGGTTATATAATTGTCTGAGGGTCTGGTTCATTTAATTTTCTTTTGTTTAATTTGTGTAGATTTCATTATTTTAATGTCTTTTTATCGCCTTTAATACGATGATAGTAAAATTATAATTTCTACTACACAGCGGATCCAAAAACCAACATCAGTAGATATTCAGTCAAACTTTTTAATGGTTACTGGTTGAATTAGGCCTGAGACTAAAGTATTTTAGTCTAGTCAGTCTGTTTTAGGGGTTGTATCGCCCCTGCAGTTATTTATAACACGGTGCTGCTAGTCATCTGTTACTTGAACTTGGCTCAACACGCTACCGCGTGTCTAGATTACTTTCGCACCTTTGTACGTGACCCATACTTTATGTTAACAATGCCTGGGTGAACTTCTTGGGCTGCTTCTAATATATATATATATTTCATAAGAGTCCATAATGTGCCAAAGTTCATGTTCTATTAAGTTGTAGCTATTTATTGAAACCTCCCAAGTATTTTTATTAACAGTCATGGTCACTATTCAATGATATAATAATTGTTCTAAGGTGTACCTAATGCTACGGGTCGCTTGTGTGAACTTCTAGTTAATATGATGTTCATATTCTAAACTTTTTTTATATGCTGGCACTCGTACACAGACATGATAATGAGGTTGTTACGAGTATATTTGATTTTCCAGCTTTTATTTATTTTTATTATCCTATAACCTCTAGAGGTTTATGGTCTGTGATAAGTTCATTTTTTTAAATCCCTCTTTAGTCGGTTTGACAATACGTTTTTAACGTTTATCATTCCGAAGGAAATGATGCGCGTTCTTTGGCGACGTACTGAATCAGTAAGCCTCTAGATGAACAGGACTTGCATCAGCAATTACTGAATAGGGTCTTTTGTGTAGCTAAGCCTGAGAATCTCAGTCAGACGTGTTTTATTGTTTGATCCTTATGCCAGACTGTACCTATATATTGGCATTTTGTGCATATTGCTTTTTGTATTTGACAATGGGATCTGTTAAAGTTGACAAATCGGTGATCGATCAACAAAATTGAAACCCTTTTCTTTATTGATTTCTGGTGGTACAAAAGACTCTATAGTTCAAATTTATTTGTCACATGGTTGACGCCTGATGATGAAATTTTCTTTTTTTCATGTATTTCTCCTGTATCGTGGGTGCGTTTACAAACATATAACACTCACATACACAAACAACTAGTCCCAGAACAACTATTTGTAGGTGGTACTGATATGTATTTGTTCCGTGCGGGAATTAAACCCGCGACACGCAACGCAGCAGTCAAACATTTAACCACTACGCTAACCTTGCCGTCATACGAAAATCCAATCCATAACACAGAAAATAGTGTTAATCTAAATAGTGTTGAAATGAAGAATTATTTAGTTTTGTTCAGTAAATCATTATTGTCTTTCAGATGTTCTCTTTCATCACATCCAACGACAATAATGACGTGAATAAAATTTTCATTGCACGACAATAAGATTATCCATGATTTCTTTAAAATGTTCAAGGACCAGTTTATTGATTCTCTAATGACAGCTTTCTTGGTAGCACAACTACAAATATCATCATCGGGCTTTAGAACCGCATTTTTACCAGTTCGTCTTTTTTATTTATTTTTGATATCGAGGGAATTGGTACTCGTATGTGAAGTTGACAAACGGGCGTATATTTTTTTTTTTTATATCTATCTGAACATCTTTGAATTAGGGAAATGATTTAACCCTAATGGAATTGAGATCAAAACTTAGTTTTAGTCCATTAAGGAAGATGGCAGATTCTTTGCCCAAAAGATTCCTTGAACCTTTTTTTTTATGACAACGTTTTGCCGCATCAAACAATCCCAATATTTTATAAATGTTTAGCACCATAGCCATGAATGTTTTGTCTAGAGACATTTGCTGGTTGGAGACTATACTTTAAAAAGTTAATAAAACTATTCATTAACTTTCAAGGTTATGTTAAATCTACTATGGCAATCAGTGAGCATTGTCTATATACACAGTATGTAGACAGACTGGACTTTTTATTTTTATGAGTTTTTATTTTGGGCTCCTTAACTTTATTGTTGTCAATTGACTCGAGTTAAGGGTTTTTCTTTTGTTGTTCCTGGTTCTGCAGTGGGTCTGGAAATGACCTCGGAACCATATTTTATGCAATTTTGGTTAATTGCAGGGCAGGAACAATTATGTATCACTTTTGTGATGGTTTTGCTTGAGGAACATTTATGTATCACTTTTGTGATGGTTTTGCAAGCAACCTCTTTTTTGATGGTTTTGCTTGAGGAGCAATTATGTATTACTTTTGTGATGGTTTTGCAAGCAACCTCTTTTTTGATGGTTTTGCTTGAGGAACAACTATGTATCACTTTTGTGATGGTTTTGCAAGCAACCTCTTTTTTGATGGTTTTGCTTGGGGAACAATTATGTATCACTTTTGTGATGGTTTTGCAAGCAACCTCTTTTTTTTTAAAATATAATGTATTTGTTTTCAGTGTCATTTTTGTTTAGTGTCAATTTTGTTGGTATTAGGGCTTGTTGAACTTGTACTGACCATTGTGGACTATTTTCACCGTCGTTTTACAGATTCTAGAGAGTAGCAAACTCAAAATGTATGTCTTTCGATTGTTGCTGTCACAAATCCAGTTTTCATGTTGCTGTGTCAAATCAGAGATATAGACAGCACGTATTGTAGTAAGAGAATTTACAGATTACTGAATAATTTAATGTAATTTGAATTATTTCTCATCATCGTTTAATAATCAACAAAAGTACATGTAGATTTCCTGTTGAAATATAATCAAACACTTGGGTTATTTATAACCAATTGTTCTTTCTCGACGGATAAGGGTTTTTGTACTTAAGCGGCTCACCTCACAAAGGTTCTTTATTAACGCTCTAAGTATTAAGTGTTAACTTTTAAATAAATAAGCTTTAGTAAGCGAGTCTCACAGAAGGAGACACCTTAATCACACTCTAAGTGGCGTGTCACAATTCAAACGGTCACCGGAGATTACGACTCTGTAATTCTAAGAGTTGTTTATTAGAATAGCCAGCCAAAATGCGTTGATTTGACTAAAATTAGTCCAATCATTAGAACAAGTTCAACCTTCACAGATTTTATATAGACACTAGTTAGTTTTAACCGGCAAGATAATAATGCTTTACCTTACTTCGATTTGACCGAAGTGGGACTTCTGTTAAAACTGATACATTTACGTTATTTTATTATGACACTAGTTAGTCTTAACAGTAAGATAATAATTCCGTACTTTATTGGAATTTCTGTTAAAACGGGCACATTAAACGATATTTTCGTTGGAACGTATTTTCTTATTTATTTTCTGTAATACACTGTTTTAATAGTTCTAAAGATAATTTTTTTTTTTTCTTTACTTCGATTTTACCGAAGTAGAACTTTAGTTAAAATTGATACATTAACGATGTTTTCATTGGAGTGTTTTTTATTTCTCAATTTGTGTATTACAGAAGTTAGTTTTTATAGTAAGATAATAATTTCTTACTTTACTTCGATTTTACCGAAGTGGAACTTTTGATCAAACTTATACATTAACGATATTTTCGTTAGAATGTATTTTTTATTTCCCTTGAGTTGTGTGTACTTACAATATTGGTATTTTCGTTACTTTCGATGTGTAACTTTTCATGATTTTCAAATAATATTTCGATGGTATTATCTACATACGGATTTGGTCAACCATTCATATTTGATGTCGTTTAGCTTTTCCCAAACAATGTTGTATAATGGAGTCGGATTTCAGTCTAACCGTTTTCGGCAGAATACCGGTATTTTCTACCTACTAATCCAGTTATTGGATAATTCTCCTTGGTAAGACTGGTTGTCAAACTTTCGGGCTACTGACTACCCATAACGACTGTCAAAGATCTATAATATACAAATATATCTAAATGTCAGCCGGGACCAACGGTTCAACGTGCTGTTTAATCTTGTGTAAAACACTATCAGTAGCAATGGGTTACATTTTGACAGTTCAACAACATTCATTGCGTTATTTACTTTGTTGACACAGACTTTTTCGAACATATTATGAAGCAATGGATCAGCAATATGCTTCGAAATTATCCTAAGTAATAGTAATGGCGCGTTACACAATTATTGTGCTGATCAATCGACCTGTACGGGGCTGTTAATATTTAGCCACGAGCCCCAAGATGGTTTTATATTAGGTATATGAGTTGAATTTAAGTCGTCGATCTGTGCATCATATTCTCGTCTCAGCTGATCGCCAACGTAGATTGAGCACAGATAAGAAGATAATTGCTTAAAGATACATGAATTTATATGGAAATTATAACCACCACAACTAATGTATGGTTACACTTACGTTTTTATTTATTTTTATTTTTTTTTATTTATATTTATATATGAAATCTCTCTGCACAAATAAACACTGTGCAAATATATTTTCATGCTGACCAATTTCCGTAAGCAGATAATTTCAGTAATAGTTTTACTTACTGCGCTTTTACTCGTCGCCAATGTGGTGTTCACTATAATCACTTATAGGGGCTTTGAGGTTTGAAGTAAAACCACCGAATTATCAGTAAGTACACACAGCTTAACGGGCACGTCTAGTCGCCACTCGGGATAGAGCGGGAATGTCTTGAGATGCTACATTAAACTGTGTGCCACATTTAATTGTATACATCACAGTGTGGAAATCGGTATGGGTCATGTGATAAGGACGATTGAGGAAAATATTGTGAAGAAAGTTTTGAGTATGAATGGCTATAGGAGTAGGGGAAGATCACAGAAATGATGGAGGGACATGTGAAAGATGATTTGCGCTCTAATCAATCTCAATTTGGATCATTTTGTAGAATGTTGTTAAGCCATTACTGCAACACAAATGACGCACTGACAAAATTCCCAGGGCCTGTAGCCAATGTTACAATGCTTCGTAGCGAAGCGAAACCAATGGCGGGAACGATTGACTACGTGATTTATCGCGTCACGTGGTCAATCGTTTTCGTTATTGTTCGTTTTCGTCGTTTACATTGGTTTAATTCCCCCATCTCCGTTCCATCATCGGACGACCCGTCGTACGGCGAGTTTCCACCCTTACGTTGTTGACACCACTGCGATCCGGACGAAGCGTTTTGCTTCCTCCTTTATACCGCGTACATCGAGGGACTGGAACAATTTGCCGGCGTCGGTGTTTCCGTCACATTACGATTTGAGTGTCTTCAAGGCTAGAGTGAATAGGCTCTTAATAAACTAGCGCGCTTTACCATCAACGATCGCGTCACTGCTTACCATCAGGCGGGATTGCGGTCAAGCGCTGGTTTATAATTTATAAAAAAAAAAAAAAAAAAAGAACGATAACAACCGACATAGCCGAAGAATTGCAACTCTTAAGTGACAGTGGGCCGGTGGCACATTACCCGTAGGACCGATGCCCGATGGGGCCGACGGATTTTCGAGGACGAACACGCATCGGAAGACGCAGCGTGGTTAGGCCACTGACAAAGAGGACAGCGCAAAAACGCTGGATGCGGGAGGCAGAACCGGTCGTTGTGGAGATACTTGGGGGAGGCCTGTGTCGACGTCTTTCGGCTGAAATGGTGATGATGATGAAATGACACAATGGATATCGAAAGTAAAGCAAATAAAATTGTCCCTTTTCTCAACAGTGGTTCGGACGGCACGCCCCGAACGACTCAGCATTGGTGGCGAGTGGCGAGTGAATGGAGTCGGCCGCAACGTCTCGCATTCTTTCGGCTACGGGCTACTTGATGCCACTGGTATGGTGCGTCTAGCCAAAACATGGCGTACTGTGCCACCACAGAGGAGGTGTGAACTTGCGGCGCCGAGACCGCAACGACCAGTACCCCCACGTTCTTCCGTTACACTGCAGGTTAGTTCTTTTATAGGCTGTGGTGTGTTTTATTGGGGAGGGTTACTTGGTGCTCCTGGTAAGTTGCGTCTGGCTAAGATGCTTTAGGTTTAAGTTTGATGTAAGATTAAATTTAAACAATCCATGATTGTTCCAATCCAAATTTAAAAAATCTATGAAAACAGAACCCAGAACGTCTTAGCGATACCTTATAGAGATTTTGCCGAAGATTGAACCCAAAAAACCTTGAAATGTTTGCATAGTAAGAAATCGCCAGTCCGTCCTTCCAACATCGAATAATAATAAAGGCATTATGAATGTTTCTGCGCATAATGTCTATAAAATAAGCCGTACTATATAAATATAATAATCTATAGTGAGTGATCGGGCATGAATTCGTGACTCGAATGATGGCACGCATACAAATGTGGCTCACACCGAAGCCGTGGTGAATAATGCGGGAAAAGCCTTTGTCATATTACACGCTTAAATTAATGATACGACCGGATAAACCGAATTAACTCCTGTGTAATACCATTTCATTCAAACCTCATAAAGATACGCTACTCCAGAAATTTTAATATAAACTCGAAACTTACTACATTTCCGAAGTTTAATTGCCCGATAAGAAACGCTAAAGGCACGGAACTTTTGTAATAATTATTTTTAATTGCTTTTTAAACGCTGAACATTGGCCGTCATTAATAATTTGCACTGAAAACTCGAAATAAGTCATATTATGCACTACGAAGCCTTTTAGTATCACTATCTGAGTTCGCCAGTTTATGCTAATGGAGTCGGAAAAGCGTTCACACACATTACCATACATAACCATTCTCATCTGTGTGCGGTACATTCATTACACAAGTCCACTGTCGTATTAAATTCAGTAAATCAACGAATGTATGGGCGTCAGTAAAATATCTAGTATTCCCCGGTATATAGTGTTGCGACAATTTAGACCCAAATGTATCTTGAGGGAAATTCTCGTATGTCGGCAGTTGCATGTTATTGTACGTTTATACGGACGGACACACGGAGCGAATTGTGTTTTTAGCTTATTGCATTTTAACCCATCTATCGAAGTGATGTCTACAACTGAGCCAGCGAATGGAGTCTGATGTGCAAAAAATACAACGCCGCGTATATTTAAAATGTTAAGATTTACCCACTTCGAATTTTAAAACCTTTAAAGCATTTTCACAGCCAATATTTTGCCACGATTTTTTATATATCATTTTCGTTTCTTGAGCATGCGAATTCAACACAATATGCAGTTTTACACTCCAAAAATCTGCAAAACTTTACCCCTTTTTACAGATGGGAAATAACCACTCCGACTCTGGGCGGAGCGCAAGAGTATGTCAGACTTTTGCTGATTAAAACCCACCCGTGTTCCTTCACTTGCCTGTGCGCCAGGGCCGCGTTATCTCTTAAGGAAAGCCCACGGTTCTAGCAGAAAACGTTATCCCTTACCAATGTTTCTGCACGTGATTCACCAATTATTTCCATTCTTTTACTCTTGCCCATCCATCTAACCATTCATTCTCTTCCAGCTGGACGTAGGAGCGTGTCCAGGCGTCAACTATTTGGAACACGTACAGGCACGCGTGTCGCTATCTGCTGCAAGACGAGGAGACTTACGCATCGTCCTGACCTCGCCTGCAGGGACCAAAGTCACTCTGCTTGCGCCCAGGTATGTATACCGTGGTATGGTGGGTTAGTGATAGGTATAGTAACTGTTAAGCAAATCAACTACCGACATATTCTTCCGGATGTATATTCATTTGTATGAAATGATTATTATCTATACAATATGTAAAGAAAACCCTGTCCGACCCATAAGGATAATAAAGGTTAGGTAAACACATGACCAAATATAATATATAAATTTTACGTAATTATCATAGTAGGTAACAATACTAATGAATTTTGAAATAATCTTTTTTTCCCGCGAATTAACTCCAATTTCCCCGAAAATTGTAAATTTTTAAAAAGGTGACAACACCATTTGGACTGTATTATTATAAGCGATGTGACCACGTGCCGCGTGCCCGACCCCCCGTCGCCCGCGGAAGAGTTGCCTACCGCACATGTATTAAGTTACCTCTTTTTGCGAAATACAATTTATTTTTTTAGGGGGATTTTTTTAAGTTTCGCCCGGCTTTGTATCCATTAGTAGAATCCGTTATCGATACCTAACAATGCCTTCACGGATCGGACAAGGTTTTCCTTACATATTGTACAGATTATATTAGCTTATTTAAGTATTTGTTTAAATAGTAATAAGAGTGTTTTTTTCCTTATATTTTTTTTCAACTAAAGCACCTGCCATCTATTAATTCATCTATTAATTCTCTTCACCACCCGTGGTTGACCGGTAGAGAATACCAGGTAGTCCAGGTACAGTTCGTGTGCGAAAGTGTAAATAAAACGTGTAAAATAAATAGGCACGTTGTAAACACAACGTGCAGGTGTCGTGGTGACATTAATTTAAAAAATGGACAGGACTAGTGGCCAGTATTTACAAAAAATTTAACAGCAAAATATAATTCCTAATTTGAAAACTACCTCGTCCTCGCCGACGGCTCTCTCGCTTTTCTTCTTTTCGCCTGCTCTTTGCACGTTATTCTTTTTAATTTCATTGATGCGATGTTATTGTTATTGCCATTTTGTCTGGCTATATATTTCTGTATTTTTCGTCACGTTTATTACAAATAAACGTTTTCTTTTTTCCTTTCTTATGATACGTTCAAATGACCCTTGTGCAGACTTTATTGTACTTTAAATATAGACGCTAGCATATCAAACTACTATGACCTCTCAAATTTCTTTAGTAGATTTTAAATTTTATTATTGTGTTAATTACTATACATAGTATAGTAGCGGTAACGAAAGTTCGATCCCCGCGCCGTGCAAATATTTGTATGCATGAATATGAAATTATGAATATTTGCACTGCTCTGGTCGTGCCTTGGAAAACACATTAAGCTGTTGGTCCCGGTTGCCATACGAACATCTAATGGCAGTCGTTACGGATTGTTGGAGCCTTCAAAAGTCTAATAATTGATCTAACTGCAATGCTTCGATATCGCCTTCGGGTTGTGGAGATCAGATGGCAGTCGCTTCACTAAAAATATCGTAGTTTAGCCAAAAATCAGCAGTAGACTGGTAAAGCGGACCCCAGACACCAAAGCTGAAAAAGCGCTTCGGATCCAACTGGGATTAACGCTGAGATGATGATGTATAGTATAAAGTCATTTGTTTTTTAAATGAACAGACAGCTGTGTTGCTGGGGAGTTTGTTCCGAAACTTTCTTCTTACCAGCGAAAGCACTAGGAAGTGGCATTTTGGGGGACCGTCTTATGGGATATTCACGTTAAAAAAGTGCTGATTTGTAGCCTAATTTGAATAAATGACTTTTGATCTTTGATTTATTGCTATAGCGTTAAGGTTCAAAACGGATTGGGGAAATTTGTCAGTTTCGGGTAACTTGACCTGCTGACGTCTGACAGCGACAAATTGCTCAATGGCACTTTTTTTAGAAATTTGTAAATAAATATTTTTTTTATACCTACACTTAATGCAATTAAAATCAATTTTTATAAAAAGAAAACACTAAACAATAAAACAATTGATGTATTCCCCCTTATTCATAAACGTTGCTTAAAGTTAACTAGTGATTAGCGATTCTTTAACCATATATTTTTGACCTAAAAGGATTCAAAAATAGTCTCAATGTGATGTGCCTATTTAGGACAAGTCGAGCTGATTATTATGAGATGTCTTTCAAGAGTTTCTCATTGGCTTCATAATCGTAACATTAGAGCTCATTTTGGACTTTAGTTTTACCATTAAATGTGGAAAAGAACTAAATAAAACCCTCTATTCATAAAGGTTGCTTAAAGTTAACTTGTGATTAGTGACTTTTAACCATTCATTTTTGACGCTTTAAATTTAACGTCACTTAACTATGATCATCGTTTATGAATAAACCCCTTAAACATTGTAGTGTTTATTCATAAACGATGATTAAAGTTAAGTGACGTGCAAACGTCTAAAATGGGTGGCTAAACAATCGCTAATAACTAGCGAACCTTAAACAACGTTTATGAATAAGGGGGATTAAGGTAAAATAACATAGTATTAAAAAAAACTTTTGTTTTATAAACTGTCTAAGTTACGTCAAATTCAACAAAAGTTTTTATTCTAAAAAATGAAGAACAAAACATGAAGGTCAATGTACTAGCACCTCACCATACACACAAATTTAATAAAATTATTATTATACTAGTTGTGCCCGCGACTTCGTCCGCGTGGAATTTACCAAAAAAATTAATTCGTTTATTTTTTATTTTAGTTATCATTTATTTTCAGTTTTTTGTATTAGCTTTATTGAAAAATTTCTTTATATACAATATTTGATGTACGATTTTCTTGGGCTAAAACAACAACGCTACTGGCATTCCTCGCACGTGAACATGCCACGTATAGTTGCCCATGGGTAAAGCAACCTTTTGTTAAATCTATACCAGCTTTACTTAACGTTTGTCCTTGGGACTTGTTGATTGTCATAGCAAAACTGACATTGATCGGGAATTGCAATCTTTTGAATTCAAATGGCAAATTTGATGGTATTATAGGAATCCGTGGTATAAATACTATTTCACCTCTGCCGCATCCGGATATTATACGACCTTCTATAACGTTTCTTTGCAACGACACTACTCGCAACCTAGTACCATTGCAAAGTTTCGGCGGATTTAAATTACGCAATAGCACGATGGGCACGCCAACTTTAAGTTCTAGTTTGTGGGAGGGTAGACCAGGCACAATTATACTGTTTAAAAATTCTGTTGGGTAATTAACCACTTCATCCGGATTGCAAACTGTATTGATGGAAAGATATGTTTGTGATTCACCTGTTAGCTTATCTAAAATGCACTGATTAAGCGCAGTAACCTGGTCGTTCGTAGGCGCTAAAATTGATCTGTCACACAACCACGAATCTTCTTTGATATTGAGATTGTGAATATCATCATAAATACTATATATTAAAGTTTCAGTGTCCGCCACAACCTGACAAAGACTGGTAGGTAGTTCTATATCATGATTACTATTCACTTCTGGACACTTTCCCTCTCCAACATCAAGAAGAATTGTACTAAATTCTGAATCAGCTGAATGTGCTCTCATATTTTGTTTTAAATTAAGTTTTTTACACTGTCTCCAAAGTACTGAACGTTTTAAACAGGCGTTAATTTCATCGGCTCGCGTACCCTTACTTACCTATAACCGGTAATATTTGTCTAAAATCTCCAGTGAATAAGAATACGACTCCTCCAAATAATAGATTAGCGTTCCAGAGATTAGCCGGAACAAACAGACAGACAGACAAAAATTGTAAAAAAATATATTTTAGTATGTGTACCGTATATACATTCATATGCATGTAGTAGGAAGCGAAGCAGTTATTTTAATATTACAAACAGACACTCCAATTTTATTTATTTGTATGCATGTATGTATTACAAATCTGGAGGGTCATTCGCTCACGGAGAATCTTGACACCGTGATTCAGAAACGTGACGTCAGCGCACAGCGCCATCTATTGAAAAATTTAAGAACTCTTTGCGAAATGTACAAATAGAGGTAGTAGCTTTATTTTTCTAAAATAAAAGATTTTTTTCTAAAATGAAAGTAGCCTAAGTTACTCCTTATTACATAAGCTATCTGCCAGTGGAAGTCCCGTCCAAATCGGTCCAGGCGTTCCAGAGATTAGCCGGAACAAACAGACAGACAGACAGACAGACAAAAATTGTAAAAAAATATATTTTAGTATGTGTACCGTATATACATTCATATGCATGTAGTAGGAAGCAGTTATTTTAATATTACAAACAGACACTCCAATTTTATTTATTTGTATAGATTTTCATACAGTTCAGAAGTAATAATTTAAATTTTCTTAAAGCTTAATTTTTTTTTATTTGATAACGGACCCGTCGAGCGCCAAGTAGAAAACCGTCCAAGCCCAACTCACACACTATTACTCTCAATTGAATCATTTTGAAGCATATTGCTAATACATTGCTCCATATGTTCGAAAATGTGTCTGTTTAACAATGTAAAGAACGCAATGAATGTTGTTGATCTGTCTAAATGAATTTTATTGCTTTTGATAGTGGTTACGCTAATTTCCTGCTGGTCGGAAAATCGATCATTTGGTCCGGCCAACAGAGGGCGCTTTCAAGTTTTACGAATAGGCTTGAGACATATGAACGCGAATTATGCGTCTTTCCACGACTATTATTGCTTAGTGTACGCGGTCGAAATTGGAATTGTGAATGAAGAAAAATCCGGCAACGATCCGAACGAAGCGTTTCGCCTCTCCTTTTATACCGTGTATATCGAGGAATTTGAACAATTTTCCAGCGGCGGCGTTTCCGTCGGACTACAACTTAAGTGTCTTCAAGGCTAGAGTGAATCGTGGTGAGCGCTATGTTTCCCTCGCGAGGGGGACATACCCCTCCACTCATGGCTCCGCCTCCTGCGGTGCCTGATGCGGATCACATCAACGACGAGGATGATGCTACAGAAGTGACCGAGGTAGAGTTGAGAGCGGCGGTACATAGGCTGAATGCCAAAAATACCGCAGGGGGCGCTCTACGGTGGACGCCATCATGCGCGTGCGACCCCTTACGACAGGGGATGCTGTGGCCCGGGGTGGGGTAGTCCTGACGGTGTCTCTAGACATCGCCAACGCTTTCAACACCCTACCCTGGAGTTGCATCAGGGAGGCATTCCGGTATCACCGGATGCCGACCTATCTCTGTCGAGTGGTCGAGGCCTATCTGACGGACAGGGCCGTAATCTACCCCGGTCACCAAGGAGTGTGGAACCGACGAGAGATGTCGTGCGGTTTCCACAGGGATCGGTCTTGGGACCGCATCTGTGGAACATCGGGTACGACTGGGTGCTGCGCGCCGACCTCCCTATCGGCGTCAGCGTAGTTTGTTACGCTGACGACACGCTGGTTCTGGCACAAGGGAGGTCACACCAGGCGGCGGCTGACGCAGCGACCCTTGGGATTCCGACAATCATCAACAGGATCCGGCAATTGGGATTCGAGGTGGCCCTGCAGAAGTCCGAGGCCATGTGCTTTCATGTTCCTCGGAATGCGCCACCGTCGGGTTCCCACATAACAGTAGGAGGGGTTCACATCGGCGTCGGTTCGACGATGAAGTACCTGGGACTCGTCCTCGACAGCCGGTGGAACTTCGAGGAGCACTTCCGACGTTTGCACCCAGCCTGGAACGGGCCGGAGCTGCCCTGAGGCGGCTTCTCCCCAATCTAGGGGGACCAAACGCCTCCTGCCGGAGGCTCTGCGCGGGGGACGTGCGGTCCATGGCCCTTTATGGGGCACCGGTGTGGGTGCGGTCGCTAAGGAAGCGACCAGCTCGATGCCTGACCGCGTCCCAGAGGGTCATGGCCGTTCGGCTGATCCGGGGATACCGCACGGTCTCCGCTAAGGCGGCGAGCCTCCTTGCCGGATTGCCGCCATGGGATCTGGAGGCCAAAGCCGTCGCCCACATGTGGGAGTGGCGAGAGAAGGCAAAACGCAAGGGCAGAAATCGAGGTACGACGGACAGAGCGCCGACGGGATCTCATGGCGACATGGAGAGTGCGATTGTCGCAACCCAGTGCTGGGTACGCCACAATAGCGGCGGTCCCCTCTTTGAGGAGTGGCTAGAGAGGCGCCACGGCGCCCACACCTTCCGCCTGACGCAGGTCCTCACCGGACACGGTTGTTTCGGGAGGTTCCTGTTCCGTATTAGGCGGGAGGAAACGCCAGGGTGTCACCATTGTGTGGATCGCCCTGAGGATACGGTGGAGCATACGGTGGAGGTCTGCCCGGCTTGGGCACCGCCATGTCCTCGTAGCGGCGATTGGCGGCGATCTCTCGCGTCCGACCCTGATCCAGGCCATGGTCCGGAGCGAGAGTGCATGGCAGGCCGTCACCTCCTTCTGCGAAGCAGTGATGCTGGCAAAGGAGGAGGCGGAGCGCGTGAGGCAACGGGAATCCCAGCACCTTCATGCCACTAGTCGCCGCAGTAGACGCCCTGGTCGGGAGACGACACCTAACTCCCAGCCACCGTAGGTGCGGGCTGCGGTGAGCAGTGGGCAGCTCGCCGCCCGGTAAGGACCAGGCCCGAGTCGATAACGCGTCGTGTTTCACGCGCGCCTCAAAGAGATGTCAGCACATCGTGACGGGGTCCACGAAGACCGATGCCTCCTGGGTCAGGGTTGCGGGTTGGTTAAACAAGAAACCGCGGCCCTGGCCGTCGCACAGGCAAGTGAAGAAACAAGGGTGGGTTTTAGTCGGTAAAAGTCTGACACACTCTTCCGCTCCGCCCAGAGCGGGAGAAGTCATTTGATGATTTCCCATCCAAACAAAAAAAGGCCTGTTTACGCAAATACATTTAGCGCTAAACACATTTTAAACATCGATCTTTTTCCGTTTAAATAAGTTAAAAGATGCGTTTGGTGATTTATCCAGCACAAACAAAAGTGCCTAAATCTCTTGAGCAACAATGGTTTGTTCCAATTCGTCCTACATACCTAAGTATCGTTATATATGTAGATCGTAGTTCCGACAGTAATTGAGCTATAATGGTTCCAGTACACAATGGCTCTCAGATTGGCAGCTTTACTGCGTCCATTGAACGGTCAAGATGTAGGTACGTCGGTGACACACAAGGTGACTTTTGAGATAAGAGTGTAAGGTTACAATTAGGAATGTGTGGAATTCAGATAATTAGTCATAAGAAATGCTCGATCATGAAGAAGACATATCTTATTACCATCACATGTAAAGTTCACAACATACCTAATAAGTGTACTTGTAAAGTTCGAATACAGATATCTTTTTAGAAGTTGGTTACTTTCCTAGTAAAACTGATCTAATCCTTGTAGGAAAAAATCTTATAGTGGAAAAATGCTGACGATTTTTGGCGAAAAGATCATTTTCAATTCCTTCCAAATCTTGTGGTTTTTCAAAGAATGACATCGTAGTTTAGTTTTCTCAATATCTCTCACATTCAATTTTGCCCCTGTATTCTATCTCTCTAGTACCAATATAACTTTTCTAAAGTTATATGTGCTTTCTAAGTATATATTGGACACCAATGACTGAAGGCGAAGGAAAACGTCTTGAGGAAACCTGAACTCACCAACCCGCATTGAGCAAGCGTGGTGATTACACTCAATCCTTCTCTGTATAAGAGGAGACCTGTGCCCAGCAGTAGGACGATAAAAAGCTTGAGGTACTCTACTCGCGTGTGGGACGATAAAAAAAAGGTTGATGATGATGATGATGATTCTGTCTCTTGAATTCAAGGTTAGTATTTGTACTGAAGCCATGAATTCATGCCATGAAGCCATGTTACTGGCAGTTGTTTGTCAACACCTGAAACAAACTTTGTATTTGGTGCTGCTTTAGTACATATGGCTTAGTAACCCAACGATTTCTAAGTAATTTCAGCCGGTGTATCTGGTTAAAAAAACTCAGGTTAAATTGGAAGCGGACTCCAAAATACTTGGGAAAAAGTAGAAGCGAGGAACCCTTTACATCCGTTCTAAGAAACTCGACTTGACAACTTTACCCAAATTTTCTTTACTGTCTTTCCGTCTAATGCTAGCGATTGGCCCAATTCACTTAAACTTTGAGATATTAACAAGAGTTAAAGGGGAAAGAGAATCGGCAAAGTAATTACTAGTACGTGTGTTGCGATATACTATGAAATGAAAGTACCTTATTCTAATTCGGGTTGCCAACTTTTCAAAACACAAAATTAATAAAAATATTCTCTGAAATAATCAAAGTGAACCTACTGTTTCAACATGCACTACACTCTCAAAGCAAATGCACGACGCTATGACGTGCTGTGACATGGAACAACGTGACCGCAAATACAAAATGCGTCATCTATTTCGTTTTAAATAGACGTGATAATGTTTTGCCACGTCCATCATTATTTACCTTCCACAAAAGTACCTTAAATGTTTCTGAAAAACGTTATTAAAGCTAAAATGCAAGTTAACTGAACAACAAAATGTCTTTATTTAAATTTTTTTTTAGATTGTACGTATTTTCCGTTTTTCATTTACACAATTAGTTATTCCGTTTTTCTTCTCAACAAAGTACATCCACGCTGCACAATTAATCATGCACAGTGTGTTGCTAGTTGTTCTCTTTATTAAAGCTGACGCAAGAAGCTAACTAGCGCTAGAACTGGGCGTAATTAGACGTTTAATTTTCCGGCAGGCCGCACGACTCGTCCCGCGCCGGCTTCAACTCGTGGCCTTTCATGTCTGTGCACATGTGGGGTGAGTCGCCGCTGGGCTTCTGGCGGCTAGAAGTCACCAACGAAGGACGATATATGGGTAAGCTAAATAACATAATACAGGCTGTATGTTTTCAATAAGAAATTCAAATTGACAGAGAAGTTATGGCACTAACTCAATCATAGTGCTGACTTGACATAAATTTAAATATTCACCTTGTATACCTATACAGAGAGAAAACACCTACATAGTAGGTATATGCTTTAATTAATCTTGAATAACAGAAATTCTGACCTTAATCCGCAAAGTTTTTATCACCGCATTTATAACGAATGGCTTGTCACAAAAGTCGGCGGTCTGGAAATTTTAAAGGCCCGAGAAAGGCTTATGACGACAACTCAAGAGACTGTTTATTCAGCTCAACTACTTAACATTCTATCGAGCAAAAAGATTTCATTAATCTTGGGTAGCTGAAACACAAATAAAATGTGAATCAATATCTGTTTGTTCAATCCACTTCATAGGGCGAGCAACGTTGCAAGATTGGTCTTTAACTTTATATGGAACTAGTACGCCTGCAGCTAAAAACGATCCCATACCGTTTCGGAATCCAATTATACGCAACAAAGGCAACGCAACACGACCCATAGTGGTGCAGTCGGGCCGCAAAAACAACAGAGGGAAACCCTTGCCAATCGTTCCTACCTACACCGTGGGGCTAGTGAAACGGAAAAAGAATAAGAATTCTAAGAATCCGAATAGGAATTCGCAGAAGTCGAAACAGAGTCGGCCGGCGACGCGTTCGCCAATAGAGAGTACCACGGCGAAAGTCACGACGTCAACTGCGGCGGATCTGAGTCTGAACCTGCGCGCGGACTTGGGAGACCCGCTGGCGGACGCGCGTGGGCGCAAGATGTCGAGCCTGTTCGAGCAGTACCCCAAGATACAGCGCATATACCCCGCGCCGCTACAAGCCCACGGTACCGCCATGCATGTCGTGTCCGTGTTTTGCCCCGACAGTTTATTTTCGCCGCCTAATTTACCTGCACGTCAATTATGTACCTTTGTTCCAGACTCTTCGCCGCTCTTTGCATGGCGTGTTTTTGCATTGTTTACATTTTCATTTTGTAGCGGAACTTAACTAATGAAAAAGTTTGAATCATTATTTTCTATAAAGTTATTAATTGTATTTTTCGTAGACAGTGATGGTTATTTTCGTTTGTGTGAGTTTATGAGTTTATTTTTTACTTTAGTAGTCGTTATTGTTCATGAAGCCCTATTTTCTTTTTTTTTTCTTTGCTAGTATTGTACCCACGCTTTGTGTATCACTGCGTAATAACAAAAATTAGAGCTTTAATTGTAGAACACCATCAGTACTGAAAATTTATTCAGAAATCTTACTAATAAAAAAAATCAATAATTTCTGCAGCGGGTCCACTGACCCAATGGGAGCTGATATTCTACGGTACGGAAACGCCGCCTCAAGAGTATGACGCGTCTCCCGAGACTAACTCTCTAAATGGTGGAGCGGCAGCGGGTGGGGTGTTGACACCTCCAGAGGTACCATCTGGTGGGGGAGGCGTGACGTCATGGAGTGGTGCGAGCGAGCCTGGGGAGTCCGTCGAAGAAGTTCGACAGAATGGAATCGACGATGACCTTGCGCTCGTTTGGCATTCCCACACGGTGAGTCTGAACGCTGTTTGTTGTTTAATCTATGCAAACAAATCCTTGAATTATATTTTGTTTCTTCTATTTGAGTACACACGGGAACAAAGTTTGTTTCGGAGCTACAGTAGCGTATTTTGATTCGTTTATGCAAAATTAAATATTATTGAAACTCTGATCTCGGGACCAATTATTATGAAATATTAAATTATTAAAATAAACAAAGTTAATTGTAATATCGTCTCCGTTTGCTTTTGTTATAGGATAGATATCTACTAAGTTCCTATACCCATTCACAATTATAGTGGCATACTGCATTGTCCTCAAAATATTGTTATATTGTGTTCAAACATTTGGACTTATGTCAATAACAAGACAATGGCTATGTGTGGTACTACGACTGTTTTAAATACCTGTCTGTCACTAAGTAAATACGGGATTGAATTATATTGGCTAAAACAAACACCCCGTTTACTGAACATTTAATCAAAAGTTGAGTTTAAAAATATTTTATTATTTTTAAGATCAATCTTATTTACGTTGGTCGCTACATAAATTTTGTCGTACTTTTTTATTTATTGTTTTTTTTTTTTAAGTAATGCCCATTAGCACTGATACATGCTGTCATGCGGTCGAACCATGTACTAAATACGTCGCCCCAGAAGCCATCTTAAACACTTCCACATATCTCTTCAAATACGCCTATAAGCTCTTCGTCGTAGATATTAGAAAAATTGCGTCCTTCTAAGCATAAGGAAAAAGTGCAAAGTCGCATGGCGCTATGCCTGTATTATAAGGAGGATGTCCCAGTAATTTCACTTACAAGTTATATCACAGACCGTTTTCAATACAGTCAAATAAAATAAATTTGTAATCGTGAACAAAATGTGTCTTTTACAGACAATAAAAAAAAACCATTTACACACACTTGAACACAATACAAATCTTCGTTAAAGAAATGGCGAACAATAATAGTGGTGAAAAGTTGGAGTGAAAATGTGTCTCAATAGTCTTCCATCTAGGGCTTAAGTAAATCCTCTTGACCAAACATTATTTTTTTATAATAACAGAATGGGAAAATTATAAATATAAATATAATAATAATACGCGCTAATGCCTAATAAAAATTCTAGAGCAACAAATGCTTTCATAACACATTGCCAATGAAAAACTGCTCGTATCTGCTCACAAGAGAACATTTTTTGAATACTCAATATGAAACTCTAGCTACTATTAATATGGTATTGATTTGCATCCAGCCAAACTTATGTAATATCCTAAGCAAAGTGAACTCACAATAACTGTATATATATATATACTTATTTTTTTATTTCTACTATTAATAATAAATTGTTAAAGGTTGTCTGTAAGAGATCCCTCTTAGCGATAAGACAGCCCATTGTGTTACCCTTTTTAAAATCATTATATTTATTTTCTGTAATCTATATGGTGCACACAATAAAAATTATTCTATTCACTATACATAGTATTATATAAAGCCATATGTTTTTTTTATATGAACAGACAACTGTACTGCTAGGGAGTTTGTTCCGCCACTTTTTCTTTCACTAGGATGTGTCGATAGGTGGGCGTTTTGGGAGACTGTCTTATGTAATATTGACGTTCAAAAAGTGCTCATTCGCAGCCTAATTTGAATAAATGACTTTTGATTTTTATTTTGATTGATTGTATTCTATTGTATAGTGTTCTACTATAGTCGAACCCTGACAGGGCTCCTCAATTCTGTGTCAAGATGATAGGGATTGACACCGCAATATTAGAATTAGCTAAGTTTCATTGAAATCTGTATCTGACGCAGAACATAATAGGCAGGCATGTCGGGGCAAAAACATTCCACAATACCGGGACTGCCCATTGGTTCAACTAATTGGCTAATGTATCCTTGCTGCGGGCGTTAAATTTGCTAATGCAGCATTGTGTTATCGGCTTAATTTAACGGTTGATTCTATTCGCCAATTAGTACTGCTGCTTCTACAATTTTAACATCGACAAGTTGATTGCACAACAAGTGGAATTAATGTTGTGAAAAACCTTTTAATCGCGTCCAAAATTTGAGGCGTTTATTGGTAAATATTTGAGCATACTGCGAAATTAAGGGGTGGGTATGTGGTGAGCAGTGGGCAGCTCACGGCCCTGTCGTAGGACCAGGGCCCGAGTTGACGGTGCGTCGTGTTTTGACGCGTGCCTCAAAGAGATTTCAGCACATCGTGACAGGGTCCACGAAGACCGATGACTCCTGGGTCAGGGTTGCGCGTTGGTTAAAAAAGAAACCGTGGCCCTGGCGCATAGGCAATTGAAGAAACACGGGTGGGTATGTAATAACAGACCCACTGATCAATCGAAGTATAGATAAGCTACGCTTACAATTATGCGTATTCAGAAGAAAAAAACACACCAGTCTTGCCAAGCGGTTTCGTATTACCCAGTACAGGGTTTTGGAGTGTCAGTGGTAGTAAGTTGCTTTATATACTCGTAAAACACGGTGTTTTACATTTGTAGCCAACGCCAACGTGTAGTTGGGATAAGTATAGACAGATTGTTTCGACTTAACCTAACCAATTAATAGGGATGTGTCTAAGGTATGAATATCAAAAAAAAAAAATATTACTTCGTCTTATCCATACTAATGCGAAAGTAACTCTGTCTGTCTGTTACGCTTTCCCGCTTAAGCCTCTCGACCGATTTTAATGAAATTTGGCACAGACAATCTTTAGACCCTGAGAAAGAACATAGGCTCCTTTTATTGATAAAAAAAATGATATTCTCGAGGGAAATCTAAAAAGCGCGATATAACCGAATTCCACGCGGGTGAAACCGCGGGCGGAAAGCTAGTAGATAATAAAAAAAATTAAGACCTGTATTTTTTATTTAGTCGAAATTACCAAAAACTACTGAGATATAGCGTATTCAAGTTACGGAGTGGGGCTAATTACGTCACTCCGTGGTATATTTTGTAACACGGCGTGACGTCATGCGACATTTCAAATCAATATTTCTTCCTAAGTATTTGAATGAAAGAAAAATTAAAAAATACGTGTTCAATATTTTTTATAAATCTAATTGATGGACATTAAATTATTTTTTGGGATACAACCCAATTGTTTGAGGTAATTCATTACCCTCCTCCTTTTACCCTCTATGTTGTAAGTAGATTATCAGATGGGTTCTGTGTTTCTGAGTTTTCATACTTATATTCCTACTATTTGCCCTTCACAACCTACGGAAACTTATCTTCATTTATTAATGCGTCCAAGAATATATTAATGTAGTCATAGCTTTAGGCGCTCCAATCATCCGCGACATAATAGAACGCGGAGTTGACAGCTCTCTTTAACCGAAACACGTCATATTTAGGGCTAAAATGGAAAGCAAGAAGGCTGTTGTTTCTTTGACGCCACCCATTCATCAAAAATCAACTAAGTACCTTGTATTCAAGCCCTTGTCTGCTGCTCTATTATTAATAGAAGAATACCAAGATAAGCAGAAAATATGTGTGAAAATCTTTTACAGGCTTAGAACATCTAAGAGACTTATAGCCTTGCATATTCTTATTATATCGTTTATTAACACGGTGTTATTAGCTTCATCTGTCTGGATGCATGTTTAATTAAGTATAACAGACTCCTTTGGATTGGATTTTGACCCACTTTACACGAATCGATTTAATTTAAACTTGTCAAGAACCGATGGCTATAGTGGCATGATAAAAAAAATAGCATTACCGTGAAAAAAGCGTGGGGTGCACACTATCTATAGATTCAGCTCTCAAAAAACTTTCTAATATTTTTTTTGTTTTTTTAATTTATTTCTGTGTTTTTTATCATTAGAGAGTGTTTTTTTATTCGGTTTGTTTGGACATTATTTGGTAACTTATTATAAATAACTGGAGCCATGCAGTAGACACTTTTGCTCATAAGTGCTGTCTTAGCTGGTTAAGGAAAGCCCATTTAATTTAATTAACTTTCTGTATTATTTATAGTGTATTACAATGGCAGTCGAAACACACCTTGAGAATTTATGGGATACAGATATAGCCCGCAGAGAGACGGATGGACAGCGGAGGCATGATAGTAGGGTTCCGTTGGCATCCTTAGGTACGAAAATTAGAAATATAGAGTTGACCAATGAGATCCTTCGATTCAAATGATACACACTACACGCTACACTCTACTACCTTTAAATTACTGCCGTCACTATGTATTTCTATTTCGAAGATATGTATATAGTCCTAGGTTATTTATTAGGGAGGAAAATTGATGCGGTTGTATCTAGGCTAATGCCGTCACGCGATTCAGATATTTACGACACGCGCTGTTACAGAAACACCATTTTGAACTCAACAATACATTGCCAACCTCTACGCCAGTCATAAAACCTACTAAAATTCGTAGGTAAAAAAACCAAACAGCAGAACAAAAACTTGTTATGATTATTGGAAATGGTTATGACGCCGAAAAAATAGTTATTTAGATATTTCTCTCTTTCTGTCTGTTCGCCTGGATGTTTGGTTCGGATTGGAATAAAAACGGCTGATCAGATCGGAATAAAATTTGGAACACAGAGCTACACGAAACACACGTCTATAACCCTGGATTTATACAGTATGTTAAGAAAACCCTGTCCGACCCATAAGGATAATAAAGGTTAGGTAAACACATGACCAAATATAATATAAAATTTTACGTAATCATCATAGTACCAATACAAATGAATTTTGAAATAATCTTTTTTTCCCGCGAATTAATTCCAACTTCCCCGACATTTGGTAATTTTTAAAAAGTGACAACACCGGTATTATTATGAGCGAATAGCGATGCGACCACGTGCCGCGTGCCCTGCCGCCCGCCGCCTCCGCCGCCGCGCGCGTAAGGGAGCATAACTCACGTTTATTAAGTTACCTCTTTTTGCGAAATAATATTTATTTTTTAGGGGGATTTTTTTTTTAAGTTTAGCCCGGTTTTGTATGCATTAGTAGAACCAGTTATCGACACCTAACAACACCTTCACGGGTTGGACAGGGTTTTCTTAACATACTGTATATAGGGCATTATTTTATTCCGTGATGCTTGGCAATCTGGGCTTCTCCCAGTTGCAATAATGTCCCTTTGTGCCGATTGGCCTAGTTCTGTTCTGTCTCCTGCTTTTTATGGAGGGAAGTGGAAAAAATATCTTTTTTCTTACTCCTCCGCTATTATTTTCTGATGAATTTCGTTGCGGGACCCAAGACAGTTTCTCCGGGACTCGTCGAGCTTCATTGCTCGGCGTTTTTCTGGCGGTCTCCACTGTTGATTCTGGCTTTCAGGAGTTGCAGTGGTTGGGAAAACGTGTGGCGGGTTTTGTCCCATTAAAAAAAAAATATAGGGCATTATTAAAGGTCGGTATTGACGATGAAACCATTGATGAATCACGCTTCCCCACACTAGAAATTTCTCCTATATTGTGGGTGCGTTTAAAAACATTTTAACTCACATACATAAACAGCCTGATGTAATAAAATAAGAATTCAGTATACTACGTATATCAGCAAAAATGTGTGATCTTCACATCACAACAATATTGCAAGACAAAAAAAAAATGTATTACCAGCTTAACAAAAAACTAATTATGGTGGAATTGGGTTGTATCCTAAAAATAATTTAATGTCCATCAGATAGATTTGTAAAAAATATTGAACACGTATTTTTTCTTTTTTCTTTTATTCAAATATTTCGGAAGATATATTGATTTTAAATGTCTCATGACGTCACGCCGTGTACCAAAATATACCACGGCGTGATGTAATTAGCCCCCCCTCCGTAATTGTAATACGCTATATCTCAGTAGTTTTTGGTAATTTCGACAAAATAAAAAATACGGGTCTTAAGTTTTTGTATTATCTACTCGTATAAGACTTACTAATTATTATTTTTTGATTCTCATACCTTGACTACGTCCCTATTACATTGTCATCTTTTAACACGCGGATGCGAATTCGTGGGTCATTTTTAACATACACGCAGGGGAAGCCGCAGGTCAAAGCTAATACTACATAAACAGTTTTTACGTTATTGTCTAAACGAGATACGATGATGAAATGAAAAACTTTATGGAGATTGTTGTTCTCTTTAATGTACATGAAAGATATTTTCTTGAACAAATGGGAGCAAGGACCAGACGAGTCCGTTTAAATGAAAACGTTAAGAACTTTATTCGTGTACCATCCATTTTGTGTACGTTTATCTCAGAGAAATTGTATAGTTAGTCTTTTGGTATTTTATCAAAGACTAGCGGTGGTTATTTGAACATTATATTTTAACTCCAAAAGAGTCGATTTCTATAGATACGTTATTAAAATTTTAGATCATAATATACAGCATTCATTTTAAAATTTTGATATGCTCCGCTTCTGTTCGTCGCAGCGTGATGTATTGTCGGCCTCCGTGGCGCAGCGGTCAATACGCCTGCCTGCGACGTGGAGACCCCGGGTTCGATCCCCGGCCAGGTCATGATGGAAAACGATCTTTTTCTGATTGGCCGGGCTCTTGGATGTTTATCTATATATGTAGTGTGTTTGTTTATTATGTAATATAGCTTAAAGCCTTCCTGGATTAATGGGCTATCCCACGCAACAAGAATTTTTCAAATCGGACCAGTAGCTCCTGAGATTAGTGCGCTCAAACAAACAAACTCTTCAGCTTTATACAGTATGTTAAGAAAACCCTGTCCGACCCATAAAAATAATAAAGGTTAGGTAAACACATGACCAAATATAATATAAAATTTTACGTATTCATCATAGTACCAATACAAATGAATTTTGAAATAATCTTTTTTTCCCGCGAATTAATTCCAATTTCCCCGAAATTTGGTAAATTTTAAAAAGTGACAGCACAGTTATTATTATGAGCGAATAGCGATGCGACCACGTGCCGCGTGCCCTACCGCCCATCCCCCGCGGGCGGCAGGCGAAGGGTGGTTAACGCGCGTTTAATAAGTTACCTCTTTTTGCGAAATAATATTTATTTTTTTAGGGGGATTTTTTTTTAAGTTTAGCCCGGTTTTGTATGCATTAGTAGAATCAGTTATCGATACCTAACAACACCTTCACGGATCGGACAGGGTTTTCTTAACATACTGTCATTTTTTTGCACAATGGTTTTTTGTTTAAGGTATTTTAAATAAGTAGATCAGATAATAGGCAGCCAACAAATTGATTATTGCTAGTGTTTTTTTTTAATTAAAGAGTAAGCCTTTTATACTACATATTAAGGACTCTCGTTAATCAGGGGTCCACCCTGATTAACGAGGGTCCTTAATAATATGTATACCTATAATATTTTTTCGTATGATGTTATAATTAACACAGTAAAAAAAAATACGAACCCTATTTCGTCCTCCAGAGATAATATATGTGAGATGTCTTGTTTATATTAAAAAATCCATTGTTTAGGTCCGCGTACAATGGAACCAATAAAGTACCTTTCCGTACGATATAGATATTTGGATCATGATGAAAACCAACAAAAACTTCGGTAAAGTTTAATGTATTAAAAGCGTATGTTTATAACAAAATATGATAATACATTAGATTCGTATTTATTTTGTAATTAAAATTGTAACATTTGCAAATTGTTAGTTTTGACCGATCTGTTATTATTAACTTATATTTTATAACGTTAACTGAAGTAATTCAATGTTCATAGAATGTTTTGTATAATTGTTTTAATTTTTTATATATATTGAGATAATGTTCTAATATAAGTATAGCCAGACTTTACAAACTTGTAGCTTATCTATGTATTTATCATTATTTTTAAATTATCTCATGCAAGAAACCGTAATTCATAGAGCCAAAAGAGATACGAGCGCCGATCCTTTTTTTGTACAAACTAAACTAATTTTAAGTACATCTTTTTCTTTCCATTTCTATAAGAAAAGGACAGACGATAATATGTCAGTTTGTCACTTGTCAAATTAGTGCGCTCCTGACGTAAACTGGCGTATTTTTAGTCGCCATGTTTAATCGCGTCTAAACTGTCTATGGAGTATCTTAATTTGACAGGATTAAATTAAAATGTCATCATCTATCCTTTTCTTAACGAAATTCGAGTTGGTCTCCAAAGCCTAGAGCACAGGCGTAGAGTAGCCAGCCTTTCGGTGTTCTATAGGATACATTCTGGGGAGTGTGCGAGGGAATTGCACGATTTAATTCCCCCATCTCCGTTCCACCATCGGACGACCCGTCGTACGGCGAGTTTCCACCCTTATGTTGTTAACACCTCTACGATCCGGACGAAGCGTTTCGCCTCCTCCTTTATACCGCGTACATCGAGGGACTGGAACAATCTGCCGGCGGCGGTGTTTCCGTCGGACTACAATTTGAGTGTCTTCAAGGCTAGAGTGAATAGGCTCTTAATAAACTAGTGCGCTTTACCATCAACGATTGCGTCACTGCTTACCATCAGGCAGGATTGCGGTCAAGCGCTGGTTTATACTTTAATAAAAAAAAAAAAAAAAAAAAAATGGAAAGAAAAAGATGCACATAACTTAAAATTAGTTTGAAAAACAGAACAGTCTTTTCAGTATTAACGAGCTATTAATTTTATTGTTATTTGTTTTATTAGATAAGCGAAGATAGTCCCCCCGAGTCGGTGGACTCAGGCAGCGCGAGACAGTACACAGGCAACGCGTCGGGTTGCCAGACGCACGCGCCACAGTCGCTGAACTGCCTAGGTTTGTGCCTATTCATCATCATGTTAATGTCAGCGGCCGACGCGTTGCGTTTACAATCCACAAGTATCAGTTCTCAACGCAGACAGCCCCATAGAGTAAGTAATCGCAAGTGTGCACTAACTGCTAGCGGTAGGTTAGAGAAACGCGTGTTAAGGCGCGCGCGACTGGGGGCGCGACCGGCGCGCGCGCCTTGCTTGTGGCGCCTAACTCCAAGCTCTGTAACCACGCTGGGTCCCTAGTAACGCGCCTATGGCATTGTGATTTTAGTTAAATTTATCGGGTTTATATATAAGTACAAGCTGTTATTATTAATATGTTTGTTTTTAGTTTCGGTTATGCTGCTGTCCGATCACAATGTGGGAAGTAGCGCTGTCCTGTGTGCACCGATTTTGTCTGGCTCTCTCTTTGTTCGCGTGTATTAAGTCAGATATTTGATATATAACTATAACAACTTTAACATAATCTGAATACTAATATTCACGTCACTTTCTGAATCTTAAAAATAAATGCAGCTGGTAAAATATGACATGTGCTACGACAATATAGGAGAATGAAAAAAAAAAAGAGTTTATACTGATTAAAAATATCGGTATCTGAAATTTGGCTTTGATCCTTCCAAAAGGACCAGCTATCAAAAAAATCTGTACAGCTTTGGCAGTAATCAAAGCCACGAATGAAGCTATATATGAATAGGTAGGTATACAGCCATGCAGCTTTGAAGGTATTGGGAGTAAGATTCATAGGAAATTCTATATACTGTTTGGTTAATGGCTAAATCTTAATCCGTGCACGTTTGACTGATTACTTCAAGCTGTCTATTCCATTCGCAGCTATTAAAATAGAATGAGAGTAGTATAAAAGCAGATCGACTTTTTAAAAATCATACCGTGAAAAGTTTAGTGAAGTTTTTTTTTTAATATAATTAAAAATAATGATTGACCGCAAGCCCGCCTAATGGTAGGTAAGCAGTGATGTAATCGTTGATGGTAAAGCGCGTTAGTTTATTGAGTATATTCACTCAAAAAACTAAGCGAATAGACGGAAGACGGCAGTTGAGCGAGGTGATGCAATGTTAAACCCAACAACACGACCAACGATATTACGCCAGAGGGAGTTTGATCTGGAAACCCTCCACGACCAAACTCCCGACGCACATAACATTTGGCGCATAATACCCGGTACACATCGCAACACAACTGCTCAGACCCGTCCTCCGTACGGCTTCACCAGACATCATGCCGGAACACGACGAATCGCTTGGCGGCAATACTTTGTCTGGTGGGTGGTAACTTCTGTCGACAGCCGATGTTATGGCCTCCCACGGAGAAATAAACTGAAGTTAGAAAGAGCTATCAAGAGGGTAATCCCGAGCATTTGTTGGGGATGACAGCTCACTCTAAACTCTCTTCATCTAAGTCTACACATTGAGATGTTTACAGAATTGTATTGCTTTGTCGACCCAGTAGAAACGTCCTCGACCCACCTAGGTTATGGTTTTGATCCAGACAGACATTGTACTTTACGTACTTACGTGTAAATATTTTCTATCTTTTCTTAATTTCTTTCATTCTCTTTCTAAGAGAGGAGGCCCATGTCTCAGAAAGTTATAAGCCAATTCTGGTTTTAGGGTATTCTTGAATTGAGCATCAACCTACTGCTTGAAAAATATCGTGGTGGCCTAGTGGTTAAAACACCAGCCTCTCAAGTATGAGTGCGCTGTCAGGTCCAGGTTCCAGGTCAGGCAAGTACCAATATAACTTTTCTAAAGTTATATGTACTTTCTAAGTATATCTTGGACACCAATGACTGAAGGTGAAGGAAAACATGTTGAGGAAATCTAGACTTTAAGTCTGAAATCGCCAACCCGCATTGAGCAAGCGTGGTGATTACACTCAATCCTTCTCTGTATGAAAGGAGACCTGTGCCCAGCAGTGGGATGATTAAAAAGGTTGATGATGATACTGCTTGACGTTTTCCGTTCTCTTAAATAATCGACTGTCGAATGTTCGACCACCTGATTTAAATTCAACTTGAGACCTTTCCTTGAAAATCTCGACTTGTTTTCTAAACTAACATGTTTAGACAACCAGACAAAATCGAAGTGCGTACAGTACAACCCAACTTATGTTAAAATGTCTACAAGTAGTTAGCAAATAATATAGCGTCTCGTACCTACACACATAAACTTCGTACTTAAGGTTTTTCGTACTGTTCGTTAAGGTTCTATTGTACTAGTTAACAGTTCCAGTTGTTACTATGTTAAGTCCAAACGTTTGAGAGAACAAGTCATCATTGCCTGACCTTCTACTGAACTATGTTTGGGGAAACTATTCCAGACGCTTAAGCAAAGTGTAAACTATGCCATAAGGACCACACGAAAAGACCAAACGTTCTGGATGCTCCCCACTAATTCTGATATTTTTAAAAGATCGAAAAATTCAGTAGCTTCTTATTTCTGAGAGCCTGGCCAGGGGGTTACTATGACGTGTTAAAACCATCATGGCTCTAGTATCAGACAAAGCTGGAGCTACACAGGATGAAAATCGCTATCTCTTTATCGCAACCGTTTGATGGTGATTTTAATACGTCTTAGTAGGGCCCCAGCACCGAACGACCCGATGGGAGGTCCAAACGATCCCAAGTAGTTGCAATCATTTGACAAAAATGTGTTCGCCGAATAGGCTGCAGGACTTAATATCGGCATTATGATTGGTGGATCGAAACAGCAGCCGATCAAAGCATGTCATTTGCCAACATATAAAAATGACGCTTTGCGAAAACGAGAGTAAGGTTACATAGATAATTTTAGGTATTTAGTGTGAACTTAATCGGTAAATGGTTTTTTCTTGCGTCTGGGCTTAATATTTAACACTCACCCTAATAATACAGGGAAAATAACAACAAACTTTCAAATGAACAGCTAAAATGAAATAAATGTAATTCTCTAGGTGTTAATTATTAAGTGTGTTCATTTGTATCAAAATCCATCATTTTATTGGCAAAAATATTAATGAAGAGCTAGTGAACAAGTGCAATTACGTATAATAATGTATAATTACGATATCAAGACGAGAACGTCCATTTTTCGCGAGTAATTGCAAAGAGTAATTGAGTATGAATGAACAATGTGTGAAGTTTTCTTTATTAAATATGCGAGTCTGCATTCACACCAAAACGTGCTATAAACTGTGAGCGTCAAAGTTCAAAATGTATGTAAAAATACTTTCATCTGCTGATTGACTGTGTTTATTTTTTATACATTCTTACAGCCTGTAACTGAGTATACGTTTGGTGTGTTCGCAGCGTTGCTGTAATATCTACCTATGTGGTGTCATTGTTATAACTTAAGTTCATTTCACGTACTTATGTTTGCACTGTGACCAAAATTTTAGATATTACTTTTGGATATTGAAATTACCTAGTCACAGTACATTTTTTGTAGTCTGAAAGCGTTTTGCTTGTTTTTTTTTTTTGGAAAATTCGCCCTAGTTCACTGTGCAACTCAAATTTTCATTGAAAACGTATCGGTCTACGTTAAATTATGAAAATGATACCAAATGTTAGCGCATTTACTACAACCCTTCACGTGTTTATAACATAAATTATTTAATAATGAGTATATTTAGATATTATTATAATAAAGTAATAGAATAAATTTATTTTAGAAGTAAATCATGTTCTGATTTATTTTTGGCATCGTTTTGGCGATATTTTTCAGGCATTTTGTTGCTTTATCACGTTTTAAAGATGTTTGCAGCTATTTATATTTTGTTTGTTCATCGAAAAATGAATGAATATATTGAACTAGGTTCATAATTAATCCAAAATCCATGTATGAACAGGATGGTGAGGAGAAAGATACGCAAACTGTAACTTTTAGCAAATTTAGCAGCTGAACCTATTGTCAAAAAAATCTCTCCAAAGAAGGTATGATAATGAATGATACGTATAGTTAATATTAAATGAATAGCGACTATAAATTTGGAGTCTGCTAGATCTAGAATCTTATGCTTCTTTCATGGTTACAGTTGCGTTGATTCCTTCTCACCGAGTATTTGTTGAAATGAAAAAATCGCCATTACGTATGTTTGAACAGGAATACATATCTGTTTTAATAATAAGTTTCGTCTTTAAATTGTCCCTATTCTCATCAGTGTGTTTGTCGTAGCATAATTAGAAGCTGTCACCTCACCGATCATGATTATCAAAGCGTTTAGACATGACGGGAACATGTTTATCATTAGTCTAACATTGAATTTAATACCAGTAACGAAGGTGTGTCTGTCAGGATTATGTGCGGGGCTTACACGAAAATTATTACTTGGTGTTACGTTATTAACTTTCCTTTGAACATATTTAATTAAAGGAGGTTATTTCAATGTATTCCATTTTGATTTGCGGTTTTATATTCCGCTTTGATTTTAATAGAAAGTTTTCTTATATAATTTCCCTCGGTCCGGTCAGCTTTTAAAGCTACGATAAACACAACATAAATTGAATGTAGTTTTCATGTACTTGGACGTAACTAGTAGGTTTATCATAATTGCATATTGTGGTTGTGATCATAGCAAAGATTGCCAATCCATATAGCATAGAACATTGTAAAAGTAATTGTAAATAATAAGTAGGTATGTATCAATATAAATAAATTTGGAGACTTGTACAAATTTGCTCACAAACCTGTAAATTGAAAACGACTGAACGTTCATGATTTCTCATCGACTGGTAGCAAAATTATTGTAATCTTAATATAATAGATAAGTATCTAGGATACTTCTCCATCATCACTACTAACACTTCATTTTATACAGATATATAGTCAAAAAGAATTTTAGTTTACTGCTCGGTGGATTAGAATTCATCAAAAACGCTCATTTTTTTATTATAGTTGTGTAAAATGTAAAATTGTTCACCGATTTCGACTTAAGTAGCAGCCCATTGACCTGTAATGTAAATGTTGAAGCATAATTTGTATATATTGAATCTAATGTGAACGGGATATAATAAAAACAATCTTTTATTACAAAACGCATTAAGGTTTTCATTTTGACGTCGACTTTGTATAGTGTCTTGTCTCTGATGATAGTTATTACTTTATTAGCAGTTAGTTGCATTACGTGTTGTTATAAGAAAACAAACTGTGTTTCATTAGATATATTTTGTTTATTTTATTACATTAGTTTATTGCATGTTTCGCTTCGCTGAGACTAAGCTTGCTTTATTCTGTTAGCATCGCCATCCACGCTTAATTTATTTCACATGTCAATTTAGTTATGCACTGGCACCATTTTGTCAATACATTTTTAATTTCTTCTCACATCTAATTTTCGTCACATGAAATTAAACTTAATTTTTCTGTCTGATTTCATTTAATTTTGTGCACGTCTCTTTGCATGTCCACTTCTATTTTAACATTCGTTTGTTTTCATCAACTATATGATTCGACAATGTATGTATGACCAAAATTATTTGAGATCAGTGACAAGATTCTATGTTACCTTTCCTAAGTTTTCCAAAACTTGCATCCCTATCTGTGAACTGACATCGAGTTTCTCGGACGCGCATCAGCATCATTTGGCAAGAGATCGCAAGCTGCATGGACGCTGAAAAAGGTGCTGGGTGGTGAAGGACTGTTGCTCTATTGTTTCATGTAATTAAATACCTTTGTTCTCTTTCTTTCACTAGAGTGCGCGAAGGGCTTGCATTTGTACTCCGGTCGATGCTACAAACGTTGTCCAGACGGTACGTATGCAAGTGAGATTGCAATGGAAAGGAGCTCAAGAAGACGTAACCTAACTTATTATTCCGAGGGGGCCATAATGAAAAGACAGAACGCCGACGCCCCTGCGCAGACCGCGTTAGAAGCTTTAGATATGGAACCTGTAGCTAACGAGAGCGGCGCTAATCCCCCACTCGCGTGCCTCCCGTGTCATTACACATGCGCCTCCTGCGTGGGCCCTCATAACAATCAATGTCTGTCTTGTTTAGACGACGCTCAACTTTTCAACTTAACAGACACCGAGCCTAAATACTACTGTTACCAGAATACAGTATTGTCCCAAATAAAAGACGCTAATTGGCATTATAGGTTGAACATTGCTCTTGTTGTCGTCTTGTTCGTAGTCAGTTCTGGCTGTTTGTACTTCATGTTATCGTGTGTCGTGAAGAGGTACTGTTTCGGCGGGTATTACAAACAAAATGTAGTTTATAATAAGCTGGCTGTAGATGATAAATCACAGAGTGCGATGGAGGTCGAAGAAGAGATACATAAGGCCTTAAAGGGTGACAGTGAGAGCGAGTCAGATGACGACTTGGATTTATAGCAATTGTTAACATTCCAACCTAAGTATTATGAACTCATCGAACATGTGACCGTTAGTGATTAGGGTATTCCAAAACAGATGCAGGGCTCGTGTTGTGATATTTATCATTCCGTTGTCACAATTTTTTTAGTTTGTTAAGAATATTAGTAGTAGTGCAATGAGATTTAATTCGTACAAACATTGAGGTTATTTTGAAATTATTCCAAAGAGCTGTTACAACTCTTGAACGTTATTCTAATTCTGTTTCTTCACCTTTTCGGAGTTTATTTACACGCAGTTCTTTATGAATATCGGTTGTTTCAATTTTTTAATTGTATTGTATACAACGTGTAACATAAAGGGTATATACATACCAAGGGCATGGCATCTTTACATGGTATTAATCGATATTGGAAGGGTTTTTTAATCCTATCTCTTTATGTTAGGAAGTTACGAGAAAAACACCGCCTGTGATAGGCTACTATCATACTAGGCGCACAGAATTTTTGAATGACATTTATCGTGATTTTGCCAAGTAATGTGTAACGAGTAGTTATTAACGTATGTAATGTGTTGCACGTTTGTAATGATTTGAATTTAAGAAACACACGGAACCGAAAATTAAATATAAATTTTTTGAGTATTTTATTTTGAGTTGAAAACCTTCCGATATCATTTGATATCATGTAAAGATGCCATGCCCTTGGTATGTATATACCCTTTATGTTACACGTTGTATAAACATTTCCGGTTTTTCTTAATTATTTTAGAGTATAAAGCAAAATAGAGTATTACGGAACATTCCATTTCAAAAATAATGATAAATCTTATGATCCTTAAAATTATTTTCGATCTCGCCTCCAGATATTGGGGGCTTGGGGCGCTATTATTATTTCTAAAAGGGGCGACAATTCACCCCAGTCAAGATGGCGATATTTCGTAGGTAAATTGAAGTAATTTAATTTGCTCAAAATCTTATCTACTTATTTCCCTTTATTTTCTTTTCTACTCGTAACTTAGTTTTTAAGGCTTGAGATTCACTCAAAGAGACTCAAAATAATTTTAATTTCTATGGTTTACTTATATTTTCTATTGTTCGTAAGATCGTCACAATAATCGCATAATATTAGCTTAGGTGTATTTGCTCAAGATGCCATTATGTTTATGTTTGTACCACGCCCGTTTGGTATTGTGTAAATATTTGTATGTAAATAAATGAGTTCCTATTTTCGTCTGCTGTTTTATTCAAATGCTTTTTACATCTCTTGTTAAACTACGCCGTGCATGGGGAGTGAATGTTTGACTACCTATGCTTAAAGTGAAGTATGTATGAACAGCATGATTACGAAATACCTGCATAGAAGTAAGTATCAAGTACAATTTTCTACTACGCATAGTGTATATTTAGATTACAGAGTGCAGCAGAAAATTGTTAGCGGTAAATAAAGTGGTTTACTTCTATTTAAAAAGTAATAAATAATGCACACAAGCATAAAATACCTCTCCAATAAATGTTAAATGTAAGTTTTATGAACATGACAGCCTCTGTGGTGTAACGGTAGTGAACGCGGCCGCTGTGCAAGGAGGCGCGGGTTCGGTCCCCGCGCAGTGCTAATATTGGTATGCATGAATAGGAATATTTGCACTGGTCTGGTCGTGCCTCGGAAAGCACGGTATGCCGTTGGTTCCGGTTGCCATACGAACATCTAGTGGCAGTCGTTACGGGTTGTTGGAGTTCTCAAAAGTCCCACAATTGGTCTAACTGCAATGCTTCGATATCGCATTCGGGTTGTGGCGGTTAGATGGCAGTCGCTTCACGGAAAATATCGAAGTTTAGTCAAATAAGCATTTCAGACTGGTATAAGCGGACCCCAGATTCCAAAGCTGAAAAAAGCTTCGGATGCGATTGGGATTACCGCTGAGATAATGTAAGTTTTATGAACACTGGGAACACGTAACATCACATCTATGTTCACCGAAGGAATATAATTACAGAGGTGTATTTATCTATACTGCTGCCACATTTCGCCGATTAAGTTTCAGTCCAAGCTCAAGAGCTGTTTCTGCGAAATTCCATATGGAAAAACCTAATAACACTCGTCCAACCTAGGAATCGAATCAGCAGTGTAATTACGTTATAACGCACTATCAGTAGCAATCGGGTTCAATTTGACAGTTCAACAACTTTCATTGCGTTATTTACATTGTTAAGCAGACACATTTTCCTAGCAAATGGAGCAATGGATTAGCAATTGGGTGGGTACTAAGGGTGCTGGACCCAGGAAAACTTTGTAACAAAAAGGATTCGATGGTATTGTAAAGACATGCTTCAGAAGCGGGGAAAATAATTACGCCGAAGTATAATCCAGTACAAGTATGTTTAATTAATAAATCAACAGTACAGGCATCAGTAATTTATATTTACCATTGAGTCAAAACACTCACGAATAGTCACAAAACTAATAGACCAAAGAAACGGAAGTTAACGTATTGAATAAATTCGGTATTGAATAAAATTAAGAAAAAGTTAATAATAACGCTAGTAATTGTCAATAATTGTATAAGTACAGGTATTTGAATAATGCTCGATTTAATAAATAAATATCCGATGGGCGAGAAAACTAATTCACAGTATGGTTTTAAAATAAGAGTTGGCAGTAATCGGAAGTTGCATCAATAATTCTAAAATTAATGAATTAATGGCCGAAAGGCGTGTACTTCTAAATGTGATTATAGAATTAACTAAGCACATAAAATCCTCTCAAGTAATTTAAAGTAATCATAATAAATTTAAATTAACATGAATAATTATGTAACCACGATTAATATATAAATAATTATTTATAGCTCGAACTAAGTTTAGCTTCATGGATGAGCGGGAAGCGAAAGCTGTAACAGTATCGTTTAAATTGGCTATCAATACTGACACACCATGACCACTATAATAAGAGCATACTATAAAAACAACACAGCCAACATGATATATTTCCTACAGACCCACCGTTATTACGGAGATCCCTCGAAAATAAGCGCGGCCGTCGAACGATCAATAAACCTAATATATTGGGTAATATAAGCTCTCGCTAAGGTGCCAATATCAAATCCAAGCTACCCTACATAATGGACTCGTTACTTGTACGATGCTTTTAAGGTAACGACTAATAAATACAAATATAGGGCTTCAGAATATGTCCTTAGCGGCTGTGGTTAGCAATAATAGTGAGCCTATAAGACTATTATTAGACCTGTTCTTTTGTATGGCAGTGAGGCGTGGCCTGTGCTTGAGCAACACAAGCAGGAGCTGCGTGTCACCCGGAAAGACCGCATCTTGAACTCCCGTATCCGTGGCAGTATTCGTGTCCGTGACATAGCAGACCAACTGCAAGAGCGTCGCCTTACGCTGGTACTGTCACGTCTTACGAAAACCAGCATTTACGTAGGTAACCAATGTTTTGCCATGGCGCCTCCGCCGGGCCGGAACAAGCGAGGTAGACTAAAGAAGTAATGGCTTGACGTTGTAAGGGGTGACATGCGTGCCAACAATCTCACACCACGGGATTCCAGAGATCGTGCGAAATGGAGGCGAATATGTTGGAAAGCGGACCCCGAGCTCCAACGCGAAAGCCGCGAATGCAACCGGAATTATACGCGGAGATGATGACCATGCTGATCAGCTCTCGCTAAGGTGCCAGTATCCAAATCCAACCTACCTATATAATGGGCTCGCTTGTACGATGCTTTTAAGGTATCGACAAATTAATACAAATATTGGGCGTCAGAATATGTCCTTGACAGCTGTGGTTTCAATAATAGTGGACTGATATATTTGTTTTATATGGAGAAAAGATTAAAAGTACGTCCAGTATTATGTACGGACGACAATAGGTGAAGCTACCCAAAACCGTTATATATTCTCAATCAACCTTGAACCTTAATACTTTAGAGATGCAGTTGAAAATCTAATAAAGAAATCTGACAGATTGTAGTAGCTTCATGTGAGACAGTCGCGCTGCATGTCTGCTGACTTTGAGCTAACCTGGCTAGCTTGTAGTGGTTTTTAAGCACTGCCAAGATAAAAATAAAGATGTTTTCCAAATATGGTAGTAATAATCATAGACTTATACTAATGGAGATGCCGTAAGCGTATAATCTGCACTATTTTTTTAGTTTGAAAAGAGTGAGAGAGATGGCCTATGCTTTCGGTGTAGCACTATCTCTTTCCTCATAGATGATTGATGATTTTCAGAAAGACGAAGATAAACTGAAACTTTGTTTCCTCTCTTTCTTTCGGAGTGCCACAATTCTCATCTCTAAGGTATGTCCATTAGTATATCGACGCTGGAAAGCGATTTTGTCGTATCTCGAAAAAAAGCAAATTTTGTTTTATTGCATAATTGTATTCAGAAAAAAATACTGCGTCGGACGGTCTGAACAACGTATTCCTTCGATGTTTCTTTTTTTTTCAGATACGACAAAATCGCTTTCCAACTTCGATATATCGATGGTAATAATCGTCGTTGGCGATTGCAAATGAGTATTTGGAAATAGTAGATTGTTAACCGAGGGTGGAAAGAATCAATTCCCGAGGTATTTAGACGCCCGAGCGTAGCGAGGGCGGCTATAGTCCGAGTAGGAATTGATTCTTTTACCCGTGTTAAACACTCTACTTTTCATTTCGAATATGAGGAAAATAAAACTAGTTGTTTATCTAAAATTTTTATGGATAACACTATATATTATAATAATGTTAGTTCTAATTTTAAATCGGTACTCTATTTAAAATTAATACTTAGTTAAATTTGGACATTTCGTGTAATTAAAAGTTACATTTTTATTTGGAATGTTATGCTATTTGATATATTATGACAAATTTGGGTGTTCTGGATATCTGTAAAAGTAGGAGACTCTAGTATTTCATCAGGCGGATACTCCCTGGCAGTTGACGGCTGAAGCGAATGTCATGTCATGTTTGCCCCTGAATCGGCTAAAAGAGTTACTGACGTACGTCTATAACAATGTCCGGTATACTGCTCACAATTTGATAAATTCAAATATGTTGCTATCTGCTTCGGCATACCTAAGATTTTATTTTTCCCGATCACTTGTTTGTAGCATTTCCCATTCTGGTAGTTGAGAAAAAAACGGTCCGTTTTTAGATCACTGGGTCTCATTTTTTATGCCGCTTATACCGAGTATCAATACCACCTGTGAAAACATATATTTTTGTAGTATTTGTGTAATAAATACATTCTTATTTAGAAGAAATCTAATGATACTTAGGTAAACTTACCTTCACTGCCAAATATATCTCGTCAGGAGCATCATTTAAAAATGTTTCCACTTCATGAGAGGTAAAAAGATTTTCTACTCTTGAACCCCTGAGACCGCCTTTTCAAAACGGATGTTGAATTATGGAATTTTTTCAAATTTACATTGTGTTTTACACTAAGTGTACTCTTGAACATTGAATATCGGCTCCATAGCGTAGCAGGTTGTAGTTTGCTAGACAATTCTTTAAAATATGTAAGAAATACACTTTCGGAAAATGATTTTATATATTCTTCTCTGCTCGCCACTTCATAAAATCATTCAATGATGTTTCTTTTGATATTTCTGGTAAAAGATTGTTAATAACACAATTTGCCTTTAATTTGTCTTTAATTGAAACTGGTGTCAATATTTCAGAATCGCTTGAACTCATTTTTAAATTAAAATCTTAGCATAAAAGATTAGGTATTAACATAACAATTTTTTTAAATTCCGTCACAGATATATAACAGATTAATATCCCGCTAATTTATGTCGAATTTTTAAATTTTTAAATATGGAACTCGCCACGTTATTGTTGCGACCATATAATTAATAAGTAGGTACCTACTAACATACTTCTTAATTCTATGGTTGCGACCTATTTCGCTCAATGAAGTTCACACTGGCTGTTTAAAAACTCACATTGCCCCTGCATTTTTTTTTTATTAGTTTTTTTTTACACAAACTTCTTCACAGCTGACAGCAGTTCTATTTTTAAAGTTCATTCCGACCCTTGGGTGGGAAGTAATTTGTATGAGTTTTTCCCGCTCTAGGGAGGGAAATAGCACTTTCTACCCAATAATCAGATCAAGAAAATACTACTTTCCGAATATGAGAAATGAAAAATAACTTTAATGCCTACAAAATAAATTTCAGTTTACCACAAAACTTCAAATATTTAAGTGTTAGTCACATGTAATTAAATTAATGAATAGTAACATTTAGTTTATATTATTTTATTCAACTTTCTTAATTTACAACAACTTGTAATAACAACAATCAGAAACATACATGAATAGAGTCATAGGTTGTAGGAAGCAGACGATAATTTAACAGTAGCTACGCAAAAGTTACTAAAATAAACACTCTCATTTAATTTCATTTATTTTCATTCATAAAACGTTTTACATTGTGTTGAATATCTACATATGTGACCTAGACACAAATATAAAGAACTAAGTATTATTCATTTACATAAATCATAAGCGAAATTTATATACCTATAGTGCCAAAGAGTTTTAAATATAATGTCAACCAATTTCAAAATTTTAACTAGACGGCTGGCCACTCTTTGCCTAGAGCACAGGCGTAGAGTAGCCAGCCTTTCGGTGTTCTATAGGATGCATTTTGGGGAGTGTGCGAGGGAATTGCATGATTTAATTCCCCCATCTCCGTTCCACCATCGGACGACCCGTCGTACGGCGAGTTTCCACCCTTACGTTGTTAACACCTCTACAATCCGGACGAAGCGTTTCGCCTCCTCCTTTATACCGCGTACAACGAGGAACTGGATCAATTTGCCAGCTGCGGTGTTTTCGTCGGACTACAATTTGAGTGTCTTCAAGGCTAGAGTGAATAGGCTCTTAATAAACTAGTGCGCTTTACGATCAACGATTGCGTTAGAGATGGGCAGAGGGTTTGAACCCAATTTGTGGAAACGGGTTGAAACCGGTTTTTTTTTGGGTTTGAACGGGTTTAAACCCGAATAAAAACCCAAGAAGTGGCTCTTTATTTATTACTATCACTAATATCTTCGATCGTGCACCTAACACGATTTAGGTACTTCTATCTAGTGTTTTTTGGAGTATAAATAACACTAATAGTGGTGCATTTAACATCACAGCAACTTTGACCACTTACTCTTCGAACGTGATATTTCAACTGTATTATTTACACAAGTATTTCATCACAGTCCATTGTATGATCAAGCATATTTTAAAATATTAGCAACAGTAGTTTAAGGCACGTCAACAGCTGGTGCGGCGTATTTCGCAGCTGTTCGGCGTACATGTTAGCGGATGACCTGGCGCGCTGCGCGCTGGTACCGACCTCGCTGAAACTTGTCGACTTGTGCAGCACGATATAGACTGAGTTGTTGAATGGTCGTACGACAATGGGTTAATCTTAAACAGGGATAAAACCAACCTGGTTATCATACGCTCACCTTATTTACTACCACCTGGTGAACCACCTCCGATGTACGCACAGGAGTATTCGCTACGTGCGAAGTAGGTGGACGGGGTAAAGAGAACGATCGCTGTGCTTGTTGCGGCAAAAATGTGCAACAAAAGGGGCTCAGTCACGTCACGGCAGTCAGTAAACAATCAAACTTGTTAATGTTGTTTTGAAATTTTAAGCATTATCGATCTTTAATAAATGAATAATGTTTGACATAGTTTATCTAACAATTTAGTCATGTTTTTAGGTTAGGAGAGTACTTACGTTTAAACTTGTTTTATAGGGTGTTAAGGTCACCGATGTTTGACAAATGATGGGGGCTCGTATTAAATAATAATAGGTGTTCTGCTAACACCAATTTATTTCCTTTTAATATAGTTTTGGGGCTGGAAACTTATTGTGTGTTTTACACTCTCAAAACCAGTTTTTATAATAACGTTTTCTATAAACAGTTTTTAAATAATTTCTCTAAAATACCATTTATTGTCTTTCTAAAGCTTGCCTTTGCAAGATAGCGCTACTGCCGTGCACGTTCCGAATATACTCGTATGCATTCATAAAGACTATGTTAACTGTAAGTGCAAACCTATTGTGCGCGATGATTATGTTACATTACTCGGAGTAACCGTTGACGAGGACATTTCGTGGTCAAAACACATCGAGTACTTGTGTAATAAACTTAGAATTTTACCATCTAAGTTTTAAAGTGCCAAGCGATACTCTTAAGTGCCTTTATTTACAGTTGGTTGATCCAATATTAAGTTACGCACTCGAATGTTATGGACTGACATTCAAAAGTAAATTAGAAAAATTAGAAGTTCAGCAAATCAGATTTTTAAAACTAATAGTAATCAAGAAAACCAAAATCAAATGTAAAGATGATTACAATGTTTAAAATTTGTAAAATTCTTCCTGTCAGCCTAAACTCTAAAGCATAAATACCTAGGTCTGGTTAGCAGTTATGGTAGCTGGGGGCGCCACTCGCTAGTAACCCATAACTACGCAATTAAGATGGTGTTAGCAGGTGAATTTAATGTACCAAGAGTTAATAATTATTTTGGCGATCGAACGCAGGACAAAAGAGTACCATACTGGCTCAACCAATTGCCTGCTGACATAAGAGGTCAGAAAACAAAAAGACAATTTGCCAGATCACTTATAATGTAGTCTGTAAGCCATTCTGTAAGACCTGATATTGTTAATGTAACTTCTTTGCTAGTAATAATTAATTATTGCTGATGCACCGTTAGTTCCGTTCCCACAGACAAACCGTGAAAACGGTTTTGCGGGGCATGGCTTTTATCTCAATATATTGTACACTAGGTTAAGAAAGTAAATAAATAAAATAATAAATACATAAAGTCTACTGCTGATTTAAGAGTCTATCCTATGAAGTGGAATTGCCATTCTTCGCTACATATTTCTCGGAATATAACTTGAACCAAAATGGCGGTCGTTTCAATTTTTGCGTTCCGTTTTTCTCATTAACCATTACCATCAGACGGGATTGCGGTCAAGCGCCAGTCTATAATATATTTAAAAAAAAAACTATTAAGAAATGTTAAACTTTGACAAACAAAACTAGAACTAAACATACTCTTCATAAACGGGCTCTTCGCCCGGTAAGGGCCAAGCCCCGGTTCGACGGCGCGTTTTGTTCCACGCGCGCCTCAAAGGGATGTCAGCACATCGTGAAAACCCCGTTTACGAGGACCGATGCCTGCCAGAGTCGTAGGTTGTTCGAAAGAGATACCCCGGCCCTGGTGCTCAGGCAATTGAAGGAACACGGGTGGGTTTCAGTTAGTAAAAGTCTTTCATGCTTAATTCCCCAAAAAGGTGGTATAGGGCAACAGAACAAATTTCATATTTTACTAATAGGCATGGAAAAAAAAACATTTAACTATAACCAAACGTTAACTCTGACAGACGAAACACAATACCAAATATAGTTATTAGATATTGTATAATAGTCTAAATACCTTTATAAATAATATTTTCAAACAAGAATGCCATCGCCCTATAGGTAATTGGCTTTGACTGTTAAAAAGCTTCGAAGCTTAGTTTTTATAAAAAAAATTGAGGCAATTCTTTCCAATTTTTTGTCATTTTATCTTGCTTTACTGTAACTCGACAGAATTGGTTTATGAAAAAGTCTTGATTTTATTTATAAAAATTAATCTTATCTATTTTTGTGAATAAAGCCTGAAATAAAATTGAAGGTCATGGGGTCTTTTAGGAAAATAAATATAAATTCTTACTTAGCCTTAGTGGCGACTGTAGTGGCTGCAGCTGTTGACGGGGATCGACGGCTGCCATCAACTGTGTCGTTAACCGTTGCTTCTGCTGTTGACGCGTGTCGCTCGTGTGTATAGCACTTAATAGTCATAGTAACAAATCTAAGTATTTGTTTTTCTAGATTGATTTTTAGGACGTAGAATTTATTTTTGAAGTAAAGAAAGCAGAGCAACTCCATTGAATCAAGCCCTTTCCAGTGAATCAACTAACGTCGTTACGAGGTAGGTAACTAATGATTCATTCGAAAATATCAATAATTGCATAGAGGGGAGAAAAAATAATATGTCTTCATTTCACCCTCACACATCGCTTATGTCGTGCTTTTGTATCGATTCCCCAACGACAAGTTCAATAATACCGCCCATTGTGCTCGGTCCAGTTTATTATTCCGCATAAATGGTTTGCATTTTCATTAAAATAAAAAACAATAAATAGGCGCTCCCCGCAAACTGTGCCTTTCTTTAGTTCTCTTTAATGTTTGTGAATTTCTCAAACTTCCTACTCACTCGACATCGAACTTAATTCCAATCTAATGAACCTTAATTTTCCATTTAAAAGTTTTGAACATTTTTTGTATCAAAAAGTATTGACTTTGAAAAATTGGACACACCTTCCAGAAAGTTGAAAACATAAATAATATTACAACAGAAACGTGTGAATTCGATGAAGTCGTAAATAATATAAAAATCGGTATGTAGGTGTGTATTGATATGAGCCTTTCGCATCCCTTCCATCTCATTTAATACCAATAATCGAATAAGGGTTGGTTTCAAACCACCCTCGCGTTCTAAAAACGTGTCAACCATGTGACCTAATTCTTTTTCCTCATATAAAATCCTAGTAAAACGGGGTGCGTAGGTACATCGTATCACACTCCATGATAACGTTAACAGGTCGTAAACTGTGTTTGTCCACTGCGTTACGCCTCTACTCAGATATAAAACAAACCATGTGAACCCATCTTAAAGCCCTTCTGTAGTCAGAGGCGTTTGCGCTTTTTATAGTCTATTGGCTGGTCGACTGGGAAAAGTAAACGAATCATCCAATCTCTGCTATCGAGATCTTCCTGATACAACTGAAGTCTGCAAGCCAAAAAGGATAGTAGTTTACATTCGAGATACGTACTGACTAGCATATCGTTACCGTTGCTGGGGAAAAGATTTTTTTATACGTGCCTACAGACGAACGCCTCGTTACACTTGGAAATATTTTTTACGTAAATATTTGTATGTAATGTAGTCGTGGTGGCCTAGTGGTTAAAACACCAGCCTCTCAAGTATGAGTGCGCGGGTTCGATTCCAGGTCAGGCAAGTACCAATGTAACTTTTCTAAAGTTATATGTACTTTCTAAGTATATCTTGGACACCATTGACTGAAGGTGAAGGAAAACATCTTGAGGAAACCTGGACTTTATAAGTCTGAAATCGCCAACCCGCTTTGAGCAAGCGTGGTGATTACGCTCAATCCTTCTCTGTAGGAGAGGAGACCTGTGCCCAGCAGTGGGACGATAAAAAGGTTGATGATGAAATATTTGTCACGCAAAAACTACTAAACGGACTAAGATGAAATTTAGCTTACAGATGGTTTTTTTTTATAATTATAAACTAGTGATATGAAAATGAGTCAATTAGAAAGAAGGTGGCAGTTGAGCTAAGTGATGCAATGCTCGACGGGCGGGGCGAAGAAGGCAGGGGACGAACCCCCGTCTCCTTTAGCCCTGGAGTGTGACCAACGTGTGTGAGTAGCCCTAACACGCGCATTGCACTGGTGACCATGTCTGAGGATTACCTCGGTATCCCTGGGTAATCTTCCCTTGGCGCGTAAACCGGCTTAGCCAGAATGCCTTGGGAGTGGCACGGAGACAATGCCTTCGGGCAGATCCCGTGACACACTTAACGTAGGGCCCGAGGGGAACCGAATGGTTTTAGTGGGAATTCTCGGCTTCGGCTGGGCGAGTCCCACACACGCCCGTCGCCTAGCTAGCGGAGGGCATGATGCGTAAATGCATTTCCAATCGCAAAAAAAGGTGATACAATGCTAAGTCCAACGGCACGCACCAACGATGACGCGCCAGAGGGAGATTGATCTGGAGACCCTCCACGACCAATCTCCCGACACAACAACATTTGACGTATCTTACTCGGCACACATCGTAACACAACTGCTCAGACCCGTCCTTCGTATGGCATCACCAGACATCATGTTTATAAGCACGATTGACATATAGAATAGTATTTATACGGCTGTTCCTAAGGGATCAAAACTTTAACAAAAGAAATATAAAGTAATGTAAATAATCGGGCCGGATCCCGCATTTCCGCAGTTTCATATAAAATTATGTTCAAATAATAACGTTAATGGGACTGAACACAATGTTGGTGGAAAACAAATGAATATTGAATGGTTGCTGAAACAAAAGCTTTTAAAGCGAATGAGTTTCGATTTGACACAGAGTACGTCGATAGTCATCTTTCTCGTCTCATTGATTGCTGGATATCTAACCAAGGACCCAGCACAGAGGTGGTATTTTTTTTTATAAATACGACTATTCTGTGGCATTTTAGATCGCTAACCAAAAAGTAAGAAATGATAGATACTTACCTAAGTTAGAATTTTTTGAAGCTGGGAATTTTTTATTTTTTTTTTAATTAGAAGACTACGTGGAATCCTTTCTTCAGCCTGTAGAGGACTGTTATTAAATCGGGGAGGTTTGCAGTAATTTAATATTCCACAGTAGCAGCGCTGCTGCCCGCTTCGCTGGTGAGAGTTCCCTTAGCCGCCTCTTCTGACACCCAAGGGAGGATATGGGATGGTACTATTCTAAGCCCGGTACCACACGGGGTACTAACGTAATGACGCTGATCTGTGAAATACGTGGAATATGGCCATTTAAATCATTCTAATCTATGTTACAACGTATATGTCACGCATTCACTTTACCAAATTATAATGCAAATACAAATTCTTGACGTGTGGCACGGGTAGGTATTTGAGAACGCAGTGCACAAGGATTAAACATATCGCCTTCTATATCCTACCATGCAGTCTGCATAACATAGACCCTGATCTCCTTATTAACAAATTAAACTTATGTTAAGTGCATCTTTTTCTTTCTAATTCATTAAGAAGAGGACAGAAAATAAATATAAGTATGTATAGTCCTGAAATTATTCCGCACCTAACGTTAATCAACTCATTTTTTTAGTCGTCATGTTTTTAATGCCATCTAAACTGTCTGTGGTGTATAGGTATTGATCTTTTTCATAATTAAATAGAAAGAAAGAAATGCACTGAACTAAAAATTGATTTAGTTGGTAATTAAAGAAACGGTACCACTGTCTGAGGGGACCTACTCTCTTATTTCCTAAAATTTGTCATTCCAACACGATTCCATTGTCATTGTGCTTAAAAATTCGTAATCTGCTAAATTCATAATAATCGATTAATTGTTTCAGTCGTCTCGTAATGGAATGGTGATAGAATGACATTGCCATATTGGCATTATTATAAAACCCGTTAGTAAAAATGATTTTATTAAAACTATTACTCAATTTGAACACTTATTAATATGAAATGGAATATCAGTGATTGACCACTGGAAAGTTATAATGACGCCATTTTGTTAGTAGATTAATAAACTTGTCAAAATCGATCATTATGAGAACACTGATGGATAATTTTGATACTATTGTAGTAGCAGACTAGGGTTCCTGTCTCGAAAAATGGTACCTAAATTATAAGGTGTGTGACGTACATAAGTACGCCATTATTGCACCGCTTCAAATTACCTCCCGAGCGCTGTAAAGGTGCTAAACGCCCTACATTTATAGATTAATTTGTAACTCACAATATATTTTTTAGGTCGAGTGACCTACATAAATTTGCTCAATCACGCTTTTTAAGTCACTGAAAAGCTTGACTTAAGAGCGAGATTAGCTCACAAAGTGCTATAGCAGAATAAAATTGACTCTTCACAACACAATGGACATTAGAATTAGGAGGTAGTTGCCGTATGTAAATAAATCTCTACGTGTTCATACAGACCGGGGATTAGCAATAAATTTCGAAGCAGAGTGCATTTGAATACGGTTATCACTGCCCAAATGGATTTGATACTTCATGGGTTCATTATGAAATGCTCTTATGTATACGTTCTATGAATCAATAAGAACTTAACACAGATTTAAATTAACTTGATTTATGTTATGTATTAGTCTGTATTAAGTTAGCTTTTACAATTATATTATTAAGAATTTTTTACTATACAAACTGTGCTTTTTTATATATTCATTTTGAACTATATTTTTTTAATAAATTTAATTTCATCTCAGTTAACGGTCTTATTTAAACCTTCGTTATGAGACCCATATTTAAGGATACTGTTTACGAAGCTAAAATTAATGCTAGACGATTATTTTTAACTGAAAGTTTCTAACTCATCGGCTCTTTGCCAATGCAAATCTGCCCAAATGGTAGAATTTAAATAAATTCTCTAAAATCATAAAATTAATTCTTGGTTTTTGAATTATCGTCAACTAGATTCTACCCCGGGCGTCGTTCGCATGAAACTTCATTCAAACCCTATGTACCTCGAGAACACTGTAGCTTCCCTTAGTGCAGAATTTTCGGAATCGAATCCGTAGTTCTAAAGATTGCCCCTACAAATACATATACCTACCTACTCAAAATTACTGCTTTATCATATCATTAGGTAGGTGTAGAATTGAAATAATGGGTACAGGTCAGGACTCAACCATTGACTTTAAATCAAGAGAAATGACAGCACGTTGTCAAAAAGTAAGATGTAATGTACTCACACTAATTTGCATTCATGCCTGCAGGTCAGAATAATCACTCCGTTAAAGTTGAGGTCTGTGTTTGTGAGCTGATTGTGGATGAGTAATGAGTCGTTTCTCTCATTTTTTTTTTATAAATTACTAACTCCGCCCGCGTGGAATTCGGTTATATCGCGCTTTTTAGATTTCCCTCGGGAATATCATTTTTTTTCAATAAAATGCCTATGTTCTTTCTCAGGATATAAAGATTGTCTGTGTCAAATTTCATCAAAATCGGTCGATAGGTTTAAGCGGGAAAACGTAACAGACAGACAGACAGAGTTACTTTCGCATTTATATTAAGCATTTATATACAATATTAAGTATGGATAAACTAGCGCTTGACCGCAATCCCACCTCATGGTAAGCAGTGACGCAATCGATGATGGTAAAGCGCACTAGTTTATTAAGAGCCTATTCACTCTAGCCTTGAATACACTCAAATTGTAGTCCGACGGAAAACACCGTCGCTGGCAAATTGTTCCAGTCCCTAAGCAGTATAAAGGAGGAAGCGAAACGCTTCGTCTGGATCGTAGTGGTGTTAACAACGTAAGGGTGGAAACTCGCCGTACGACGGGTCGTCCGATGGTGGAACGGAGATGGGGGAATTAAATCATGCAATTCCCTCGCACACTCCCCAAAATGCATCCTATAGAACAGCGAAAGGCTGGATGAGTATCCAGCCTTTCGGTGTTCTATAGGATGCATTTTGAAAAAGAAGGAAACTCTCTTTAAAAAAGAGAGTTCTTTTTTGTTCTGGATGGGAAATTATAAACTAACCTATCCCTCTCTGGGCGGAGCCGAAGGGCGTGTTAGACTTTTACTGATTCCCACCCGTATTTCTTCACTTGCCTGTGCGGTAGAGCCACGCTTTCTCTTTTAACCAACCTGCAACCCTGACCCATGAGCAATGAGTCCTGATGTCTAGAGAGATAATCAGAACAGCTACTAACTAGGGTTGTAATGGAGCTTCGCCTCCGCTTCCGTTACTGTGGAAGTTCCGCAAGAAAACGTATCTTCGCTTCCGCCTCCGCTTCCAAACAATTTTTGCGAAGTTATAACGGAGGTTAATTTACGTATTTATAAAATAAATAATGCGCAAGCTGCGACGCTCGAAAACCGCCCGGCCGCGTTTGAGCGCGAAATGGTCAAGAATCAACTAGTACGAGACGGGAATGCGACAAATACAATTTGTTTCTCCTTAATTTTCATTACTAGAAGGTAATATTTTTTACTAAGTGTACGTATTTAAAATAAAATTTTGTTTTAATTAACCATAATTTTCAATTTTTTCTATATCTACTTTCACCTCCGCCGGCGCCTCCGTTAACCTCCGCATCCGCAGAGGTGAGACTCATCGCCTCCGCATCCGCCTCCGCCCCGCTAACAAGGCCTCCATTACAACCCTACTACTAACAGTAATGGTTAGCTTATTCTGACCTGCAGGAATGAATGCAAATGAGTGTATACATACAAAGTGTCTAAAATTATTTAATCTAGGGTCCTTATCTATTATAAGGACCCTAGATTAACAGATATAGATTTGTCTCGGCACTTAGTCTTCTGTCTGTGCGGATAAGACTAAGGGCAATTACACAAGGAGCTTTGCGGCCAGCCGCGGCGCGACGGTGAATGGCTCAAACTCTTGGCGAACACTGCAGGTAATCCGTAGAGTCTTGGGCTTATGAGCTACCTGTGTTATTCGAGCATTTGTTCCATTAAACCGCGAACTATGACAGCAAGTTACGCCCAGCTAATCCGTATGGTGCTTGGCTTATCTAAACACTACCAACACTGACCTATTTTCATAGTTTGTAAACACGGGTGAACTTTTGATCCGATCAACAAAGTGGTGTGTATCAATACAGCTTAGAACTACTTCGTTCACTTAGTTACTGTATACCAGCTTAGCCTTCAGATACAAGCACTCACAGCCGATAAAGACCAACTTTTTGTATCGTTGTTAGTTATAGTTTTGGTGTTGGAAGAAAATGTTAACTTTGTTTTTATGAAATAAATCGTTTATATACTTTTATGTACCGATGCGGTGGATACAATTTTCTGGAAACAAAGGTTGTAGACAATAACATAGTTGTCTGTGTATAGATATATATAACTAATCTATTATTATTGTTAATAGATTGGTTTTATTCGTTTTCTAAAGTAACCAGCGAACGATGGAAGATATTAAAAATGCACAGGCAGGCAGTTTTTAACGAACTGTGTTAGATCTATCTAGATTAGACCTACATAGATAGGACTGCGGACATCTCTTTGATGTGCCCGTGAAACACAACGTGCCGTCGACCCGGGCTTGGTCCTTACCGATCGCAAGCTCACGCCTACGGTGGCCGGGAGTTTGATGTTGTCTCCCAACCAGGGAGTCTCCTGCGGTGGCTAGAAGCATGAAGACGCTGAGATCCCCGCTCCCTTACGCGCTCCGCCTCCTTCTTTGCCAGCATCACTGCTTCGCAGAAGGAGGTGACGGCCTGCCATGCACTCACGCTCCGAACCGTATTCGTTGTTCAACGAATTTTGATTCTTAAAGTATTAACGATAGGACAGCAGTGGTAGCCAAGTGGTAACGGCTATGAATTACGAGTTTTATGTAAGGTTCGCTCCGAGGTAGCATTCATAATCATCATTTCAACCGGAAGTCGTTCACTGCTGGACATAAGCCTCCCCCAAAAATCTTCAAGACGACCGGTCCTGCGCCTCCTGCATCCAGCGGTTTTTCGCCACCGGTCGGTCCACTTTGTCGGGGGCCTACCCATGCTGCGTCTTCCGGTGTGTGGTCCACAGTGTTGCATGTCTTCGGGCTATGTCGGTTACTCTCAAGCGCATTACTATTTCATCACCACTGCGCTTAAAATGATAAAGGAAAACATTATGGAAATAACGGCATGTCCTAGAGCTAAAAAAATACGAGTGTGCTTATGACCACACGACTGAAGTGAAACTTCTTTCGCTCCATCTGTATGTATATATGTGTGTACAATATATACATGTATACACATATACATATATTAATTTTCTATAAATATTTAAATTTATTTCATGGTTTCATTGGTAAATTAATATTTTTGCATAATCTTCTATTTTTATTGAAAAAAAAAAAAAAAAAACTCGTTGTAGACCTTGTAGTACCAAGCTCGCGCCACGGGCGCCTCTGTGCTTATATCCCCCACTTAACTTCCGTTCGCCTTGCCCGATCACTTTTCGTAACGCTTACGTCACGCGTTCGCCAGCTTACTCCCCAAGTCAAGCGTGCGTAAAGAAGTTTCACTTCAAAAATCGAAGACTTATGTCATTTACTAACCCGCATTGGGCCCGCGCACTCTATTCGCACTCTCCGGGACCAGCATGTGTCCATATTCAATATGTTCAGAAAACCCTGTCCAACCCATAAGGATAATAAAGGTTAGGTAAACACATGACCAAAGATAATATAAAATTTTACGTAATCATCATAGTACCAATACAAATGAATTTAGAAATAATCTTTTTTTCTCGCGAGTTAATTTCAACTTCCCCGAAATTTGGCAATTTTTAAAAAATGACAACACCGGTATTATTATGAGCGAATAGCCATGCAAACACGTGCCGCGTGCCCTGCCGCCCGCCGCCCGCGGAAGGGTGCTTAACGCACATTTATTAAGTTACCACTTTTTGCGAAATATTATTTATTTTTTTATAGGGATTTTTTTTTTAATTTATCCCGGTTTTGTATCCATTAGTAGAATCAGTTATCGATACCTAACAACACCTTCATGGGTCGGACAGGGTTTTCTTAACATACTGTATAAGTCGCACAAACTTGTGGATTAGGTCATTGAGTGTAACTTACGGGATTGACTATGATATTTCAAGAATGACGTACGTCATTCTTCTCACTTAGCTAAATCCACTTGTACGAAAACATTACCATAGATACGTTTTAATCCCTAACATCAAACGGAATCCGGGCTTGTTGCCAGTACCCACTTGACAATAACCAATACATATAACATGTTATTATTCACTTGCAACGTTATTTTATGCTATAAAGTCCACATTCAATTTTGCTCCGATAAATTATATCTGGTGCCAGAAACGGCGGCCAAGCGTTCTTATGTGTGCAGTTTTTTATCGCTTTTTGCTCTTCTCTATCTCTTTTAGCGGAAATCACGGGGAAGATTCAACGTGACATAAAAATATTTTATTTGAAACAGTGGATTTTTGTTTCAGTTCTTGGGTTAAATAGTTTGTAAAACTTATGATATTTGTAATATATTACACAGGTTTCCATAATTTTTTGATTTGCGACCACACAGACTTTAAATCTAACTGAAAGCTATTATTACCACATCTTCGACTTCTTCGAGGTGAGTGGGTTTCAAGTCTTTTTTTACAGCAGCTTTAGTTTTCATGACAATTAAATTTAATACATTCAGTAGCATTGTAAATCCAAGATGGCTGCTGTTACAAAATGGCGGATTACCTACATTATACATATTTTTTCACGACTTCCTCAATATGGCTATCAAATGAAAGGACTTCATTAGGGTAATAGAGTTCTCGATGGTTCCATCGAGTCTCGAGAACTACTACTAATGAACATAATTTTAATCTTAACTAGCTGCACCACGCGGTTTCACCCGCGTATGTTTCGCGCATTGGGTACGATCGCATGTGCTTGTTCCAGGTGCCCCTGAAGGTGGCAGGTTCATGAATTAGGTTTTAATATTCTTCTTTTATTTTATTACTTGTTTTATTATGTTTAGATACTAACATAGTTGTTTTAAGTCATAATGTTACTAACAAAATTTGGGGAAACCTGAAATAAACAAATTTTATTTTCTTTTATTTTTATTTTTTTATATAGCCTGAAGCCTTCCTGAATTAATGGGCTAACCAACGAAAAAATAATTTTTCAAATCGGACCAGTTGTTCCTGAGATTAGCGCGTTCAAACAAACTCTTTAGCTTTATATATTAGTACAGGCTGTTGCCTGCGACTCCATCCGCGTGGACTTCAGTTTACAGGAGTTCAGTTGATATAAAATAAGCGCCTGTTAAAATAATGCGAGCAATATGTAAGCCCGCGTTCACCCCCGTTTTCGCAACATTTTTTGTTAATGTTCTGCTCCTATTGGTCATAGCGGGATGTTATATAGTAATGTCCTTTCTTAGGCTCTAGACTACCTGTGTACCAAATTTCATTACAATCGGTTCAATAGTTTTGGCGTAAATGCCGGACAGACAGATAGACAGACAGAGATACTTTCGCATTTATAATATTAGTCATCATCAACCTTTTTATCGTCCCACTGCTGGGCACAGGTCTCCTCTCATACAGAGGATTGAGCGTAATCACCACGCTTGCTCAATGCGGGTTGGCGATTTCAGACTTAAAGTCCAGGTTTCCTCAAGATGTTTTCCTTCACCTTCAGTCGTTGGTGTCCAATATATAATTAGAAAGTACATATAACTTTAGAAAAGTTGCATTGGTACTTGCCTGACCTGGAATCGAACCCGCGCACTCATACTTGAGAAGCTGGTGTTTTAACCACTAGGCCACCACGACTTAGTATGGATAGATTTTCAATGAAATCGTTTGACCGGCATGTGTAAATAACTAATGATAGAAAAATCTATTAGAAACTAGGTCTGTATATAGGTAATCTGTAGGTTTTCAGATATCAAGATGATCGATAACCCTCCGATACTGGGAATAAAGAAAATTTTGTTTATCCTGAAAAGTATTTTCAGAAAGTAAGATTTGCGTGTATTTATTTAATAACTCTCAGTAGACTTCCTTGATGGATCCAACTTCAATTTGCCACGTCACGGGCTCTTGATTTCTTTCTTTTCTTGTTTTTTTTCCTCTGGAGATTATTTTTAAGAATAAGACAAAGAAAATGACATATTCTTTGCTTTTCTCAAGGTTGGAAGGAAGGTCATGCGAGAACGCAAGTTTTATCCTCCCAATTTATGTAGGTATCATAGTTGCCTAAAGATCTTAGATACTGGGATGCGTATGTAAGTCGCGAGATCTCGGAAGGATAAATATATAAATAAACAGCAAAGAGATCGTATTACCAACCTATCGGTTATAATCTTTTTCCTATTATGTATATTTCGTCTTGCGGAGGCGCGGCAAAAGTTGGGCGTCAGGGAGATACAAGTGTTACCCGGGCCCCCGACTTATGGTAATCGATGGAACATTACAGTAGCGTTTTAAGTCTGTCAGCCAATTCTTCCGAGACGCTAGTTATCCATAGAAAATAATAAGTAACCAGACAAAGCCTAGCCGCCAAGCGATTTGTCGTGTTCCGGCATGATGTCGAGTGAAGCCGTACGGAGGACGGGTCTGAGCAGTTGTGCTGCGATGTATGCCGGATACGATGCGCCAAATGTTGTTGTGTCGGGAGTTTGGTCGTGGAGGGTCTTTAGATCAATCTCCCTTTGGCATCGTTGGTCGTGTTGTTAGATTTAACATTGCATCACCTCGCTCAACTGCCGTCTTCCTTCCTATTCACTCAGTTTTTCTGAGTGAATAGGCTCTTAATAAACTAGCGCGCTTTACCATCAACGATCGCATCACTGCTTACCATCAGGCGGGATTGCGGTCAAGCGCTAGTTTATAATTATTAAAAAAAATAAAAATAATAATAAGTATAGTAAAGTATAATAATAATAATAATCTTTATTCAAAAACTTACACAACATTGTAAAATAAAAGTTATATTCTTATAGAAATACATACATATCTTATCACCTAAATAACAGCTAGGTATTATGTGTGACTAAAAATATACATAAGGTCATACAGAACGTATTATTATACAGAGAATCATGTAAAATTAGCGATATGCCCGAGCTAGGTTTATTGAACCTGAGTTTCAGGCGATCACTCTACATCACAATATATTAATAAGTCCGTAAGATTTAATCATGCAACGTTATGGACTAGGAATTCAATAAACAAAAACTTTAGTTATTTTTCATGCTATCTTATGTTATACTATTTCACAATACATCACAATAACATAATTTAATAATAAAGATGAAAGTATTTTGTTCGATAATAATAATGACTTTAAATAAAGGATAATAATTAAATAATAATAATAATTTATTAGTACACTTTAAAAACATATGTGAGTACACAGGATCAAAAACGAAATTAATTATATATCTAATCTAACTTTTATCTGCAAACTATCTACTATCACACTATAAATTCCAGTAGCTTTTAATAAGAATACGCAGTGAAATGGACGCCTTGTCAAACAAACACTGACTGATATCGATATCGATATGTTATTAGCAACACTGATGAACATAGATAAACCCACAATAATGACGGCTCGCGGCAGCCTTTACTTGCCAATAACCAAACATGAATATTTTCGTGCAAAAATTCTAAGACATAAGTCAGTGTCCGTTTCACTACGCGTCCATTTTATTGCGTATTCCCCCCACCTATGTCTTATCTGAAACCACTATCGAAGTAAGGTCGCTGCTCCATCATCATCATCATTAGCCCATAGAAGTCCGCTGCCAGGCCTATTCTATTACATGTTATTCAATCTCTTTTCGGCAATTTTCATCCAGCTGCTATCAGCGATCCTGCAAAGATTGTTACCACCTAGCCTGTGGGCGTCCCATGTTTAGTTTCTTATAGTCTACACTCAAGGAAACTCGATAGTAGGCCATAACATCGGCTGCCGGCAGAAGTTACCCACCAGACAAAGTCTTGCCGCCAAGCGATTCGTCGTGTTCCGCCATGATGTCTGGTGAAGCCGTACGGAGGACGAGTCTGTGCAGTTGTGTTGCGATGTGTGCCGGGTACGATACGTCAAATGTTGTTGTGTCGGGAGTTTAGTCGTGAAGGGTCTCCACATCAATCTCCCTCTGGCACAGCATCGTTGGTCGTGTTGTTGGGTTTAACTGCCGTCTTCCTTCCCATTCTTCCATTTTTTTTGCGTGAATAGGCCCTTAATAAACCAGCGCGCCTTACCATCAACGATTGCATCACTGCTTACCATCAGGTGGGATTGTTGTCAAGCACTAGTCATCGATTCTTCGGCTAATATTGCTGGCCCATTGCCACGTCAGCTTGCTTATCATGAACTTTGGTTCTCTGCCAGATCACTTCGTTACTCATACTCGTAGATACAACAGAAAGAAAAAAAATCTACTTCGCTACAACTAGCACGTTCTTATACTGTTCTGTGGAATTTGTCCGCGGAAGCTACGGAATATTTTTTTTAATAATTATAAACTAACGCTTGACCGTAATCCCGCCTGATGGTAAGCAGTGATGCGATCGTTGATGATAAAGCGCGCTACTTTATTAAGAGCCTATTCACTCAGAAAAACTGAGCGAATAGGAAGGAAGACGGCAGTTGAGCGAGGTGATGCAATGTTAAACCCAACAACACGACCAACGATGCTGCGCCAAAGGGAGATTGAAGACCCTCCACGACTAAACTCCCAACACAACAACATTAGGCGCATCGTACCCCCCACACATGGCAATATAATTGCTCAGACCCGTCCTCCGTACGGCTTCACCAGACATCATGCCGGAACACGACAAATCGCTTGGCGGCAAGGCTTTGTCTGTGGGTGGTAACTTCTGCCGGCGGCCGATGTTATGGCCTACCACCGAGAAAATACGGAATACCACGTTTTGCGGCCAGAAGTTCTCTTCCATGACGACGGGCAGAAAACAATTCGGTATGCGCATCACGAAGGTTTTGAAGTTGACATTGCGGTGCGACTCCAGTAACTGTACCATCGGTAAGTGTCTTGTCTTCTGGCGTACGTACTCCACGAGCTCCTCCACCTTAGTAGTGAGTGTAGGCGAGAGATGTACACCGGTGTGTTCGGCTTTGCGGCACGCAAGTTGACTTCGGGGACATATTTCGACGGCTCCCAAGAACAAAGTCCTGTGTTCAATATTGTCTTGTTGCAATGCGAAGCATTAAAGTTACGCGAATCTATTAAAATGCAAAAAATAAAGAAAATTAATAAAAAATGATGGTAAAAGGTATTTTCTTTCACCATAATTTTCTATTAATTTTTTGCAACTTAATAGATTCGCGTAACTTTATTGCTTTGCACTGCAACTAGACAATTTTGTAGATGCGACTTTGTTCTTGGGACCCGTCGATTTATATATCCCATGCCTTGGGTTTATTTCTAGCTTTTAATTTAAAAAATAACATAACAGCACGCTTGTCATTGACGATTATACTGCAATATTCGGCCATCACAGTGCTATATTAATGCATACTTTAAAGATTTTTTAATCACAACTTTTTTTTTTATAAAAACTTAAATACTAGCCCCCTTATTCATAAACGTTGCTTGAAGTCAACTACATTTTAGACGTTTGTACGTCACTTAACTTTACTCACCGTTTATAAATAAACCACTTAAACACTGTGGTGTTTATTCATAAACGATGATTAAAGTTAAGTGACGTCAAAATGTGAAAAATGTATGGTTAAAGAATTGTTAATCACTAGTTAACTTAAGCAACGTTTATAAAGAAGGAGGTAGTTGCTTAAGTTTTTTTTTAACGGGCGAAAATTTCAAATACAGTAGCCATTTCAGGTTAATTTCAAAATAATTGACATATCTATCTAAAGAAAACCCTGTCCGATCCGTGAAGGTATTGTTAGCTATCCAAAACTGATTCTACTAATGCCTACAAAGCCGGGCTAAACTTAAAAAAAAACCCTTAAAAATATATTATTTCGCAAAAGCGAGGTAACTTAATACATGCGCGGGCGAAGGGGGGCAGGGCACGGGGCAAACGGTAATAATAATACCGTCAAAATGGTGTTGTCCCTTTTTATAAAATTATCAAATTTTGGGGATGTTGGAATTAATTCACGGAAAAAAGATGATTTCAAAATTAATTAGTATTTTTAATATGATGATTGTGTAAAATTTCATTTATTTTATTTGTTCATGTGTTTACCTGACCTTTATTATCCTTATGGGTCGGACGGGGTTTTCTTTACATATTGTATAAAAAAATTGTTTGATAATGGTACTGATATATCTTCGATAGTTGAACTGCGTTTCTTAGGCGCGATTTTGGGTAATTACATGTGGCACAGTCAAACGGAAAAAAAGGAAAAGGACTTCCTGGAATTTTCAGCGCTGCACACTTCGGATGGTGTTGAAGGCCTCCATAAATGTTCACTGATCTCTTTGGTTGTTGGATTCAAGGGGTAACTATTGATTTATAGAATTTTTATATTTGTCGGCCGGCGTACGATGCTGTAGCTTTTTTTGATCAAGTGTTGAAACAGAGAGAGGTTGGTTTTTTTTTGTAAATTTTCTGGCCCAATCTCTAGGCCTTTAAGCCAGAAATGTATGGAATTAGGAATATATGGAATCAAATGGGAAGGAATCGGGAAATTTGAATGTGCTTGATGTAAGTAAGAATGTTTGCATGCTTTAACACAAATATACATACATCATTGAATAACAACTTTAAATAAGTATGTTAAAGTCCCTCACTTCCCTTCGCGCCCCCGCGCCGTGTGGTGTGAAGTTAATACGCTCCTGTTATATTTACGAATATCGTGTTCCGATTATCAGTTCCGGCTGGTGTTTTCTTTCTGGGTTGTTTAATTTGTGTCTAGTTTTGGTATCGTAAGTTTATTTTTAGTGTTTGTTTTTGTAATTACTGTAAATCAATCAATCTCGGTGAGTACATTTATTTTCTTTTTTGTGAGGGTAACGTAATATTTTTTTATTTTTTTCTTCTCACTAGTTTCATTTATCTTTTCGTTAAGTTAGATTTGTTTTATTGTTCATTAATTAGGTATGTCAACTTACAATGATGATCCGCCTGATCGTGGCGGAGACATTTTCCGTAGAAATAATAAGACACTTAGATCGCCGCCAACTCAAACCTCCGCTAAGCGTCTGTTTTGTGAAATGTCTCCGACCGACAAATTAATAGACGATCGGTCGAAACGTCTACAGACTGCTCCCGACTCGCCCGAAAAGTCCTCGCCTACATTAAATATTTCCAATCGCAGTAACAGTGACAATTATTATGATTTAGTTTCGGAGGCGTCTGTGTACCTGGCCAAAATCAACGAACTGGTTAACGATAACGGTTCTCGTATAAATGTCGCGAATAAATCAGCTATTATGGATATGACTCAACGAGTCACAAGTATCGTGTCGTTGTTAGCCTTAAAATCATCGTGTAACGAAACCAAGCTTGCTAATACCGAGCGCGAATTAGAAATAATTAAATTAAAATCCGGCGTTAAAACCATTAATGAGGACAATAAAATGTCGTACGCAGATTCTTTGAAACTGCGGCTACCTAAAGTTGCCCCCGCTATTGAATCAAAAGTGCCCCTGCCTTGTGTCGTCGCCTATCCGACCCAAGAGCGATCAGCTGACTATGCGTCATCATCCGCCACTAAACAAGCTCTTATGAAAGCGATTAGACCGAGTGACGATGGGTTTCAAATAGTCGGTATTAAAAAAACCGCCAAATCGGGGGTTGTTTTACGTGTAGCGAATGAAAACCAATTGAAAAAGTTAGAATCGGTAGATGCTATAAAGTCTGCGGGTCTTCGCTTAGAAAAACCAAAGGGTCGCCGCCCCCGTCTATTAGTTAAGGACATTCCCGCCTCAATGGAAGACAAAAATTTTTTGCAAGCTATTTACCGCCAAAACATTAAAAATGAGTTGCCAATAAAAGAAGACGATTTCATTAAATCCACCAAAATAGTCCGTAGGCGTTCTACCGATACCGGTCGGAAATGGATAGGCATAGAAATTGAACCTGAGGTACGTAAACATCTTGTGACTACCAAGGATAAATTATTTATTGACTGGGCCACTTGCCGTTTTGTTGATGATATCGAGGTAGTTCGTTGCGCGTATTGTCAACAATTCGGTCATGTTAAAAAGCATTGCGCTAATAAATCACCAACCTGCGCTGTCTGTTCCGAGGCTCACGAAACCAATGTTTGCCCGCATAAGGGCGATTCGAATTTTACCCCGGTTTGCGCGGCGTGTAAACGATTTAAAAAACCCTATGATCATAGATGCGGGTCGGACCAGTGCGGTACCTATAAATTAAAACTCGAACAACTTATCCTACATACTAATTACTAATTAAGATGGATAGGTTAAACATAGGGCAATTAAACCTTCACAGCGATAAGGTGGCGACATCAGAGTTAGATAAATTAATTATTGACTACAACTTAGACCTTGTACTCATTCAGGAACAATATCAAAACTCACGTTTACGTCACAGGGTAGTACAACTGGATTGCAAGGCACGAGCCGGAATTTATGTTGCGCGGTCTTCTAACTTTACGGTAACGTCTTTACGTGACCTCATGACGCCACACTGTGCGGTTGCCGAAGTATCATCAGCTTCTTTTAAAGTATTCGTTGTAAGCTGTTACTTTCAATACTCAGATCCTGTTACTCCTCATATACATAATCTCCGTCATGTCTTGCGGTCACTCGCGGGCTGCAAAGTTATCGTTGCCGCGGATGTCAACGCGTCATCGTCTCTGTGGTATGGCAAGGTTCGGGCCACCGATACCGAACGACGCTGCGCTGTTGAGGATTTCATTGCTGAGATGAACCTATCGATTCATAATACCCCTGATGCACCACCTACTTTCTGCAGCCAAATGGGCGAATCTTGTATTGACGTCACACTTTCAAGTGCCGACGTACGTTTGGATAGGTGGCGTGTCCTACCGGACGCGTCTTGTAGTGATCATCGCCTGATCGTGTACGAATTTGTTCCTGGTTATATTCAGGGTCCGTCTCATATTCCCGGTAATTTCAGATATAGATGTAAAGGCGCGAACTGGGAATTTTTCGGCTCGCTTTTTGCGTGTCACGCCAAAGAATTCACTCGGGACGGGCTGTCAGCCGAAGAAAGTGCTGACATTATGTCAGAAACCTTTACCTACTGTGCTGACATTGCCATTGGTCGCGGATCTATGACCAATATTCGTAGATGTGACAGGTGGAGTGATTATTTAGTTGAACAGCGTAAAAGATATCGCAGAGCGCGTAGACAGTTAAATAAACTCAAGAGCCGTAAGATTACTGGAGATCTTCTTACGTTCGCTTTAAATGCTTTTAGAGTTGCCAAGTCACGCTACAAAGCATCGGTGGAAAAATCTAAGGGTAACTTGTTGCGAAAAATCGTTGATAAACTTGACAGGGAGGGTCCGTGGTCTCCCTTATATCACGAATTTAAAGCTAACAGATCGGTCGACCTTGCATACGTTCAAAACATTAAAGTCAATGATAAGCATACCACAGGCATAGAGGAAACAACAGAAGTGCTAATTAATACACTTATCCCTGATGATTCACCGGCTAACGATAGCGACTACCACCAACAGATTAGAGCGTGGGCTCCTGTGCCACCTGAATCACCAATGTCAGACGTACCATCTAATGACGAATTTATAAATATTGTTAGAAAACTACCGGTCAACAAATCATCAGGTGAAGATAAAATATCTAATAGGATGATTAAAGAAGCGTGTAAAACAGCGGGTGATGCCATCTTAACTGTATACAACCGATGCATTGCTGAAGGCGTTTTTCCTCGTAAATGGCGACGCGGTTTCATACGAATAATACCAAAGTGTGGTGACAAACCACCGGATGATCCGAAGTCATATCGTCCTATCACACTTCTACCATCTTTGGGTAAACTTCTTGAGCGCCTCATCGTTCCACGTTTACTACCGAACGGTCCAAAATTCCATAATAATCAGTATGGCTTCACCATAGGTAAATCTACAGTCGACGCGGCGCTTTCTGTCAGAAGAACCGTTAACCAATCCGAAAACAAGTACGTAATTGGGATCTTCCTGGATATTTCTGGGGCTTTTGATAACGCCTGGTGGCCTTTGCTGTTGTTAAAATTAAAAACCCGCGGTTGCTATAAAAACATATATAATCTCGTTTACTCTTACTTTATAAACGGTTCCGCGGTACTTAAGCTCGGTCATTTTTCTAGTACTAAAACACTAACCATGGGATGTCCTCAGGGTTCAGTTGTCGGTCCTTATTTATGGAATTTGGGTTTTGATGACTTCCTCGCGATCCCGCTTCCTTGCGGCTGTTCACTTACTGGTTACGCGGACGATGGCCTACTGCTCATTCAGTCAAGTACCCGAGCTGGACTTGAGAACTTGGCCAATACTTGCCTAAATTTAATATCTCAGTGGGGTGATCGTAACCGCCTAACGTTTGCGCCACATAAAACCTATCAACTTCTACTAAAAGGTAATCTTAAATCATTGCCTACTATTAAATTTAATAACGTTCCCATTAAAAAACAGCAATCCGTATGCTATCTTGGTATGATCTTAGAAAGGAATTTTTCATTTATAGAACATATAAAAATAGTTGTTGAAAAAGCTAAAAGGAACTTTTATGCCCTAACTAGAATATCGAAAGCAACTTGGGGTCTATCATTCCTAACTTTAAAAACTATATATGGAGCTACCTACTTAGGATGTATGTGCTACGGTGCACCTGTTTGGGCCGATAGGGCCAGCATAGGGGCGGCACGACGTAAACTGCTTCAAAGCCAACGTTTGGCATTGATATTTTTATGCAAGGCGTATAGAACGGTCAGTACTGAAGCCTTACCGGTACTGGCAGGTGTACTTCCAGTCGACCTTGAGGTACAGCGACGTGCTTCAATGTACTACTCCGCGAGGGGGGAGGCCATGGACACTAATTTTGTTACACAACGCGACTTTAATAAAATCTCTAGATTATTTAAACCTCAGACTGAAGTCTGGGAGGACCTCTTATCCGAATGGCAAAGTAGGTGGGATAATTCCATCAAGGGCCGGCACCTCCATCTATTCTTTCCATCCGTTGGCGATCGGCTGGCTAGGACATGGCTGGAGGTTGACCACTGCGTTGCCCAATTTCTCACAGGTCATGGCAACTTTAAAAGTAAACTGTATTCTTTTAAACTTGTTCCTTCCCCTTTGTGTCAGTGTTCTACATCGAACTGTGAATTTGAACAGTCCGCACATCACATCTTGTGGGAGTGTGTTCTTTGGCAGAATGAACGCAATATTATGTTGGATAGTGTACAAGTTACATCCGGAGTCGTTTATTATACGGACCTTGTAGAAACTAGAACCAATTTCCGTGCGTTCAGGCGCTTTTGCCATACCTATTATTGGAATCAATTGTAACAGCTAATACCTACTTAGGACCCATTAACTTAATCAAATTTTATTCCGTGGTGTTTGGCAATCTGGGCTTCTCCCAGTTGCAATAATGTCCCTTTGTGCCGATTGGCCTAGTTCTGTTCTGTCTCCTGCTTGTTATGGAGGGAAGTGGAAAAAATATCTTTTTTCTTACTCCTCCGCTATTCTTTTCTGATTAATTTGTTGCGGGACCCAAGACAGTTGAATCGTTTCTCCGGGACTCGTCGAGCTTCATTGCTCGGCGTTTTTCTGGCGGTCGCCACTGTTGATTCTGGCTTTCAGGAGTTGCAGTGGTTGGGAAAAGTGTGGCGGGTTTTGTCCCAAAAAAAAAAAAAAAAAAGTATGTTAAAGTCCGCGTGTAGCACCTACATAACTTATAAATTATGTCTCACACAATAGAAGCAGGCTCTGGATGTACGCAGTTTGCAAACAAAATTAAAACTAGCTTTGTAAGTAAGACGAAACATATACACTTGTTTTTCAATGAAGAGCTGAAAGTTTCGTTCCATGTATAGCAGGTAGAGGGTCCTCCAAAAGTTAGTTGACAGTTTACCACTTCAGAGCTCAATTCCCATTTCACTGTGAATGACCACTTTAAGAAAATAAGTCAATTCCTTAAGGATGGTTTTTTGATCCGTAGTTTAACACAACCAACAAAAAAAAAACTCGTATGTAACTCATCATCTCCCTAGCTTTCTTCCCACTTACTACGTTAGGGTCAGCTGCCAGGATAAGAGGATTCAGCTGAATGTCACTATTTTTCACAAAGCAATTGCCTATCTGACCTCCGAATCCCAGTAAATGGAGCACAGGCGAAGAGTAGCCAGCCTGTCGGTGTTCTATAGGATGCATTTTGGAGAGTGTGGGAGGCAACCGCATGATTTAATTGTCCCATCTCCGTTCCATCATCGGACAACCAGTCGTACGGCGAGTTCCACTCTTACGTTGTTGACACCACACCAATCCGAGCGTTTTGCCTCGTCTTTTATATCGTTTACATTGAGGGACTGGAACGGTGTTTCCGTCGGACTACAATTTAAGTGCCTTTAAGGCTAGAATGAATAGGCCCTTAATAAACTAGCGCGCTTTACCATCAACTATTGCATCACTGCTTATTATCAGGCGGGATTGTGGTTAACGACTAGTTTAGGTATGCTAATTAAAAAAAAAACTGGGTAACACAATACTTCTGGGTGAGACTGGTTGTTAGACTTTTGGGCTTCTGACTACCCATAACGATTGTCAAATATCTACGAATGCCTCACTGTGCGCCTAGTACAATGATCTACCGTCAACTGCGTTGTGCGCTCGGTAAACACACTGCAACAATTTTTGAATGGATTTGGGAAAAAATATAGCATGTGTAAAAATGAATGGAATAGACTCAGTTGCTTATTCTGAACAAACTATATTCAGGTTTCGTATAAAATAATGTTGTAGATGGTCTGGTCAACATAACATCTTAAAAAAAAACTTATAAATATATTTAACATAATTAACTACGGCCCATGAATAGGCTAGGCAGATTTATTTACACTTCTAAGACAAAGTTTTTTTATTTTATTTTTTATTAACAATTAAAAACCAGCCCAGAAATTGCCTGTTCACCCTTACTTTGAAGGCAGAAGGGCTAAATTTGGAGGGGAACACAAACGCTGTCAGAGAGTTGAAATATTTCTTTCCCTATAATTAATCATGCATAAGCAAAAACAAACCGTAAAGGCGGTGTTGCTTGGAGACAGAATTGGGTATTATTTTTTGAGAAAACCTTTATGTTATTTTTATCGTAGTATCGTAGTGAATGAGCAAGTAGGTATGCTCAAAATAATACTTGTAAAATTGGTTCCTTTGGAATCCATTTATGACATACACATGACAAACGGCAGTCATACAAAGCATTTTGTATAAAATGAACATATTATTGCACCTTTCTCCACAATCGTAAATGCTGTTTTTTTTTTTACAAAATAACGTTGCCCCACTTTAGGAATTTTTCACAAACAAGAAGTAGTTGTTAAGGGTCTGACTTTTTCACAAACAGTCAGACCCTTAACAACTACTTCTTGTAGGTCATATAAATATTTGTTCAGTGCGGGAATAGAACCCGCGACACGCAGTACAGCAGTCAATAGCTTAACCACTGCGCTAATCGTGCACTTAAAACTTTAACGGCTTTACGAAAACGTTGCGTTGTTTGTTTTATTACAAATCACTAACAAACAAACTTGTGCATCAACTATCAATTATGTACCTACCTATGGACACTCAAAACAAAAATAGACGCCGTACCTCGTCAGGTATCACGAACACTAACGAATGTACATGTTAGGAATGATGTCAGTCCCTGAGGACACCGTGGAGCATACGGTGGAGGGCTGACCATCGTCGGTAGGGCACCGCCGTGTCCTCGTGGCGGCGATCGGCGGCGATCTTTCGCGTCTGGCCCTGGTCCAGGCCATGGTCCGGAGTGAGAGTGCATGGCAGGCCGTTACCTCCTTCTGCGAAGCAGTGATGCTGGCAAAGGAGGAGGCGGAGCGCGTGAGGGAGCGGGAATACCAGCCCTCACGCCGACGCCCTGGTCGGGAGACAACATCAAAATTCCGGCCACCGTAGGCGCGGGCCTGCGGGCGGTGAGCAGTGGGCAGCTCGCCGCCCTATAAGGACCAGGCCTGAGTCGATGGCGCATTGCGTTGTCTTTGAGGCGCGCGTGAAACATTACGCGCGCCTCAAAGAGATGTCAACACATCGTGACGGGGTCCACGAAGACCGATGTCTCCTAGGTCAGGGTTGCGGGTTGGTTAAAGAAACTGTAGCCCTAGCGCACAGGCAAGTGAAGGTTTTAGTCAGTAAAAGTCCGCTCTGCCCAGAGCGGGAGGGGTCATTTAATGATTTCCCACCCCAAACAAAAAAAAAAGGAATTATGTCGGTCACAATAACCGGACACAATTTATTAAAATTGTCACTATAGTATGCAAAGTCAGTATCCGACTTTTTGACGTGACAACGTCTATTAAATCGGTAAAGCGTGGAGTCATTCTCGAAAACACCGTAACGGCCGAATCTGACGCCACACGGAGTCCACGCCTACTTTACCCCCACCCCTAGAGCGAATAGACGTTGTCACGTTCAAATATCGGCAGTAGACGGAGTTCTACAGACAACCAATTTTTTTATTTGAAAACTAAACTTCGCTAGGTAATTACTTCATAATAACCGGTTGGTCAATATAAGCGGAGTCATAATAATCGGATTGAACTGTAATATTATAAAGATATAATTCTTAGCGTGTCCCAAAAGGAATGAACCGAGCAACCTCTAACTTGCCGAAGATTTTTATCAATTTCTGATCCTTAGTAGGGACAGAAATTGACTAACTTATATCAATTTAAATAGAAGTTATATTAATTGAGGGTATCATCAGCTACGTAGAATCTTCTCGTCCGAAATACCGGAGTGTCTCAAGGCAAAAGTCTTCGACCAGTGTGTGTTGCCAGTGATGACATATGGAACTGAGACGTGGTCGCTAACAATGGGCCTTATGAGAAACCTCAAGGTTACTCAAAGGGCAATGGAGAGAGCTATGATGCAAATCGGAAATGAGGGAGATCCGTACAAGAACTAAAATAACCGACATAGCCCGAAGAATTGCAACATTTAAGTGGCAGCGGGCTGGACACATTACCCGTATAACCGATGCCCGATGGGGCCGACGGGTTCTCAAGTGGTAACCGCACCGGCAGACGCATCGTGGGTAGGCCCCCGACAAGGTGGACCGACGACCTGGTGAAGATCGCGGGAAACCGCTGAATGTGGGAGGCGAAGGACTGGTCATCGTGGAGATCCTTGAGGGAGGCCTATGTCCAGCAGTGGACGTCTTTCAGCTGAAATGATGACGATGATGATGACCATCTTCTACCTAGCCTTTTTTTCTCAACTGTTAGGGTCGGTTTCCAACCTAATCATTTTCGCTTACTGCGAAAGCAAATTAGTCCATTGCATATGAAACTAGTACCGTACAGAGTGCGACGCCCTATCTGAACTCCACAATATAGTAAATGGGTAATAGTTTCACGACACGGTTGACGATACGGTTGACGACACGGTGGACGACATGGTAAACGATACGGTTGACGACACGGATGACGACATGGTTGACGACACGGTTGACGAGACGGTTGACGACACGGTAAACGAGACGGTTGACGACACGGTTGGTGCAGTTGCTGAGCGATCGGCTGCTGCGCGTCCTGTCTGTTCGAGTTTGATTCTCGCACGGAAAAAAAAATTGTATGGCCTACAGGTAGTTGTTCCGGGTCTTGCAGTTTGTGTATGTGAGTTTAAGTGTTTGTAAAAACACCAACGATACAGGAGGAATAATTCCTAGTGTAGGGCATTCTTAAAAAAGAAAAAAAAAATTGAATACTTACCCTTTGGTAATGACTCAACATCATTATCATTATTTCAGACTAAGGGCATCCGTCTCAATCAAATCAAATCAAAGAATTTATTTCAAATAAACCAGTTACAGGCACTTTTGAGTTGTCAGAAGGTCGGTCAGTCAGTAAGGTGAAGCTAGTCGCCCATTCCAAAGAGTAGGTACCTATGGAGAAGAACGGGCAAGAAACTCCATGGACACTCTTTTATATTATCAAGCTATTGATACAAATATTTGATTACATCATTCATTTTGAAATCAATCGGGTGAGAACGATGCTGAAATATATTGTACACTAAGAGCGTCCATTATGGAAAAACACACAAAAAAAACAACAACAAAAAAGACTAACCCAACAAATAGATGCTTTACAGCAAGTACATTGTGCTCACACACACACATGCAGCACGTCTGCAGCTGGCACTTATAGAGGTCAGTGGCAGCTGGACATTATACTTCTCCCAAACACTTTCACCGGTTTTGTGCTTCTTTACAGTTCTACCCTCACTGTGCCTTGGCCGCTACAGTCGCCAAGAGTAGGCGGGCCGCCGGGCAATAACAGCCCAGTATTAGTTTTGCGTGTCATTCTTGGTAATGACTAATTAATTCATATATGTAGCTGCAAATTCATAGTACGTATTCATTTCTTATACGGATTTCAATGTAATATTGCGACTGTACTTCTCAAGAGGCCTTTATCACAATTTTATTACTTCGAATATAGAAATATTTATGACATTAAGTAGGAATCTCACCTGCCAACTTTCTACGATATTAATATCTTCTACCTGTATGATGTGACATTATTACTTTTGCCTGTTACTGTGGAAAATGTTATTCGTCATATTTGAGTGGGACATAATAATATATGTCTACATGATTCCTTTATATATATATGTATATATAATATATATATTATGTGCATTTTTACTTCCGAGAAATAATTAGCCCTATAGTAATAAAACGTATAATCTCATCTGTAATTAACTTTCCTTCATAAGCTGGGATAATTTCTTTCTTAATAAGAACAACTTTCTGGAAAGCTAATTGGCAAAAAATGTGACAGCTATATTAGATAAAAATAGGTCTTTTTATAAGGTCTCTTATAATAATGAATGTCAAATACGTTTCATTTTAATAATTATAAACTAGTGCTTGACTGCAATCCAGCGTGATGATAAGCAGTGATGCAGTCATTGATAGTAAAACGCGCTAGTTTATTAAGCCTATTCACTTAAAAATCTTAGTGATGGAATGTTAAACCCAACTACACGACCAACGATGCTGCGCCAAAGGGAGATTGATCTGGAGACCCACCTCAACCAAACTCTCGACACAACAACATTTGGTGCATCGTACCCGGCAAACATCGCAACACAACTGCTCAGACCCGTCCTCCGTACGGCTTCACCATACATCATGCCGGAACACGACGAATCGCTTGGCGGCAAGTCTTTGTCTGGTGGGTGGTAACTTCTGCCGGCAACCGATATGCCCATCAACGGGGCACACCTTCGCCCAAAACACTAACTGTGTAACGTAGATCATTGTCTGAATGTTAAAAACTATAATTTCTGCTACTATTATAACTATCGAATTTGCAAACACTCAGTATGCCTAAAACAGGTGGTTGGCAAATCAGTGCGACCTACACGTACCTGCTCTATGCTCAAAATGATAAAACTTTTTAATTTTCAGTGCCAAAATACTAAGACTTGCTTGAAATCTAGGCCGATCAAAGTCTCAGTGTTTGTAGCTGGCACTCAATGTTGTAAATGACTTGCACCGCCATCTGTCGGGTGAAGGACGAACTTAGGGCACGTAAACTGTGTCATAAGGAATTTATGTAGAAGCTCGTTTTGAAATCTATTTTGTTTTATGTAGCCTTTTGTATACTTTTGAGTTCGAAAGAGGGTAGGAAGGCCTTTGCCAAACAGTGGGACAATGATGGCTAAAATTAAAAAGAAACTATCGTCACTTATTTGCTCGTGAAACGACCAACCGTTTTGTAAATTAGCCACAACTAATAGACACAATATTTTAATATAAGCCAATATTTTAATTTGCTGTAAGTATTGTTTATAATTTAATACATTTAGTAAAAAGCTGGTACAGACTTTGCAATCTGTCAGATTTCCTTCCAGTTCCAGATTTCAGATTTAGTTTCAGATTTCCTGACAGTTTGGGGTAGCTTGACCCGCTGTGGTCCGCACCTTCAAATAGACACTTTAACCATTAATTTTTATAGTTTATGTTTCTTAGGGTTGGTTTTTAAATCATCTGATAACTTTATTCAAGCAATAATATTCAAAATTCGGCAATTATTTCATATCATATTCACAAAAACTGTTGAAAGTAAAATTTATTCGAATAAAAATGATCTCATAATTATCATACCATGTAATCGATCCATCGATCGATCGATCGATACCACACGGAACGAGTGCGGGTTGGTAGGTGTCACATGTCTTCAAAGTTTTTCCTCACATTGTTTTCCTTCGCCGTTTTGGGAGTAGTGGTGATGAAATAATTCACACAAAGTAAAGCACCTGCCAGGGTTCGAATCTAAGATCTAGAACTTGTAAGTCACGACCGTTATCACTTGGCCACCACTGCCCAGTACTACTTCAAGTTATCTGGCGAAGGCAAAATCGACCCTTTAGAGATTTTTCTTCGGACATATAACTTTTCTGTGAAAAATAAATAGGTATAACAGTAAGTTTGGCATAATATTTTCTATAAAGAAGCTATCAAACTCCTATATTTATTCCTCAAATAAGCGCTCACTACTGGAAAATAAATAAAACTTTGAGCGGCTCCTTGAGTCAAAAGTTAAGATGGCTGCCAGGAAACATGGCGTGATTGCAAAAGTCCAGCGGTAGTTCACACTGAGACAAATTTTAATGTAATGGGTCATTCCATGTAACGGGTGTTACAGGTTGTACACTTCTACTTGACAATTAATTAATGATGCAATAAGAAAACAATTAAATTTTATGACCCTAACACCTTCCATCTAGGAATGTTTACCGGTATCTGTAATAAATTGGACAGTTACAAACAGCAGTAAAGAAATGTAAGGTAAGATATGTGTGTGACGAGCGTTACACGATTTTGTCTAAGCTTTCGGGCTTAACCGAAATGAAAGCAAAACTCTGCGAATTTCTTTACTTTACATTAGTCAAAAAAATGGAACTACGTAGCTAAATAAATTCTTTACTTCGTAGTCCACTTGGATTAAAACAAAAATACAAACATGATTTTTTATCGAAGTTTAAAACTGTAACGGGTGTTACAGCTGAATGTAACGGGTGTTACGAGTACGAAATTAAAACAATATTTGTACCAATAAAGGTATTTTAATAACAATAGCAGAGAAATAATCATGTTTACTGCTAATTTACATTAATATTATTAGGAAAATAATAATATTTGCTCCTTCGCATGAACAAATTTGGCTTATGCCTGCGTCCCCGTACTATTTTTTCTTTTTGCTTTCAGAGAGAGTATTTTGACTAAAAAACAAAAATCAAAAGTCTCTCTACGCGATCTCTAGTTCTTTGGTTTTAAGCTTTTAAGTTTGGATCTTGTATAATTTTTTCTTTATAATTTCTTTTTCATTTTCTGTCCCTCTCTCTTTCATTTTGCATGGTGTTCTGCATATTTTGCAAATTTTTTTTTTAGTCTTTGTCTATATTTTTCTTCATTCTATTTTTCGCTGAAAACATCGTCAATCTAAAAGAAAAGCTAGCTCAACCTAAGCAAAGTACACCATACTGCATTAGGCATCGGACATAATTATTATTTTGGGGCCCGCCAATAAATCACTTTACTAAATTAAATTGTCGGCGTTTTTGCTGAATTGCAACAGTTAGTTTCAGAGACCTTTCGAGTTGTCAAAGGCTGCTTGAGAACAGCTTGCTATAATTTATCTAAGTGTCTTTTTCTTAATGAAATAAAAAGAATAACATGTACCTTAAATTTAGTTTAGTTTGTGAATAAGGGATTCGGGGCTAGCGAATGAATCAAACAACTCAGACATTACAGGTTACCATTTGCCAACAAGATAAGAAGTAAGAATAAAATACAAATATTTTATTCAACACAGCAAAATTAAAATGTTGTCAACTGTTGATGACAACATTTTTTATTAACGAAAGACACAAAAAACGTATCATTATAATAAATGGAGGACCCCTAAACGTAAAACCTTAAAAAAATTACTAAACTAGAGCCATTACGTTTTTATTAGTTCTTATCAAGGCATGTCAAAATTTGGTAACACCCGTTACGTAACGCGTGTTACACACTGTTACCCGCCAAAATTTCACAAACAAAAAGGCCAATCTTCAAATAAATAGCAAACTTAAGTAGTTATCAATCATATCCTTACTTTCTTAAAAGCATTTTATAATGCGTGCAATAACTTAATCGCCAAACAAACGAATGCACTTTTTTGTAACGGGTGTTACAGGTAGGCGGCATAATTTAAAAGTTATATACCTAAATGGAAAGAATAATTAAACTTACGAAATAATATTACACGCTACAGCTGTTGAAAACTTCTCATTTCGAATGGCGGGAAGCGTAATGCCAAACTAACAACAGTTTTCTTTTTTCAGTGTATCCAATTTTGATTAAATTTATCAACTATCAATCGTTCATAGTAACCTAAATTAAATATGTTAAAAAAAAAATAAAAATTAAATACTTATCGAAAAAATAATGATATATTATTAAAATATGGGGTTTTAAGATTATCCTAAGACACATTTTAATTTAAAAACAGTACTTTAAAAATTATGTTTTGGTAGCGTTTTTCATGGAATTACCCTAATACAAAGCGCAAGTCCGTTCGTGTGTGGAGTACTGCGGCCTAATATGGGCTGGTGCTGCAAAAAGCCACCTGCCAACTTTGGATTCGATGGAGAGGCGCGCGAAGAAGCTAATTGCTGATACAGATTCGATAAAGAACAACCTCTAAAGCGTACCACAGGCGTAGATTAACCAGCCTTTCTGTTTTCTATAGGGTGCATTTTGAAAAGAGTGTGTGGGAACTACGAATACATGACTTAATGCCCCCATCTCCGTTCCATCATCATACAACGCGTCTTACGGCGAAAATCCATCCTTACGTTGTTGACACCACTACGATTCAAACGAAGCGTTTTGCTTCGTCTTTTATAAAGCGTACATCGAAGGATTCAAATAATTTATCTGAGACGGTTTTCAACGCTAGAATGAATATGGCTCGCTTAAACTGGCTAAAAAATTAAACTAGTGTTCTTTACCATCAACAATTACTACATCTCTCTCCCAAATTTTAGTTTTGTATGTATATATTATAGGTATATATTTTGGTAATATAACCTTATTTAAGTATTTTTTTTAATAGTATTAAGAGGTTTTTTTTTATCTTTCTTAACAATTTTTTTTTGCAAACGAAAGCACCTACCATCTTCTCTCTTCACCACCTATGGTTGACTGGTAGAGAATGCCTAAGGCATTAAGTCCGCCTCTGTACATTTCATGTGCGAAAGATTAAACAAATAAATAAATAAATAAACAATTGCAACAGATGATGACTACAAGCGGATGATGATAAAAAAAAAACAATGCCTCTGCCTCGTTACCTTCAAGGCACCCAATAAAACCAATCATTGATAGTATATCTAATTTATAACCCCCTCTACAAACTTCCGACAGAGGTTTTATTGAAGATGAAATACACGTTTAAGTATTCTACAACATGAAACGAAACTTAAGCAAAATTGAAGACTCAAAACCACATATCTACCAAAATATCTCTACTAATTGTTCATTACAATTTAAATCTAAGACTTAACTAAATAGCAGCAATTTTCCGCTGGAGTTAGTTCACAAGTTTATTATTGAAGTCTGAGTTAAAGTCTAGTTAGATTGATTTTAAACTGAAGAGGAAGTGTTTTGCTTGATGGAAGGCATGCTTTGAGCATGTTATACAGTCCTAATTATTCGAGAATGTTACCGAAGTTTGCGCCTTTGTGAGTTCGGGTAGCTAATGATCTTTAGAAGATCACGGGGCTTCTGTATGCATATCAAGTCTTGATGAAACTATTTGGGAAGGTACCTACTGAATTACGCTGAAGTTTGTCTGGCAGATTTTAAGGTAATATTCTATACTGTAGACTGTTTATAATACCTATGAGGATTTTGCATATTATATTGAATATTGAATGAAGACATCGTGTCTGACATCAGTATTTTTTTTTGTGCTAACTTAACTAGTGCTTGACCGCAATTCCGTCTGATGGTAAGCAGTGATGCAATCGTTGATGGTAAAGCACGCTAATTTATTAAGAGCCTATTCACTCTAGTCTTGAAGACACTTAAATTGTAGTCAGACGGAAACACCGCCGCTGGCAAATTGTTCCAATCCCTCGATGTACGCGATATAAAAGAGGAGGCAAGACCGTTTCGTCCAGATCGTAGTGATGTCAACAATGTAAGGGTGGATACTCGTTGTACGATGGGTCGTCTGATGATGGAACGGAGATGGAGGACTTAAGTCACGCAATTCACTCATACGCAGTGTTTCAATTTAATCACTTCAGTATCTTTTATTTTTTGGGACAAAACCCGCCACACTTTTTCCCACCCACTGCAACTCCTGAAAGCCAGAATCAACAGTGGAGACCGCCAGAAAAACGCCAAGCAATGAAGCTCGACGAGTCCCGGAGAAACGATTCAACTGTCTTGGGTCCCGTAACGAAATTAATTAGAAAAGAATAGCGTAGGAGTAAGAAAAAAGATATTTTTTTCTACTTCTCTCTATAATAAGTAGGAGACAGAATAGAACTAGGTATAAAGGGATATTATTGTAACTGAGAGAAGCCCAGATTGCCAAGCACCACGGAATAAAATTTGATTAAGTTAATGGGTCCTAAGTAGGTATGTGCTGTTACAATTGATGCCAATAATAGGTATGGCAAAAGCGCCTGAACGCACGGAAATTGGTTCTAGTTTCTGCAAGGTCCGTATAATAAACGACTCCGGATGTAACTTGTACACTATTCAACATAATATTGCGTTCATTCTGCCAAAGAATACACTCCCACAAGATGTGATGTGCGGACTGTTCAAATTCACAGTTCGATGTAGAACATTGACACAAAGGCGAAGGAACAAGTTTAAAAGAATTCAGTATCTTGCAGGTTAGTTTTGGCAAATGACTATTTCAGTTGATGACACTATTTCAGCGATAGACTGCTACACTGCATGTCGCGGGCTCGATTACCGCATGGAACAACTATTTGTTTGGCCTACAGGTAGTTTTTCCAAGTCTGGCAGTTAGTGTATGTAGTTTAATGTTTGAAAACCGACCACAATACGGAAGTGACACCTAGAGTAGGGCAACGTTTAAAAAAAAAAACTTTATGCCACAACATTATCTGATGTTAACATGCTTGAATCTATTGTTAATATTTGATAGAGTCTGGTTTTTAAATTTTTCTCCTTCTCTAAATTGTGCTACTGCTGGGTAAAAATGTTACTTCGAGATAAAAATATGGTCACTCGTATATAAGCTCCTGATATCCTCCTACAAAGGTAAGGGAGAACTAGGGTTGTAACGGAGACCTTGTTAGCGGGGGCGGATGCGAAAGCCACAAGTTTTACAACGGAGGCGGAGGTGAAAGTAGACATAGAACAAAAATATGGTTAATTAAAACAAAATTTTTATTTTAAATAGGTACATTGATAGTAGTACACTTAGTTAAAAATATTACCTTCTAGTAATGAAAATTAAGGAGAAACAAATTGTATTTGCCGCATTCCCGTCTCGCACTAGGTGATTCTTTACAATTTCACGCTCAAACTCTCGCTCGGACGGTTGTCGAGTGTCGCAGCTTGCGCGTCTTTAAATAACTAACTAAAACTATATGTATAACTTTTTAAAAACGTAAAATATTAAATGAATAACATAAAAATAACTAAGAATGACGTACACAAACATGAATCTTCTAAGTGTTGCCTGTCAATGTCTCATTTGACCGGTCAACATAGGTCATTGGGGGGACTGTTATTCAACAGAGGTCGTCTCCTATCTTATCTTATAGGTACCTTTAAACGAGCAATTCTTGTATATATATATATAATTGGAATCTCGGAAACGGCTCCTACGATTTTCATGAAATTTTGTGTGCAGGGGGCTTCGGGGACGATTAGTCGATCTAGCTAGGTTTAATTTTCAGAAAATGTCTTTTTTCCATGTTTTGAGGCACTGAACAATTGCTAAACTTCTCATAAGAAGCAAAATTTCGCCACTGTCCTTAGTGATACGAATAGCTGAGGGGCTTCGGCCTCTGATTCGGAGCTCGTAGACTTCGGGTTCAAATCCCTGTCGATATAGTGTTTTTTCCTATTTTTATTTTTAGAGTTAAAAAAAAAAAATATGGCGTTGTCTAATGCTTTTTATTACATTATATATATATATTTTTTTACGGACAAATCACACAGATTGAGCTAGCCCCAAAGTAAGTTCGAGACTTGTGTTATGGGATACTAACTCAACGATACTATATTTATATATACATATGAACTAGAATTGTTCGTGTTTTCATTTAGTGTCTGTATAACTAAATATTTTATCAAAAATTATATATTATATATTCGATATTTCATCGAAATATGTCGAGTAGTTTTGTGTGATGGACTAACAAATCTCCATCCACCTTCACAAACTTTTCCAATTATAGCGATAGCTGTACCCCGTGACTTAACCCGCATTAGATATGATTGCGTGGAAATATTGGAATAAAAAGTACCCCTGAGTAAGGATAGATAGATAAACATCCAAGACCCAGGCCAATCAGGAAAAGATCATTTTCCATCATGACCTAGCCGGGGATCGAACCCGGGACCTCCACGTCGCAGGCAGGCGTGTTAACCGCTGCGCCACGGAGATAATTGGAAACGGCGTCAACGAATTTTTTTTTTTCGTTTATTAAATCAATGGAAGAAATTTTGTTTTGCCTAATTTGTGGAGGTGCAAGGTACCAGGGTCGCACAAAAGTGTACAAGTCGAAACAATTGTGAAAGAAATGATGTTGTATATAAACAACAATATTTTTTGTTGTAAATATATATATAATACCTGGAAGAACTTTTATTTTGCCTACTTTGTGGATGTGCAAAGTACCAGGGTATCACAAAAGTGTAGGAGAAGTCGAAACAATGAAGCTCATTCATTTTAAAGATCAGCCTGAAGGAGCAGTCGAATTTACAACAGAATTTCTCAACAGTGTCAACATTTCAGACTTGCCACAACACGAACTGAAATATTAGTATTATTATTATTGCTAACCTTATGATACCTTGCACCTCCTCAAAGTGGGCAAAATAAAATTCATCCATATAATATGATTTAATAATAATGATGAAGTACCTGGGCGACCGAGCTTTGCTCGGCATCTTTTTTTTGTTATAATTATTTTTATTGATTTATTTACATCAGACAATTGTTCATAGTCTTCATAAAAATACATAAGTACACAGAATACATTTAAATTAATTATGAACTATTATAAATATACATATAACATTCCAAAATAAAATAAAATAAAATTAAACTGATAATTAATAGTACTTTGATTTGATATAGATGACGTTTACATTCATGGTACACGAAGCCAATGTTTGGTTTTAGGTTAGACCCAGAAAATTGCTCTTTAAATATCATGTGTCTTTTTTTACACGAAAATGCCAAAACAGAACATTAAAAAAAAAAACGGTTACGAACAATTTAACTCCACGAAGCCGTGACTCATCTCAAGAAGCAGAAGAAAACCTCCGTGAAAACAATCTGATTTTCGCTCGTCCCACACGTGTTTGTCAGACTTCGCACAGTGAGGACCCATTTGAAGAAGAGAACTTGATGAAAATCATCAGGTTTCCGCTCATCCCATACGTGCTGCTAAAGTAAGATGCTTGCAAAACTTGACTAACATTTTAAGAACAGAAAGGTCTTATGATTTAGATATTTCACGAGAGCGTGCAGCACAACGTGTGGCCGCCGAAATTGATGAGCAACGGGAGCGACGTCTGCAAGATATGCGGCAGCGTGCGTCAGAACGTGAAATGATTATTATTAATGAAAACCCTCAGTATACCCATAATATAGTATTAGGTTAAGACCTTAAACTATGTATTGATGATAATATATAACTGATGTAACTGATTGTTAAACTATAAGTACTTATTTATAATAAAATGTTAAACTAAATTGCACTCGTAATTTTATATTTAAATAACAGTTAATAATATTTTTTTATTATTATGTCGGTATGATCGAAAAACATTAGTCAAAAAATATTATTTAAAAAATTCGCTCGTTATGTATTTTTTTTTTTTAAATATAGAGACACGCGATGTACCTAACAAAAAAAAAGATGCCGAGCAAAGCTCGGTCGCCCGGTACTATATATAAATAGACTAGCGGCCGCCAGCGACTTCGTTCGCGTGGAATTAGTTATACCTACTCCGCTACTATTGGTCGCAGCGTGATGATATATAGCCTAAAGCCTTCCTGGATTTACCCGTTGAGTGTTTTACGCACACACGCTAACTCATAAAAAAAGTCGACGTTTCAAGTCGGACCAGTAATTCCTGAGATTAGCACGTTCAAACAAACAACAAACAAACTCTTCAGCTTTATATATTAGTATAGATGTGTTATAATCTATATCTATCTTTCAATATGTAAACTTTCTATTTTTATATTTGGTACTCTTTCACCCTTCTTCTTCTTCTTCAACCTATGGATGTCCACTGCTGGACAAAGGCCTCCCCCACGGCTTTCCACGCTGAACGGACCTTCACTAGGTCATCGGTTCACCTTGTTGGGGGCCTCCCTACGCTGCGTCTTCCAGTACGTAGCCGCCACTCCAGAACCTTACTGCCCCATCGGCCATCGGTTCTACGAGCAATGTGACCTGCCCACTGCCACTTAAGTTTAGCGACTCGCAGAGCTATGTGGGTGACTTTGGTTCTTCTGCGGATCTTCTTGATTCTGAACTCCGTTCAATAAGTAATTTTTGGGTGAAAGAGATTCACCCAAAAGTTACTTATTGAACGGAGTTGAAATTTATTAGCACACAGATGTGTAATGTCACGTACACATACCTAATGTAATGTCACAGCCTCTGTGGCATAGCAGATTAGATCCCCGCGCAGTGAAAATATTTGTATGCATTTGTTTACCTTAGTATCTGTAGCTCTCAGTCGTCTGTGTATTTCAAAAACGAATACTGCCTTGATGTATAAAAGTGTATTTCACATGGCACCAGTTATATATAATAAATTGCCGAAAGAGCTAAAAAAATTGCCTGTTAATTCATTTAAATTAAAACTCAGAAGTATGCTGTGTCAAAAATGCTATTATAGTGTATCGGACTTTTTATTGGATAAATCTTGACATTGCATAATTGTAATTTTTTTCTTTGACTTTGAATTATCTTCGTCCAAATTGTTTTGACATTTATTTAACTAATTGTTTTGACTTCATTTTTGATAACGTTAGGTATGTGATTTGCTTATTTGACAATATTGTATTTAAATCAGGATAATTTTGACGTTAACTTAAGAAATTATTATGACTTTTGACTTTAATTATTCCTATTATAATGTAATCATTTATTTAGTTATTTTTTATTTTATATTATTTTTTATTTTATATTTAATTTTTTGAATTTGTATGCCTATAATAGGCTGATCATAGCGCTCTTTATCCTCAAATATGAATAACCACTGTACCTATGTTTCACAAATAAAATATTTCTGATTTCTGATTTCATGAATATGAAAAATTGCACTGGTCTGGTCGTGCCTTGGAAAGCACGTTAAGCCGTTGGTCCCGGTTGCCATACGACCATCTAATGGTTAGTCGTTACGGATTGTTGGAGCCCTCAAAAGTCCAACAATTGGTCTAACTGCAAAGCTTCGGTATCGCGTTCGGGTTGTGGAGGTCAGCCGGCAGTCGCTTCACGGAAAATATCGAACTTTAGCCAAAATCAGCAGTTAGACTGGTAAAGCGAACCCCAGACTCCAAAGTTGAAAAGCTACGGATGCGACTGGGGTTAACGCTGCAATATTATAAAGAAACTAGCTGACCGGCAAACGTTGTTTTGCCATATAAATAATAGATTAAATTACTAAAATAGCTATTAAAAAATAAGGGTTGATCGTAGAAGGGTGAAAATTGGGGATTGTATGTATTTTTGTATGTTGTATCATAAAAAAATAGAAAATAAAAATTTTGTCTAAAAAATAAAACAAAAAATTTAGGGGTGGACTGCCCCTAACATTTAGGGGGATGAAAAATAGATGTTGGCCGATTCTCATAGATACCGGATAAGCACAAAAAATTTCATGAAAATCGGTCGAGCCGTTTCGGAGGCGTTTAATGTCGAACACCGTGACAAGAGAATTTTATATATTAGATAATTCTTAGCGTGTCGCAAAAGGAATGAACCGAGCAACCTCTAACTTGCCGAAGATTTTTATCAATTTCTGACCCTTAGTAGGGACAGAAATTGATTAACTCATATCAATTTAAACGGAAGTTATATTAATTGAGGGTATCATCAGCTACGTAAGATCTTCTAGTCCTTTCGGACGATTCTACGTAGCTGATGCGGTATTTCTACGACGGTGTCTCAAGGCAAAAGTCTTCGACCAGTGTGTGTTGCCAGTGAAGACATATGGAACTGAGACGTGGTCGCGAACAATGGGCCTTTTAAGAAACCTCAAGGTCATTCAAAGGGCAATGGAGAGGGCTATGATGCAAATCAGAAATGAGGAGATCCGCAGAAGAACGACATAGCCCGAAGAATTGCAACAGTTAAGTGGCCGCGGGCAGGGCATATTACCCGTATGACCGATGCCCGATGTCACCGACGGATTCTCGAGTGGTAACCACGCACCGGCAGACGCATCGTGGGTAGGCCCTCGACAAGGTGGACCGACGACCTGGTGAAGATCGCGGGAAACCGCTGAATGTGGGAGGCGAAGGACTGGTCATCGTGGAGATCCTTGGGGGAGGCCTATGTCCAGCAGTGGACGTCTTTCAGCTGAAATGATGATGATGACCATCATCTACCTAGCCTTTTTTCTCAACTGTTAGGGTCGGTTTCCAATCTAACCGTTTTCGCTTCATGCGAAAGCAAATTCGTCCCCAGACTTCAACGCTGAAAAAGCTTCGGATACGACTGGGATAAACGCTGAGATGATGATGATGATGACAGATGTGTTATTTAATATACATACTCACACTTATTTGTATTCATTCTGGCAGGCCAGAATAAGCTTTCCATTATTGTTAGACGCTGTTATGATTATTTTTCAGGTCTCTAGGGCTCGTAACTCATCTACAATCAGCTCACAGACACAGTCCTCAACTTTAAGGCTGAGTTTCGACGACTTAGTGTCATCTCACCGTTGGGAACTGTTGTTGAATAAATAAATTTACAAAGTAGATTAGATTATAAAAGTATAAGTTTAAGCTTTACGCCACAGTGGCGCTAGTGGTCTAGATATGTAGACTCTTTTATAATATTTGAATTTATGCTTTCTCTGATTGACGGCGTTGACTTGGTAACTTGTGTGCGGTGCGAATAATAAATGTTTTATTTTTTGTTAAAGAAATCTAACACGTTTTTATTGAAATACTGCCTAATTCCAATAACTGTACCCACCCTGGATGGTAGTACTTTTTCCTTCCAAACACAATACTTGTTGGTACAGATGGGTGTATAACCAGAATCACCAGAATAATTTTATCCTAATATTCCCATGGTTTCGAAACTTATGTGGGAGAAGCTACGGAACGCATATAGTAAATACTTAATAAAAATGAAAAGCTTAAGTGGCTCTAATGTCTGGACTACTAATCGGATTATATTTAATAACATGTTTGAGGAAGTCTACATATTATTAAACAGCACTCTTAGGAACCTAGTAGAGTTTTGGCGGGAAAGCTGAGTCACGCTGATTTTTCATTGGACTTTTGATTTATTTATAGTGTCGTTTACTAAATAAAGAAATAATTCATAAAGAACATTGAAATATCGCAGCATAGTGGCCACATCATGACTTTGCCTCAAACCTCCCTCGTAGACGGTTCACGCGGCCGTCTTTTTTGGCTGTCATTGGCGATATCCGCCATTATTGTGAAATAAAATATTCAAAGAATTTCTATAATTTGTTACACGGTTATTTGCAAAATTGTGGTATCTATTCCACAGGGGGCCATAGATCAAGAGTTGAAGTTGAAGGAACCTAGTCAAAAGAAACAAGTCACAAAGTCAACATTATTTAGGCTTGAGTGCGATGTTTTTGGCTTTTGACTCTTTTGTATTTTAAGTCTTACTTATTATTATTAAGTTTTTTTTTTTTAAATTTGGAATTTGCGTTTTGTTTGTGAGGAATAAACATTTTTTCCCATGTAAAAACGAATTGACAGCGCAGTCAGGTGATGCGATCCGATAGGGCGGGTCGCGCAAATGAAGTCATGGATATAAGTGGCTTTTTAAACTATCTACGGCACATAAGGGGCAAAAGGGATAACACTATTCACCTTGTATAGCTCCATCATTTTCTGACACTAGAACAACGATGGTTGTAACACGTAACAGTAACTTAGCAGGCCGAAAAAACGTCCATGATTATCGGAAGGTGCATTGTCATTGAAGCTAAACTGAAAGAGAAAAACGAACTTGGAAACAACACAAATAAACATGTGTATAATTTAAATACCTAGTCATTTCCTCGAACTTTGTAGTCGTGTCCCTCTAAACTCAAGAGGGCATTATTTATGGAGCCCTCACAGTGATCCTATTAGGGAGGCATCCCGCTCAGCGGGCGCCACTGCAAATTTGTCATGGTGTCACTTTTTATGTCCTGTCAAAAAACGTGCCAAGCCTGGATATGTCAGCTCCTTTTATGAGTATAAAAGGATGTGGAAGTTTGCTTAATCTTCTTAATGCTGGAACAGATTTCCATAAAATTTTGTGTTGCAGCCTACTGTGAACTATGGCTGATGTTGTTGTAGGTTATTGATATTTCCATAAAGAAATTTAAATTTAAATACTCAATTATATTCATCACCTGCTGACCCTTTTCCTAAGTATGTCGTAGTCAGCTTCTATTCTAACCGGTAGCAGTATTTTATATGGAGCTATCTGACCTCCACAAGCCATCGTCATCAACCTTTTTTTTACCGTCCCACTGCTGGGCACAAGCCTCCTCTCATACAGAGAAGGATAGAGCATAATCACCACCCTTGCTCAATGCGGGTTGGGGATTTCAAACTTGAAATTCCAGGTTTCCCCAAGATGCTTTCCTTCACCTTGTAATCAGTCATTAGTGTCCAAGATATACTTAGGTATACATACTTATCCAATTACTGGGTAATTCGATACCCTTGGTACGACTAGTTGTCAGATGAACTAAAAGACACATACACATACGTTAAACCATTAAAACTAACACAGAAGTTATCACCCACCAGACAAAGTCTTGCCGCCAAGCGATTCGTCGTGTTCCGGCGTGATGTCTGGTGAAGCCGTACGGAGGACGGGTCTGAGCAGTTGTGTCGTGAAGCTTGCCGGGTACGATACGCCAAATGATGTTGTGTCGGGAGTTTGATCATGGTCCATCCAGATCAATTTCCCTCTGGCGTAGCATCAATGGCAGTGTTGTTGGGTTTATTTGTTCAACACATGGTATAACAGGTCTTACAAATAACAATAGAACAAACATGTTTTGCCGAGCTTAGACTCAGCACGTAAATTAGAATACAAACAAAATAAGAACAAACAGTACCTACTCAACATTTAGCGTCAATAAATTGTTTTAGACCATAGAAGTTACGTTGGTTTAGCTATGCACTCAATTTCCGCTTAAAATAATATCTTGCATTTACGAACTTAAAGTCACCAGGCCTTTTATTATATATCCGTACACACATAGCCAAGCAGCCTTTTCTATAATTTGCAAGCCTACGAGCATTGCTTAGTACGAGCCTATAAGGGTCTCGTTGGTTTCGAAGACATATTATATTTATTTTAGTTTGCTGTTTTAAAAAACTATTTATGTTAAAACTAAGTACTATTTAGTCTGAATAAGGAGCTGTGATTAAAAATGTGCTGAGGCGACACATGAAGCAGAGCGTCAAAACTTTTGAAAAGACATACAGACAAAGACAGAAATACAGACGATAGCATATCAAGCTAGGTACTACAATCTGTAAATTTTTCTTTATTGAACTTTCAACTTTATCGCTAAAGCTCAAGATCGATTGGGAATATTTGACAATTTCGGGTAGCTTGACCTGCTGTCATCCACACTTTATTGTACACTAGTTAAAAAATAAATTCAACATTAAGAATATACAAATATAAATGGCCTTATCGCCTTAATCGATAGAGATTTTCTGGATATAAAACTATAAGTAGTTGTTTTGATGTATGTGTAGGTTTATTTCTTAGAATCGTACTCACGAATAAGGAAAAATACTACGGTAGGATCTGACGTTTAAAAAAGTAAGTATCATGAATTTGGAAAACATCAAAGTCATATTAAACATTTGAGCTGTAAAATGAAAGGAATTCAGGCCATGGAAAGCCCAATTTGAACATCACATAGGTATTTAAAAAAGCGATACACGCGAAAGTCAAATAAAAAAAAACACTTCCACGTTGCTCAGTAGTTACAGCTAGCAAAACAAAACGGAATAAAAAACCTTCCTGGAACTTTCAACGTATATGCAAACTAATTTCGCTTCACCATATTCAGGAAAAAATCCAGGAATTACAGAGCTGTGTTTTGAAGCACCATATTTAAAAAGAAAAAATGTTAAATAACTTTTAAATAAGTAACGGTAATTGACTTTGGTGTCCAGTATGGAACCCGAGTTCTTTATTATCAGCATTATTAGCTTAAGTATAATGTGTACGAACATTATACTTACTTAGACTGATGATGGGATGCAGGTCTCCTCTGAGAGGGAGTGAGTTCTAATCCACCTTCCGGGCCAAGTTCTGATTGGTAGATGTCAGTTGTCACACATTTTCGAATTGTTCGTTCTAAAGAAAGAAAGAAAGTAAGAAAAATATTAATTATGACTGGTACAATCTTAAAACTATACTAAATATAAAATATATTAAAGTAGACACAATTAAATATTAAAACAAGATATACATAAAAAAGTAACAAAAATTTGAAAGTCCCTTACGAGGCCAAAAGGCTCCCATCTCTGCATAGTGCTGCGATATTTAAATGTCGCAGCGCTGGTATTCTGATAGTACCTGGTGTGATGTCACGTGCAATATAGTAATTAACATACATATACGTAATATATTATAAAATAAAATAAATAAGTAAATCAGTTTCCTTACGGTGTTTCGCTTAAACGTTTCGCGAATAAAGTCTAGTTTTGCTATCATTGTAAGTAAATCTTAAAAGGATGACGATTAGAATTTTGAGTTCTCACACTAAAATTATAATAGCATATTAATAATATCCTATAATAGCCTTTAATAGCCTTCACTTGCCTGTACGGCGGGGGCATGGTATCACCTTCGAACAACCCGCTGCTCTGGTAGATCTGTTCACTTTTTCTTTACCTTACATTTTAGTTCTTTACTAGTAACGATACAATGATAGGAAAAATCGGTATTTTGTAGAACTAATGAAGGCATGTAACTTCTACGATACCAATCTTGGTAGGTATGTCACCACTGCTTTAAAACGTTACGAGCCACTAGATGCTCTCTAATATCGAAGTTATAGTAATCTATATATAAAATAATTGTAAAGAAAACCCTGTTCGATCCTTAAAGGTATTGTTAGGTGTCGTTAACTGATTCAAATGATACCTACAAAGCCGGGCTAAACTTAAAAAAAAATCCCCCTAAAAAAACAAATATTATTTCGCAAAACGAGGTAACTTAATGCATGTGCGGTACACAATCTATATGCGGGCGACGGGGGCAGGGCACGCGTCACGTGGTCAAATCGCTTATAATAATACCGTCAGAATGGTGTTATCACTTTTTTAAAAATTACCAAAGTTCGGGTAAGTTGGAATTAATTCGTGGGAAAAAAAGATTATTTCTAAATTCATTAGTATTGTTACTGTGATGATTACGTAAAATTTTATATTATATTTGGTCATGTGTTTACCTAACCTTTATTACCCTTATGGGTCGGACAGGGTTTTCTTTACATATTGTATAAGCCTATTGCGGTAATGGGTAGGTAGGTATAAAAGTGGTTTGTGAAAGATTCCGAGATGTTTGTAGCAGTACTGACGTGGAAAAGTAAAAGTGTGCTCTTTTAAAAGTAATAAATACATCTCCGGATAAGAAATAGTGATAAAAATGCAAAGGAGTTTTTCAAATATTTTGTCCTTCGTAATTTAACAAGGAATGGAGAATTTAAGTAGAAACACGATCCGGACAAAACGTTGCGCCTCGTCTTTTAAACCGCGTACATCAAAGGACTGGAACAATTCGTCTGCGGCGGTCTTTCCCTCTGACAACAACTTAAGTGTCTTCAAGACTAGAGTGAATAGGCTCTTAATACCCTAGAGCGCTGTACCATCAAAGATTGCATCACTGTTTACCATCAGGCGGGATCGCGGTCAAGCATTAGCTTATAATGTTAAAAAATACACCTAGTTCACATTTTCATAATAATTTAATTATCTTCAATTATGTTAATTTATTCTTTCATTTACTAATCACAACAATTACAAAATATGTTCGGTTCAAACATCTATAGTATTCGATTTCCAACATTTCCAACTCACTGAGCTCTACGTGAATGGAAATTAGTTATTTATTTAATTTAATAAAGGACTTGGTAACTAATTTCGCTTGATGTTAAAAGATATTGTACTAAAATCAACTTTCATGTTATTAGTAAAAATAAAAATGATCGTACACATTATATCGTATTATTGCCATTCTTATGGTGCTACTTAGAATTTAATTCACAGAAAACTCGTTTTTATCAAAACGGGTGATCTGTTAGGGCCACGTTTCGCCCGATTCGCCCATTTTAAGGTCGCCATTATTGTACTATCGAGACGACTTATCGCAGTGTGTTGGATAAATTTGAGTTCACTGGTGACGATACGAATCCACATGAGATCCAAGAGTGACATCCCGAAAAGATGGCGCCATGAGGCCTAGATCCAGTGCCTGGTGAAATATTTGACAGCAACATTACTAGGCTATCAGTATCAACAGAAAGCGCTATAAGTCGATGATTACCAACTTTTGGCCTTAATTGAATAATATGTAAATCAAAAGGACGGCGGTAGCGCCGTCGTGTGCGCCGCTGTGTGTGACGTAGGTGACAATACATTCCGAGCATATATGTACCCGTGTGTGAGGTAGGTCACACACAGCTTATTACAACACATGAGCATTCTGCACGAGCAATTTGAGGGTCATCTCATATGGAAGTAATGTGAACTGGCCACCGAGATCGTGAGATTTGACCCTGTTAAGCTTTTTCGTATGATGTTGGTCTTTGTGATTACTCCACAAACTACAGCACCGCTTAAATCAGAACCCATGCCATTGGTAAAATCCAGCCTGATTTGTGCGCTAGAGTCACGGAAAATTGTAAATTACGGATAGGCGCTATTTGAAGGATGTCATCATCTGGCTTCGATGGGAATTTCAAATGGATAAACAATTTCCATGATATCCCACACACGCTTTGTTTTGCTTAAATTTAAATCTAGGAAACGTTTATTAAGACTGAAAACGTTATAAGATAGACCTACATTAGGTTAACACCCGCTACATTTACACCCAAGACTTGTATCCCGAGCCGAACTATCTAGCAAGAAAATCAGAAGGAAATCAGAGACTACTTACTAATACTTTTTTTTTTCAAATAATTATAAACTAGTGCTTGACTGAAATCCCGCCTGATGGTAATCAGAGATGCAATCGTTGATAGTAAAGCGCGCTAGTTTATTAAGCCTATTCACTCAAAAAGAAACTGAGTGAATAGGAAGGAAGACGGCAGTTGAGCAAGGTGATGCAATGATAAACCCAACAACACGACTAACGATGTTGCGCCAGAGGGCAATCTCCCTCTGGCCTCGAGACCCTCCACGACTAAACTCCCGACACAAAACATTTGGCGTATCGTACCCGGCACACATCGCAACACAACTCCTCAGACCCGCCCTCCGTACGGCTTCACCAGACATCATGCCGGAACACGACGAATCACTTGGCGGCAAGATTTTGTCTCGTGGGTGGTAACTTCTGCCGGCAGCCGATATTAAGGCCTACCACCGCGGAAATACCATTCATTCTTAATATACTAAACAAAAAAGAATAAAATCTTATGCTCCGAAATACTACCGTTTCAAATAGAAAAGTCTTATGCATGTATGCATGCATGTCCATGAACGCAACATGCATTAAAGCAACTTCAGCACAGTCACCGATAACGCCTTGGAAGAGGCGACGTTTTGAGAAAACCAAATTAAAGTACATTCGTCCAAGAAACACGAAGGAGAAGAACACACATGTGCAAATACTCATCCTATTCCCCATTCAAGTAATTCACTTATCACTTAGGCCGCTTCATTGTAAAATTTTCCCTGCTTGAATATTTTTGTAGATATAAAGGTCGACGGGGTTCGTGGCACCGTGGTAAAAAATATTTTAAAGGAAAGATGTCGTTCGGTGAAAAGTTTATATTGAAGTAAGTGCTAAGGTAAACAAGGCTTTCAAATAAAAATAAAAATAGAATAGAACACAATGAAAATAATAAAACGTGCCAGTAGGCTCTAAGGCCTGGTTTACACAGCTGAGATTAGGCATAATCTACAACAGCCCCACATAATCGAAGCTGTGAAACAAAAAAAAATCTGCACAGAAAATTAAATTAAACCTAAACCAGCTACACATCTCTTGTGTGCTATAGGCCCCAGTGTTTTAGTGAGAACATCTGCAGGCATATCACAACTCTGAAGATATTCTAACTTAACAACATTAGAAGAGACCTTTTCTCGAATAAAATGATGTTTCGTATCTATGTGCTTCGTCCTGTTGTGGTGTACAGGATTGTGAACGAGATTTATGGCACTCTGACTATCTGAATACAGCTTAACTGGCGTAAGTTTACCTGTTATTTCATGGATAAAACGGCGTAAATAACAAGCTTCTTTAGTAGCGGACGCAAGCGCCATATATTCAGCCTCTGCAGAGGAGAGCGCTACCGTGGGTTGTTTTTTCGACTCCCATGACACAGGTGCTCCACCTTGTACAAAAACATAACCTGTGTATGACCTTCTGTCGATCGTACAGTTTGCCCAATCAGCATCACAGAATCCTTTTAAGAGTTCTCCATTTTTTCTATAAACCAATGAGTAGTTGAGAGTGCCTTTCAAGTATTGTAAAACTCTTTTTGCAGCATTCCAATGCTCTTTAGTATAACACGTATTAAATTGACTGAGATAGCTCGTCGTATACGCGATATCTGGTCGTGTGTTTACAGACAAATACATAAGAGAACCAATAAGAGTTTGGTATGGAAAATTCTCACTAACCTGATCATCACAACGCTTTTCCATCGATTTCTTTACAAGTGGAGTATTTACCGTCTTACACTCTATCATATTAAATTTTTGTAGTAGTGAACTTATGTATGACGATTGATTAATTTCTATAACATTTTCCTGTATATTAAAATTCAGGCCTAAATACTTTTTCAAAAAACCCAAATCTTTTAGTGAAAAATTACTCGACAAATCCTTTTTGACAATGTCAAATGTCATTTCAGAGTCAAAAAATACTAAAAAGTCATCGACAAAGACACTAAGAATAACGAGTTCCTTATCAAAAAGTTTAGTGTATACGCAAGGTTCAGAAGGAGTTGGAACAAAACCTATTTTTAAAAGTGTTTCATTTAACTTTTTATTCCAGGCACGCGGTGCCTGTTTTAGGCGGTAAAGGGATTTCTTTAATAGGCAAACCTTACTTTCGCCACCCTTTTCTATGAAACCAAAAGGTTGTTCCATATAAACTTCCTCTTCCAAGTTTCCATTTAGGAACGCGGTATCTACGTCCAAATGTTTTATTTTTAAACCAATTTCTGCAGCCAACGCAAATAAGGCACGTAGGGAAGAATGATGAATTACTGGCGCAAACGTTTCGTCGTAATCCACTCCTTTAACTTGCTTAAAACCTTTTGCGACCAGTCTAGCCTTGTATTTCAGTATATTTCCACTAGCGTCCTTTTTCAGTTTATAAACCCACTTGCATGGTATTACTTTCTTGTTTGGTCTGTCAACAAGATCCCAGGTCTTGAGCTTCATAAGAGAATTGTGCTCATCTTGCATAGCATTTTGCCATTTTTCGGCATCGTCAGCATGAACTGCTTCATAGTATGTCGTCGGCTCATCCAAATCATCAGACAATACATTATAAGTAAGAAAATCTGGTGGTTTCCTGTTTCGTGAGGGGTACCGACGCTCCTGAATAAATGGCTGCTCTTCCAAACTAGCTGGTTCTTCATCAAAACGCTGTGTGTTTATTGGTGAAGACGTTTCAGCTATAGGGTCGATACTCTCAACACAATCGTGAAATTCAATTTCATTTTCATCTCTTTCAGCATTTTCTTCAAAAAGTAAAACTGAGTCCGACTGTACCTCAGGTTCCATCTTAACTGAATCTGACTGTACTTCAGGTTCATTCTGCTTTCGTTTCAAAAATGTAAAGCAGTTTTCAAAAAAGGTTACATCCCTAGATTTTAGGATTCGCCGTGGGTTAGAAGGATCTCTAAAAATATAACTATTTGGATCTTCAGAATAACCCACAAAAATAGCTTCTTCAGCTTTCATGTCCAACTTTTTTCTATTACATGAAGGTATATGGACAAGGGCTCTGCATCCAAAAATTCTTAGATGACTAAGATCACATCTTCTGCCACACCATTTATCATAGGGTATATCCCCACTTAAGGCTCGATGAGGGGACCTATTTTTTAGGTATACAGCTACGCGAAATGCGTCTTCCCAGTAAGCCTTAGGTAGTGAGCTTTCAGCCAGCAGCGATCTCGCCTTCTCGGTTATAGATCGGTGGGTTCGCTCTGCAACTCCGTTTTGTTGAGGGCTGTAAGGCGTCGTTGTTTGATGCGCGATACCTTTTGATGAAAGATAATCAGCAAAAACTTTATTAACAAACTCTGTGCCGCCATCAGTCCTAATCCTTTTTATTTTAAAACTTAATTGATTTTCAACTAAAGTTTGAAAATGACAAAATTTATCTTTTACTTCGGTCTTTGAACTTAAGAAATACGCAAAAACTTTTCGGGTATAATCATCAACTAAAGTTAACATATATTTATTACCTTGAAAAGAGGTTGTAGACATAGGTCCACACAGATCACAGTGGATCAACTCTAAAGGTGAAGTTGCTCTATTAAAAGCTATCCTTTTAAAAGGTTTTCTTGCTTGTTTGCCTTCTACACAAGCGATGCAACTTGATTTATCTACTACGGAAAATTCTACCCCTACCTGGTGATTCTTCAACCGATTCATGCCTATTCGACAAAGGTGTCCAAGTCTCTTATGCCAGATTTGATACCTATCCTGACAGTCAGAGTGCTCATCTTTTGTTAAATAATTATCAGCCACAGTGTTGGAAACATTTGTAGAGCCATTAAGTACATACAATCCACCACAGGGCGAAGCATGAAGAAGCGAATCACCTGTAACACAAAAGGTATCATTTTTATAAAAGTTACATCCATTTTTATTAAAAACACATATAAAACCCTTATCTACAGCTTTTTGTACAGATAGCAAATTAGCATTTAAGTCTGGTACATAAGCAACATCAGAAATTGTATTTATTTTATTTTTAGGTGTCGAGATCGAAATATCTCCTAATCCTAAACATTTGATCTTTTCACCATTTGCGACAGTTACGGTTCCTCTATCAGTCAACTTTATATGTTGAAACCAATCACGCCTTGAAGACATATGTTTAGTTGCACCTGAGTCTACATACCAAACATCCTTGTTTTCAGATCCAGAAGTATTCAAAGCAGTAAATGAGGAGTCATTTGTACTCGTAACATTACCCTTTTCCTTCTTCTTTTTCAATGGACAGTCTGGTCTTTTATGTCCGGGTACATTACAGTCATAACATACTACTTCCTTCTTCTTTTTGGATTTAGGTTTCACTTTTGCTTGAAATACCGAATCCGTCGTTAATGTGTCGCTTTTAGACATTTCATTAAGGAGTCTCGTTTTTACCAGGTCAGTAGTTACATCAACATTACAATTTTCAAGCGCCATAATGAGGGGCTCATATTTTGGAGTGAGTCCACCTAAAAGTATAGCGGCAATCGACGTATCTTCTATCACCTTCCCAATATCTGCAAGATCCTGTGCAGTTGAAGTAACTGCATTTATGTACTGTTCAATGTCTGCATAATCTGCGAGACTTAAGCGGTACAACTTACGTTCAAGAGCTATTCTTCGTCCTATACCGTTATCCTCAAAAGCTTTCTGTAATGATTTCCACGCTTCCGATGCAGTCTTTGCACTTCTAACGTGAGTTATAGCTGCACCATCTACAGTTAGGCAAATCTTAGCAAGAGCTTTTGTATCGTACTTTACCCTTATAGCCTGAGGAGTTGTGTCACCTTCTGGGTATCCAGTAACGGCAAACCAGAGATCCTCGTGGAGTAGGTAGTTTCTCATTTTAAACTTCCACGTCGGATAACCCTCCTTGTTTCTTAAGCCAAAGGTTGGTAATGACGAAGAGCTTGACTTCGCCACAACATTACTATCACCAGTATCATGTGACATGTTTACGCACACCAAAAATACAAAAAACAATATTTTCCAAAAAAATACACTTTTGTATATATTTCACACACGGATTTTATACTCCACAATCTCGTGCTGATAACGTTTTGTAGATATAAAGGTCGACGGGGTTCGTGGCACCGTGGTAAAAAATATTTTAAAGGAAAGATGTCGTTCGGTGAAAAGTTTATATTGAAGTAAGTGCTAAGGTAAACAAGGCTTTCAAATAAAAATAAAAATAGAATAGAACACAATGAAAATAATAAAACGTGCCAGTAGGCTCTAAGGCCTGGTTTACACAGCTGAGATTAGGCATAATCTACAACAAATATGTTATTTCAAATTAGACCCACTTCCTAAAGAAAACCTTCAAAGCTTTGAACCTCATTAAATCCCCCAATTTCGAGGCTTCAATTTACCTAAAACAGAATTTTCGTTGTTGAGAAAAGATAGAAATGCTTGCATTATGCAAATAGGATTGGCATCTTGTTAGTAATTTAGATATTCGAGCCTTTATTGGTTACATCACGGACTTGAAATTGGTGATCTTTATAATAAATACGGGCACAATCTTCGTTACTTAGATCGTCATAATCTGCTTAGCATATTCCCTGCCTTCTATGTTGGGTTCAGTTTCCAGTCCAACCGGACGCAGCTAAATATTTTACATGAAGTAACTGCTCATCTGACCTCAACAACCCAGTTTTTTTTTACCACGGTTTCTTCTTTTATCAACCCGGAACTATGACCCACATGCGATACAAAACTACTGTTAAAGATCCGCGAGTGGCAGTCGGGACGGACCGTATTGAAGAAGTGTCATCCACAAACCCGCACTTGGCTCTCGTGAAGTATTAAAGCTAACTACATCTGCCTTATACCTTGATTATGCTTGTGTTAAAAAAAGAGTATTATGTCGAAAAGTTTTTGATACATACATATTTCAATTGTTTCCTTCACGAAATATTCTAAATATTAATACTATGATAATTGTCCAACTGGTACCTTAATTAAGAAACCATAATGTGAACATTAATTAGAACAAGCCAAGAGCTATATTAAAGACCGTCCTTAAATTCTAATACTGAAAATTATCCCATCCAACTGCTACCAAAACTAAGAAACCACAATACCCACATTAACTAAGGGCAAGCCAAGACTGTGATAAAGACCAGCCTTAAACAACTTCCTACACCATTTCATTTGTTTAAAGTTATTGGTACCGACAGTTCAGTAACCTATTAAGTTAGTATCGCAACGAAACGAGTCTATTATTAGAATTCATAGTTATTAGAAGTAATAACATTACGGATAACTCGATCGGGGGTCTATTGGGAGTTGGCAACAAAGAGTAATAAAGGCCCGTCTTGTTGTCTTGTTCTATAGCATTCAAAAGTCACATTATAATGGTATTCGGGTTGCTAACTCAATTAAAAAGTTAAGTCTACCTGACTGAACTTGACTAGCTAGGAAAATACATTAGGATGTAGCAGCTAATGGTATCGAATTTTCTGAAGTGCATGCTAATTCTGGAACTGTCTGAGTTTGGAGTTTACTTCACTAGGTTACTATTTCAGAATATTGATCGTAATTTTTGTTAGTGTCCTCATATTAAAACATAGTAAATAATTTGCTCACTGCAATAACTTTACATAACTCACTGGGATGAAATGCAAGTATCAATGTGAGTTTTCTAAGTTATATGTACTTTTTAAGTATATCTTCGACACCAATGACTGATTACAAGGTGAAGGAAAATATCTTGAGGAAATCTGGACTTTAAGTGTGAAATCGCCAACCCTCATTGAGCAAGCGTAGTGATTACGCTCAATCCTTCTCTGTATGAGAGAAGACCTGTGCTCAGCAATGGGACGATAAAAAGGTTCATGATGACGATGATGATGGCGTTGTGGTGGTGTGTTGCGGGTGGTGATGTGTAGTCATCATCATCATCATTTCAGCCGAAAGACGTCCACTGCTGGACATAGGCCTCCGCCAAGGTTCTCCACGACGACCGGTCCTGCGCCTCCCGCATCCAGCGGTTTCCCGCGACCTTCACCAGGTCGTCGGTCCACCTAGTCGGGGGCCTACCCACGCTACGTCTTCCGGTGCGTGGTCGCCACTCGAGAACCCGTCGGCCCCATCGGGCATCGGTCCTACGGGCAATGTGTCCAGCCCATTGCCACTTCAGTGTTGCAATTCTTCGGGCTATGTCGGTTACTCTCGTTCTTCTGCGGATCTCCTCATTCCTGATTCGATCGCGCAGTGAAACCCCAAGCATAGCCCTCTCCATTGCCCTTTGAGCGACTTTGAGCCTTCTTATAAGGCCCATTGTTAGCGACCACGTCTCAATTCCATAAGTCATCACTGGCAACACACACTGGTCGAAGACTTTTGTCTTGAGACACTGCGGTATTTCGGACGAGAAGATTCTACGTAGCTTCCCGAAAGCAGCCCAGCCGAGTTGGATTCGACGATTGACCTCTTTCTCGAAGTTGGACCTTCCTAACTGGATAGTTTGTCCCAGGTACACGTAGCTGTCAACAACTTCGAGAACAGAGTCTCCAATCTTTATAGGAGTCGGTACAACATGGGCATTAGACATGACTTTCGTCTTGCCCATGTTCATTTTAAGACCGACTCGCTTGGAGGCCCTACTGAGGTCTTCGAGCATTGTACTCAGGTCCTCCGCGGTCTCAGCCATGACTACGATATCATCAGCAAACCGAAGGTGTGTCATGTACTCGCCATTGATGTTGATGCCCAGTCCTTTCCAGTCCAGAACCTTGAAGACATCCTCCAATGCAGCGGTGAACAGTTTCGGAGAGATAACATCTCCCTGTCTGACGCCACGCTGCAGAGGTATTGGTTTCGAGGTCTGGTCCTGTATTCGGACTGACATGGTGGCGTTTTCGTACAAACCCTTCAGCGCTTCAATATATCGATAGTCTACTTGGCACCGCTGGAGAGACTGCAGTACAGCCCAGGTCTCGATCGAATCAAAGGCTTTTTCGTAGTCCACAAACGCCAAGCAAAGGGGTAGGTTATACTCCTCGGCCTTCTGTATAACCTGCCGCAGCGTATGTATGTGATCTACTGTGCTGTAGCCTTTTCGGAAACCGGCTTGTTCGGGCGGCTGGAAGTCGTCAAACCTGCAGGCGAGACGATTTGTGAGGACTCTTGAAAACAACTTATAGACATGACTCAGAAGTGAGATGGGTCTGTAGTTTTTCAAAAGGGTGTTGTCACCCTTTTTGAAAAAGAGTACCACCACACTTCTGTGCCATGCCTGTGGCGTTTTTCCCTTATCTATGACGGAATTAAATAACTTCTGAAGGGCCCTAAGGATCGGTTCACCACCCGCCTTCAGTAGCTCTGCCGTTATTCCGTCATCGCCTGGCGCCTTGTTGTTTTTAAGCTGTTTCAGAGCCAATCGAATCTCCTGCAGGCTGACGTCCGGGATATCTTCAGTGTAGTGTCGGGTTAATCTTGCTCTAGGGTCTTCAGCAAGATTTAATGCGGGTCTTGTCGTTGAAGTGTAGAGCTGTCCATAGAAATTCTCGACTTCCCTCAAAAGCTCGGGCCCGGACGTTAAGATCTTGCCGTCGTTAGTCTTCAGCTTGCTTAGCCGGCTATGCCCAATAGTCAGATCTCTAGCGAAAACTTTAGAGCCTCTGTTTCACTCTATAGCCTCCGTTATACGCTCGGTATTATACCGACGTAGGTCGCGCTTCAGAGACTTTGAGATCTGCTTATTGAGCTGCCGGTATCTGCAAACATCACTTGACGAACGCAAAATCATCTCACGTCTGTCCTCCATGAGCTCGAGAGTGTAGTCCGAGAGCTTTTTAGTTCTATTTGTACGGCGGGTCCTAAAATACTTAGTCCCGACCGTACGGACAGCTTCTACAAACCCGTCATTATATTCGTCCACGTCGCCATTTAGGCATTCGAAGCGATTTTGGAGCCCGAGCTGGAAACCCTCGGAGTCGTGGATCTGAATGGGTGCTGGCCGGAGCGTGGACTTCATCAGGCGAGATCTTTCGGACACTATGTTCAGATTCAATGTGCCTCTGACCATACGGTGATCGCTGCCGCATTTGAGCGAGTTGATCACTGAGACATCATTGAATATGTGCCTTTTTGTCGTCAAAATGAAGTCTATCTCATTCTTAGTGACCCCGTCGGGACTGATCCAAGTCCACTTTCGCTGTTCACGCTTTTTGAAGAAGGAGTTCATCATAAAGAGTCCCTCCTTCTCCATGAAGCCAGCTAGCATGTGGCCTCGGTGGTTCCGACGCCCAAATCCAAAATTTCCCAGTCCGAGCTCCTCACCACTCCGTTTACCAAGTTTAGCGTTGAAGTCCCCCATGATAACGCTGTAGTGAGTTTTAGAGCTATGTATGGCTTTAGAGATGTCCTCATACATAGTCTCTACTTCATCGTCGGAGTGTGTCGAGGTCGGGGCGTATACCTGAATGACCTTCAGCGAATACCGTTTGGTTTTTCTGAGTATCAGGAACGCCACCCTGGTCGACACACTCTCGATCTTCACTACATTGTCGACAAGGGACCTGTGGACGAGGAACCCGACACCACCTTGGGACTGATGGTCGCCCTCCCGGAAATAGAGCAAGTTACCGGATTTAAGGATTATCGAGTCCTCACCCTCTCTTCGGACTTCAGATAATCCCAGGACACCAGGTGATGTGTAGTGGTGTGTGGTATATGTCGTGCTATGTGGTGGTCTATAATATGTGATGTAGGGTTGGAGTGTGGTTTGTTGTGCTGTCACATGTCTTCGAAATATTTGGCCTCTAGGACTTTCCGGTCCCTCGCGCAAGAAGAGACCTGTCGAAATCGCGACGAAGGATCAATTGGGAGGAACCGGTACCCCGGAAAGGCAGATGACGAACGCTTGGTTTTTTAGCCGGCACGAGTCCGGCACTCGCCTCCGCGTATCCAAGCGGAAGATAGTCCACGAGGAGGAGGAGGAGGTCTGAGCAGTTGTATTGCGATGTGTGCCGGGTACGATGCGCCTAGTGTTGTTGTGTTGGGAGTGTGGTCGTGGAGGGTCTTCAGATCAATCTCCCTTTGGCGCAGCATCGTTGGTCGTGTTGTTGGGTTTAACATTGCATCACCTCGCTTAACTGCCGTCTTCCTTCCCATTCGCTCAGTTTTTCTGAGTGAATAGACTCTTAATAAATTAGTGCGCTTTACCATCAACATTGACAGCTCATTCTAAACTATCTTCATCTAACTGTGAAAGTGAGATTTTTATGGAATAGATTGTATTTACTTGAAGTAGATTTGTTCTTTGTTAGCAAAGGTATTTTGCAAATATTTGTTTATTAAGGGGTATATTTTTAAACAGCTGCAAAATATGTGAAGTTGTGCTTTAGGCGAGGCTTTGGCTCTAATTTTTACTTGGCCGTTTTACGTAATTTTTGTTACATTTGATGGAGAAAATTGGAGGCAAAATACGAAAACAGATATTAATCCCAGAAATTAATTAAGTTATTACTACTTTTAGTGTTTTGTTTTAAGTTTCAAGAGAAAGAGTTTTCATGAACTACGTTTATGATAAATTGGGTACCTATTAATCATTTTTGTATTGAAAAATAAAATTTTAATTTTAAAATTTAATAAAGTTTAATTTAAAATTTTATTTTAAATTTTACTAGTAGTAGGCCATAACACCGGCCGCCGGCAGAAGTTACCACCCACCAGACAAAGCCTTGCCGCCAAGCGATTTGACGTGTTCCGGCATGATGTCTGGTGAAGCCGTACGGAGGACGGGTCTGAGCAGTTGTGTTGCGATGTGTGCCGGTTACGATGCGCCAAATGTTGTTGTGTTGGGAGTTTGGTCGTGGAAGGTCTTCAGATCAATCTCCCTTTGGCGCTGCATCGTTGGTCGTCTTGTTGGGTTTAACATTGCATCACCTTTTTTTTTTTTTTTTTTTTTTTTTTTTTTTGACGCTGTGGGAATGCATTTACGCACCATACCCCGAAGGGCGTGTGTGGGACTCGCCCAGCTCTGTAGCCAGGAATACCCACTAAACCCAACAGCGGCACACCGACATCGCCTTAGTGGCGGGGTCATGGGAAATAGCATGCCTGCCTACCAATCCCCCGCCGGCGATTCCCGCCCGAAGGCAGGCCCACAGTGGGTCCTCCATAGGGAGGGGCCCGGCTGGTCACGTCTCCGTGTGCGAGAAGACGCAGCAGCAAGGGTTTTTGAAGTGAAACTTCTTTACGCACGCTTGACTTGGGGAGTAAGCTGGCGAACGCGTGACGTAAGCGTTACGAAAAGTGATCGGGCAAGGCGAACGGAAGTTAAGTGGGGGATATAAGCACAGAGGCGCCCGTGGCGCGAGCTTGGTACTACAAGGTCTACAACGAGTTTTTTTTTTTTTTTTCCAATAAAAATAGAAGATTATGCAAAAATATTAATTTACCAATGAAACCATGAAATAAATTTAAATATTTATAGAAAATTAATATATGTATATGTGTATACATGTATATATTGTACACACATATATACATACAGATGGAGCGAAACAAGTTTCACTTCAGTCGTGTGGTCATAAGCACACTCGTATTTTTTAGCGAGGTGTCCTTCCTCTTAGCCCCACTCGTTTGCCCGAAGGCAAACGGGGCCCCCAGCTCCTCTCAATGAGGAGACCGGGTTGCCCGACGGTGACCCGGACTTCGGGTCACGTCAGCCACCTGGAGTGGTGGCCGACCCGCCGCGCGTGACCGCCGAAGCGGTCCCCACTTCTGGTTTTGGTCCGCGCCGGTAAACCGGTAACCCCCATATCTGGGGGCCGTTCCCCTATCCGCCACCTGGGGACGCGTCCGATGGCAGGTCCAGAAACTGCACACGGAACATTGCATCACCTAGCTCAACTGCCGTCTTCCTTCCTGTTCGCTCAATCTGAGTGAATAGGTTCTTAATAAACTAGTGCGCTTTACCATCAACGATCGCATCACTGCTTACCACCAGGCGGGATTGCGGTCAAGCGCTAGTTTATAATTATTAAAAAAAAAAGAATTAAATAAATACAAATTAGTTGAAACTAAATATCTCCAAAATTGTAATGTACTTCCCTAAATATTTATGTGACATATGTCAAAGGCTAAGCAATATATCACAAGGAACACTGCAGGAAAGCCCATTTATAACATTAGTGATATGTAATACGAAAAGCCTTAATTTCACTAGAGCCACACATGATGTATCTTCGCGACGTGAATTCATTGCGTGCCAAGTCAGGAGTTGAATCATATTCCATATAGGGAAGTGCAGTATAGCAGCTAATCTAGTCTGTAGAAATCTGATTATTTAAATTTAGAAATGAGCTCTCATTCTACCTGGGTCCCTAGTCTGCTATTACAATAGTGTCATAATGGTCGATCAGTGATATCATAATGATCGTTTTTGACAAGTTTTTTAATCTACTAATAAAATGGCGTCATTATATCTTTCTAGTCAGTGGTCAATCACTGACACTTCACTCCATATTAATAAATGTTCGAAATGAGTAGTAATTTTAAGAAAATCATTGCTATTAACGGGTTTTATAGTATTGGCAATACGGCAATATCATTGTATTAGGTCCTTACATATGAAAGTGGCGTTTTGTATGGGAGGAATAAAAGTCGTTTATTTTTTTAATATAATATATTTATTTAATCCAAGTATGATCCATTGCTATTTATGCACTTCTGCTAACTCATAGGTAGTTCGTTTATACCTTTTCTAAAAAAAATTAGGACGGGAATCAATAAAATCTTTGAAGGCGGTTTGGACTGACTCATCGGAGTTGAATTTTTTCTCCTGCAAAAAGTTACCCAAATCTCTAAAAAAAATGGTGGTCTGTTGGAGCAAGGTCCGGGTAGTACGGTGGATGCCTTACACATTCCAATTGAAGCTCCTCTAATTTGGCAGCAGTCTGTTGTGCAGGGTGTGGTCTCGCGTTGTCTTGAAGTAGCAGTGACCTTGTGCGATTGACCAGTCTCGGTTGTTTAGCGGCTAGTTAATCCATCATTATGCAGAGCTGCAGCTGCAGTAATCGTCTGGCCAGATGTAAGGAAGCTGTAGTGCACTACACCGACACTAGTCCACCAAACGCTAACTAATAACTTTTTTCTAGTCAGTTTTCTCTTGGGGCAGAATTTGGACGGTTTACCGGGGTTCAGGAATTGCGATGTGCGTTTCCTAATGTTGTAGAGTATCCACTTTTCATCACAATTCACAGGTAGTGATTCAATTTAAAATCCGTTCATTATTGTGCCGATTTAGTAATGTAACGCAGCAGTCGATGCGCGTTTGTCGGTTTACTTCACTCAATTCATGGGGTCCTCACCTTTTGAGCTTTCTTATCTTTCCAATTTGTTTAAAGTGGATTAAAACAGTTTTATCACTAATACCACAGCCTGCAGCTGGACGTAGTTTGCGATGGATCCACTTCCTCAATAGTCTTCAATTCTTTATTGTTGACTTTGGTTTCCGGCCGTCCACGGGGATTGTTCTATAGGTTGAAATTTCCAGAACGAAAACGTTGGCCCCAAAAACACACTATGTTTTCTCTAGCTATACCACTGTCATATGATACACATCATTAATTCTTTGAGCCGTTTCTGCAGTTAAAATTTTCGGTTTTATAAACTCAATGACGCAGAGAAAACACCAAAAGAAAAAAAAAAAAACAAAAGAAATACGGTTTTCGAGACACAAATTGATGAGTAAATAGATGTATAAATTTGAATTTGGAATTCTAAACCAAAAAGGAAATATTTGAGATCAAAGTGGCCAGTACAACAAAACGCCAATTTCATATATAAGGACCGGAGAAGTCATTTTATGATTTCCCATCCCAACAAAAAAAAAGGACCTAATATTACCATTCCATTACGAGACGACTCACTGTATTAATCGATCATTATGAATTTAGCAGATTACCAACTTTTTAGCAAAATGACAAGATAATGATTATGGAATCGTGTTGGAATGACAAAATTATAAAAATAACAGATTAGGGCCCCTGGTACTAGAGGATTTACAATACTGATAGCCTGGTAAGACACTTCAAGCTTATTTTATGTAAACTAATATTGTTACGTATTCGCCAAAAATGTAAACAAATGAGTTTATGGCAAAATAACAGTTTGTAAACTTGAACACAAGCTGTAAACTGAACTATTTTTAGTTCAGTTTACGCTACAACTTAAACATCTTAATATTTTTTTAAAGTACTTTTTACTCTGAAATTATTTATTATTTAGGGAACCTGATATTTGTTTATTTTCGATTAAGATGATTTTTATAGGGTTTCGTACTCAAATTGTAACTAAGTATAACGGTACTAAATTAAAGTGAAAATAAAAAATTGCTTGTTTAATGGTGATTTTCGAAATATATTTATCACTACAATACTTTCATTAAAATAATGGATTGTCGAAAAAAAATTAAAAAATATTTTGGTACAGCTTGGGTTAATCCCAATTCCCAAGCTATCACACCCTGCACTATGCTATATTAATTACTAGAGAACACGTGTACAAGGAACGTATTAATTTCGGCGGTTTACTAGTTTCAGTGGTGATTTCATACGACAATAGTAACATAAATAAATGAGACAAAACAAAAAAGCAATGTTATTCCCTATTTGGTGCAACCGCTGGACTCACATTTGTTGATTGTCTTTTTTATCTGTTTCTCTTTTTTTTTCTTCTGTTTTTTTTTTTTGTTATAACTATTATTAGTCTACCACTACTGTCACTACATATACTGTATGTATTTATAAGGGTGTGTGTCAAATAACGGTTTCTTTTCTTTCTATTGTAATTGTTTGTGTATGTGAGTTTTAATGTTTGTAAACGCTCCCACGATGCAGGATTAATTCCCAGGGTGGGCCACGTTTTTTTTTTTAAAAAAAAGAAAGAAAGAAACATAACATAATATATTTAGACACACCAGTGTCTACAACCAATACATCACGCAGTGGAAACACCACAGGAAAGCCTGTTCATAACATTAGCGGTACATAACGAGAAGAACCTTCCTTTTGCAAGAGGCGTACATGATGTATCTCTGCGACGTGCAGAATGCATTGCGTGCCAAGAAAACGTTCTGGTCACTAGTTGAAGTATAAAGATAGGAAACTATGATGTTCACATTTCTGACTTACTTCACTACATAGTATAAAATGAAGTCGCTTTCTCTTTCCCTAAGTCTATTTGCAGTGAAACGCAGGCTGAATTCTACGAGATTTGAAAAGGTCTACAGAAAAGTCCGCGATGGTATATGTGTATCTCTTATGGATATCTCACAATAACATTTTTTTTGTCATTTACTTTAACGAAAAATACCTACTGGCTAATTTTCGAAGCGATTTTAACTAATACAGCAATTCTACTTACGCAATTTAATATTACATATATATGTAAATAATTGATTTAATATAGATCTAAATTTCCCATTGCAGTATATGATTTAAATAAATATTTTCGAAGATATTATAGATTTAAAAATATAGTTTAAAAACTAAAAAAACATCCTTTTAAAGAATATCTAACTAAAAAGTTAAAAACATTTTTAAAATTTTATTCATGACAATAGTATATAAACAATACTAGTATAAATGAGAAAAAAGCGTGAGGCGATTTGTGCCATATTTTTTGTATATTATTTTGTATCGCGAGAGTTTTAAACACTTAAAAAAATAAGTGAAGATCAAGGAAGCCGGCAGTTGAGCTAGGTGATGCAATGTTGGGTGTGGGGCCGTGGAAGAATTTAGACTCCCGCGGCCCCACGCGCGCTTGTGATAGAAGACACACCGGGGTGGTTTTAGTCAGTAAAAGTCTGACATACCCCGTCACCCACCCCAGGGCGGCGGGCATCCTATGAGGATTTCCACCCCGGCAAAAAAAAAAAAAAAAGGTGATGCAATGTTAGACCAAGCTGCGCCAAGAGGAGGTCCTGGTGGCGGACTGGCGGCAAAGGCTTCTGCGCCCTTCCGCCGGCCTCGCTGCCATCGAGGCGATGAGGACAGTTCTCGACGACTAGCTCGGGAGAAGCCACGGCTCCCCGTCGTTCAGAGTGACACAGGTACTGTCGCAGGGACATGCATAAGCATTTTCCACACCAGAACAAAAAAAAGGTGATGCAATGTTAAAACTAACAACAAGACCAACGATGTTGCGCCAGAGGGAGATTGATCTGGAGACGCTCTACGACCAAACCCCCGACACAATAACATTTGGCGCATCGTACGCGGTAAGACTTTGTCTGATGGGTGGTAACTTCTGCAGCCAATGTTATGGCCTACCACCGAGACACTCACCAACGATTATCCCTGTAAGCACTATGGAAGTGCACCCAAGGATAACCCCCGGTTGCTACTACTATATATGGAAAAACAAACAAATTAGACGCCGAGCGGTATTCCACGGCTATCAGGACAAACCCGGCAATACGGTCAAGGTGAGGAACAAGGCTTTTCCCGATAGATAGGGTACGTGGGGTCGCTACTGCCCAACAGCTCGCTCTATGCTGTCATGCTGTCGTGTTCTACGTCTCATGAAGGTTCAGAGAGTCCTCATAATATATCCCCGCAGTCTTTTCTCAAATCTATATATGTAAATCCTAAAATATTGTAAAGAGCGGCTTCCAGTGTAACTAGATCCAGCTGAGTACAAGTTTACACGAAGGGACCGTCTATTTGACCTCCACAACTTACTGGATTATTAGAAAACCTTGGTAAAACTGGTGATCCGTCTTTTGTACTTTTCCGGAACGTGTTCTCGGTGGTAGGTCATAACATAGGCTGCCGGCAGAAGTTACTACCCACTTCTCTTCGCGCCCCCGCGCCGTGTGGTGTGAAGTTAATACGCTCTGGTTATATTTACGAATATCGTGTTCCGATCAGTTCCGGCTGGTGTTTTTCTTTCTAGGATTGTTCAATTTGTGTCTAGTTTTGGTATCGTAAGTTTATTTTTAGTGTTTGTTTTGTAATTACTGTAAATCAATCAATCTCGGTGAGTACATTTATTTTCTTTTTTGTGAGGGTAACGTAATTTTTTTTTTTTTTCTTCTCTTCTCACTAGTTTTATTTTCTTTTAGTTAAGTTAGATTTGTTTTCTTGTTTATTAATTACTTATGTCGACTTACAATGATGACCCGCCTGATCGTGGTGGAGATATTTTTCGTAGAAATAACAAAACACTTAGGTCGCCGCCAACGCAGACGGCTAAGCGTCTATTTTGTGAAATGTCTCCGACCGACAAATTAGTAGATGATAGGTCGAAACGCTTACAAATAGCTCCTAATTCTCCAGAACAGTCCTCGCCTACATTAAATATGTCCAATAGTAACAGTGATAGTTATTACGATTTGGTTTCGGAGGCGTCTGTGTACCTGTCCAAAATAAACGAACTGGTTAACGATAACGGTTCTCGTATAAATGTCGCGAATAAATCATCTATTATGGATATGACTCAACGAGTTACAAGTATCGTGTCTTTGTTAGCTTTAAAATCTTCGTGTAACGAAACAAAGCTTGCTAATACCGAGCGCGAATTAGAAATAATCAAATTAAAATCCGGCGTTAAAACCGTTAATGAGGACAATAAAATGTCGTACGCAGATTCTTTGAAACTGCGGTTGCCTAAAGTGGCCCCGGCTATTGAATCTAGAGTGCCTCTGCCTTGTGTCGTCGCCTATCCGACCCAGGAGCGATCAGCTGACTATGCGTCATCGTCCGCCACTAAACAAGCTCTTATGAAAGCGATTAGACCGAGTGACGATGGGTTTCAAATAGTCGGTATTAAAAAAACCGCCAAATCGGGAGTTGTACTACGGGTGGCTAATCAAAACCAATTAAAAAGATTAGAATCGGTAGACGCTATAAAGGCTGCCGGTCTCCGCTTAGAAAAACCAAAGGGTCGCCGCCCCCGTCTATTAGTTAAGGACATTCCCGCCTCAATGGAAGACAAAAATTTTTTGCAAGCTATATACCGCCAAAACATTAAAAATGAGTTGCCAATAAAAGAAGACGATTTTATTAAATCCACAAAAATAGTCCGTAGGCGTTCTACCGATACCGGTCGGAAATGGATAGGCATAGAAATTGAACCTGCGGTACGTAAACATCTTGTGACTACCAAGGATAAATTATTTATTGACTGGGCCACTTGCCGTTTTGTTGATGATATCGAGGTAGTTCGTTGCGCGTATTGTCAACAATTCGGTCATGTTAAAAAGCATTGCGCTAATAAATCACCAACCTGCGCTGTCTGTTCCGAGGCTCACGAAACCAATGTTTGCCCGCATAAGGGCGATTCGAATTTTACCCCGGTTTGCGCGGCGTGTAAACGATTTAAAAAACCCTATGATCATAGATGCGGGTCGGACCAGTGCGGTACCTATAAATTAAAACTCGAACAACTTATCCTACATACTAATTACTAATTAAGATGGATAGGTTAAAAATAGGGCAATTAAACCTTCACAACGATAAGGTGGCGACATCAGAGTTAGATAAATTAATTATTGACTACAACTTAGACCTTGTACTCATTCAAGAACAATATCAAAACTCACGTTTACGTCACAGGGTAGTTCAACTGGATTGCAGGGCACGAGCCGGAATTTATGTTGCGCGGTCTTCTGACTTTACGGTAACGTCTTTACGTGACCTCATGACGCCACACTGTGCGGTTGCCGAAGTATCATCAGCTTCTTTTAAAGTATTCGTTGTAAGCTGTTACTTTCAATATTCAGATCCTGTTACTCCTCATATACATAATCTCCGTCATGTCTTGCGGTCACTCGCGGGCTGCAAAGTTATCGTTGGCGCGGATGTCAACGCGTCATCGTCTCTGTGGTATGGCAAGGTTCGGGCCACCGATACCGAACGACGCTGCGCTGTTGAGGATTTCATTGCTGAGATGAACCTATCGATTCATAATACCCCTGATGCACCACCTACTTTCTGCAGCCAAATGGGCGAATCTTGTATTGACGTCACACTTTCAAGTGCCGACGTACGTTTGGACAGGTGGCGTGTCCTACCGGACGCGTCTTGTAGTGATCATCGCCTGATCGTGTACGAATTTGTTCCTGGTTATATTCAGGGTCCGTCTCATATTCCCGGTAATTTCAGATATAGATGTAAAGGCGCGAACTGGGAATTTTTCGGCTCGCTTTTTGCGTGTCACGCCAAAGAATTCACTCGGGACGGGCTGTCAGCCGAAGAAAGTGCTGACATTATGTCAGAAACCTTTACCTACTGTGCTGACATTGCCATTGGTCGCGGATCTATGACCAATATTCGTAGATGTGACTGGTGGAGTGATTACTTAGTTGAGCAGCGTAAACGATATCGCAGAGCGCGTAGACAGTTAAATAAACTCAAGAGCCGAAAGATTACTGGAGATCTTCTTACGTTCGCTTTAAATGCTTTTAGAGTTGCCAAGTCACGCTACAAAGCATCGGTGGAAAAATCTAAGGGTAATTTGTTGCGAAAAATTGTTGATAAGCTTGACAGGGAGGGTCCGTGGTCTCCCTTATATCACGAATTTAAAGCTAACAGATCGGTCGACCTTGCATACGTTCAAAACATTAAAGTCAATGATAGGCATACCACAGGCATAGAGGAAACAACAGAAGTACTAATAAATACACTTATCCCTGATGATTCACCGGCTAACGATAGCGACTACCACCAACAGATTAGAGCGTGGGCTCCTGTGCCACCTGAATCACCAATGTCAGACGTACCATCTAATGACGAATTTATAAATATTGTTAGAAAACTACCGGTCAACAAATCATCAGGTGAAGATAAAATATCTAATAGGATGATTAAAGAAGCGTGTAAAACAGCGGGTGATGCCATCTTAACTGTATACAACCGATGCATTGCTGAAGGCGTTTTTCCTCGTAAATGGCGACGCGGTTTCTTACGAATAATACCAAAGTGTGGTGACAAACCACCGGATGATCCGAAGTCATATCGTCCTATCACTCTTCTACCATCTTTGGGTAAACTTCTTGAGCGCCTCATCGTTCCACGTTTACTACCGAACGGTCCAAAATTCCATAATAATCAATATGGCTTCACCATAGGTAAATCTACAATCGACGCGGCGCTTTCTGTCAGAAGAACCGTTAACCAATCTGAAAACAAGTACGTAATTGGGATCTTCCTGGATATTTCTGGGGCTTTTGATAACGCCTGGTGGCCTATGCTGTTGTTAAAATTAAAAACCCGCGGTTGCTATAGAAACATATATAATCTCGTTTACTCTTACTTTATAAACGGTTCCGCGGTACTTAAGCTCGGTCATTTTTCTAGTACTAAAACACTAACCATGGGATGTCCTCAGGGTTCAGTTGTCGGTCCTTATTTATGGAATTTGGGTTTTGATGACTTCCTCGCGATCCCGCTTCCTTGCGGCTGTTCACTTACTGGTTACGCGGACGATGGCCTACTGCTCATTCAGTCAAGTACCCGAGCTGGACTTGAGAACTTGGCCAATACTTGCCTAAATTTAATATCTCAGTGGGGTGATCGTAACCGCCTAGCATTTGCGCCACATAAAACCTATCAACTTCTACTAAAAGGTAATCTTAAATCATTGCCTACTATTAAATTTAACAACGTTCCCATTAAAAAACAGCAATCCGTATGCTACCTTGGTATGATCTTAGAAAGGAATTTTTCATTTATCGAACATATAAAAATAGTTGGTGAAAAAGCTAAAAAGAACTTTTATGCCCTAACCAGAATATCCAAAGCAACTTGGGGTCTATCATTCCTAACTTTAAAAACTATATATGGAGCTACCTACTTAGGATGTATGTGCTACGGTGCACCTGTTTGGGCCGATAGGGCCAGCATAGGAGCGGCACGACGTAAACTGCTTCAAAGCCAACGTTTGGCACTGATATTTTTATGCAAGGCGTATAGAACGGTCAGTACTGAAGCCTTACCGGTACTGGCAGGTGTACTTCCAGTCGACCTTGAGGTACAGCGACGTGCTTCAATGTACTACTCCGCGAGGGGGGAGGCCATGGACACTAATTTTGTTACACAACGCGACTTTAATAAAATCTCTAGATTATTTAAACCTCAGACTGAAGTCTGGGAGGACCTCTTATCCGAATGGCAAAGTAGGTGGGATAATTCCATCAAGGGCCGGCACCTCCATCTGTTCTTTCCATCCGTTGGCGATCGGCTGGCTAAGACATGGCTGGTGGTTGACCACTGCGTTGCCCAATTTCTCACAGGTCATGGCAACTTTAAAAGTAAACTGTATTCTTTTAAACTTGTTCCTTCCCCTTTGTGTCAGTGTTCTACATCGAACTGTGAATTTGAACAGTCCGCACATCACATCTTGTGGGAGTGTGTTCTTTGGCAGAATGAACGCAATATTATGTTGGATAGTGTACAAGTTACATCCGGAGTCGTTTATTATACGGACCTTGTAGAAACTAGAACCAATTTCCGTGCGTTCAGGCGCTTTTGCCATACCTATTATTGGAATCAATTGTAACAGCTAATTACCTACTTAGGACCCATTAACTTAATCAAATTTTATTCCGTGGTGTTTGGCAATCTGGGCTTCTCCCAGTTGCAATAATGTCCCTTTGTGCCGTTTGGCCTAGTTCTGTTCTGTCTCCTGCTTGTTATGGAGGGAAGTGGAAAAAATATCTTTTTTCTTACTCCTCCGCTATTCTTTTCTGATTAATTTCGTTGCGGGACCCAAGACAGTTGAATCGTTTCTCCGGGACTCGTCAAGCTTCATTGCTCGGCGTTTTTCTGGCGGTCGCCACTGTTGATTCTGGCTTTCAGGAGTTGCAGTGGTTGGGAAAAGTGTGGCGGGTTTGTCCCAATTAAAAAAAAAAAAAAAAGTTACTACCCACCAGACAAAGTTCCTTCCTATTCAGTAATTTTTTTGTAATGAAGATAATTAATTAAAAAAAATAATTAATGAAGTAGCGCGCTTTACCATGCACGATTGCATCACTGATTACCATCAGGAGGGATTGCGGTAAGCGAGCAGTTGTGTTGCAATGTGTGCAGGTTGTTGTGTCGGGAGTTTGGTCGTGGAGGGCCTCCAGATCAAACTTCCTCTCGCGCAGCATCGTTGGTCGTGTTGTTGGGTTTACATTGCATCTTCTCGCTCAACTGCCGTTTTCCTTCCTATTCAGTCAGTTTCTTTTAGTGAATAGGCTCTGAATAAACTAGCGTGTTTTACCATTAACGATTGTATCACTGCTTACCATCAGGCGGGATTGCCATCTGTAGGATATCTTGGTTCTAACACTTGAATAAAACGATTTATAGGCTTTTTATAACTGTGTATATTATCAGCCAGTTTAAAAATCACTAGGAAGGTTATACTTACGTCCGTCTATACAGAAGCGTAAACGACCAAGAGGAGACTGATGTTGTGGGTAGTAGGGGTTTAGTTATTTATTAAATCAGTACCCACAATATATCGATTATTACAAAATCGACTAAAGATTTATTTTTGTAAATAGATAAACAAAACACTATTTTATAATTATATATTTAAAAAAACCGTAAAGATTTGAAGCGTATTGAAGAAAACTCAACCCTCAGGTAAAACTTATCTAAATGTTTTTTTTTTTTGCAATCTTTGGCTACTGTCTGTCGTCTGGTTTTGATTTAACACTTTTCCATTTGTTTGCTTTTACTGGGTAATCGATTCGTAAGTAGATAGGCTATTTGTAATGCCGAATACACCGAGATAAATAGCTCGTTACGCATTGAGCATTTGAAGGCTTTTGTCATTAACAATTCAAGTAAGGGAAATATATTGGACAGAAAAATATAATTAAAGCTCTTTGGCGAGACACGCAAAAGAAGGCATTAAGTACTCGTATAAATGTCTAATTGTCTACCTACTTTTTTACGATTTGAGAAGTTATATCGAAGAAATCTTCTTTTTTTTTCATTGTCTGGACAATTGCATAACAGACTATGAGTAGCATTTTGATAGTTCAATAAAATTCATTGCATTTATTTATATGTTGCTGGGCAGACAAATTTTTCGAACATATGAAGTAATGGATTCCTTCATAATAATTTAAATTGTTTCAATCTATCTATGATTAATACGCCAAATCTTCACACGTGTAATTTATCAAGACCTGACCTCGTTTTTACACAACGACAACCTAAAGACTGGTGAGTGGCATCATCTAGACGGTTCTAGGACAAAACATAAATATTTAGACAAAACATATTACGAAAGTTCTGCCGTAGCAATATCAATCATTCAGTAGTATCAAGCGCCGAAATAAACCTCCTCCGTCAAGCGTTCTGAGCTTTCGTTGGACATGAAAACATGATGTATCGTAGCGACGTGAATGCTTCGCGTGCCAAGCTACCATTTCAGTTATACTTACCGCTTTAACTAACACCATGTTACTGCATCATTTCATTTTAGTGCAGTCTTTCTTGGATATTAGTTTTCCTTTGTTTTACCGACGTGTTCGATGTTCACAGTAGAGTTCTTTTTATGTAGCTTTGTTTTTTTTTCGGCTGTAATGTATGTTATGTGTACAAATAAGTTTCCGCCGATTAACAAATGATGTCCTCACTAAGAGGTTTCGTTAAAATTGTCAGATGTAAAATGTGATATCGTAAGTTCGGTCAAACCGTAATCTGGTAATAACATACATACATTTAGAGTGTCATTGATACTATGTGCCAGTATCATATATTTCTTTTTGTGCAAAAATGTCAAGTTTTGTGCCGAATAAGCGGCGTTTTGCAGGAACTTTTGTTACTTATTTAACTTGAAGAAATCTGAAGCTGAAGCTTATCGATTCCTTGTAGAAGCTTATGGTGAAGCTGCTTTAAGAGAGAGAATTTGTCGTGAGGGGTTTCAAAAGTTTAGAAACTGTGAAGACTAAGAACGTAGTGGAATATTGAAATCGTACGAAGACTCGAAATTGAAAGCATCATTGGAGGAAGATAGAAGGAACAGCAAAATCGCGCCCATTACTATTCCAGATATGACAAAATTATTTTAAAAAGGAGACCTAGTGGTCTCTTTTTTATTTCTTACTCATGAAAAGATATATTGAATAATTCGTGTAATTTTAACGTGTAATTTCAATTCTGTTTTCAACTTAAAATAATACGTACCTATAACTTACCTTACCGTACCTTCAACTAAAAATAGTACGTACGCATTTCAGATACTAAACAAGATGAGTAATTTTAATTAGTAGCCGAAGAATTTCATTCAACATAACATTTCATAGGATTTATATGTCTATTAGAAAATGTTTTTACTAATTATGTTTTAATATTCTAACTTTAGTTCTAAAATAACGGTCTATTTTACTAGTGTAACTTTACTCGGTCTGAGTCGGCACCTAAGGACGATGCTCAGCAAAGCCCGAGCTCACACTATGCTATTTAATTAAACTATCTCTCTACATACTGCACCTGGTGTTTGACATTAACGGATAGTTAGTGAGGTCTGCTATTATCTTGGTAAGTTAAACGTTCAGTTGAAACGATGTTTCTGTATGGGAGAGTAGGCTGTTTATTATGTAGGTACTTACATAATATAGGTTTGTGTTCGAGTTTTATTAAAGTTTGATATAAATATCAGATTAGTTTTATTCCCTCGGTGGTAGGCCATAAGTTACCACCCACCAGATAAAGTCTTGCCGCCAAGCGACTCGTCGTGTTCCGGCATGATGTCTGGTGAAGCTGTACGGAGGACGGGTCTGAGTAGTTGTGTTGCTATGTGGCGGGTACGCGCAAAATGTTGTTGTGCCGGGAGTTTGGTCGTGGAGGGTCTCCAGATCAATTTCCATCTGGCGTAGTATCGTTAGTCTTGTTGTTAGAGGTGATGCAATGTTAAACACATTGCATCACCTCGCTCAACTGCCGTCTTCTTTCCTATTCACGCAGTGTTTTTGAGTGAATAGGATCTTAATAAACTAGCGCGCTTTACAATCAACGATTGTATCATTGCTTACCATCAGGCGGGATTGCGGTCAAGCTCGAGTTTATAATTATAAAAAAAAATGTCTGCGATTAAAAAAAAATACGTACAGCAGGTAGATTCTATAATCAACTCACCCTGAACTTAGGTAAAGCGAGTGTGGAGTGAGTTGTGTTCCAATTAATGTTACAGATTGACACTTTTGACAGCTCATTCTAAACTATCTTCATCTAACTGTGAAAGTGAGATTTTTATGAAATAGATTGTATTTACTTGAAGTAGATTTGTTCTTTGTTAGCAAAGATATTTTGCAAATATTTGTTTATTAAGGGGTATATTTTTAAACAGCTGCAAAATATGTGAAGTTGTGCTTTAGGCGAGGCTTTGGCTCTTATTTTTGCTTGGCCATTTTACGTAATTTTTGTTACATTCGATGGAAGAAAATTGGAGGCAAAATACGAAAACAGATAATAATCTCAGAAATTAATTAAGTTATTACTACTTTTAGTGCCTTGTTTTAAGTTTCAAGAGAAAGAGTTTTCATAAACTACGTTTATGATAAATTGGGTATTATTGTACATGTATGTTTTCATTTTTGTATTGAAAAATAAAATTTTAATTTTAAAATTTAATAAAATTTAATTTTAAAATTTAATAAAATTTAATTTTAAAATTTAATAAAATTTAATTTTAAAATTTAATAAAATTTAATTTAACATTTTTATTTTAAATTTTACTAGTGGTAGGCCATAACACCGGCCGCCGGCAGAAGTTACCACCCACCAGACAAAGCCTTGCCGCCAAGCGATTTGACGTGTTCCGGCATGATGTCTGGTGAAGCCGTACGGAGGACGGGTCTGAGCAGTTGTGTTGCGATGTGTGCCGGTTACGATGCGCCAAATGTTGTTGTGTTGGGAGTTTGGTCGTGGAGGGTCTTCAGATCAATCTCCCTTTGGCGCTGCATCGTTGGTCGTGTTGTTGGGTTTAACATTGCATCACCTCGCTCAACTGCCGTCTTCCTTCCTATTCGCTCAATCTGAGTGAATAGGTTCTTAATAAACTAGTGCGCTTTACCATCAACTATCGCATCACTGCTTACCATCAGGCGGGATTGCGGTCAAGTGCTAGTTTATAATTATTAAAAAAAGAAAAAGAAAAGATAATGCCAAGATTTTGAGCACTATTTAGTGCAAGTTTTTAATATTGATATTTTTATTTTAGACATTGTATTATTAGAGCAAGTTATTACATAGTGTTATACAAGTTCGAATTTTGCTTTTTATTTTTTTTAACTTAGAATCACAAGTTTTTAAAATTCTTTTACTAAATTTAATAATAAGTCGATTGTCGGAAGTATGTTTATGGACATATACAATATGTAAAGAAAACCCTGTCCGACCCGTGAAGGTATTGTTAGGTATCAATAACTGATTCTACCTGCCTGCTTTCTACCTGGTTAAACTAAAAAAAAACCCTTAAAATTAAATAAAATAAATAGGTAATTTTATGGCAACACAGGTACAGGTCTTGACCTCAGTTGACCTCATGCATGTAGGTATAGGTAGTATATCCATGTTTATCGACTCTCGAAAGAAACAATGATACTTAGGCTGCTCGTGAAAAGAACTTTTTTTAAATAGGAAGGTCGTCTGACTCTCCGAATGTATCATTTCATTTGATGAACACAATGGCTGTGGCGGAGATGTTGTTCCATATTTCGTTCACTAAGAACGATACACACCTGGCACCGTCGCATGAGATTAGCACGGTGTTTCACAAAGTTAGTCCACCCCTACCAATCCACTGCTCGTCGAACTGATAATGGAGGTACTCACGTACAGGCCGGCAAAAATATGGTGGGGCACCGTCATGTCATCACATGGACCAATAAGCAGCCACATCCGAATCGTCCAACACCTGATCACATCACAACACAACTAATTGCAGTTACTACCTTCCATCAGTATGTTACATTACGTTAGAAAACGACTTGATCACACAATACACGAATAGTCTACATGGAACCAATGTTTACGCGCAACTGATAATTTAAATAGGTATCTACGCGGCTAGCCTCGCGGCATGCTTTGAGTAAATAGAGATGTGTAAGTAATCAAAATATTGATTTTTCAATCGATACCGATTTAGTATTGAACAACATATAAAAAAATAAAAAATAACATCGCATGGAATTGTTTAGAACTTTTACAAATTCAAATTAGTTATGTACACTGCTATAAATGAAAATCATGCCAAAGTTTTAATTTCAGTTTCTGTCTCAATATCGATGATATTGACTGTTAAAATATTTGTAAAACTTTACTAAAATTGTGTTTCATAAGGCCTTCTCGTCTCTGTTTACTAATACTTGTGTTATAATAATATTATTAGTAATTAATCGATAAACAAACAAAAGTACTTTTACCATTGGGTAATCTGTGTTTTTACAACAAATCATTATTCAACCAGATACAAGTTTCGATTAATAGCGATACAAAAAAACGTTATTACGCAAAAAATAGTACATCTCTTATTATTTCTTTTACGTCGCCGACAATGCTCACGCACCACGCCGCCAAAGAAATAAAAAATCTAACAAAAGAATGGAAGGAAAGCCGACAATTACCGCCTAAAATGTTATTGTAATTATTTTTTAAAATACCAAATTTTGAGGAAGTTAGCGTAAATTCGCGAAAAAAAAAAATAGTATTGTTACTATGATGATTATGCAAAATTTCATATTTTATTTGGTCATGTGATTGCCTAACCTTTATTATCCTTATGGGTCGGACAGGGTTTTCTTTACATATTGTATAGCATATATTATACTGTTTATGTACATACCCATAACAATAAAAATGTTTATTAAACAAAAATTGGTACAAAAAAATGTGAAGTCCTTGACTCCTGAGCTAGGTGATATACCTGCGTTACAAGAGCCAGTGCCGTTTCCCAATAAGAGATTATACAGAATCCTATGCAAAAAGATTCGATATTAAATGAATTTGGTAAAAAGAGAGACTAAATTAAAAGAGCTTAAAAGAAGCCTGTATTGAGTATTTGGCAGTGTGTGTTTATGTGCGTGTCTGTGTGTGAGTATGCGCGCGCGTGTGTGTGTTCGTGTTTGTGTGTGTATGCGTGTGTGTGCAGCAGTTATTTACCAGAAGGGTTTATTATAATCTTCGAAATAGATATGATAACTTTGTAACATAGATAAAAACATAACAGAATAAAATATAATATTAGGTCTTTTAATTCATTGTTAGCAACAGAAACACAAATGAAAATTTACTCCCTTCTATACTAATAACCATTGTCTTTATAGCAGAACAGAAACTAGTATGCAGAAAATAGCACTCATTATCTGCCGACAGAAGTTTCATAAAGCAGAGAATTATTCACACCGACTTCAATAATGGAAGCCAATATTGTGTTCCTAATAAAATATAAAAAATACACACAAATATACATGATTTTGTGGAAACCACCTTTAAACGGATATTAAAAATGTCGGTAAAATTGTTATCAAATTCTCAATATGTCTGCGCAAAGCTGGAAGATTTACTATGAAATATATTATGAAAAATGTTACATTTAACGTTCTTTTGTGCCCGAATAGGAATCTTTGAACGCAATCATGATAAAAAACGGCGATACAAAATGTTTTAATGCTGTTTCGAGTTATTTTTGCTTTGTTATAAAAATCTGATTTGCGATGAAAAATATACATTATATAGGGCATATTGTTTGGGAGGATCTGAACGAAAATCTTGATGTATTGTGCTGCAGATGTATCGCGTTCAAACTCGTCGGCCAATTTCAGTGATTTACTAGTGAAACTCCACTTTTAATTTTGTGACTGTGCACGCATATGTATGCAGAGGCAGAAATCAGAAGTCATTTATTCAAAATAGTCTGAATATCAGCACTTTTTGAGTACAAAAATTATAAAAGACAATTTCGCAAATCTCACACACTTCAGCACTTCCTAGTGCTTTCTCTGGGTAGAAGAAGTGTAATGTGCATTCTGCTTCAGATTTCTGTCCGGTGCTATAATATCTCCGTTGAGATTGGCCACAGTGAGGACTTGTGATATAGTTCAAGACTAGGATCTTGTACCTTTGAATGGAAAAAGACTGGCCATAGCCAACCCAGAGACGCCCGTTAGATGCTCTTAATGAAATGAACTACGAAACGACGAGTATTCGGGTAGGCACTATGAAAGGATATATCAATCTTGGTGTGGAAATATTACAGGATATGGAAACTAAAATGGATGGCTAAAATTGACACTTTACCAAGGACACAAAAATCAATAAAAAAAAAAACGAGTGTGCTTATGACCACACGACTGAAGTGAAACTTCTTTCGCACCATCTGTATGTATATATATACAGGGGCGTGCACAGAGATTTTGTTGAGGGTAGGCATACATACACTACCCTAATATCTGTGCTTATACAATATGTAAAGAAAACCCTGTCCGATCCGTGAACGTATTGTTAGGTATCGATAACTGATTCTACTAATGGATACAAATCCGGGCTAAACTTAAAAAAAATACCCCTAAAAAAATTAATATTATTTCGCATAAAGAGTTAACGTAATACATGTGCGGTATGCAACCCTGACGCGGGCGGCGGGAGGCAGGGCACGCGGCATGTTGGCGCATCGCTTATAATAATACCGTCAAAATAGTGTTGTCACTTTTTACAAATTACCGAATTTCGGGAAAGTTGGAATTAATTCGCGGGAAAAAAAGATTATTTCAAAATACATTAATATTGTTACTATGATGATTACGTAAAATTTTATATTATATTTGGTCAAGTGTTTACCTAACCTAACCTTTATTATCCTTATGGGTCGGACAGGCTTTTCTTTACATATTGTATATGGTAAAACTTAAAAAAAACGTAACGTAGACTTAGTTTAGCATAGTCGCGTACTTTTTCGCATGTCAACATTGAATTGATGTTTTCCGTGAAGCGACTGCCGTCTGACCTCCACGACCCGAAGGCGATATCGAAGCATTGCAGTTAAACCACTTGCTGCCACTACATGTTCGTATAGCAACCGGGACCAACGGCTTAACGTGCTTTCCGAGGCAAGACTAGACCAGTGCAAATATTCATATTCATGCATACAAATATTTGCACTGCGCGAGGATCGAACCCGCGCCTCCTCGCGCAGCGGCCGCGTTAGCTACCGCTACGCCACGGAGGCTGTCAAAATACAATGAAATGTTATTACTAACTCAACTGTAAATAAGTAATAATTTATTTCTCAAAAAAACTAAAAAAAATATTTTACTATCTATAAATTAAAACAAACGCGCCTATTCTTTAAATAACTCTGTAAAAATTAAATATACCTATATAAGATAGTTTTAAAATCGCTAAAAATTCTTTTTCAATGGAAATATAGACAAATCTATGAGTCTACTTTCGCCCTGTGTGTTTCATAAATATGCGTGATGGAATCATAACTATTAAATGTTGCCAATTTGTAAACATCAGGAAAATTATTACAATATAAAGTATAGTATTGAAATTCAAAAGCAAGTAGGTTAAAAAACTTATGGTCTTTTAAGTTTTTATAACTACGAACTGTCAATGTCGCGTTTTAAAATAATATACCTACACGAGAAACAAAACAATTTATTTGTACACACTACACAGCCTGCTACTACATATAATTAACATAATACTTTTTATTAAGACAACCTTTCTTTTGAGTTCAAACCAAAAACTCTAAAATAAATGAATAATCAATTCCGCTTAAAACAATCAATATAGGTACATATTATTAACCAAATACACCAATAACGAAACAACATAAGCTGATAAAATAAAAAGGTATTTGAACGAACAACAATCATGCTATATTTGTGAACTTCTTAAATTCGCCGCATTATTAGAAGCTGTGCTTGTTCGGCCTAAAAATTTGAATGAAATTACACGCCCACGTACGCAAAGATTATGCACACAAGCAAATAATTTTATTCACAGACGCGTATGGAAGAGGCACATTAGTAACTGCTTATGTCGCTACGCGAAGTGGCGCGAGCGTCGTGACGAAGTTGAGTTGCGCGGACAGCATTGTAATGTGTGTTAGTAGTTTGCATTAGCCCCAATAGATGGCAGTGTTATCAACAGTCTTTCAGTTTTAAGTTTGTAGTATATAAATTATTTTAATGTAATTATTATATATTTTTTTAGAAAATTATTAGGGTATGCAATGCTTATCTGCTTCTAAGGAGCGCACGCGCCTGCTCGAAAGCAATTTGTACTTTGTGTCCAATTATCGTATTGTGACGATATCTTCAAACTTCTATACTTTCAATTATATCAGAAATGTTCAGCAAAAATATATAAAACAATATAAAGGCCAGAACAGAACGAAATTTATAAATTATTTGTGCTCTTAGGTAATCAATTGTTAACAAATCTTAAAAAGATCCAAAAAATATATATTGCCTTCGGCGAGATGCGAACTCACAACTTCATACTCGACTCAATTGTTAACAAATCTTAAAAAGATCCAAAAAATATACATTATCTTCGGCGAGATGCGAACCCACAACTTTATACACGGCATGTCATGCAATATTTACATGTGCCAACTGCTTCGTTGTAATACAGACGAAATAGGACTATACTTTGCTTTCCGTTCGCCTTGCCCGATCATTTTTGTAATATTTTTCGTAACGCTTTCGCGAGTTTACTCCCCAAGTCAAGCGTGCCTAAAGAAGTTTCACTTCAAAAATATTGCTTTGTTTTTCTCATTTTCTTTGAAGTGAGAGACAAACTATTATTTCACAAGAAATCACTGTTCTCAATATTAAATGCTCAAATAAATCACATCAAACATAATAAGATCAAAATAATGAACTTGAGGAAAAACGCAAATAAAATATATATTTTTCGTCAATTTCCTGTTGTAGGTACTTCAATTTTCTTTAGAATTTGCGCGTAACTTGTATTCATATATATTACCTATTAACATTGGTAAGTAATATTATTATAAATAAGGTTTAGTTCACGTCTATTTTTGTACATGTAAATCCTGAAATATTATAAAATGAAAGTTTTTATGAATTGATGGACATTTGTGACTCATTCACGCAAAAACTACCGAACGGATTTGCAGAAAATTTGGCACAAAGATGGCTTATAATCAGGATTAACATTTATGATACTTTTTATCTTGATATCCATACAGAATCCAAATTTATGCGGGTGAAACCCCGGGGCGCAGCTCCTATCATTATAAATTAAAGTCGTCTTTTGTGTAACGGTGTTCTTCTAACCCTTTAAAACGATTAAAACCAAATGTTTACTTAATCATTATCATCTCAGCGTTAATATCAGTCGCATTCGATGCTTTTTCAGCTTTTTGAGTCTGGTTCGATATTTAAAAAGTTTAATGCGTGTGTTTCATCTATATAGTCGTAAAAATCAAATCACGCGAAACAGGGGTCGCTCGTTTTCTATATAAAACAGAGTCCTGTCGCTGCAGCGGACAAAACAAATGCATTGCATAAAATGAAATGAACGTGCCAGAATCCAAGCTGTTTGCAGTTAACAGTTACTCAGGAAATCGTTCCTGCGTTCTCCTAAACGCAGGGACGTGAGCAACTGATGCCACCTCGCAGAATTTATTGGGATTGATCGTTTGTTGGGTTATCGTCTTTTACAGGCGAAACAAACAGGGTGGCAAGTTCCTGATTTTCTGTAAAAAATGGCAGACCTTCCAACCTATGCCTGGTTAGGTGCTGCCTAATAATCGATGATCAAAATTCCGTGGAATATGAGTAAGTAAGTAAGTTTATTAATCGGATTACTGTGTAAAATACAATAGTGTAGTTTGTATGTAGCGGTAAAGTCTACACACTAAGTCACCGATGTGCCAACTGTTAGCATGATATTAGCTCAAGATTTTGGAATCCTTTTTGGGTGCGAAATCCTCAAATACCTTCTCCCGCTCAGGGCAAGGGGAAGGGCGTGACAGACTTTTACTAACTAAAATCAACCCGAGTTTTTTCTTTAACCTTTATGCCAGGGGCCACGGTGTGTCTTTCGGATAACCCGCCACTAGATTATATCTCTGTCTCTAAATTCAAGTTTAGAAGTCAGATTCGACAGAAAGGAGAAATTTTGTATTAAAAGCAGTTGTAAAAATGTTGTCACAAAGAATGGTTTGAATATACACTATGTAAGAAAAACCCTGTTGTTCCTTTCAGGGACATATAATTTTACCTGCAAGCACATCATTAATGAAGTCATAATTAGAATACAGTAATCATTGTGTAGTCGTGGGGTCACAATCAATTACCTATTAAAACCGACAAATTCGTTTTTTTTTTAGAATATCTGATTTTATAAGTTAAATAAATTGGCGGGAACGTCGTATAACTGTTTTTATAGAGTCTTTTTTTAAACACAGTGAGAATGAAGGCAGAATAAATTATATTTGATTTATTTTTGTGAAACTTTTACTACAGGATCCCAAGAGGTACTGCATTCTATTTATTTCATATTTACAACAGATTAGACTTCTCAATGATCTTTTATAATTTACTCCTGACACTATTTGTCAAATACACGCAGTCACGGTCCTTTCCATGGTTGCCTAAAAGAGATCGCAGATATTATAGATAGCTAGAGCCGAGAGTGATAAGGCCGTTCGTAAGTTTTGAAGTGATAATACTTTTTGGTATGTATTTGCTGATGTACGACAGAGTATATACATATAAGTATATTATTTATTCCAACGCTTTATCCATCTAATTAGTTTCACAGATATGACGGTGTAAAATGATGGACAAGAGTGATAAGTTTCAGCTCGCTGACTGCTGAAAAAATGACTACCGTGATGAAATTAGAGCAGCTAGAGTACAGTCCTCATGTATCCGACAAATCAAGATTATCCATGTACTGTTGAGTCACAAAGATGTTAGTTAAGGTATGATGATTGCTATCACTTTGAAACAACTCCCAGTAAATTTAACTTTATGAATGTTCAGATGAGCTTAGTGTCACATGAATAATTGAATCTTAGGGATAATCCCAGTAAATTGAACTTCATGAATGTTCAAAGGAGCTAATTGACATTAGGTCTATTTCGGTCTTTTGTTTAGGTATTTATCCATGAAGGAAACATGCGGCCATCGCTCCATATTATGCTGCGATCCTATGCAAAACAGAGCCCCAGCGTTTTAAGTTACAGCCGAACCACTCTGTACACTTATGCCCTTGAAGTATTAAAAGTATATAATATACAAGTATTTATACAACGTCAACGTTGCTCTCCTGGCCAGGCCCCCGCCCTGCTGTGCGCACGCGCTTAGTACTACGAGTACTATGATCGACCGTGAACCGTGTTATGCGCTCCGTAACCACACTGCAACAATTTCTAAATGTATTTGGGAAAAAATATAACATGGTGTAAAAATGATTGAAATCGATTTAGTTACTTATTCTGAACAAACTATATTCAGGTTTCGTATACAGAAAAAATAAACGTTATACAATATGTAAAGAAACCTTGTCCGATCAGTGAAGGTATTGTTAGGTATCGATAACTGATTCTACTAATGGATACAGAGTCGGGCTAAACTTAAAAAAAAAATTATCCCCCTAAAAAAATAAATATTATTTCGCAAAAAGAGATAAATTAATACATGTGCGGTAAGAAACCCTTCCGCGGGCGACGGGGGGCAGGGCACGTGGCACGTGGATCGCATCGCTATTCGCTCATAACAATACCGGTGTTGTCACTTTAAAAAAAAAATACCAAATTTCCGGGAACTTGGAATTAATTCGCGGGAAAAAAAGATTATTTCAAAATTCTTTAGTATTGTTACTATGATGATTATTACGTAAAATTTCATATTATATTTGGTCATGTGTTTACCTAACCTTTATTACCCTTATGGGTCGGACGGGGTTTTCTTTACATATTGTATAAGTACGACAGTGATTAAATATATGGACGAACTTGTACTGTAGTCCAATCAGTTTAACAATTACTTTTACTGCCCTCACTTTGATTTCATACACTATTTTCCAGTCGACATCACTCAACGTTCGGCTCATTGGCTACGAGTCGACCGAAACAATTGAAAATGCTCACGCGTCTGACTCGAGTGCTCTCGAGATTCTGCTACAGTTGGTGAAGCTCAAAGCTGATACTCAGCAAACCTTATGTTGTGTTTGCCGATTAGCAAAGCTACTACAATCTGTCAAATGAGTGGTCAAAAATGAGGTTTTATTGCAAAGAACTGTGAATACTTTTCTCGGTGGTAGGCCACAACATCGGCCGCCGGCGTAGTTACCACCCACCAGACAAAGTCATGCCGCCAAGCGATTCGTCGTGTTCCGGCATGATGTCTGGTGAAGCCGTATGGAGGACGGGTCTGAGCGGTTGTGTTGCGATGTGTGCCGGGCTCGATGCGACAAATGTTGTTGTGTCGGGAGCTTGGTCCTGGAGGGTAGCGGGATCCGACGCACGGTGCTCCGCTGGCCGACCGCAGGTAGTTGGGGGCCCAAGTAGTGTGCCAGCCACACACGAAAGGCTGCCCCGCCAACTGCGAAAAATCCCAGGGTGGCCCCATCGTGCCGGTTGGCGACCGGACGAGAGGACCCGATGGCGATCCCTGGGGGGGTTCGGGCGTCCCCGCAGTCTCCAGATCAATCTCCCACTGGCGCAGCATCGTTGGTAGTGTTGTTGGGTTTATCATTGCATCACCTCGCTCAACTGCCGTCTTCCTTCCTATTCACTCAGTATATTAAAATGAAAAGTTTTAAAAAGAAAAGTAGGTGTGCACAGCGGGCGCACGTCCTCTCATTTAAAGTGCACCTCTCAAACATTCGAGGTCTGCACTCCAATATCGATGCAGTCCATCACCACCTTGAGACTGAAAAGCCCCACCTACTTTTCTTGACGGAGACCCAGATCAGATGTCCGTCTGATGCGGCATACCTCAACTACCCGGGATACTCTTTGGAGCATCATTTCCTGCAGCGTGCCGGGGTCTGTGTGTATGTCCGCAATGACATCTGTTGCCGGCGTCTCCGTCACCTCGAAGACTCTCATCTATCGTCCTTATGGCTGTTGGTTGACACTGGTGTGGACAAAATTGTCTACACCTGTGTCTACCGATCGCACAGCGGTGACCAGGAGACAACTCGACTATTTGACCACCTCAGTGTGGCTGCTGACAATGTACTGCATCGGCACCCTGACGCACAGTTCGTCGCTCTGGGGGACTTTAATGCCTGCCACCAAGACTGGCTTTTCCCATACCAGAGGACCGACCACGCTGGGAGAGAAGCGCGAAACTTTGCGCTATCAATGGGCCTTTCCCAGCTGGTGGAAGAAGCGACTAGGGTGCCTGATGTGGCTGGTCATACCGCCAATTGTCTGGACCTTCTGCTGACCACTGATCCGGACAGATGTGTTGTTACAGTTTCCTCACCGTTAGGAACTTCAGACCACTGTCTGGTGAAGTCTGTGACGTCCTTCTCCCCACCTGATTGCGACTCGCGTGGTGAGCGGCGAATATGGCGTTACAAGTCAGCAGATTGGGATGAGATGCGCCACTTCTTTGCATCTTATCCTTGGCAGCAGGTCTGCTTCTCTTCTAGCAATCCATCGAGCTGTGCGGACGCTATAACCGACGTGGTGCGTCAAGCTATGGAGTATTTTATCCCCTTCAGTGACGTGCCCGTCGGTGGCTCGGCTCGCCCATGGTTTAACGCCGACTGTGTTCAAGCTGAACAGCGTAAGCACACGGCATTCCTCGCCTGGGTTGACGCTCGTGACCGCAGAGCTCTGGATCTAAGCTCAAAGAAGAGAGCCTTTAACCATGCTGCCAAGTCCTACAAAAAGGCGCTTAAGAAGGCTCGCTTCGACCGCATTACTAACATTGGTAACAAGCTCTCTGCGCACCCTTCCGGTAGCAGATCTTTCTGGTCCCTAGCCAAATCGGTCGAGGCGAACTTCTGTCGGCCCACACTGCCTCCGCTGGTTAGGCCTGATGGAGCACTGGCCCATACGGCGAGAGAGAAAGCAGGTCTCTTTGCATCTCTCTTTGCCCATAGTTCGCGTCTTGACACTGGCAATGCTACTCCACCTAATTTACCTCATTGCGGAACTTCAATGCCGGAGGTTCGCATTAGAAACAAGGAGGTTCTGAGAGTATTGTGTCGTCTGGACGTGAATAAGGCTAGTGGTCCAGATGGTATACCAGCGATTGTTCTTAAGGCTTGTGCGCCTGAGTTGTCTCCTGTATTGACGCGCCTGTATCGCCTCTCATTTAGGACTGGTATAGTGCCCAAGTCCTGGAAGCTTGCCAACGTGCAGCCCGTGCCCAAAAAGGGTAGTCGTGCCGATCCTACCAACTATCGGCCGATTTCAATAACCTCCATACTCTGCAAGATTATGGAGCGTGTATTGAACTCGCGCCTCTTGGCATACCTGGAAGGTAACGATCTCCTCAGTGACCGACAGTACGGTTTTCGACGCAATCGGTCAACTGGGGACCTACTAGTGTATGCCACTCACTTGTGGGGCGAGGCCCTCGAGAAAAATGGGGAAGCGATTGCCGTCTCCCTTGATGTCTCGAAGGCCTTCGACCGGGTATGGCACGCTGGCCTTTTGAGTAAGCTTCCAGCGTACGGCATTTCCGCTGGCCTGACTGGCTGGGTAAAAGACTTCCTGACTGAACGGTCCCTCCGTGTTGTTGTCGACGGATGTTCATCTGAGCCCATGTCGACCAATGCCGGTGTTCCTCAGGGGTCTGTTCTCTCTGCAACTCTGTTCCTGCTGCATATTAACGATCTGCTGATGCCCGGTATCTATGGGTATGCAGATGACAGCACAGGTGTGGAGAGATACCTGCCGGAAGCTCGGGCTAGTAAGGAAACTATCCGGTCCGAAAGAGAGGCCATGGTAGAGCGTGTGAGTGCTGCACTGCAGGCAGTCTCCGAATGGGGCAATGCCAATCTTGTAGCATTCAATGCCGCCAAAACACAGGCGTGTCTTTTCACCGCCAAAAGGAGCCCGTTTACCTTGGCTCCTACTTTTCAGAATGTATCCTTGGAGTGTACCGACCGCCTTCAGCTTTTGGGAGTTGAGATTTCCTCGAGCCTTAACTTTGGGCGGTTCATTGAGTCCAAGGCCGGGGTGGCTGCCAGAAAACTAGGCGTCATCGCGAAAGGCCGGCGGTACTTCACACCAGGGCAGCTTCTAATTTTATACAAAGCACAGGTCCGCTCGTGTGTGGAGTACTGCAGCCACATTTGGGCTGGTGCTGCGAAGTGTCACCTTGCCGCTTTGGATTCGGTGGAGAGGCGTGCGAAGAGGCTGATTGGCGACCCAGACTTAGCTCGAAACGGTCTCCAAAGCCTGGAGCACAGGCGTAGAGTAGCCAGCCTTTCGGTCTTCTATAGGATGCATTCTGGTGAGTGTGCACGGGAATTGCATGATTTAATTCCCCCATCTCCGTTCCATCATCGGACGACCCGTCGTACGGCGAGTTTCCACCCTTACGTTGTTGACACCAGTGCGATCCGGACGAAGCGTTTTGCTTCCTCCTTTATACCGCGTACATCGAGGGATTGGAACAATTTGCCGGCGTCGGTGTTTCCGTCACATTACGATTTGAGTGTCTTCAAGACTAGAGTGAATAGGCTCTTAATAAACTAGCGCGCTTTACCATCAACGATCGCGTCACTGCTTACCATCAGGCGGGATTGCGGTCAAGCGCTGGTTTATAATTTATAAAAAAAAAAAAAAAAGAATACTGTAGTGATTAATATTAAAAACATTTTTTGTCATAATTATGATACTCTAGTATAATTAAATAAGTATTGTTTAGCCATCATTTTAGAAGAAATATTGAAAATTTTGTCAATAAGAACAAAATACACATTGTTTTTAATTATATTTATGTTCACCTACACAAAATATTATTATTTAAAATGTATCCAAAATTTTCGCTTATACTAAATACTTTGAGTTTTTATGCAATTATGACAATAAATAATTATTATAATGACAATGCAATATCAAAACGTGTCCAATAAGATCAAATCCGTAAATCTGATTATCACGTCAATTGCCACAGGCTTGCCAACTCATTAAAATAATGTTGATATTGATACAACACTTACTAAAAACAACAACAAAAAAAAAAAAAAAAAAAAACTGGCCAAGAGCGTGTCGGGCCACGCTCAGTGTAGAATTCCGTAGTTTTCCGTCCGTTTCAAAAATTGTCCTCATATAAGATCTAAAAAAATGGGTTATTTATTACATTGAGGTCGTTTTCTCATATCACATTTGACATTGGCAAAATTGTCGACATCGGCATCATTGCTATAAACAAAAATAGAATAGAATACATTGAGTTGACATACTAACTATGGAATCCTTAAAACGGTCCTACAGATGGCGGTGGTAACTAAAGAAAGAATTCCAAATTCCGTTCTGCCGCGGGATAACAACCATTAAAATTCCACGCTGTATAGCTGATACCCGTCCCGAACCCGAGTAGCTCAAAACACAGAGCTATCTTTCGAGTTAGGTACTAATTTATCGAAATTGGTTAAAAAAAAAAAAATCAAATCGGTTCACAACATGTCTAACTCGTTAGACATGTTGTGAACCGATTTGATTTTTTTTTTTATTTGAGAGAATTTTGAGAATAATAAAATTTGTAAACCAAAATTAAAAGAAAAAAACGCTTACATATTCGCATCAACAAAGGTAGTTCTGAAATTATTTTGTTTAATTTTTCAAAAACTGTTCAATCGATCAATTTCACTTTTCAGGAAAGTTTTACTTTTGAGTTTCTTTTTTTCATATTTATTATTAAACTTATGGTTCAAAAGTTAGAGGGTGGGACGCATTTTATTTTATTTTTCGAGCGGTTGTTTCCGATAATATTAATGTTATAAAAATGATTTCAGTAAACCTTTATTAATTTTTAAATATCTATGCAACAACATATCGCACATAAGAATAAAAAAGAAAACGAGATCTTTCCCCATTTTAAGTGTAGGTCACACGTAAAATGGGGAGAGATCTCGTTTTCTTTTTCCTAATATTTTTTTATTTTTACATTTTTTGTTTTATCATTTTGTCAACGGGATTGATTAACATATTGGTACCAAAGTTCACTGAGATTATCCACAGACTGACGGACAGACTTGGCGTAAGTATAAGGGTTCCTAGACTACGGAACCCTAAAAATGGGTGGCCATAAAATGTTATTATAATGCACGATAAAAAAATTAGGTTATTTCAGCCTATGTAGATAATATTGCTAGTCAAATTTTAGTCTCACGCCCCATGCATTTATTGAACGTCGTTTATTAGATTTTGGACTTTATCGCTAAAGACTTAAGGCTCAAGGTTGATTGGGAATATTTGGCAGCTTCGGGTTCAACATTGTTTACCCGTGCCCTTCCCCACTCTCACCCACAAGAGCTTGACTTGTAACTTCTTCTGTCTATAAAGAAAAACATTTCCGAAAGCTGGAAACGTGGTTCAGCTGATAATAAAAAAAAATATATACAGGCTGGCCAAAAAGTCGTGGATCAAACGAAACAGGGAGATAAAGGAGGTAATTTATAACAAAAAATCTTTCTACAGCGTCGCCATAACTTCATTGCAGGAAAAGTTATGAATTATTATGTTTTCGTGAAAGAAACTATCAAGCTATTTTAAAATTTCATCAGTAAAAAATTTAATTGATTAAAACAATAAAACAAAAGGTGTTGTCTTATGATTCGATAATGTATCAACACTACAAAAATTGTATTGCAGCTCTTGGTTCCAAATTTAACGAGCAATTAATTTTTTTCCGTAAATATTGGAGTGTTACAAAAAAATACTTCTCGCTTTAAGAGCACAGTTTAAAAACAATGTATTACAGAAAAATTATCCTGCATTAAAAATTCTTGCTGATTTAATGCTGATTCAAATAAGGTATAACACTTTACTCTTTGACCTTTAGTTTTGGTTTTATGGTCGTTTCAACCAAATACTTAATGAAACTGAGATTCCTGAACACAGAGTGGCAGAAATGTGGCTGCAAGAAGACGGCGCCCCGCCTCATTACGCTCGGGCAATTCGAGGACATTAGAACGAGCGTTTCCCTAACCGATGGATTGGTCGAGGCGGGCCTATTGCATGGCCACCCCTGTCACCCGACCCTAATCCAATAGGCTTTTTTGTTTGCGGCTATTTTAAAGAAAGAGTTATCAAGGGGAGAATAACCCCGAACAAGAACTATGACAAAAGCTCGAGTTTGCTAAGTTACAAATTCTTAATAACAGAGGTGCATGCCGCCAATTACGTGCGATTTTTATTAGGCGGTGCAGATTGTGCATTATGGTCAGAGGTAGGAACTTTGAACATTTAATGTAACAAATTGTATTTTAATAAAATTATTAAGTCATAATCGTTGTTTTTATTTCATGATGGCTTCTGAAATTAATACGTAGTATGTATGAGAAAAAATCTAAAATTTTCTTAAATTATGACAAATATGATATTTTTCTTTAATTATGTTTTAATTATTTTGGAAAATACCTCCCTGTTTCGTTTAATCGACGATTTTTTGGCCATCCTTCATATTCCAGTAATGGACTTTGAGGATCTGAGAACAACCCTGAATTAAACTTGTAAGTAATTCTAAAATCTTGCTGCTATAAAGGACCAAGCTAAACTGAAGTATGAAAGAAACTCCGCAATGGAAACGCGTATGTAAACATGATTTATAACAATGTATAATGGTGAATAGCTGAAAATTTGTATTTTGTAATTAAAAAGTTTTAGGAACTGTTCATATCTGTATAATACTGAAAATAATATCGCGTAATTCCTACGAAAAAGGTACAAAAACTTCAAATAATAACATTGCTCTGAACTTTTGCTTAGGCGTTTTAAGATTTCTGGGTCTACGTATTTCTATAATTACTGATAATTGTGTTTTGCACTGGTGATTTTGCACTAAGGTACTTGAACTATTTTATTTTATTTTTAATAATTATAAACTAGCGCTTTACCGCAATCCCGCCTGATGGTAAGCAGTGATGCGATCGTTGATGGTAAAGCACGCTAGTTTATTAAGAACCTATTCACTCAGATTGAGCGAATAGGAAGGAAGACGGCAGTTGAACGATGTGATGCAATGTTAAACCCAACAACACGACCAACGATGCTGCGCCAAAGGGAGATTGATCTGAAGACCCTCCGCGACCAAACTCCCAACACAACAACATTTGGCGCATCGTACCCGGCACACATCACAACACAACTGTTCAGACCCGTCCTCCGTACGGCTTCACCAGACATCATGCCGAAACACGACAAATCGCTTGGCGGCAAGGCTGAACTAAATATGTACAAAGAGGTAATTGTAAGAAAAGAATTTTATATAACGGACTTACGATACTCCCTGTTCTTAACATGTCAAACCAAAATAATGCATAAAAACAATTGAGAAACTTTTTTTGTTTATTAGTTCACGAAAGTTATGTTAAGTTAGTTTAACAGTGTGAAATTGTACAATAAAACAAAAAAATTCATTTATGGGCTAGTGGTACCCAATATGGGGTACTTCCCAGATGGGATACTTCCTGGTCGCAGGATACCATCATAAAAACGAAACCATTATAGATTTATGTGTTGCTGCAGTAGGCTTAATGTTTTTACGATTTTATCTTAATCTAAGTCCATTTCTTACTTACAATCTAACAGATGCGCGTCTGTGGATGTGTGTGTGATGTGAGGGTTTGTGTTTGTATAGTGTGAGTGAGTGTGAGGGTGAATTCCTATCGTTTAGCCAAGCTGGGGTAGCCGTTTAGTCACCTCTATTGCATATAAAGACCACTATAGAAATAAAAAAGAAGTTCACTTCTATTATTCGTTCACAAGCAGTTTTAGCCGTAAATTTGTTGCGCTTGAACCATAATACTGTTCCACGCTTTCTGGTCACGTACACCGCAAATGCAGTCCTCGTTTGAGAAAAATACATTTATTTCTACCTCACTTATGTAGTTGTGTAATCATTAGGAGCCTTACTAGAAATAGTGATATAAGTAAAGTGGCATTATAATCTGTCTATTTATTTGAAAGAGTTTTAGGGTTCCTCGTATAACTAAAGCCACGGCCATATTCCTGTGTCGTGACTTGGGTAAACTAATTAACCGCATATGTTCGGGACTAATAATGTCGAACTCTCATGTCGCACCCACTCCAATTCTAGTTGGTTGCTCTGCACTCGAAGTTGTTGACGAGTACCTACATATACCTTTTTTTTTTTTTTTTTGATGTCGCTGGGGAAAATGTCAATTACGCATCCCCGCCCGTCGGGGGACGGGAGGGGTATGTGGGACTCCCCGGGAGAGAGCCTCCCGGTATACCCACTAAAAACCCCAGCGGCACTCCGGCATTGCCATAGTGGCGGGGGAGTGGGAAACTAGCGGAGCCTGAGCTACCACTCCTCCGCCGGCGGAACCCGCCTAGCGAGGCGGGCCCTCATTTGCCCCTCCTAGGGAGGGGCCGTGGCTCCCACTTGGTGAGCGGGCAAGGCGGGCGCGGGCACCCCCGTGCCTCACGCCCGCCGCTCACCTCAGGGAGGGAGAAAGCGGGCGAAGTCCCGCCTTCTCCTACCCCTACGACCCCTGCGGAGCGCCGGAGCGAGGGGATCCTCCTCTCGCTCCCGCTCCGCGGCCTCCTTCTGCGACATCACGACCTCGCAGAAGGAGGCCATCGCCGCCCAGGCCTCCTCGCTCCTCACCATCGCTCTAACGATAACGGGCAGCGAGAGGTCCCCTCCTACCGCCGCGACAAGATCGCGGCGCGGCACGGCCCACGACGGGCACACCGCGAGGGTGTTGGAACCCCGACTGTCCTGTACAGGTCCTTCCCGCCTTGCGGCATACGGACCATTGTACAGTCTAGTGGTTTGTCCGTCTGCTCGTGTTAGTTCTCCCGACTGGGACGTGCAAGGACACAATACGTGACTTCGCACCCGAGCAGCTAGTCCCAGAATAAATTTGCAGCCGCATCAGCATTATGCCTAGCTGACCTCACGCTCTGCACCAAGCTCCAACTCCTTCCTTTTTCTGTGCCATTTGTGGGCGAATGACCGCAGTCTCCGGAGGGTGTGTTCCGCCGTGTCCTCCGCCGCGCCGCAACCATGGCACGACGGTGTCTCCTCCCGTCCTATCCGGTGCAGGTACCTGCCGAAGCAGCCGTGACCGGAGAGTACCTGCACCAGACGGAAGGAGAGGAACCCGTGACGCCTGTCGAGCCAGTCCTTCAGGACCGGCCCGATGGCGTCGAGGGTGCGACGGCCAAACACGGCGGAAGCGAGGTCCCGTGTCCAATGTTGGACGATGGCGTCCCTCGCCTCCTGCCGGACGGCCTCCCTCTCTTCTGGGGCCATACGCCCGCCCAGCGCCCTGCGCCCCGCCGTCCACTCGTACACTCTGGCGAGCACCCACGCCCCGAGCTCCCAAGGCGGGGTGCCCGCCAGAGCGCACGCCGCTGCGAAGCCTACCGTGCGGTAGGCCCGCACTACCCGCTGGGCGATGGCCCTTTGGGGTGCCCGAAGGGCGGTAAAGTTCTCCCTCCTGTGGAGGGAGTCCTCCCAAATTGGAGCCCCATAAAGGGCCATACTTCTCAGTATGCCGGCGTATAACCGCCGGCACCGAGTGCTCGGCCCTCCCATGTTCGGCATGAGCCATGAGAGGGCGTCCGCAGCCTTCAGCAGGCGCGTCGACAGCCCGCTAAAGTGCGGGCCGAAGCGCCACCTGCTGTCCAGCATGAGGCCCAGATACTTCATCTGGGCCTCAACCCCGATCCTCACCCCCTCCACATAAATGTGGGCGTCAGGTGGGGGGCGCTGCCGGGGGCCGTGAAAGAACACGGCCTCCGTTTTGTGCAGTGCCACCCTTAAGCCCAGGCGGCGGATCCTTCCCGCCACTAAGGATCCGCCCGCCGACGCCAAACTGGCCGCCTCCCGGAAGGTGCTCCCGCGGGAAGTGAGGAGAGTGTCATCCGCGTAGCAGATGACACTCGTGCCTCGTAGGAGGGTTCCCCGTAGGAGCCAGTCATAACCGACGTTCCACAGAAGAGGCCCTAGAACGGACCCCTGAGGAACGCCGGTTTCCACGACATACCGCCGGACCTGGCCAGCCCCGTCCACGAGGAGGACGGCACGATCCTCCAAGTAGCTGGCCAGGAGGCCACGCAAGTACAGGGGCACACCGTGGAACCGGAGCGCCTCCAGGATGGTGGAGTGGGGGACGGAGTTGAAGGCGTTGGCAATGTCGAATGACACAGCCAACACTCCATCCCCCACTCGTACCGCCTCTGTCACCTGGCCCTTTAGACGGGCCAGGGCGTCCACTGTCGAACGGCCAGCTCGAAAAATGAACTGGGCGTCCGACAGGTCCGGTCCCACGTTCCGCAGATGGCCCTTCAGGCGGCCGGCAATAATCCCCTCGAACATCTTACCGGCCTCGTCAAGCAAGACGATGGGCCGGTAAGCCAAAGGGGGAGTCCGCCGGCCGCCCTTCCTTCCGGAGGAGGCACAATTGGCCTTCCCGCCAAGGTTTCGGGAACCTCCCCGACGCGAAGCAAGCGTTGAAGAGGTTCCGAAACCTTCCCTCCATCTCAGTGGCCGCGATGGCCACCACCCGAGCGGGAACGCCGTCCGGGCCGGGAGCCGTCTTTTTGGCTCGGAGACGAAGAGTCGCCGCGCCAAATTCCTCCTCTGAAACCGGAGGAGGAGGAGCTTCCTCCTCCGGTAGAGCCGCTCCCCTTGGCGGGCCCATCACTGGTGGGGCGAAGTGCGGGTCCCTGCGCGGAAACAGGGACCGCACCACCCCATCCAGGAGTGCTGGTTCGAGGGTCTCGGCAACCGGGGGACCAATGCGGCGCAGTTTGTTCCGCGCCGCCTTATATGGTCTCCCGAATGGGTCGTTGTCGAGACCCTCCAACAGCTCGGCCCTCGCCGCGTCCTTGGCGGCGCCGATGGCCGACTTGAAGGCCGCCCTCGCCTCCACGTATCTGGCGTAGAGGCGGTCCTCGCTGTCCAGATCCCGTCGACGCCGCCGACGCGCTCGGGTGTAGGCACGCCGTGCCGCCACGCAGGTGGCCCGCAGCTCCGCCAACTCCTCCGACCACCAATAAACGGCGCGTCGGGGAGGCGGACGTCTCGACCGAGGCATGCTGGCGTTGCATACCTCTGTCAATGACCCCTTCAGTCGGGCCGCCGCCGCGTCCACGTCCAGGACGTCCACGCCGGGACCTGGCCAAAGCCAGTCCTGGATGAACGCGGCCTCCCGTGCCGCGTCCCGGTCCAGGTGGGTCAAAGCCCACCTTGAAAACGGGGATCGGCCCGACGATGAGGGGGTGCTGCGGCGCACCCGTGGATTCTGGGGGGAGATCTCAAATCGCACGTAGCGGTGATCCGAGATCGTCTCCCCCAGTTCCACCCTCCAGTTTCGAATGCGGGCGGCCAGTGCGGGCGCGGCGAAGGTGACGTCCACAATGGACCCGCCCTGCCGCCGCACGCACGTCTGGACGCTCCCCCTATTCAAGAGGGAGAGACCAGACGCAGCCGCCCACAATTCGAGCGCCCGTCCGCGAGCGTCGGTGGCTGGGTTTCCCCAGACCACCGACTTGGCATTCAGGTCTCCCAACACGGAGACCTGACGTGGCGCCGTCCTCCCGATGACCGTTGTCAGGACCCCGAGGAAATCCTCGAAGTCCTGGAGAGGGCGGTTTGGGGAGAAGTAGACCCCCACAAGGGCCAAGCCTCCCCACGCGGCGGCCACGTATCCCGGTCCCCTCTCTAAGAGCGAGAGGGGAGGGGAGTCCGAGGAAGACCGCGCCACGATTGCCACCGAGCCGTCACTGTCTCCCAGCCAATTGCTGGGAGTATAGTACGGCTCGGCTACCACTGCCACATCCACCAACCACTCGGCCATTGACTGCACCAGCAGGTCCTGAGCAGCCCGGCAGTGGTTGGTGTTTGCCTGCAGGATGCGATGGTCGGCACCCATTACTCGACCATCGCATCACCCTCAACGGCCACCGCCGCTGGGATCACAGCGGGGGTGGTGGCAGCAGCGGCAGGACGGCTTATAGCCGCCTGCGCCTTGCCCTTCTTTTTGGGAGGTCGGCATGCGCTCCCCCCCATTACGTGGTCCGCAGGGCGTCCACTTTCAGCGCATGCCGCACAATGCGGCTTGGCGGCCTCGCACAAGGCCACCTTATGCCCCTGTTGCCCGCAGCGGAAGCAAGTGTCCGCCCTATCTACTGTGGACGGACACATGGCTCGGGTGTGGCCGGTCCCGAAGCACTTAAAGCAGCGCATCGGCGCGGCCTCAAGCACCCGGATCACGGCCCGGCTGAATCCCACCAGTAGCCGCCCCTGGCATTTAGTCTGGGCCGCCAACACTGCGGCGACTGGGCACACCAGCCGAATAGTGCCCATTCCACCGCGGCCGAGCCTAATATCCCGAGCCTGCACCGCTGCGGGTTCACACCCTCCTGCCGAGGCGATAGCCGCCACCACCTCCTCCTTGGTGACCGAGTCGTCGAGACCGGTCACCTCAATGGTGGTGGTCTTGGTCGGCCTGGTGACCTTTGCCACATCGGCAAGGACCTCCCGCACCTTGCTGGCAAACAAATCGGCATTTTTGCCGCCGTCCTTCCCCGGAAACTCGAAGAGTCGAGCTCCGGTCTGGGTCCGGCGGCAAGCACCAATCCCCAATTCGGCGGGGTCGGCGACGGTACGAGCCCGTCTCAGGACGGACTCGTACGTGATGCCCCTCTCGGCGGCCTCGGGGACGATGGTCACCGTGACCGCCGCGGTCTTAGGAGGGACCAGCTTCGGGACTTTTTTGGCTGCCGAGGCAGCCGCCGGGGCAGTTGCCGGGACAGCTGGGGCCTTGTTCCCCTTCTTCCTGCTCTTTTTCACCACCTCTGACCACGGCTGGTTGGACGGGGTGGTGGAGGGAAGGAGGGCATCAATCTCCTGATCCTGGGGGGCGGGTGCTGCGATAGCAACCGGCCCCGGTTCGGCGCCCACACTCGTGCCGGGGGGAGGCAGAGCCCCCGGCGACGTCTTCCCTTTGCCCTTGCCCTTGCCCTTTGAGGGCTTCGGGGCCTGGGGAGCCGCTGTAGGCGCCTTGTCCGCCGCTAGTGGCGGACGGAGACGCTTCTCCGGCAGCAGACGGTCCTCGATGCCTGCAAAGCAGGCCCGGGTGAACGCCCTCTCCTCCATGACCACCTTGCGGATTATTTCCTCAAGGTTAGAGGAGGAGGGGGAGGGAACCGCTGCCGTCGGCACCTCCGGGGGCGGGGCTGTAGCCTCAGCCAGCTTCTTGTGAAGCTGGCTGACCTCTGCTTGCAGGCGGTCCACCCTCGCCTGCAGCTGCTTCGTCTCTTCTGACGCAGTGCGCTGCGTCAGTTCCGACACAATGCCGTGTAAGCTGGTTGCACGGCATTTCAGGGCCTTCTGAAAGGTACCCTTCAGATTCGAGGACTTGGAGGCGACCTCGACGATCTCCTCCATGTCCTCCTTAGCCAGTCGAGCCAGCTCCTCCACAGACAGGCCGCCGAAGGAGACGAGGGCCGAACCGTATCCAGCCCTTGACTTTGCCGCGCGCGCCTGTCTCTCCTTCGCGGCAACCCTCTCCTCCAGATCCAGCTCGAGCTCGGCCCGTTTGGCCAAGCCGAGCTGGCGCTGGGCGTCCGCCAGACCCACATCGTGGGTGCCGGCCTGAGAAGAAGTCGAAGGCGAAGCAGTCTTCGCCTTCGACTTCCTCTTGGGCTTACTCTTGCCCGAGTCCGAGGAAACCTCGGACCCGAGCGCCAAATAGGCCCTCTTCAGGCTGCTCTCCCCAGCCACCTCACACACGGACGAGTCCAAGACTACGGAGTCGATATCCGAGTCCGAGAACTCGTCCGCAACACTCGTACAGAGGCTCGCCACAGACGGTGCGCGGCTGACCTCTGACGCCGACATCTCGGAGTGGTCCTGAAAAGGGCCTTTGGGTTGGCCCTGATAAGGGCCTTTTGGTTGGCCCTGAGAAGGGCCTTTTGGGGCGAAACGCCCGGAGGCGTTTCTCTTATGTTTCGGCATAGCGTCAACCACAAGATCCACAGTAAAAAGTAACAGAAACCCACAATAAAATAAAACCTACGATAGAATCCACAATCGCGTAGGTCACAGCGCTCGTTAGCCACCGGTCTGCCACTCCGTTACGGTGGTCAGACACGGCGTTGCCCGGGGAACACTACGTGGAAGTCAGCGCTGTGGGGGGGTCCCCCAAGAGTACATATACCTGGGACAAACAGTTCAACTAGGTAGGTCCAACTTCGAGACAGAGGTGTCTCGTCGAATCCAGCTCGGCTAGGCAGCGTTCGGGAAGCTATGATACATCTTCTCGTCGTCCAAGATACCACAATGTCTCAAGACTAAAGTCTTTGACCAGTGTGTGTTGCCAGTGATGACTTACGGAACTGAAACGTGGTCGCTCACAATGGGCCTCATACGAAGGCTCAGAGTAACACAAAGGGCAATGGAAAGAGCTATGCTCGGAGTTTCTCTGCGTGATCAAATCAGAAATGAGGAGATCCGCAGAAGAACCAAAGTCACCGACAGCTCTGCGAGTCGCTAAACTGAAGTGGCAGTGGGCAGGGCACATTGCTCGTAGAACCGATGGCCGATGGGGCAGTAAGGTTCTGGAGTGGCGGCCAGGTACTGGAAGAGGCAGCGTAGGGAGGCCCCCAACAAGGTGGACCGATGACCTGGTGAAGGTCGCGGGAAGCCGATGGATGCGGGCAGCACAAGACCGGTCAGCGTGGAAAGCCTTGGGGGAGGCCTTTGTCCAGCAGTGGACATCCATAGGCTGAAAAAGTTCAGGACTACGTCAAATACAAAAGAGTTTTGAATATTTAGAATTGGATTGTATCCTAAAAAATAATTTAATGTCCATCAGGTAGATTTATAAAAAATATTGAACACGTATTTTTTATTTTTTCTTTTATTCAAATACTTAGGAAGATACCTATATTGATTTGAAATGTCGCATGACGTCACGCCATGGTACAAAATATACCATGGCGTGACGTAATTAGCCCCCACTCCGTAACTTTAATACGCTATATCTCAGTAGTTTTTGGTAATTTCGACAAAATAAAGAATACGAGCCTCAATTTTTTTTTATTATCTGTAAGACGGACTAATTATTTTTTTGATTTTCAAACCTTGGATATATCCCTATTGCGTGACGACGCTACACCACACAATAATGTGGATGTGGCTTTAGGCTCCGCTATCCACCGTCCGTCCGTTTGTCGCCACTATGAGCTTTTATGTGGATAGATACCGGTTTAAGTCAAAGTAACGTTAGCGATCAATGTCATCTTCCTAGCTATTTGATTGAATGATGGAATATTCATTCAGACAGTTTATTAAATGGTTGATTAAACCAGTTGACTGCGACATATTTCATTTTCAAGTGGGCATCAAGTCAAGTTAACAACAACATAACTTAATTTATTAGTTAGTAGATATAAATGAAATTATTCTCTAAATATTGCAAGCTTCCTTCAAGAACTTCTATAAGGTTAGCGCTGTTATCGCCTAAATTACAGACATGAAGAGTTTGTTTGTTTGCTTGAACGCGCTAATCTCAGGAATTATTGGTCCGATTTGAAAAAATCTTAATGCGTTGGATAGCCCATTAATTCAGGAAGGATTTAGGCTATATAACATCACGCTGCGACCAATAGGAGCGGAGCATAACTAACTCCACGCGAACAAAGTCGCTGGCTATCATATTTGTTTTTCTTATTTATAGAAAATCAACTTCATCATCTTAAACATTTCGACCAAAAGACCGTCACCTCTAATCTGAACATAGGCCTCCTCCAAGCACCTCCACTACTCGAATTCGACACGGCTCATATATGTAGTGGCTTAGCATTTGGCTGCTGCGCTGTGTACCGAACAAATATTTGTATTACTTAAAGGCCAGACCAGAACCAGGCTAGGCCAGACCGTGAACAAGTTACTACTTATTCCAGGTCTGGCTGTTTGTGTATGTGAGTTTATATATTTGTTTACTTATTCATGACACAGGAGTTAATTATCAAAAGAGGTCGATGTGCAAAAAAAAAAATTGGGCAATTTTTTTACTCCCACACGCCTACTCATCTTATTAAACTTCAATAATATATATACAATACTAGCGGCCGCCAGCGACTTCGTTCGCGTGGAGTTAGTAATGCTCCGCTCCTATTGGTGGCAGCGTGATGTTATATAGCCTAAAGCTTTCCTGGATTAATAGACTATCCAAAGCAAAAAGAATTTTTCAAATCGGACCAGTAGTTTATGAGATTAGCACGTTCAAACAAACAAATAAACTCTCCGGCTAACTAATATACAGTATGTTAAGAAAACCCTGTCCGACCCGTGAAGGTGTTGTTAGGTATCGATAACTGATTCTACTAATGGATACAAAACCGGGCTAAACTTAAAAAAAAAATCCCCCTAAAAAATAAATGTTATTTTGCAAAAAGAGGTAGCTTAATAAATGTGCGTAAGCACACTTCCGCGGGCGGCGGGCGGCAGGGCACGCGGCACGTGGTCGCATCACTATTCGCTCGTAACGATACCGGTGTTGTCACTTTTTTAAAAATTACCAAATTTCGGGGAAGTTGGAATTAATTCGCGGGAAAAAAAGATTATTTCAAAATTCATTTGTATTGTTACTATGATGATTACGTAAAATTTTATAATATATTTGGTCATGTGTTTACCTAACCTTTATTATCCTTATGGGTCGGACAGGGTTTTCTTAACATACTGTATAATAGTACAGATGTAAAGAAAACTCCGTCTGACCCGTAAGGATAGTAAATAATAAAGGTTAGGTCATAACCAAATAAAATATGAAATTTCACGTAATCGTCATAGTAACAATACAAATTATTTTTTTTTCTGCGAATTAATTTCTAACTTCCCCAAAAATAGGTAATTTTTAAAAAAGTGACAACACTATTTTTGACGGTATTATTATGAGCGAATAGCGATGCGACCGCGTGCCGCTTGCCCTGCCCCCCATCGCCTGAGCATGTATTGACTACCGCACATGTATTAAGTTACCTCTTTTTGCAAAAATTTTTAGGGGATATTTTTATACTTAGCCCGGCTTTGTAGGCTAGTAGAATCAGTTATCTGTACCTAACAATACCTTCACGGATCGGACAGGGTTTTCTACACATATTGTTTATAAAATGCTTCATTTAACACTCAATTATACACTTTTTATGTCAGATGTATTTTGATAACAAAGAAAATTGTGTACCTACGCTCTTCTACTAGGCAACAAGGAAAAAAAAGCAAATTATGGATTGTCACGATCGCACGAGTATATTTGCCGCGCAGAGAGTTTTTAACTACAATTTATGGTTTATTTTATTGAAAATTATTCAGTGTCGGATTTCCTCTAAAACAGAAAGTATCACCATTTAAATAATAATAATTTTATTGGCGCTTCATGGACGCCCTAAGAACTAACAGATTATATTATGTTGGTACGTCTTCTGCAACTGAAACCATTGTATACAGTATGTTAAGAAAACCCTGTCTGACCCATAAGGATAATAAAGGTTAGGTAAACACATGACCAAATATAATATAAAATTTTACGTAATCATCATAGTACCAATACAAATGAATTTTGAAATAATCTTTTTTTCCCGCGAATTAATTCCAACTTCCCCGAAATTTGGTCATTTTTAAAAAAGTGACAACACCGCTATTATTATGAGCGAATAGCGATGCGATCAGGTGACGCGTGCCCTGCCGCCCGCCGCCCGCGGAAGGGTGCTTACGCACATTTATTAAGTTACCTCTTTTTGCGAAATAATATTAATTTTTTTAGGGGGATTTTTTTTTAAGTTTAGCCCGGTTTTGTATCCATTAGTAGAATCAGTTATCGATACCTAACAACACCTTCACGGGTCGGATAGGGTTTTCTTAAGATACAGTATACATAAATACTCGTTTAACAATTTTTGTTACAACACTATAACTACAGAACCATTACCAACTCGCACTGGGCCCGCCTGGTAGATTATGGTCCACTCTTTCTCAACGAGAGGAAGCCTATGTTCCAAGAGTGGGAAAATTATAGGCTTATTAGGACTATGTCAGAAAAAAATATAGGCTTATTAGGACTATATCAGAAAAAAATTATAGGCTTATTAGGACAATATCAGAAAAAAATTATAGGCTTATTAGGACTATATCAGAAAAAAATATAGGCTTATTAGGACAATATCAGAAAAAAATTATAGGCTTATTAGGACTATATCAGAAAAAAATTATAGGCTTATTAGGACAATATCAGAAAAAAAAACACGTGTGCAATTAACAAGTGATAGAAGTGGCACTTTAAAAATTTTTCTTTTTTAATAATTATAAACTAATGCTTGACTGCAATCCCGCCGCAAGCGAAGCCGAAGCGCGCAAGATCATTAAGCATATTCACTTAAAAATCTTAGTGAGTAGGAAGGAAGACGGCAGTTGAGCGATGTTATGCAATGTTAAACCGAACAACACGATCAACGATTCTGTGCCAGAGGGAGATTAATTTGGAGACCCTCCATGATCAAACTCCCGACACAATAATATTTGGCGCATCGTACCCGGCACACATCGCAATACAACTGCTCAGACCCGTCCTCCGTACGGCTTCACCAGACATCATGCCGGAACACGACGAATCGCTTATTAATCTTATGAATTCACGTGTCTGTCTGATTTTACTGTCGTTTTTTCGTTTTATACTTTCAAATCATAACGATGCATATTACATTATAACATATTTTCTGGTAGGTACAATAAAATACATATAATGAAATAAATTCAAAATTTTAAAGTTAATATTTCCTAATTAACTTGAGTGAAATGTGTAAATAAGTTTGACTTTTATACCAACCGTAAACAGACCTTTTAAATTAATTTTTATCTGCCCGTCACCTTTACCAGGCTTCCCTAAAAAAAGAATATCAAATTAATTAGCTTTATATGAACTGGCACGGGCTACTCCATAAACAAAGGAAAATAGAAAATCTTCATTTTCTAACAGATTTCGCACAATATACTTTACAACATCACTTTAAAGAGATTTCGTTAATAAAACGCCTAGATTATTCTAGAAAAAACGGCTTCATTCCAAGAAGTTTTTTATTGAGTTTCTAATTTAGGAGGAACCTTTAATTTTATATAATAACGTACCTCTGTTATTAGACGCTTCATTAAAGCCAAATTTTGTTATGAAACTGACACTGTAATTATCTCTGTTAAGGGCCAATCAGTATTTAAACAATGTTTTGTGTAAACAAGATTTTATTGGGTTAATCAAACAGGAGAATCAAAGGGTATTGAAGGTTTGTGGTATCCCTTCCTATCTACCATTTTGTTTTTTTTTTTCAAATAGCTGCCACGCAAAATGTGGCCACACAGATGTTTGAAATAAACGCTCTGAATGTTTAAAATAATCAAACATATAGTACCTACATATAAAAAGACGTATGCAAGTTGAATCATTTTATTATTATTAAACAACAATAGGGTTTGGGTAGGGTAGTAGCAATGGGCTGGTCACATATGTCGCAGGACCAACAACCGTTTGGGAGGCTGCCGCCTCCTTCTGCGAGACCGTCCTCTTGCAGAAGGAGGCTGCGGAGAGGGAGCGGGAAGAGGACGTACTTGCCGCTCCCCTCCGGCGTAGACGGGTGGGGCGAAGAAGGCGGGGGACGAACCCCCGTCTCCTTTAGCCCCAGGGTGTGACCAGCGCGTGCGGGTAGCTCCCGCACGTGCATTGCACAACGGTCACCACGTCTGGGGATTACTCCGTTACCGGGTAATCCCCCCTTTGGCGCGGAAACCGGCCCTAACAGGGCCGGTAAGCCCTGAGAGTGGCACGGCGCCTAGGCCTTCTGGCCGGCCCCGTGACACTCTCAACACAGGGCCCGAGGGTAACCGAGTGGTTTTAGTGGGTATTCCCGGCTCCGGCCGGGCGAGTCCCACACACGTCCGTCGAATAGCTAGCGGCGGGTATGGTGCCTAAATGCATTTCCACTCGTTAAAAAAAAAAAAAAAAAAAGGACCAACAACCGTTGGGGTAAACGAGTCCTCGAGTGGAGACTGCGTCTCGGCAAACGTAGCGTGGGACGCCCTTGGGCGAGATGGAGCGACGACATCAAAAAGGTGGCTGGTAGTCATCATCATCATCATTATCAACCTTTTTATCGTCCCACTGCTGGGCACAGGTCTCCTCTCATACAGAGAAGGATTGAGCGTAATCACCACGCTTGCTGCGGGTTGGAGAATTCAGACTTATAAAGTCCAGGTTTCCTCAAGATGTTTTCCTTCACCTTCAGTCATTGGTGTCCAAGATATACTTAGAAAGTACATATAACTTTAGAAAAGTTACATTGGCACTTGCCTGACCTGGAATCGAACCCGCGCACTCATACTTGAGAGGCTGGTGTTTTAACCACTAGGCCACCACGACCACTGGTAGTGGCTGTGCGGAGAACTGCTCAGGATCGAGCTTGTTGGCATGCCATGGAGGAGGCCTATGTCCAGCAGTGGACGAGTAGAGGCTGATGATGAGGGTTTCGATTCTATTGGGCATCAACTAAACATTTTTTCAGGTATAACTATAGGTACTTGTATCTTCCATTACAAAAGAAAGAGAGAGCAGTGAATACGATCTGTCAAATTCGAGCTCTTTCCATACGAATACGACATGGTAGGCCGGTGGTTGGTTAGTTGTTCCGGATCTAGCTGTTTGTTAATTTTAAATGTTTATAAATGTACCCACTACTGGATACATGCAGACACGATACTGGAGTATTTCCTAGTGTGGGAATAGTTAAAAAAAGTACACTGATGTTTTCCATAGGTTATTTTTACTTTATACGAAACCTAATTAATATAGTTTGTTCAGAATAAGCAACTGAATCGATTCCAATGTTATATTTTTTCCTAAACACATTTAGAAATTATTGCAGTGCTGTTATAGAGCGCACAACACAACTAACGGTAGATCAGGCACGAGCAGGCGAGCGGTGCGTTAACCATGTTTTTGTTGGGACAACCGAGTTAGAAATCAAGCTCATTACTTTGTGGTTTTTTATGATAAATTTTTGAAATTTTGTGTTGAGGTTTCATATACAAAGTCTGGCTGTAAAAAGTATATTTTTATATATTTGAAATATGAAGCAGAGCTTGTCAAGTGGTTGACAAGAAAATATAATATGACCAATATTATTCTGCGGCTCTCTTGTAATGTTGTTTATCTCCATGATTATATCTGTTAATATCTGAACTATTTGTGTTTCCTTCTAACGCGAATAACACTGTGCACTCTATCTCGGCTCTTAACCCCCGAGAATGGTTATGGGCCCAGAGAAGAAGGGAATTTGAGTTCACGTAAAATATTACTAAAACTAAGTAAGTACTTACGAATAAATAATGTTTTCACAAACCTGTATTGAACCACTAAGCAAAGAGAATTATGACAGCTGGAAGATTCAAGCCCAAGCTATTTTAATAAAGAATGACGGGTGGAAATATGTTTGTGGTAAGGAAACTAAGCCAACTGGCGATATTGAGATTTTGAAATGGGAAGCCGAGGATGCTAGGGCCAAGGCTGATATAATACTAGCGATAAACGCATCCGAATTGCGACATATAAGAGGTTGCACCACGTCTAGAGAGGTATGGCTGAAACTGGAATCAATTTACGCCTCGCGTGGACCTGCCAAGAAGGCGACACTGTTAAAAAGGCTACTATTGCACAAGATGAGCGAATCGGGAGACATTCGTGATGAGATGGGCACATTTTTCGATGCGGTTGACAAACTGGAGGATGTGGACGTAAAAATAAATGAGGATCTATTGTCAATTATCTTGTTATATAGTTTGCCAGCAAGTTTTTCAAGTTTTCGTTGTGCTATTGAAACAAGAGACGATTTACCGAAGCCCGATATTCTAAAAGTTAAGATAATGGAGGAATACGAATCAAGAAATGCTAATCGAATACAAGACAGCGCTATGTACACCCAAAAGAATAAAAAACTTGTTAAACCGAGTACAAGTAACGGATCAAATGTAGGGAAGTACGGTTCTAATATGCCTGCTACCAAACATGCATTGAAACAATCAAAGCAGGAATCTGGAATTAAAAGGAGAGTTTCACTAAACTGTTATCGATGTCATCGTCCTGGACATAAAGCTTCTGAATGTCGAACAAAACTACAACATTTCAGTTATAATGTTGATGTTGATGAGGAACTAATTTCTTTAAATGTTTCAGATCTTGGCAATAACATTGCTGATAGTCTAAACCAGCAATGGGTACTGGATTCTGGGTGCACGTCCCACTTATGCAAGGATGTACAAAAGTTTTATGGTAACCTAGAAGAAACTAGAGGTAAACTAAAATTGGCTACTAACTTGAGCGCTGAGGTCCGAGGTAAAGGTGTAGTTAGACTGTCGGCATTAGGTGATAATTCCATAGGGACAGTAGAGTTTAAAGATACTCTTTATGTTCCGGATTTAAGAACAAATCTGATTTCAGTGGCCAAAATTACTGATAATGGTTACGATGTCAAATTTACGCGTGATTTTGCGTGGGTTCTTGATAAAAGTAATAAAGTCAGGTTAACAGCATACCGTCGCGGTAATTTATATTGCGTTGAAGAATATGAAGCTGCCAATGCTGTAACTGATCGGAATTTAAATATGCTTACTTGGCATAAACGTTTAGGGCATCTGAACGGAAAAGATGTTGTCAAACTTTTGGAAAAGGTGGGCGAGCCTGTGAACCCGAACGACTTTAGTTTGGTGCGTGACTGTCAAGTATGTGCTAGAGGTAAAATGACTGCTTTACCGTTTAGTGAGTCAAATGGACCCTGCAATGAGAAATTGCGGATTGTTTATTAGGATATCGTAGGTCCAATGAGATGTGAATCATGGACCGGTGGTAAGTATTTCATAACTTTTATAGATGATAGTACTCGTTGGTGCGAAATTTATATGCTGAAATCTAAAAATAAAGCTCTCGAAGCATTTAAACTATACAAGAGTTATGCTGAAAACATTACAGGATCGAAAATCAAGTACTTTCAATCCGATAATGGCGGTGAGTACTGTAATGCTGATTTTGAAGATTTTCTTCGAAAAGAAGGTATCACGAGGAGATTAACTGTAGCTCGGACTCCACAGCAAAATGGAATTGCTGAAAGGATGAACCGAACTCTAGTTGAGATGGCTAGATGTATGCTATTGGAGTGTGATCTACCTATGAGTTTTTGGGCTGAAGCTGTTGACACAGCATGCTATATAAGGAATCGTTGTCCTACTAGAAGTTTAGGTGGAGAGATACCTTATGAAAAATGGTTCAACAAATCAGTAAAGATACATTATCTACGCAAGTTTGGTGCCAAAGTATCTATACTAAATAAGGATTCAAACAAGTATAAGTTCGCTGCTCGTGGAATACCAGGAATATTTGTAGGGTACCCCAGAACATCCAAAGGTTTTAGGGTGTGGATACCAGAACAGAGGAAGTTCGTGATTTCTAGAGATATAAAATTCTACGAAACTGAAGAAATTGGAAATAAAATGCTTCATAATGGTAAGGGCATTATCAATGATACTGAAAATATGGATGACAATGAGAAGAAGTTCATCGATATCAGTTTTCACCGGGAACCTGAGCGGACTATGGAACCTGAGCGGACTTTGGAATCGGAACGGTTTATGGAACCGGAACGCATGATGGAACCGACACTGGTACTGGAACCGGATCCGGAACCGGAAGGAGAAAATTTCTTGAGAACGCGTTGTGCTCAGTCAAGAGGAGTAGTAATATCTAGAGGTCCTGGAAGACCCAGAGTGCTACATACAGGCCGAGTAGGTCGTCCCAGAAAAATTTATCAATCGGTGGAAATGGAGCATCCGGATAATACTGTGGAAGAGCCAATACAAGAAGAACCAGAACAGTCAATAGAAACTGAAGCTGGAGAAGAAACTTTTAGCGACTGTATTGATTTTGCCGGTTCTGCTGAAATATCGCTGGAAGAGGCTCTTAAAGGGGAAGAACGATCAGCTTGGATAGAAGCTATTTTATCAGAAATAAGGAGTCTGCTACAGAAAGGAACTTGGGAGATCGTCAAAAGGCCACCAGACAAAAATATTGTAGGGTGTCGATACGTTTTGACAACTAAGACAAACGTGGATAAGTCAACAAAGAAAAAGGCAAGACTTGTAGCTCAAGGATTTAGTCAAAGATTCGGGGTCGACTATGATAAAACGTTTGCGCCCGTGGCAAGACTCGATAGCGTTAGACTACTGATGGCTCTGGCTGTAGAAATGAATCTGGAGGTTCATCAGCTGGACATCAATACAGCCTACTTAAATGGATACTTAGACGAAAAAATTTATATGCGGGTACCCAAATTGCTGAAAGAATCTTTAATGAAGTTGAAATACACAGAAGGTGAGAATCCTTGTGTAGTTAAACGAGCTGAAGAAATGCTTAAAAGCTTGAACGCTGGCGGCGACGCATGTTTGCTAAAAAAATCCTTATACGGATTGAAGCAAGCAGGTCGGCAATGGAATATTAGACTTGAGAAGAAGCTAAAGGAAATGGGGTTAACGCAAAGTTTAAACGAACCCTGTTTATATTTCAGAAACCAAGGAAAAGATCATTTACTTGTTTTAGTCTTCACGGACGATATCCTAGTGGCGTCTGAAAAAGGAGATCGCATAGCTCGTTTTAAAAATGAACTGAGAAAAGAGTTCGAATTAAAAGATTATGGTCAAGCAAAATACTTTTTAGGGATTGACATCCGACGGACTGTCAACGAAATAAGGTTGTCACAAGAGAATTATGTAAAAGAATTACTTGAAAAATATAATATGTTGGATGCGAATACAATAAAAACGCCAATGGAAACCAGTAGCAGAAATAATAAGGCGGGATGTATACAATCAAATAAAGAGGAGAAAAAGTGGCCATATCGTGAGTTGATTGGTTCTTTAATGTACTTGAGTGTAGCAACAAGACCAGACATAGTACATCCTGTAAATAAATTAGCGCAATTTTCTAAGAATCCAGAGAAAGAACACTGGATAGCGGCCAAACGTATCTTACGTTACTTAAAAGAAACTGTGAATTATGGACTGGTGTATACAAAAGCTGGTAATTGTGTGAAGGGATACTGTGATGCAGATTGGGGAGGTTGTCAAATAGATAGACGGTCATTTTCGGGATACGTTTTTATTCTAGGTGGAGCTGGTATTTCATGGATGTCACGCAAACAGCGTACTGTTGCAACATCCAGTTGTGAGGCAGAGTATGTAAGTCTTGCAGAAGCTATAAAGGAAGGATTGTATCTTCAAAGTCTGCTGCTGGAATTGGGACTTGAAAGGTATGCTTCTATATCCCTTAATGCCGATAGTAGATCTGCGATTATCCTTGCACAGGATCCAGTGTTCCATGCTAGGAGCAAACATATCGACATCAAGTATCATTTTATTCGGGGTGTCCTAAGAGATAATACAGGCATAAGTTTGGGACATGTACCCACTACAGATATGATAGCGGATGTAATGACAAAACCGTTACCTTCTCTTAAGCATTATAAATGTATTGATGCTATAGGTCTTAAACCTTGTTAAGATTTCTTATATGATGTGTGGATATATGTTTGTTTGATTAATTAAGTTCTGTGCGTTTTTAATTTTGATTTTATTTAATGTTTATAAAAGACTTTGTATTTGAGGAGGCGTGTTGAGGTTTCATATACAAAGTCTGGCTGTAAAAAGTATATTTTTATATATTTGAAATATGAAGCAGAGCTTGTCAAGTGGTTGACAAGAAAATATAATATGTCCAATATTATTCTGCGGCTCTCTTGTAATGTTGTTTATCTCCATGATTATATCTGTTAATATCTGAACTATTTGTGTTTCCTTCTAACGCGAATAACACTGTGCACTCTATCTCGGCTCTTAACCCCCGAGATTTTGTGCATAGATTCTTTATTTAAAAATACTGGACACATGTTTCGGGATTCCTATAAACAAATAATAATGTTGTATAACAAAAAATATAATTAATTTAATTGCTCAAGAGAGATGCGTCTCTGGTGCGCTGACTGCGGGGGAGCGCAAACAGCTTGTTGGCCGCGCTTGCGGTAAGGTTTGATTGTTCCATCATCTCCCACTGTTGTAAGCGGCATGTGGTTGGCTGATGTGACTCAATTGTCATTGTAATTATGTCTTTTTATTGTTTTATTATTATTAGTATTGTTATAATGGGAGCATGTATGACTTTTTGATTTAATATTGTAATATTTTTTTAATGTATTGATATTTTTGATTTCAGTGTTGTATGTGTAATGTGACTATGTGTGTATTAATTGTATATGAGTAAGTGTTACTTGAAATAAATGATGATTATTATTATTAAAAGGTTCTTTAGGAGCGTGGCCAAAGGCGGCCTACTATTGTTTTGTCAACTACGATTTCAAATGTCATATAAACAACGCTGCTCTATGTCAATGTCAAACAAGTGTCAAAACACCCTTGTTGCTACTGATGTTGTGATAGCGTCGCTGTCATTTTCTCGCACTGTCTGTTAACAAAAGACTGAAGTACTAAGTATAGTATGAGCATAAATGCTAAGTATAAGCCTACAATGTACCCACCAGACGGGTGTTGTGTCTGGTAGACACTTTTTTTATCCCCTCGAGGTGGAAAATTTTTGGAATTGGATGTCCGCCATCCTGAGGTAGTCGGCGTTGTCTGTCAGATTCTTACTGGCTAAAAAACACCGCGGTGTTCCATCTCGCTCCTACACCGAGGGTTGCAAGAATGAATAGTGCATCTGCAACTCATGTGTTATGCTAGTTGCATGGTGAATTCTGCTTGCGAGATGCAAGATCTGTGTGACGTCATTAAGAAGCGTTGTTCGCATGTTGTGTTTGAAGCTACCGCTACAATAGATCCTAATAAAATTTAAAAAAATACTGTCATCGATTGTTGAACTGGTTGTGGTGGTTCAAAACTTTGAGCCATTTCAGAGCGAAAGAGGTGATTTGATGATTTCACATCCCCAAAAAAAGTTATTTACAATTGACAAAAATAGAAAAATATATTCGACATTATCATCTACAGTAATATCATAAAGATGAAAACTTTGTTTGTTTGGTTGTAATGAATAGGCTCAAAACTACTGCACCATTTTCAAAAATTCATTTACCATTCGAAAGCTACATTATCGACGAGTAACATCCATACTAATATTATAAATGTGAAAGTGTGTTTGTTTGTTTGTTTGTCCTTCTTTCACGCCGTAGCTAAGCAATCAATCGACCTGATTTTTGGCATACAGTTAGTTGAAAAGATGGAGAGTAACATAGGCTACTTTTGGTCCTAAAAAAACATCAAGTTCCCTAGGGAGAAGATTACTGGAATATTTGTAAGTGTACACCAAATATCCTAATATCCTAATATTATAAATCGGAAAGTGAGTTTGTTCCGCTTTCACGCCGTAACTACTTACTAAGCCGATTGTTTTGAAATTTTGCAGACGTAAAGTTAGAAGTCAGAATTAAATAATAGGGTACTTTTTTATCCCAGAAAAAAATTATATTCACGAGAGAAATCTAAAAGCGCGATATAACCGATCTCCACGCGAGCGAAGCCGCGGGCGGAAAGCTAGTAGGTTATAAATTTTATTTTGGAAAAAATAGGGTTCCGTAAGATGTTTGGGATTTTTCAAGGTCGGCTCCCTATGCAGCGGTCGTGCATAAAGTCTAGTAATTTTTGTTCGATTTTTTTAGATTTCGTTTTTAAAATTACACCTACGCAAAAGTTCTTCTCAAAACTATACTACAGTTCTTCTCTTCTGAGAGCTAATCAACAGTTCTTTTCAGGGCTAACCAACAGTTATTTTCAGGGCTAACCAACAGTTCTTTTCAGGGCTAAGCAACAGTTATTTTCAGGGCTAACCAACAGTTCTTTTCAGGGCTAAACAACAGCTATTTTCAAGGCTTCCAACGTCTTCATGAACAAAATGTAAGGTTCTCCCAGTTGCCGAGCGTTTGCAGCGACTTAGAGCTCAGGCAGAGAGACAGCAGTTGTTCACAAATAGAGTTTGCAATCGAATTTTAGCAAACAACAACAGACTGGCTTTCAGATATGATCCGTAGATTGATTATGCACAACAAGCATCGGTCCACATCACAGTCATGAATAAGATCTGCTCTAACTGGTCTGCCAAGAAATGGGCGGATGAACCTAATGGTATGTGCTATGCTTCAGGTAAAGTTTGTCTTTCTAAACTTCAGGAGCCGCCACAACCAATAAAAAATCTTCTAACTAATAACTATCCATTATCTGGTAATTTTTTAACAAATAGGTATACGTAAATACAATAGTGTTTTACAAATTACTTCTTTTGGCGCAAAAGAATTAAGGCTAAGTAATTTAATGCCCACTTTTAAAATTGAAGGACTACGTGTATTATCCTCATTGGCCGCCTTTTACCACCATCAAGCCAAAACCCACAATTTTTACAAATATATTATTTCGCGTTTTGCAGCGGTTACCGACATCCACGCGGGCGGAACTGCGGGCGACCGCTATGTAGTATCAAACAAAGTCACTTTTTCTGTCCCTATATCCCTATGCATGTTTAATTAAATCTTTAAAACTACGAAACCGATTTTAAATAGATAGAGTGATCCAAGAGGAAGGTTTCTATGTATAATACATGCACCCGTGCGAAGCCGGGGTGGATCGCTAGTCTGTAATTATGATACGCAAATAGTTTTAAAATAATAATCCATTTATGCAAACGATGTGTATACATTTTAATGCCTTTTCGGACAAATGTTTGTGTGATATTATGTCACATTAAATAATATGGAATAGATAATATTGTTATCGTTTAATGATATTTTAGGCAAGTTATTTGCACAATTCAAACTAAATTTGTTAATAAAATAGTTCTTTTGTAACACACAGGAGAGGTTTGTGGCTGGGTAATAAAAACCACACGGTTTGATCGATGAGGTCAAGCTACACATGCCCCGATTGGTCCATGTAAAAAGACACATCCGTGCATGGAAAAGCACGCTAAGCCTTAATTCGTAAATGCTTGACAGTCGCTATTTATCTTACTACCAATAGCGACTGTCAAAAATCTACGAATGAAGGTGGTCTAGTGGTTAAACGCCAGCCTCTCAAGTATGGTCAGGCAAGAAACAATGTAACGTTTCTAAGTTATATGTACTTTCTAAGTATATCTTGGACTCCATTGAGTGATTAGAAGGTGAAGGAAAACATCTTAGGGAAACCTGGACTCTAAGTTTGAAATTGCCAACCCACATTGTGCAAGCGTGGTGATTACGCTCAATCTATCTCTGTATAAAAGGAGGCTTGTGTCCAGCAGTGGGAAGATAAAAAGGTTGATGAAATAATTATTTATTATTCATAGATTTTTGTCAGTCGATATGGGTAGTCACAAAACTAAAAGTCTCGCAATCACTCTTCCCAAGGGGCATATTCATTCAGTTGGACTGGAAGCTGATCTTAACACACTTGAGAAAAGCCTAGGAAGATGATGATGAACTTTTGTTATACACATATAGGTACCCATTTACATTATATATGTATAGCAGCAGTTCTTTGTGGAACATCTGTATGTAAACTCGGCGGATTGCCTCCATAATTTGGTGCTTTAGGGATAAGCCTAAAACACGCTGGGTCCTCGCCATGCAGTAGGTGGATAGCCACCTACTGCATGGCGAGTACCCAGCGTGTGCTTTGATAAAATCTAATCTAAAAAAGGAGGCAGTACCTAAAAAGGCTTTGGTACAAAGATTATTAAAGGGATAATATTGTTAAGGGGCTTCCGTGAGCAAAACACAGCGCAAGCCGTTTTTAAGTAGTTTTTCGGAGCTATCTACTCTTTATCCAGAAGAAATATCAACTTATAAAAAATACATAAATTTTCTCCATAATCATGGCTCGAAAATTGTAGATTTTACTAAGCATAATGTTGTAATAATTCTTTCACAACGAAACCACTGACAAGAGAAATAGTTATCATAAATATACATCTCCATGAAAAGTAAGTATTATTTAAATTGTATTCTTACACTAATTGATAGGTAATTTCATTATGAACATTATTGTAAAAATATTTTTTTAAAACGACCAAAATAAAAATATTATGCAACAATCGATTCAGTGTGCCTCAAGCTCTCGAAGGTGAAAACCATGTTGTTTGTCAACGCGCGGTCTACTCGCACGGCTTGCTCGCTCACGCACCGCATGTTACATAGATCATAAAATGTCTTTGTTATTGATGCTTATTTTTGTGTTCGTTTTTTTTACCCGACTTCAGAAAGGAGGAGGTTGCTCAGTTATATGTCTTTTTTTTTCTAAATTATATTTTATTTTTATGTTTGTTCGCGGATAACTTCACCTAAAATTTGGTATTTCGATGAATTTAGGATATTTCGACATGGGTGTCGTGACAGGGGTTTTCGGGGGGCTGATCATGAAAATGACTTCATTTTCGTAACCCAAGATGGCTGACATTAAATTTCATGATATTTTCACTTGGGTGTCGTGAAAGGAGTTTCCGGGGGTGGTGATCCCCAAAATGACGTCATTTTTGAAATCCAAGATGGCTGACATCAAATTCTATGATATTTTGACTTGGGTGACGTGAAAGGGGTTTCCGGTGGGTGCCGATCACTAAAATGACGTCATTTTTGTAACCCAAGATGGCCGACACCAATTTTATGATATTTTGACATGGGTGTTGTGAAAGCGGTTTTCGGGGGTGCTGATCACGAAAATGACGTTATTTTTGAAATCAAAGATGGCCGATATCAAATTTCATGATATATTGACTTGGTTGTCGTGAAAGAGGCTTGCGGAGGTGCTGATCAATAAAATGACGTATTTTTTTTAAGTCGAAGATGGCCAACATCAAATTTCTTGATATTTTGACTTGGCTGTCGTAAAAGGGGTTTCCGGGGGTGCTGATCACCAAAATTACATCATTTTTGAAATCCAAGATGGCCGACACCAATTTTATGATATTTTGACATGGGTGTCGTGAAAGGGGTTTTCGGGGTGGTGCTGATCACCAAAATACCATCATTTTTAAAATCCAAGATGACCGACATCCATGATACATTGACCTGGGTGTCGCGACAGGGGTTTTTTAATCTGTCTGGGTTTTGTGGATTTTTAAATCCAAAATAGCCGACATCAAATTTCATAACATTTTGAGTTGGGTGCTTTGACAGGGGTTTCGGGGGCGCTGGTCACGAAAATGACGTCATATTTAAGCTATAGCTTATATCTCTTTATCAAAGTCAAAAATAAAACAAAATAAGAGTGTGAAAAATGGTGGCGATCTAGCAACAAAACTAAGTTGCTAAATCGCCACCATTTTTCGTACTCTTTTGATGACGTTACTGGTAAAAAATAAATAAACTACAAAAAGAAAATACTAATACAAATGTAGACGTTAATTGGCATAATATAAAAATACTATTTCATAAATAAAAAACTAATAAAAATTTTCATACCAACTACATACATACTGCAGAACTCCACACCTTTGCGATTTGCCCCGCAACTACACGCAGGATTGCGTTTTTAATCTGCATTATCGTGCAGATCTGTAGCACCGCACGTGACCGCAGATTCAGTGTATTATACTATGCGTTTTTCCATACAAATTTGGTACTTGCGAACATATAAGGTCAGTTCGGAGCTGATAACGGAGCCGGGAGACAGCCGAGGGAACTCCTTAACAATTCACATTAACTGCCTTGTGTTTGTGCTTGATAAATTTGTATTGATAAGAGCTTTACACCTAAATGAGCTGTGACTGTCACTAAAGCTCTGATGAAGACAAAGACCAGTTAAGGGAACTCCTCAAAGGTTTACAATAGTTACCTAGTGTTTGGACTTAATTAATTTATATTGATGAAAACTTTGCAACCATATGGGTTAAAATGAAGGTCTGCATTAGATCTGATGATGGAGCCAAGAGATATTCGAGGGAACTCCTCAACGATTCAGTGCAGCTACTTTGTGTAGTGTTGATTAATTATTATTGATAACAGCTTTACACCTAGATGGATTGTTATGATCATTAGGAGTCTGATGATGAAGACGAAGGACAGTTGAGGGAACTCCTCAAAGGTTTACAGTAGCTACTTTGTGGTTGGATTTAATTCATTTATATGGATGAGAAATTTGCACCCATACCGGTAAAAATGAAAGTCTGAAGTAGATCTGATGATGAGGACCATAGACATTCGAGGGAATTCCTCAATAATTTACTACACTGAACTTTAACATAGGACTAACACTACCTACTCGTCATGCTTATGCAACAATCAATTAAAATCAACGGAATGAATTTAAGTTGTGTTATTTCTAGCAATGCTCTTACTTTAATTATGATCTCAGAGGAATAAAAGCAAACGTATTACGTCGTTTGCTTACAGGTCTTTTCCAAATATGCTCTCGTCAGCGTCCAGTCTGACCGGATATTGTATTAGTCAGACGTTTATATTTTGTTTTTTTTTTTTGCGTAAGGAAGCTTTGTGTAAATGGTATGTATATTTGTTATTTATATTGATTTTCGATAGTTTTTTGGATAAGTTACATAATTTTCTGCGATACGATGCAATTATTTTGACAAAGTATGATACAACTATATCAGAGTTTTTGTAGCTGACATACAAATTACGTATTTGTTTCAAACGAGAATAATAATTTCTCAGTCTTGCCTGAGTCCAAAAAAACATCAATCTTGGTGGTAGGCCATAACATCGGCCGCCGGCAGAAGTTACCACCCACAGGACAAAACCTTGCCGCCAAGCGATTTGTCGTGTTCCGGCATGATGTCTGGTGAAACCGTACGGAGGACGGCTCTGAGCAGTTGTGTTGCGATGTGTGCCGGGTACGATGCGCCTAATGTTCTTGTGTTGGGAGTTTGTTCCTGGAGGGTCTTCAGATCAATCTCCCTTTGGCGCAGCATCGTTGGACGTGTTGTTGGGTTTAACATTGCGTCACCTTGCTTAACTGCCGTCTTCCTTCCTATTCGCTCAGTTTTTCTGAGTGGATAGGCTCTTAATAAACTAGCGCGCTTTACCATCAACGATCACATCACTGCTTACCATCAGGCGGGATTGCGGTCAAGCGCTAGTTTATAATTGTTAAAAAAAAAAAAAAAAACTTTTTTTATGTAGGTATCAGTTCTGCAGTAATTTATTTGAGCCTGATACGGTTTACGGTTAAAATAATAAATATTAAATAAAATATATAAAGCTGAAGAGTTTGTTTGTTTGAACGGGCTAATCTCAGGAAGTACTGGTCCGATTTGAAAAATTATTTTTGCGTTGGATAGCCCATTAATTCAGGAAGGCTTTAGGCTATATAACATCACGATGCGACCAATAGGAGCCGAGCATAACTAACTCTACGCGAACGAAGTCGCTGTCGGCCGCTAGTAATAAATAATGATAAATGAAACTTTATTATACTATTTTTCTATCCCTTTGACCATCTGACTTAGCTAACTTTAAATCTACAAAACTAACTTCCAACCCTGAAGTTACAGTCATAACATATTTTGTTGTATAAGCCGCGCCTATAAAGAAACGAATCCAAAATGGCGTCTGCTACTTGCTAGTGATAGATAGTAAGGTCAATAAAAGTGATGTGATGGAATAGCAGCTCTCAAAAGTTTTGTAATAAAGCCTTCGGTACTGAAGTCGGATAATAAATTATTGAACATACGTTTAGCAAGTGGTTATAGATTTACCATTATAAAAAAAAAGATAAAGTTTTTTGAGAATTATTCAATACACACCTACACATCAATTTTATTTTTATGTGGATAGTCCTTCACCTCGTTTACATGAAGATATTTTACCTCGCATAACAAAGTAGTAACAGTACCTAACGACAGTTAACAAAAACAATAAACTAATAACAACAACACGAAAACAATAACGAAAACAAAGAAATGATAACTTGAAAGAACCGAGTGCACCAAGACAGCAAGAGAGCAAAAATCCCGACTGTTTTTTTAGCAATAGTGTGCGAGTGAGAGAGAATGACCAGTGCCACCATTTAAGATTCATTTCTTTATTGGCGCGGGTTATAAAGGTCTAATCAATACAAATTAAATAAGCCCAAACTCGTGGCAGTTACTTCCGAAGTAGAGTTCACTTGATTCTCTGTCATCTCCATCATCAGGTCAGGCCCAAACCTTCACGGTTTTATAGTATCACTTGATATACACACGAGTATCATATAATATTAATTTAGGTTTGTAATAACCAAAAGTATTTGGGCGCACCAATAAACAAAAATAACAGTGCCATGTCTGTTACTTCTATGGTCTATGAATTTAACTTGTATTTGTAAGTACTTCGTCCTCCAGACAGCGCTAGTAATATTTTACGAAGTATTGTAGAGGTGGGGCGCGGTATGGCCTTAATGAAATTTAATTAAGGTATGCAATAAAAAAGGTCCTTATTTGGCCTGCATAATTAAAATGATAAATTGAATAATCGATTCGATTCAAGAACCAAACGATCGAATTATTTAAATTATTCGGCAAAAAACTATGTAGAAGCATATATTTCGGGTGATCTACGTATGTATCTTTAGTTTGTGTGAAAATTAAGAAAAAGTAAAAACTATGAATTAATTAGTATACAGTATGTTACGAAAACCCTGTCCGACCCGTGAAGGTATTGTTAGGTATCGATAACTGATTCTACTAATGCCTACATAACCTGGCTAAACTAAAAAAAAAAATACCCCCTTAAAAATAAATAATTTAAATAAAATAAATGGGTAATTTCATGGCAACACAGGTACAGGTCATGACCTCAGTTGACCTCATGCATGTAGGTATAGGTAGTTTATCCATGTTTATCGACTCTCGAAAGAAATAATGATACTTAGGCAGCTCGTGAAAAGAACTTTTTTTAAGTGCGAAGGTCGTCTGACTCTCTGAATGTATCATTTCATTCGATGAGCACAATGGCTGTGGCGGAGATGTTGTTCCATATTTCGTTCACTAAGAACTATACACGCCTGGCACCTTCGCACGAGATTAGCACGGTGTTTCACAAAGTTAGTCCACCCCTATCAATCCACTGCTCGCCGAACTGATAATGGAGGTACTCACGTACAGCCCGGTACAGGTCGACAAAATATGGTGGTACACCGTCGTGTCACCACATGAATCAATAAGCAGCTGTCCAACACCTGATCACAACACAACTAATTGCAGAACTACTACCTTCCATCAGCATTTTACATTACGTTAGAAAACGACATGATCACAATACACGAATAGTCTACAGCTACACGGAAGCAATGTTTATGCGCAACTGATAATTTAAAGTAAAAATGATTTTTATTTTATAAAATAGGTACCTACGCGGCTGGCCTCGCGGCATGCTTTGAGCAAATAGAGATGTGTAAGTAATCAAAATATTGATTTTTCAATCGATACCGATTTAGTATAATAGTTTCAATTATCATTCTCGATTCAACATCGCATGGAATTGTTTAGAACTTTTACAGAACTCAAATTAGTTATGTACACTGCTGTAAATGAAAACCATGCCAAAGGTTTAATTTCAGTTTCTGTCTCAATATCGATGATATTGACTGTTAAAATATTTGTAAAATTTTACTAAAATTGTGTTTCATAAGGCCTTCTCGTCTCTGTTTACTAATACTTGTGTTATAATAATATTATTAGTAATTAATCGATAATCAAACAAAAGTACTTTTACCATTGGGTAATCTGTGTTTTTACAACAAATGATTATTCAACCAGACACAAATTTCGATTAATAGCGATACAAAAAAAATGTTATTACGCAAAAAATAGTACATCTCTAATTATTTCTTTTACGTCGCCGACAACGCTCACGCGCCACGCCGCCAAAGAAATAAAAAATCTAACAAAAGAATGAAAGGAAAGCCGACAGGTATACCGCCTAAAAAGGTGTTGTCATTTTTTTAAAAATTCATATTTTTGGGGAAATTCGCGGAAAAAAAAGATTGTTTCAAAATTGATTAGTATTGCTACTATGATGATTATGTAAAATTTTATATTTTATTTGGTCATTTGTTTACCTAACCTTTATTATCGTTATGGGTCGGACAGGGTTTTCGTAACATACTGTATAGTGAAAAACGCTTATTTCCTTAGTCCTCACATCTGGTCGAAGTTTTATATGCATATTGACCGGAATAAGGTGTATATTGAAATAACCTACGGAAGACGGGTCTGAGCAGTTATGTTGCGCTATGTTCCGGGTACGATTCGCCAAATGTTGTTGTGTCGGGAGTTTGATCGTGGAGGGTCTCCAGATCAATCTCCTTCTGGCGCAGCATCGTTGGTCCTGTTGTTGGGTGTAACATAGCACCTACTCGCGCAACTATCAAACTATCAGTTTTTTTTGATTGAATAAGCTCTTAATAAGCTAGCGCGCTTTACCATCAACGATTTCTTCACTGCTTACCATCAGGCGGGATTGCGATCAATAATAATTATATAAAAACCTTCCATTTCAAAAGCTATATTTGCATTATATACACGCAATTTCTAAGTAGGTATTGTATAAATGCTTATCCACGAGTGAGTACTAAAAATTTGTTATTAAACTACTATTTACTGGGTACGTCTTTCATTGACTTAAATATGCTCTGGAGGTTGAGAATGTTTCATGCTCACTCTAATATCTCACTGGTGATGGCGTGTGTTGGATCATTAAGTTCCCTTCAAAATGGTTGAGCTAATTGGTGCTTTTCCACGCGTTTTGTTCGTGAAATGGCGCCGTCAGTGAGGAATGGTCATCTCTTATCTGCCTCTACTATCACGCCTTATTTCTCGACAACTAGTGTCTGACGCTGGTTTTCAACTGAACCTGATGTGAGGTAACGGATGTAAAATAGTTTTATACAGCAACATGACTCGTAAATACAAAAAAAAATTGTGTTATACAGAGTGGTGCTGACAATACGACAATAAATTAAACATCGTGTACCTCAACACATTGTCAGTCTACCCATAAAAAATCATATAGATATGTCTATTAGTTTAGTCACAGGAAATTATTTTAGACACCGTTCTTACCTTCTCAGGCGACACTTGGGATGACACCTTTGATTCCGCACAAAAAGGACTAAATAGTGTTCTACAATGTCTCAAAAGACACATTCTCACAATCAACACCGACAAAACTAAAATTCTTACGTACAGCTTACGAAATTCCACTCAACCTCCAAATTCATACGCTTTGGTAGTGCACTCATGTTTCCTGTCTGGTACTGCGACATGTACTACATGCCCAGAATTAGAACGTTGTCGACAAAAAGAATCAGAAAGCTGATTTTTGTCTTTAGTAGTCTTCGTCACATCGCAGAACCTCAAATTATTAGGTGTACATATTTTGCTCTCTGTCAGTCTCTCTTAACGTACTGTATGTGCGCTTGGGGTGGTGCACCCAAAACGGTACTTTTGAAGCTTAGACGAGCTCAGAGAGCCGTGCTGAAAATTAGTACCTTTCGGCCCATCCTCTTCCCAACTGAAGAACTATATAGGAGCTGTAAAGGCCTTACAGTTAGACAATTATTTATACTGCACGTACTACTACATTAGTATCAAAGAACCTCTTATGAAATAATCACCACAAGACGCATAGACAAGGTTTGCCAACCCTTCCGCTGCAAGTACTCTTTTACAAGAAGATTTCCCTGTTTCCAAGGTCCTCACCTATACAATAGTCTTAACAAAATACTGAACTTTTACTCACTCCCTATAATGTCTTTTAAAAAGAAAATTAATACTTGGCTGCAAACGGTTAATTACAACAAAACTGAAAGCTTACTGTTGACTCAATACAGCTCCCGTTAAACTTCATTCTATCATCATTTGCTTATCGCTGGCTAACGCACGCACACACACACACACACACGCAAGCACGCATACGCGCACACACATACACACCCGCACACACACCCTCACTCAGGCACTCACACACACACTCACATACCCTCAAACACACTCACACCCTTATACACACTACACTAGTCCACTCAAAACATTTTATTTTCTTTTTTGTTTTATGGCATATAACGAACCAGTCGTATAATTTGAAAATGGCTTGATTTTTCCAGCATCTTTAACATAAGTTGTCTTGGCAACTAAACAAGGGTGCTGGTGTCGCCACACTATTGTTTATATCCTTTTAACTGTATGTACTACATGTTTTAATGTACTGTAAAATTTGATGCAAATAAATTATTATTATTATTATTGGTCATTTTAATTATGCAGGCCAAATAAGGACCTTTTTATTGCGTACCTTAATAAAATTTCATTAAGGCTATACCCTGAGCCAATGACCTTGAGCATTTGCTCCCTCTTCACCGCGCCCCACCTATACAATATACAAATACATGTTAAATTCATAGACCATAGAAGTAACAGGCATGGCACTTTTATTTTTGTTTATTGGTGCGCCCAAATACTTTTGGTTATTATAAACTCAAACACATGTTGACGATACTTCATAATAAAAAAACTGCGGTGTTTATTTTTTAACCGACTTCCCAAAAAGGTGGTTCTCAATTCGATTAATGTGTCTTCGTTGATAACTTTATCGTTAATGAACCGATTTTGACCATTCTTTTTTTTATATGAAAGGGTAAACTGCCTAGGTAATCCCATTGCTACCACGCCAGTATCGATGATGGAAATTCTGAGAAACTTAGGCCAATTCTCGAAAATTATAGGCACGCTTTGGGTTAAAACTTGATACTCGTGTGTATATCGGGTGATACTATAAAACCGTGAATGTTTGAGCCTGACCTGATGATGAAGATGACAGAGAATCAAGGGAACTCCACATCGGAAGCAACTGCCACGTGTTTCATCAATAACCTTTTTATCATCCCACTGCTGGGCACAGGTCTCCTCTCATACAGAGAAGGATTGAGTGTAATCACCACGCTTGCTCAATGCGGGTTGGCGATAACGGCCACGTGTTTGGGCTTATTTAATTTGTATTGATTGGACCTTTATAACCCGCGCCAATAAAGAAACGAATCTTAAATGGTGGCACCGGTCATTCTCTCTCACTCGCACACTATTGCTATTTTTACTCACATACCGCCGTACTGCATACAAAATAAAATCAGTCGGCATTTTTGCTCTCTTGCTCTCTTGATGCGCTCGGTTCTTTCAAGTTATCATTTCTTTGTTTTAGTTATTATTTTCGTGTTTTTCTTATTAGTTTATTGTTTTTGTTAACTGTCGTTATGCGTGGTAAAATATCTTCATGTAAACGAGGTGAAGGACTATCAACTGGCATGGCCTCAGTTCTATACCTGTCATGAGCTATTAAATTGTCGAATTGATCGGTTGGTCTCTCGTTGTCACTGTTGTCGTAAAAATTTGTTCATTGTCCATAACATACAGAATCTACGTAAACACTTCAAAGATTTTGCAACTGATCGGCAGACAATGCCCGCATGCTACATATATTTAGCCGTAGAAACTTAGTGTTGCCTTGCCTAGTTAACACTTCATGTACCAACCCCTTCTCACTACTACACCACTGCAATCAAAACCCAAAATTTTTTCGAAATTTCCGTGCGTAGTTGGAATCTCTATTTAGTTATTATTGTCCTTCGTGGGCCCGTTTCTTAGGATTTTATACATAGTATGTCAATTCAATGCAACAAATAGCCCATTTTTTAACTCTTAAGTGCGGAATTTTATTGTAACGGACAGCAAACTACGGAACCCAAAAATTTAGTGTGGCCCGACTCGCTCTTGGCCGATATTTTCAAGTGTCAATCACCTATAAAAAATTCTACAAACCGAATTACAGCAATGAAGTAATTTATCAATAACTACGCAGCTAACATGAACCAAAACTATTTTTTTTTTTTGATAATTATAAACTAGCGCTTGACCGCAATCCCGCCTGATGGTAAGCAGTGATGCGATCGTTTATGGTAAAGCGCGCTGGTTTATTAAGAGCCTATTCACTCAGAAAAACTGAGCGAATAGGAAGGAAGACGGCAGTTGAGCGAGGTGATGCAATATTAAACCCAACAACACGACCAACGATGTTGCGCCAAAGGGAGATTGATCTGAAGACCCTCCACGACCAAACTCCCAACACAACAACATTAGGCGCATCGTACCCGGCACACATCGCAACACAACTGCTCAGACACGTCCTCCGTACGGCTTCACCAGACATCATGCCGGAACACGACAAATTGTTTGGCGGCAAGGCTTTGTCTGGTGGGTGGACTATTAAAATAGACAATACATATCCTAGAATGAAAAGGCCAAATGTATTTTTGAACGAGTTCTAGATATCCAAGAGTTATATAGACTAAATAAAGTTTGTCGTTCAAAGAATACTTTGATCTAATTTTGTTTTCATTACTTAAATCAAATACGAGTAGAGTTTCTTAAATGAATAACTAAGTTTCTGAAGTCAATTTTCTCGCTCAATCAAAATTCAAATTAAGTTTACACAAAATGTATAACTTAATTACAAAATATCATCTCAAGTGAATCTAAATGACTTCTGATTTAACGAAATTCTTTTTATATAAATTAGCTACAATTCAAATAGAAAATTTGTTTTTAACTATCAATTTATTTATACAGGCAGCCCGCCCTTTTTTGTAAAAACAGAACGAAAACACGGCTTTAGTACTTTTGAAAACATCATTAAACATCAAGATTTATGCATCATTTGTAAGTTTACAAACCTTCTAGAATAAATTCTCTAAAAGTTTGTGAAATCCGTTTCAAAAGGTAATACATAGTTACAGTCAAACACGGAAAATGACCACCTCTGTACGACGAATCGGTTCAAATTTTTACCGCCTGTCGTGGTACACATAGATATATGTATGTAGATGATACCAGGAGAAATATTAAAAGACGAGCTTAGGTAAAACACAAAGTTCATAAGACCGTAAGTAATTGTTGGCACAACGGGTGATCATTAGGACGGTAAACCTCCATCTGCGGACTTGGTAAAAAAATTGCATCAATAACCCACTGGGATAGGTTCTAACGACATTTTAATGCGATCTTTCGTATCCGCATAAAATATAGGTGAGAGGGCTTTTTATAAATACTCTCCAGTTTGGGATCGATACAGATTTTTGTACAGACGACAGCAAATCAAGTTACTAGAATTTGTCAAATTTATTTATTAGATTTTGAACTTTATAGCTGAAGCATTAAGACTCAAGACAGTTTTGGGTAGCTTAACTTGTGTATTTTGTGCTTATACTTACTCGTCGAAGTGGTAAATTATACATTCGGAATCATATCGAACTTCAGTAGCTATGAAAAATATGAGGGGTTATAACCCACTCCGATTCTAGTTGGTTGCTCTGCACTCAAAGTTGTTAACGAGTATATATACTCTTTTTTCTTCTTGCTTCTATCAAGTGAACACAATGTATAAATATAAAAATTAATTAAAAGATAGAAAATGAACTATGCCCACTGGCACCTAAGAGATGGCCAGTCTCCACTGACGGCCCCCGTTCACGAGCATGACGCGCGCATCAGCCCCATCTTTTTTTTTTTTTAGACGCTGTGGAAATGCCTTTACGCACCATACCCCGAGGGGCGTGTGTGGGACTCGCCCAGCCGTAGCCGGGAATACCCACTAAAACCACAGCGGCACAACGACATCGCCTGAGTGGCGGGGTCTTGGGAAATAGCAGAGCCTGCGCTACCAATCCCCCGCTGGCGATTCCCGCCAAAAGGAGGACCCATAATGATCTCTCCGTAGGGGGTACGTCTTCTTGTGCGAGAAGACGCAGCAGCCAAGGGTTTTTAGCGAGATGTCCTTCCTCTTAGCCCCACTGGTTTGCACGGATACAAAGCAAACGGGGCCCCCAGCTCTTCTCAATGAGGAGACCGGGTTGCCCGACGGTGACCCTGAGTTCGGGTCACGTCAGCCACCTGGAATGGTGGCCGACCCGCCGCACGTGTGACCGACGAAGCGGTCCCCACTTCTGGTTTTGGTCCGCGCCGGTAAACCGGTAACCCCCATATCTGGGGGCCGTTCCCCTATCCGCCACCTGGGGACGCGTCCGATGGCAGGCCAGAAACTGCACACGGAACGAGTATATATACCTGGGACAAACAGTCCAACTAGGTAGGTCCAACTTCGAGAAAGAGGTGTCTCGTTGAATCTAGTTCATCTGGGCAGCGATCGGGAACCTACTCTACAACTTATCCTCGTCCAAGATGCCACAGTTTCTCAAGACTAAAGTCTTTGACCAGTGTGTGTTGCTAGTGATGACATACGGAACTGAAATGTGGTCGCTGGTGGATCACACAAAAGGCGATGGAAAGAGCTATGCTCGGAGGTTCTCTGCGTGATCGAATGAAAAATGAGGAGATTCGCAGAAGAACCAAAGTCACTGATATAGCTCTTCGAGTCGCTAAAATTAAGTGGCAGTGAGCAGGGCACATTGCTCGTAGAACCGATGGCCTATGGGGCTGTAAGGATCTGGAGTGGCTGCTACGTACCGAAAGACGCAGCGTAGGGAGGTCTCCAACAAGGTGGACCGATGACCTTGTGAAGGTCGCGGGAAGCCGATGGATGTGGGCAGCATAAGACCGGTCACTGTGGAAAGCCTTGGGGGAGGTATTTGTCCAGCAGTGGACAAAGTGGGGGAGCCTATAGGGTATAGGCTGAAGAAGAGAGAAGAAGAGAAGTATAATAGCCGCACAGGTTGATTGATCAGGTTAAGCATCTTTAAATGCCAAAACCTCTCTGACTATCATTCGCGGTTTCTTTTACAGTCGTTGAGGGTCGGCAGAAGCCTGAAAATCTGACAAGGGGTATCGTATTACCCAGTAACTGGATTGTGGAGATCAGTTAGGCTACTGTATGTATTTATAAGGGTGTGCGCCAAATAAATGGTTTCTTTTCTTTCTTTTCTTTATATTCAGCGGCATCCGGATAGACTAGAAAGCGACTCCAACATAAATGACAAAGACTGAAGATGATGGTGACCTACGGAAATTATTGTTATGGGAATGTTACGAATGCACCTTATGTCAATAGCATAAGGTTCAATGTTGCGTGACAATATATAACCCGCTAAAAGGTTAATTAAATTTATATCTTCGAAATATTAGCAACAGTTTACCAATTTGAGGTAATTTAGAAAGGGCCGAATTTTAATATTATCTTGTTTTACTTTATCTATTGTTATGACTTGATACTACTTATAACTCCAAATATTGTAGGAACCCATTACGTATTAAAATACCCTTTTACGGAGCCTCGAAATTAGGCCAGGAAGGTCCGTGCATTTAATCAAAAATAAATTTGAAATATTTAAGTGTTGTTCAGTTTTGAACTTATCATATGATACTCCTTTCACCGCTTCATTTATAATGCTTTGGACATACCGCGGTTGCCAATAAAATCTAACTTGCTGACATTAACACAAACATGATACACTTAATCTTCTCCCACAATGAGAACTATGTCAAAGTGTCGGGGCTCCCCCATTGATCGTCTCATTTCCTGAAGAACATCGTAAATCTTCGCCACAAACCAGATAAATTACAGAAGGCCTCATATCCCACTAATATTATAAATGCGAAAGTTTGTAAGTATGCATATTTGTTAATCTTTCACGAAAAAATTACTATATACAAAAAAAGTCTTTAATTTGGCATCAATTTCGATTTGTGGGTATTCTATTCACATAATCAAAACTCTCTGATTTCCAATTTGTAAATGCCACTTCAAATAGATACATTTTCTGATCTATTTTTTTACATTTCATGAGATACTAAAGAGTATCACTACATATTATAAAACAAAGTCTTTCTCATTCCCTATGTCTCTTTGTATGATTAAATCTTTAAAATTACGCAATGGATTTTGATGCGGTTTTTTTAATAGATAGAGTGATTAAAGAGCAAGGTTTATATGTATAATACCATACCAATTAAATAGTGGAAATATACTTATTGCAATAATATTTTTGAGGTTTCTAAAGTGCATTTTTTATATAACAAAAATTCCGCATTTGTAGTGAAACGCAGGCTAAACACTACAAGATTTATCAAAATAATGTAGTAAATATTGTACACATTAAACAGGTCTACAAAAAAGTCCATGAGGGTATATGTCTATCTCTTATAGATATCCCACAATAACATTTTTTGTCATTTACTTTTTATGACAAATACCTGCTAATTTCCGAAGCGATTTTAATTAATACAAAGTTAATCCTTATCCAATTTAATAAATTTAATACATTGTTGATTTAATGTAGATCTATATTGGACTTTTACAGCATATGATTTAAATTAATATTTTCGAAGATATTACCGATTTAAAAATTACGGGGCGTCATGTCCAGGTCGATCAAAGCGGCGGGCCGCTATGTTTTTTATACAACGTTCACAATTTTTCTGTAGTGTATTTAGTATCAGCATTGCACCCATGCGAAGCCGGGGCGGGTTGCTAGTAACATTATAATTAGATAATTTTGGCACAAACCATAGACACATTTCACTCAAAAGTGTCATTGGTTTTAAATAATTAACAATGGCGAAAATCCTCTAAATGCAAAAAGCAAAGGGCTGATTGGTGTGGTGACACTTGATGGAAGCCATGTCAAGCAATAGACATCTTTCGGTTGAAATAATGATGTAGCATGAGATTGCCTATATGCGTCTATGCACGCACACATAGTGTGTGCATTTTCGCTCATTATATAGCGTCGACCTTTTGTACCTACTTATGCTATGACTCCGGCTACACACGCGATCCGATCGGTCGGATATATGCTCCCTGTTTATTATGATGTATTTCCTCATGTATAGCCTTACTTTCGCTGAGGCTTGTTAGAACTTCACTCTCGGAACCGGGAACATGGGATTGAAAAGGAATAAGTTCAGAGTTATAAAAACTGGTTTAGGGAAATGTTTTCTGGTATATAGACAAATATCTAAAGTTGATATTAATATTAATAAGACTGAACTATGGGTGATTTTGTTTTAGCTATCATTTGGATAGCATTTTTATTGTTATTTTACTTCTCAAGTGCGATTTTCTTTGGATAAAATTAAATAAGAAGGCAAAAGAGAAAATTCGGGATACTCTTCTCACTCTACGTCATCACCCTCTGCTGAGCATAGGCATCTCTCCTTCTCTTCTTATACCAGCCTCTCACTCTTAGGGTGAATTCCATCAAACTTTGTTTTGCCTAGGATAGGTAAGTCTTTTCCTAATTTAAATAAATTTTAAATTTTTGATAGTTTCTCGTACTTGAATTTGTCAGACGTCAATTTCATAACGGAAAAAAGATATTTGGAACTGATAAAATCAACCCTTACTGGTTTTTAGTTCCGTAGTTTATACCAAACAAATTCCTTAGTTATGTCACGTCAGTTTTAGTCAGAAAAATCGAAACAGATTACGAGTTTTTTTTATTTTTTTTATTAAAGTATAAACCAGCGCTTGACCGCAATCCCGCCCGATGGTAAGCAGTGACGCAATCGTTGATGGTAAAGCGCACTAGTTTATCAAGAGCCTATTCACTCTAGCCTTGAAGACACTCAAATTGTAGTCCGACGGAAACACCGCCGCCGGCAGATTGTTCCAGTCCCTCGATGTACGCGGTATAAAGGAGGAGGCGAAACGCTTCGTCCGGATCGTCGAGGTGTTAACAACATAAGGGTGGAAACTCGCCGTACGACGGGTCGTCCGATGGTGGAACGGAGATGGGGGAATTAAATCGTGCAATTCCCTCGCACACTCCCCAGAATGTATCCTATAGAACACCGAAAGGCTGGCTACTCTACGCCTGTGCTCTAGGCTTTGGAGACCAACTCGAGTTAAATCAGGGTCACCAATCAGCCTCTTCGCACGCCTCTCCACTGAATCCAAAGTGGCCAGGTGACACTTAGCAGCACCAGCCCAAATGTGGCTGCAGTACTCCACACACGAACGGACCTGTGCCTTGTACAACATTAGAAGCTGAAAAGCTGTTTATGTTATGTAAGGATTATCAGAAAGATATATATATTTAGTAATATATGTCAATATGTCGTTTAATAGTGAATAAAAAGAGGTTTTAAAATCCTAATGTTAATGTTCTAAATTCAATTTAAGTTTTCATAGGATTGGTATTTGGTAACGAGTAGGTAATTTTTGCCTTGTATGGAATATGAAGGATATGAATTAAACAATACATGTAAACGAAAAAAAAAAGCTAGCAAAAGTTTATTTAGTAACAGGTATTCCCTCCGCTAGCTCTTATGACAGCTTCCATGCGGTTCTTCATAGATCGGATGAGAGTGACAATCAAATATTTTTTTATTTTTTTTGTTTTTATAATTATTAACTAGCGCTTGACTGCAATCCCACCTGATGGTAAACAGCGATGCAACCGTTGATGATAAAGCGCGCTAGTTTATTAAACCCATACATTTAAAAAACTTAGTGAATAGGAAGGAAGACGGCAGTTGAGCGAGGTGGTGCAATGTTAAAGCCAACAACACGACCAACGATGCTGCGCCAGAGGGAGATTGATGTGGAGACCCTCCACGACCAAACTCCCGACACAACAACACTTGGCGCATCGTACCCGGCACACATCGCAACACAACTTCTCAGACCCGTCCTCCGTACGGCTTCACCAGACATCATGCCGGAACACGACAAATCGCTTGGCGGCAAGACTTTGTCTGGTGGGTGGTAACTTCTGCCGGCAGCCGATGTGGCCTACCACCGAGAGAGAGAGAGAAATGTTGAGGCATTTCATTCCATTCTTCTTGGATCGCACGCTGCAGCTGGCTGAGTGATTCCGAGGTCGGATTTCTAGCACGAACACGTCTCTTTAACTCATCCCATAAATATTCGAAGGGATTCATGTCTGGGCATCTTGCTGGTCATTCCATAATGGGGATACCGACTTCGGCAAGATAATCACGTAAGATGCCCGCGATGTGCGCCCTAGCATTGTCGTACATAAATATGAAGCCGTTGCCAATAAAATGCATAGGGCATCACGTGAGGCTCAAGACACTGTTCGACGTACCGATGACAGTTTAGTGCAGGCAGACGTGGCCTAGACACGAACCCTAGCTCTGTCTTACTTTCGGCGCCGATTCCTCCCCAAATCGTCCACAAACCGCCACCGTAACAGACCTTTTCTTAAATACAGCATTGTGCAAAGCATTCTCCATCTCTTCTATAGACCTTTTTCCTTCCGTTGTTACCATGTTACATAATTTTACACTCATCAGAAAAGAGGAATTTGCTCCATTGGACGTATGCCCAATTTAGGTGATCACGTGCAAAGCTAAGCCGTGCTCTCCGATGGTCTGTAGTTAATTTCGGCCCGTTTCCTGGTATGTACGGTACCAATCTACGTTTCTTCAACCTTCTTCTAATTGTAGAGTCACTTACAGCCACACCACGTACAACATGAAGCTGCTGCTATAGTTGAAAAGCGTTAAGGCGCCGATTTCGTAAAGAAGTTGTTCCAATAAATCGATCATCTCGCTCCGAAGTAACGCGATCAGGATCTGGCAGGAAGCCAGATCCTGAACGGCGCATGAACAAACCAGTCTCCTGATAAAGTTTGTAGACTCTTTGAACAGATGACAGGCTTAGATGCAATGATGAGCGACAACACGTTGACGTGTGGGTGACGTGTCTATATTTTACAAAAAATAAAAACTTTTTCAGACGTGAAAACAAACGTTTACAAAGGTGAAATGTACTCTAACCCTAAACAGGCATTTGTTTCAAAACAGCGATACATTTTTTCTAGATACACAAATGAAATTCTAATTTTGAATTGAAAATTTTCGCTTACCTTTTTAATGGCCAAACTGCCAGCTATACATGATGTCTTTTTTTCATGGAATAAATACTCTTTTGTGTATAATTACTATAGAAACCATAAAAAGGGAAGTGTTTCGATTTTTCTGATGAGAAATGTATTTGAAGTATAATAACAAGAAACCGCAATCCGTTTCGAAAATTTCATTCGAAATTATCAATATAATTTGGAATGAAATTTTATTTGTTTAATGATTTTTTTATTTTTTGTTAATTAAATTAAGTTGTATTCAAAATGAAGCTTCAATTTTTTTGCGAAATTTCTACTACCACCGACCCTGGTTGTTTATCACTTTGGTGACTGGTACAATCTGTCCTTAAGACTACTTACATTGATATTTACACATTACACTGGTACATTCTGCCCTTAAGACTACTTAGTCTTAATGGCAGAATGTACCAGTTACCAAGGGATCAGTGTAAGTACACTGATCTTTTTTTAGGTAACGATAAAACCAAATTCAATGGTGTAGACTTGTTCACAAATTAATCTAAATTTAAGTCCAGTGCGTATTTTTCTTTCTACTTTATTAAGTATACATAGGACATGAAATAAATATTACTTAAGCCTTGTCAAATTAGGATACTTATATAGATGTTTTTACAAAATGGCGTCTCAAAATATCAATGGTCCATGGGCCTTATAAGAAAGCTCAAGGTCACTCAGAGGGCAATGGAGAGGGCTATGCTTGGGGTTTCACTGCGTGATCAAATTAATCAGAAATGAGGAGGTCCGCAGAAGAACGAAAGTAACCGACATAGCCCGAAGAATTGCGACACTTAAGTGGCAGTGGGCTGGGCACATTGCCCGTAGGACCGATGCCCGATGGAGCCGACGGGCCCACGAGTGGCGACCACGCATCGGAAGACGCAGCGTGGAGCTCCACGACGACCTGAATATCCTAGGGGGAGGCCTACATCCAGCAGTGGATGATGACGATGATGTCTAAAAATAAGTCAATTTACGTCAATCGCTGACTTGACTAAAGTAATATTTATCTTCTGGCCTCTTCTTAAGGAAATAGAAAGAAAATATATATGTGTGTGTACAATATATACATGTATACATATATTAATTTTCTATAAATATTTAAATTTATTTCATGGTTTCATTGGTAAATTAATATTTTTGCATAGATCTTCTATTTTTATTGAAAAAAAAAAAAAAAAACTCGTTGTAGACCTTGTAGTACCAAGCTCGCGCCACGGGCGCCTTTGTGCTTATATCCCCCACTTAACTTCCGTTCGCCTTGCCCGATCACTTTTCGTAACGCTGACGTCACGCGTTCGCCAGTTTACTCCCCAAGTCAAGCGTGCGTAAAGAAGTTTCACTTCAAAAGGCGCACTGGACTTAAATTAAGTTTAGTTTGCGAACAAAAGAATTGGTGCCAATATACCACTGAAACCTTTTTCAGAAAATTTGTGGCCGCAATAGATATAATCATATTGTCATGAATTATTCATAATGCCGAATGTTCCTCTATCATTCTTGAGTTGCTTGTTACGATACTAAAGGCAAGTGGTAAGAAAAGAATCCTTGAGGCCGGATAAGGGGTTCGTTGGTCATATAAACATATTTATGTGTATTAAACTAGAAGAGGCAATTTGAAGCGAAAACGTCTCGCTTTGATTTCGGATTGAGGATCTTACAATATTGACCAGTAGATATTTATTCGGTATGACATATTATTTGTACTAAAAGTAACGACTGAAAAGCGGAATGAATATGTTTTTTTATAATAATTTTAAGATTTGTAAATTAATTTTTAAAAATTGTAAGCAATGATGCAATCGTTGATGGTGATACGCGCTAGTTTATTAAGAGCCAAAAAAAACTGAGTAAATAGGAAGCAAGACAGCAGTTAAGCGAGGCGTTAAACCTAACAATACGACCAGGGATGCTGCGGCAGAGAGAGATTGTTCTGGAGACCCTCCACGACCAAACTACTGACACAATAACATTTGGCGCATCGTACCCGGCACATATTGCAACACAATTGTTCAGATCCATCCTCCGTATGGCTTCACCAAACATCATGCCGATATTATGGCCTCGTTAAGGTAATAATTGTAACATTGGTTCAATAACTTTATAGATAAAAATAGGCGTATATAACACAATCATCATCATCATAATCATTTCAGCGTTAATGTCAGTCGCATCCGAAGCTTATTTAGCTTTGGAATCTGAGGTCCGCTTTACCAATCTAACTGCAGATTTTGGCTAAACTTCGATATTTTCCGTGAAGCGATTACCATCTGACCTCCACAATCCGAAGGCGATATCGAAGCATTGCAGTTAGACAAATTGTTGGACTTTTGAGGGCTCCAGCAACCCGTAACGACTGCCCATAGATGTTCGTATGGCAACCGGGACTAACGGCTTAGCGTGCTTTCCGAGACACGACCAGACCAGTACAAATATTCATATTTATTTATTCTTTCGCACATAAATTGTACAGAGCCGGACTTAATGCCTTATGTATTCTTTACCAGTCAGATGGTGAAGAGATAAGTAAATTATGTATTATATATATTAGTAGATATTTATGCATGAAAATATTTGAACTGGGCGGGGATCGAAGCCGCGCCTTCTTGCGCAGCGGCCGCGTTCGCTACCGCTACGCCACGGTAGCTGTCTAGCTATATTAGCTTAAATTATATCTTATCTTTTATTAATGACTGTGATAAATAATTAATGCATCGTAATAACTGGGGTGTGGAGGTCAGATAGGAAGTCGCTCCATGTAAGGAACAGCAGAATCAGGTTAGACTGGAAACTGACCCCACGATAGTTGGAAAAAGTCTATCGGCTATCTAGTGACTTAGTCTGCTATTTTATAAATTTGTCATTCTAACATGATTCCATTGTCATTGTGCTAAAAGTTTGTAATCTGCTAAATTCATAATGATTGCTCAATATTATCGGTCAGTTGTCTCGTAATGGAATGGTGATATAATGACATTGCCATATTGCCATCATTATAAAACCCGTTAGTATAAATGATTTTCTAAAAATTACTTCTCTATTAGAATGAAGAATCCATGATTGATCACTGGAAATTTATAATGATGCCATTTTTTAGTAGATTCAAAACTTATCAAAATCGATCATTACTCAATACTCAATAATTTATTGCATTCCATAATGTATATTTAATGGTTAGTATATTAAAATATAGAATCAAGTATGAACCCTGTCGGGCACAGCAATGTATTTTGTTTTTTAATAGGGAAGAGGATCAAGGCATTATGAGATCATTGATTGAACATTCTGATACTATTGTAATAGCAGAATAGGGCTCCTGGGGACCTAGCCAATGTAACATCGCTTCATAACGAACCGAATTCGAATACCAAACCAACCAATAACGAAGACAATTGACCACGTGATTTATCGCGTCACGTGGTCAATCGTTTCATCGTCAATCGGTCAAAGCGATGTTACATTGGCTAGGGCCACTGGTATAGAAAAGTCTCGGCAGATAATGATATAGTCCAAGAGAGACTACCTGTTTATCTAAACAAAAAGAAACAGCTGCCCACGAACTTGCCATACCTTTAAATAAGTGTTCTGCGCGAGGTAAAGTGCCCAATTAAATTCAATTACCAACTAACATCAGTAACAATAGGGTTCCTATTATGTTCCTACAAGTGAACCGTTTGCCCGTTTAGAAGCAGGTCACGGTGAAGAGTTTGCATAATACGACGGGGATTACGACGAACGAGTGCTACGGGTAGCAACAAAAATATAGGGAATTAATGTAAATTGCCACTCCGTATCGCTTGCGGGCCGCGTCGCGGTGCGGGCTAGTAGCCGATTTAAATTGTCATCGATCTTGCGGTGTTTGTGAAGATTCTCGGTTGTAAGAAATTGGATCCTACGGCCCACATTCGGCCCGATTATCGTTTTTAGGGCCGGGAAATGGGAGATCTGAACGTAAAGGTTTTATTGTGAATATAAGATTTATTATTTACCACATACACACACCCTCTTACATTCATCACACAAATAGAGGACACGTGTACCGTTCATTGCTTATACTTAATTTAATTCCAAATTAATTTATGATTTATGGCTAATTATAAAAATGTTAATTTAATTTTTTTTTAACATAATTTGTTTTTATTTTTAACTAGCTGCCGCCAGGAACTTCGTTCGCGTTGAGTTAGTTATGCTCCGCACATATTAGTTGCATCGTGATGTTATATACTAAAACTCAAACTCATTTATTGCGAAAAAAAGCGATACCACATTTATGTATATTGAAAAAGTATGAAGGAAGTTATGACGTAGGTACCGACACACACACAACTCTCTAATATTCGAGTTCTGCACTCCAATCTCATTGCAGTACATCACCACCTTAAGACTGAGAAGGCCCATCTACTTTTCTTGACGGAGACCCAGATCAGATGTCCGTCTAATGCGGCATACCTCAGCGACCCTGGGTACGCATTGGAGCACCATTTCCTGCAGCATGCCGGGGTCTGTGTGTATGTCCGCAATGACATTTGTTGCCGGCGCCTCCGTCACCTTGAAGACCCTCACTTCTCGTCCCTATGGCTGTTGGTTGACACTGGTGTGGACAAAATTGTTTACACTTGTGTCTACCGATCGCACAGCGGTGATCAGGAGACAACTCGATTATTTAACCACCTCAGTGAGGCTGCTGACAATGCGCTGCACCGGCACTCTGACGCACACTTCGTCGCTCTGGGGGACTTCAACGCCTGCCATCAGGACTGGCTTTTCCCGTACCAGAGGACCGACCACGCTGGGAGAGAAGCGCGAAACTTCGCGCTTTCAATGGGCCTTTCCCAGCTGGTAGAGCAAGCGACTAGGGTGCCTGATGTAGTTGGTCATACTGCCAATTGTCTGGACCTTCTGCTGACCACTGATCCGGACAGGTGTGTTGTAACAGTTTCCTCACCGTTGGGAACTTCAGACCACTGTCTGGTGAAGTCTGTATCGACCTTCTCCCCACCAAATCACGAGTCTCGTGGTGAACGGCGAATGTGGCGATACAGGTCAGCAGACTGGGATGAGATGCGCCATTTCTTTGCGTCTTATCCTTGGCAGCAGGTCTGCTTCTCTTCTAGCAATCCGTCGAGCTGTGCGGATACTATAACCGATGTGGTGCGTCAAGCTATGGAATATTTTATTCCCTATAATGACGTGCCCGTCGGTGGCTCGGCTCGCCCATGGTTCAATGCCGATTGTGCCCAAGCCGAACAGCGTAAGCATACGGCATTTCTCACCTGGACTGACGCTCGTGACCGCGGAGCTCCGGATCTAAGGTCAAAGAAGAGAGCCTTTAACCGTGCTGCCAAGTCCTACAAAAAGGCGCTAAAGAAGGCTCGCTTCGACCGTATTACCCATATTGGCAACAAGATATCTGCGCAGCCTTCCGGTAGTAGATCTTTTTGGTCCCTTGCCAAATCGGTCGAGGCGAACTTCTGTCGGCCCACACTGCCTCCGCTGGTTAGGCCTGACGGAACACTGGCTCATACGGCGAGAGAGAAAGCAGGTCTCTTTGCATCTCTCTTTGCCCATAATTCGCGTCTTGATACTGGCACTGCTACTCCACCTATTTTACCCCACTGCGGTGCTTCAATGCCTGAGGTTTGCATTCGGAACAAGGAGGTTCTGAGAGCACTGTGTCGTCTGGACGTGAATAGGGCTAGCGGTCCAGATGGTATACCACCGATTGTTCTTAAAGCATGTGCGCCCGAGTTGTCTCCTGTATTGACGCGCTTGTATCGCCTCTCATTTGGTACTGGTATAGTGCCCAAGTCCTGGAAGCTTGCCAACGTGCAGCCTGTGCCCAAAAAGGGTAGTCGTGCCAATCCTACCAACTATCGGCCGATTTCGATCACCTCCATACTTTGCAAAATTATGGAGCGTGTTCTGAACTCGCGCCTCTTGGCATACCTGGAAGGTAACGATCTCCTCAGTAACCGACAGTACGGGTTTCGCCGCAATCGGTCAACTGGGGACCTACTAGTGTATGCCACTCACTTGTGGGGCGAGGCCCTCGAGAGAAATGGGGAAGCGATTGCTGTCTCCCTTGATGTCTCGAAGGCCTTCGACCGGGTATGGCACGCTGGCCTTTTAAGTAAGCTTCCAGCGTACGGCATTTCCCCTAGCCTGACTGGCTGGCTGGCTGACTGGCTTCCCAATTTCTCACAGGTCATGGCAACTTTAAAAGTAAACTGTATTCTTTTAAACTTGTTCCTTCCCCTTTGTGTCAGTGTTCTACATCGAACTGTGAATTTGAACAGTCCGCACATCACATCTTGTGGGAGTGTGTTCTTTGGCAGAATGAACGCAATATTATGTTGGATAGTGTACAAGTTACATCCGGAGTCGTTTATTATACGGACCTTGTAGAAACTAGAACCAATTTCCGTGCGTTCAGGCGCTTTTGCCATACCTATTATTGGAATCAATTGTAACAGCTAATACCTACTTAGGACCCATTAACTTAATCAAATTTTATTCCGTGGTGTTTGGCAATCTGGGCTTCTCCCAGTTGCAATAATGTTCCTTTGTGCCGATTGGCCTAGTTCTGTTCTGTCTCCTGCTTGTTATGGAGGGAAGTGGAAAAAATATCTTTTTCCTTACTCCTCCGCTATTCTTTTCTGATTAATTTCGTTGCGGGACCCAAGACAGTTGAATCGTTTCTCCGGGACTCGTCGAGCTTCATTGCTCGGCGTTTTTCTGGCGGTCGCCACTGATGATTCTGGCTTTCAGGAGTTGCAGTGGTTGGGAAAAGTGTGGCGGGTTTTGTCCCAAAAAAAAAAAAAATGACTGGCTTCCTGACTGAATGGTCCCTCCGAGTTGTTGTCGACGGATGCTCATCTGAGCCCATGTCGACTAATTGTGTGTAAGTGTTCCTCAGGGGTCTGTTCTCTCTGCAACTCTGTTTCTGCTGCATATTAACGATCTGCTGATGCCCGGTATCTATGCACAGTTGTGGAAAGATACCTGCCGGATGCTCGGGCTAGTAGGGAATCAATCCGGTCCGAAAGAGAGGCCATGGTAGAGCGAACGAGTCCACTTCAGGCAGTCTCCGAATGGGGCATTGCAAATCTTGTAGCAATTAATGCCGCCAAAACGCAGGCGTGTCTTTTCACCGCCAAAAGGAGCCCGTTCACCTTGGCTCCTACTTTTCGGAATGTATCCTTGGAGTGTACCGACCGCCTTCAGCTTTTGGGTGTTGAGATTTCCTCGAACCTAAACTTTGGGCGGTTCATTGAGTCCAAGGCCAAGGTGGCTACCAGAAAACTTGGCGTTATCGAAAAGGTCCGGCAGTACTTCACACCAGGGCAGCTTTTAATGTTGTACAAAGCACAGGTCCGTTCGTTTGTGGAAAGTAAGCTGCTAAGTGTCACCTGGCCACTTTGGATTCAGTGGAGAGGCATGCGAAGAGGCTGATTGGTGACCCTGATTTAACTCGAGTTGGTCTCCAAAGCCTAGAGCACAGGCGTAGAGTAGCCAGCCTTTCGGTGTTCTATAGGATACATTTTGGGGAGTGTGCCGGGGAATTGCACGATTTAATTCCCCCATCTCCGTTCCACCATCGGATGACCCGTCGTACGGCGAGTTTCCACCCTCGTGTTGTTAACACCTCTACGATCCGGACGAATCGTTTCGCCTCCTCCTTTATACCGCGTACATTGTGGGACTGGAACAATCTGCCGGCAGCGGTGTTTCCGTCGGACTACAATTTGAGTGTCTTCAAGGCTAGAGTAAATAGGCTCTTAATAAACTAGTGCGCTTTACCATCAACGATTGCGTCACTGCTTACCATCAGGCGGGATTGCGGTCAAGCACTGGTTTATAAATTAATAAAAAAAAAAGAAAATGGATAATTCAGATTTAACATTGATATATAAGATAGTTTGGCATCTCCATAATCCGCCTGAAGGCATGCAATTTTAATTGGTGTTGGTTTCTACCTATTGTACATTACTAATGAAACATTTTATAAATTCATCCAAAATAAAATAAAAAAGGGAAAAAGATATCACTAAAATAATAAATGTCAAGAAATTTTATCATGGACAGGTCAATTCGGAATTCATAAATATGTCAAACAATAATTAAAATAAGTCAACTCAGTTAAATACCAAATACAATAATGTCATCTATCATTATTAAGTTGCATGTCATTTATAAATTCATTTACACTATAATAGATAGGCCTTTTCCACGAGAAATTTTTTAACTTTTTGTTTAAATATATTACAGCTTTTGTATTCTAATAATTGTTTTGGTAGGTTGTTGTAAACGTGGCGCCATACAGAGTACACTATTTTTCATCAATGCACTTTTGTGTTGAAGACAGTTAACTTTTTAAATTGTTACGTTTACTTTTATAATTTTCGTACATAATTAAATTACTTCTGACAAATATCGCCAACTTATAAAGTATGTTAAGAAAACCCTGTCCGACCCGTAAGGATAATAAAGGTTAGGTAAACACATGACCAAATATAATATAAAATTTTACGTAATCATCATAGTACCAATACAAATGAATTTTGAAATAATCTTTTTTTCCCGCGAATTAATTTCAACTTCCCTGAAATTTGGTTATTTTTAAAAGTGACAACACCGGTATTATAATGGGCGAATAGCGATGCGACCGCGTGCCACGTGCCCTGCCGCCCGTCGCCCGCGGAATTGGGCATAGGTGAGCATAGCGCACATTTATTAAGTTACCTCTTTTTGCGAAATAATATTTATTTTTTTAGGGGGATTTTTTTTTTTAAGTTTAGCTCGGTTTTGTATGCATTAGTAGAATCAGTTATCGATACCTAACAACACCTTCACGGGTCGGACAGGGTTTTCTTAACATACTGTATATGTATAGACACGGTACTGTCAATATTTTTAGTTTTCTAAAGTATGGTCTAAAACTCTCATCTGATCGAGCTTGCACATTGCTCTTATGCACTTTTTTGTGCTTTGAATATTTTCTCTTTTTCAGTACAGTTTCCCCAAAATATGATTCCTTATCTTAATATACTTTCAACATTCCCATAATATGCCGTCAGAACTGCGACCTCGTTAAGTTTTTTTGTGAGCATATACAATGCATAAGATTGAGTACTCAACTTTGCACAAAGGATCTCTACGTGTGCTTTCCAATTTAGCCTTCCCGGATCAATGGGCTACCCGACGCAAAAAGATTTTTTCAAATCGGACCAGTAGTTCTTGAGATTAACGCGTTCAAACAAACTCTTCAGCTTTATATATTAGTATAGATTGTGTTTAATTTACTTTAGTTTTATGAACTTCCTGTATCAGTCACAAAAAATACCCTTTTTTATTAAGACATTTTTATATGAAGCGACTTCTATGCTTCTTCTATGTTTCTTCTACATATCCACAGGCCTGCTAAGAGTTATTAAGCTCTTGTATCTGGCAGTAGCAGCACAGAGTTTGAATTAATGTCCTATTTATGTGGGTATACTATCTCCACCTCTGCCCAACCTTTAGCAAAACCAGTTTCGATATTACGTTACTATAGTTACCCATTCACGTGTCCACTAACTTTCGTTCGACCCATACGGCTGCTATCTTTTAACCTCGACCCGTACTAAATCTTTACAATAGACAGCATAATATATAGTATAACGTATATATTAGTTAATGGACCATCAAATTGTCACTTCCGCCATATGAAGATTTTCAGCTACATTAAGCATTACTCTTAACTTAGAAAAAAGATGAGAAAGAACCACAAAAGCGCTTTATGAAGCTTCGAAATAATGTAAGGATAATGACGAGTGTTTTATTTTTTACGTTATGTGGATCGTCTTTCTTGGAATTTCTTAGGGATCTGGGGTTTGAAACATGTACCTATTGCTATCATATACTCGTATGCTATTTCTCAAGGGCTCTTTTTGTCGGTACCTACGTCATAACTTCCTTCATACTTTTTCAATATACATAAATGTGGTATCGTTTTTAAGCTTTACTAGATCATTAAATTGGAAAAGTATAGAAATTAATAACATATCAGTGGCATTTCCAAAATTTACGATTGAAAATCTAGGGTGCGATTTCTTCGCACTGGTACATAAAAATACACCAATATAATATTAATAATTTCATCATCTACATCAAACTTTTTATCGTCCCACTGCTGGGCACAGGTCTCCAATCATACAGAGAAGGATTGAGCGTAATCACCATGCTTGCTCAATGCGGGTTGGCGATTTCACACTCGAAGATGTTTTCCTTCACCTTGTAATCATACATTGGTGCCCAAGATATACTTAGTAATAAATAATTTATTTATTTCTTGTTACAAATTACAGACCATCATAATTCATTAATAATTTACAAAAACAATTTCATAAAAAAAATACATAGAAGACTGGTGCTGCAGTACCTAAGTTTTTAACAAAACATGTATATCAGGCCACCAGGCTAATTAAAGTTTTACATTACTATTATTGCACCGTAGACATGAATTTAAATAATTTTACTAAAAATTAAAAATAATTTAATTATACACATACCGTGTGGTGGGAACTTTGCCATTTGCTATACAGGTACCTAATACAATTGCTAATTAATGTATGTTTTTGGTTTACAATAAAGAAATGTATATAAATAAACTAGCTGACCCGGCGAACTTTGTTCCGCCTTAAAGGCAATAAATATCATATGATCACATTTTTACTTTTTCAATTAGGAACATTGTAAATAAAAAAATATATATTATTATTTCTAATTGAAATCAGTTCCTAATTGAAAAAGTAAAAAATCCATGATTTTTTTATTTGTCATTTATTTATTGTAGCACCTTGTGAAAGAAATTATGAATTTCTACCTTTGCTTCGTAAATTATCTAGCTGTTGATCTCTGAGATGTCGTGGTGGCCTAGTGGTTAAAACACCAGCCTCTCTTGTATGAGTGCGCGGGTTCGATTCCAGGTCAGGTAAGTATCGATGTAACTTTTCTAAAGTGATATGTACTCTCTAGGTATATCTAGGACACCAATGACTGAAGGTGAAGGCAAACATCTTGAGGAAACCTGGACTTTATAAGTCTGAAATCGCCACCCCGCATTGAGCAAGCGTGATGATTACGCTTAATCCTTCTCTGCATGAGAGGAGACCTGTCTCCAGCAGTGGGACGATAAAAAGATTGATGATGATGATGATGATCTCTGAGGTTTGTTCGCCGATTTCGCATTGTCAACGGAACAGTTTCACGGACTGCCGCCTCCCTTTGCTCTTGTGAGTGAGAAGCACGAAGTCGAGTCATACTAAAACGGCGCTCTGCACGTGCAATTTCTTGCTCTTCTTCAGTGCTTTCATTCAGAATGTTTCGATTTACTCTTGCATTACCACTTTGTCGAGAAAGATTTGATGGTCTTGGTCACGGCATGATATTTTTATTGATGATAAATGGCACAGCAATACAATATTTGAAGTTGAAGTTGGCTTTGTGGTTTTTAAGCTATTGCATAGCTTCTATCGCGGGCCTTGAGCGCGGGGACCGAATCCAGAAATTCCGTAACGAAAAAACCTCACGCTCCCCACTCCGACGGGCACGGAGGTGTGGCTTGAAGGCCGTACATCGTCTAACGTTGTTTCAGTTCGGCAGTCTTCGGCACGGTATGTTTGTGTGCGTGCGACTACATCTTTTGAAAACAATTTATAGATTTTCAAAAAGAGCATGCATATTGCAGGGCGCGAACTCAGTTCTACACACTTACCATGTTACTAATAGTCGCGATGTGCTAAACTTGCGGTTAATTTTCTCTCTGAAATAGGTCTTCTATAGAGATATGTCATAGACGTCATCGACGTTGTCATGGCTACCTTAAAAACTTTTCATATAATTAATTATTAAGTACTTTTATTCAAATTAATTTAGTAGTGTTTTTATAAAATAGCTTTTTTTTTTTAACGGAAAAGCTAAGATGAATATCACGCTAATTTTTCATTGGAATTTTAAATTATTTATAGTGTTGTTTACTAAATAAAAGCGCGTGATTTTATAGAGTAAAAAGTGCTCACGCGGCCGTTTTTACAACTGTCATTGGCGATATCCGCCATTATTGTGAAATATTTTTTTAAAGAATTTCTATAGTTTGTTACACGTGTTATTGGCAAAATTGTGGTATCTATCCACAGGGACCAGATCAAGAGTTAAAGTTGAAGTTTTTATTAAATAAAATATTACAGAAAGATGTCGGTGAACATTGTTAATACGAGTACATTTAAGTGTACGAGTTGTAATATTGTTATCTCCGAAACGAAACAACAAAAGTTTAATAAAAATATTCTCGTCAGCTTTTTCTGAGGAAGACATTGATGAGGCAAAAAAGTTATTGTTTGTTTCTACGAAGACAAGACAAAAACATGTATCGAGGCGTAAGAACAAAAAGCAGAAAGACCTAAAATATACGATTACGGTGTTTAAAATCACGGATCCCGAACAATCCCAGTTTTTGTGGCATATGACCTTCACAAATTGCCACCAGTTTGCTTTGACTACGTAGAACGTACGTAAAGAAGTTGAGGAAGGATTTATTAATTCTACGGTCAGATGTTAACGCAATCAGAAGTGATTATGTTACTAAAGATCAGCTCGAAAATATTAAATTGATAACAAATAATTCGACACCGACGCCGTTCATCATCAACAACCTTTTTATCGTCCCACTGCTGGGCACAGATCTCCTTTCATACAGAGAAGGATTGAGCGTAATCACCACGCTTGCTCAATGCGGGTTGGCGATTTCAGACTTATAAAGCCCAGGTTTCCTCAAGATGTTTTCTTTCGCCTTCAGTCATTGGTGTCCAAGATAGACTTAGAAAGTACATATAACTTTAGAAAAGTTACATTGGTACTTGCCTGATCTGGAATCGAACCCGCGCCACCACGCCACCACGACAAAACAGTGGGGTATATTGAAAAAGAACCTCGGAGTATTTGAGTATATTTCGTGGTGCTCCCTGTGCGCCGTTTCCGAGTCAATGAAATACCAGTTGGTGGAGTCATAAGGCATACAATAACTGTCTTGCCTGCCCCTCAGTGCCCGGCCGGTCTTGCGATTGTTTTATTTATTTAATAAAAGAAAAATCTGTTTTCTTATCGGTCACCACGCTCAAAAAGTGTAACTTGAATTAATATCAAAGAAAAAGAAATACTGCATAAATAAAATAAAATAAATAATTATAATTGCATAAATTGATACAAAATGCTATGCAATAGCTTTACCGCGGCAGTCCCCGAGTGCCACACGTCTTTTTTTATTAGAAACTTTAAACCAGCAGAGAGTATTTATATTCTTTGCTTTAAACGATTGCTTCAACCGGTTAGTTAGACTTTTTTTTAAATATGCTCAGCTGTCATTTGCTTTTTGTTATACCTTTTTGATATATGAATTTCTGACTTACATTTGGAATGAGTTGGATTGTTATTCCATGTCAGTTGCGTTTTGTTACACCATGTAACAAAAGTGACATGACACCTGTCATGTCACTTGCTGTTCGGCTGATTTTCTTCATTTAATTTATTGTTTATATTATAATATATATATATTAGCTCCTGTGTGTGCAAACGAGACGTTGCTCTAATTTACCTACGGTGCGTATTGTTGTTTTTATTTGCTGTAGCGGAGTCTTGAGTCTGATTTTTGTTATCATGCCACTGCAAAGAACTCCCCCATCCACACCGCAAGAAAATTCTAAATCTGATAAAAACCAAAGTTCAGCGCCCATCACGGACACTGACAATGAGATTTCCTGTAAAGTTACCAGCAGACGCCGTGCCCGTAAGCGCCAGTATGATGATGAAATGTCTGTTGTCATGGCTGATATGAAAGGATCCCTTAAAACTTTCAAATTACAACAGAACACAATACAAGATACAACCCGTTCACAGTAAAAAGCTGAAGCAGTAATCGACGTATGCAACTCTAATGAATCGACATTAAATGACACCTCTAATAGTGTACCAACGATATCGGATGACGAAAATGATGAGATCCTGGAACTTAAAAAACAAATTGATAAACTTAACTCAGATTTATTAAAGGCCCGTGAGGTAATAAACCAATTGTCGTCCGATAACACGATCTTAAAAAATACCATCACGTCTATGAACAACAACAAACACAAACAAGTGTCAAAATCATTGTCCGACATGGAGACTCCTAACCGAAACACTAATCAGTCTACTTCTAACAGAAAATCGCATTCATCCAAGAAGAAACAGAATTTAGCTGAAAATCAAACAATACTGAATACATCTACTCAAATAACGCCGAATCACATCTCTTCACAGAACAGTGAACATTGTATAAATAAAGTACCTCAAAAACAAAAAAACAAAATATGTATTCTAAGTAGCGATAAGGTAAATAAAATATTATCTATAGCTAAAAACACGTTCCCGAACTATGAACTATGTCACTACCTTACGCCATATGGCGGAGTAAACGAGCTCATTAGTAAAGTCAGCCTAAAACTGACTGACTTCACGATGAATGATTACTGCATAATTCTCATAGGCGAGGAAGATTTTCGAAGAACCGATAATTATTTTGATTTGATTTTTAATATACGCGAAACACTAATGCCTCTGCATAAAACTAATATAATACTTTGTTTACCTACTTTTAAATTCAATTACCATTCTAATATTATCTACAATGGAAGGATAGAAATGTTTAATAATTTATTGTACCTTGACATAGAAACTCACAAATATGCACGATTATTTGACTCCAATTTTGACCTAAAATACGACCATACGATGTTTTTAAAGCATACAACTGGAAAGATAAATAACAATGGGATAAAAAATATGTTTAGAAACCTCCAATGTATTGTTCATACTATTTCTCCTGATATCCCGTCATATGATAATATTGTTTCAGACCCCGATATCAGTAATTTGTCAGATATCAATAACATAATTTCTCCCAATGTTGATAATATTTTTACCCCTAATATTGTAAATAATAACAATTTTTTTCTTGTATAAACACATACATGTATTACATCAAAACACTAATGGCCTAATAAGTAAATCAGATCTATTGAGCTTGCATCTACATGAACTTGCTTGTAACAATAAAATGATAGATGTCGTCTGTGTAACGGAACACAATATGAAAGAAGGCGATGAAATCCATTTACATATTCCAAATTACTCACTCGCAACTCACTATGTTAGAAACAATCGAAGAGGGGGTTCATGTATTCTGGTAAATAATAGACACAAATATAAAATACTCAGTTTAAAAGAATACTGCTGTCCTAATATTTTAGAATGTTGTGCTATTGAACTAATTGATCACCATATAACTGTTGTATGTATTTATAGATCACCCAAATTCCAAATTGATACCTTAAACTCCTTCTTCTACAAATTTGATGATATACTTAAGAAGATATGTTATAATAACAAAAAGAAAGCCTTGATTTGTGGAGACTTTAATATAGATATTTTAAGTAATACGAAATGTTCTGTCCAATTTGAAAATCTTCTTCATAACTACCGTATGAAACTGAGTATTCGTGAACCAACTCGATTAGGCAGTGGTACCTGTATCGACAACATAATACATAATATAAGAGGCTGCACCAGTGAGGTGATGGAATTAGCGATATCTGATCACACGGCTCAAATCTTAAGATGTCCAGTTAAAAAAACTTGTACCATTACACATTGGTATACCTTCAGTCGAGATTTTTGTAAAGAAAATATGTTCAAATTCAAAAATGCTCTTCAAAGCATTAGCTTCAGTAATGTTTACCAATGTGCAGACCCAGATGATGCATTCCGTGAATTTAATAGCTTGTTTAAGTTATTTTACGATCTTTGCTTCCCTATAGTTAGAATTAAAAATCAATGCTCTAAAACACCGAAATGGATAACTAAAGGTATAAAACTATGTTGTAAACGTAAGCGTGAAATGCTATGGCAATTAAGACGTCGACCAAATAAATCTAACAAAAAAATATTTAAAACCTACACTAAACGTCTAAAACTAATTATCAAATTGACTCAAAAAACACAAAACAGTTACTTAATTAATAATGCTGACAACAAGGTTAGAGCAACCTGGAGAGTAATAAACTCAACTAAACTAAATTATCCAAAAGAAAACATTTCCAAAATACTTACAGAAAATAATAAATGTACTACAGCACCAAACGAGATTGCCGAATTATTTAATAACTATTTCATTGATCAAGTTCAACCAATAAATAATTGTAAAAAAAACATCGATTATAAACCGACATTGATACATTCAAACCCTAATTCCATGTTCTTAGCACCCACTATTCCACATGACATACATAAAATTATTATTAGTTTGAAAAATACAAATAGTACTGGCTATGATGATATTGTTACACATGCAATCAAAAACGTAGTAACTGAAATCTCACCGGTTCTTAGTTATATAGTTAACCTTTGTATAGACACTGGTAAATTTCCTAATGACTTAAAACTATCTGTTATAAAACCACTCCATAAAAAGGATGATCCACAAAATATAAAAAAATTATAGGCCTATTGCACTTATACCAATATTTTCCAAAATCACCGAAAAAGTGATTTATAACAGTCTTTACTCATTCTTAGAGAAAAACAATATCTTAACTAAAGAACAGTACGGCTTTAGAAAGCATAAAAATATTAATATGGCGATCTATGATTTAATAAATGAAATTATTTCGAATATGGACAAAAAAATTCCAGTTACAGCATTATTCATGGACATGACGAAGGCGTTTGATTGTGTAGATCACAGAATCCTTCTTATAAAATTAAGTAACCTGGGAATAAGGGGGAATGTCTTGGAGTTGATAAAGTCATACCTCGTTAGGAGAAAACAAATAACTAAAATTTTAAGAATATGTAATAGAACAAACACAGAACACACCTACCTTTCGAAAGAAAAATGCATAAAATACGGCGTACCACAGGGAAGTGTGCTAGGTCCGTTGTTATTTTTATGTTATATAAACGATATTCCAAGAACCATACAACACCCCATGACTCTATTTGCTGATGATTGTACCACACTATTTATAGGAAAAAACTTAGAAAAATACGAAAATGAAATAAATAATAGTTTAAACTTAATTATTCAATGGCTAACTAATAACAACCTAAAAATTAATTTTGGAAAAACCCACATAATAAACTTTAACTAACGATCAAACTGCATTGTTACGAATATTAAATATAAAGATAACAAAATTGCTATAGTAAACAACACAAAATTTCTAGGTATTTGGTTAGATCAGCAGATGACATGGAAAACACAGATTGATCATATAGTAAAAAAACTCAATCAATATTGCTATGCTTTGCACAATTTGAACAAGGTTGCCAATCGCAGCACTGTTCTTACTGCGTATCACGCATACGTTTCCACCACGCTGCGATACGGCATAATCTTTTGGGGTAATTCGACAGACAGGGAATTAGCCTTTAAGGCCCCAAAAAAAGTGTCTTCGTGCAATATGCATAATTAAAAATACTGACAGTTGCAAACCATTTTTTATTAATCTAAAATTATTAACACTTCCGTCCATATATATTTTTGAAGTAGTCATGTTCATCAAACATAACCAAAACCTATTTCAAACTCTTTCCACAAAACGCCACCCAGGTGCTCTTAAATCTAAAACCCATCAAACCGCCCTATTTTCAAAAAGTTTCCTAGGTATGGCTCCAAAAATATATAATAAATTACCCAAATCCATAAAAGCTTCAAAAGACTTAAATACCTTCAAAAGACTTAAATACCTTCAAAAAAACACTACGTAGGTTTTTAATACAGAAAGCTTATTATACGATAAACGAATACCTTAGTGAAATATAGAATCTACACCATCTTTCTCAGATCTGTTTATTGCATTATTTTTTTTACTTTAGTTCATAAGATTGTTTTATAATACTTGTTTAAACATTGTATATATATATATATATATATATATATTGTTACTTAATTTTATAATTAGGTCTACAGCCATTAATGTACAGTGTACACCCACTACCAAATGGGTAAATATTTGTACGCCTTTCAAGGCGACACATAGTGCAACTTATTTTGTTTTTTAAATACCACCTTATAACACCTATGTGTACAAATAAATAAATTTGAATTTGAATTTGAATTTGAATGTCTTATGTCACGTCACACGGGAACGACGGGGACGGGTTCTTAGCTACCTCCCACCAATATTCAGCTAAATCGGTTCAGCCGTTCTTGAGTTATATATAAATAGTGAATAAGCAACTGAATCGATACCAATAATTTTTACACCATGTTATATTTTGTCCCAAACACATTTAGAAATTGTTGCAGTGTAGTCACCGAGCGCGTCACGCAGCTTACATACGATACATCATAGTAATGCGCGCGCGCAACAGCTGACCCTAGAAGTCAACGCACCGCGCTCGCTCGCCCGCGGATCTTTGACCATATTTTTGTTGGGACAACCAAGTAGAATAGCAAGCTTATAACTTTGTGGTTTTTCATTATATCTTTTTGAAATTTTGTACATAATATTATTAACTTAAAAATACTGGACACGTGTTTCCTACTTTGTGGAGGTGCAAGGTACCAGGGTTGTCGCGACTTATCGCGAAATCACTCATAATATTATAAGAGAAGACATTCTCACCAGACCATAGACAAATTTGCATAAGGTAAGAGACAATACCATAACTTGGTCATTTATAGTCTATGGTTATTTTACCTAACGAACCAACGCGACAGGTTCATTCCTGTAGCGTCGGTTGCCGCCATCTTTATCAGTAATTTAAGTAATGAAATATATGTAAAGTATTGTTCTGAGTGTTGTGTGAGTGCCGGGACAGCTGGGAGGAACTCCAGTTGACGAAAGCTAAGTGCCTAGGGTTAATTCATTAACTATTTAATATCAATCTCATTATAATGTACTATGATAATTGATCAGAATCAAGTTACTGGATTCATGTAACACTAAGTATATTAATCGTTGTATGTCCTATAGAACTGTGCATAAAAACCAGCGCTGTGAGCGTTGGGCCTCTGAATGGAGGTGAAATTAGATCGTCGCTGAGGGCGAGATCGTATGTGTAAATCCAACGTTGGGCCTCTGAAGGGAGGTGAAATTAGATCGTCGCTGAGGGCGAGATCGTGTGTGTAAATCCAACCGTTGGGCCTCTGAATGGAGGTGAAATTAGATCGTCGCTGAGGGCGAGATCGTGTGTGTAAAACCAGCGCTGTGAGCGTTGGGCCTCTGAATGGAGGTGAAATTAGATCGTCGCTGAGGGCGAGATCGTGTGCGTAAATCCAACGGTTGGGCCTCTGAAGGGAGGTGAAAGTGGATCGTCGCTGAGGGCGAGATCCGTCGGAGTAGAATACAGCTCGACGCCGTGGGCGTGGGTTCTCTGACTAAAACAAACGAAACTCGAGGCTGTGGGCTCGAGTCACACTATACAGGACATCCAATGTTAAAGCCGATTAGTACGACTCGCTATGTCGTAGAGCATGGCGTGGCATTAGACCATCCCTCCTTTGTATAATTATAAAAAGATATCTAATAATATGAAATTAATCAATATAGTATAATGTCTAGTTGGCCCTGTGCACTTAGTTCCATAACAAGCAAATGATGATTGCTTAATCCCTACAGACTAAAGAATGGAGAGGTTAACATCGAGCGTGGGCTTAACTCGGAGGGCATACATCGTGTCACAAAGCGAAGCAGATCATTACATCCATTGCACACCAGTTGAAACAGGATCAACCTAGGTAAGTCAAGGCTTGCATCTTCCGACCCTCATAAAACAAAACCTTTCGTCGAGTGGCGGTTTGAGGCACAGATTCTCGCTAAGAAAGTATACGAGGATACACACGTAGGCCACTCGCCGACATGGTGGAGATGCTGGGATGCGATTGTACTGAATCCTAGGGTCTGATGATGCTTGCCTTGGCTTAAGGGGTGTAAATTGTTTCATGTTGAAAGGTTTCAATTTATTTAAAACATGTAATGAACACGGATGGCAGTGTTCATTCTAGAAACTGATTCCGGCGCACTCACTCACTCATTCAGCCATTTTGGTGGTAAAGCTGCATGCATATGACGCTTTTATTTTATGTTTATGATCAAGCTATATGAATATTATTAGTAGCCATGGTGAAAGTCGTTTCAGCTTAAAAGGGTTATAATTGCTAAAACGTGTGTTGCTGCTTGATTGTATTTGTACGCAATGGCGGGACAATGTTCTATGTGGTACAAAGCCGTGGTAGCTACGTAAACAACCATCACAATTGTTTTAATGAAGTAAGGATTCCATGGTGTGTCCTATTAATTGCTGGAGCTTACGAGAAGCTTGGAGACTGTCAATGGTGTGAAAGCAACTGAAATTCTTTTTCGCTATGAGTCAAGGTTATAACAAGCATGTTCGCTATCGACAAAATTGTCATTGTTGTTTTACTAATACTATTGTCATGTGTCACGGCACAGTTACTGGAATATTCATACGATTTTAGGTATCGAAATAGTACAATATATGTACCGGAAATGAAAAGGATACTTCAAAGAAAAACGTGACTATGTGTACGCTGCCTTATCAAGAATGACGCTTCGTTTTCGTTCATATTCGTGTCAACGTTCAAAGTTCGACAACAGACGCCATTACGTGAAAACTTTTTCAACTACTCAAGAAAGTTGTTAATACTTGCTGTAAACTCGTGTAACCTGTGAAATAAACACTAAAAGAGTGTTCAATCGATCTAGTTTCGGATCTGTGAATTAAGGTATGAAAAGTAATTATTTTATGCGTAGGTAGTACGTCGAAGGTACCGAATTTCAAATTTTTTAGAGTTCAAGGTCATGTGGGAATACCATAAGGATTTAAACAGTTTTAATTGATACTTACTGTGAACAAATTACAAAATTACGGAGTCTAAACAGAGAAATACATTGTTATTTAATAATTTTTTCTTCTCTTCTCAATGTACCTACGTACACACTTGAAAGGAAAGAACTTGCTTCTTATGTTACTTTGAGAGGGAGATTTATTTGGCTACCAATACTTATTTAAAGTTAAACCAAGTGAAGGCATTATAATGCACTAGGTATAGTTGGACAATAGTTATTATTTGAAAGTGCACTCAAGAGAAACTACAACATCTACTCTCATATTATTTTGGATTGAAATTCTCATAGGAAAATCCCTATGAAAATTTAAGATAGTCAATTAACTTATTTGTCTTGAAATTCTTCCATTTTTATTATTTACCTGGCCACAACCTTAATTATAATTCAGTCATTGACAGCAATATGTTTTGAATATTGCCTGTTCCCTGAAATTAAACTAAATTAAATTAATCAATGGTTAGAAAATTAAACACATGCATACCTACATATGACAAAAGCAGCTTCAAGAAAGTTTTAATTTTTGTCCTAGAATCAGAGTTTAAATTAAAGTTTGAAAGTATTGGTACTTTCATAAATATTAAACAGGTATTGGCTGTTTGGATATGATTGTACATGAGTAAAGTTTAAAGTAAAATAATTATGCTTTAATATTAATTATAAAATAATACTGTAAACTGTTGTTATTTCAAGACAATAACATTTATATTAAACTGCATGTCGGAGAGCAATGACAATTAAGATGCATATTTTATGAAGATGTTGGTAAATGATAATTATGAATTGAAGAACTATTCATTAATGAGTACTCACCTAGTACTTACTTGTAAACAAATATTTTATTTTTTTTTCATTCTTTGATAAGTTTTCAGTTGAAACTTAAGGCCAAGTGAATTTTAAATGAAACGAATACTTAAGGGAGAGTTACATTTTTGTTAAATTAGTAAAAGTAAATAATTTCCAAATGAAATGGATATAGTTAGATTCATAACACACATGTTGGTGTATAAGGTTATAGTAGTATATGATAGTCATATGGGTATATAACTTTGCAGAAAACCTGAAATGGAAGAAATATTAATGAACCGTTTGACTAAAATTGCCAATGAGATCAAAACCATCTCTGCACTTGCACACGATCTATCCATTAATTTAAATGATGACAATTTAGAGGAAGCAAAGATACAACTGGCTAAACTCAAATCATTATTATCACGATTCTCATCGGAGTTGTATAATTTTTTCAATATTTCCACGAATCCAGACCCAGATGAGATCTCAAACTTAACAACATACCAACTAAATGGGGAAGATATTGTAGCCGAACTAGACACAAAGATTAAGTCTAAATGTGAGAACAACCTTCCAATTAAATTACACTCACCCACGTACAGCAAACTCCCTGACCTTAATCTACCTCACTTTGAAGGCGATCTTTTAGAATGGTGTTCCTTTTGGGATCAATTTAACTCTAGCATTAATCAACGATCACTCACTGATGTAGATAAATTATTATACCTTAAGAGTTCAGTAAGGGGCAATGCTCTTAAACTAATAGAAGGCTTAAACACGACAAATAAAAATTACCATATTGCGGTGGAAATCCTGAAGGCCAGATATGGAAAGGAACAAGAAGTAATTCATGCGCATCATAGAGCTATTAATAATATAAAACAAGCAGTAAAACTGGATGAATGCCGAACCACATTGGATGAAATTCAACGTCACTTGAGAATACTTCAATCCATGGGAGAGAATACTGATACGAATCAAATGAGATTTTTAATAATGGAAAAATTCCCTACTGATCTAATCTATGATACCAAGATGAGACTTGGATCTGACGATGCATTTACTGTGGAATGCATTTTAACGCATCTATCCTTGATAATATCCACTAAAGAAGACGCTATAAGGATAACTCAACAACCTTGTACAAGTAGTGCTGTTGAAAGTCTATACACTACAGAAACTTTGCATATAAAGGCTGCTGCTAATATTGAAAGAAGGAGACCTGCAACGTCAAAGAAATTTTTCACACATAGTAAAAGACCATTGAAAGGATTTCAACACAATTTCAAACCAAATAGTGACAGACTGAAGAGAAGATTTGATCCATATACAACTAAAGAAAAGAGGTTCCACAATTCTGATAAAAGAAAGAAGATCTTCAATTGTATTTTCTGCAATGGTGAACACTACAATAGCGATTGTGAAAAGTTCAATACTCTAGAAAAAAGGAAAGCAAGACTTCAAGATAAATGCTTTAATTGTTTTAAACGGGGGCATCAATGTGCTCAGTGCCCTAATAAAAGAAAATGTCACTTCTGTGGCAAGCATGGAAGACATAACCAAGCTTTATGTCCTACCAAAGTACAGCCGAAGAGTCAAAATAAAAAAGAATCGACAAATGTAATGCATGTAAGCGGAAAAGGGTCCACAATATTACAAACAGCCGTTGTCACAGTACTAGGCCACAGTAATAGCCGAAGAAACTGTAGGATACTGTTAGATACAGGAAGTGAGAGAAGCTATATTACAGAAGCTATGGCTAAAGAGTTGAATCTTCAAGAGGAAGAACGAAATAACCTTGCAATATTTACGTTTGGATCTCAACTCCCTAGAGAGATAACAAGCTCATTAGTGAGAATAGATATTATGACAAATCATAATACAATCAGGTCAATATTTGCCAACGTTATACCATCAATATCCCCAGGAGTACCTTATCCAGAGGAAAATTTACTTGGATGGAAGAACCCTGGTGAATATCTGTTAGCTGATGATGGGTCACTGCTTGACCGAGTTGACATATTGATAGGCAATGATCATTATTATTCTATAATGGCAACTGATAAAATACAAATAGGACAAGATTTGTATTTGATATATTCTGAATTTGGTTGGATAGTTTCTGGTAGAATAAACTCTACCAAAAGCAGGCAACGTTTATCAGTACTTACATACTTTGAAAATTCTGGTAATGACAGTTTCAATCAACTAGATCCACCATTACACAGAGAAAGCTTGAAGTGTTTATGGGACTTGGAGTCCATAGGTATAACAGACTCACCTAAAGCGAATAGGGATGAAGAAGCTATCAAGCATTTTAATGAAACTACAGAGTATAAAGATCACAGATATTATGTCAGCTGGCCATGGAGCGATAGTCCATCCGGATTGCCATCCAACTTTGGGCTGGCATTTGGTCGGCTCAAAGGCTTACTTAAAAGATTAGATGCAGTTACACTCACGTCGTATGATGATATAATCAAAGATCAGTGGAGTAACGGAATAATTGAAGAAGTCCCTAAGAGACAAGTAAACCATGCAGTACATTACCTTCCTCATCACTGCATCACTACATCAGGGAAAGTACAACGTATAGTCTATGATGGATCAGCACATGTCAAGGACAGCAAAAGTCTGAATCAGCATCTTTATTGCGGACCTCTGTTATTGGAAGATTTAACAGGACTTTTAATTAAATTCCGATGTCACGCAATTGGAATAGTAGCAGATGTCGAAAAGGCTTTTCTTCAAATTGGGCTTAAAGAATTAGATAGAGATGTGACAAGATTCTTATGGTTGAAGAACCCTCATAAACCAGTCACCGATGAAAACCTCATCCATCTAAGATTTACCCGTGTTCCATTTGGTCTTACAGCATCACCATTTATACTAAACGCTACAGTCAAACATCATCTAAAATGTTCAAGATTCGAATATATACAGAAAATCGCTAATGATATTTATGTAGATAACCTTCTGACTGGATCAAACACTGTTAATGAAGCAGTAATGCTATACCATAATTTGAAAAATACATTTGATGAAATTTCCATGAATCTAAGACAGTGGAGTTCAAACTCTAAAGAATTTATAAAACAGATTCCAGAAAGGGATATATGTCCTGACAGAACGATAAAATTACTCGGTATAGAATGGAACTTAGATCAAGATACATTAAGCTTAAGAGCAAAAGTAAATGAAAACAATAAATGCACAAAAAGAGGAGTTTTGAAAACGATAGCAGCTGTATACGATCCGTGTGGATTTAGTGTACCCAGTATGCTATCTGCAAAAATTTTCTTACAAGATCTATGGAAGAAAAAAGTAAAATGGGATAGTCCATTAGACATTGATGCTAAAGAGCGTTGGATAACCATTGTAAAAGACATAAAGTATATAGAGAATATTTGCATACCTCGTAGAACTATTAACTCTATTGATGGGTTAGCTGAACTACATTGTTTCTGCGATTCTTCACTGCAGGCTTACGCTGCAGTAGTCTACCTAGTACAGGGAATTGATATACATTTCATAATAGGAAAATCACGACTCGTACCGATAAAAGATCAACAAAATTTAAGTATACCTAAATTAGAGCTACTCGGTGTACTTATTGGAAGTAGACTGATTAAATATGTTCTCAAGTTTTTACCAATACAAATCAATAAGCAAACCTTGTGGACAGACAGCCAGATCGTGATAGACTGGTATAATTCTAACAAACTGCTTACACCATTTGTAACAAGAAGATTGGAGGAAATAAAACTGAATAGGAACTTGGTACTTAGACATGTTCCATCACATCAAAACCCTGCGGATGCAGCAACGAGACCATATGCTTCGGAAGAGGAAAGGTCATGTTGGTTACTAGGACCAGAATTCTTAAAGTTGGACCAATCGGAATGGCCACTTGTTCCACTAAATACCATTACTTTTTTGGCGGGGGAGGATCTGCCAAATGCAGAAAGCCTACAATTGAATATTACACAAGAGGAGGATATGTCTGAAAAAGTAGCTGAAGAACCCCAGCTACAAGAATCACTAGATCATTTGTTAGAAGAAATGCACTCTGAAAACAGCATATTAAAAGAAATTAAGAAATTACAAGTTGAACATTTTGGAGACGAATTGAAAGGAAAGGAAACTAATCTTAGTCGAAATCTAGGTCTCTTTAAAGATATCGACGGTATACTGCGTTGCAAAGGCAGACTGAAATATGCCGGTTGGGCATTTGATAAAAGATATCCGATAATCATACCGAAAGATTGTGAATTCACCTCTAAGGTAATCATAGATACACATGAAAGAAATTATCATGTGGGCGTCAACCACACATTGAGTATAATTCGTGAAACTTACTGGATACCTCAAGGTAAAAACCAGGTTAAGAAAATATTGAGTAAATGTTTCCGTTGCATGAAACATGGTGGGGGACCATATAAACTACCATCCACACCAGCATTACCTCCTGAAAGAGTGAACTATAGCCAACCATTTACCTTTACCGGCGTTGATTATTTAGGTCCAATATTAGTTAAAACAGATAACGGCTCAAGTAAGAGATGGATATGCTTATTCACTTGTCTTGCTGTCAGAGCTGTACATCTCGAAGTGGTTGAAGATCTCTCAGCTGAACAAGGACTACTTGCTTTAAGACGAATGATTTCAACTAGAGGAATACCCACACTTATAACTTCAGACAATGCTTTGCATTTTAAGTTGATTTCCGACATAGTAGCAAAGGCGTACTGTGTTGTGAATAAAATAAAATGGCGTTTTATACCTGAACTCGCACCATGGCATGGAGGTTTTTATGAACGCTTAGTTGGATTGATAAAGCATTGCATGCGAAGAACATTTCAAAAACATCTTTTAAGAGATAGTCATTTGTTAACAATGATAAAGGAAATAGAAGCGGTGGTCAATTGTAGACCATTAACTTGTGTTGATACCGAACTCGAACATATTTTAAAACCATCCGATTTTCTTCAAATCGGCAGATGTGTCACTCTTGAGAGTGTAAAAACTGACGCGATGATACAAGGATCTTCCACAAAAACGAATTTAATTATGGGTTGGAAGAAGTCTAGAATTATACTAGATGAATTCAAAGAAATGTTTCAAAACCGCTACTTACCTAGCTTAAGAGAAAGATACAGCCATTCTCCTAAACAACCACGCGTCACTTCAAATCTTAATCCAATAGTAGGTCAGATAGTACAGATAAAGGGAGATAAGAACAGAGAAGGCTGGAAAGTGGGAAAAATAGTGTCATTAGTGAAAGGCTCTGATGATCTTGTTAGAGTAGCAAAAGTCAAAGTTGGAAATGCGATTTTCACTCGCTCTATTGCACATTTATATCCTTTAGAAGTTGAAGATGACGAATGTCATGATGAAATTGTACAAGAAACCAGAAAAGATTTTCAACTCTTTCAATCACCGGTAAAGGCTCCTGAAAAGGCAATAAACATAAATCCTACTGATGACACTGAAACGAAAACTAGTCCAAATGAAACATCTACTGATATGGAACCTAAACAAATAGATGCCGAAATGACCGAAGTTACAACGGTTGATGCTATTGACAAAACGTATATTGAAAATGAAACCGTTAATAGAAACGATTGCAACAATGACGATAATAGTGATTTGAGCAAACCTTCAAATGACATAGAAAACCACGATAGATCTATCAGAGGATCGAAGAGCCAGCGTGAAGCTGCAGTCCGAGCCCTTGAGAAAATAAGGGAGTGGACGCAGAACCTAATGATTACCTTCTTCTAAAAGTTTCCGGCGGGAGTGTCGCGACTTATCGCGAAATCACTCATAATATTATAAGAGAAGACATTCTCACCAGACCATAGACAAATTTGCATAAGGTAAGAGACAATACCATAACTTGGTCATTTATAGTCTATGGTTATTTTACCTAACGAACCAACGCGACAGGTTCATTCCTGTAGCGTCGGTTGCCGCCATCTTTATCAGTAATTTAAGTAATGAAATATATGTAAAGTATTGTTCTGAGTGTTGTGTGAGTGCCGGGACAGCTGGGAGGAACTCCAGTTGACGAAAGCTAAGTGCCTAGGGTTAATTCATTAACTATTTAATATCAATCTCATTATAATGTACTATGATAATTGATCAGAATCAAGTTACTGGATTCATGTAACACTAAGTATATTAATCGTTGTATGTCCTATAGAACTGTGCATAAAAACCAGCGCTGTGAGCGTTGGGCCTCTGAATGGAGGTGAAATTAGATCGTCGCTGAGGGCGAGATCGTATGTGTAAATCCAACGTTGGGCCTCTGAAGGGAGGTGAAATTAGATCGTCGCTGAGGGCGAGATCGTGTGTGTAAATCCAACCGTTGGGCCTCTGAATGGAGGTGAAATTAGATCGTCGCTGAGGGCGAGATCGTGTGTGTAAAACCAGCGCTGTGAGCGTTGGGCCTCTGAATGGAGGTGAAATTAGATCGTCGCTGAGGGCGAGATCGTGTGCGTAAATCCAACGGTTGGGCCTCTGAAGGGAGGTGAAAGTGGATCGTCGCTGAGGGCGAGATCCGTCGGAGTAGAATACAGCTCGACGCCGTGGGCGTGGGTTCTCTGACTAAAACAAACGAAACTCGAGGCTGTGGGCTCGAGTCACACTATACAGGACATCCAATGTTAAAGCCGATTAGTACGACTCGCTATGTCGTAGAGCATGGCGTGGCATTAGACCATCCCTCCTTTGTATAATTATAAAAAGATATCTAATAATATGAAATTAATCAATATAGTATAATGTCTAGTTGGCCCTGTGCACTTAGTTCCATAACAAGCAAATGATGATTGCTTAATCCCTACAGACTAAAGAATGGAGAGGTTAACATCGAGCGTGGGCTTAACTCGGAGGGCATACATCGTGTCACAAAGCGAAGCAGATCATTACATCCATTGCACACCAGTTGAAACAGGATCAACCTAGGTAAGTCAAGGCTTGCATCTTCCGACCCTCATAAAACAAAACCTTTCGTCGAGTGGCGGTTTGAGGCACAGATTCTCGCTAAGAAAGTATACGAGGATACACACGTAGGCCACTCGCCGACAAGGGTAGCACAAAAGTTTAGGAGAAGTCGAAACAATAAACCTCATTTTCATCATTATCAAATAATTGTAATACATGAAAGAAGGTTTATTGTGCATATTTTTTGACGTGGAAGGTACCAGGGTAGCATAAAAGTGTGGGAGAAATCGAAACAATAAAAAAACTCATTCATCATTATCAAATCACCATAATTAATACATGAAAGAGGTTTTATTGTCCATAGTTTGTGGACGTGCAAGGTAACAGGGTAGCACAAAACTGTAGAAGTCGAAACAATAAACCTCATTCATTCATCATTATCAAATAATCATAATTACATGAAAGAAGGTTTATTGTGCATATTTTTTTGACGTGGAAGGTACCAGGGTAGCATAAAAGTGTGGGAAAAGTCGAAACAAAGAAGCTCATTTATTCCCACAGGAACGACGGGGAGCGGCATAGAAAGTATCCTATGTCCTTCTCCCAGTTCTTAGCTACCTCCTTACCAATTTTCAACCAAATTGGTATAGCCGTTCTTCAGTTATAAATGATGTAACTAACACGACTTTCTTTTATATATATAGATAAATACCTTTTTTTTACCATTTTTAACAGATATATTTTAAGTGTCACAGAGGTCTTACTGGAATATTGTCTGAGATTACAGCGCGGTGTGGGAGCGTACTGATGATGTGATGTGAGATCTCAGTGATTCCTCAACGTGTGACAACTATCACCCCATCCGCATCGCGCAACTACCTTAGACAACGTCTCAGTTTAGCGCTCGGTCTATAATTATGGGATACATATTCCTAGATTTCATGGATTAAATTATTTATCTCAGATATCCTATTAAAATTCCGTTTAGAACCTGTTTACTTTTGCTGCTATTTTTCATCAAACGAAAGAAGAAATTACAGGTCTCCCAAAGTGATAATGCGCATAAGGAGTTTGTAATTGTACAATATCTTTTTGCTGATAATTTCAATTACCTATTGCAAGTGTTGTAGCCTAGAAACAATTAGGCAGTTAAAAATAATCAAGGCCCGGGCACTTTTTTCCAAAAAATCATACTGCTCCTGCTAAGTCCCAAGATTCATTTGATGACTTTCAGGTAAGTTAATTGTGTAGGTCACTGAGTAAAGTGAAATGAAAAATGATGCTTATTACCAGATAGAGGTGGGAGGATATAGCTATACCTACATACATTCACAATACTTAATATTAGGTATTTGAATATTTGTCTAATATATTTTCTTCTTTAACCTTTAAGTACCGACATGCCATCTTAGTTACATAAGTACCGACGTGAGGTCTGCTAGACCACTATAGCTTTAGTAAGGAAAACTTTCATATTACAAAATATTATTATTTTTTAAATGTGTCTATGTATTAATAATATATTTAGTTATTGTATAAATAAAACAAGATAAAGAAATTTTTATATTTATTACTTATTATTAACACGAACTTTGAAGTCTTAATTTCTTTGGGAGAAAAAATTAACTTTTTACTTTTTTAATAACATTTACCAACTAAGTATTTTTTTTTTCATGATATATGTTTTTTCTTAAAGATTAATAACTAAGAAAACAACTAAAATTAAAATTTAACAAAGAATTAACAAATTTCTTCAAAATTGCACGGCATCATTATAGGTATTATCACAATTTACAAACACTCTTTGCATACAGGCTTACTGCATTGCAGGCACACATGTTTCATGCAAGTATCGCATTTGTAAGCAGTCTTACGCTTTAGTTTTGAAGGCAATAAAATTCGGATCTATGTCATCAGAATCTGACTCTGAGCTCTCATTTAGCCATTCAATTACCATCTCTTCATGATCCTTATTTTGAGGCTTAGTTTCACGTTTCTTCTTAGTGACAGGAACACTCTCATTTTCTTTTGAGGGTGCACGTTTCACACCCGATGTACCCGGCCGATTCATTTTTATGACTAGCTGAAAATAAAAGAGAAAAATAGTAAAACCTGGAAAAATCGTCCCAAAAAAAGTTACGTAAGTACCGACGAGTGGTCTGTCAGACCACGCGCGAACTTATAAAAGACATAACTCACCAGAAACGCAAGCGCCGACACAACCACACTCCACGAACGTTGCCGGGCGACTGCCTGAGGGGTACACAAACGCGCGGGGGGTTACGTCTCTGTTAACAAATGAAACCACCGTATCCGAACGCTTCAAGTGTCTGTCAGACCACACGTCGGTACTTAAAGGTTAAGGATGGTAAGGAGGAATCGAAGATTCACTGATGACTGATGACGTTTCTTCGGACAACGAGAAAAAATAGCTGCTATGAGTCAGCAGTGATTTTATTTTTGACCGACTTCAAAAAGGAGGAGGTTACTCAATTCTACCGTATATATGCTTTTTTTTTATTTTTTATGTTGTTCGCGCATAACTTTGTCGTTTATGAAGCGATTTTGATAAATCTTTGTTGGAAAGAAGACATTCCCAGGGTGGTCTCATGACAAGAACACCAGGATTTGCTGGTGGAAGACCAGATAAATCAAGGGGAACTTTCGAAAATTCTAGGGACGGCTAGTGCATTTGTAAGTTTTTTCATTAGGTATTTTATAGCGCTACAATCCTTACACCTAGATGGGTTGTGACTGTCATTACAGGGCCGATGATGAAGACAAAGGTCAGTTCAGGGAACTCCTTAACGATTTACAGTAGCTACCTTGTATTTGAACTCAATTCATTTATATTGATGAGAATTTTGCATCCACGTGGGTTATCATGAAGGTCTGCAGTACATCTGACGATGGATCCGAGAGACGGTCGAGAGAACTCTGCCACCGTCGATGTCAGTAAAATCCAACTCTGAACTCGGAAATTAAAAAAAATACAATATTTGTGTGTATCAACAACAACATGTAATTCAGACGTCATGCAAATCCAAGTAGAGTTTACCGCGCAATTAGCATACGCACAACTTCCTAACGTCAACAGTCGGGCAAGTGCCCGTCAGACACAATAAACGCCTGGTTGAGGGATCCTCCCTTTTCTATGCAGGATGAGTGCGTTTTCTGTTCCTCATAACTTTGTATTAGGATAAATAAATTGTAATTATGGGAACATAACACCACGCCTGTAATCTTCGGAGGGTTTGGCAGAGATGTCTCTACAGTATGTGGTGGAGCATCGCTTGGACATTATCAAAATTTATAAGAAATGTGTACATGGAGACTTTTTATTTTTCAGTCTCCTAACTATTTTCCATGTTTTTGTGACAGAAAAATTAATGGCAAAATTACATTAAGTATGTTGACTTTTGCGGCGAAATCACCTACGCATACCTATAATTGTAGATAAAAGCCCCATTTCCATTAGGTGGGTCTTTCAAATGTTTAGGACCACTTATATGTATCCATAATACGATCAGGACGAATCGTTTCGCCTCGTCTTTTATACCACGTACACCGAAAGATTGGGACAATTTTGCTAGCGTGGTGTTTCCGTCTAACTACAATTTAAGTGTCTTCAAGGCAGATTGAATAGGCTCTTAATAAACTAGCGCGCTTTACCGTCAAAGATTGCGTCACTGCTTACCATCAGTCTTAACAAACTAGCGCGCTTTACCATCAACGATTGCATCACTGCATAAATTCAGCCGGGATTGCGGTCAATTGCAAATGCAATGGTTCACAATAATAATAATAAATAAAAAAAGGTCTCTTTTCTTCTCTGTCTCCGTAAGAGCAAATTCAACTTTAATGCGAATTTGACCATCATTTGGCGCATTTAGTATGAACGTTTCATGTATTATACAACATTAATATTTATTTAAATTAGATATAATACCAAAATCTCAATACAATGACATATCCTCGTGCAGAACAGGGGTAGATCGCTAGTAACGCAAGAAAACATTGTCTTCTCATAAAGTTTTTTTGCTGCCAAACAATAAAAAGATAAAACGACCGCTGGCTATCACATAGTACATTTTAGTTGCCAGTTGCCAAAATATAGGAAACATAAAAAGAATTTATGTCGCACTTAAAACCGCTCCCTAATTGCAATCCCACGTTTCAGGTACACGCATTGTGGTCCAGTATGGGCATTAACTCAGCCTAGTTTATGATTATATAATTGTAGTGCGGTCGACAGACAGCAATGACGAGACCGCGTAATATGCCACGGTGTTATAGTGATGTATGTGGCATTCGTATGAAATATTGGCACATTACACCTCACTTATTTTCCTTGAATGGTTAGGCGGGTTTATTACAACTTTTTACGCCAGTTTAAGAGATAGAGGCAATAATAACAGTATTGTACTGTGCCATTAATCAGGCACAGAAGAATGTTCTGAATTCCTTCTCCGCCTCATAGCATTCCTCATTGCTGAGGGTCGTGAAGTGTAGAAGAAGTTTTTCCCTGATAGTGTCCCTCCATTTGACTCTGTTCTCTGTATTTATATCTAGCTTACAGCGAATCTGGTCAGTCCATCTTGGTGGACTGAGGCCTCTAGATCGTTTGCCATCAAACTTGCCAGTGACGATTAACTGTTCAAGGTTATGTCCCTCTTTCCTATGTGACCGAAAAACTCAAATATTCTGCGCAGAAAGATAGTTTCGTTAAATAGTTTTTCTTAATAGTAGGTAGTCACTTCCAGACTACTATTAAGAAAATTATAGGTGGAAAAACCTGTTCTGCTGTTCTAACATAAACTGAGTGTCTTTTTGAAACACGCTGTCTATGATTATTGAACTGTTTTGCCACTTTTGCCAGTTATATTTTAGATCCAAAAGAGACGAACGTATTGATACCGATCAGGCACCAAAGTGGCTTCCGGGATTGGGTTGCGATTGAAAAAGTCCAGATGGAAAATGTCCCATGAACGTATATTTTTTTGTTCTGGATGAGAAATCATGAAATGACCTCTTCTGCTCTGCGGAGCGAAAAGGCGTGTTAGACTTTTACTGACGAAAACGCAAAGTCATAATATTTTCTATTATTTTATCTATATTGTTATTGTTCTTGAAAAAGAATTGTATGTGTCGGTATTTTCTTTTTTTGTTCTTAGCCTGTTCTCATAAAACGCGTACCGTAGTTTTTACTTTTTGTAAAACCGTACTTAAAGGAAAACTTCCGAGAATTTCGACAAAAAGGCTTGATTCCGATGCAACTAGATATAGCTGAAGGCACTACATGCTATACAACGCTACACAAAGCCGATACAATACCAAACTATTGTAAACTGGAGCAGTTTCAGTTGCTTTTGAAGAGGGTTCACTAAAACTAAATGTGAAACTACCTCTATGTTCTATGGACAATGCTTCATTGGAGTACGTAATGATAATTGAAATGGTAGTACCAACATGATTATAATAAATATGACAAACCAAATGGCAATTATATTGCCTGTTAATTAATGGAATTTATAAATACAGATCACTTCTTCTTCTTCTCTACACTATTTTGTCCAGTGAGACTACGCGCGCATTACTTGTGGTTACCAAATGTGAAAACACACAGTTACTGTATGACTGTGTAGGTGTTATGTGTGTTAGCGTAAGAGCTACGCGTCTTTACGTACATACTCACAGCGTGCTTGTACACTTGGTTAACACAAGTAAAGCGATCGTCGCTGCATGAAAAAAACTGTACCACGGTGCCGTGGCGATATTTTTATGTTGGAAAACTGTCGTATTCTATGTATCTATCTAGATACGACAGAAAAAAAATACAAAATGCACTGTAAATTAATCGTGGACTCAGTTACTCGTTCTTTAGTACAATATTATGCGAACAGCATCATTTAAATTAAACTAATATATAAGCATCGACATTTTGTGGTGGCCTAGTGGTTAAAACACCAGCCTCTCAAGTATGAGTGTGCGGGTTCGATTCCAGGCCAGTGAAATACCAATGTAACTTTTCTAAGTTATAGGTACGTTTTAAGTATATCTTGGACTGATTAAAAGGCGAAGGAAAACATTTTGAAGAAACCTGGACTTTAAGTCTGAAATCGCACACCCGCATTGAGCAAGCGTGGTGATTACGCTCAATCCTTCTATGTATGAGAGGAGACCTGTGCCCAGCAGTGGGACGATAAAAAGGTTGATGATGATGACCGACATTTTGACTAGAACTATTGCCTATTTGTCGTCACGGAAAGATTATACCGACTTACACTCGGTTACAAACAGTATAAAATCATTGGCCAATATTTTTGTCAGCGCTTAATGAAACAATAGACAATAAATGTCTCAAAGTACCCACACGTTCTACAAAATGTAACAAAAACATACATAACCAGGCTGTAATAGGGATGTACCTATCCAAGGTATGAAAATCAAAAAAATAATTGGTCCGTCTTATAGATAATAAAAAAAAATTGAGACCCGTATTTCTTATTTTGTCGAAATGACCAAAAACTACTGAGATATAGCGTATTAAAGTTACGGAGTGGGGGCTAATTACGTCACGCCGTGGTATATTAAGTACCACGGCGTGACGTCATGCCACATTTCAAATCAATATATCTTCCAAAGTATTTGAATGAAAGAAAAAATAAATACGTATTCAATATTTTTTATAAATCTATCTGATGGACATTAAATTATTTTTTAAGATACAACCCAATTATTCGCACCGCTTGGTCACAGCTCTATTCTCTGCGAGGTGTGTCACGTTGGCTCAGTGCGGGTTCGTGTATGTCACATGCCCCCGAATCTTTATTTTATTTTTATTTTTAATAATTATAAACTAGCGCTTGACCGCAATCCCGCCTGATGGTAAGCAGTGATGCGATCGTTGCTAGCGCGTTGCGCGCTAGTTTATTAAGAACCTATTCACTCAGAGCGAATAGGAAGGAAGACGGCAGTAGAGCGAGGTGATGCAATGTTAAACCCAACAACACGACCAACGATGCTGCGCCAAAGGGAGATTGATCTGAATGTATTACTAAGACATTCCGTTTTTCTCAAGACGTTTTCCGTTACGGTTTTGGAAGGAGTGGTATTGAATGTTTTTTTTCTTATAATTATAAACTAGCGCTTGAACGCAATGCCGCCTCATCAGGCGGCATTGCGTTCAAGCTGCTGCTGCTGCTGCTGTGGCTGCTTACCATCGTAAGCAGTGAAGCAGTCGTTGACTCTAAAGCGCGCTAGTTTATTAAGAGCCTATGCACTCTAGCCTTGAAGACATTTAAATTGTAGTCAGACCGAAACACTGCTGCTGGCAAATTGTTCGAGCCCCCGATGTACACGGTATAAAAGACGAGGTGAAACGCCGCATGCTGAAAATACTACAAAAAATGTAACACAAACTCATTGGGATGATGAACTTCAATACAAAATGACATAGCCCACTACTAAACATGATTTAATCGATTATAGTATAAAATGAACTTAATTAATTCACAAAAAAGAGCAATGCTCACGGTCGTACCAATATATCATCTAAAAATAATGCCGCTAGACTTATATGCGGTTCTGTACCAACCAATGCACATTATATGCGAACAACACCCTACTATCCTTTTGCCAATATTACAAGTACAGTAGTAATGACGAACAGTCTGCCGACCGTTAGACGACCTGTCAAAACCAACGTATACGTTCAATATTTTTGTACAGCTCTTCATGTCCATCAATTATCTGACATGTTCAGCTGGTAATGAGTCACCCAACTCTATGACAAACAAGCCATTTTCATTGATATGCTCGCCGCTGTAGTTTTTTTTTCTGTAAGTTATTTTTTTTTTACTTAAATTTATATTAAGACAGGAGTCATTGCAATACCTGATCTAGTTCGTCGTTTAAACTAGCTAGTTATTTCGTCAACAGGTGATAATATTTTTAAAATGTAGTGTATGAAAATCCAGCTTTTTCGTCTTAAGCAGTCTCTTGAAAAACCGCCAAATCGGGAGTTGTACTACGGGTGGCTAATCAAAACCAATTAAAAAGATTAGAATCGGTAGACGCTATAAAGTCTGCCGGTCTCCGCTTAGAAAAACCAAAGGGTCGCCGCCCCCGTCTATTAGTTAAGGACATTCCCGCCTCAATGGAAGACAAAAATTTTTTGCAAGCTATATACCGCCAAAACATTAAAAATGAGTTGCCAATAAAAGAAGACGATTTTATTAAATCCACAAAAATAGTCCGTAGGCGTTCTACCGATACCGGTCGGAAATGGATAGGCATAGAAATTGAACCTGCGGTACGTAAACATCTTGTGACTACCAAGGATAAATTATTTATTGACTGGGCCACTTGCCGTTTTGTTGATGATATCGAGGTAGTTCGTTGCGCGTATTGTCAACAATTCGGTCATGTTAAAAAGCATTGCGCTAATAAATCACCAACCTGCGCTGTCTGTTCCGAGGCTCACGAAACCAATGTTTGCCCGCATAAGGGCGATTCGAATTTTACCCCGGTTTGCGCGGCGTGTAAACGATTTAAAAAACCCTATGATCATAGATGCGGGTCGGACCAGTGCGGTACCTATAAATTAAAACTCGAACAACTTATCCTACATACTAATTACTAATTAAGATGGATAGGTTAAAAATAGGGCAATTAAACCTTCACAACGATAAGGTGGCGACATCAGAGTTAGATAAATTAATTATTGACTACAACTTAGACCTTGTACTCATTCAAGAACAATATCAAAACTCACGTTTACGTCACAGGGTAGTTCAACTGGATTGCAGGGCACGAGCCGGAATTTATATTGCGCGGTCTTCTAACTTTACGGTAACGTCTTTACGTGACCTCATGACGCCACACTGTGCGGTTGCCGAAGTATCATCAGCTTCTTTTAAAGTATTCGTTGTAAGCTGTTACTTTCAATATTCAGATCCTGTTACTCCTCATATACATAATCTCCGTCATGTCTTGCGGTCACTCGCGGGCTGCAAAGTTATCGTTGGCGCGGATGTCAACGCGTCATCGTCTCTGTGGTATGGCAAGGTTCGGGCCACCGATACCGAACGACGCTGCGCTGTTGAGGATTTCATTGCTGAGATGAACCTATCGATTCATAATACCCCTGATGCACCACCTACTTTCTGCAGCCAAATGGGCGAATCTTGTATTGACGTCACACTTTCAAGTGCCGACGTACGTTTGGATAGGTGGCGTGTCCTACCGGACGCGTCTTGTAGTGATCATCGCCTGATCGTGTACGAATTTGTTCCTGGTTATATTCAGGGTCCGTCTCATATTCCCGGTAATTTCAGATATAGATGTAAAGGCGCGAACTGGGAATTTTTCGGCTCGCTTTTTGCGTGTCACGCCAAAGAATTCACTCGGGACGGGCTGTCAGCCGAAGAAAGTGCTGACATTATGTCAGAAACCTTTACCTACTGTGCTGACATTGCCATTGGTCGCGGATCTATGACCAATATTCGTAGATGTGACTGGTGGAGTGATTACTTAGTTGAACAGCGTAAAAGATATCGCAGAGCGCGTAAACAGTTAAATAAACTCAAGAGCCGAAAGATTACTGGAGATCTTCTTACGTTCGCTTTGAATGCTTTTAGAGTTGCCAAGTCACGCTACAAAGCATCGGTGGAAAAATCTAAGGGTAATTTGTTGCGAAAAATTGTTGATAAGCTTGACAGGGAGGGTCCGTGGTCTCCCTTATATCACGAATTTAAAGCTAACAGATCGGTCGACCTTGCATACGTTCAAAACATTAAAGTCAATGATAGGCATACCACGGGCATAGAGGAAACAACAGAAGTGCTAATAAATACACTTATCCCTGATGATTCACCGGCTAACGATAGCGACTACCACCAACAGATTAGAGCGTGGGCTCCTGTGCCACCTGAATCACCAATGTCAGACGTACCATCTAATGACGAATTTATAAATATTGTTAGAAAACTACCGGTCAACAAATCATCAGGTGAAGATAAAATATCTAATAGGATGATTAAAGAAGCGTGTAAAACAGCGGGTGATGCCATCTTAACTGTATATAACCGATGCATTGCTGAAGGCGTTTTTCCTCGTAAATGGCGACGCGGTTTCTTACGAATAATACCAAAGTGTGGTGACAAACCACCGGATGATCCGAAGTCATATCGTCCTATCACTCTTCTACCATCTTTGGGTAAACTTCTTGAGCGCCTCATCGTTCCACGTTTACTACCGAACGGTCCAAAATTCCATAATAATCAATATGGCTTCACCATAGGTAAATCTACAGTCGACGCGGCGCTTTCTGTCAGAAGAACCGTTAACCAATCTGAAAACAAGTACGTAATTGGGATCTTCCTGGATATTTCTGGGGCTTTTGATAACGCCTGGTGGCCTATGCTGTTGTTAAAATTAAAAACCCGCGGTTGCTATAGAAACATATATAATCTCGTTTACTCTTACTTTATAAACGGTTCCGCGGTACTTAAGCTCGGTCATTTTTCTAGTACTAAAACACTAACCATGGGATGTCCTCAGGGTTCAGTTGTCGGTCCTTATTTATGGAATTTGGGTTTTGATGACTTCCTCGCGATCCCGCTTCCTTGCGGCTGTTCACTTACTGGTTACGCGGACGATGGCCTACTGCTCATTCAGTCAAGTACCCGAGCTGGACTTGAGAACTTGGCCAATACTTGCCTAAATTTAATATCTCAGTGGGGTGATCGTAACCGCCTAGCATTTGCGCCACATAAAACCTATCAACTTCTACTAAAAGGTAATCTTAAATCATTGCCTACTATTAAATTTAACAACGTTCCCATTAAAAAACAGCAATCCGTATGCTACCTTGGTATGATCTTAGAAAGGAATTTCTCATTTATCGAACATATAAAAATAGTTGGTGAAAAAGCTAAAAAGAACTTTTATGCCCTGACTAGAATATCCAAAGCAACTTGGGGTCTATCATTCCTAACTTTAAAAACTATATATGGAGCTACCTACTTAGGATGTATGTGCTACGGTGCACCTGTTTGGGCCGATAGGGCCAGCATAGGAGCGGCACGACGTAAACTGCTTCAAAGCCAACGTTTGGCATTGATATTTTTATGCAAGGCGTATAGAACGGTCAGTACTGAAGCCTTACCGGTACTGGCAGGTGTACTTCCAGTCGACCTTGAGGTACAGCGACGTGCTTCAATGTACTACTCCGCGAGGGGGGAGGCCATGGACACTAATTTTGTTACACAACGCGACTTTAATAAAATCTCTAGATTATTTAAACCTCAGACTGAAGTCTGGGAGGACCTCTTATCCGAATGGCAAAGTAGGTGGGATAATTCCATCAAGGGCCGGCACCTCCATCTGTTCTTTCCATCCGTTGGTGATCGGCTGGCTAAGACATGGCTGGTGGTTGACCACTGCGTTGCCCAATTTCTCACAGGTCATGGCAACTTTAAAAGTAAACTGTATTCTTTTAAACTTGTTCCTTCCCCTTTGTGTCAGTGTTCTACATCGAACTGTGAATTTGAACAGTCCGCACATCACATCTTGTGGGAGTGTGTTCTTTGGCAGAATGAACGCAATATTATGTTGGATAGTGTACAAGTTACATCCGGAGTCGTTTATTATACGGACCTTGTAGAAACTAGAACCAATTTCCGTGCGTTTAGGCGCTTTTGCCATACCTATTATTGGAATCAATTGTAACAGCTAATACCTACTTAGGACCCATTAACTTAATCAAATTTTATTCCGTGGTGTTTGGCAATCTGGGCTTCTCCCAGTTGCAATAATGTCCCTTTGTGCCGTTTGGCCTAGTTCTGTTCTGTCTCCTGCTTGTTATGGAGGGAAGTGGAAAAAATATCTTTTTTCTTACTCCTCCGCTATTCTTTTCTGATTAATTTCGTTGCGGGACCCAAGACAGTTGAATCGTTTCTCCGGGACTCGTCGAGCTTCATTGCTCGGCGTTTTTCTGGCGGTCGCCACTGTTGATTCTGGCTTTCAGGAGTTGCAGTGGTTGGGAAAAGTGTGGCGGGTTTGTCCCAATAAAAAAAAAAAAAAAAAAAAGTCTCTTGAAATAGTGGACTTAGAGACTAAGTGCCAAAACTAAAAACACTCGGAGTAACATACCCAAGAATTCTGATTTTAGGATCAGGAGAGAGATTTACATAAAGAAAAGTACAACACAAATCAAAAACAATGATTTATAATCAATAACTCAATTTTATAACCTTAAAATGATTCTAACACAAACAACCATCAGTTTAACAACATTTACAGCGAAATACCAACAAAATGACTGACTTACTGCAAATCGCACCGACCACCAATTCAACCACCTTACCGTCCAAGAGTTCAGGAGCAAAAGGGCCTGTCAATTAGACCGCTGTCTATTTATAATAGACAGGCATAGATTATAGTAGAAGTAGGCATAGACAGGGTAGGTACGAGTTGCTATAAGTATTCGAACTTCTTTCTGCTAACACGGCCTCTCCTGACCGTGCGCCGTCCTCGGCTGCATCAGCACCAGCAACATCTTCATCTGAAGCACTGAAGCACGTTGAGCGTCTGCTCGCCAACTTCATCTGCGCACTCGAAGTACCAGCAGGATCCAGCAGGAGTATCTGGAGGTTAACCAGAAACATCAACATATTTATTTTAGTTTGCCGGCACTTTGACTTTTGGGCCCAACACTGTATGGAGTGTGAATGACCTCCTTTGGTGCGTTAGCATTTTTATTGTTATAAGGTATACAAATAAGTTTCCGCCGTTTAACAAATAATGTCCTCACTAAGAGGTTACGTTGAAATTGTCAGATGTAAAATGTGATATCGTAAGTTTAGATATCTGGTAAAAACATACACTTAGAGTATTAGGGACTCTGTATCAGTATCATATATTTATTTTTGTGCAAAAATTACAAGTTTTGTGCCGAATAAGAGTCATAAGCGGGAACTTTTGTTACTTCTTTAATTTTAAAGAAATCTGCTACTGAGGCCCATCGACTGCTTGTAGAACCTTATGGTGAAGCTGCTTTAAGCGTGAGAAGTTGTAGTGAGTGGTTTCAAAAGTTTAGAAACTGTGAAGATAAACAACGTAGTTTAAGACCGATCCCCGAGCTGTGCAAATATTTGTGTGTATGAATATGAATATTTGCACTGGTCTGGTCCTGGCTCGGAAAGCACGTTAAGCCGTTGGTCCCGGTTGCCATACGAACATCTAATGGCGGTCGTTACGGGTTGTTGGAACCCTCAAAAGTCCAACAATTGGTCTAGTTGCAATGCTTCGATATCATCCTTGGGTTGTGGAGGTCAGACGGCAGCCGCTTCACGGAAAATATCAAAGCTTAGCCAAAATCGGCAGTTAGACTGGTAAAAGCGGACCCCAGACTCCAAAGCTGAAAAAGCTTCGGATGCGACTGGGATTGACGCTGAGATGATGATGATGATTTGCAATTGATAAACATTCTATCAAGTCAATAAGAATAGTTTTTGTTCCATCAAATATTTCACATGTATTGGCAACAAATGGCAATTTACAGTGCATTTTGTATTTGTTTTTTCTGTCGAATCTAGATAGATACATAAAGGGTTTTTCAATAAGGGCGGGTAGATTTTGAAACGAAATTAAACAAGCTGCGTATGAGGTATCAACATTTTTTTTTTTTTATTTAAAAGGCACATATATGCCATTAAGTATGGAAGATGACATCATTCAAATGCCCGCCTCGGCTTCTCACAGTGGCACGGATCCGAGTGGTCCAATTTTCAATAACTCTTTCGCATAGATCCGCCTGAATTTGAGCGATGGCATGTGTTATGTTCGCCTTTAGGGCATCGGTGGATTGTGGTTTATTTGCATAGACCTGCGACTTCAAAAAACCCCACAAGAAAAAGTCTAGCGGGGTTAAATCGCATGACCTTGGTGGCCAATTCACATCACCCCTGCGAGAGATAACCTTAGTCTCAAATCGCTCATGCAGAATGTCAATCGTGGCGTCCGCTGTGTGGCACGTAGCGCCATCCTGCTGGAACCACATGTCATCTAGGTCCATATGGTTCAACGTGAGCCATAAAAAATTGGATATCATCGTTCTGTAGCGCTCGCCGTTGACAGTGACCGCCTCACCAACGTCGTTTTCGAAAAAATACGGACCAATGACGCCGCCGGCCCAAAATCCACACCAAACCGTAACTTTTTGAGGATGCATTACCACCTGGTGAACCTCGTGTGGGTTTGTGTTGTTCCATATACGGCAATTTTGTTTGTTAACAAAGCCATTCATCCAAAAATGCGCCTCGTCGCTAAAGATGATTTTTTGCCCGAAATAGGGATCATCTTCCAAACGATTCGAGGCCCAGGCAGTGAACAAACGACGTTGTCTATGGTCATGAATTTTGAGCTCCTGGGTTAGTTGAATCTTATACGGGTGTAACCTTAAGTCCCGTCGCAAAATTCGCCAAGTTGAAGTTTGCGAAAGGCTGAGTTCTTGTGCACGGCGAGGAATCGACTGCCTCGGGTTCTGCTGTACACTTTGACGGACCGCCGCGATGTTCTCGGCTGATCTTGCGTTTCTTGAACGTACAGGTGTGGGTTGATCGATTAACGAACCGGTTGTTTCAAATTTTGCCACCAAACGCTGAAGAGTCGACTGTGAAGGGCCACCACGTCTACCGTAAAATGGGCGCAATGCACGCAACGTTTGCACTAACGAACACTCATTTTGATAATAAAGTTTTATCATTTGTACGCGCTGTTCAATCGTGTAACCTGCCATGGTGATTTGGCATAAGCAACTGAATAATAAGCAAAAGATTTGACAAGTGTCACCAAAACAAAATGGCCGCCACGGGCCGCCAAAATCTACCCGCCCTTATTGAAAAACCCTTTAGAATACGACAGTTTTCTAACATAAAAATATCGTCATGGCACCGTGGTACAGTTTTTTTCATGCAGCGACGATCGCTTTACTTGTGTTAACCAAGTGTACAAGCACGCTGTGAGTATGTGCGTAAAGACGCGTAGCTCTTACGCTAACACACATTACACCTACACAGTCATACATTAACTATGTGTTTTCACATTTGGTAACCACAAGTAATGCGCGCATAGTATAATATAAGGTATTCAGCTGAATCCGGTTAGACTGGAAGCCGACCTTAATATAATTGGAAAAAGCAGATGAGATGAATTGCCCACGACCGACAACCACTGTTCAAAAGAATAGGCCATATATAACAAAATGTCTAACCAATTGTAGGCCTTATAAAAAATATGTAGGTATGTCATTTTCGAGCGCGTGTATTTATCGACCGTGTGGTACCGGGCTTAGAATAGTATAGTAGTATAATAATAAAAAGTAATAATAGTACCAACTCATATCCTCCCGTGGGTGTCGCAAGAGGTGACTAAGGGATTTCGCACCAGGGAAGCGGGCAGCAGCGCTTCTTCTGTGGAATATCAATTTACTGCGATGCCCAGCCTGCTTGCCAAACGTCTGGTTTATGGCAATCCAAAATGGAACGGAATGCCTTGGGGAGGCCTTTGTCCAACAGTGGACCTCTGTAGGCTGAGAAGCAGAAGTATTTATCTGTACAACTTTACTCATTCTTATATAAAAACGTTGCTTCAAAAAATACAAAAATGAGATAGATTGTTGGGAAAAGTCTATATAATTTATTACCTGCGCCACACGGTTTTATTCGCGTATTTTTGTATATGCCCCACTCCTGTTAGTTGCAGCGTCATGTTATATAGCCTAAAGTCTTCCTGGATTATTGGGCTATCCAACGCAAAAAGAACTTTTCAAATAGGACCAGTAGTTCCTGAGATTAGCGGGTTCAAACAAACTAACCCTAGGCTAATTAATATTTTCAACAACTTTATTCTTAGTTCGCCTTCGGAAGTTTTATAGACGAGCCAAGATGGAGTTACGTATAATTCTTTTTAAATACTTCATAATTTTTGTTTATAACTCTTCACTTCATATTTTTTATGCCCATTTGTCAGTATTTTTCTCTGAAGAGGAATTTTATTTCCGAACAACTAGAATTCATCAGTCATAAAAATAATAAAAGTCTGTTGAAAGGAATAAATTTTTACCATAGTTTACAAGGGTTCGTTACGGTTCGTGCACTACCAAAAAGTCATGTTATATTCATTTTTATACCAGCTCCCGCAAAACTTTTAATTCAATATCCAGAGTTCGTATCATCCTGTATGTCCAGAAAGTATACATGAGTGAATTAATCCATTAGAAGGGTAGCTAGCACCTGATGCGTGGTATCCCCAGAACTTCCGCGTGTCGCCTTGTGAAAACTAATTTAAGGATGAATTATGCAAGCTACATTGTACAATAAACGACCAACCAGCGTCCGTGGTAACAATTTGGCATTGATACAGGTTTATGTCATACCAGGAAGGGCGGTTTTCGCAGCATATAGTATCGTAATTGAGTATATCACCTTGACAGCTATTATATAGGATGACTTGTACTTTCGTGTATTTCTTTTGCATTATCGTATGACATGTACCTACACATACCATCAAAAAGTCCAAGGAAACGGTTTCCCTTGCTGAAAGTAGTTGTAACATGTTTCAACGCCAGTTATAATTACATTTATAATGGATTTATTCATGCTGTTAACATGTTCTAGTCTGCCTAACCTATTCCCAGCTATATTGGTGTCAGCTTCCTAATTGAAACGGTTCCAAAACAAAGTCAATTTTTGTATTTGCTGCCATACAAAACGGCTACAAAATCCGTTTAGAATTTATAATTTCACATTAGATTTTGATGCGGTTTTTGATGACTGTGAAAGTCAGTATTAATAGTGTTTAATTTTAAGGATTCCGTAGTCAACTAGGAACCCTTAGAGTTTCGCCAAGTCTGTCTATCCGTCCCCGGATAATTCAGTACTTCGAATTCAGTATTCAGTACATTCGAAACTTACCCATTAAACGATTTAAAAACTATGTAAAGGCCAAACTTTGCAAAAACGGGTATTATAAAATCACAGATTACTTAGAAGACAAAAAAGCTTGGGACTGAGCTGCTCGCTCTGTTAAGCATTGTTATTAAGCAATATGCGTAATTATAACGTAAATTATTGTAAACATTTTCATTTTTAATGTCTGGACTTGAAAAAAGACGATGATCCCTGAGTTTGTTTCGGCTGTTTCTTCTCAGAGGTATATACCGGCTTCATCTAGTTAAAAAAAAAAAAAAAAAACATGACGTGTAAAAGTGATCGGTGATCCTACTTGCTTAATAAACGATTTCATTTCATTTCAGTGACCGTTAGCACTGAAGAGCTGAAATTTGGTAACAACATGTATAACAACCACGCCGGTACAGTGCAAAAATACACGTAAAGTGGGGAGTGTTTTTTTTTCTTTTCAACCCTAACGTGTGATGTACTTATTGTTGGATAGGTTTTTTTTTTTTTTAATGTTCCGTCTCTTTCTTCTTGCATGGCAAGAATCATTATTTACTTTTTATATTTCCGCCAATTCTATTTTTTTCCGCGCTTTGTTTTTTGCGGCATTGGCCTTGTCATTTTCTTTTTTTTTTTTTTTTGGGGTCGCTTTTTTCCCCTGTCAATATTTTCTTTTCTTTTCTTAGTCATTCTTTTATGTCATACTACAATTCTTATATGTTAATCTTATCCTACTTATAAGCTATCTTACTTCTATACAATTTTCACTTTCAAACAATTCTTGCCGACGGCACAATGCTTGGCTGTGCTGCCCTCGTCCGGTTCCTGTCAATTGCTATTCTAGCGATTTTGAGGCAGAACCGCTCCAGATACGGCCTGGAGTGCTTGTCTGCCATAATTCCGGCAATGGTCGTTTCTGACAAATTAATTCCTGTACTTACTTCCAGGTCGTACCTGTCGCGGTCGCAAACAAACAAACAAATGCTGGATAGTTTCGGACGCCTGTGTGTCACACACACAAGCTGGACTGCTCTTCAATTTAAAACGATGCAGGTACGCGGCGAAGCCGCCGTGACCCGTCAGGATCTGCGCCCAGATGGACGTCCTGTCGAGGCACTTCTGGACCCCGCGCGCGCACACCACATCGGGGAAGAACATCCGCGTGACCCCAGCCGTGGCCCCGCCGGTGTACCTCCCGTTCCAGACAGCTACTGTGCCCTCTCTCAAACGTCTCTTGACGTAAGAGACTGGACACCTGTTATACGCCGGGGCGACCCTGGACTGGGCCGCCGCCTGCCTAGCCAGTTCGTCGGCGCGCTCATTGCCGGGGATCCCGACATGAGCTTTCACCCAAAAGAACCGGAGGATTTTACCACTCCCCTCTTGCTCCCTGATATTCTTACGATCAAGTCGAGTTTCGGATCAAGTCGAGCGAGGATCGAGAGTTGCTGAGCATCGCCGCGCAATCGAAGCCTCTCAGGACAACCAGGTCCGTAGCCCTGGCTATCGCGAGCAGCTCCGCCTGAAAGACGGTACACATCGGCTCCAACCTCATTCGCTTGGTCCGAATCTCGGACCCATCCCGCCAGTATGAATATGCCGCCCCGACCCCTTCATCCGATTTACTACCGTCTGTATAAATCAGATGAGCGGGGAGCTGTAGCTGAGCCACAGTTTCGGGGAGCATATTCTCCAGACACTGATATTCAACATCTGGCTCACTGGCGGGGTGAGGGGCCTCCATGAAGGCTAATAGGTATTTAAAAATGAATAGGTGTGTTGAATATCTCCTCTTGTTTTTGTGTTTATCGGCGGTGAACGCTGAGGAAAACTTAAAGCAAACGGAACGCGACCATAGTAGTGTGCGTGCTTCCGCTTACTGCCGCACGGCGTAGGGAACGCACGTTTTGTCGAACTGGTAAGCTAGCAAGTCATGGCCACGATCATAAGATCGCATGAATATGAATATTTGCACTGGTCTGGTCGAACCTCGGAAATTACTTTAAGCCGTTGGTCTCGGTTGCCATACGAACATCTAATGGCAGTCGTTACAGGTTGTTGGAGCCCTCAAAAGTCCAACAATTAGTTTAGCTGCAATGCTTCGATATCGCCTTAGACTGGTAAAAGATGATGATGATGACTAGATCTTACTTGGCAATAATAATAGAACCGCGGTGGTATTATATTTACGCACACATCGGGGTTAAACCGATACGCCGTGACCATCGTCGATTAATTTATCGGCACAAAATATATCTAGGTACCGAGCATCACTCTGAAATGCGGTCAACATTTTCCTGCATTTTCTTCTTAGAAAAGTCTGAAGTTCTCATTACACAAAATTAAAACATTTCCCGGTAGACTTCACAGGAATTGCCCATTGTGTAGAAAAAAAACAAGTTCTTTCTATGCAGATTTTTTTCTACACAAACTTTGATCGTCTTCTGTAGTCCCGTCGGATCGTTCCGGTCTAGTTAAATAAGTGGATAAGTATGTAGGACGATAACGTGCCTACGAGGTAAGCTGAGTTGCTAAACCTGTAGGTAATCGTATGGAAATCTTATGGAAGGAAAATGTGTTGGCTGGGTGGTAAAAGGACTATGCATCTGAAGCACAATGATCGGAACTTGCTGATCCATGCTGTACAAAGGGTTTTTTTTAAACAGTTTCCTTAAATTTAGGTAAACTAAGCTGTCAACAGTGCTGTAGCGGCATTTGAAATGCCACGCGTCATACTGACGTCATAATATATCCTACATCGCGCAAGCAGTTTTAGTAGTAGTTAGTTAGTAGTCGTAGTGGCCTAGTGGTTAAAACACCAGCCTCTCATGTATGAATCACGTCAAATCATGCGGGTTCGATTCCAGGTCAGGCAAGTACCAATGTAACTTTACTAAGTTATATGTAACTTCTAAGTATTTCTTGGACACCAATGGCTGGTTAAAAAGATTAAGGAAACCATCTTGAGGAAACCTAGACTTTAAGTCTGAAATCGCCAACACGCATTGAGCAAGCGTGGTGATTACGCTCAATCCTTCTCTGAATGAGAGGAGTCTTAGGCCCAGAAGTGGGACGATAGAATGGTTGATGATGATGATGAATCAGCATGTATATATATACATATATTCAACAGCCCGAAATGATTCATTGCTCAGTTGCCCGCCAGATATAACCCCCGTCTAGACGAAGGATCCTCCCTTCTCTAAAAAGTATTATTGAACTTTACATTCTGTTCCTCATACCTCAATACTGGTGACCTTGACGTGATATGAATGCGAATCAATAGCATTAGGGTATTGAAAATACATGCCGAAGGTCTGACTGCGATACATTGCGGGCTACATGCGGGTTTATTTCGATGCCTAAGTGACAACATAATATTTAATCGCATCATTTAATTCACCGATCTCCGTTTTATCATCGGACGAATCGTCGACCCGTCGTATGGCGAATTACCACCCTTACGTTGTTGACACCACTACGATCCGAAAGAAAGCGTTTCACTTCGACTTTTATACCGCGTACATCGAGGGACTGTTTTTTTTTTAATAATAATAAACTAGTGCTTGACTGTAATCCCGCCTGATGGTGGGCAGGGATGCAATCGTTGATGGTAAAGCGCGCAAGTTTATTAAGCCTATTCACTTAAAAATCTTAGTGAGTAGGAAGACGGCAGTTGAGCCATGTGATGCAATGTTAAACCCAACAACACGACCAACGATGCTGCGCCAGAGGGAGATTAATCTGGAGACCCTCCACGATCATCTCGAGCCAATAACATTTGGCGCATCGCAACCGGCACACATCGCAATACCACTGCTCAGTCCCGTCCTCCGTACGGCTTCACCAGACATCATGCCTGAACACGACGAATCGCTTGGCGGCAAGACTTTGTCTGGTGCGTGACCGAGAAAACCACTGTAACAATTTGCCAGCGGCGCTGTTTTCGGTGAACTACAATTTAAGTGTCTTCAAGGCTAGACTGAATTGGCTCTTAATGAACACTATAGCAGTTTATCATCAACGATTGAACGATTATTCCACTTGTTTTTCTGTAATAGGTAGAGAGCACAATCACAGGACTGGGCAACTGAGCAATAACGTGAGACGGAATTTTCCATCACTCTGAGTAGTTCGTATCGTGGCCCCTGGCGCACAGGTATATTAAGGAATAAGGGTAGCTTTTAGCCAGTAAATGTCGGACAAGCACCTTCCGCTCTTCCCAGAGCTTGGGAAGTTTTTGTTGATTTTCCATCTAAAAAAAAAAGGTGAGACTATTGGAGGTTGATTCCTGTAGAACGCTACTGACCGATAGGTGTATAATCTGTCACAGAGTGACTATATTTGTCATATTCAAATATGAGAACAGGTCGGAATAAAAGTTTGAGACGAACCGATGTGTTTCAATGATATAAAATAACCAATTAGATATCGGCATTAGGAACTGACTTGAGCAAAATGCTCAATGACCTCAGCAGAGCTTCCCAACAAGTGGGTCTAAAGATGAACATGGATAAGACGAAGATCATGTCGAACTCTCATGTCGCACCCACTCCAATTCTAGTTCGTTGCTCTGCACTCGAAGTTGTTGACGAGTACTTATACCTGGGACAAACAGTCCAACTAGGTAGGTCCAACTTCGAGAAAGAGGTGTCTCGTCGAATCCATCTCGGCTGGGCAGCGTTCGGGAAGCTACGATACAATAGGAAGATGGTAGTTGAGCGAGGTGATGCAATGGTAAACCCAACAACATGACCAACGATGCTGCGCCAGAGGGAGATTGATCTGGAGACGCTCCACTACCAAACTCCTGACACAGCAACACAACTGCTCAGATCCGTCCTCCGTACGGCTTCACCAGACATCATGCCGGAACACGACGAATCGCTTGGCGGCAAGATATTATCTGGTGGCTGGTAACTTCTGCCGGTAGCCGATATTATGGCCTACCACTGAGAATAATGTAATAAAACATTCAATGTTTTATGTAAATAAGTAATCAATTGAAGTTCATGCTGAGGCGACACTTGACAGAAATTCCCCTATATTGAGTTGATATATAGACTATAGAGTGTCATACATATGTATCTCAACAAGATCGGATGGATCGGACGTATTATTCACGGATAGGGATGTCAACCACTCAACGGCTCGGAACCTAATCTAATCTGCACTGTCTCTCTAACAGTTCGAATGCCGCGTGTGTTAGAATGTAATGCTACCGACATAACTAAGGAAACTTAAACAATACCTTCTTTAATACAAACAAGTTTTAGTAATTTTTCAATACATCGTCCACAAACAGTACAATGAAATGTTTTTCTGGTGTACCTCCACACCAGAAAATTCATTAAATAAAAAACATACCACACCCACCCAAAGATCCTCACATGTCTTTTATATGAAGCTTGTTTATATATTATTATACATTGTAGCGGTGAGTCATACAAAGGGCGATAGAAAGAGCTATGCTCTGAGTTTCTCTGCGCGATCGAATCAGAAATGAGGACATCCGCAGAAGAACCAAAGTCTCAACATAGCTCTTCGAGTCGCTAAAATTAACCCAGTGCAGTGGCAGTCGGTGGGGCACATTGCTCGTAGAACCGATGGCCGATGGTGCAGTAAGGTTCTGGAGTGGCGGCCACGTACCGAAAGACGAAGCGTAGGGAGGCCCCCAACAAGGTGGACCGATGACCTGGTAAAGGTCGTGGAAAGCCGATGGATGCGGACAGCACAAGACCGGCCATCGTGGAAAGCCTTGGGGGAGGTCTTTGCCCAGCAGTGGGCCTCTGTAGGCTGAAGACGAAGTAGCGGTGCCTACAACACAACATGCGAACAACGCGTCATACTGACGTCACGCGAATCCTGCATCTCGCAACGAGAGTTTTCAACATCAACCGGGGGGTGAAATACGATAATAACATCCCTTGGGATAATTTTCTTCATACTATACTTAGCCAATATAGTCATATATTAGCGCCGATTCTGTCGGTCACAAACTAAACTAATTTCAAGTTACGTGCATCTTTTTCTTTAGATTTCGTTAAGAAAAGGATAAAAGATAAAAGATAAAATGTAAATTTAGACCTGTCAAATTAGTGCGCTCCTGATAGACTACAGGCCCATGTCCAAAATGGATGGGTTGCTATTTTTGTACGGCATTGCGGAATAATGGATTAGAAGCTAAATTGAAACAGAATGAAACTGATACCGTACAAAATAAAATGACCAAATTTACCCTGGAAATTGTCAGAAAATAAAAAAAAAATACCGACTTTGTGGCGCATCATTTTTTACGGCACTGCGCGCTTTCTTATTATTTTTCATGGATTTACCGATGGTAAAAATGCCGTACAAAAATATATGACCCAAAAGGTACTCACTCTACCTGCGCTTTTGAATTCTCCCCAGCACTCAGTTGGACAGTTTACAAGTGACGGCATAGAGCTGAATCTTATTTTTTTATGCTCTTATATCGTCCTATATACGTCACCTGGTGGTTCATATGACCCATCCATTTTGGACATGGGCCTGTAGTCTAAACTGGTGTATTTTCAGTTGCCATGTTTTTAATCGCGTCTAAACTGTCTATGGAGTATCTTAATTTGACAGGATTAAACTGACATTTGATCTTCCGTCCTTTTCTTAACGAAACGGAAAAATAAAGATGCACGTGTTAAGATAGCCGAAAGGTGGGTATTTATATAAGATTAAAGTAAACATTATAGGAGGAACATTATGTATATATTTACAATCAAAATCATCAAGTACAACAGTAGTAATACGATATAACAAATCATATAATGATCACATATATATAATAATAGGTGAAGCAATCATCATCATCTCAGCGTTAATACCAGTCGCTTCCGAAGCTTTTTCAGCTTCAGAGTCTGCTTTACCAGTCTAACTGCTGATTTTGGCTAAACTTCGATATTTTCCGTGAATCGACTGCCGTCTGACCTGCACAACCCGAAGGCGATATCGAAGCATTGCAGTTAGACCCATTGTTGGACTTTTGAGGGCTCCAACAACCCTTAACGACTGCCATTAGATGTTCGTTTGGCAACCGGGACCAACGGCTTAACGTGCTTTCCGAGGCACGACCAGACCAGTGCAAATATTCATATTCATGCATACAAATATTTGCACTGCGCGGGGATCGAACCCACGCCTCCTTGCGCTGCGGCCGCGTTCGCTACCTCTACGCCACGGAGGCTGTCAATAATAGGTGAAGCAATACACGGGGAATATAAGACACGAAGCACATAATATACACAACGTCAAATAGAATCATCAGTATTACACAAATGGTACATAAGAAATAGGGTACATAAGACTTATATAGAAATACTAGCTGACCCGGCGAACTTTGTTCCGCCTTAAAGGCAATAAATATCACATGATCACATTTTTTACTTTTTAAATTCGGAACACTGTAAATAAAAAAAAAAGTATTCCATGCTTTTTTTATTTGTCACTAGCTGACCCGGCGAACTTTGTTCCGCCTTAAAGGCAATAAATATCACATGATCACATTTTTTACTTTTTAAATTAGGAACACTGTAAATAAAAAAAAAAGTATTCCATGATTTTTTTATTTGTCATTTATTTAGTGTAGCACCATGTGAAAGAAATGAATTTCTACTTGTGCTTCGTAAATTATCTAGCTATTGATCTCTGAGATGTCGTGGTGGCCTAGTGGTTAAAACACCAGCCTCTCTTGTCTGATTGCGCGGGTTCGATTCCAGGTCAGGCAAGTATCGATGTAACTTTTCTAAAGTGATATGTACTCTCTAAGTACAATATCTAGGACACCAATGACTGAACGTGAAAGAAAAAATCTTGAGGAAACCTGGACTTTATAAGTCTGAAATCGCCACCCCGCATTGAGCAAGCGTGGTGATTACACTCAATCCTTCTCTGCATGAGAGGAGACCTGTCTCCAGCAGTGGGACGATAAAAAGATTGATGATGATGATGATGATCTCTGAGGTTTGTTCGCCGATTTCGCATTGTCAACGGAACAGTTTCACGGACTGCCGCCTCCCTTTGCTCTTGTGAGTGTTGATCAGAATGTTTCGATTTACTCTTGCATTACCGCTTTGTCGAGAAAGATTTGATGGTCTTGGTCACGGCATGATATTTTTATTGATGATAAATGGCACAGCAATACAATATTAGAAATTTTGAAGTTGAAGTTGGCTTTGTGGTTTTTTATTAGAAACTTTAAACCAGCAGAGAGTATTTATATTCTTTGCTTTAAACGATTGCTTCAACCGGTTAGACTTTTTTTAAATATGCTCAGCTGTCATTTGCTTTTTGTTATACCATTTTTGGTATATGAATTGCTGACTTACATTTTGAATGAGTTGGACTATGTCTTATGTCACGTCACACGGGAACGACGGGGACGGGTTCTTAACTACCTCCCACCAATATTCAGCTAAATCGGTTCAGCCGTTCTTGAGTTATATAAAAATAGTGAATAAGCAACTGAATCGATTCCAATAATTTTTACACCATGTTATATTTTGTCCCAAATACATTTAGAAATTGTTACAGTGTAGTTACCGAGTGCGTCACGCAGCTTACGATACATCATCATAGTATTGTGCGCGCGCAACAGCTGACGCTAGAGGTCAATGCACCGCGCTTGCTCGCCCGCGGATCTTTGACCATATTTATGTTGGGACAACGAAGTAGAATACACGTAGCAAGCTTATTATAACTTTGTGGTTTTTCATTATATCTTTTTGAAATTTTGTACATAATATTATTAACTTAAAAATACTGGACACGTGTTTCCTACTTTGTGGAGGTGCAAGGTATCCTATGTCCTTTTCCTAGTTTTTAGCTACCCCCTACCAATTTTCAGCGAAATCGATGGAGCCGTTCTTGAGTTATAAGTGGAGTAACTAACACGACTTTCTTTTATATATATAGATAGTGAATAAGCAACTGAATCGATTCCAATAATTTTGACACCATGTTATATTTTGTCCCAAATACATTTAGAAATTGTTACAGTGTAGTTACCGAGTGCGTCACGCAGCTTACGATACATCATCATAGGTATTGTGCGCGCGCAACAGCTGACGCTAGAGGTCAACGCACCGCGCTCGCTCGCGCGCGGATCTTTGACCATATTTATGTTGGGACAACCAAGTAGAATACTCGTAGCAAGCTTATTATAACTTTGTGGTTTTTCATTATATCTTTTTGAAATTTTGTACATAATATTATCAACTTAAAAATACTGGACACGTGTTTCCTACTTTGTGGAGGTGCAGGGTACCAGGGTAGCACAAAAGTTTAGGAGAAGTCGAAACAATAAACCTCATTCATTCATCATTATCAAATAATCGTAATACATGAAAGAAGGTTTATTGTGCATATTTTTTTGACGTGCGAGGTACCAGGAAAGCATAAAAGTGTAGGATAAATCGAAACAATAAAAAAGCTCATTCATCATTATCAAATCACCATAATACATGAAAGAGGTTTTATTGTGTATAGTTTGTGGAAGTGCAAAGTACCAGGGTATCACAAAACTGTAGGAGAAGTCGAAACAATAAACGTCATTCATTCATCATTATCAAATAATCATAATTACATGAAAGAAGGTTTATTGTGCATATTTTTTGACGTGGAAGGTACCAGGGTATCACAAAACTGTAGGAGAAGTCGAAACAATAAACGTCATTCATTCATCATTATCAAATAATCATAATACATGAAAGAAGGTTTAATGTGCATATTTTTTTGACGTTCAAAGTACCAGGGTAGCATAAAAGCGTGGGAGAAGTCGAAACAAAGAAGCTCATTTATTCCCACAGGAACGACGGGGAGCGGCATAGAAAGTATCCTATGTCCTTCTCCCAGTTCTTAGCTGCCTCCTTACGAATTTTTAGCCAAATTGGTATAGCCGTTCTTCAGTTATAAATGATGTAACTAACACGACTTTCTTTTATATATATAGATTTATTTAGTGTAGCACCTTGTGAAAGAAATGAATTTCTACTTGTGCTTCGTAAATTATCTAGCTATTGATCTCTGAGATGTCGTGGTGGCCTAGTGGTTAAAACACCAGCCTCTCTTGTATGATTGCGCGGGTTCGATTCCAGGTCAGGCAAGTATCGATGTAACTTTTCTAAAGTGATATGTACTCTCTAAGTATAATATCTAGGACACCAATGACTGAACGTGAAGGAAAAAATCTTGAGGAAACCTGGACTTTATAAGTCTGAAATCGCCACCCCGCATTGAGCAAGCGTGGTGATTATACTCAATCCTTCTCTGCATGAGAGGAGACCTGTCTCCAGCAGTGGGACGATAAAAAGATTGATGATGATGATGATGATCTCTGAGGTTTGTTCGCCGATTTCGCATTGTCAACGGAACAGTTTCACGGACTGCCCCCTCCCTTTGCTCTTGTGAGTGAGAAGCACGAAGTCGAGTCATAGTAAGGCGGCGCTCTGCACGTGCAATTTCTCGCTCTTCTTCAGTGCTTTCATTCAGAATGTTTCGATTTACTCTTGCATTACCGCTTTGTCGAGAAAGATTTGATGGTCTTGGTCACGGCATGATATTTTTATTGATGATAAATGGCACAGCAATACAATATTAGAAATTTTGAAGTTGAAGTTGGCTTTGTGGTTTTTTATTAGAAACTTTAAACCAGCAGATTCTTTGCTTTAAACGATTGCTTCAACCGGTTAGACTTTTTTTTAAATATGCTCAGCTGTCATTTGCTTTTTGTTATACCATTTTTGGTATATGAATTGCTGACTTACATTTTGAATGAGTTGGACTATTCATCATAGTACCAATACAAATGAATTTTGAAATAATCTTTTTTTCCCGCGAATTAATTCCAATTTCCCCGAAATTTGGTAATTTTTAAAAAGTGACAACACCGGTATTATTATGAGCGAATAGCGATGCGACCATGTGCCGCATGCCCTGCCGCCCGCCCCCCGCGGGCGGCAGGCGAAGGGTGGTTATCGCGCATTTATTAAGTTACCTCTTTTTGCGAAATAATATTTATTTTTTTAGGGGGATTTTTTTTTAAGTTTAGCCCGGTTTTGTATGCATTAGTAGAATCAGTTATCGATACCTAACAACACCTTCACGGGTCGGACAGGGTTTTCTTAACATACTGTATAGATAGTGAATAAGCAACTGAATCGATTCCAATAATTTTGACACCATGTTATATTTTGTCCCAAATACATTTAGAAATTGTTACAGTGTAGTTACAGAGTGCATCACGCAGCTTACGATACATCATCATAGTATTGTGCGCGCGTAACAGCTGACGCTAGAGGTCAACGCACCGCGCTCGCTCGCGCGCGGATCATTGACCATATTTATGTTGGGACAACCAAGTAGAATACTCGTAGCAAGCTTATTATAACTTTGTGGTTTTTCATTATATCTTTTTGAAAGTTTGTACATAATATTATTAACTTAAAAATACTGGACACGTGTTTCCTACTTTGTGGAGGTGCAGGATACCAGGGTAGCACAAAAGTTTAGGAGAAGTCGAAACTATAAACCTCATTCATTTCATCATTATCAAATAATCATAATACATGAAAGAAGGTTTATTGTGCATATTTTTTGACGTGCAAGGTACCAGGGTAGCATAAAATGTAGGAGAAATCGAAACAATAAAAAAGCTCATTCATCATTATCAAATCACCATAATACATGAAAGAAGGTTTATTGTGCATATTTTTTTGACGTGCGAGGTACCAGGAAAGCATAAAAGTGTAGGAGAAATCGAAACAATAAAAAAGCTCATTCATCATTATCAAATCACCATAATACATGAAAGAGGTTTTATTGTGTATAGTTTGTGGAAGTGCAAAGTACCAGGGTATCACAAAACTGTAGGAGAAGTCGAAACAATAAACGTCATTCATTCATCATTATCAAATAATCATAATTACATGAAAGAAGGTTTATTGTGCATATTTTTTGACGTGGAAGGTACCAGGGTATCACAAAACTGTAGGAGAAGTCGAAACAATAAACGTCATTCATTCATCATTATCAAATAATCATAATACATGAAAGAAGGTTTAATGTGCATATTTTTTTGACGTTCAAAGTACCAGGGTAGCATAAAAGCGTGGGAGAAGTCGAAACAAAGAAGCTCATTTATTCCCACAGGAACGACGGGGAGCGGCATAGAAAGTATCCTATGTCCTTCTCCCAGTTCTTAGCTGCCTCCTTACGAATTTTTAGCCAAATTGGTATAGCCGTTCTTCAGTTATAAATGATGTAACTAACACGACTTTCTTTTATATATATAGATTACGAGTTACTTAACTAGTAGTGTGCTCGGTCCGATGGCTCGATGAAGACTGACTCCACCAAATTTTTTTTTTGACTATGGCATCTCGTAGTTGACCTTGAGAGGTCGTGACTACTTAATCGGACTTTCCTGTGGATGCCTTAAATGAATTTAAAGCCTCCAGCCAGGGCGACTAAGAACTAAGCGACTAAACGCTAAGGGCACCCCCTGTGGGGTACGAACCTCGGCTTACGGCGTCGCTGGAGAGAACAGCAAGGGACGACTGGATCGAATATTTGTTTTAATTCGGTTTGATGACCGAGGCGTTTCCTAGTACTAGCTCTGAGAAGAAACGTCTGAAACAAACTCAGAGGTCATAGTTGGGAAGTTATATTTACTGGCTCAACTGCGGCGCGGGCTGGCCTTCATCGGACTAGGCACAGGGGAGGGGGCTACTACGTTGAACGCGTCGCGATGGACCTCGGCGGCGAGGTCGGTAGGTCGGTCTTTTTTTGTGTATTGTGCTAGTGGCCCTATTGGTCTCTTGGAGGAGGGTTATGGGGTCATCGGGATCTGTTGGGCGGCGAAGCTTGGAGATGGTGGCCACCTAGGGTCGGGTTTCCGTATTTATAGACAATAACAATATTAGAGTACCCTTCATCGAGTCGTTATTTCAGTCTATACAATAGAATCACCTTCGGAACCAACTAAACTTAAACAATCCACATTACAATACTTTTCTTAGAATTATGTCTCTTCATAGATATAACACACGTAACTTGAAATTATTTTAGTTTGTGCCCAACAAAAACGGCGCCAATATATATTTCGTACCCGCAAGCGCAGCCTTGGACGCCTACGGACTAGGTGGTCGGCTGTCCTGACCAAAATCGCTGGATGCAGGCCACGTCCAACCGGTCTTTTTGGAAATCCTTGGGGGAGGCCTAAGTCCAGCAGTGGGCTTCCTGTGGCTGACTAGATGATGATGGTGATAGTCATATCGATATAATGTATATCCCTTTTGAAATATCTATTAAACTGTACATTGGGCCCGTTTCCCCTATCCACAAACTAAACTAAATTTAAGTTCAGGACATCTTTTTCTTTCTTTTTCGTTAAGAAAAGGACAGATGATGTAATGTTAGTCCTGACCTGTCAGGTTAGTCCGCTTCTGACGTTAATTGACGTATTTTTCGTTGCCGTGTTTATAATCGCGTATAAACAGTCTATGGAGTATCTTAATTTGACAGGATTAAACTAAAATGTTATCCTCTATCCTTTTCAAAATGAAATAGAGAGAAAAATGCACTTAACTTATAATTACTTTAGGTTGTGAATGAGAGAATCGGCGCCGTTTTAATAAATATTTTTAAAATAATTACTTTCATAATACATTAGTACCGGGCGACCGAGCTTTGCTCGGTATCTTTTTTTTTGTTAGGTACATCGCGTGTCTCAATATTAAAAAAAAAAAAAATACATAACGAACGAATTTTTTAAATAATATTTTTTGACTAATGTTTTTCGATCATACCGACATAATAATAAAAAAATATTATTAACTGTTATTTAAATATAAAATTACGAGTGCAATTTAGTTTAACATTTTATTATAAATAAGTACTTATAGTTTAACAATCAGTTACATCAGTTATATATTATCATCAATACATAGTTTAAGGTCTTAACCTAATACTATATTACGGGTATGCTGAGGGTTTTCATTAATAATAATCATTTCACGTTCTGACGCACGCTGCCGCATATCTTGCAGACGTCGCTCCCGTTGCTTATCATTTTCGGCGGCCACACGTTGTGCTGCACGCTCTCGTGAAGCTATAAATATCTAAATCATAAGACCTTTCTGTTCTTAAAATGTTAGTCAAGTTTTGCAAGCATCTTACTTTAGCAGCACGTATGGGATGAGCGGAAACCTGATGATTTTCATCAAGTTCTCTTCTTCAAATGGGTCCTCACTGTGCGAAGTCTGACAAACACGTGTGGGACGAGCGAAAATCAGATTGTTTTCACGGAGGTTTTCTTCTGCTTCTTGAGATGAGTCACGGCTTCGTGGAGTTAAATTGTTCGTAACCGTTTTTTTTTTTAATGTTCTGTTTTGGCATTTTCGTGTAAAAAAGACACATGATATTTTAAGAGCAATTTTCTGGGTCTAACCTAAAACCAAACATTGGCTTCGTGTACCATGAATGTAAACGTCATCTATATCAAATCAAAGTACTATTAATTATCAGTTTAATTTAATTTTATTTTATTTTGGAATGTTATATGTATATTTATAATAGTTCATAATTAATTTAAATGTATTCTGTGTACTTATGTATTTTTATGAAGACTATGAACAATTGTCTGATGTAAATAAATCAATAAAAATAATTATAACAAAAAAAAGATGCCGAGCAAAGCTCGGTCGCCCAGGTACTTCATCATTATTATTAAATCATATTATATGGATGAATTTTTTTTTGCACCTCCTGCAAGGTATCATAAGGTTAGCAATAATAATAATACTAATATTTCAGTTCGTGTTGTGGCAAGTCTGAAATGTTGACACTGTTGAGAAATTCTGTTGTAAATTCGACTGCTCCTTCAGGCTGATCTTTAAAATGAATGAGCTTCATTGTTTCGACTTCTCCTACACTTTTGTGATACCCTGGTACTTTGCACATCCACAAAGTAGGCAAAATAAAAGTTCTTCCAGGTATTATATATATATTTACAACAAAAAATATTGTTGTTTATATACAACATCATTTCTTTCACAATTGTTTCGACTTGTACACTTTTGTGCGACCCTGGTACCTTGCACCTCCACAAATTAGGCAAAACAAAATTTCTTCCATTGATTTAATAAACGAAAAAAAAAATTCGTTGACGCCATTTCCAATTATCTCCGTGGCGCAGCGGTTAACACGCCTGCCTGCGACGTGGAGGTCCCGGGTTCGATCCCCGGCCAGGTCATGATGGAAAATGATCTTTTCCTGATTGGTCTGGGTCTTGGATGTTTATCTATCTATCCTTACTCAGGGGTACTTTTTATTCCAATATTTCCACGCAATCATATCTAATGCGGGTTAAGTCACGGGGTACAGCTATCGCTATAATTGGAAAAGTTTGTGAAGGTGGATGGAGATTTGTTACTCCATCACACAAAACTACTCGACATATTTCGATGAAATATCGAATATATAATATATAATTTTTGATAAAATATTTAGTTATACAGACACTAAATGAAAACACGAACAATTCTAGTTCATATGTATATATAAATATAGTATCGTTGAGTTAGTATCCCATAACACAAGTCTCGAACTTACTTTGGGGCTAGCTCAATCTGTGTGATTTGCCCGTAAAATATATATATATATATATATATATATATAAAATGTAATAAAAAGCATTAGACAACGCCATATTTTTTTTTTAACTCTAAAAATAAAAATAGGAAAAAACACTATATCGACAGGGATTTGAACCCGAAGTCTACGAGCTCCGAACCAGAGGCCAAAACCCCTCAGCTATTCGTATCACTAAGGACAGTGGCGAAATTTTGCTTCTTATGAGAAGTTTAGCAATTGTTCAGTGCCTCAAAACATGGAAAAAAGACATTTTCTGAAAATTAAACCTAGCTAGATCGACTTATCGTCCCCGAAGCCCCCTGCACACAAAATTTCATGAAAATCGTAGGAGCCGTTTCCGAGATTCCAATTATATATATATATACAAGAATTGCTCGTTTAAAGGTATAAGATTTTCTTTTAACTATATAGATTTAGATGGCGCAAGCCAATAAAGTAACAAGAGTAACCGACATAGCCCGAAGAATTGCAACACATTGCCCGTAGGACCGATGCCCGATGGGGCTGGCGGGTTCTCGAGTGGCGACCCCGCACCGAAAGACGCAGCATGAGTAGGCCCCCGACAAGGTGGAGCGACGACCTGGTGAAGGTCGCGGGAAACCACTGGATGCGGGAGGCGCAGGACCGGTCGTCGTGGAGAACCTTGGGAGAGGCCTATGTCCAGAAGTGGACTTCTTTCAGCTGAAATGATGATGATGATGATGAAGCCAATAAAGGGAGCTTTATTGGCTTCATCAGTCGGCCTTTATTTCCTACATTCATCGTCATATTTCAGCAAATTCTACACACACCTAAACCTTCCGCACAACCCACTCCGTCCATTGGTTAAAACTTTATCAAAATAAATTCTGTAGTTTTTAAGCTTATCGCATTCAGCCAGACATGCGCTGTGGGGAGGCTTGGTTTTAAAATATGTATTTTATTTTCGGTTTGGTTTGTTAAGATAAGTTTTGGAGTCAGTTATTATTTACAAAAGTACGTCATCGTCGCTTTTTTTAAATTATAAATTAGTGCTTGACCGCGATCCTGCCTGATGGTAAGCACTTTAATTTTAGTCAAACGGAAAGACCGCTGCAGGCAAATGACTGCACGGTTAACGTAGTGGTTAAGCTATTGACTGCTGCGCTACGTATCGCGGGTCCGATTCCCGCACGGAACAAATATTTATACAGGGTGTATCTGACATCGTAACGCAAACTTCGCGACAAGGTTAGACCGCATGCCACTATCAAAATTATTATGATAGTCAGTTATGTCGTTAATGAGCGGTTATATAAATAACAGTGTTTAAAAAAAGTGTCGGCTCGGCTTTTGAACGTGGCAAGCGAGCCGCCGTGCGTGTTTGTAGGTATGACGTTGGCCCCTGATGCGAACTCTATTTAATCAGCTGATAGGATAGTTTTTCTAGTATAGTGCACATTGCGATTTTTTGTGTAATTAACGAATTAATTAATGTTTACTTTAAAATCTTATTGGGTTATAAAAGTATAGCAATTATGATCGGTCTAAAGTGAGAAAAATTGCATTTTTTTTTATCGGGAGAACGACGCAATATTCCACCACTGGGGGGGGTTCAGAATCATGTACTGGATCCATGGTACTCGTTTGGGCGTCGATGTCAGATACACCCTTTATGTCATACAAGTAGTTGTTCCGAGTCTAGCTGTTTATGTATGTATGCATTTATATGTTTGTAACTGCACCCACGACACAGAAAAAACCCCTATAGCGGGGAAAAGTAAAAAAATAGAAAAACAATTGTTCCAGTCCTTCGATGTACGCGGTATAAAAGACGAGGCCAACGATTATTCGAAAAAAGCTTTAGGGCACAGAATTATAAAAGGAAACGAAGATCGCTTCAAAGGGCAACACTGTATTGCAACATTAACGCCCATCTCAACAATATGTTACATTGGTTCCTAACAGAATCAAAAATCAAAATCAAAAGTCATTTATTCAAATTAGGCTGAGAATCAGCACTTTTTGAACGTCATTATTACATAAGACAGTCCCCCAAAACGCCCACCCATCGACACTTTCACTAGTGCTTTCGCTGGGAAGAAGAAGTGGCGGAACAAACTCCCCAGCAGCACAGCTGTCTGTTCATTTTTTAAAAAAACACATGTCTTTATACAATACTATGTATAGTGATCAACACGATAAAATACAACAACAATGAAATTAATTACCATATGCCAGCTACCACGCCAAAATACCAGCAAAGCAAAACAATATATTTATATTTAAATGAAAATGTAATTAACTAAAACTTGTTACTTAACTAAGAAGCCCCAGGCATAAAGGGCGTGACAGCTTACATATTTATGTAATGTAAAAAAGTAAATTATATGAACTCGTATAACGTATCAATAAGCTAATTCCTGAGAAAGAACACAAACATTGTCCTGAGTTAATCAGAGCGACCAGCTATTCTTATCATTTAAATAATCATTCACGGAATAATATGCCTTTGAACAAAGCTTGGATTTAATTTGTGCTTTAAATGCATTGTAGGGCAAGTCTAGCAAAGCAGAGGGTATCTTGTTATAAAAAGCTATACCAAGCCCAACAAAAGAGTTATGAACCTTTTGAAGTCGGTGAAAAGGGGCTCGCAGTTTGTCCTTATTTCTGGTGTTAATACACACATCAAAAGTGTCTAGGGATCAAGCATTTTTATGCGGATTTCTTGAGATTGAGATGTGGCTTTGTAATAAATTTATGATTTTATAAATTTATATTTATCCTTTTTGGTGCATTTCATAATTTGAATCAGGAACTGTGAATCAAATTCGAGTAAAAGATGAAAATCAGCTGTCAATATTTTCCCTATAAAAACATACAACGCATTGAAGACATTATTAGTGCTACTGTTTCCCTACTACTGATTAAAACCAACGTTATTATGGAGCGGCGACGTCATTTAAGCAGGGAAGAAATGCTCAGAGCCGTGGGAATGATAGAAGCTGGTTCCCGGCAACGTACTGTGGCTTTAGCTCTGAATACAAGTCAGAGTGTTATCAGTCGACTTTGGACACGTTACCGAAGCACTGGTACCGTGGCTGAGCGCCATGGAGGACGGTATCGCTGCACCACACGGAGACAAAACCGATACATTCAAATCTTAACTCGAAGAGCTCCAACAATAACCGCCATGATGTTAGCCGTGAGGCTTCATCACTCTTCAGGGAACTTAATTACCTTAACCTTCATTCCCGAAGACCGCTACGGGTACCAACTATAGCAATGCACAATCGTAGGATTCGATATCAATGGGCTCTTGAACACAGAAATTGGGCAGAAGAACAATGGCGTTTCGTGTGCTTTTCTGATGAGTCTCGTTTTGGTATGAGACCGGATACAAGACGTATACGACACTGGAGAACCCCTGGACGCCAACAGCGATTAAAATCCTGCCAGGAAGTCCATCCTTATAGTGGTGGAACCATCATGGTATGGGCGGGTATTTGGATCGGCGGAAGAACTGAGTTGATTTGGATCAGAGGCAACCTCAACGCTCAAATTTATGCTGAGACGATTGTATCAGACGTCATCGTTCCTCTACAAGTGCAAATCGGTCCCTTATTTCAGTTAATGCATGATAATGCACGACCGCACACCGCAAGAGTTGTAAGACAGACTCTCGCCGCAGCTAACATCAATGTCCTGCCCTGGCCTGCTCAGTCGCTAGACTTGAACCCGATTGAGCATGCATGGGATATGCTCCAGAGAAGAGGTCTGCCGAATATGGAGGGTAACCAGTCGCAAGAAGACCTTTTTTTGTTGTTGCAACGAACATGGGCGGCCATTCCACAGCGTGATTTGGATGAACTCATTTTGAGTATGCCAAACCGATGTTCTTGTGTTGTTAGTGTTCGCGGTAGAAACACGGATTATTAATTGTTTAAGTTACCCAATAAAATTTTAGAGAAAACTGTTATTTCAGTCTTTTTTTCGAACTTTTGTGTTAGTGGTTCAAATGTCAAATATCCCTTTATTAGGAAAATGACAAATTTCTTTATTAATGCAAAGGTGACTTGGTTTATCGTTACTGTGACAAACGAAAACACTTTATTTGATGAATCCTTAAAGAAAATTTTAATTAATATCAATCAGGAGAAAAGTTATTGCAAAAATATATGTTGATCCCTAGACACTTTTGATGTGTGTATTATGAATATCACAGTTTTTGGTGTACACGTGAATATTTTGCCTAACATATAAGATGTTGGCTAAGATGCACTGTGAAGCAACCGTGAGAATACCAATGTCTTTAAACAAATTTCTCAGAGAAAATCTGACACCGAGCTGGTAAATTGCTCGGACAGCTCGTTTTTGAAGTACAAATATATTTTGTATGTCAGCGGCTTTGCCCCACAGTAGAATACCGTAGGACATAACGCTGTGGAAATAACTAAAGTAAACTAAACGAGCTGTATCAACGTCAGTATATTGTCTTACTTTACAGACTAAAGGAAAAAAGAAATAATAATATATAGACGAATATCATGTCGAAGTCTCATGTCGGACCCACTTTAATTCTAGTTGGTTGCTCTGCACTCGAAGTTGTTGTCGAGTATATATACCCGGGACAAACAGTCTAACTAGGTAGGTCCAACTTCGAGAAAGAGGTGTCTCGTCGAATCCAGCTCGGCTGGGCAGCGTTCGGGAAGCTACCATACATCTTCTCGTCGTCCAAGATACCACAGTGTCTCAAGACTAAAGTCTTTGGCCAGTGTGTGTTGCCAGTGATGACTTACGGAACTGAAACGTGGTCGCTCACAATGGGCCTCATACGAAGGCTCAGAGTCACACAAAGGGCAATGGAAAGAGCTATGCTCGGAGTTTCTCTGCGTAATCTTATCAGAAATGAGGAGATCCGCAGAAGAACCAATATCACCGACATAGCTCTGCGAGTCGCTAAACTTAAGTGGCAGTGGGTAGGGCACATTGTTCGTAGAACCGATGGCCGATGGGGCAGTAAGGTTCTGAAGTGGCGGCCACGTACTGGAAGACGCAGCGTAGGGAGGCCTCTAACAAGGTGGACCGATGACCTGTTGAAGGTCGCGGGAAGCCGATGGATGCGGGCAGCACAAGACCGGTCAGCGTGGAAGGCCTTTGTCCAGCAGTGGACATCCATAGGCTGAAGAAGAATATCAGAAGTAGGTCAATTCCAAAAAAATAAATTAATATCCCAAATATGAAAAGCAAACCATTTTTGTTTTAGTTATTTCGTCATAACCAGGTATGTATATTCACTGTGTTGGCTTAAAATAACCATAACTTTTTTAATAAGCGTCCTAAATTGTTTCGAGTCTCATTTTGAGGGTTCACAGCATCCATTATTGTAGTTATCATCCATATTTGTAGTCGACTTCCTAGCGTTATGTCAAATAGTTATTGCATTCCCGGGTACCCGTGCTCATATCGCGGTTACAGTACCTTCCGGGTCTACAATATGTTCGTATGACACAATATGGTATAAGATTATTGTGTTTCGTATGAAGGTTATTGCGGAAAATGACAACGAACCTGTTGAATATGATTTTTTTTTGAAGAAAGTGACTATTAAGAGAATAATTTGTTCTGCCAGGGCCGTGGGTTGTTGGAAAGTGATACCTTGGCCGATAGCGCATAGGATTTTTTTTTTTAATAATTTTAAACTAGCGCTTAACCGTAATCCCGCCTGATGGTAAGCAGTGATGCGACCGTTGATGGTAAAGCGCGCTAGTTTATTAAGAGCCTATTCACTCAGAAAAACTGAGCAAATAGGAAGGAAGACGGCAGTTGAGCGAGGTGATGCAATGTTAAACCCAACAACACGACCAACGATGCTGCGCCAAAGGGAGATTGATGTGAAGACCCTCCACGACCAAACTAACAACACAACAACATTATGCGCATCGTACCCGGAACACATCGCAACACATCTAACTGCTCATTTTGGCTAAACTTCGATATGTTCCATGAAGCGACTGCCGTCTGACCTCCACAGCCCGAAGACGATATCGAAACATTGCAGTTAGACCAATTGTAGGACTTTTGAGGGCTCCAACAACCCGTAACGACTGCCATTAGATGTTCGTATGGCAACCGAGACCAACGGCTTAACGTGCTTTCCGAGGCACGACCAGACCAGTGCAAATATTCATATTCATGCATACAAATATTTGCACTGAGCGGGAATCAAACCCGCGCCTCCTTGCGCAGCGGCCGCATTCGCTACCGCTACGCTACGGAGGCTGTCAAGAAAAAGAAGTAATCTGTTTTAATATTATTAATTTCTGAAACAACCAGTGGGATGAATAATTACCTTTTTGTTTTTGATAGCATAATTCTTGAGGAAGGCTTCATGGTCATTAAAATCATATAGAACCTGTAGGAAACGAGCAAAAAGTCGTGAGGAAACCGGCATGTCTTAGAGTAAAAATAGTAGTTTATGAAATTGTTACATAATGACGGATATTATGCACGAGTGTGAGTTTAAAAAACGAGCGAAGCGAGTTTTTTAATAGTATCACACGAGTGTGTAATACCTAATTATGTACAGTTTCATACACTACTTTATCTAATCTCATACATTTTAAGAAACAATAATAATCAATTAGGTATGTGTCCAGCGAAACACAACAACGACTCGCAGTGCAAAGAAACGTATTTGGTGTCAAAATTCTGCACCCTGCATCAAAGCGCACGTGCCAAAGCGCGCGCAGCCACAGATAAAAAATGAAATAGTGCTATCTATGGTTTGTAATCTGTACGGTAATGAAAAAAAATTTAAAAATTAAAAAATTTATTATAACATTATTTTGTTAGAGAAATAATGTTATAATTTAATTTTTTAATTTCCTTTCGATATACTATGGGTAAAGTACGTCAATATAAACTCCTTTATCTATATATATAAAAGAAAGTCGTGTTAGTTACATCATTTATAACTGAAGAACGGCTATACCAATTTGGCTAAAAATTCGTAAGGAGGCAGCTAAGAACTGGGAGAAGGACATAGGATACTTTCTATGCCGCTCCCCGTCGTTCCTGTGGGAATAAATGAGCTTCTTTGTTTCGACTTCTCCCACGCTTTTATGCTACCCTGGTACTTTGAACGTCAAAAAAATATGCACATTAAACCTTCTTTCATGTATTATGATTATTTGATAATGATGAATGAATGACGTTTATTGTTTCGACTTCTCCTACAGTTTTGTGATACCCTGGTACCTTCCACGTCAAAAAATATGCACAATAAACCTTCTTTCATGTAATTATGATTATTTGATAATGATGAATGAATGACGTTTATTGTTTCGACTTCTCCTACAGTTTTGTGATACCCTGGTACTTTGCACTTCCACAAACTATACACAATAAAACCTCTTTCATGTATTATGGTGATTTGATAATGATGAATGAGCTTTTTTATTGTTTCGATTTATCCTACACTTTTATGCTTTCCTGGTACCTCGCACGTCAAAAAAATATGCACAATAAACCTTCTTTCATGTATTACGATTATTTGATAATGATGAATGAATGAGGTTTATTGTTTCGACTTCTCCTAAACTTTTGTGCTACCCTGGTACCCTGCACCTCCACAAAGTAGGAAACACGTGTCCAGTATTTTTAAGTTGATAATATTATGTACAAAATTTCAAAAAGATATAATGAAAAACCACAAAGTTATAATAAGCTTGCTACGAGTATTCTACTTGGTTGTCCCAACATAAATATGGTCAAAGATCCGCGCGCGAGCGAGCGCGGTGCGTTGACCTCTAGCGTCAGCTGTTGCGCGCGCACAATACCTATGATGATGTATCGTAAGCTGCGTGACGCACTCGGTAACTACACTGTAACAATTTCTAAATGTATTTGGGACAAAATATAACATGGTGTCAAAATTATTGGAATCGATTCAGTTGCTTATTCACTATCTATATATATAAAAGAAAGTCGTGTTAGTTACTCCACTTATAACTCAAGAACGGCTCCATCGATTTCGCTGAAAATTGGTAGGGGGTAGCTAAAAACTAGGAAAAGGACATAGGATACCTTGCACCTCCACAAAGTAGGAAACACGTGTCCAGTATTTTTAAGTTAATAATATTATGTACAAAATTTCAAAAAGATATAATGAAAAACCACAAAGTTATAATAAGCTTGCTACGTGTATTCTACTTCGTTGTCCCAACATAAATATGGTCAAAGATCCGCGGGCGAGCAAGCGCGGTGCATTGACCTCTAGCGTCAGCTGTTGCGCGCGCACAATACTATGATGATGTATCGTAAGCTGCGTGACGCACTCGGTAACTACACTGTAACAATTTCTAAATGTATTTGGGACAAAATATAACATGGTGTAAAAATTATTGGAATCGATTCAGTTGCTTATTCACTATTTTTATATAACTCAAGAACGGCTGAACCGATTTAGCTGAATATTGGTGGGAGGTAGTTAAGAACCCGTCCCCGTCGTTCCCGTGTGACGTGACATAAGACATAGTCCAACTCATTCAAAATGTAAGTCAGCAATTCATATACCAAAAATGGTATAACAAAAAGCAAATGACAGCTGAGCATATTTAAAAAAAGTCTAACCGGTTGAAGCAATCGTTTAAAGCAAAGAATATAAATACTCTCTGCTGGTTTAAAGTTTCTAATAAAAAACCACAAAGCCAACTTCAACTTCAAAATTTCTAATATTGTATTGCTGTGCCATTTATCATCAATAAAAATATCATGCCGTGACCAAGACCATCAAATCTTTCTCGACAAAGCGGTAATGCAAGAGTAAATCGAAACATTCTGATCAACACTCACAAGAGCAAAGGGAGGCGGCAGTCCGTGAAACTGTTCCGTTGACAATGCGAAATCGGCGAACAAACCTCAGAGATCATCATCATCATCATCAATCTTTTTATCGTCCCACTGCTGGAGACAGGTCTCCTCTCATGCAGAGAAGGATTGAGTGTAATCACCACGCTTGCTCAATGCGGGGTGGCGATTTCAGACTTATAAAGTCCAGGTTTCCTCAAGATTTTTTCTTTCACGTTCAGTCATTGGTGTCCTAGATATTGTACTTAGAGAGTACATATCACTTTAGAAAAGTTACATCGATACTTGCCTGACCTGGAATCGAACCCGCGCAATCAGACAAGAGAGGCTGGTGTTTTAACCACTAGGCCACCACGACATCTCAGAGATCAATAGCTAGATAATTTACGAAGCACAAGTAGAAATTCATTTCTTTCACATGGTGCTACACTAAATAAATGACAAATAAAAAAATCATGGAATACTTTTTTTTTTATTTACAGTGTTCCTAATTTAAAAAGTAAAAAATGTGATCATGTGATATTTATTGCCTTTAAGGCGGAACAAAGTTCGCCGGGTCAGCTAGTGACAAATAAAAAAAGCATGGAATACTTTTTTTTTTATTTACAGTGTTCCGAATTTAAAAAGTAAAAAATGTGATCATGTGATATTTATTGCCTTTAAGGCGGAACAAAGTTCGCCGGGTCAGCTAGTAGTTTTATATTTTTAAATTTTTGATATGAGAGTAGATAAAAAGATATATATACCTGAGAAATGTGACATCTACTAACCCGCACTGGGCCAGCGTGATAGATTATTGTCCAACATATGTAGTTGGAAAAATTCTAAGTGAATGTTTATGTTCTGTAATCTGTATGGTGTACTGTAACTGGTTTGGTTTTCGCACTCAATCCCTTCAGTGGACCATTGTGCGTGGACCATGGCGGCCTTTGGCGGTTATTCCAGCTAGCCCACCTCCCTCCATCAGGCCATGCCCATCAGGTCTCCTAGCCAGTTGAGAACATCTGTGTAAGATCTTGGTGCTCCTATGGTTTTGTTTCTAATTTGAGTAACGCCTGTACACTCGAAGAGTACATGCGCAACTGTCTCGTCAGCCTCTATGCAGGCTCTGCACAGAGGGCTGTCCGTTATGCCTATTGTGTGGAGATATGGTATACTTAAAAAAGAGTATTCTATTCTATTCTATGAACGTTAGTAACTATAGTAAATAGAATGACGGCGAGTCATGGTGCTTTGTATTCAATTATCTTAATTATTGAGCAAAAGCAAGTCGTGGTAGCCTAGTGGTTAAAATACCAGCCTCTCAAGTATGAGTGTGCGGGTTCGATTCCAGGTCAGGCAAGTACCAATGTAACTTTTCTAAATATATCTTGGACACTAATAATTGATTAAAAGGTGAAGGAAAACGTCTTGAGGAAACCTGGACTTTAAGTCTGAAATCGCCAACCCGCATTGAGCCGGCATGGTGATTACGCTCAATCCTTCTCTGTATGAGAGGAGACCTCTGCCCAGCAGTGGGACGATAAAGGTTGATGATGATTGAGCAAAATATTAATAAAAATCTGAACCGATAAAAAAAGGAGTAATAACTCTTACCTATTGAGTATACCTAATACTCTCATAGTTAAAATTACTTTTAACTGGAAATATCCTAAAAATGAAAACTGAACAAAGCTACGATTTGAAAATCTTTTGTCTACCAGTGTTTGCTATTAGAATTCAACGTCCGGATTTCATCAAAACGAATTCCTGTAAAGTCATAGTTTGTTTTTGACTAGCAGAGCATTTTTCCTTTCATTCCGTTCCGACATTGTATTCATAGTTCAGATATCAGCTTTTACATCACACAGTCGCTGTATACCTACATCAAATCCGCCAAGAAATATTCATGTCATCATCATCATTATCAACCTTTTTATCGTCCCACTGCTGGGCACAAGTCTCCTCTCATTCTGAGAAGGATTGAGCGTAATCACCACGCTTGCTCAATGCAGATTGGCGATTTTAGACTTAAAGTCCAGGTTTCCTCAAGATGTTTTCCTTCACCTTCAGTCATTGGTGTCCAAGATATACTTAGAAAGTACATATAACTTTAGAAAAGTTACATTGGTACTTGTCTGACCTGGAATAGAACCCGCGCACTCTTACTTGAGAGGCTGGTGTTTTAACTACTAAGCCACCACGACTATTACACATTACACCACGAATATTCATGTACTAGAACTCAAAATTTATAGCATATTCTCAAATAAAATGATTAGCCTATAATGTTCCCACTGTTGGGACACAGGCCTCCTACTCGGTGAGAGGAAGTGGGCCGTTATGTACCACGCTGGCCCAGTGCCAGTTGGTATTTTCAAAGGATTTATATCAAATACGTGCAATATGGATGTATCCAAGGTATGAAAATCAAAAAATTATAATAATTATATAATAATAATAATTAGTCCGTCTTACAGATAATAAAAAAAATTAAGACCCGTATTTTTTATTTTGTCGCAATTACCAAAAATTACTGACATATAGCGTATTAAAGTTACAGAGTGGGGGCTAATTACGTCACGCCGTTCTATATTTTGCACCATGGCGTGACGTCATGCGACATTTCAAATCAATATATCTTCCTAAGTATTTGAATAAAAGAAAAAATAAAAAATACGTGTTCAATGTTTTTTATAAAGCTATCTGACGGACATTAAATTATTTTTTAAGATACAAGCCAATTAAAATTTCTTTAATATAGGATTTTAGGGTACGGTTGGCAACAAAATTTGATAAATTTTAAATGATTCGATAATGAAATTTCTGTAATTTTGTAGTAGAAATTAAGAGTTGAAGAAGAGAGACAATCGGATTGCTGTACTTTATTTTTTTAAAATCGACCTTTAATGTTGACTATACCATTCACACTTTTTTAATAATTATAAACTAGCGCTTGACTGCAACCCCGCCTTATGGTAAGCAGTGATGCAATCGTTGATGGTAAAGCGCGCTAGTTTATTAAGAGCCTATTCACTCAGAAAAACTGAGCGAATAGAAAGAATAGAAACAGCTAGTTTATTAAACCCATTCACTTAAAAAACTTAGTGAATAGGAAGGAAGACAATGTTAAACCCAACAACACGATCAACGATGCTGCGCCAGAGGGAGATTGATCATGTTGAACACTACGGATCGCTTGGCGGCAAGGCTTTGTCTGGTGGATGGTAACTTCTGCCGGCAGCCCATGTGGCCTATCAACGAGAAACAAAAGTAATTTCATACTTAGTTGAATATCTCTCGGTGGTAGGCCATAACATCGGCCGCCGGCAGAAGTTACCACCCACCTGACAAAGTCTTGCCGCCAAGCGATTTGTCGTATTCCGGCATGATGTCTGGTGAAGCCGTACGGAGGACGGGTCTAAACAGTTGTGTTGCGATGTGTGCCGGGTACGATGCGCCAAAGGTTGTTGTGTTGGGAGTTTGGTCGTGGAAGATCTTCAAATCAATCTCCCTTTGGTGCAGCATCGTTGGTCGTGTTGTTGGGTTTAACATTGTCTTCCTTCCTATTCAGTAAGTTTTTTAAGTGAATGGGTTTAATAAACTAGCTCTTTCTATTCTTTCTATTCGTTTAGTTTTTCTGAGTGAATAGGCTCTTAATAAACTAGCGCGCTTTACCATCAACGATCGCATTACTGCTTACCATCAGTCGGGATTGCGGTCAAGCGCTAGTTTATAATTATTAAAAAAAAATCTTCTGGCTGGTTGCTCTACCATAGATCTCATTCATTGCTTTCTAACAGGCGTGATTGAAGTGGTATTTTCTATGAGGTGACTATCTATCTTATCTTCATATCACTGGGTAATACGATGCCCCTTGATAAGACTGGATTTCTTACTTTTGGCCTTTTGACGACTCGTAACAGGGACAGTAACTGTCAAAGAAAAATAATTGATAGCCCGGACTTATAACTTAACGTGCTTTTAGAGGCACGAAGAGGACTTGGTATGTCATGTATCCGTGGCAGTCATCGTGTCCTTGACATAGCAGACAATTTGCAGGAGTGTCGCCTACTCTGGTACGGCCACGTTTTAAAAAACGTGTTACGTGGGTAACAAATGTCTTACCATAGCGCCTCCGCAGGGCCGGAACAAGTGAGGTTGACCAAAGAAGTGCTGGCTTGACGTTTTAAGAAACGATGACATGCGTGCCAATAATCTTACACCATAAGAAGCTAAAGATCGCGCAAAATGGAGGAGAATAAGCAGGAAAGCGGACCCCCGGATCCAATGAGAAAGTAGCGGATGCAACTGGGACTAAAAGCTAAGATGTTGATGTTGATGGGGTCTTTGTATGTATGCATGGACCCATCGATGTAGACGGGCGCGCAGCTCAACAGGATCGATCGATCCGTACTACTGTTATTATTTAGCTATTTGTAGTTAAACAATATGTAAAGAAAACGTCGTCCGACCCATAAGGATAATAAAGGTTAGGTGAATTCATGATCGAATAAAATATGAAATATAACATAATCATCGTAGTAACAATAGTAATGAATTTTGAAATAATCTTTTTTTTTTTAAATGGTATTTTTTTTAAAAGTGACAACACCATTTGTGACGGTATTATTATGAGCGAATAGCGATGCGACCACGTGCCCTGCCCCACTTGGCCCGCGCATGTGTTTCCTACCACACATGTACTAAGTATCATCTTTTTGCGATTTAATATTTATTTTTAGGGGGATTTTTTTTTAAGTTTAGGCCGGCTTGGTAGTCATTAGTAGAATCAGTTATCGATACCTAACTATACCTTCACGGATGCGACAAAATTTTCTTGACATATTGTATAATAATGCCATAGTGTCCCATGTTCGTGTCCTGTGATATTAAATGGTTGGCGCGGAATTAAACAGAATATATCAGCCATGTTGATCGCGGCTGCAGATTCTGCTGTGTGGTCGGCGGTCGCGCATTGTGGTCGCACGTGTCCCATGTGGTCACTGAAATGTCTGTTTGTCGAGCCACGCTCGTATAAAGAATCCCTCGTCAAATAAATGAATACAATTGCAACAGAAAATTGGAAAATTCAGTTTCGGGCATTTATCGTTAAATGAATGAATACATTTTTCTGTCACATGAATTTTGCGGCATTTAAAATTAACGTAGCATTTAATTTTAAATGAAATTTCCTGTGCAAATTTGTCGTGTTTGTAGCTACAATTAATTATACAGAGCGTTTTACATTTTGATTATGTCACTTCATTTTTATGCTGATCGCGTGTTCAAGCATTATTGAATGTTTCTGTGTTCAATCTCGAAGCTGAAAAGCAATTATCAGCTTTCTAATTTGATTTTCAAAAAGGTAAAACTACTGCCTCTTTGATCTAGAAGCGGCAAGCGCTACTGCAAAGCGGAGGTCCTGAGTTTGAAGACTAAGTCAGGTCAAGTGTTGCCACCGAACGACGTGGGACCAAAAATGTGTCTGTTAAAGAACAAATAAAAATTCAAACACGTTTGATTATTTCTTTAGCAATATAAATAACAATGTTGTTTTAACTACGGTTGTGTGTTAAACAATTACGCTACCATAGTATTTTTCCTCAATCTTACTTGTTAACTCTTTGGCATTACGAACATCTACTTATATTTTTATTAATAACTGCGTCTCGCGGTTTCATCCGCGTAGGTTTCGATATATTTTTTAAAAATATTTGTTTGGCTCCAATTTATTGGTTGTTATATAGCATAAAGCCTTCCTGGATGAATGCGCTATCCAATGCAAAAATAATTTTTCAAATCGATCCCTTAGTTCCTGAGATTAGCGCGTTCAAACAAACAAACTCTTCAGCTTTATATAGTATAGCTTAATATAGATTTATACTAAAGAGTACAGGATTAGCCATATTAAATAGCAACCAAAAACGACTAAGATTTCAATTTGTGTTATCATGAGTCTATGAGCTATTTCAAAGCCGAGCTTATTATAATCGTTTATGTATTATTTGTTCACATACCTACGTCACAGAAGGCGCTAAACTCAAAAACGTGTCCCTCTATCAGCATCAATCACGAAATAGATCCACTTTGGCAGACATTCGCTCACTGCTTTTATATCCGGCATGCAGATCCCACAGTTGAATAAATAAACACACTACATACTATCACGCCCAAAAGTCGAGTTACAAGCTCACAAAACTATGGCCGAGTAATACTAGTTGTAGTTACGACCTTCTTCTATAATAGAGTTTGATACACATTCATACACTTTGACAACTTGCTGCCTGCTTAATATGATTGTTAGGTACTACTTACTAATTTCAACGTTCACACTAAGTGTCCGAATGGCTAAGTGGTCCTCGCCGTGATTAGCATTCAAGGTGGTTCTAGTTCAAATCTAATAACTTTAATTGGTGAGTTATGAATGCTGACAACAAAAATATGTTAAAACACCGATACGCACCTTAACGATGATACTTTCTTTTAAGATTTTTTCTATATTAGAGTCATTATAAAAAGACGAGGGTAGATTTGAAACAAAGTGAATCACTGGTTTACAGAAAATATTCCACTAAGCTACAATTACTCAAATAATATTACTTAGCTGTTGTTGTGTACATATAGTTACGAGTTTGTGCAATTAGTTTTACTATTTTAATCAATATGCAGGTTAATACATTACGAATGGACTCAATATATCTCAATATCATATGAAACTGGCTTTTGTGTAAGTTGTTTTTATTATTATTTGGGTAAGGTGCAAACCAATCGCTTGTTGCAAGTATGTAATAAAATTGTTATTGTTTTAAAGAAATACTGTTAACCGCTGGGTCAAGAAGTCGGAGGACGAAGGTAGCTTAAAGTGACTTGTCGAGCTAAACAAAAAAAAAAAAAAGAATTTATAACAGTCACAGTGCAGAAGTGTCCTACAGAGTGCTTTAAATATATAAGTGATTATGAGTTCAAAACCCAGTAACAACAAATTACTTTTGGTAAATTATAAAAACAATAATTTCGTAATTCGAAAAGAAATTCGTTAACTATAGAACTAAGAAAGCGCTTGAACATTATAATCTCATGCCATCAAACTCCGAAAAAAGTCACTGCAAGATGGCAGCACTAGTAACATTTCTCGGTGGTAGGCCATAATATCGGCTGCCGGCAGAAGTTACCACCCACCAGATAAAGTCTTGCCGCCAAGTGATTCGTCGTGTTCCGGCATGATGTCTGGTAAAGCAGTATGGAGGACGCGTCTGAGCAGTTGTGTTGCGATGTGTGCCGGTTATGATGCGCCAAATGTTGTTGTGTCGGAAGTTTGGTCATGGAGGATCTCCAGATCAATCTCTCTATGACGCAGCATCGTTGCTCGTGTTGTTGAGTTTAACATTGCATCACCTCGCTCAACTGCCGACTCCCTTCCTATTCACTAAGTTTTTTTTTAGTGAATAGGCTAAATAAACTAGCGCGCTTTACCATCAACGATTGCATCACTACTTACCATCAGGCGGGATTGCGGTCAAGCACTAGTTTATAATTATTTAAAAAAATGCTATACATGCAAAAAAATTGTAAAAGTAAAAAGTAGGGTTTTGTGTTCTATAGATTAATTATTTTATGATTGTAATAATACTCAGGTTAAGCTTCAATCCTCTTTTCTTTAAGAAAATGAATAATTAAGTTATAACCTCTTTAATGATAACATATAATAATATCATTTTCAAACCAAAAAACCAAAAATGATTTTTTATATTTTTTGCCATAACAGTATCATAAGTTTGTCAGGGATTACTTTTATATAAAATATTACAAGGCTGCCATATCAACGTTTGTTTCATTTATTAGTATATCTACACCTGATAATATACAACTTTATAATATATTGCATTATAATATGTTTATTGATTGTTATTATATTAAATCTATAGTAAACTAAACATATAATAAAAACCTTTTTTCGTAAAAACATTCAATAAATTGTCCCGTTCGTTTAAATATTATTTGCAAACATTTTTACTTAAAAATCCAAATCAATTATCATAACTTTTATTTATATGAAACAACAAAAAGGTTTTGTCTTAATTAGGATTCGAACCCACAATCGCACGTATTTGATAGCACCATTGATAAGTGCGGCCGCTAACTTAACTTCAACTAAAGTAACGAAATTTCGCATTACTTTAAAGAAAGACGAACACTGCGATTAAAAAACGGTTTGCTAATATTGTTTTCCTTGTCTAGCATAGACTACATCTTTAATTCTTCGTAGAGATACTACACAGCATGCGGTTGATTGGTTGGAATATAACACACACGGATATAAAATAATGCATTAGTAATATTTAAGTAGTATTTAAGGTGGAAGGGGACTTCTATATGTAATAGTACATGTACACGGTCGTTGGTTACACCAAGAATATGGTATCAAATCTAATCATTTATTTCGGAAAATATCCATAGGTTTTACACAAGTTATATTATACAAGATAAAATTAAAACACAAATTTATAAACTACAATACAAAATAGGTGCATATAATGTAAAAAAAATAAAATAAAAATAAAAACAACAACCTCACACGGCAGCGATATGTAATCTACCACGCGAGCCAAAAGCTGGTCGGTGAATATCAAATGTCTTTGAATATTTGGTTCTAGGTGAAGTAGTAGTAGGTCCACATGGGTATACAAAACGGTGAAGGAAAACTTAGTAAGGAAAACGGCCTTTTTCCTTACTAAGTTTTCCTTCACCGTTTCCACATGGTTAAGCATTTCAACATCATCATCATCATCAGCCTCTACTCGTCCACTGCTGGACATAGGCCTCCTTCAGGGCACGCCAACAAGCTCGATCCTGAGCAGTTCTCCGCCAGCCACTACCAGCCACCTTTTTGATGTCGTCGCTCCATCTCGCCCAATTTCAACATATTGTTACGAGCTAGGGGTACTAAAACGCCGGTTAAGAACATGTAAAGGTTAATGACAAGTAGAACATAGCTGACGTTGCACCGAAGTCTTCCCTTACGTCCACGAAGTCCGTGTCGTAAACACACAATAACACTACAGATGTTACTTCACGTAGTACTCAAAGCTCTCGTTACAGTTGTCGCAATAGGTATTCTCAAAGATCGCTTCTTAACTGTCGCTGTTTTCGTATCGCTAGTCGAATGCAGACTGACTGCCCGCCGGCGTCACGGGGCTTTATATAGGGCAGCTGATCGAACATTCCAGATTCGTCTAGACGTAATAATAATAGCGCATAGTTTCAAGAACGTTCGGTAGATACCTACGGTCATTCACCGGAGTCGAGTTCTTGAAAATTTCGATGTCGACACTTTGTTGACAAAATTGTTTGAACCTGTACCATTCGATAGGCCACCTTAGGTCTAGTAATGCGTTTTTATATTGTGCCTCGGCAATACCTAGGACTCGAGATATAGTGCTTAAAATTTATGTACTGCATGTCACGCAATATTGAACCTTATGCCCTCGATATAAGGTGCATTCGTAACAATATCTCTCAGTATTATTCAATCACAGTGCGAGTTACGACAAACTGACACCACTGACATTCTATCGGGTTGAAATTGACATTCATTCAATTAATCTAACCTGAACCAAGCCTATTGAAGGCGTTGTTGCGTCAGTAACAAGAGAACGACATATGCTTTGTATGCCGCAAAAGACATTCCAGTCACGAATGCAAATAGGTCAAGAGCATTTGAGTTGGATACAAGGAATTTACTATACAGCCTGAGATGATACCGTGGCTTTTCAATAGTGCTATACGATATACTCGTAAGACGGGATATTATAATGTATAATTCCTTCTACATTGTTAAACCTATTTTAGATCTTTATTATATACCTAATTAGATTTAGATCATCATCATCATCATCTCAGCGTTAATCCCAGTCGTACCCGAAGCTTTCAGCTTTGGAGTCTGGGGGTCCGCTTTATCAGTCTAACTGCTGATTTTGGCTAACCTTTGAAGTTTTTCTAGAAGCGACTGCCATCTGACCTCCACAACCCGAAGGCGATATCGAAGCATTGCAGTTAGACCAATTGTTAAACTGTTGACGGCTCCAACAACCCGTAACGACTGCCATTAGATGTTTGTATGGCAACGGGGATCAACCGATCAACTTCACGTGCTTTCCGAGGCAAGACCAAAGGGCAAATATTCATATTCATGCATACAAATATTTGCACTGCACGGGGATCGAACCCACGACTCCTTGCGCAGCGGCCGCGGTCGCTACCGCTACGCCACGGAGGCTGTCGATTACATAACACACTATCAGTAGCAATGGCTTGCATTTTGACAGTTCAGTGCGTTATTTACATTGTTGAGCAGTCAAATGTTTTAAACATATGAAGCCATAGTTTGGTAATCCTTTCAATATCTAAATGATCTAAATGGTTATTGATCGTTTGAGCACGCATTTAGAGCGCTGGTCTAAGTGGCAAAGGAGCCAAAGGAAGACCCCGCGCCTCTTTGCGCAGCGGCCGCGTTTGCTACCGCTACGCCACGGAGGCTTTAGATATTTATACTTATTTCTGTAAATGGGTATAGGGAAAAAGTGGTATTATGACCCCCATTTTGTTTTAGATATATAAATATTTTTAATACACTTTGGAAACTTTTACGAGCTATCTGGGGACTCTAAATTTAATGAGTTACGTTTAAATAAAATATCATGAATGAAAGTCTATTAGTTTAATAGAAAATAAAAATGTTTTCTTCAAATGATATAGAAATGGCGGACTTTGATTTCTTGATGGTAATTTAGTACCCAGGGATCCATATTAAAAGTATCAAACCAGAAATAATTTATCTCTGTAAATAATGTTTTCTAAAAGTTAACTTTACGACAAAAATCACAAATTTAGTATTCTCCTTCAGGATCGGCACAATCCCAATGAGTCCAGAGCTCACATGCCTTGCACTGGATCCATATTTCTCCTCTTTTGTTATTAAAATAAGAGATGTAATTAGCGTCCATTTCTTCGGTTGGCCCCCATTCATATCATATAAAGCTCAGTGTCATCATCACTGTTACTAGATTTATTTTGGGTTAAGTGACAAGCGACGTGTTTGGACCAATCAGAGGGCATGAACTTTTTGCGCCAATCAGGTGACATAAAACTTCTATGACACCTAGTGCAAAAGAAAAATGAGGATAGCGTTACATTTATTAGAGCAGAGGTCCAATTTAACAGCAATGGCCACGATACCACCTTCTCCTCTATTACAATTCCTCTCATAGTGGAAAATACAAATTTTCATGAAAAACTAAATATATCTCATTTTAAATCTATACTTGTATGTTGTCCTGATAACGTTCGTTTATGATCTAGCCTGCGGGGTAATTGTGAAAACCATTAACATATACTAATTAATGGACATGCCTTAGAGATGAGAATAGGGTATTTGACTAAAAAAAAAAACTAATTAGTCCATCAGTCAGATTTCCACGTCACCACTCCTGATCTTTGATGCCTTTTATATTTGTCAATTTTTATTGTTTTGATAACACAAAAAATACGTGTCTAGTATGTTTTGGAAATCTGACTGACGGACTAATTAATTTTTTATAGTCAAATACCCTATTGTAGCACTCCGAAAGAAAGAGAGGAAACGAAATTTCATTAATCATCTATAGGGAAAAAGATAGTGCTAGACCGAAAGCATAGGCCATCTCTCTCACTCATTTCAAGCCAAAAAATTACTGCAGATTATATGCGTAGGTACGGCTTGTCTATTGGTATACAATATCTAAAGAAAACCTTGTTCGACCCATAAGGATAATAAAGGTTAGGTAAATACATGGCCAAATATGATATAAAATTTTACGTAATCATCATAGTAACAATACTAATGAATTTTGAAATAATCTTTTTTTCCCGCGAATTAATTCCAGCTTCCCCGAAATTTGGTAATTTTTAAAAAAGTTTCAACACCATTTTCACGGTATTATTATAAGCGATGCGATCACGTGCCGCCTGCCCTGCCCCCCGTCGCCCGCGGAAGGGTTGCCTTACGCGCATGTATTAAGTTCCCTCTTTTTGAAAAATATTTTTTTTTGGGGGATTTTTTTTAAGTTTAGCTCGGCTTTGTATCCTTTAGTTGAATCAGTTACCGATACCTAACAATACCTTCACGGATCGGACAGGGTTTTCTTTACATATTGTAGTATGTCTAAGTCTATGGTGAAAACCACTAACAGTAGGAATGTGTTTCATTTTGCCAGTTCAAAACTACATTATTTCTGTTACTTATGTTAATGAGCAGACATGCTTTTCTAACATATCAAAATCAAAAGTAATTTATTCAAATTAGGCTGAGAATCAGTTAATTTTGAACGTCAATATTACATAAGACAGTCCCCCAAAACACTCCCCCTTCGCATTTAATAGCTTCTTCTATGAAGCAAGGGATTAACATTCCCTTGAATTAATTCAGATTCTGATTGATAATGTGTTAAACAATTAGGGTGGTACTCATAGTAACCGATAACTTTTATTAATAACCCCATTTTTAATAATAAATCTCTAAGTAAAAGTAGGTGAAGAGCATAAAAAGTATAAAGCGATTTATAAATAATTTTTAGTCTCAAGAGTACCTATTATTTGTAAACACAAGTTTTTTTGTTTTTCTTTTTTTTTTAATAATTATAAACTAGCGCTTGACCGCAATCCCGCCTGATGGCAAGCAGTGATGCGATCGTTGATGGTAAAACGCGCCAGTTTATTAAGAGCCTATTCACTCAGAATATGTACTCAGTTTATGGTTATTTACTATAAACTTCTTAAAAGTTGTTAAAAGTTTGTTAAGAGTTGACTGGCGTGCAATAAGAGGGGTGTAGTGGTACCTACAAACACTACATGGAACAACGCGTCATACTGACGTCACACGAATTCTACATCTCGCAATCAGAGTTTACCGTGCATTTAACATACATACAACTTTCCAATTTCAAGCATTGGGCAAGTGCGCGCCAGACATAACACCCGTCTTGTCGGAGGATCCTCCGTTTTCTATGGAGGATGAGTGAAATTTACTGCCTGTTCCTCATGCCTCCACAAGGGTGTGTCCAGTAACGGACTGCTGTCGTCTAATGATGAGAAATTATTTATTGTAAGCAGGTTATATTTATTTGTAAGTAGGTTTGTACAAGCCTTTTCACATATCAACCAAAATGTTTTTAACGGGCTACGGCTCTACCTGTCTCAACATTGGGACACTGAAATTTAGAAACAACTATACCAATCTCACTGGTGAGACCTGAGATTTAACAACAGTAATAACTAAGGAGTTCTTAATCTGGAAAACCAAAACTATGCGTCTAAGCATTTTCACCAACGAATATAAATATTATGGCTATCAACTACAATGGTCAAACGTAAATACAGGTCTCCCAAAGTGATAATGCGCATAGAAATCTTCGTCACTGTTCGGAAACGGTCGTATTCCCCGAGCGTTCGGAAGAAGATATGTATATAGAGCGGTTAAGTGCATAAAAAGTGGTTAAGTGCACCACTCTATATACATATCTTCTTCCGAACGCTCGGGGAATACGACCGTTGCCGAACAGTGACGAAGATTTCTATGCGCATTATCACTTTGGGAGACCTGTACTACAAAGATCATGTAGCAAGTTCTGCGTTTCCTATTTGACTATTCTGAGAAGATAGGCCAAAGCGGGCTCAGAGGTCAAATGACAATGATTCTTAAAAAAGTACGGGTTTATATAGGCAGTAGTATTGGTGATTGAAGGCAACATGACGTCATAAAGATGTCAGATGATCAGCTGTCAATCGATGAAGTTATAAAAGGAGCCACATTGTATTGCAACGCACTCTTTTTGCTAAGACGGTCCCCGGAACAGACGTGTTTGGTACTTCACCATAATAGTGCTTTTGTTGAGTTTTGTATTCTCATAATTTTGTAACAATAACGTACGTATTATAAAATAGATAAAGGTTGTTTTTTATTTTTTAAAACTTATTTCACTTTTCATTCCTAAAACTAGGTAATCATGACAAAAGTACCTCCTTCTTCTTCTTGTGCCTCTTCAATCCTGAAGGTTGGCTGTCAGCTTCTTGTACTCGGTCTTATCAACCGCGAGTTAGGATCGTTTTTCGACGGAATAATGCCGGTCCACTCCCTGATGTTTCGCAGCCACGATTTTCCCTTTCGTCCAGTGCGCCGCTGCCTACCTAGTACCTAGTCTCTCGATCTCCACGAGACAGGCTCGACCTAGTGTGGAGTCCACAAGTTAAAATATAGGATTACGTTTCCACCGAAACATTAATTTTAGAAATAGCTTGTACTTATTTATAAGGAAATGTAAAAACATTATTTGGTTAATAAACGATTTATTATTATTATTTATTAGTCATTTAAATTGAAAAGCGATTTGTTTTATGCATGTACTGAATGTGAACAAAGGAACATAAAAGAGAGAAATTAAAAGAGCATCCATGGAGTTCCTTGCCCGTTCTTCTCCATAGCTCTTTGGAATGGGCGACTAGCTTCATCTTACTAACTGACCGACCTTCTGACAATTCAAAAGTGCCTGTAACTGGTTCATTTGAAATAATTGCTTTGATTTTGAAAACAAATAAGTTGTTTAATACCGCAATCGATTAGGTAAGTAGAATGCATTTCAAAATGAAGTCGTAAGCAACTCGAATCAATTGCCGCGGTTCAGCCCCGAGCTATGGGATTAGATTTATATTATTCACACCGATAAATGATTTTAGGTTTGAAACGTGTTGCATGTTTTATTCAGAAAGTTTTAACCTTTTTAAATTCGTATAAACATACTCTAGTAGGCGTGTTAATAATTAATTAGCAATCCTTCAACACATCAACGATATGTTCTCAGTAACGTTTAAAAATGAAAAAAGAAGAGAGTTTACGTTCTTTTTAGGGTTCCGTAGTCAACTTTGCTTATACAGGGTTTTTCATTAAGAGCGCTCGAACATTGAAATGAAATAAAACAATCTGTTTAAGTGATATCACTTAAACAGATTGTTTTATTTCATTTCAATGTCATTGAATATTATAAATTTATTAAATAATATTCAATGACATTATCTGTGGAAAATAATATCAGCCAAATGGCCACCGCGACTCCGCTGTAGATGGTGTATTCTGGTGGACCAATTTTGAAGGACGTCTTCCCATAAATGAGGCTCAATTTCACGAAGAACGCGAGTTATGTTGGCCTTTAGGGCAGCAATTGACTGGTTTATGGATTGGTTTATCTGCATACACTAGAGATTTCACGTAGCCCCACAGAAAATAATCGAGCGGTGTTAAGTCACACGATCTCGGGGGCCAGTTGATGTCACCACCACGCGAGATGACGAAGCCCTCGAACTTCTCTTTCAATAAATTTAATATTTCCCGTGCTGTATGGCAAGTGGCGCCGTCCTGTTGGAACCACATGTTTGTAACATCCATACCACCTACCCTAGGCCACAAAAAATTTGTTATCATCGTCCGATATCGGTCGCCATCGCAATGCACGGAACGTTAGGCGAATAGAGCACTGATTTTGATAATAAATTTTAATAATTTCTACGCGTTGTTGAAGCGTGTAGCGTTCCATGGTGAAATGTCACGACTAAATATGTATTCATGCCAAATTTGACAGCTATCGCATTACCAAGATGGCCGCTATGCGCTGTTAAAATTCGAGCGTCCCTATTGAAAAACCCTTTAGTTTCGCCATGTCTGCCTGTCTGTCTGTCCATTCGCGGATAATCTTAAATTCGGTATCAATATGTATATAATCACGCCGATAAAGTGCGAAACCAGCCATTCAAGTGCAGGTTCGATTCCAGGTCAGGCAAGTGCCAATGTAACTTTTCTAAGTAATAATTATTTACTTTCTAAGTATATCTTGGACACCAATGACTGATTATAAGCTGAAGGAAAATATCTTGAGGAAGCCTGGACTTTAAGCCCCATAAAAAGGTCGTACGGCGACTTTCCACCCTTACGTTGTTGACACCACTACGATCCGGACGAAGCGTTTCGCTTCTTCTTTTATACCGCGTACATCGAGGGACTGGATCAATTTGCCGGCGGCGGTGATTCCGTCACACTACAATTTGAGTGTCTTCAAGGCTAGATTAAATAGGGTCTTAATAAACTAGCGCGCTTTACCATCAACGATCGCATCACTGCTTACCATCAGGCGGGATTGCGGTCAAGCGCTAGTTTATAATTTAAAAAAAATCACCACCTATATGGGTATATACATATATGTGTATATATACTGTATAATGTTGCATCATCATTGATGCAACATCATAATTGTGTATAATGAAGGTATCTCAATAAAGGTCGAAACATACTATCAAAAGTGACACGACGCCACGCCACCCGCCTTATGTGAGTAGGTACGTATCAATTCCATATATTTAATATGGTCAAGAGTGCATAGGCAACATGCTACGTACACGCTACACGCCGCAACATCCAACCGATTTGGATCAGCGTGTTGCCGGGAGAAGGGGGGGGACACGCCAGCCGACAAATCAGCGCAGTGTGTTTTTAGTTAATACCCGACGCCACGCGTCAGTCTTTCGTGAACATTTTTAAGGGTATGGGATATAAAAGAAAAGATGTTTTTTGTTAGTTTTTGTTTAAACATTGGTTTAAAATGTCGGATGAATAATTAATAGAATTAGGGAAAAACGGTACTCATTGTTATATGATATGAGTACGTCTTTTTTTATTAACTGTTTCTGTACAAAATATATCCCCAAAATCTGCAATAAATCTTCTTCAAAATCCTCATCTAGCTCGTCTTCAAACAGAATCGAATCCATGGCTACGTGACACGTCAATACACTTCAGCATTTCGTGAGAGACTACACTACACGATACGTGTTGCGTGTTGCGTGCATCGTGTGGCGTGTTGCCTATGTGCACGGCGAGCGTCGGGTGTCGACACAACACATCGCGTTGCGTTTTGATAGTATGTTTTGACCTTAACGGTGAGTGCATCTATTTGCGTGATGTTAGTGCAGACTCAAATGTTCAAGGTAAGTATAGGCTTTGTTTTAGCTTTAAGTTTTTGCTGCATTTTTGCCTCTACAATTGTGTTGTCCTAGATTATTTTAATTAAAAAAAATGTTGCAGATCTATCTGTAAAACATCTCAAAACAGAAAACCGTCATACATAAAGTGTTTTAGATTGAGGTGCGAATAAATAGCGGTCTCAAAATTTACCGCCACTAAAATCCAGCCTTAGAGTCAAGCCTACTCAGCCTGCTGGTAAATTCGTCATTGTGTTAGTGCAAGGGTTACCTAGCTAAGCTTCACCATGCCTACCAATTAGAAGGCGCTCAGAACGTTTCAGTCTCAAAAGGTCTTGAACGTATTCACGTTTGTCCTCTAGAATTGTTTGAAGATCACTTTGACCAGTAAGTAATAGGAACACGGACCGTAATGCTTATCTTGTCACACAAACTTGACTTCTAGTACAGATAACAGTACATCATGCATATAATCAAGTCAAATTTCTTTATTAAATCTGCAACTTTATAGCTAAAGCATTAAAACTCAAGGTTGAATGAGTATATTTGACAATTTCGGGTAGCTTGTCCTGGCAGCTTTCGTCCGAACACGAATAGTCACTTTTATGAACGAGTAGGATGATTCTAAATCCTAGTCTACACATCTACTACTGATCTTTATGTGTTAAAAACTATCAATCATAATCTAAATCACTTTGAATGTTTCCTAATTTATTGCTTCGTATGCTTGAATAATTTTTCGGCTCTACAAGTCAAGTAACGCAATGAATCTTATTGAACTCTCAAAATGAAAGCTATTTCTACTGTCAGTGTGTTAGGCAATTATCTCGAAAGGGTCTTTAAATGTGTCTCGAATTGTGAGGGTAACGTGTAATCTGAAACATTTCATCCCATTTATAATCGACAGATACGCAAACCATGGACCTATATAATCCTATTTGAGAGACTTTAACCCTTGATGCGAAACATTCTTCAATTAACTCAATTCGTAGTTCAAACGAAGCCGGACCTTTTAAATCGAATCAAATCGTAAAGTCATCCGATTCAATCCTCGAAACACCCGCCCATTACTAATTTATATAAAGTTCTTTAGGAAGAAGAAGTGGTATCAAACTCCTTAGTAGTACAGCTGTCTGTGCAGTTAGAAAAACTTACTTGATATTTTTTTATATAGGTAATAGTAGATTTGTAAAGTTAGGAACATTACGAGACACAAAACATTAAAATAAATTATATATCTTCTCTGTGACCTTCAGGTCATCCATCCTGCTAGTTTTATGGACGTCCCAAAAAAACGTTCACCCATGCCCATACACAGTCTGCTCTCTAGAACTCGTCTTCTCCACTACCCTCGGTCTTCGAAAAATATGGCCAGATTTAGTTGCTTACTCTGCAAGCTATGTCTGTAACTCCGGTGCTTTCCCATAAAATAATTTTACAAAGTGGTGATAACAATACGACAATAAATTAAACATCGTGTACCTCAACACATTCTCAGTTTACCAATAAAAAATCATAAAAATATAACCCTTAGTTTAGTCACAGCAAATTATTTTTCATTTTATTTTTCTACATGATGTACATGTTGATAAGGAAGCGCTTACAGGTTGATGACCGCCGCACCCAGCGGTACTAAACTTTAATAATAATGGTGCCAAAAAAACAAATCTATAAACGACCGCGCTGTCGCCGATCGGAGATCAGTGAACCAATAATTTAAAGAATGTTCTATTCCGTTTACAATTTTATTAGATTCAGTTTATTTGAAATTTTCATATTTTTGTTTTTGATGCTAGGTTTTTTTCTATGGTTTATGATTACTCCTATGAACCAGCATTGTCCGTGTTTTCATTTATTGTCGTATTATCAGCACCATTCTGTAGAAGATAAACTTATGACAGGCATTTTTGAAATAAAAATATTCTAATTAAAGTATGTAGTTTTATTCTTTTCCTGATTCTAATAGGTTAACAAAGCAATGTACTTAACGCTACTTTATAATTTTCTGCGCTTCATCTCATCCCTTATCATCATAGAATTTATCAAAATAGCGACACAAAGATTGAGAAGATGATTATCTAAAGACCATTCCTATACTATTTATCTATACGAAAAGTAATACAGAAATCTCAACAATATGATATGAGGAAATCTGTCTATGAAGCCTGTGGTCAACGGTTACGCCGAACACATTTCAAAAACAGGCCAAACAAGGATCTTTCGGGCTTTCACGAGAGCAATTCCTCTTTTTTATGTGAAAGTCGGCGACAATGACAAATCGTCGTGGAACTGTTCATCTGTCTCTTGACCTATTTCACGAATGAGTGCCGAAGCATGCCGAAGCCTTCCGAAGTGACCCCAATCATGTTGTAACTCTAGTTCAATGCTTACGTTCGGAATAAAGTTTGTGACACACATGAAACTAGTTAAGTATTACTACTTATTATTTTATGATTATAGTATACTCAATGTTTAGCTGTTCTTGGTATTTTGCTCAGATTTTTATTATTATTTTTACTGAATTTTTACTGATTCATGTGGGTAGACCGCGACCGCGAACTTTAAGCTCGTTTTACTTTATTGCTTAAAAAATAAATAGTGATTGCTTTTAAAATACCACTACTCGCAAATCGTACTAGTACCTCTAAAGTATAAGTGACATTATTATCTAACACTAAAACAAACTATAACACAATAAAAGTTGGAACATAGTGTAAACGTAAACGAAGTGAAGTTAATGCATATAATATTAAACAAAAATAAGTGCAGACAGTTAAATTATAAACAAAATAGTAATAAACCTATCTAAGTGCAAGTGGGCTAAGTGATAGTGACTAATAGGAAGAATTAAAGTAACTTTGATTCCGCATAAAATATTTTCTCTGAGTCACTTTAACGAACATCTTAATTTAAAACAAACACAAGTCACAGCTGATGGACTTTTTCGCCTACCTTCTACAGTGTTTATGTGGCGTAACTGCTAACGTACCTGGTCTCTAGAGTTGAGTCGCGGGTTCTCACCCCGGTTGGGAAGAATATATTTTTTGGAATTGCTTTTTATTTTATTTTGTTCTTTACTTTTTTCTTTTGACATTTTTATTTGACATTTGTATGTTATTACATTCGACATACATTTTGGAAAAAATATTATAATACAAGGACAAATTGAAAATGGACTCAACACCTAGCAATACCAACATGATGCCAAGTAAAAATAACTGTGCCGAGGGCATAAAAACGGCCAATAAATTTAAGTCTACAACGTTAAATGAGTCTTACACTAATAATATAACGCTCAGAAATAAATCTAAGCAAATTGCTTCTATTAATAGGTCATTGGAGGTAGAAGCAGAATGTTCAGTTGGGGATGTGTACGGATCATTTGCTTCAACACCCTCAACCAAAGACCTTAACCAAAGCGACCCTGACTTGTACAATAGATCTAATGACGAGGTAGTAGTACTACAAAATAGAATATATCTACTCGAGGAAAAGTTGCAAATCGCAGAAACCGAAATAGAGAATTTGCTTTTAGAAAATAGTTCTCAACTTAAACAAATCACTGACTACAAACTAAAAATTGACAAGTTGACACACATATGTACCAGCACAAAACAAAAGACGTCCTCAGCTAAAATAAAGCGTAAAGATCTTATTAGAACGAAGCTAAACTTTAAAGGTCCTGGTGAAGAAACCGAAAACATCATGCCGTCGTTACTTTCAAATATGGTGGGAAAAGATCCTAATGTGATCAATAATCATGAAACACCATTACAAGTAAAAACTAAGCTCCACTGCATCACTGAACAAAGTGATGCACTAAGCACAAAGCCTTCATACCAATCCAGCTTTACAGAAGATAACTCGCATAAATTATGTATAGTTAGTGATAACAATGTGAATAATATACTAGCTATTGCTGAAACTACTTTTCCAAAAGCAAAAATTTGTCACTATTGTATGCCGAATGCAGGTATTGTGGAACTTTTGGATTCAATCGAAAATAAAGTTATCAATTTCAGCTTTAATGATTATTGCATTGTTCTCTTAGGGGAAAAAGATTTCCTAGTTTCAAATAATTATAATGCATTAGTAAGTCACATAAAATATAAACTTGCGAATATAAGGCATACCAATGTCATCCTTTGTTCTCCTAACTTTAAACTAAAATGGAATGTTAATTTATTTAATACTAGAATAGAAGCTTTCAATAGACTTTTGTATCTTACCAACCAAGCTTTCGAATATACTTATACATTTGATACAAATAAGGATCTAGTATATACACACGAAATGTTTTCTAAATATACAGGCAAAGTTAATAATAAAGCTATAGCCATTATTTTCCGTGGTTTAAAAAAATACATAAATCTGTTTCAAAATGTAGATTGCAACTGTTATGATCAAAATTTTATATACAGTCATAATGGTACTGAAATAAGTCACATAAAACCTGGTACTATACCCTATTACTTTAAAAAAATGGCAAATAAAGCTAAGACTAACAAATGTAGCTTTGAAACCCAGACAAATTCAAAGCGTTCTTTAGTAACAGAGCCTGTAGTATCTGTATCAACTTCGAAATGTTTTCGTGAACAACATTGTATCGAATGATGAAATAAATTTAAACATATTTCATCAAAATGTTTGTGGAATTAGTAATAAGAAGACTGACCTAGAAGTTTATATACATACCATAGATAAAAAACTTGACTACATATGCTTAAGCGAGCATTTCTTGAATGAGAACACTGCAATTCTTTTTAATATAGATAACTATAAACTAATTTCGTACAATACCAGAAAAATTAAAAAGAGAGGCGGTACTTTGATTTTAGGACACGAGGATAGACAAACCGAAAATATTGATGCAATAAATAAGTTTTATAAAGTTGAATGTTTTGAAATTTGTGGTGTAAAAGATATTGACACGGGATTGTACATTTGCTGTTTCTATCGAAATCCTGTAGATAAAAATTTTGATATGTTTTTAGAAAAATTGGAGAACTTGCTTGATTACTTATTCAATAGGAAATCTGTAATATGTGGGGATTTTAATGTTGACCTTTTGGTAGATAGTAAAAAGCGCATGGAATTTCTTAATATGCTAAAGTGTTATAATTTCAGGCACCTAATTGATTCGGCTACTTTTGTTCGTAATAATTCTAGCTCATGTATTGATAATATAATTACAAACTTGCCCGATTCATGTATTCTGGATTGTGCAGTAGACCACAATGGTTTGGCCGATGGCCATGGAGGTACTTTTGCAGATATGCGCCTGACAAGCAACTCGACGCAAAATACGAATCAATTTATTTTCACAAATAAAAGAGTATTTAATAATAAAAATAGCGCCAAATTTGTACAGGGTATTCTTGATAGAAATTGGAGTTGCATGGGCATTAATACATTTCTCAAAACATTTCATACAGTATTCCAAAATAGCTATAGAAAAAAAGATTATAAAGTAAGCCTCAAGAAAAATAGATTTTTAAAGTGGATCTCTAAAGGAATTCGTACCTCAAGTAAAATGAAGCGGTTCCTATGTACAGGTAATGGTAACAATATTGATTCAAGTATCTTAATGTATAAACTCAAGTATGTTAGACTCTATAGACAGGTGTTAATAAATGCTAAAAAACGTGCAGTAATGGAGCAAATAAATAGTTCCAAAAATCTGAGTAAGGAAGTGTGGAAAGTAGTAAGGAAATGTACAAATAAAGATAAAATGATTCAGTCTGAAATTCGTCTGAAAATCAATGACCAAATTATAGTGAATCCAGAAATTATATCTGACATTTTAGTTAAGCAATTTAATTATAAATTTATCTCTAGGGCAGATGACGGAAACCAGACTACAGCATTTATACAGGAGTATACAAAGAGACCAAATGATGAAATGACGATTGGTTCAGTCACTCCCAGTGAGGTCTCAACCTTGGTCAGAAATATGGAGAACAAGTATTCTTGTGGCTATGATGATATTCCTATATCTGTTATTAAGGAACATATATCCATACTAGCAGGGCCTATAAGTGATTTTTATAATAAATGTATTGAGGAATCTATCTTCCCGGACCAGCTTAAAGTAGCAAAAGTAATACCTGTATATAAAAAAGGCAGTAGATTGGATCCTAAAAATTACAGGCCCATCTCCTTACTGCCGGTCCTGTCTAAAATATTTGAAAAAATCATAAAAAATCGACTTTTAACACATCTGCGTGTAAATAGAATATTAAACAAAAGACAGTTCGGTTATCAAAGAGGTGTTGGCACTTCCGATGCCATATATACCTTACTTGGTGACGTTATAGAAAAGATCAATAATAAAATGAAAGTTGCCGGAATCTTTCTTGACTTAAGTTCTGCATTTGACACTATTGACCATGAATTACTTCTTGAGAAACTGACGCATTATGGTATAAGAGGAAAGGTATTGAAACTTTTCTCTTCGTATCTCAAAAATAGAAAAATGTTCGTAGAAATTGACAGAGTACAAAACGGTTACAAAAAAATCTATAAATCAGCAACAGTAATGATGACTACGGGCGTACCCCAAGGATCTATATTAGGACCTGTTTTATTTATATTGTTTATTAATGACTTAATTAATTATATGAATACAATTTTACCTGACATTAAAATAGTAATTTTTGCGGATGACACAAATGCCATAGTGGCAGCAAATGACATAAATAAATTAACAGAGACTGTAAATTCAGTATTACGCGCTTTTCACAAATGGTTCACTATGAACAAATTGTTAATCAATACTGCAAAGACCAATATACTTTTATTTAAAACGACAGCCCGTAATAAGGACCACTTAGAGGTTGCTCTGAATAACTATAAAATTGTCCTCGTCAAGGAAGTTAAATTCTTAGGTATACATATAGACGAACAGCTAAATTGGAAATCTGAATTAAATGCAATAAATGCATCGGTATGTTCCGCATGTTATGCTTTAAGAGCACTTAGAACAGAAATTGACATTAAGCAATTAAAAATGGTCTATTTCGCGTTGGTAGAATCAAAAATCAGGTATAGCATAATGTTTTGGGGAAAAAGTTATGACTATAACATCAAAAGAGCTTTTGTGTTGCAAAAACGAGCCATTCGCACATTAGTCCATATCCAGCAAACAGAGAGTTGCCGCGAACATTTTATAAAACTAAATATACTTACAGTGCCAAGCATTTATGTATTTGTGCTTCTATGTAACATGGCCAAATACATACATGAATATGAGACAGCAGAACAACGACAAACTAGAGAATGCACACGTAGACAAGACATTATGCATTACAAGGTACATCCTTCATTGAATGTTGTAAAGCACAGTCCTAAATATCAATCGATTATATTGTTTAATAAGTTGCCTCTAGACTTGAAAAGCGCTATTTACTCAAATTCATTCAAGGGTCGGCTTAAACGTTTCCTGTTGAATAAGTGTCTTTATGCTGTTGATGATCTGTAACATAATTCCTGTGTTTCTATGTTTAACGTGTTTTAATGTAATTTAACGTATTGATTTTTCTCTTTTACTATGTGTTCTTTTAAATGTGATTTCAGATACAATGATTGTTGTTAATGAATAAATGACTATGACTATGACTATGACTGAAGAGTTACGTCTCAGCCAAAGTAAACGATACTTACGCTGATTGCGCGAGAATATATTTTTGATTGTCTACCCGAACAGACGGACATTATATTTGAAACCAGATAATAAATAAATAATAAAAAAAAATATTACAAAGATTACATTGGCCCCAAACTAGGCAAGCATATATCTTGGGCACTAACATGGAGGATTTACTATTTAAACATTTATTTAATAACATGTTTGGTAATAAAAGTAAAATATGTTTGCTTCAAATTACAAAAAAAAAAAAAAAATAAACGAAATCTTAGAATCTAATTCAGAGAATAGGTACATAACAAGTTTAAAGAAAAAAAATTGTTATTCATATAATTTTAATTTTGTGCAAAATAGATATGTTAATACCATTCACATATTTGCAATGGATATAGTACGTGCATAAAAATTCCGAGTATTTTAATTTGGATTACATCAAACAACACTTTTTCAGTTATAGCTGATCTCGTATTAACTGACCTCATATAGCTGACCTCGGATTTTTTACAATCAGAAGTCAGCTTATACTGATTTAGTGTAGCTTAATGTGTAACCGGGCTTACAAAATAAAACACGTGTAGATTGGTTTTTAAAAATTCAGATTTTGGACAAAATACGCAAACCACGCAATCATCATCATGATCATCATCATCATCAACAACCTTTTTATCGTCCCACTGCTGGGCACAGGTCTCCTCTCATACAGAGAAGGATTGAGCGTAATCATAAAGTTGTGGTTGCCTAGTGGTTAATACACCAGCCTCTCAAGTATGAGTGCGCAGGTTTGATTCCAGCTCAGGCAAGTACCAATGTAACTTTTATAAAGTTATATGTACTTTCTAAGTATATCTTGGACACCAATGACTGAAGGTGAAGGAAAACATCTTAAGGAAACCTGGACTTTATAAGTCTGAAATCGCCAACTCGCATTGAGCAAGCGTGGTGATTACGCTCAATCCTTCTCCTTCTAACCACGCAGTAAAGGTATTCAATATCAAAATGGAGGGATTTCCTTTTAGAAAAAATGAAAAGTTTAGTTATGCCACTGATATTTTCATTTATTATCGTACTGTGGGCTGTCTATTGCACAACACAAAAAAAATACAATATAACTGTTGGCATTAACCATTATCAAAACTAAGTAAACGTTACCTTTTTGGTACCTTATTATACCACTCTACTGCAGACAGGCCTCCCCCAAACCATTTTAGGAATTATTTTCCAGTGCCACCTTGAATCAGTCCTTATGTTATGTGAAATTCTACGCGATCTAAACCAATGATTCTATCTCTAATTTCAAATCAGACACCGAAATCGAATGCCTACAAAAACTCGACGTCCTTAAAATGGCGTTGCCATAGCCCTTCTCCAGATTAAGTAAGACGATCCGATTTAAGACGGGTCCGTAGTGACCCGAGATCCGTCGGCCCGATTGGGCACGTCCGATGTGCCTATAGAATATGTCTATAATATACTACAGACTTGGATCTATGCCACGGTGTTTATCTTACCAGTTACAGTTACTGTTTCAGCCAATTTTTGAGTAATTGCTTTTTCACTTGTTGTACAGATTAACTGCACGTAAGATTTGAGACAGGATTTAGTTCTAGTGAATCTCTGATTTTGTGTTAACGGTTTAGTGGAGATACCGGGAAAATTTTATCGATTAATAGTCAAATAAATTCGGCAACATTCCTAGCGGATTTACACGTACGTGCAAAATTGTCCAAAAACGGTAAAAATACAGTAATTATAGTTTTTTTTAAATCATTATAAACTAGTGCTTGACTGCTATTTCGCCTGCTGGTAAACAGTAATGTAGTCGTTGATAGTAAAGCGCGCTAGTTAATTAAGCCTATTCCCTTAAAAAAACTTAGTAAATAGGAAGGCAGACGGTAGTTGTGCGAGTTGATGCAATGTTAAACGACCAACGATGCTGCGCCAGAGGTAGACTGATCTGGAGATACTTCACGACCAAACTCTTGACACAATAACATTTGGTGCATCGTACCGCAACTGCTCAGACCCGTCCTCCGTACGGCTTCACCAGACATCATGCCAGAACACGACGAATCGCTTGGCGGCAAGACTTTGTTTGATAGGTGGTAACTTCTGCCGCCGGCCAATATTATGACCTACCACTAAGATTGTACATAGCAGGGTAGCGATTCAAACACCTGATTTAGTATAGGCGCCAGCACATCAAGCTACTACAATCTGTCAAATTTATTTATTTTATTTTCAACTTTATCGGTAAAGCATTAAGGCTCAAGGTTGATTGGAAAATTTTAACAGTTTTGGGTAGTTCACCTGCTGTCGTCCGTATATAGACAGCAATACATGTACATATGTTTTATTTTGTCACTATTCATGTATGCTGTCTAATAGCCATTGATAGTTATTAAGCATGAAGTGTAAAATCACCCCTTCGCCGGATTCCAATGGGACCCAATTATAAAGGCTTCGCTCTCTGCCTGTCACAGTTTTGTAATAAGTAGTCCCTTGAAGTCTTCTAATTAGGTCCTTACACGTGAAATTGGCGTTTTGTATTGGAGGAATAAAAGTCGTTATTTGATTGAGCTAGCCCCAAAATAAGTTCGAGACTTATGTTATGGGATACTAACTCAACGATACTATATTCCCAATATGCTATGCTATATTCGATGCTATGTTTACTTATTTTTCAGACAAATTGCTATCTAATGCACTTCTGCCATCTCATAGGTATTTGGTATATGCCTTTTCAAAAAAAAAAAAAAAACATAAGGACGGGAATCAACAAAATCTTTGAAGGCGGTTTGGACTGCCTCATCGGAGTTGAATTATTCCCCATGCAAAAAGTTATCCAAATTTAAAAAAATATGGTAATCTGTTGGTGCAAGGTCCGGGGTGTATGGTGGATGTCTTAAACATTCCAATTGAAGCTCCTCTAATTTGGTAGCAGTCTGTTGTGCAGCGTGTGGTAACGCGTTGTCCTGGAGCAGCAGTGGCCTTGGGCGATTGACCAGTCTCGGTTGTGTAGCGGTTAGTTTATCCATCATTATGTGGAGCGGCTCATAATAGAGATCTGCAGTAATCGTCTGGCCAGATTTAGGGAAGCTGTAGTGCACCATACCGGCACTAGTCCACCAAACGCTGACCAATAACTTCTTTCTAGTCAATTTTATCTTGGGGCAGAATTTGAATGGTTCACAGCCATTGCGATGTGCGCTTCCTATTGTTTTAGAGTATCCACTATTCATCACAGGTAATGATTCGATTCAAAATCGCGAAATTTAAGATTTTCCATTTTGTAAACTCAATGACGCGACGCACGAGATGCAATGACGAGAAAAACCAAAAAATAAAAGAAATACGGTTTTCAAGACACAAATTGATGAATAAATAGCTGTATAAATTTAAATTTGGAATTCTAAACCAAAGAGGAAATATTTGAGATCAAAGTAGCCACTACGACAAAACGCCAATTTCATATGTAAGGCCCAAATACATAAATAGGTACCAGCCCGGCGACCAATCGGCGAACACATTTTTGTCAAATGATTGCGACTGAGTTGGTATCAGTTGGGATCGTTCGGCCCGTCCATTGGTCCATTCGGTCCAAACGATCCCAACTAGTCGCAATCATTTGACAAAAATGTGTTCGCCGATTAGGGGGCAGGTCACTCAGAATGTATTGCGACAAAAAGTTTTTATGCATGAGAAACTAGCCAGTTATAATTTGAAAATATGATTATTTATATCTAATAATACATTCCAAATTCATAACTTGCCTCTACATTTTTTTGCGAGCTAATTAAAATTATCGTGTCTCTTTGAAAAATGGATTTGTGTCGAGACGATTTTCGGGCTATCATTTTTTACGATTTCAAATGTCGCCTGAAACCAGATGAATCGTAGGATGGACTTTAAATGGCATTCATAGATGATGGGCCTTTCTAAGGCAACCGTGTATCCGTGTTATAATGAATCTAAGCACGATCGACTAACTTTGGGGGATGAAGAAATAAGTGGTCGCCGGTTGATGGCTGTTACAGAAGAAAACGTGCTAGCAGTGAAAAGTTTGATCTAAGACAATAGACGAATTACATATCAAGAAATTCAGCATAAACCGCACATTAGATCAGGAAGCCTTCACGAGATTCTACATGTGCATCTTCGGTTGCAGAGGATAGTTTCACGCTGGATCTCACTGATGCTCAGAAGCAGGCACGGGTGGAATGGTGCCATGGTATAATAGACAAATTTGAAGCGAGCTTATCTCAGTGTGTTTACGACATCGTGATCGATGAACCTTGGATTTATCAATACGATCCAGAAACGAAGCGCCAGTCGATGGTTTGGGTGTTACAAAACGAATCAACGCCTACCAAAGTGAACCGATCTAGAAGCGGGGGTGTGATTTTGATCGCGAGCTTTTTCAGTTTCACTGGCTACTTGGTATCAATTCCTTTACGAAACCAAAGAAGAATTAACGCTGAATGGTATACTACCAAATGCTTAATAGAAGTTTTCTCTGTTGTCGGCAATACGCGACCATGTTGGAGGTTGTATACCTACCTTGGCAACTAATACATGATGCAGCTGTCTGTCATGACATAAATATATTAATGGCGATTTATATTAATTTTAACTAAAAAAAATAAACAGAATAACCACAATCTAGATTTTAATCAGTTAACAATAATTATAACCTTAAAACAAACTAAATACACAATTTCTAATACAAATTTAGAATAACGACTTTAGACAATCTTACGAAACGATGTTATCACGACGGCTGCCGAAGACGAAGTAAGGGATGAGTACTGACCGCACACCGCTTTTATAGGCATGGCGGTAGGGTACTTCGAAACTAATAATTTGATGCTAACAATATATAAAATATAAATGGTGTGAAGCTGATACGGTCTATATTTTAGTAAATAATGTATCTACTCGGGAAATGCGCTTAATGCTGGATTCGTTAATTTCTAACAGGTTATGGGCCCAGGATGTACCTGAGTAAATATTATTAATAAGTGATCGTAAAAATATTTCCTAAAAAATACTGATTGTCACATTGTTGACAGTCAAAAAACAATACTGTCAAAAAAAAAAGAAGAGTGAAAAAATGTGTGATGAAAATTCTGTTTCTGGTTCCTTTTGCGGAATTAAAAAACTGCAAGGAGCGAATGATTTTACATCGTGGAAATTCATTGTGAAAAACCTCCTCGAATCCAAAAACTTGTGGGATGTTGTGGAAACAGAAAAGATCAGTGATTTACAAAGAGACAGTGATAGGAAGGCACGATCAACTCTATGTCTGCTTATTGAGCCTACATGTTTTGCGCACGTGTACCAAGCAAAAACCGCACGCGAGGTATGGCAAAACTTGTGCAGAGCCTACGAAGATCAAGGCTGGGGCAGGCGAATTTTGCTGCAATGCAAACTATGGCAGTGTCGTTTGGAAAATTATTTAAATATGGAAAAATACATCTGCGATATAGTAGACCTGGCACAGCAGCTTAATGATATAGACGCAAAAGTATCAGACGATTGGCTCATTTCGATACTATTGGCTGGCCTAACGAGCGAGTACAACCCTTTCGTGATGGCCATCGATAATAGTGGAAAAGAGGTAACACTAGAACAAGTAAAGACCAAATTACTACAAGAAGGCAACAGACATGCCGAAGTGAGTAATGGGGCTGGTGAGCAAGCTTTTACCACTCAAAACAGGAAGAGCAACAATAACACTGCTCGGAAACCAGCGACATACAAATGTTTTAAGTGTCACAAATTTGGACACAAAGCATCAGAATGCAAAAGCATCAAGAAAACTGCAAATATTTGCATGGGTACTGCCGATAACATAAATAAAAACGCCTGGTATGTTGATAGTGGCTGTTCTACCCATATGACGAATGATGCGAACAAACTAGTGCAATATAAGGCACAGATAGGCGACTGTAAGATAAAAGTTGCCAGCGGTGAAGAAATATCAGTACTTGGGAAGGGCAATGCAGCACCGATAGTGAGTAAAAATGAGAAACTCAAATTAAATTATGTCCTGCATGTTCCCGAATTGTCGATGGACCTAATCTCAGTGAGTGATCTCGTAAGAGACGAGTACAAAGTTGAGTTTGACAAGCATGGATGTTTGATTAAAGATAAAAATGACCGCAAAGTTGCCACTTGCAAAGAAGTTGGTGGAATTTTCAAGCTGATTGAAAACAGCAATATTATGGTTAATTTAACAATATCGAATAAAATTTTGTCGAATCTATGGCACAAGAGACTAGCTCATCTAGGACAAAAGTACATGATCACCCTGAAAAACATGGTATCTGGAATAGAATTCAAAACTACGGACAAAATAGAGCCGTGTGTTCCATGTATAAATGGAAAGAGCTGCAAGAGTCCATTCAAAAAACAAGGCACTCAAGCAAATGATTTATTGGAGATTGTGCACACAGATTTGTGCGGCCCAATGGAAGAGCCATCTTTTGCTGGTTCGCTGTATATGCTTTTATTTATTGATGATTTCTCGCGAAAGACGCACGTCTATTTTTTGAAAAACAAAAGTCAATGTCTCAACAAGTTTCGTGAGTATAAGGCCGAAGTAGAAAATGAGACTGGAAAGATGATCAAGTGCTTGAGATCGGACAATGGCAAACTTGCATTTTTGCAACGATGCCTTCGACAAGCATTTGAAGTTAGCTGGTATAAAACATCAAAAGACAGTTCCATACACACCGGAGCAGAATGGCGTGGCTGAGAGAGCGAATAGAACAATCGTTGAAAAAGCGCGAACATTACTTTTTGAAGCCAATTTAGGCAAAAGATTTTGGGCAGAAGCAGTCGGAACAGTTGTATATTTAAAAAACCTAAGCCCTACGAAGGCTGTCACTGGAAAAGTACCGCAGGAACTCTGGTCTGGTAAGAAGGTAGATCTGAGTCATCTGAGAGTATTCGGATGTTTGGCTTACGCTCTGAAACCAAAACAAAAGAGAAAGAAGCTGGACATAAAAACTGAAGCTCTGATATTTGTTGGCTACTGCGAGACTACGAAAGGTTACAAATTGGTTGAACCAAAGACTGGAAAATTTTCAATTGTGAGAGACGTCCAATTTTTAGAAAATATTTTTCCTGGAGACGGCATAAAAGTGACGAAGAACTCAGTCGTTCCTATTTCAACAGAGGAGGAACGTGTTGAACCTGAGATTGAAATTCACAGCGTTAGTGAAGGAAGCCATGAAGACGTTTTTGAAGAAACTATTGATGAAATAAGACAGGAAACTCAAGAAGCAAGTACCAATCCTACATTACAATCTGAAAACAACGATTGTGAGAACCCGCCGAGATATAACTTACGTCCAAGGAATAATGTGGACTACAGATGCACATGTGCGAAAGCCGAAGCTGAAATAAAAGCTATCGCAGATATTGATGGCGATCCAACGACAATGGATGAGACAATGTCAAGGCCTGATCGTGAGCTGTGGCAGAAGGCCATGAACTATGAGCTCAACTCGTTGAAGGAGAACCAAACGTGGACGTTAGTTAATCTACCGCGTGATAAGAAGCCTATACAGAACAAATGGGTATTCAAGATCAAGCGAGATAGTGATGGTAACATATTGAAATACAAGGCGAGGTTGGTAGCTAAAGGATTTACACAGGTACGTGGAATTGATTACAATGAAACCTATTCTCCTGTCGTGAGGCACTCTACGCTTCGCTTGTTATTCTCACTAGCTGCAGAATACGAGTGGACCATTGACCAGTGGGATGTTACGACTGCTTTCCTGTACGGAAAATTGAAGGAAGACATTTACATGCTTCAGCCAGAGGGCGCTATAGCCGAAGGTCAGGAAAACAAAGTTTGTAAACTACAACGGTCATTATATGGATTGAAGCAAGCCTCTAATGCTTAGTTTAACGAATTAGATAAGGAGATGCTTAATTTAGGTTTTATACAATCAAAGATAGAGCCCTGTTTATATCAAAAGATAATAGGTCAAGATAGGATAGTCGTAGTTATCTATGTTGATGATATATTTGTGTTATATCCTCCAAAGCAGGATAAAGAGAAGCAAGCTTTGAAAAACGGGCTGCTCAAAAAGTTTAAAGTCAAAGACTCAGGCGAAGCTAGGCATGTACTAGGTATGAGGTTACGACGAGATAAGAGAACTATTTATCTCGATCAAGAACAGTATGTCCTGAATGTACTGAAGGAATTTAAAATGTCAGACTGCAAACCAGTCAACACTCCAATGGAGGTAGGCCTCAAGTTAGAAAAAGCTGAGCCTGGTTGTAGGTTGCCGTACCAAAGTTTGATAGGATGTCTGAATTATCTGGCTCAAACTACTAGGCCGGATATAGCACATGCTGTAAGTTTACTGTCTCAATTCAATTCATGCTATGATGAGATGCACTTCAATTGTGCTAAACGGGTGTTGCGATACATAAAGGGGACATCTGATTTTGCGCTTGTCTTCCGAAAATCCGGTAACTTAGAGATGCGCGGGTACGTTGACGCTGATTGGCGGGGATCATTCGATCGAAAGTCCTTCATAGAAATGTTTTTTACATTAGGCGATAATTTAATAGTGGTGTCTATCTCTTTTTTTTTTTCTGTTTCCTTTGTTTCAAACTGTTTGTATTTATAAGGGTGTGCGCCAAATAAATGGTTTCTTTCTTTCTTTCTTTCTTTCTTTCGATGTGTAGCATTGTCGTCGACTGAGGCAGAATACATAGGACTCAGTCAGGCTGCTAAAGAAGCAATTTACTTGCGAGGTTTGTTGTCTAGTTTGACTAAAAATACTTGCGACAAACCAACGATTATTTTTAACGACAAAACATATAGATATTAGGTATCATTTTGTCCGCGAAGCCTTGATTAAGGAGGCGATTGATGTACAATACTTGTGTACTCAAGAGATGTTAGCAGATATGTTAACGAAGTCTCTGCCAGGCCCAAAACTTAAACAGATTGTACAAAAATTACCCATTAAGAGGGCGGGCAAGTACAGTTAGGTTTAGAATTTCTAATTTGAGTTTTATGCCTATCTGTTGTAATGGCTAATTTTAATTTTGATATTGTTTTGTTTTGTTAATGAGACGCGTTGGATTTATTACTTCTATATGTAATTAAGTTAGCGTTTTTGGTTCTAATTTGTATAGCTTATCATGTAGTAGATTGAGGAGGCGTGTTGGAGGTTGTATACCTACCTTGGCAACTAATACATGATGCAGCTGTCTGTCGTCATGACATAAATATATATAAAATATAAATGGTGTGAAGCTGATACGGTCTATATTTTAGTAAATAATGTATCTACTCGGGAAATGCGCTTAATGCTGGATTTGTTAATTTCTAACAGACCAAATACATGGCTTCGCGGGTTACTGCATCATTACTATAATGCGCCCCGCACACCACAAACAAAACGAGGGACTTCCTGGGCAGTACATCGGTCAAACTCCTGAGTCACCCTCCTTACAGCCCTGACCTAGCATAGTGTGAGTTCTTCTTATTCCCAAAAATAAAAGATCAGCTCAAAGGGATACAATTTTCGTCGGCTGTAAACGAGGTGTCTGCGGTGAACTAAAAAAAGTGTTTCGAAAACTGGTTCAGACGCATGAAACGATGTACAGAGGCTGGTAGAGAGTACTTTAAAAAGATGTAATAAAAATATATTTACCTGTAGAACATTTTTTATTATTATTAATAGTGGAGAGCTGAAGAGTAAAGGTAGAAAGATTGTTGTGAGGAGTACATAGTTGAAGAAGTGAGATTGAGGTCATCATCATTAAGCCTAATATCGTCCCACTGCTGGGCACAGGTCTCCTCTCATACAGAGAAGGATTGAGCGTAATCACCACGGTTGCTCAGTGCGGGTTGGAGATTTCAGACTTCATGTACCGTCAGGTGACGTCAGGTGTCGTCATTCCAGGTTTCCTCCAGATGTTTTCCTTCACCTTGAGGTGATGAAGATTATTCTTGTTGAAATGTAGAAGATCCTATGCAGCAGCAGCAGGACCTCTATACGTTCCCATAACTTTGTTGTTCAATACATTTAAAATAGTTCCTCCTTTCAGCCATTTTTGAACAAATCGCGATTTTGTATCGCAATATCCAACATATGAACATGGGGCTTGAAATACTAGAAACACTTAGGCAGTTTCTAACTGCAAATTTAAAACGCAACTGTATATAAAATATTACAACAATTCTGAACAAAAGGAAAATAAGTTTATATTAATGGGCACGTGAAAACTAACCGAAGCTTTTATATCGGGCGTGTTAAATTTAATCCGGTTATCCGAAGTCCATTAACCGGAACTCATGTAACAAACAAACGAGTTTTGTTTGGGGAGCGGTTTTATACTATGAACTTATGTATCTACGCCATTATATAAATGGCCTTCGGAATTTCAGCGAAAAGGCTCATGTACGGACGACAGCAGATCAAGGTATCCGAAACTATCAAATATTCCCAAACAGCCCTGAGCCTTAATGCTTTAGAGATAAAGTAGAAAATCGAACACAGAAATCTGACAGATCGTGGTAGCTTGATGTGCTGATCGTCTGTAGATGACCGCAATAAATATTGTCATGTTTGACTTCCCCGATGGGTTCGAAAAAGTTGTAGGTACCTATAGTACACACATTACCAGCACCCTAATTGGGTAACACGCTATTACTATCAGTTGAAATCATTTCGAAATATATTGCTAATCAACTATAGGTACCTATACAATATGTAAAAAAAACCCTGTCCGATCCGTTAAGGTATAGTTAGGTATCGATAACTGACTCTACTAATGGATACAAAGCCGGGCTAAACTTAAAAAAAAGATCCCCTAAAAAATTAATATTATTTCCCAAAAAGAGGTAACTTAATACATTTGCGGTAAGCAACCCTTCCGCGGGCGGCGGGGGGCAGGGCACGCGGCACGTGGTCGCATCGCTCTTCGCTCATAAAAAAACCGGTCTTGTCACTTTTTTAAAAATTACCAAATTTTGGGGAAGTTGGAATTAATTCGCGGGAAAAAAGATTATTTCAAAATTCATTAGTATTGTTTCTATGATGATTACGTAAAATTTTATATTATTTGGTCAAGTGTTTACCTAACCTATATTATCCTTATGGGTCGGACAGGGTTTTCTTCACATATTGTATGTTTAAAAATATGTCTGCTCAACAATGTAAACAATGCAATGAATGTTGAATGAACCTCAATAAAGTTCGAAATATAAATACTCACTGAAAGTTTAAGTATGGAACTAAAGTTAAATTTCGTAAAATGAGGGGATATAGTTTAAAAAAAAATACCTATCCGCATATGAAAAGTTGTCATACTTATTTAATGGGTTATCAAAATTATAAACAAAATCAAAATTATTATAAAAGTCATTCAAAATCAATGAAATTAATTATATTGTATTTATGTAAACAACAAATTTATTTTCATGAACTCAATAACATTATAATATGGTCTGGCGGTCAAAAAAGTACGAAGTTTACTTTACACATAGAAATACATAGTTCTCTCCAAGTTTTAGGTACTTTACTATAGATAACTGAACCCATACAGTATATACCAGCGTTTCCCAAACTTTTCCTGTAAATTTCATACTCCTCCTTCATCAATCCACTTCATTTGTTGGACCCAAATAAAATCCGTATTAGGTAAAATAAAACACAAATATCGCTAATATGTACATATTACAATACAATATTACGCGCATGGGTGTAGGAAGGGCTGCGAAGTGCAACTGAAACAAAAGTTAGCTACAACGCATACCCATGAGTGCACCTCTCCCGACCCCCACACGCGCTATATTTACAATGCCTACAATCCGCCCTTCGTGTTACGTGGGTCACAAATGTCTTAACATGGCGCCTCCGCCGGGCCGAACAAGCAGGGTAGACCAAAGAAGTGCTGGCTTGACGTTGTAAGAGATGACATGCGTGCCAACAATCTGACACCACAGGATGCTAACGATCGCGCGAAATGGAGGAAATCGAGCAAGAAAGCGGACCCCGAGCTCCAACGAGAAAGCCGCGGACGCAACTGGCATAAACGCTGAGATGATGATGATGATGGACCTACATTCCGCCCTTCAAGCGGTCATCGTTGTCTCATTAGCCAAAAAATAATATCGACCGTCTCCTAGTACTTATTTTAAATCGCCATCGTAATGCTGCGACCCGGTATTTATTTATTGGCAAAAGCTGGTATACAGTATGTTAAGAAAACCATGTCCGATCCATAAGGATAATAAAGGTTAAGTAAACACATGACCAAATATAATATAAAATTTTCCATAATCATCATGATACCAATACAAATGAATTTTGAAATAATCTTTTTTCCCCGCGAATTAATTCCAACTTCCCCGAAATTTGGTAATTTTTAAAAAGTGACAACACCGGTATTATTATGAGCGAATAGCGATGCGACCACGTGCCGCGTGCCCTGGCCCCGCCGCCCGCGGAAGGGAGCATAACGCACATTTATTAAGTTACCTCTTTTTGCGAAATAATATTTATTTTTTTAGGGGGTTTTTTTAAGTTTAGCCCGGTTTTGTATCCATTAGTAGAATCAGTTATCGATACCTAACAACACCTTCACGGGTCGGACAGGGTTTTCTTAGCATACTGTATACTTTTGTGCATTAGGCTCGTCTTAGCGGATTGGACACGAAGTTGACCATTGTCAAGTAAACCTTTATGATTTGGTACAGACGACAGCACATGAAGCTATTACAGTCTGTCAAATTCCTTTTTCTTAGATCTTCAACTCTATGGCTAATACATTAAGGCTCAAGTTTGATTGGCAATATCTGACAGTTGCGGGGTTTGCCTTGCTGTCGTCCGTACTTTATTAATAGTGAATAAGTAATGAAAGTATGACAAGTTCTAAAGTTGTAAGAACTGTGTAAATAATAAGAAACGACTAACCACAGATAACATTTTACTGGGGATGTAACGGAGGTAGTTATATCGGAACCGAAACCGGAGTCAATGATTTATCGGAGTCGGAACCGGAGGTGGAGGTAGGGTTAGAAGTGGTGGGTGGTAGAAGAGAGATTTTTTATTTAACTATAAAAAAAACTTTATTAAGTAATTTTTTTTCATTTAATATTTTTATAATAAAACTAAAAACGAACAGTGAAAACAAAATTGGCATGTTTCCAAATGAACAAGAAATTAAATGAAGTTAATTAAATGAACAAAAGCTTTGAAACAGATCAGATGAGTTGATTCCAAAAGTAGCGAAAAATCAAAACAAATGTCTATAACGTAAGAACGTGCTGTGTGGTAACAAACTAATGACAAGTGAAAAAATAATTGACGGTAGAGTGCACGTAGCAGGAGTCAGGGAGTTCCCCGTGCAACATGTTGTAACTAGGGTTGTAACGGAGCTTCGCCTCCTTCCGCTACTGCGGAAGTTCCGCAAGAAATCGTATCTATCTTCGATTCCGCCTCCGCTTCCGCACAATTTTTGCGGAGTTATAACGGAGGTTAATTTACGTATTTACAAAATAAATAACGCGGAAGCTGCGACGCTCGACAATCGCCCGGGCGCGTTTGAGCGCGAATTGTCAAGAATCAACTAGTGCGAGACGGGAATGCGGCAAATACAATTTGTTTCGCCTTAATTTTCATCACTAGAAGGTAATATTTTTTTTACTAAGTGTACTACTATTAATGTAAGTATTTAAAATTAAAAAAATGGTTTTATTAACCATTTTTTTTTTCTATATCTACTTGCAACTCCGCCTCCGCCTCCTTTAACCTCCGCTAACAAGGCGCGCGCATCCACGGAGGTGAGACTCGTCGCTTCCGCATCCACCTCCGCTTCCGCTAACAAGGCCTCCGTTACAACCCTAGTTGTAACAACCTGTTCAAAACAGTCGACTCGACAGGCCGCCGCCGTCGCTATGTCATGCTTTAATATCCTCCGATTTAAAAGTGTTGGAACCGAAGGTATGATAATGAAGTTCCGGCTTAACGGAGTCGGCGTTCCGTAACATCTCTGCCATTTACTATACATTCAAACGTCATATCTTACCGACATTACAACTGAAAGCCGCTGTTTGACTAAAGGGGTGAAAGCTAATATATTCAAATAAATAAAATCAGGTGAACGTGCAATACCTTGTAATACTGGCAATAACCCGTTTGTAAATAAATGTTACGGCTTATTTGCATATTCGGCGCCTTTTATGAAAATTTATGTTACACCCTTTTGGGTGTGGCGTGAGATAATTTCAGTTTTTCTGTCATGTTGTAAGTTGTATTATTGTAAGTTATTTTATTCTTTTTTCTGATTTTATTATCGTGCATCAACACACAGGCAGCACGAATGACAGGTGTCAGAGGAACACAGTTGGTGACTCAAAGAGTAGTAGGTTGTTACATAACACAGTCATCATCATGATCTCAGCGTTAATCCCAGTCGCATCCGAAGCTTTTTCAGCTTTGGAGTCTGGGGTCCGCTTTTACCAGTCTAACTGCTGTGGCGAAACTTCGATATTTTCAGTGAAGCGACTGCCGTCTGACCTCCACAACGCGAAGGCGATATCGAAGCATTGCAGTTTGACCCATTGTTGGACTTTTGAGGGCTCCAACAACGCTTAACGACTGCCATTAGAAGTTCGTATGGCAACCGAGACCAACGGCTTAACGTGCTTTCCGAGGCACGACCAGACCAGTGCAAATATTCATATTTATGCATACAAATATTTGCACTGCACGGGGATCGAACCCACGACTCGTTCGCTACCGCTACGCCACGGAGGCTGTCGATTACATAACACACTATCAGTAGCAATGGCTTGCATTTTGACAGTTCAACAACATTCATTGCGTTATTTATGTTGTTGAGCAGTCATATGAAGCCATGGTTTGGTAATACTTTCAATATCTAAATTATCTAAATGGTTATTGGTCATTTGAGCACGTATTTAGAGCGCTGGTCTAAGTGGCAAAGGAGCCAAAGGAAGAACAATTGAACTTACTAAACTAAATAAAACAAATTTCCAAAGAGCGAACAAGAGAAACGCTTTGAAAAAGTTGGAGCCTTGGAGGAGACCCATACCCAATATCTTAACTACACTTGATTTGAAATAACATTTAGACAGTTATAGCAACCTTTTTCATTTGTTTTTGAAGTCAAAATCGTTGGAACAGACTAGAAAAAAGGTTTATGTCTACATATTATAAAACAAAGTCGCTACCTGTTTCCCTGTCCCTTTGTATGATTAAATCTTTAAAACGCAACAGACTTTGGTGTGTTTTTTTAATAGATAGAGTGGTTAAAGAGGAAGGTTTATATGTATAATAGCATCCATTAAATTGTGGTGAAATATTATTATTTTTGAGGTGGCTAATGTGATGTCGTAAATAATTTCGTTTTTCCGCGTTTGCAGTGAAACGCAGGCTGAACCCTACTTGATTTATCAAAATAGTGTACTAAATATTGTACATATTGAAATGGTCTACAGAAAAGTCCGGGATGGTATATGTCTATCTCTTATGGATATCCCACAATAACATTTTTTGTCAATTACTTCTTACGACAGATATTGACTAATTTTTGAAAGGATTTTAACCAATATAGCATTAATCCTTAACCAATTTAAAACCTTAAATATATTGTTGATTTAATGTAATAATAAGAATGATAATAACAGTAGACAAGGAGCTTACCCCGCTATCCATAGCGAAAGAGAACTGGCACAATCCTATAATACTTACCACTGATGACCGCAAGATCATATGGCAAAGCAAGAAACTTCACGGGCGATTTTATCGGGCTCTCCATGAGCCCGATGTAGACTTCTTAGGCTCCGTATCCTGGCTACGATTCAGTGACCTTTTCGGGGAAACTGAAGGTTTCGTCTGTGCAATTATGGACGAAGTTATCTTAACGAATAACTACCGGAGATATATTATGAAGGACGGGACGATTGACGTGTGTCGGGCGTGTCACCATCCGGGTGAGTCCATCAGACATATTATCTCTGGTTGTTCTCGTTTAGCTAATGGCGAGTATTTGCACAGGCATAAACAAGTAGCTAGGATTATCCACCAGCAACTTGCTTTGAAATATAAACTTGTGGATTCTGAGGTACCGTATTATAAGTATGTGCCCGACCCAGTTCTTGAAAAGGGCCATGTCACGTTATACTGGGATCAGTCTATCATTACTGACAGGACTATTGTTGCCAATAAGCCTGATATAGTGGTGATAGATCGATTAGCGCGCCTCGCAATGATTATCGATGTTACCAGAACACGAGATTGTTGACATGTGGAATGTGAACTCGGCAGTCATTGTACCGATTGTCGTATCGGCCAATGGTTTGATAGCCAAGGGCCTCGACCAACAGCTATTGACGCTCTCGTTAGGCAGTTGGATCAAGAGCCAGATTCAAAAGGCAGTACTCCTCGATACGGCCCGCATCGTGAGGAGGTTCCTGTCTCTGTAACTCTAACCACCGGTAGCTTGGACCCCGCTTCCGCCATCGGTGGAACACTAGTTTTATATTTTTAAATGTTTTTATGTTTTTTTATAAATATTTAAAAATGTAAATGAATATGTATGTATAAAAATAAACGGAATAATGATAATAATAATAAATAAATGCTTTATTTCGACCAACAATTGTTTACATAATTATGATAAAACCACCAAACTGCGAACAGTGGGATTAGCGCTTACTTAAAATACTTGGTCCAAATGCAATCGAGGTATCTAGCTTGAATCTAAAATTAAATAAGTCAAATAATAATATTTACTAGTTGGCATTATTTTCACCACTCGTATCCACTGCAAGGAGAATCGTCTTTAATTTATTTTTAAAAGTTTGTCGTTCGTAGTTTTGTAGATCTATATAGCCCTTTACAGTAGGTATATGATTTAAATGAATATTTTCAAAGATATTACAGATTTAAAAATTCCGGGGTGTCGCGGTTGGAATGGCGGCGCGCGGGCCGCTATGTTTTTATATAAATGTTGATCGCTCTTAGCGATAAGAGCGCCCATTGTGTCACCCTTTGTAAAATATTTTTAGTTATGTTCTGTAATCTATATGGTGTACATAATAAAGAGTATTCTATTCTATTCTATTTAATTTTAATCTGAATGAAGTTTCACTCTTATCTTACAGAACGTTTCAAGTTCCTTCATGACACACATAACAGATATCAGACGTCGTCGGAAAACCTGATACTAAACATGTGGATGCATTCTACTAGTTTCTGTGAATAACGCTTTACTATACATGCAGTTCGGTTATAGAATGACTTGTCCGTGTCCATAAGGCGTACTCGAAGTCTGTCCACTTTTAAAACTATGATAAAAATTCCTCTGGTATGATGATTTTGTTAATTATATGTAGTTTCATACATTTTATGTACATATTTATTGTATAAGCTACATATTATATAGCAGACTGTAGACTACCTCCATTATTACTCTCTCCTTGCACTTTGTAAAATGATTTATATTCTGTAATTTATATGGTGTAGGACTGTAGGTACATAATAAATAGTACTCTGGAGTTTTTGGCGGGAAAGTTAAGCTGAGTGTCACGCTCATTTTTAATTGGACTTTTAAATTGTTTATAGTGTTGTTTACAAAATTAAATTGCCTGTTTTATGTAGTAAAAAGTGCATTCAGTAAATAATTCATAAAGAACATTGAGATATCGCAGCATAGAGGCCTCATTGTGACTTTGCCTCAAACCTCCTCGTAGACGGTTCACGCGGTCGTCTTTTTCGACATGGATGAAAATTCATTACGTGACATTGGCTAAATGCACAAGCCATGCGAAACCAAAGAAGAAAGAAATAAATAAATAGTTCCTAATAATCCCAACACGTGACGTTGGCTAAATGCACAAATCGTACGAAGCCAAAGAAAAAAAAATAGTTTTATATTTTATTCTATTCTAAATTTCTTCGTACCAATACAAATGAGACGAATGTTTACGATAATACAGTCGATTTTATTGTAACATTAATCACGATAATGATACAAAGAGTAAACGATTGGAATATTATTATCTCCACAATCCGATTTTGTTCTGTTATGTAAAATTTCACAGTAAAAATAACTTAGGTGAAGTGAGATGTTAAAATTGTCAAACTTTGTCTATGTATCCAATTTACTTTATTACAATGATTATTAAGTTATTTTCCGAGGAATTTGCACTATTAAAAAGTTATGTGGTCATGTAATTTCCAGTTTCCACGATGAGCCGTATACCTACTTCTAGCTACGTACGTTTTCAAGGTTAAGAATGATGCATTAAAATATGCAAACACAAATAAATTTTCAAGGTCAAGGTCAAGGTATATTAACTCAAAGGTTGACTGACTGAAAGCCTTGTTTTTGCTTTGTTTATAAATAAATTTGCTTCAAAAGCCCTCAGCTGGTTCCACGAAAATCATTCGAGAAATGATATTATTTCGAATCAATTATTCAGATTATTCTCATAGCAATCAAATTCATGGAAGTTTGAAGACCCACTATTTCGATACAGTGACAATAATAAAGCAGAATAATCAAGATTAATAACTGTTGTTCAGAAATCTCACAAGACTGACTTGAAGGAGTTACAGAGATTGATAACTTTTGTTAGAAATGTTCCACATTTTACCGATATTATTATTTTGGATAAGCCTCAAAAATATCTTTCGTGACGTCATAAACAGCGGCCAAGCATGAGTCGAATCCGCAAATGTTTAGAGTTCCAGTTCACAAAACGAAAAAAAAGAACGCCATATTCCATACATTTCATACATTGACTAATGTGTGTGTGTGTACTCTGTACCTACTCATCTTTACTAAGTTGTGTACTCTAAGTTAGAGTACAACTGTGACGTAGGTAGATATCTGAAGTGATATTACTTTTAGTCAGATAAGTAAGTCAAGTATATTTTTTTTTTAAACTTATTTTATTACTTAAACAAATGTTGTATAATTATGTGTATTCTACCTCCATTATTTACCTAAAAACATAAGATAAATAATGTACTCCTTTGATGAGTTGGTATTTTCACTATCCAAATATAACTACAATATTAAACGAAATGTTTGCATTTATATGAATAGACATGTCATATATTTTTTTGTAAGATATTTGTTTTATAAACTGTAAACTAGTGCTTAACCGCAATCCCGCCTGATGTTAAGCAGTGATGCAATCGTTGCTGGTAAAGCGCGCTAGTTTATTAAGAGCCTATTCACTTTAGCCTTGAAGTCACTTAAATTGTAGTCTGACGGCAACACCGCCGCTGGTAAATTGTTCCAGTCCCTCGATGTACGCGGTATAAAAGACTAGGCGAAACGTAAATCATGTATTTCCCTCGCACACTCACTAAAATGCATCCTATAGAACACCGAAAGTCGTTTATTGACTTGATAGTGCTATGGCTGTTGAGAGTATGTCATACTCACTCAAATGTCTCGCTGGTGGTGGCGTGTATGTTGGGTCATTAGGTTCCCTTCAATATGGTTGAGCTGAATGATGCTGATCCATACGTCATGTTCGTGAACGGACGCCGTCAGAGGGGACTGGTCATCTCTTAGCTGCTACGGCGTATTTTAAATTCTGAATGGTTGTTTTTTTTTTTCCATAATGGAGCGTCCATTATGGAAAAAAAAAAACAACAGCGTACAATATATTTCTGCATCGTTCTCACACGATTGATTTCAAAATGAATGATGTAATCAAATATTTGTATCAATAGCTTGATAATTTAAAAGAGTGTCCATGGAGTTTCTTGCCCGTTCTTCTCCATAGGTACCTACTCTTCGGAATGGGCTTCACCTTACTGACTGACCGACCTTCTGACAATTCAAAAGTGCCTGTAACTGGTTTATTTGAAATAAATGCTTTGATTTTGATTTTGATTTTGAAAGGCTGGCTACTCTACGCCTGTACTCCAGGATTTGGAGACCATTTTGAGCTAAATCAAAGTCGCCAATTAGCCTCTTCGCACACCTCTCCATTGAATCCAAAGTAGCCAGGTGGCATTTAGCAGCACCAGCCCAAATATGGCTTCAGTACTCGACACACCCTGTAAAACAAATGTCTGCGTGAGCCACGTTGCAAGGTATTCCAATTGCTTGGGCAATCAGGACAACTCGGTGATAGGCCACATCAGCTGCCGGCAGAAGTTACCACCCACCAGACAAAGTCTTGCCGCCAAGCGATTCGTCGTGTTCCGGCATGATGTCTGGTGAAGCCTTACGGAGGGCGGGTCTGAGCAGTTGTGTTGCCGGGTACGATACGCCAAGTGTTGTTGTATCAATCTCCCTCTGGCACCGCATCGTTGGTCGTGTTGTTGGGTTTAACATTGCACCACCTCGCTCAATTGCCGTCTTCCTTCCTATTCACTAAGTTTTTTAAGTGAATGGGTTTAATAAACTAGCGCGCTTTACCATCCACGATTACATCACTGCTTACCATCAGGCGGGATTGCAGTGAAGCGCTAGTTTATAATTATTAAAAAAAGAGCCTAAGCTCTTAGTTGTCCTGATTGCCCAAGCAATTCGGGCTAACCCGACGATGCGTAGCCAGTACATCACGATGTTGAGTGACGACGCTTGACCATCTTACTTACAAAACCACAATAATATACCACATGGATCAACGAAAACTAGAGAGATGAAGCGTGAAGTGATGTTGCGGTGTGTCTCCAACGCAAGAACACTTCAACTAGGTAATATACTAGGAAGCCAAGTAAGTTCATTGAATTGAAATTGAATTGAATTTACATGTCCGAAGGGTGGGGCACTGGTGATCCGTAACACAGGCATCTCACGCCTTTCACAGACACCAGCTCCTCACATATGTAACACATACTGGACTGAGTAATTGTACCGTTTTAGCTATAAACAAAACATTGTGAGGTGAAATAAATAAATTATTATTATTATTGCTATGATAAATATTAGCGTCTGCATCATCAACGTCCCAAAAGTGTATTGGCTAGAGTTATCTAAATCAATATCTAGATGAAAATTTGTCACAACGGGAGTCTAAACTAATTTAAATTTAAATAGACCGTATTTTCGTTTTTCACATGATTTTTTAAATAAATACTATTGTAAATTAATATTGCAAAGAGTCAGAGGGGCAATTCTTACAACACGAAGAACGCAGCAACACGGTCTGAGGGACAATTAGAATAGAAGAGAATATAATAGGTACTATTGGTAGTTGACTAAAAAAAAACTAATTACTCCGTCAGTCAGATTTCCAAAAAAATACTAGAAACGTATTTTTTCTTTTTTCTTATAAACAAAAAATTAAGACGACACAGTGCGTTGAAAACTCGTGTGACGTCACTGCACGCTACACTTTTTAGCGAGCAGTGACGTCACCAGCCACCACTCCTGATCTTTGATGCCTTTTATATTTGTCAATTTTTATTGATTTGATAAAACAAAATATACGTATCCAATATTTTTCTATAATCTACATGACGGACTAAATAGAATCATTTTTCTACCCAGGAAACATCCCTATTACCACATATTATCTAATATATATTATAGGGGTAATCCACCCCTATTTTTTTTTTTTTTTTTTTTTTTAGACAAAATTTTTAATTTCTATTTTTTTATGATACAACATACAAAAATACATACAATCCCCAATTTTCAACCTTCTACGATCAACCCTTATTTTTTAATAGCCATTTTAGTAATTTAATCTATTATTTATATGGCAAAACAACGTTTGCCGGTCAGCTAGTCTAATATATAAAATTCTCGTGTCACGTTGTTCCTTACTAACTTAAACTCCTCCGAAACGGCTCGACCGATTTAGATGAAATTTTTTGTGCTTATCCGGTATCTATGAGAATCGGCCAACATCTATTTTTCATCCCCCTAAATGTTAGGGGTAGTCCACCCCAAAATTTTTTTTATTATTTATATGGCAAAACAACGTTTGCCGGGTCAGCTAGTAATATATACGGATTACAATTATTGTGAGATAGAAAGTCAACACTCAGACTGAAATTGCCTTTTCGTATTTGTTTTCATTGTTGTTGTTCGGTTTGTTAGCATCTACCAGTTTCGCGAGCGCATCATGACAGAGCCTGTATTACTTAATTTTAATCCATTACGTACTAAGTAAAAAAAAATTTTAAACTTTGCCCACACTAGGAAATTCTCCTGTGTCGTGGGTGGTGGTGCGTATACAAATGTATAAATAAACTCACATACAAATACAGCTAGACACGGAACAATTACTTGTAGGTCATACAAATATTTGTTCCGTGCGGGAATCGAACCTGTGACAAGCAGCGCAGCAGTCGATCGCTCAGCTACTGCACCAACCGTACTCGTTCCGAGTCTGGCTGTTTGTGTATACCTTGTACATCGGGAGACTGGAGCAATTTGCCAGCGGCGGTATTTCCGTTTTACTGAGTGTCTTCAAGGCTAGAGTGAATAGGCTTTTAGTAAACTAGTGCGCTTTACCATCAACGATTGCGTCACTGCATACCATCAGGCGGGATTGCGGTCAACAAGCCAACCACCAAAATATTTACAGTTTTGTTAAATAAGGTAAAAATTAAATATCCCTATGGAGACATGAGGAACGGGGAGTAAAGTTCACTCATCCTCCATAGAAAAGGGAGGATCCTCTGACCATACAGGTGTTGAGTTTGCCGCTCACTTGCAAGTTCTATTCAGTCCTACGGGCAATGTGCCCGGCCCACTGCCATTTAAGTGTTTCAATACTTCGGGCTAAGTCCGTTACTCTAGTTCTTTTGCGGATCTCTTCATTTCTGATTCGATCACGCAGGATAGGACCGATGCCCGATGGGGCCAATGGGTTCTCGAGTGGCGACCACGCACCCCAAGACGCAACGTGGGTAGGCCCAGATAACTTGCACCGACGACGACCTGGGCATTCGACTAAATTGATGATGGAGTTCTATTTCAATACTTTGGGAATCAAACAGAGTTCTTCAGTCGATAACGACGAGTATTACCAAAATGGGAAACTATCAAGATAAACGAATACTCGGGGTATATCAATTTATAGCTCACATAGACTATAGAAGTAAGTACCAATCAGTTTTCCTACCCCACTTAAAGGTCACGAAGATATAGGTCCTCACAAAAACGTCTTGATAGTCTATTTTTACCGGTAGTGGTTATTGACAGACAATATAAAGGGTATATAGATGAGGCATTATGAGCGTTTTACGGCCATTTTTTACCTAACGGCGATTTTTGGGGCCACGGTTATCTATTCCATATCATCCCTCGAATAATTCGTCGATAAAGTTGTTGAATATATGCATAGAGCTTCGGTTACGCCCGTAGACGATAGGTGGGAAAACATGCAGGTATATAGAATATTTATATGAATAATTAATCATTCTTATCGAGAGGAACGAGCTCCGAAATAAAATTTTATTTTGGTTAAGAAATTTATGAGCCGTGGTGGCCCAGTCTGTCTTGAAATATGAGTAGTCGGTTGTGTTTTGGAATCCAGCCAAGCGTTTTCCTTTATGTGGTTATTTCATCAGCACTGCTCTTCAAATGGTGAAGAAAAATCTTGTGAGAAAACATCTTACAACCCACATTGAGCCCACGCGGTACAGGCCCGTGTTCCAGCCATGGACACATTATTGACTGATGATCCTAAGAAACTCAATAACGTAACTTTAAAAATTTACATATCATAATTGATGTAGACATCATACGTTTTACTATCTATCTGGTATATAAAATATATATATCATCAGAGTGGAGTCGTGAAGTGCATTGGCTAGAGTAAGATCTATATCTAAATGAAAATTTACTATTATTTATTTAAATAAGTATATGCGTTTTCCACGTAATTTTTTAGACAAAGGCTCCCATCATCATCTCAGCGTTAAACCCAGTCGCATCCGAAGCTTTTCCAGCTTTGGAGTCTTGGGACCGCTTTACTTTACTAACTGCTGATTTTGGCTAAACTTCGGTATTGACTGCCATTATTTTATCGTATGACAATCGGGACCAACGGTTTAACATGCTTACCGAGGCACGACCAGACCAGTGCTAATATTTATATTCATACATACAAATAATTGCACTGCGGGGGGATGGAAGCCGCGCCTTCTTGCGCAGCGGCCGCGTTCGCTGCCGCCACGGAGGCTGCCTATTTTTCAGACAATGGCTAATCTACATTAATATTGTAAAGAGGTCAGAGAAAGAAAGAAAGACAAGTCTCCTAACACGTAAAAATGTTCACAATCTCGTCACAGTATTGAAAAATAAAATCCTATTTGTTGGCATGTATCACTTGAGGATGCCTGGATCTTATCGGCATTTTTCATATTTAAAGTGTTCGTTTTATTCATTACAAACGTTCGCCGTGCGCGCTGAAGGCTTACATCACAGAAGGCCAGCTAAAAAGCCCTTCTTGACAGAAAGATATAAACAAGGTCGAGTACGTAACAAGGTCGAGTACGTTTGTGAGTGGAATACTATCACAGACAAAAATGGTCGCGCACGCAGAGTTCTTAGCAATGCAAGCCGAGTGACCGAGCGTGGATGCAAGCGACACTTCCCATCCGTTTTGGTGGCCTCGGCGTCCATAAAATTACCAGTATTAGCCTACCGACGTTCCTGTCCTCTGTCCACAGCACTGAAGAGTTAACCGGAAATGTTTAACTTCATCCCTGGTCGACTCTGAAGTGTCGTGCTCGACCGACGCATTGAACGCCTGGAAAATGACTTGTCCAGATACGAATCTGCCCGTGAACCTATCTTCCAAGACGCAGTGGGATGAGCCGCTCTGCAGGTTGGTACGGAATAATCTTATTAATACGTCCTCCAATACAGTTGAGCGTACCCACCTACTAGCTGTGGGTGAATGGGAATAGGGCCACAGGCCGAATAGCACGGCACGCCAGTTTTAATGATATTATCCGCCGTGCTCTTGTCACCGCCGGCATGCCAGCTGTTTTAGAACCTCATGGCTTGACACGCGATGATGGGAAGAGACCAGCCGGAAGGACTCTAATGCCTTGGAAGGAAGGTAGGCCTTTGGTGTGGGATGCAACATGTGTCGACACCCTTGCGCCATCCCATCTTCCAAATATGGTGAGCTGTGCTGCAGCGGCTGCTGCAAGTGCGGAAAACTTCAAACGGCGGAAATACTCCAATCTCATGGGAACATATAATATGTTTGAGCCGTTTGGGGTTGAAACACCAGGGTCATGGGGTCCGAGTGCACCCCTGTTATTTCAAGATATTGCCAAGCGTTTAATCGACACTTCACGTGACCAGAGCTGGCTGGGCTATTTTTTGTCCAAAGAATCAGCATCGCCATACAACGTGGCAATGCTACCAGCCTTCTAGGCACGTTTCCTGTTGACAGTGATGCGGATGAATTTTTTGATGCCCTCTAGTTATTTCCATTCTTCTTTTATAGACTTGTACATAATTTTATTTATTAAACTTTTTAAATTATGTAAATATTACTAATGGTATTTATGTTCTGTAATAAATATATAACTCAAGGATAAAATACGATACTTACTAAATCATATACGATCTGCAAATCACAAAACGCATAAGAAAATTTAATTTCGCGTACTAGGTACCTAGCACATGTCCGTATATAAGACATTTTTAAATTATTATACACAGTTATTTCAAGACCATTGTTCACTTGCTTTTACAAAAACATTCTTTCACAAAAGAATGCGCATTTCACGAGACCGCTGTCGCCAGTTAAACACCTGAAGAGAAATTTGCTAGGTGGACGAAGGTGAGAAAGGAAATATTTCATAATGTCCAGTTAAACTCACACGGGGCAATCCTACCCAAAATTATTACATACCTGCACGGTTTGATGAAACGAAACTAGCTGTAAATTATAGCCCGTTTTATCTCAAAAGGAGGAATTCTCATATATTTATGAGAATTTTTCCTTTTTTATGAAACGTACCTACATAGCACATGCCAATTTTCGGGCTCATATAGTGTACGATGTATCCCACAAAAGTTTTATATTAGCATAAATTGACTTTTCGTAATACCGAGCCTAAGGGCAGTATTACATTTCTGTAAATATTTACCATACGAGGTTTTTACAACGTCCAGGTTAAGATGACACTTGCACTTAGTACATTTCCTTCTGATCGAAAGCTCTATGTAACTCGGGTGGTTTGCTGTTGCTGCCCAATATTTTTTCCAAACTTGGCGACAGTATGTGGGGAATCTTGTTTATTGCTTATACGATAGTTACCATTTGTAAACGGGTACCAGGACTTGGGTAAAAATAAAACTAGGAGAACATGGAACTTTTAAAAAATGATGTACTCAGTAGCGAGTCTAATACAGATGTGATGTAAAATATGACAGGCCAATTCTTATAACTACTTAAAAACTATAAAAGGGCTTATCGATGCTCGCTGCTCCAACAAGTCCATCAGGCGCTCCAACATGCCCCCGGACGTTGAAAGATTCTCTTTCAACAAACATCAGCAGAGACGGGTAATGGGCAAATTCGGTTGAAAGCTCTTCTTATCACTCCAGCAGTAGTCCGGATGTCAGCCACACGAACGATGTCATCTGATCCTGGATGAATGGCAACAATTCTGCCTAGCTTCCATTTGAGGGGGGGTAGGTTATCCTCTTTGATCACTACCAGCGAGTCCAGTTTCAGAGCATCATTACAGGAGCGCCATTTCGTTCTTTGCTGCAGCTCGGAAACAAACTCCTTACTCCAACGACACCAGAAATGCTGACGGAGTTGCTCGATCCTTTGAAAACGAGTCAAGTGATGAATGGGGTGTTCCTGAATGTCTCGCTGTGGCAGTGAAGTGAGCGGTCGACCAACAAGAAAGTGTCCCGGAGTCAGAGGTGTAAGATCAGCAGGATCAGTGGACAGCGGCGTCAATGGACGAGAATTCAAAATCGCTTCAATTTGGATTAGCGTGGTGTTAAGTTCTTCGAACGTGAGATTACAATTTCCCAACACTCGCTTTAAATGATATTTGGTCGACTTAACACCCGCTTCCCAGAGTCCGCCAAAGTGAGGGCTATAAGCAGGGATAAAGTGCATCCTAACTCCATCATTAGCCAAATTTGCACCTATGGAATCACAATTTGATTTCAGAAATTTAGATATGTCGTTGTATGCTCCAACGAATGAGGTGCCGTTGTCGGAATAAATATTAATGGGTTTTCCCCTTCGCGAAATAAATCTATATAGTGCCAGTAAATATTTATTACTAGTGAGATCGCCTACTAGCTCCAAGTGAATAGCCTTGGTTGTAAAGCAGATAAATATAGCCACGTACACCTTTACTAGCCTACAACCGCGCCCTTGCCGACTAGCACACGTGATAGGGCCAGCATAATCGACGCCAACACTTTCAAAAGGGTAACCTCCTGGCTGGAGGCGCTGCTGCGGAAGATTTCCCATCAAAGGGGTAACTACCTTACCCTTCATACGACAACAGCGCAAACAGTTACGGTAGCAAGCCTTAGCCAAATTTCTGCCGCCTATAGGCCAATACGTTTCTCGGATCGACGCTAATAACAGCTGTGGGCCTGCGTGCATTAATCTGTTGTGTTCAAAATTGAATAATAGTTTTGTAAATACATGAGTGGACTGTAAAATAATAGGGTGTTTTTTATTATATGGAAAGTTAGAATTCTCTAAGCGTCCTCCGACACGCATTATATTATTGCTGTCTAAAAATATATTAAATTTGAGAAGGGCGCTCTTTGAAGGTATACTCCGTTTATTTGCAAGTAATTTGTGCTCTGGAAACGATTCCATTTGACATCTTAAAATTATAACATTTAACGCTTCCTGTAGTTCTTCTTCTGTCAGAAAGTTACTAATTACGGGAAGTTTTCTACAAATTCTAACAAATCTCAACACATAAGCTACGGAACGAACAAGTCTTAAATAATTAGAAAAACGTTTAAATTCTATAAATACATTACAAGAATCACCTTCTGCAATAGTACTCAATAAAACTTGAGGTACTATTTCGGGCAATGTCTCCGATTCTGAACCTTTAAGATGAGATGGCCAGTGGGACTGATCTACCTTTAAAAAGTCAGGGCCACACCACCACAGATGCAACCCTTGCAAAGCATCAATAGCCACGCCACGAGAAATTAGATCTGCGGGGTTCTTGCTAGTTGGAACATGACGCCAAGTACAGTTTCCTGTCTTGTCTAGAATTTCAGCAACGCGATTGCGCACAAATGGCTGAAGTTTGGATGGGAGCATTTGTAACCATCCTAGTACAATAGTCGAGTCTGTCCAACAAAAAACCTGATCAAACTTTACTCGTAGTGATTTGACCACCTTCTCACACACGCGAGCTCCCACTACGGCACCGCACAGTTCTAACCTCGGAATCGTGGCAGGTTTAATCGGCGCCACACGACTTTTGCCTATCAATAAGCGGGCCATGCATTCACCATTACTACCGACACTACGGATATAGGCACACGCACCGTACGCGCGTTCAGATGCATCCGTGAACACATGGAGTTCTAACGTCTGATAAGAATCGGACATAACAAAACGTGGGATACGCAAATTACGTAGAAAAGGGAGATCCCTAACAATAGCCTTAAAGGTAGTGTTGAGTTCCAGAGTCAATGGTTCGTCCCATGAAAGTTTGTCTAACCACATTTTTTGCAACAACATTTTCATGGTCACCACAAAAGGAGATATAAGACCTAAAGGGTCAAAAATGCGTGCAATTACTGAAAGCAAATCACGCTTAGTGCTGCCATTAGAAGGCATCTCAGAATTAATCAAGAAACCTAGTTCATCAGAGTTAGCAAACCAGTTAAGACCTAGTAATTTATTGGGCTCACTAGAACCTATACCTAAATCTAAGGCCGACTGTGAAGTCCCTGAAATTAAACCAGGGTCATTCGACTTCCACTTTCGAAGTGGCATGCAAGCCGAACTCAATACTTTGGTAATTTCATCGCGAATTTCTATCACTTCATTTAAATCATTACCACCAGTGAGTAGATCATCTACGTAAAAATCATGTTTGATTATGGTGGCAATCTTATCATTACTGCACTCAATGCCTAATTGCTTGAGGCAGCGCGTCGCAAGAAACGGCGCACTCGCCGTACCGTATGTGACAGTGTTGAGTTTAAATACCTTCACCGGACTGGCCGTGTCTTCTCGCCAAACTACCTGTTGCAAGTGCCTATCAGATGAATGGACTACTATCTGTCTATACATCTTTTCAACATCGGCTGACAAGACATACTTGTGCTGTCGAAACCGAAGAAGTATAGACAGGAGGTCGTCCTGAACCGTAGGACCCACCATCTGTAAATCATTAAAGGATATCCCTGATGAAGTAGGGCAACTAGCATTGAACACTACACGTAGTTTGGTAGTGGTACTACATTCGCGTAGCACCCCGTGATGAGGTATGTAATATGAATTTACATCTAATTGCTTGTTTACGGTCATATGACCTAGTGATTCATATTCTGCCATAAACTCGTGATATAACTTACTAAAATCAAGCTTAGCCTTAAGTCTGCGTTCCAAGGAATATAAACATTTTGAAGCCCTATTGAATGAGTCACCTAAGACGGAAGGGTCTTGCTTCATTGGTATACGGACACAAAAACGACCGTCCTCCAAACGGGTCGTGGTTTTAATGAAATGCTCCTCGCACATTTTTTCTTCTGGTAAATAATCAGAATGTTGCGAAGTGACCTCTTCCAGATTCCAAAATCGCGTTAAATCATCACGAATTGATTCAAAGTTATGATCATTATATGAACCAAGCTGAGTAAAATGACAACCTACATAGTTACTTAAGTTACTATTGTTATACAAAATGGGACCAGAAACGATCCAGCCTAACCTGGTTTCACACAACACTGGTTTCCCGAACCCTAGCTTTATTCTTTGCGAACCCAACAAGTCCCAGAATAGATCGGCACCAATCAAAAGATCAATGTCAGCGGGCTTGTAAAAAGTAGGGTCTGCCAGGCAAATATCCGTAGGAATATTCAGGTTTGATAAATCTAACTCACGACATGGTATTTCATTCGTAATTAATGGCAAAACAAAACAAAACAACTTAGCATCATAACTGTTATTGAGTGACGTCATCCTTACCCGACAAGTGTTACTTACGCGAGAGGTTGCGTTATTTATACCATAGATTGAGCTATCTATCGGACGTGTAACCAATTGAAGACGTTTACATAGTCGCTCCGTCATGAAGCATGACGTACTACCGCTATCGAGTGTCGCTCGCACAATATGCTCATGGTTATCATAATCATATACTTTAATTAGAGCTGTTGACAACAACACGCCGGGCTCCTTTCTACTATCAACATCAGAAGGTGTAATGTTTGCAGATAAAGCAACATGGTTGGTATCAGTGTTGGCAGAGGGCGCGGGCGACGCAATTGACGGAGACGAGTTTGTGTTGTCACTACGATTACCGCTGGTGTCCGAAATATGAAGTAAAGTGTTATGCTTGCGCTTGCATAACTTACAACCCGGTTTTTTACAATTGTTGGAAAAGTGACCCGAACGAAAACAATTGTAACACAATTTAAATCTAGGGACTAATTTACGACGTTCCTCGTTACTTAAAGCAAGGAACTTTGAACAATTAGTTAAACTATGGTCACCTTTGCAACTGGGACATGACTTCGCGACAGATTCAGTGCTTAGATTATTAGAATGTTGTGTCGTCACCATAGATTTAATCTTACTCGTGGAACCTGATTTAGCGATACCTGACACATTGTGTTTCGATAATTCTAGGGTTTCAACTAAATCAGCGCGTGTGCGAATAAAATGGAGGAAAGCATCGAATGTAATAGTGCTGTCCTTGTCAACACGGCCTTTAAACTCCTCCCATTCGCGATAAGACTTGTTGTCTAACTTACGAGTAACTAAATATATCAACAAAGTATCCCATTGCTTGACCGGTTCACCTAACGATTCTAGTGCTCGTAAGTTTTTATTTAATAAATCTATTAAACCTTTCAAAGCAGCTGAGGACTCCTTTGTGATAAGTTCTATATTAAACAAAGCTGACACATGATTCTGCACCAACAACCTTTTATTGTCAAACCGATCACAGATTAAATTCCAAGCTACAATATAGTTGCTGGCGGAAAACTGAATTGATTGAACAACCACAGCAGCAGATCCTTCCAAAGAAGCACGCAAATAATGAAATTTGTTAATTTCATCAATACCGTCATTATGATGGATGAGACTAGTAAAGGTGTCACGAAATTCTAACCAATTGCTATATAATCCATTAAATTTTGGCAGTTGTATGGTAGGCAACTTAATTGGTTTATATCCACTACCACGACTACTTTGACCACAAATCGAATCATCATCTTTGCTACATTTAACTAACTGTTGAGCCCGCGACAATGTCTTATAGTACAATGTCTCAAACTCACAACGCTCAGACAACTGGGCCTTCGCATCATCAACCATACATTCCAACTGCAACTGCACCTCATCGTATTGTTCGTACAACGACTCAATTTTGCCCATACGCAGCTGTAATTCCATGACATCACAACTGTTTAATTTGTTCTCACTTATTGTGTCCAGGTAATTGATGAATATTGTTAAGCGGCCTTTAAAACTACCTCGCTTCTTTACTAATTCCCTCTCCTCGGACATACTGGGATTCGAGTGTTGTCGACCTGAAATGTATACAGTAACAATACGTTTATAAAAGAAATTATATAGCTACTAAGTTATGGTTAGTTTTAATGCGATGTAATAATAATTAGGTAATATTTAATGTAATATTGGTAACATAAAATAGTAAATCTACCTACAACTGTGAGGATGAAAACTTTTTATTATAAATTCCTCAGCAATTAATCTGATGTGCTTAACTAAGCAACAAATCTGAAGTGCACTACGGTTTAATAAACTGACAATGCAGTGAATAATAGGAAGTAATATCGCAACACCAACCACAATAAACTTTTCTTACGAATACCTACGCATCAAACTTACACTTGCCTAACTGAATAGTTATCGCTCTAATGCAACAATACAAATTATAAATGTAGTGCTAATTACTACTATACTTATCTAAAGTATTATATAATAAGATTTGTCGCTAATTGTACGCATAACATACAAAAATAACGAAACAATTCAAAATGGTAGGTACTCAAAGAAGATAATTTAAGTATATAAAATGATACAAGTTAAAGCACTAACCTTTGGTTACTTATAATTAAAGTTAAATACAACCTGTACGAGTGTTGGGTAACGAAATTATCCAATATAAACTTAACACCGTGGAAAATGTGCACTTGATCCTTATGTTCCACGTTGCGCTTGCGGCGTAAAATCTCTCAAGTCCAGGTTAATTAAATCCGTCGTTAATATCGCTGATTTCGTTAATCTTCGAACAAACTTGATGAATACCTCAATCCGGCTCGAAGGACCATGTAAACGGGTACCAGGACTTGGGTAAAAATAAAACTAGGAGAACATGGAACTTTTAAAAAATGATGTACTCAGTAGCGAGTCTAATACAGATGTGATGTAAAATATGACAGGCCAATTCTTATAACTACTTAAAAACTATAAAAGGGCTTATCGATGCTCGCTGCTCCAACAAGTCCATCAGGCGCTCCAACACCATTCTCTTTTGGACTTTTTCTATTCTCAGAATACTTCCATTGTAACTCTTTCTATACGTTTCTTTGGATGGTATCATGAAATATATAGACCATTTGATATGAATGTCAATATACATACATCATTAAAATCTCTACAAGAGTGATAGTTAGACATTGGTGTGTTCGCGTTCATTGAGGCGGAGGCCAACCCGCCGGTTGATCGCGTCCCAAAGAGTCATGACCATTTGGCTTTTCCGGGAATACCAAACGGTCTCCTTTGAGGCGGCGAGTCTCCTTTCCGGATTACCGGTATGGGATCTATGAAGGCAAAAGCCCTCCACGTATGACAAAACGTACGTAGAGCAAAACGCCAGGGCGAAATTTCGTAGCCGCGGTACAGTGGACAGAGCTAAGTCGAGAACCAAGATGGTTTACTTTTTTTATTCTACGTGCAGAGTGTGATTGACACAATTATACAGTAACATTCGAAAGACATGCTGTGGTCCCTGGCATAGTCAAATGAAGGAACACGGTTGATTTTTAGTCAGTAAAAGTTTGACATGCATCTCTGCCCAGAGCGGCAGAAGCCATTAGATGATTTGCCATAAAAAAAAAGACTTTCTGACTTCCAAATAATCAAAGATGTACAAATAATATGTAGCAGCGAAATCCTTCCAAAAATTCGAAGACTCGTGAGATCATCCAACCCGTATTGTGCCTGAGTTGTAAATTAAAGCCAACTGCTTCTAAAAGACATAAAGTCTGTGGTGGGAACATTATAAGCTAATGCCGAAGTAACGAACTCACTACTCACTAATTGGTAGCAAAAAGTACATACATACAGCATTTGTTCAACTGTTTTTAGAAAATAAAATTAACGAAAGCCAGGATTTTGTTTTACTTCGGCAACAATTTCCTTAAAATATCTCCACCACAAAGTGTAATTATCGTGCTCTATCTAAAGTGTCATTGGGGTAGACAACTCGTTGATCATTAAATTTCAAAGTGAGAACAGGCAGGTTCGATGTCAAACGACAAGTTACCATAGAAACCTCGTAATTTTAAGAACTTTGCAGATCTCTCAACCTGTCAAAAATAAAACGTTCAAAATCTCAAAATGTAGAGAAATTAGAAGTCATTTCCCTACATTTTGAGATTTTGAACGTTTTAAATTGGCTTCCAAAGCCTGGAGGGCAGGCGAAAAATAGCCAGCCTGTCGGTGTTCTATAGGATGCATTTTGGAGAGTGTACGCAGGAATTGCATGGTTTAATTCCCCCAACTCCGTTCCATAATCGGACGACCCGTCGTACGGTGAGTATCCACCCTTACGTTGCTGACAACAGTACGATCCTGAGGAAGCGTTTCGCCTCATCTTTTATACAGCGTACATCGAGGGACTGGAACAATTTGCTAGCGGCGGCGGCGCGGTGGCGGCGAGTGAGCGGCAGGATCCTCTGCGTAAAATGAAACGGACCGGTTCTCGAAAACAGCGGCGCGGCACCGCTGCACGCAAGATTCGAGGCAGAGGCCTAAAGGGAGGCCTATGTCCAGCAGTGGACGTCTTTCGGCTGAAGTCATGATGATAATGATGATGACGATATCGTGTCTTATATTACTGTTTGTAACTTACTAACACTATCGGTTAAAAATTGTTGAAAACCTTATGGACTCCTGTCTGAATTAAATGTTTTATATTCTACTCTGTAATCAATGCATCTTTGAATAAATCGAAATCACAAACCAATATATTAATACCTATGATCCTTATTATAATAATAGTACCTATTATTACAATAATTTAATTGACATCTTATACATTGTAACTTTTCTTACTATTTCTTTTTTTTTCTACAAAGTGGCATTTGTGTATCTTATTTGCAGGTATGTTGTGGCATATATCTTAGTTACGTTGACTAATAGGTTAGAAAACTATATTCCATTGTTATATGCAATTTGTGGCTATTTTTTATATAATTGCATTTGATGAATTAACTGTTTGTTTTCTTTAAATAAATCAAAATACAAATCAAATTGACAACATTTAAACAATGAAATGAATAAAACTCGAACTTACTTAACAATTTTGTTTTAATTTATTAATGTATCCTATCATTTTATACATCAATCATCATGTCCGGACGACAGCAGGTCAAGCTACCCAAAACTCTCAGATATTTCCAATCAACACACGAAGTCTACACGCTCCGTCTTACCTGCGAGCATGCCTGTGCAAACCAGTTTGCGCAGGTAAGCGCATGTGTGTGGACGGCAAGACGGTAGCGCGCGCAGTCCCGAATGTTCCGTCTTTTTGTACAGTCATGACTGCACAGGCCTGGACTTGTGCAGGCCAGACGGAGCGTGTAGACGGGACTTTAGCCTTAATGCTTTAGCCATAAAGTTGAAGATCTAATAAATTTGATAAAGAAATTTGACAGATACTACTACTAGTACGCTACTAAGGTCAAACTTGACTAGTCTATGTATAATCTGTTGTGATAACTTACATCCTCTGTATGTATTCATGTTTCCACACCTAAAGAATCTTAAATCTTGAAATAAATTAATATTCAAATGAGAAATATTAATATTATTATATAGCAAAATAAGTTCTAGTGGCACAAGAGTAAATAAACAGCTTGGTTATTTAGGATATGTTTTCATTTTAGACCGTATCTACAATTGAAATAGTCTAAAATAAACATATCCGCAGGTCTAATGGAAATCCAAAATATAATTTCTCATCTGTGTGTTTAGGTTGGGTTTGTTTACAATATAATAAATAAATATTGTATTTGTGAATTATATTATGTGTGTATATTGTATATGTGTTCAGTTTCTCACGTAGGAAAGATATAATATATCTATCAGCTATTAAAAAAACTAGCAACAATGCGAAATAATCTAAGCATCTCAGCTACTTTGTTTAATTGAAAACTTAAGATATACTATTTCTTACCACAGTAGAAGGCAAAGACATTAAAATTATATGTAGAAGGGAGCTCGTGGTTGAGTGATAACTGGTCGGTCGGCGCGCGGGTCGATCGACCGCTGAGCTTACCGCAGTCAATCCATGGATAGGTGATCTTAAGTACCGAGATCCCTTCGTGCCTCAAGCTGAACTGTACACTGTAAAAGATCCAAAAAATATCAGTTATGACCAACGCATAACTGATATTTTTTGTCGGTCTCCGTGGCGCAGCGGTCAACACGCCTGCCTGCGACGTGGAGGCCCCGGGTTCGATCCCCGGCCAGGTCGTGATGGAAAATGATCTTTTTCTGATTGGCCTGGGTCTTGGATGTTTCTCTATATAGGTATGTATCTATTATAAAATATAGTATCGTTGAGTTAGCATCCCATAACACAAGTCTCGAACTTACTTTGGGGCTAGCTCAATCTGTGTGATTTGTCCGTATATATTTATTTATTTTATTTATTTTATATTTTTTGGATCTTTTACAGTTTTCACACCCCCACACAACTCTGACAACCAGTGCCACGAAGTATCGTAATACCCAGTAACTGGGATATGGAGGTTATATTAAAAAAAAATCCCTATACTAGGAATTACTCCTGTATCATTGGTGCGTTTATAAAAATATAAAATACTGTGATGTCTATAATATAAATACTAGGAACAAGCACAAATTTATTGTACCTACAACAAGGCTCAAGGAAATAGGTGGCTCTTTTTGATGCCAATGTATACATTTTTACAATGGACTTCCAGAGGTGGTTCAAGATCGCAGCCTGAATAAATTCAAATCCTTAAACGTAAGTTGTGTCAGAAAGCTTTTTATAGTGTTAAGGATTATATTGACGATAAAAAGACTTGGGCTTGAGCTGCGTCCAATTTCTATACTTACACTGATTGTTGATTTAATTTGTAATTGTTTGTTTTTTTTTTACTCAAAGCCAGTACACACTATGTAGCCAAGCATATTGTACGTTACGGAATTGCATCGCTGACAGGGGTGTACGGCACTGGTGCAGCTACACAGGAGCTAACCTTAGTATTCGGGAACACTGTTGCAGCTGCTGAACCTTGGACAAAACTATCTTTGCATTATGTAGATTCAATTTCTTAGTATTGTATAATTGCATGGCACACGTGTGAGCACAATGTACTTGCTGTAAAGCATCTATTTGTTGGGTTAGTCTTTTTTTGTTGTTGTTTTTTTTTGTGTTTTCCATGATGGATGCTCTTAGCTTATAATATATTTCTGCATCGTTCTCACACGGTTGATTTCAAAATGAATGATGTAGTCAAATATTTGTATATATATGTAGTCAAATATTTATATAGCTTGATAATTTACATCGAGCACATATCCAATAGAGTGGTAATGCCACTAGTTTTGTTCGAAAACAAATTACGCTAAAACGCTGCGCCGGCCGCTGCACTCTGATTGGCCGACTCAAGGTCACGTATTGCACTAGAGTAGGGCAACAGAAATATAATTGTTTATATCGATATCGATAAAGTTACAATGTTTGTTTAGCGTATTAAAATACTTTATTTTATTTCTCATAGTACTACATGGTCCATTAGACAAAATTTAAATAAATAGCTAGTATCATAACAGATTTAGATATATTTTTTTATTAGATATTATATGTGGTCTAGTCAGGTGCTGTCACGTAAGAACATATGGAGCGATGCTCTACTAGGAAAGGCAAGGATTCGTAAATAACAATATTTTCTTTTAATAAGAACATTTATGGTTTTGAAATCAAATAACACTTTTGTATTAAGTAAATAAAACTTTTTTATCATGATTTCTATTAAAAATAAAGGAAAAATTATAATCTTAGTGTGCTTTACTGTTACTGATTTTTAAAGTGAATTAATTTAGTATAAATTCTTCCCAAAACTTGTTTCTCATCATATTTTTTTCTTTTCATGAGGATTGTTAGTCTCATATCTATATATTTTTTCGCGATTCTTAAAAATTAAAAAATAATAATAATATAATTAACATATTTAAAATTTGCCTTGAAATGTATTCAATTTATACATTTACTAGGTAATTTGTTTGTTTACCCTTTTTGGTTAGTATCGATACACAATGTGAGTAGCACAGTGCAACACTAGTAAAACCCGTAATAGATAGCAAAGGATGGCATAATATCGGTTACACTTAGTAAGAGCAAGACGCATAGACAAGTACCTATTGTTTGGTTTTTCTTGACCAGTTCAACTTGAGCCATGATAAATGGATGCAAAGTGAATTAAATAATAGTTTATTAATACTTGGCGATGAAACGAGATTCCGTCTGTTTTATAATTCGATGTTCTGCTGTTTTTACCACACCATCGAATAAAACAACACGACATTATGGGGTACAATACCAAACTTTGAATATTTTCAATAGTATCGGGAGACGTACGCACAGTAGGCCTAGTATGAGTTTTCAATACGAAACTCGTTCGATCGTATCGAGCGCGTTTGGCGCTCTCATTGGTTGAGAGTTCTTACGACCTTGAAGCGGGCCAATCGCTGAGCCAAACGCGCTCGATACGATCGAACGAGTTTCGTATTGAAAACTCATACTAGGCCTACAGGTCACTACTTGGTGCCGTACTGTTTTAGTGCAATCGTGAGTTGTTATTTATAATGGACAAATCATAGATATGTTTCGGAATTTGACGGCTCATATTACTACTCTATTGGATATGTACTCGATGATAATTTAAAAAAGTGTCCATGGAGTTTCTTGTCCGTTCTTCTCCATAGGTACCTACTCTTTAGAATAGGCGATTAGCTTCCCCTTACTGACTGACCGACCTTCTGACAAAAGTGCCTGTAACTGGTTTATTTGAAATAAATGCTTTGATTTTGATTTTTTTTTGATAAACTCACATACATACAACAACCAGACACGGCAACACAGCCATTGCATAACACACTATTACTATCAATTGGGATCATTTTGAAGCGTATTGCTAATGGAAAGAAAGAAAGAAAGAAATATTTTTATTCCGCACAAACAAAACGCACTTTACAACTAAATACCATAAAATTATAATAACAAACAAAATACAGAAAAAAAAAATAATATCACCAAAAGTCTCGCACTTTAACATGCAAAACTGCCAAACTATAAACAAAGTTGATTTGATGTCAAAGCCAGGGTCATAGACCATAGACCATGGAAGTAATAAGTACTTCGTACAACGTAATACTTATTACCTCCATGCCATAGACATTAGACAGCACACATTATTTGACAATTCGATACACATGTCATCCGTAATGCGCCCGCGACACTGGCTGATGACAACATACCTAACAACAACATAAAAATAAAAAAAGATAATTGCAGAGAGGAGTAAATAATTAAGTGTGTTACAAAACAAATAACAGTTTAACTGTGCGTCGCATCTGCGCATCTCCATATGTTTTAACAATGTGCCTACTTAACAACTTAAATAACGCAATGAAGTGTGGTTTGACTGTCAAAATGAAACCCATTGCTACTGATAATATATTTCGTAATTAACTTTCTGGTATTCAGGTTCGGTTAGAATGAAAGTTATTTAAGGAAAAGTCTAGATAATGATGTATAAAACATTGTTAATTATTTATGTTCTACTAAGTGTGGTGGAAAACTGTGGTCACATTATAAAAACACAACACACACATAGGTATATATATACATTTCTCCGAACTCCACTCCGTCAAATGAGGTCAGGTGTCAAACATAACTCATGAAAAACATGACCCTCCTTACAACTTCGGCGTTGGGTAAAAAGTTGATGAAGCCATGCAAGAAGTGGCCATCAGTCATAACCGCCTGTGGCCGAGACGTACCATTTATCAAAGGCTGAAAATCTACATGACTAGGCCTGAATTCGGACTTTGGGTTTGCGAAGTAATACGCTCTGTTGTATGGTAGGTTGAATTTAATTTTCGGACTTCAAAAGCGATATTATGCTTCTGACAGATGCTAATAAGTTTAAACTTAAATTATTATCCCCATTTATCTTAAAGAACGTTTCAAGTTCCGTCATGACACACGTAATAGATATCTGAGGTCATCGGAAAACCTGATATCTACACTTATATTATAAAGAGAAAAACTTTGTTTGTTTGGTTGTAATGATTAGGCTCAAAAACTAATGGACAATTTAAAAAAATTCTCACATCATTAGAAAGCTACATTATTCACGAGTTACTCGTGAATAGGCAAAATTTTATTTTGGAAAAAACAGGGTTCCGTAAGATGTTTGGGTTTTTGAACACAAGGTGTAAAAAATCAACCAGAAAAGTTACTTATTTTTCGTACGCTGCTTAAACTATAAAAGATGTTCTAATTAATTTTAGATCTTATAAATATCTACAAAAAATCCGCGACACACTATACCTATCTATGTCAAGTGAAGCACAACAACCATTTTTTTATTTAAAAAGCTAGAATTTTTTTTGGACTACATTTAAACGCATTTATTTTACTCATGCTATTAATCCTTATCAAAATAAATTATTTCATCACTAAGTACAGCTCAAGTAGATAACATTTGGTCTTTGAATGATTATAATTGAACGTTTGGTTTTAAGTTATGGCAAAATTAAAATATTACGATTTCTGCTGCACGGTCCATTGCGGGAGTTTAGATATATCTATGAGTCGGCTCAGACGCAAGGTCGGCTCCCTATGCAGCGGTCGTGCCTAAAGTCTAATATGTAATTTTTGTTCGATTGTTTTAGATTTCGTTTTTAAAACTATACCTACGCAAAAGTTCCTCTCAGAACTATACAACAGTTCTTCTCAATGCTAATTAACAGTTCTTTTCAGGGCTAACCAACAGTTCTTTTCAGGGCTAATCAACAGTTCTTTTCAGGGCTAACCAACAGTTCTTTTCAGGTCTAGAATATCACACGCTATTAAAATTTTCTTAAACATTTTTGCAAATGTCCAAGAGAGCCAGGTCTTGAGAACTATGTTTAGAAAGTTTCTAAACATAGTTCTCAAGCACGGGCAGCAAGAATACGTCGTATGGGAGAATCTTCACCTGAACGTTCACAACGCCTTGCTGAACAAAATCGGAGAAACTCTCCGGTACGCACACGAGAGCCGAGTGTCGAACGTTTGCAACGCTTTGCACAACAAAATCTGAGAACCTCTGAGTTACGTACACGAGAGTCGAGGATGGAGCGTTTCCAATGTCTTCATGAACAAATAGTAAGGACCTCTCAGTTGCCGAGTTTTTGCAGCGACTTAGAGCTCAGGCAGAGAGAGAGCAGCTGTCCACAAATAGAGTTCGCAATCGAATTTTAGCAAACAGCAACAGACTGGCTATCAGATATGATCCGCAGATTGATTATGCACAACAAGCGTCAGTCCAATTCGGAGTCATGAATAAGATCTGCTCTAACTGCTCTGCCAAGAAATGGGCGGACGGACTTAATGGTATGTACTGTGTTTCAGGTAAAGTTTGTCTTCCTAACCTTTAGGAGCCGGCGCAACCAATAAAAAATCTCCATTATCTGGTGATTTTTTAAACAAATATACGTAAATACAATAGTCTTATCTCTGTACTACGGCCTACATGTATTTGTTCCGGAGTAAGTTTAAATATTTGTAAACGTACTCACAATCCAGGAGTAATTCAGAGCGTGGGGCAATGTTTTTAATTAAAAAAATATTAAGCCTAAAAACTAATAGATGAAAATTTACGATGTTTGTAGCAAATACAAATCAAGTATTGAAATTTCGACGCAAACGTATGTTACAGTGCTACGCCGTAGCTAGCGTAGCAATACAGCTATGGAGTAGCAACGTAGCTGATTTTCAGTAGAGACTTGTTTTAATCTTTTTGGATTATTACTATTATGTTTGAGCAAGTTGCGATTTGTTTCTACAAGTAGAGATTTGTTTCTTCCGGATTCGAAATGTGGGTATACTGTCCACTCACATATCGGAATAGCATCCTGAAGAAGATTGTTGCGAGACAAGGCTACCTCATCAAAAGGGATCTGGTGGAGTCTAAACGTTTAATAAAGTATAAAAAAAAACAGAATTATCTAATAACATAGCAGCATAAATAAGCATAAATAGTTACTATATTTATAATATAAATAAATTTTGATTTATTTTAATTCTATTCTCAACTACTTATTTTAGTTTTGTTCTCGGCTCTGTAGCGCTCCTGGTTATTACACCAATGAAAGCAATTTTGTTCTACTTATTTATGCTTATAAAACAGTGTACTTACAACATAAAATAATTATGAAACTAAGTTAATGGAGATGTTGTGCTTACAGCAAATTAAGTTCCGTCCGCAACATGGAAGGAAATTATAACTTCACATTAAGACGGTAAACGCACGATTTATTTAGTTTTATTACGTAATCCATACTAATATTATAAATGCGAAAGTAACTCTGTCTGTCTGTCTGTTACGCTTTCCCGCTTAAACCTCTCGACCGATTTTGATGAAATTTGGCACAGACAATGTTTAGATCCTGAGAAAGAACATAGGCTAACTTTTATTGAAAAAAAATGATATTCCCGAGGGAAATCTAAAAAGACCGATATAACCGAATTCCACGCGGGCGAAGCCGCGGGTGGAAAGCTAGTATAATATAAAAATTAAGACTATATTATCTAAATTATCATGAAGAAACCACGTGGTTTGTTGGGTATTTGTATAGTTACGGAAAATATTAGTACGTAGAAATAGTCAATATTGTAGTTTTCTTTATCCAGTTTTTGTTATCCAGATTTCCTCCACGATGGTTTTGTTGCAGAGGGTAGTAAGGAACATCAACGGGCAACTTCAAGAATTCAGTACCTCTCAAGGGCTGAAAAGTTTTACGGATGTTGAATAAAATTGCAATCCATTAGATTTAATATTTGATTTTTTACTTACTTTTTACTTTTATTTTGGTTTTTAATGTTGTTTTTTCCTTTAAATCAAATGATAATCGGGATGTATCCAAGGTATGAAAATCAAAAAAATAATTAGTCTGTCTTATAGATAATAAAAAAAAAATAATTAATTAAAATTAATTTATTTTGTCGAAATTACCAATTACGGAGTGGGGGCTTTTACGTCACGCCGTGGTATATTTTGTACCACGGCGTGACGTCATGCGACATTTGAAATCAATATATCATCCTAAGTATTTGAATGAAAGAAAAAATAAAAAATACTTGTTTAATATTTTTTATAAATCAATCTAATAGACTCTAAATTCTTTTTTTTAGGATACAACCTCATAATATATTCTTTTGTGTAATAACAAATTACCAGCTCTTAATTCCAAGTGGCAATAGAACAGTGGTTCCTAAGTCACAGTTATTCCTATTTTAGGAATCAGGGTTTCATCTTTTGCGTTCTTAGCTGTAACTATGTGAGTACCAAATTTTATCCAAATCAGCTAAATAGTTGTTGCATAAAGAGTATAGCGACAGAAATTCTGCTTTAGCATTTATGCAACATGTTCTTAGAATCGCTTCTCCGTACATACAAATCAGAACATAAAATACTTCCCGATGGCCCAATCATGAGAAAGAGAGGCAAGAAGCTTAGGTCTTACAGTAAAGGAAAAATGTCTGAAAATTTACTATTAACAGTTTTACCAAATAGAATCGCCGATAGGAGTTTCGTGAGGCATTGTTGGTCGTAAGTCTAACATTGCATCACCTCGCTCAACTGTCGTCTTCCTTCCTATTCACTCAGTTTTTTGACTGAATGAGCTCTTAATAAAAGGCTTTACCATCAACGATTGCATCACTGCTTACCATCAGGGATTGCAGTCAAGCACTAGTTTATAATTATAAAAAAGGCTGGTGATGCAAGTACCTGCTCAGGTTAATCAAATAGGTTAAGCTTGCCGTGATTGATCTGTGTGACCATCTTTACATGCTGGGACACTTCTGCGTCTCAGAAAACACATTAAACCTTTGGTCTCGGCTATCATGAGCGGATCTTTTACAGTCGTCATAGATAGTCAGAACTCCGAGAATCTGGTAACCAGTCTTACTAAGAAGTGTTTTACTGCACAGCAGCTGGCGTGTGGCGGTCAGATAATTAGGCATTGCATGTTAAAAACTGCTATTCAGCTGAACCCGGTTAGACTGGAGGCTGACCTTAATATCGTTAGTAAAATTCTAGGCAGATGATATTAAATCGCGAAATCGCCGACATAGCCCAGCGGATTGGCCTTTGAAGTAGCAGTGGGCGGGGCGCATAGCTCGTAGAGCCGATGGCTGATGGGACGGAAAGCTTCTTGAATGGCGACCACGAACTGGCAAGCGCAGCGTCGGACACCCCCAGACTAGGTAGTCGGATGACCTGACCAACTCATTCGAAACTTACCCATTAAACGATTTAAAAACCCCACTTAAAGGCCACACTTTGCAAAAAGGGGTATTATAAAATCACAGATTATTTAGAAGACAATAAAGCTTGGGACTGAGCTGCTTGCTCTGCTAAGCATTGCTATTAAGCAATTTGCGTAATTATAACGTAAATTATTGTAAACATTTTCATTTTAATGTCTGAACTTGAAAAAAGACGATGATCCCTGAGTTTTGTTTTGGCTATTTCTTCTCAGAGGTAGTTAGTTAGGAAATGCCGGCTTCATCTAGTAAAAAAAACAAAACAAAAATATGACGTGTAAAAGTGATCGATGATCCTACTTGCTTAATAAATGATTTAATGATTCATTTCATTTCAAAATCGCAGGGAAGCGAATGATGCAGGCCGCGTCCAACCGGTCGTTTTGGAAATCCTTGGGGGAACCTCCTTGGGGGGCGCCTCTATGTCCAGCAGTGAACTTCTTGAGTCTGACATGATGATGATAAATAGTTACAACAACAACAAAAAAAAAACTACGGCACTATATTACATTTGTAGTCGAAGAATTAACTACGACGTGTATCAATAAGGAAGAAAGAACTTTTTCAATTACAGCGCTAAGCAAACCGTAAAACAACACCATATAAACAAGAATCTTTCTGCTAAGTAATGTTTTGGCACGAAACATTACTTTTAGACAACAACACTAACCAAGTTACTTACTAAATTACGTTTACCGTAAACACACAATACATTTTACCGAGTTACTTTTATGTTACCTAATAATGTCACCTGGTTTTTCTCACTAAAGCCAGGTGACATACTTATCTATGTAACCGAGTGTTTTAGGGGCACAGATGTGTAGAATTAAGATGTGAGTTAGAATATTAGGTCTTTAACCAAAAGCGTAGACTAGATTAGACTTAAATCAACTTATTCATAAACGTTGCATAAAGCTAACTAGTGATTAGCGAATGTTTTAACATACATTTTTGACGTTTGCACGTCACACGAATTCTACATCTCGCAAGCAGAGCTTGCCGTGCAATTACCATACATTCAAGTTCTCAACATCAACCGTTGGGCAAGTGCCCGCCAGATATAACACCCGTCTAGTCGGAGGATCCTCCCTTTTCTATGGAAGATGAGTGAACTTTTACACCATGTTCCTCATGCCTCCACATGTTTTATCTTGTCTGTTTATATAAATTATTAAATAAAATAAATAGTTTTGAAAAGACTAGACATACCAATCCCTTTCTAAACACACTCCGCTCATAACTTCACCACAACAAGTTAAATAAAGTACCTGTTAAAGTGTAATTATTCTGCCTCTCCTTATAAGTGAAGTCCGAGCTCGGTTTACGTGATAGATGCATAAATTATGACAAAAGTACCTGCAATTGACCTTAAGTGAGCACGCCACGGCGCATATGCAGCTTTCACAGTCGATATTTTCTTTAAGGGGAATTTTCAAAGTGTTTAAAATATGCAGGTGAACTTATATTTTAGGAAGAGTTACAGAACAAGCAATGGAAGGCTAAACTTTCTAATAGATTTTACAAGAAACGGTCTCCAAAGCTTGGAGCACAGGCGAAGAGTAGCCAGCCTGTTGGTGAACCTTGTCAATGTTGGATGCATTTTGGAGAGTGTGCGAGCGAATTGCATGATTAAATTCCATCATCAGCACGACAGTACGACATAACGCCAATTTCATATGTACGAACCTAATATTTGAAAATATTGTAGGTATTACTAACTTCTGCTCGGGAATGTGTTCATGCAGAAGTCGTATACCATAATTTAGGAACTGAAATAAAAACCACATTTTTATAAAACTTTCCTGTATTCCGTTTTAGTTTTGATCTTAGCAAAGACAAAGTTAAAGATATTTATTTGTCGGACATACAAAGATTATTGTTACATAGGTTGGACACATTCATCGCTTATAGTATATGTAAAAATGTATATGTTTAGTATATTAACATGTGAGACTAATTTATACATGAGTATAAAATTAAATCTAGTATTAGTATTTCCATTATGGTACCGGGCTTAGAAAATTACTAGCCCATGTCCGTATTTGGGAAAAATATAACATGGTGTAAAAATGATAGGATTCGATTCACTTGCTTATTCTGAACAAACTATATTTAGTTTTCGTATAAACAAAAAATAACGATGATTATTATTTTAGTTTTTTCAAATTAGTCCGCGCCTGACGTTTATGTATTTTTACAGCCCTGTAACCGCATCTAAATTATCTATTGAGTATCTTAATTTGATCGGACCAAACAAATACTTTGTCTTCTGCCTTTTTCTTCATTAAATAGATCCACAGAACTTATATTTAATTTAAAAACAATGGAAGCGGCGCCATCGTTAATAAATACATAATTCCATTTGATGAAACGGAATAAAAGTATTCCTTTCCATTTAATCATGATTTATAACAGTCAAATAGCTTCTCATAATATCTATTCTATACATTTCAATTCTGATAAGTTAGAACGTAATCAATACCGATTGTATTTAATTAGTGAAGAGTTCGTCTTAGTTCAACAATACCTACTTTAGTTTCCAATACTTTCTGAATTTCTTAATAATTGAAGCTGTTGAATTAATCAATTAAATAAGTGATTTTAATTAATTATTAATTATTCATATAATTAATCTTTGTTCTCTTACATTGAATAAATAAATATTCTGATTTTGATAGATAATAAGCAGAAAAAAATCTATGTAATAAAGTTTAATTTATAAAATTAGATTATTAGACGCGCGTTGTAATTGTAAAGATATGTAATTGTAAGATATTTAATTTATAAATTAGGAATCCTTATAAATGTAATGAGAAAATCTTTAAAAAACAGTAAACTGTAGTAACTAGTTCATAACACAAATAATTACTGTGTTATACAATACTTTCGATAATTCAGTAATACCGAAGAATGGTAGACTTGTTACATCTTGTTTGAATTATTAAAAAAAATAGTGGTTCGATCTATAGAGTTTAGAGTAGATTTTTGGTTAAGCAAATACAAGGAGGAATAGGGAGCAGGAATCTCAGCACCCATATGCCTCTAGCCGCCGCAAGAGACCTGGAGATAGATGTTGCCTCACGACCAGGATGGTCGGGAGGCAACATCGAACTCTTGGCCGCCGTAGGCGAGGGCCTGGGGGCGGCGAGCAGAGCGTAAGTTGTCGCCCGGTAAGATCAGGCCTGGGTCGACGGCAACAGACCAGGCCAGGCCAGGCAACTGCTGCGGTGGTTTTTAGTTAGTAAATTGATTATTTCACATTCGTAAATAAAAATACTCTTTTCTATCCCTATTCCTTGTATAGTTTTAGACTATTGTCTTTCATTGCTTAAAAAGACCAAAGTTACTTCTCTATGCCACTTTCAACAAAATTCAAATATTTTCTTCATGTATCTATCATACATAAACATTCAGTGTATATTCAAACAAACTTCAAAACTAAATGACTTGATGTCACAGAGAGTGACGGAGACGCATGTAGCCGTCAAATGGATAATTACGTCAATATGTAACTTGATATCCGACGTCGACATCGTTGCTGCAACGTTTGTGCAATCATCCGTGAAAGAGATAAACATACATGTCTGTATAATGTACATTTATTCACGTATTGCCGAGAATTGAGGACACGATCGTGAGGAAAGTTGGTTTTAAGTGTTTATGAATAATAGTATTTTAATAATGCTTTTCGAGTCACTAAATTTAAGCGGCAGTGGGCGGGGCACATTGCTCGTAGAACCGATGGCCGATGGGGCAATAAGATTCTGGAGTGGCGGCCACGTACCTACCGGAAGATGCAGCATAGGGAGGCCCTCAACAAGGTGGACTGATGACCTGGTGAAGGTCGTGGGATTCCGATGGATGCGGGTAGCACAAGGCCGGTCATCGTGGAAAGCCTTGGGGGAGGCCTTTCTCCAGCAGTGAAAATAATACATATGTAATTTTAACAATGTAATTAATTGTTTGTTTCTTGGTTGGAAATAAACCACCTTATTCATAAACACAGCTCAAAGTTAACTTAAATAAACCATTATGAATAAACACCGCAGTGTTTAAGGGGTTAATTCATAAACAATGATAAAGTTAAATGATGTTAAAAGGTCAAAAATGTAGGGTTAAAGAGTCGCTAATAACTAGATAACTTTAAGCAACGATTATGAATAAGGGGGAAAATGCCTGAAAAGAATACCTGAATGTTTTTTTTTTTTACTGTAGTGCGTCTGGCGTGCTTATGGAGGCTCGGATTGATGGTTTTCATGCCATCGTGAGAAAGGGAACGGCCTTCATATTGCACCGAATCCGATCAAGCATGAACAGCATTCAAATATTTGGATGACGGGTCTGAGCAGTTTTTTGCGACGTGTGCCAATTCCGATGCGTCAAATATTGTTGTGTCGGGATTTAGGTCCTGGATAGTCTCCAAATCAATCTCTCTCTGGTGCAGTATCGTTGGTTGTGTTGTTGGGTTTAACTCTGCACCTCGCTCAACGGCAGTTGAGCGAGGTGCGAACAGGCTCTTAAAAAACTAGTGCGCTTTACCATCAACGATTGCATCACTGCTTACTATCAGGCGGGATTGTGGTCAAGCTCTGGGACTGAGCTGCTCGCTTTGGGACTGAGCTGTTCGCATTGTGACTGAGCTACTCGCTCTGCTAAGCATTTTTATTAAGCAATATGCGTAATTATGACATTTTAAACACTGTTTTTTTTTTAAGTCACGTAAATGATGGTAAACGTTTTCATTATTAATGTCTGGACTTGAAAAAAGAGAATGGTCCCTGAGTTTGTTTCGGCTATTTCTTCTCAGAGGTAGTCAGTTAGCAAATGCCGGCTCCATCTAGTTTAAAAAAAAAATATGTCATGTAAAAGTGATCCTTGATCATACTTGCTTAATAAACGATTACATTTCATTTCTGATTTAATTTTTAAAAAAATCACGTTATATTTTTTTAAACAAAATGAAACAATTAAAGGGTGTACCTGACATCGACGCACAAACGAGTACCATGAAACCAGTACATGATTCTGAACCCCCCAGTGGTGGAATTTCTCGTCGGCTTTTTCATGATTAAAAAAAATATGTAGTTTTTTTCACTTTAGACCGTTCATAATTGCTATACTTTTATAACCCAATAAGATTTTAAAGTAAACATTAATTATTTCGCTAATTACACAAAAAAGCGCAATGAAAATAACACTCGAAATGCTATCTTATCAGCTGATTTAATAGAGTTCACATCAGGGATCAACATCATACCTACAAACCCGCACGGCGGTACGCTTGTAACGTTCAAAGGGCGAGCCGACACTTTTTTTTAAACGCTGTGAATTCTGTAACCGTTCATTAACGACATAAATGACTATCATAATTATATTAGTGGCATGCGGTATAGCCTTTTCGCGAAGTTTGCGTTACGATGTCAGATACACCCTGTACATACATAGCCGACACCGAAAGTAGTAACGTCATTGTATATTATATGATTGTGTTAATAAAATTATATTAATTTAACGGTCACAAATGTGATCTCAGAGTCACAGCTGCTATATTTCCCCGTACTGTGATAACTTGAGGTAGAAGTGCTTCGGTCTCAAAGTGTATGTACTTTCTGCTTGGGTGCAGGAAATTGAAATCCTCGTTAGTTCTGAGCACTGGGTGACGACAAAGTGGTCGCCAAAACAAATATATGCTACAAAGTACAAACGTTGCTGGGTTGCTTATTAATAAATATTATGTTATTTAGAGCATGTAAATTATACACTGAAATTGTAGATTTAAATAAGTGAGAAGTTTTAGTTTAGAAAGGTGTGTGTATGGGGAACAGGATGTGTTTTGGTTTCATATTCCCTTGATATTATAGACTGTAAAATGCCCGCACGTTAGGTATATTGAAATTGTAATATGGAGAGAAACGCGAGCATGCCCAGCCAAATATTAAAGAGGTTAGATTTATAGGGGCTTCAGGCGATGTAGGTACTCCTGGTGTGCTGGAGTGGATGGAGGCCTCCACCAGATGCGCACTTAGCGCTGTAGACTTGCCGATAAGTTCACCAGCCGGTGGCGGTTTGGATTTCGGTTACATGATTTTGTTCACAAACCAGGGTTACGGAGAGAAAGCAAAAGTATACTCACTGGTGAATGGAAAACTTCTTGAGTTTGGTTTGTTCTTCTTTCCTTAATGCTGATTGGTTGCTCCGCCAGGCAATGAGGTTGAGGGGAAAAAATGCAGAAATATTTGAATATGCTTGCTTGTTGATGTATTTAATTGTTATGTGAATTAATAGGGTGCAAGGTCACTCATTCTCCACGGAAAAGGGAGGATCCTCCGACTGGACAGGCGTTGAATCTGGCATGTACTTGTCCCACGGTTGATAATGGAAATTTGTATAGATATATCCTAGTTGCACGGTAAATACTGCTTGCGAGATTTAAAATCCCTGTGACGTCAGTATGATGCGTTGTTTTGTGTGTGGCATTTTATAGATACCGCTAGTGTGTATGTGTCTTTATTATGCCTGTTTATCAGGGTTATTGGTAAAACGCTAACAATCTTGAAGGAGTACGATTGTTACACCACAAACAACAACTTTCATTCTAAGACTTTTTACAAAACATGCATTTACCAAAAACAAACATTTAGGATTTCGTTGTCTGAGCCCTTTCTCATGGCATGGAAATTTGTTGACCTAACTATTACTTTCTGTCACCGTTCATTTCACGAAGGAAGTCGTAGTCGTAGCTAGTCAATGGAAATGAATGAAAAAAATATATTAAAGAAATTGTTAGTAAAAGAATTCCGAAGAACCACTTAGATCAAGAATATACAGACAAAATGAGTGTGAGACCACAATAAGCCGTCTGTAGTTAATTTGTACTGACATGTTTCGCCGTAGCAGTGTTATCTAATAACTGTCAGCGTCACTTGGTACATCATAGGAAATCTTGTAAGTGGACGGATTTCAAGGCTTCACAATTTTACGTTCACTCAGCAATATTTTGGTGTAATAATGTGCGTGTTGGTATAAAATGCATTAAAATTACGAGTATATATAAGTAAGTTTTGTCCACGGCTTAACCCGCGTGTAAAAGTAAGTAGGCTAATTTTTGTCCCGGTATCATGTTCCCGTAGACACACCTCAGCCTAGCGCTTTATGAATTACAGGCGTGAAATTATGTTTTATTGAAGCGTGAAATATACAATCTCAACTGTATTTTATTTTGACACAGAACTTTACTGAATATCCATTGTATTTTTTTTATATATATTTTTTCATGTGCAATGTAAAACATATAATATTTGAATTTCCACCATTTTTTTAAATATTTCTAGCAATTCCACTTTATTTTTGTTTGAAATGAAAACTTAAAATGTCATTTTAGTTTTTGACCTAAAAAATCAAGAGCGTTTCTAAGAGAAGGTAAGTACCGTATCATTGATTCTGTGAAACCAGTTTTTACTATATTAATATCACAGTAAAGACAACTGAATTTTCTTTTGCACGAAACTATTTTTAAGTATTTATAGCGCCATATACAGTTATTATAGTTAGAGCTTCCCAACAAGAGAGTCTAAAGATGAACATGGATAAGACGAAGATCATGTCGAACTCCCATGTCGCACCCATTCCAATTCTAGTTTGTTGCTCTGCACTCGAAGTTGTTGACAAGTATATATACCTGAGACAAATAGTCCAACTAGGTAGGTCCAACTTCGAGAAAGAGGTGTCTCGTCATACAATAGTGTCTCAAGACTAAAGTCTTTGATCAGTGTGTGTTTCCAGTAATCACTTACGGAACCGAAACGTGGTCGCTCACAATGAGCCTCATACGAAGGCTCAGAGTCGCACAAAAGACGATGGAAAGAGCTATGCTCGGAGTTTCTCTGCGCAATCTAATCAAAAAGATCCGCAGAAGAACTAATGTCGCCGACATAGCTCTTCGAGTCGCTAAAATTAAATAGCATTGGCCGGGGAACCGATGTCCGATGGGGCAGTAAGATTCTGGATTGGCGGCTACGTACCGGAAGACGCAGCGTAGGGAGGCCCCCAATAAGGTGGACCCAGGACCTGGTAAAGGTCGCGGGAAGCCAATGGATGAGGGCAGCATAAGCTTATAATGTATGTAAATGAACAATTCTTAGTTCTTTATATTGTGTGTAGTCATGTGTGGGTCGCATATGTAGATATTCAACACAATGTAAATTGATTTTATGAATGAAATAAAAAATGAAATGACCCGTCATCGTGGAAAGCCTTGGGGGAGGCCTTTGTCCAGCAGTGGACATCTATAGGCTGAAGAAGTAACAGTTATTTGACCTTAGGCAGCAGTAAATTTATTGAAAAGACAATACAGGTTACTGTACTTTCGAGATACTTGTCAATGGCAGCAACAACAACCTTATTCGTATCATCTATATGCTGATGATCTTCAATTATATACAGCTGAGCGGGTCGAAGGTATAACGAGCGCAATAGCGGAGGTAAATCATGACTTGGAGGCTATTAAAGATTGGTCTGATAGGTTTGGAGTGTCTGTGAACCTGTGTGTGTGAGTGTGTGAGGTGTGTAAAGTGTCAGGCCATTATTATTGGAAGCTCACGCATGATGAGCAGGTTAACTCTTAGCTCTCTCCCTCCGCTTATCTTCAATGGTACCGTCATACCCATTGCCCCTACTGTTAAAGATCTTGGTTTGTATATTGACTCGACACTTAGCTGGCAACGTGAGGTCTCCTACGTTAGCCAAAGAGTCAACGGTACCCTGCGTTCGCTGTATCGTCTGAGGAATTTCTTACCCGCTAAAACGAAAACCATGCTTGTGCAGACTCTGATTTTCCCTATTATTGACTATGGTGTTGTGTGTTACTTTGATCTGAATGCGGCTTTGCTGGATAAGCTTGATAGATTGCTCAACAATGGGATCAGGTTCATATTCAATCTCAGGAAATCTGACCATGTGTCGAGCTACAGGTCTGAAGTCAAATGGATGCCCATTCGCCATAGAAGAAATTTGCGCGCTTTGACCACGCTTTCTTCCCTTCTTAACTCTCCCACTCCTCCTTCTTATCTTGAGACTCACTTCCAATAATTATGTTCTTCACACACTAATAAACTGCGATCTTCTAACAATCTTCTTTTACACTGTCCTTCACATACGTCTGACTTTGTTCACTCTTCATTTCATATTCAAACTATTCTTCTGTGGAATGCGCCAGTTGGTTTGCATTTAAGCGGAAATTGCTGAGTTATTTTCGCAACAGTTAGGGTAGAGTCATTACAACACCTGTCTCCCAAATTTTTAGTTTTGTATGTATATATTATAAGTATCATATATTTTGTTAATAGTATGTATGTTTATATAGCTTATTTAAGTATTTTTTTATATAGTGTTAAGAGTATGTTTTCATAATAATGTTTTCCTTTAAAGCACTTGCTACTAATCTCTTCACCACCTATGGTTGACTGGTAGAGAATGCATAAGGCATTAAGTCCGCCATTGTACAATTTATGTGCGAAAGAATAAATAAATAAATAATACAGATCAGAATGCTCTTGACAGTGATGCAGCCAGAGTCAAAATTACTGTGAACATACTATAACCAAATATTACGTTATGTACTATGAGCGGCTTGCACCCGCTCTCAGAGCGGGTCTTATATAAAGTAACTTTTTGGAAAACTTAATGATATTCATGAATGTATACGCAAGGCAGAATCCCCGATAAATCCTGTGCATTTTGATACCTGGTTTATCAGGTTTGGTTACGTATAAAGGTAGGGAAAAAGGTATATATAATTATTTATACAGTTATTCCAGCAAAATAGGCAACACAAAACCAAATAATATGGAATACATAAAACGGTAACAAAGAAGACTGCATTGGAGAAAAAAATACAACCTTTTTGGCTCGTTACGTGATCAAGAACCGGGAAGCGATGTATCAAACTTGTACTGTGGGTACTATTAAATTTTCCTTTTGAATAATACAGCAAAAGCCTTCGTCTTTTCTCTTTGATTACATCGAACTGGACCACGAGCCTTTGTTGTAATATTTGTTGCTGACACAAGTTACATGCGGGCTTTAAAGTTGGAAATAAAATCGTTCAAGCTCGTTAGAACTTTGGGAGAGTAGAAAATGGCGCAGTTACAGAGTTGCAGAATTAGGTTGCATGTATTTTTTTAAATCATTTTTTTTTTAAACGTTGTCCTACACAAGTAATTACTGCTGTGTCGTGGGTGCCTTTGCAAACATTTAAATACACTTACATAAACAGCTGTATCTGGAACAGCTACCTACTTGTAGGTCATAAAAATATTTGTTCCGTGCGGGGATCGAACCCGCGACACGCAGTGCAGCAGTCTATCGCTCAGCAACTACAGCAACCGTGTCGTCTATGTTCTTATAAAAAGGTATTGTATTTGTTATCACATTATTGTCATTATTGTATTGTATGCCAGCCTGCGACATGGAGGGCCCGGGTTCGAACCCCGGCCAGGTCATGATTGAAAAACGATCTTTTCCTGATTGGCTTGGGTCTTGGATGTTTATCTAAATCTTATATGTATCTATTATAAATATAGTATCCTTGAGTTAGTATCCCATGATACAAGTCTCGAACTTACCTTATGGCTGGCTCAATCTGTGTGATTTGTCCGTATATATATTTATTTATTTTTATTTTATTGTAAATTCAGTTACATAATGTGTAACTTGCCTTAGAATTAAGAGTACACGACCCTATTAGGGCGCAGAAATAATAATACTTTTGAAAACTTATTGTTTACAGTACCAGTATCTAATCGTTTTGTTTTTCTCAAAGACATTTTCATCATTAGCTTTATTTTAGCCCTGCTGATCTCCCAAATACCGCTAATTCGACTTAAGGCCGGTCTTTCAATTGCTAGTTAAACAAGTAGATAAGGTTTATTCGACAGATAGCAAGATGTTAAGTTTTTCAATACTCGGATAAAACTTATCTGACGAATAACTCGTTTACCTGAGGAATAAATCTATCTGCCTTTTCATTCGCCAGTTAGAGCACTATTCGAATGATAGTTTGAAATTTGACGTTCGTTTTTAAAAAACTTTGAATTTATTTGAGGTTGTTTCTTGGATTTGAACGAAGTACTAATATAATCTTATTATAATGGATATTTTCGATAGTATTGACGATCCGGCTATCACAGAAGAGACTATAATAAATGAATATTTAAATGCATCTGGAAGAAAAGAAAGAATCGTTAGACCTTGGTCTGATGATTCTTTCTTTTCAAACAATTTCATCGAATATTCAGACTTTTAAAAGAGTCTGTGCATTTTTTTGTATTCCATTATACACCACTTAAGTTTACTTAAATTAAATTAAAAACCATATAAACCCAAAGACGTTAAAATTATATTTATCTCTCTGCATAAACCAAACAACATAACCTAAAAATAATAGACGCGTGTCACGTGTGACGGTGACGCTATTGACAGAAATTGTAGAAAAACATCTGTCTTGTTCTAATGCCTGTCTAGGCAATATATTTATCTCGCTTCTTTGAAGTTGCAGTGTCAGATAGATCAATGGAATAAATAAGGTGAAAAACCGGTGAGCATTTATTCATCTGATAAACAGCTAACTAATTTTATTCTTCAGATAGTTTTTGAACCTTTTATCTGCGGATTGAAAAATCAGCCCTTACCTACCTACTAATTTAAATAAAATTATGATTATAGACAAACTTTTCAATTCTTTAGATAATATTTCGTTTTGTTATTTACAAAACCATGTGCTAGCTACGCAGACATGGAATATGTGTGTGGAATGTGTTTTCCGCATTTTCAGTTTAATACACGCAGTGATATCCTGTCAAAACTGTTACTAAATCCACCCCTGGTTTTGATAAGTCCACTTTGACGTACTCAAAGGTTTTGACATCGTCACTAACAATTTTAAGCGTGTGCACAAAGTGCGTTTGGGGATAAATTTTAAAATAATGTTTATAGATTTTTGACAAACAAAACAACATCGAGTTTTTGGCTTTTGTTTTGCCTGGTATAATATTATCTGTCCATGTATCGTTATATAATAAGTCGTGGTGGCCTAGTATAAGTCATGGCGGCCTAGTGGTTAAAACACCAGCCTCTCAAGTATGAGTGCGAGGGTTCGATTCCAGGTCAGGCAAGTACCAATGCAACTTTTCAAAAGTTTTTTTTTTTTTTAATCATTCAGATTGAGCTAGCCCCAAAGTAAGTTCGAAACTTGTGTTATGGAATACTAACTCAACGATACTATATTTATAATTGATAAATATATAGATAAACATCCAAGACCCAGGCCAATCAGGAAAAGATCGTTTTCCATCACGACCTGGCCGGGGATCGAACCCGGGGCCTCCACGTCGCAGGCAGGCGTGTTGACCGCTGCGCCACGGAGGCCGACTTATATGTAAAGTACATATAAGTCTAAGCATATCTTGGACACCAATGACTGAAGGTGATGGAAAACATCTTGAGAAAACCTGGACTGAAATCGCCAACCCGCATTGAGCAAGCGTGGTGATTACGCTCAATCCTTCAATCTGTATGAGAGGAGACCTGTGCCCAGCAGTGGGACGATAAAAAGGTTGATGATGATAATGACGATGTATCGTTATTTATTGCGGCTACAACAATGTTTGGCGAGTTTTAGTAATAAATTGGCTGTATATCATGTTACTGCTATTATCTACTATATGCATAAATATGTAAGTATCAAAATAAAAAGTGTAAAATTTTAAAGGTTGGCTTTACCGCGACATTCTTTTATAGTTTACTAGCTTTTCACTCGTGGCTTCGCCCGCGTGTAATTCGGTATTTTTGTTTTCCTTCGGGTATATAATTTTTTTCCGGGATATAAAGTACCTACCTTATTATTTAATCCGGACTTCTAACTTGACGTCTGCAAAAGTTCAATTTCAGTTTCAAAGTAAGCGATTTAGTAGTTACGGTGTGAAAGCGGAACAAACAAACACTTTCCGATTTAGAATATATTTATTATTTATTTTATAGTTTTCCCTCGTTTGCCTAGCATTTTACACTGACAAGCAACATAATGAGCGCAGCGATGACCTAGTGGTATTTGCCGCGACTTAAAAGTTTTAGATACCGAACCCTGTCAAGTGCTTTTCATTTCAGCCGATAGACGTCCACTGCTGGACATAGGCCTCCCCCAAGTTTCTCCATGACGACCGGTCCTGCGCCTCCCGCATCCAGCGGTTTCCCGCGACCTTCACCAGGTCTTCGGTCCACCATGTCGGGGGCCTACACACGCTACGTCTTCCGGTGCGTGGTCGCCACTCAACATCCCGTCGGCCCCATCAAGCATCATTCCTACGGGCAATGTGCAATTCTTCGGACTATGTCGGTTACTTTCGTTCTCCTGTGGATCTCCTCATTCTTGATTCGATCGCGCAGTGAAACCCCAAGCATAGCCCTCTCCATTGCCCTTTGAGTGACTTTGACCCTTCTTATAAGGGCCATTGATAGCGATCACGTCTCAATTCCATAAGTCATCACTGGCAACACACACTGATCGAAGACTTTCGTCTTGAGACACTGCGCACTGTTCTTCACTTTGTGTAAATTATTTCATCTCCACTGCTCTCAAAATGGTGAAGAAAAACATTTGGAGGAAACCGGCATGTCTTAGAGACAAAACTTTGTAGACATGCACTGTGCCTGCGTTGTAGATTACGGTTACTCCTTCTCACCAATAGGTCCAGCAGTGAGAAAATTATAGGCTGATCATATAAGCAACATAAAAAAGTCACTAACTTTTTGTTTATACCCGCCTGATGGTAAGCAGTGATGCAATTATTGATGGTGAAGCGCGCTATTGACTCAATAAAACTGAGTGAATAGGAAGGAAGACGACAGTTGAGTGAAGTGATGCAATGTTAATCCCAACAATACGACCAACGATGCAGCGCCAGAGGGAGATTGATCGGGAGGCACTCCATGACTGAACTCCCGACACCACAACATTTGGCGCATCGTACCTGGTAGACATCGCAATACAACTGCTCAGACTCGTCCTCCGTACGTCTTCACCAGGCATCATGGCCGGAACACGATGATTCGCTTGGTAAGACGTAGTCTGGCGGGTGGTAACTTCTGCCGGCAGCCGATTTGGCCTACCACCGAGAAAAAGGAGAAGATAGACTTTCGGTTAGTCTAGAAGTGTAACGTTTAGTTCAGTTCCGAGGCCTACGTAAGATCTATTTGCATAAGAAATAGACCAAGTATCGTAACTAACATAGTTCATTACAAGCTAACACATAATATTAAACCATAATGTAAAGTTCTGTCGTTAACGTTAAGAGGGACGACGTTAAGAGGTTTATTATAGCCATAATAAAGCGTTCTTAATGCACAATACTCTTCGTGAATATGAGACAGGGTTAAATAACGTACCTTTTGCTGTATAATATAATATACATACTCATATCAATCTACCTAACCTTTCCCTACTGTGTTGGAATCGGTTGGAATACGTGTCTAGTATTTTTTGGAAATGTGACTGAAATGAAATGAAATGAAATGAAATGAAATGAAATCGTTTATTATGCAAGTAGGATCACCGATCACTTTTACACGTCAAATATTTTTTTTCTTTTTTTTTTTTTAAACTAGATGAAGCCGGCATTTCCTAACTGACTACCTCTGAGAAGAAATAGCCGAAACAAACTCAGGGATCATCGTCTTTTTTAAAGTCCAGACATTAAAAATGAAAATGTTTACAATAATTTACGTTATAATTACGCATATTGCTTAATAACAATGCTTAACAGAGCGAGCAGCTCAGTCCCAAGCCTCTCTATCCTCTAAATAATCTGAGATTTTATAATACCCCTTTTTGCAAAGTTTGGCCTTTATATAGGTTTTATATCGTTTAATGGGTAAGTTTCGAATGTCCATGGGAAGCTTGTTGTAAAAGTGTATACATTGACCCATGCAGACTGATGCATGTGACTGATGCAGTAATTAGTTTTTTTTAGTCAACTACCCTATTGTCTTTTTTTAACAATTGATGTATATGTGAGTAGTCACATCTTTTATATCTGGGGCTTTTATTTAGGTAATAAGTTCTTATTTATTTACATTTCCATTTTGAATGAAATGATTTTTTTTTTGCTTTGCTAGTATTTCGGCCTGGCTCGCTGGCATATGGTAAATAATTTAATTACTGTTGTGTTTTGTCTTGTTCATTACATACATAGTATAAAGCAATGGTTTAAATGAACAGACAGCTGTGCTGCTGGGGAGTTCTTCTTCCCAGCGAAAGCACTAGGAAGTGGCGAAGTACGGGCGTTTTGGGGGACTGTCTTATGTAATATTGACGTTCAAAAAGAGCTGATTCTCAGTATAATCTGAATAAATGACTTTTGATTTTGATTTCAAATCTACTGACGGCGCGAAACGCCTCTCAAATACCTAAGAATTTTAACTGGAACTAACGGCTTAATGTACTTTCCGAGGCACGGAAGGTCTTGATATGCAAATACCAATAATGCAAAGACCAATAATTGATTGATTCACCTGTTCGACTGTTATCACTCACGAGTATAGTGTAACTGGAATAAAAACTATATTTCATTCCTGTCCAACAATTCTCTGGTATAGCGAAATACCAGAGAATTGTTTTAATTAGTGTGGCAAAGAGATTAGTAACACAATCAGCAGTTTGGTAGCATTGCTGTCTCCGGGTATGCCTGACAAAAGCTTGGGTCTTCAGTCATCATCAGCCTTTTTTATCGTCCCACTGCCGGGTACAGGTTTCCTCTCAAACAGGATGGATTGAGCGTAATAACCACACAAGCTCAATGAGGGTAGGCGATTTCAGACTTAAAAGTCCAGGTTTCCTCAAGATGTTTCCCTTCACCTTATAATCAGTCATTAGTGTCCAAGATGTACTATGAAAGTACATATAATAATAATAATAAGTTTATTTCATATAAATTTGTCTTACATTACATGTCAAGGAGTCTCCATTTATTTACATATAACTTGATACATAAAACTGAAATCGAACCCGCACACTCATAGTTGAGTGGCTAGTGTTTTAATCACAAGGCCATCACGAATGATGTATCCAAGCCGTCAGTGCTGGAGGCTCTTTTATTGCAAACCAAGTGTGTGTGTTTAGTTTTACCCCGGGGCCACGAGCGCCACACTCTAGCGACGCGGGAAAACAAATGACCTAAGTGTTTGGGCGTGTTAGAGGTCCACCACGTCGCGATTTGTGCGTGACGGATGCGAAAGGGACTCAAAAGTTACTACAATGCTTATTAATGTTTACTCTAAGATGTCACACTGCAGGGCAATGGCCGTTCTTTCCACTTTTCTCTTTCTTGTGTTATGTAGAATCCTGTCTGAAAGCGTTAAGTTCCTTCCACCATTTTCTTCTGGATCTGCCTAGAGAGATGTTGTGAAAGATGCTACTTAAGCCTAGGAATTTAGTCGTGGTGGCCTGTGATTAAAAGGGTTGCCTGACAAGGGTTCGATTCCAGGTCAGGCAAGTACCAATGTAACTTTTGTAAGATATAATTATGTGCTTTCTAAGTATATTTTGGACAGCAATGGCTGATTATAAGGTAAAGGAAAACAAACATCTTGAGGAACGCTGGAGTTCAAGTGAACTCGCCAACCCGCATTGAACAAGCGTAGTGATTGGAGGAGACCTGTGCCCAGCAGTGGGACGATAAAAAGGTTGATGATGAAGCCTAGGAATTATATTCAAAGATATTGGCTTAGTGGATACCACAACAATCTTAGTAATACGGGAATAGAAGTCGCAAAGACACGTGACTAGTGTCGCCGCGCATATGTCTCATAGAACTCCGTGGGATTGGAGCGTTTATTGTGGTTACTTGTGTTGTTTGGAACGCGGAGAGGTAAACATAACATTTTGCAGCATATCTAACTGCGAAAACTCTTCTTAAATTTGCAACTTCTCATATAAAGGGATAAAATTTCATATTTAAGAACTTCATTTTTGAATAATTTCTTTTTTAATAAACATAGTCAATTCAAATATTTTCACAACCACTACTACAATTATCACACGAAACGATTTTTTCTTTCAATTCAATAACCATTAATAATTAAGCTTGTTCAGGTCAAATATTACAAGTACCTAACGCGCAATAAACACTAATATTTTCCAGGAACGCGCCGCTTGAGTTAGCTGTCAATTAGTGACGTACCACTAGATACTATTTTGTATCGATAATTTATTACAATTATTATGGTTAGCTTAATACCTACCTAAATATTTGTTTTATCGAAAAAGGAATGAAATATGATTATATGTTAAATACCTATTTAAATGTGAGATGTATTTTAATTATGCTGTAGTATTTACTCCTATCTAAATATTTTACAAAAATATCGTTTTTCTACCATTATGTTTTTTATATCATATTTTATCATTCGGAAAATTAATAGACATGGCTGAAGCAGTAGCGCCTCCTGAGATTAGGCGTTTTTAGAAAATATTACATAATATCATTGTTCGGAAAAATATATTAAAAATTGTTGTTCTATTTATTGTGTACCCAAGAATTTACAAATAAAATGAATAACTAAAAGTAGAAAGCAGAAAGACATAATAGCTGGGAATACCACCCAGTATGGACGCGAATGAGGAGGAATGATAGAAAGACTAGAAATGAGGCATGAAAGTACGAGAGACATAAATCCGAGAACTGGAATGAAAGTGAAGCTTAGCATAGGCTCCGATTATGTTGGAGTTAGCAGAATTAAAAAAATAAATAAAAATAAAATATCATTGTTCAAAAGTTTAATTTTGTTCCAACAATACCAAAACGCATATGATAGTGTGTACCTATTGTTTGTTTATGTGGTAGTATTGGCGAACTGGCGACACGGGTACCTTTATTAAAAGACAGTAGATAGCAGTTCTATTACCTTATTATTAGGATTTCTGTACCAGCCAATAATGCTCATACACCAAACTGCATTTTGTATAATGAACACATTAGGTAATGTTACTCAGTCGTAGCTATACCTCCGTCACGAAGTAAGGTGTTTTGTAAAAGTAGTGGTTTTGGTGTTATTCATTTGCCTACAACAACTCTGGCATATCTGTGATAAATCTCGGACCCGCAAGATATCGGTTCAAGAGCGTATCGTATCGGAGCAAGAGGATGATGCTTTTAGTTATACAGATAGTATACTTTTATTACCTAAAAGAATGAAAAGAAAGAAGATTATTTTGTCACTAAACACGTGACAGTAACTTGAATATAGTACCATAATAAAAGAAATGTATGGAACAGTACGCAGAGCGACGAAAAGACAAACAGGCGCAGCGTGGGTAGGCCCCCGACAAGGAGGAACGATGACCTAGTGAAGGTCGCGGGAAACCACTGGATGCAGGGGTGCAGGACCGGTCGTCGTAGAGATTCTTCGGGGAGACCCATGTATGTCAAGCAGTGGACGTCTTTAAGCTGAAAGGATGATGAATTATAATTGAACAGTAACACACGCCAGCAGTTCGGCTGTGGCGAAGACGCAGAATAACTTAGCATGTGCTGTACGATGTGAGACTCACAGCACGGCCCTGGATTGAAATAACGAACAACCAAAAACCACCCTTGGAAACAAACACGTCATAATTATTATTCTAGAAAGTACCGTCTATAAACCGCTCCAGTACATACATAAACTAAAACTAATCAACATAAACCACAACAGTTACCCACAAAATGATCATAAACAAAATTGTTTGGACAGCGCATTATTCTCTTACATAACTGCAACTTTCACCCGACGGACGGTAACACGTCTAAATGTGCAATGTAAACAATTTCTGTTGTTTGTGTATAAAATAAAGCTGACAAAAACAGCTTCGTTTTATTTGGGTTCGAGTTGCTGAATAATGTGTGAGTCATCATATATTCACTTTAGTGCTAACGTACTGGGGCCCTAGTCTGCTATTTTTATAAATTTGTCAATTCAATACGATTCCATTGTCATTGTGCTAAAATTTCGTAATCTTTTAAATTCATAATGATCGATCAATTCTGTCAATCATCTCACTGTGGAATGATGATAGAATGACATTTCCGTATTGCCAATATTATAAAACGCGTTAGTAGAAATGATTTTCACAAACTACTACGCAATATGAGCATTTATTGATAAGGAGTGGAGTGTCAGTGATTGACCACTGGAAAGACATAAAGACGCCTTTTTGTAAGTAGGTTACGAAACTTGTCAAAATCGATCATTATGAGATCACTGATTGACCATTCTGACACTATTTTCATAGCAGACTAGGGCCCCTGTATGTCAAAAACATTCGAGTAATCGAAGTCAAAGCTGTATCTACATTGAATATTTTTGGACAAAAGTCGTAGCAGTATCTACAACGCCACATGCGAACAACGCGTTAGACTGACGTCACGCAGATTCTACATCTCACAAGCAAAGTTTACTGTGCAACTAGGTTATATACAACATTATTTTTTATTTATATGAAACCCGAAACACGTGTCCAGTATTTTTAAGTAAAGAATTTCAAAAAGATATCATGAAAACCCGCAAAGTTATGAGCTTGTCACCCTACTTGGCTGTCCCAAAAAAAAAAAAATATGGTCCAAGATCGATGATCTACCGTAAGGTACGTTTCGCGCACAGTAAACACATTGCAACAATTTCTTAATGTATTTGGGAAAACATATAACATGGTGTAAAAATTATTGGAATCGATTCAGTTGATTATTCTGAATAAACTTCGCATGAACAAAAAATAACGTTATTTAGAGAATTTCTTGACATCAACCGTCGGGCAAATGCCCTCCAGATACAATATCCGTCTGGTCAGAGCATACACCCTTTTCTATGGAGGATTACTGAATTTTAAACCGTATTCCTCATACCGTTATGCTGTTGACCCCGCCGCTTGAGTCGTTGTCAGGATGTTTGTTGCAATATATGATCCATTGTTTATGTTTCCTTTGAGTTATTGGTCCATGAAAAATATAAAATCCGCTCTTTGATTTATATGCCCTCAGGTAGTAAAAATAAACAGTGGCATACAATACAATTCTCAAGTACAAAGATAAATACCATTTACTTCTTCAAGAATTTCTATTCGCAAACCTTAGGTAAGTACCTCCTTTTGCAAGCCGAAATTCTTGTCTATCTTTATTTGTTAATCTTTCAGAATGTTGAAATTATTCTAAAATCATTGCTTTTAAGTCGATGAAAATGATTTATATTTTAAGATGAATATTTTATAATATAACGTAAAAAGATGTATTATCTTCGAGCGTGTCTATACAAATATTAGTGTAGTGACTAAAATTTAACAGGGCTGGGCACGTCTGCTATGTGTCCGAGCAGCAATACCCTAAAAGCACCATTCAGTGCAGCCAAATAGGATGGAAAAATGAGCTGACTTTCAATTGCAGTCAACCAGGAAGGAAAGAGGATCCCCTCTTTCAACAACTGCGCTTTACTATCTGGAGATAGCAAAGCGCACTAGTTTATTAAGAGTCTATTTCACTCTAGCCTTGAAGACACCTAAATTGTAATCAAACGGAATGACCTTCGCAGGTAAATTGTTCCAGTCCTTTGATGTACGTGGTATAAAAAAAAACTTTACAAAAAAAAAACAACCGACTTCAAAAAAAAAACACTACATAGTGAAAAATAACTAATTTTGGTAGTCGGTGGCAAAAACGAATACACATGTTCACGATCATGATGTCTTTGGTTTTTGTATAAGTAAGTGTTTTTTTTTTTTGTAGTCTGTTGTTTTTTATTTGTAAAAAAAGTTTTTATTTTAGAATTTTTAGTTGCAAAAGTACTGTTCAGCTGCATTCGGTCAGACTGGACGCTGCCGCCAACATAGTCGGGAATAGGCTAGCAAGCAAACGGCGCATTTTGTTTACTCGAATTTTTACCCGTCATTTTGGGTTAAATACCAAACTATTGAACCGTTTTTTATAAAATTTATCTGGGACCGGACTGAATGTATGAGGATTACTAGAGATGACACGATTACGTGACTTAATATTCAGTCTCCTGATTTTCTTGATTGTCGCATCAGCATGGCGAGTAACAGTGGCTAGTGGTTGTCCTACGTTAAACTTCAATGCTGTAAATTGTTGAGGATTTCCCTCGACTGTCTATAGTCTTTATTATCAGATCTACTGCAAACTTTCATTATAACCCATATAGATGCAAACTTCTCATAAATATAAATGAATTCAAGGCCAAACACAAGGTGTTTACGCTAGTTTATCGGTCAAGTCCGATTGTTAGTTAGTCGAGTTTGATCGACGGCGCGACCGGTAGGGATGAGCGTAATTTAGTATTGTCTATGGTGACGCGCCGCCATTAACACGTCTTGAGACCCCGTCGCGTACGTTGGTCCGTTGCTTGAACTCTTGACGAATAATCATCGCATGCGTGGCACGTTCGGTCGAATGAATTTCGGGAATAAATACCACCGGCCGCGTTTTGTATAGTTTGTCGCGATTGTTGCCCGTGTTTTGGAGTATTTACTTGAACTATAAAACGTAACAGTGCTCTCTGTAAATTGAGTTGAGTTTGAGTCGGAAACGTGGTTTCATTGGCGATCTTTGTCGGGCGTGATTGACACTGCTAAATAACTTCTTACGTTGGTGAGCTTTGGTGCCCTATTAAGGGAACTGGGTGTGTCGACTGGTATGGGACAGTCAGTGAATTGAAGACATCGGGTGTCATCGTAATCGACGCGCGCGCGTCTATTCTCCGGACTTCACTTCGCGACGGAGCACACTGGGTCCCAGGTAAGTCCCGTAGATTTACCAGAGTGTGGTCGGAGATTAATTTACTGGTGGTGTAGGCCGACCTTGTTTGTTGAATAAGCCGTGACAAATGCGCGGTAGATGTACGGGCTTTGCTGGGGCGCGTATACACAAGGTAATTACTGTAAATTCTTGAGGAGTTCCCTGAACTGACCTTTGTTATCATCATCAGTTCCCTAATGACAGTCACCACCCATCTAGGTATAAGATTCTTATCAATACAAATTATTCAAGTACAAACTCAAGGTAGCTGCTGTGAATACTTGAGAAGTTCCCTCGCCTGTCTCCCGACCCATCATAAGATCTACTCCAGCCCCTTATTAAATTGTAGTGATTTACCTAATGAAAAAACTTACAAATGCACCAGCTGTCCCTACAATTTTTGAAAGTTCCCCTTGATTTCTCTGGTTTTCCGCCATCAAACCCTGATGTCCTTAAATGTCCAAAATCGGTTCATAAACGACGAAGTTATCCGCGAAAAAACATAAAAAAAAAACATATACAGGGTGTAAGGAGAACGCTTCCGAAGCCAGAACTTAGATTATATACAACCTAAATGCAAACGGATACCAATAACCTTCTCTTTAAATTGATTATTTTCAAGACTTCATATTTCGTAAACAAGCATTGGATAGCGTACGAAACGTGAGGTCACTGACACGCAAGGCGACGTCGCACGACCGCGCCCGCGCTTATCAGCCGCCGAAAAGTGCCGATTTATACGCAATTTACAAACATCACTTTTAAAATCGCAATTGTAGTCCATTGTAAAAAGCTGACAGAGGCATTTTACGTACCTGTCTAAATCCTTTGCGACCTTATGAGGTTTGGCCCGAACTGAGTTCCATTCATTTCAATACAAAGCCGGGCCCGTCGCTGTGTCGATCCGTGAACACGAGGCATCAGTATTCCTCAACACATTCTTCACGTAGTTTATTAAAAACACTCACTATTCTGCCCCGCATTTCATCAGCACTGTCACATTCCCGATCAAACACTCTTTCTTTCACATACCCCCATAAAAAGAAGTCGAGCCGGCCAGGCGTGCGGCCCCAGCCTTCCGATCCAGCAGTCATTAAAAAGCTCAGTGAGACGCTCGCGGACGGGACGCGTAACGAGCATGGTTCCATCGTGCTGGAACCATGCTCGACGAAATTCAGCCACAGACACATTGTCTAGCATATCATTTAAATGTCCATTTATAAAATTAAGATATGCTGATCCATTGAGGCGCTGCGGTAGAAACACTGGTCCTAGAATTCTTCTCCTAAACACATCAACATGTTGCCGTATTCACGAGCACTGTACACGTATGCCTCAGGCATTGTTTAAAACAACAAAAAGTTATAACTAAAAAGAATAAAACAGCACTAAAAACGTAACAATACCTAATAACTAAACACAAATTTAAAACTAACAAAACAATAATTAAATAATCGGTTATAAACGTAACGCACAAGCTCACGAACCGAGTCGCAAGGAACACTATTATTAACTAAAGATGTACTATGAAGATCAAACGCTTTGGGGGGGTTCCCGGCGGCAAAAGCGGTGTGTTTACAGAGGCGAAAATGCTAAAAGAATAATTACGAGATCAGAAATCAATTCATTTTAATTGTTAGGAAATTGTACTTATGCTTTATTACAAACTGTTTTCATTTTCTAACTTTTAAATAAGATTTAACTGGTTTCTTAGATTCAATTAATTTAATTATTCACTTTAAATTGATTAGGTTTACTTACTAAATGAAGGATCCAGTTCTTGCAATAAACGAGCACGCATCGTGTGACTTTAATTACATTGTTATAAAGTTCAAATTCAAAAACTGTACATGCGATGAAAATTTTTTAGTCAATTACAGCTGATGTCAGCGATCTTTTACTTTATTTCATTTACTATCGATTATCGACATAATACAAAACTGTTATTAAATTCACGACAGTGCATCAATTTAAAACTATTGCCACGCCCCGGCTGTAGGTATCTAAGTACCTTCGATATGGCCCTCAAGGTTAAGCGCGTCAAGGTCAAGGTAAACCGTAGCGATCGTCCAACTGTCGCGATGTCGGTGACCGCACGCGGTCTTTGAACCCGAGTTTATGCGCGGGTCAGCTGATAATTATTTACGAATACATAGCTTGTTAGAGTTGTAAAGAAAAAAAAATGTTTAATCGCAAATAATGGTTTCATTTAACTCATTTAACTGTTGCCACAGCATAGTGTACGAAAAATGCTTAAGTAAAATTGTTAAAAAAAATCCTCATTTTTTGATGGTATCGTATCGAGAATCACTAGCCTTATCACCTGTCTTCGTTTTCGGAAGCGTTTCCCTTACACCCTGTATACGGTCGAATTGAGTAACCTCTTAATTTTTGAGTCGTGGTTAAAAACGAGGGAAAGCACTTTATCCGGATTGTAGAGGCGTCAACGATGTAAGGGTAGATACTCGCCGTAGGATGGGTCGTCCGATGATGGAATGGTGATGGCGGAATTAAATCATGCAACTCCCGCGCACATTTTCCGATATGTATCATATAGAATACTGAAAGGCTGGCTACTCTATGATTGTGCTCCTGGCTTCGCAGTTTATTCTTTACCACCTTTTTCGTTCTCCGGTTCTCCTCTCAGTTTCTTCTTCCGGATATCAGAATATCCGGAAAAGCTATCCTATAATTTATGTTAATCCAGGTTACAAAACATCTGTGCTGTGTTGTGCTGTGCTGTGCTATCCTGCGTAAGTCTCATGGTTCTAAGATACCTCCGCACTAATTTTTAGCAAAACCCCTTCAGCCGTTCACGACTTGTGTTTATGTAAATACTAGTATTAGTATTCGGGATTACTGAAGGATGAGAGTTAATGAACCACCGCTGACCAATAAATTATATTATCTAAAACAATATTTGAGGGCATGATCCCCTTCATTCATAAACTTTGATTAGCGACTGTTTATCTATAAACAACTGACTTTTAAGCATCACTTAACTTAATCATCCCTTATAAATACACTCCACCATTGATAATGGTGGTGTTTTCTAGAAAAAAACCGGGTGAGTAGAACTTGCAACTGAACAGAGCATATGCGCGGGCGAGATTCTGCCTTTCATCGGCGTGAATTTTACTATCTGTTCTCTTGACATACCGCATCGCATCCTATCGCCTGTCCAGGCTACTACTTCGTTTTTTCTTTATAGTGACATAAAGTCTTCCTCAAAAAATAGTCAAAAGGAAACAAGATAATAAATACTAGTTCAAACAAGCTCGACGCCGCGCCGTAACGAGTTTGTTTATGTGAGATGCAGCAGCAGGTAGCCTGTGTACCTTCGTACAAAAAAGGCGTAAGCTTATGTATATTTGCGATACCGATCCATTTACATAACATAATACATAATCAGCGTAAAATGTCCCTACTTCTGGGACATAGGCATCCGTTCGGTGAGAGGGAGTGGGCCCTAATTTACCACGTGTCTTCGAAGGTTTTTTTTAAGCTCTGGGATATATTTCCTCACGACGTTTTCCTTCACCGTTATGAGAACAGTGGTGATGCTCTTTTCGATTTACCCTTTTTGAGGGAAATTATTTAGGTACACAACCTACGACCTAAATCTTGTAAGTCGTGGCCGATGTCACTAGGCCCCAACTGATCACAGCCCACTAATAGAAAGAAAGTACATACATTTATTATACACAATACACCTAAAATAAACCCGTTCCATTTAAATAAGGTTATTTAAAACTCTATTCCTTTTATTTTTGCTCGATGTAGAATGGTGTAAATATGCCTAAAACTTTCAAATGAGCCAAATAGATAAATATGCAAAAGAAGTCAACTTTTATTCAGTTGTAAATCGTACCCGTGAACTTTTTAATACTGTGAACCTTTATATTCGCGAGTTTTTTAATAAAAGTGTAATCTGGTTGTGAAAGTTGTCGCCATATTTTAAAATTTCTGGTATAAAAACTGGGCTAACTGATAAATTATTATTTTGGGTGGATTTTAGCTGGGATATTTATTGTTTTATTTTGTACTAAGGTTGGAGATATAAATCAACGTATAATGTACTCACTGCCGGGGCATTGACCTCCACTCTGTGAGAGGGAGCTGATCATAATGAAGCACGCTGGCCAAGTGTGGGTTCGTCACATACCTTAAAATTATTGGATCCATATGATGCCGTATATCCCATATTAAGTATGACAGAAAAAATGTAATGAAACCGTCTTCACATTGTTTTTTGTCACGGTTTATATGTAGATACATTGTATCTGGTAAGTTGCGTAAGTCCACTCTTTGAGGAGTGGCTAGAGAGGCGCCACGGCGCCCTCACCTAGCGCCTGACGCAGGTCCTCACTGTACACTGCTGTAACGGGATGTTCTTGTTCCGTATGAGGCGGGAGGAAACGCCAGATTGTCACCACTGTGAGGATCGCCCCGAAGACACGGTGGAGGTCTACGCGGCTTAAGTAGAACACCGCCGTGTCCTCGTGGCGGCGATTCGCGGCGATCTCTCGTTTCCGCTCCTGGTCCAGGCCATCGTCCGGAGCGAGAGTGCATGGCAGCCTGTCACCTCCTTCTGTGAAGCGATGATGCTGGCATAGGAGGAGGCGGAGTGCGTAAGGAAGTGGGTATCCCAGCGCTCTCACGCCTCTAGCCGCTGCAGAAGACGCCCTGGTCGGGAGACAACATCGAACTCCCGGCCATCGTAGCCACAGGCTTGCGGGCGGCGAGCCGATCGTTAAAGACCAGGCCCGGAAATAAAAAAAAAGAAACCGTGGCCCTGGCGCACGGGCACGTGAAGAAATACGGGTGGGTTTTAGTCAGTAAAAGTCTGAAACGCACTTCCGATCCGCCCAGAACTGGGGAGGTCATTTGATGATTCCCTATCTAGAACAAAAACAAAAAAAGAAACCGTCTTCACATTGTCTTTTGTCACAGTTTAGAGATAGGAACATTGTATCTCGTAAGTCGCGTTTGCTTTTACTGGATCACCACTTCCCGATATTAATTTCACTGTACTCGTAAACAATACCACGAAAGTTATTTCTACAGAAAAGCCTAAAGACATTAATCGTTTTCTGCATTATCGAGCTATATTGCAGACCATCAATCTCACGTAATAAATGCACCAACTTTGGCCATTGTGTACAGGCCTCATTACCATTTGAAATTGCGGTGATCTTATTTCTTTGGCCTGAAAATGGCACTCCCTTTTCTACTCGCATATATTTATTTAAATAAACCAGCATAAGCAATTGCCTTTCTCAGAAATGCATACCGTGAAAATTCCAGTCTTTTAACTGTCTATTAGAAAAACACAAAGGCTACTAAGAAAATAATATATCTTTTACAAAAAATCCTCCTGTCACAATGTTTGTCCTCGAACTCTTCCAAAATGGCTGAACCGATTTTAATTTTGACGGGAAAGCTAAGATTAGTGTCACGCGCATTTTTCATTGGCCTTTTAACCCTTAATAAGGCAAAGGGATATAGTTTCCCACCAAGACTATTTTGAAAAACATGTTTATTTTACATGAAAGATAGCCCATAGAATGAACGCAACCGAAATATACTATTCCTTAGAAGATTTTAAATTTCATAACTTGCAACACTTTTCAAAAAATGACTACCTTATATTGAAATGTCAATGTCAAAGTTCAGTGACGTGAAAAGGGGCTAAAATAACGGTCAATTTTTGGTTACTTCCGAGAAAAAATCTTTTATTGTTCAACGAAAAATCTTGTAAATAGATTATGTTTCCATTTTATATGAAATGACAACTTTAGCTATGTTTTTTTGTTGATTTTACGCGTATAACATTGATAATAACGATAAAATCTGCGAAATACTAAGTGGGAAAATTATTCCCTTGGCCCGATTGAGTTTATAATTTATTTCTTATTATATATATGAAAGTTTGAACTCACACACAAGTCAATACAAAATACAAATAATGATAGAATGCTGAAATTTGAATGAAAGTAAACTTCTTAGGGGATGTAGATGTGATATTTACTACCCGTTCGCTTCGAGTTGGCCGCTCCCACCCGCCCCGACCAACCGCACCGCACCCCTAGACAGACCCAATTAGTACCGGTCGCTACGCTATCTTGGGTCTGTCTAGGGGTGCGGTGCGGTTGGTCGGGGCGGGTGGGAGCGGCCAACTCGAAGCGAACTGGTAGTAGATGTAATTGTATATTTTTTTTTTGTGTATTTTTTCTAATTCGTGGTGAATCCTACAAATAAATGTATTTGTAGGATTCACCACGAATTAGAAAAAAAAATTAGGGAAACGGGAGTTAGAAGAGTTCGTAACGCATTTCACTAGATTTTTTTTTCTTTATGAATAAAGAAAAAAACTGTAGTGAAATGCGTTACGAACTTTTATTTTATTTACATAAAAAATAAATAAAATGTAATAAGCAAAACCAGGTGAAATACTAGTATATGAATAACAACAAAATTAGGCATAATTCCCTTTGCCTGTTTAGGCAATTAAATTATTTTCCCACTTCGAGACACAGTGCACATACATAATCGGGCAAAGGGATATTATTTCCCACTCAAAAAAAGGGGGTAAAAACCCATCCCCCCTTTTAAATTTTTTTATTTTTTATTTCTGCAGTATCTATTTACTCTATTTCCACTGTAACGTACTTTCTAGCCCTAACACAGGCGCGAGCCTTATTAAGGGTTAAAGTTATTTATAGTATCGTTTACTAAATAAAAACGCGTGATTTATGTAGTAAAAAGTGCATTCAGTAAATAATTCATAAAGTACATTGAAATATCGCAGCATAGTGGCCATATAATAAGAACCAGAAAGAGACTTTGCCTGAAACCTCCCTTATAGACATTGGCGATATCCGCCATTATTGTGAAATAATTTTTTCAAAGAATTTCTATAATTTATTACACGTGTTATTGGCAAAATTGTGGTATCTATTCCACAGAAGACATTGATCAAGGGTTGAGGTTGAATCTCACCTTGAAAAAAGAAGAACCGGATACTGTGACACCCCGCGCGCTCGCTAGTTCTCCCCTCAAGGAGTCAGGAATACTCCCTAACCTGTTGTGGTACATCTTAAGACTGCCGAGACGCCGGGACACAGGTGAGTTGCATAGACATAATTTCGGTGGAGGGATAATTTTATGGGTCTCCGCTATCAGTCTAGAATCTTCGAAATATTTGAACCTAAAATAGATACAGTCCACATCCTACCATCAAGGATTAATGTAATCCTTCTGGTGCCATCAGATATCTACATTCCCGTATAGACTAGTAGATTTTTTTTAAATATAAATTATAAACTAGCGCTTGACCGCAATTCCGCCTGATGGTAAGCAGTGATGCGATCGTTGATGGTAAAGCGCGCTAGTTTATTAAGAGCCTATTCACTCTAGCCTTGAAGACACTCAAATTGTAGTGTGACGGAATCACCGCCACCGACAAATTGTTCCAGTTCCTCGATGTACGCGTTATAAAAGGGGAAGCGAAACGTTTCATCCGGATCGCAGTGGTGTCAACAACGTAAGGGTGGAAACTCGCACTACGACGGGTCGTCCGATGATGGAACGGAGATGGGGGAATTAAATCATGCAATTTTATTGCACACTCATCAGAATGCATCCTATAAAAGACCGAAAGGCTGGCTGCTCTACGCCTGTGCTCTAGGCTGTGGTATAGACATTATCTTTGCAATAATTTAATACACGATTTTATTCCTAAGATATTACATTTTACGGCCGCCAGAGTGAGCGTAAAGCTAAAATTTGTAATTTTGAAATTTACAAATGTAAGCTTCTGAAAGGTAGCAAACTATTAGTCTAAAAGGGAAAATAAAATAATAGAGTCGACACCAAGAAGTGCTCGTAAAGCTGTTCATTCGTGCTTCATGAATATAATAAGAGCTTCATTAGCAGAGAATTTGTGAGCTCCGTTTTCATTTAAGTTTATACGTATGTGATGGTTCAAGCTAAAATATAATGTTTTAGAAGAGACATCTTGATAACTGACGTCACTGTGCTGTAATAAAACTTTCGGTTTCTATCTGTAACTATCTCTGAATGAAAATATAGGTGAAGTTAGCATAGCTCTCAGTGGAGTGAGACACTATTGACAGCTCAGTCTAAGCACCCATTTCTTCAGGGTCAGATTTTTATTCTGTCGATTCTACCAATTCGAGAACACAATATTTGGACTTTCCCTTAGGACCCTTATATGGACAGATACGCTATAAATATATAGAATATATACCTGCTGATGTTTTAACTATTTTGTGGAACTTTTAAGATGATATCACTTTACAGCGGACAGACCTCCGGCGGGCTCTCATGACGACATGGAGAGAGCGATTGTCGCAACCCAGTGCTGAGCACGCCACAATAGTGGCGGTGGTAAGTCTCCGCTTTGAGGAGTGGCTAGAGAGGCGCCACGGCGATTTCTCGCGTCCGGCCCTGCATGCAAGGACGTCACGACCTCCTGCGAAGCAGTGGTGCTGTCAAAGGAGGAGATGGAGTGCGTGAGGGAGCGGGAAGCTCACGCCTTTAGCCGCCGCAGGAGACGCCCTGGTCGGGAGGCAACATCGAACTCCTGGCTAAAGTACGTGCGGGCTTCCTTTAGACCTGTAGACCCGAGCCTTGTTTTTTCCGGACGGCACTGACCTTAAAATTAGTTTAGATTATGAACAAGGGAAGTAGCACCATTACCTATTCTTTTAGAGACATCGTACTGTCAATCAAAGGCCACTCCCAAGGCTACGCACAATGATCGGTCTTGTGCTGCCCTCATCCATCGACTTCCCGCGACTTTCCGCAGTCCTCCTCTAGTACAAACGAAGTTCTAATATTGACAATGTTTCAATTATGGTACCGTGTATTTTTAAAGCATCTCCAGAAAAACCGTTCCCGCGTAACAACAAATCGCTGCGATTGCGTGCTCACCACTGAGAGGGCTTCACAATCAAGCTGGTAAACTGGTTGTGGGGATTTTGTAAAAAAAAATCCTACCCAAATAGCTGTTAGGTAGTATTTTGAGAAAGACAGTTTATTTTTAACCGACTTCAAAAAAAGGAGGTTATCAATTCAACCCGTATGTATTTAAGCCACATTTCAGGTGTATGTTTGTATGTTTTTATGTTTGTACGCGCATATGTCCGGAACTACAAGTCCGATTTAAGTAATTCTTTTTTTGTTGTAGTATGTATTGTTCAACTTAGGGAATACTATAAGTTCATCAAAATCGGTTTAGTAGTTTTTGAGATAAGGATTTTTTCGTATTGATGAGAACTTATTATAACATGGGTTATGGCTGCCACTATTGTTATGAGGTAAAAAAGTAATTTTCAAATTTCGACTGAAACACTGAAAAGCATGAAATAAACTGACTGAACGGTCCCTCCGAGTTGTTGTCGACGGATGCTCATCTGAGCCCATGTCGACTAATGCCGGTGTTCCTCAGGGGTCTGTTCTCTCTGCAACTCTGTTTCTGCTGCATATTAACGATCTGCTGATGCCCGGTATCTATGGGTATGCAGATGACAGCACAGTTGTGGAGAGATACCTGCCGGATGCTCGGGCTAGTAGGGAATCAATCCGGTCCGTAAGAGAGGCCATGGTAGAGCGAACGAGTGTTGCACTTCAGGCAGTCTCCGAATGGGGCAATGCCAATCTTGTAGCATTCAATGCCGCCAAAACGCAGGCGTGTCTTTTCACCCCCAAAAGGAGCCCGTTCACCTTGGCTCCTACTTTTCGGAATGTAACCTTGGAGTGTACCGACCGCCTTCAGCTTTTGGGTATTGAGATTTCCTCGAACCTAAACTTTGGGCGGTTCATTGAGTCCAAGGCCAAGGTGGCTGCCAGAAAACTTGGTGTAATCGCAAAGGTCCGGCAGTACTTCACACCAGGGCAGCTTCTAATGTTGTACAAAGCACAGGTCCGTTCGTGTGTGGAGTACTGCAGCCACATTTGGGCTGGTGCTGCTAAGTGTCACCTGGCCACTTTGGATTCAGTGGAGAGGCGTGCGAAGAGGCTGATTGGTGACCCTGATTTAACTCGAGTTGGTCTCCAAAGCCTAGAGCACAGGCGTAGAGTAGCCAGCCTTTCGGTGTTCTATAGGATACATTCTGGGGAGTGTGCGAGGGAATTGCACGATTTAATTCCCCCATCTCCGTTCCACCATCGGACGACCCGTCGTACGGCGAGTTTCCACCCTTATGTTGTTAACACCTCTACGATCCGGACGAAGCGTTTCGCCTCCTCCTTTATACCGCGTACATCGAGGGACTGGAACAATCTGCCGGCGGCGGTGTTTCCGTCGGACTACAATTTGAGTGTCTTCAAGGCTAGAGTGAATAGGCTCTTAATAAACTAGTGCGCTTTACCATCAACGATTGCGTCACTGCTTACCATCAGGCAGGATTGCGGTCAAGCGCTGGTTTATACTTTAATAAAAAAAAAAATTAAAAAAAAAAAACCGACTTCAAACAAAAAAACACTTAAAAGGAAAAAATAATTTTACCTTTGTCATGGCTCTAGAAGTCGGTGGCGAGCTAAACAACAGAAGCCTCGAAACACCGACTTTTTCGAAAGTTTTTTAAAATCATTAAGACGTTTCTATTAGAAGGTCACCTTAATGAATGTGACTTAAATTTATGATAGAAATCACATCTTTTCAGATCATAATGACTAATATTTTACCAAGGCTCGTTCCAAAAATAGGAATTTACTTCAACAAGGCCGAATTTCGCCAAAGTTCCAAACTAGATTAAGTCTAATACTGAGAATAAATTTTGTTTTTTGACAGACTTTCAATCCTAAAACTGCCAGCCGTCAATCCAATTCTACGGATAAAATATTTGACTTTGAGAAAATCAGCCCTAAATAAAGGCAATATACCTATATAAGTATGTATATCACGTAGAAAGTTTTCTTCTATGCCTGTCCATTACCTCAACCCTCTGTCAATTAGCTTTTATCCAGGGAGTTTGTTTTGCTTCTATTGTACAACAATACACCAGTAGAATAAAGTTCTTATGTACCACCAGAAACAGAAGTCTTAAAACACTAAATTTAACTTTTTTTGACTGTTTGAAAGATCAAAGGCTTTTTAGTTCGGAAAATATCTACTGCATTCAATTTACGATGCAATCCATCGCAAAAACCAACCCATAAGATGGTAATGTTACGAATACCGCACATAAATAACGGTCGTGATATATGTAGGCAGTATGCTGAGACCCAATATTCGGTGATTCGGGAAGCACGTCCAAGGAGGATTCATATTTCATCCAACACTTCTGTCCCAAGGGATGAGCGAGTCGTAGCGATATTAGATCACTTTTTATACATTTATGTTTGCATTTTTTAATCAAAAAATTTTAGAAGAAACTTTTGAATACAAAATGATTCAATATTGAAGAATGGTTTCGTTAGCGTTGAATAATAGAAAAATAAGATTATAATTGCAAGTGAACGTTCATTACTAGTTTTGTTAATTTCGTGTGAACGTGTAATGAAAAAAAGAAAGAAAGTTACATTACTTAAACCTAACTACGATTAAAACGTTCACTAAAAAAATCAATATCGATGTCTTGTATACCTTACCGTATGTAAGGTATACAAGACATCGATATTGATTTTTTTCGGAAGTACTTAGCGGACACGGTTTTTTTCTAAAGCCGAGTTATTTCCCCTATTAGTAAGTCAGGTTACATTCACGTTACGTCCGTCATCACGATATTTTTCGTAACGAATCGATTGACAATATCTTTTATAGAAAAAGTGGTTACCTAGTTTTCACTATACATTGTTATTTTTTGTATAAGGTAGGTGCGGCCAATAAGTCCTGTCGGGTAATAAGGCCTAAATTACAAAAATACTACTTAAAATTACCGCTATCATTCGTGGTCACAGTCGCAGGTAGCTAACAATCTTAGATGGCGTCCCAAATGTGGCACGACTCGCTAGCTTGCTTGCTGTCACCAGTGCTGCCACATTCATCGTGGTCATCAGATGCTCAGTTTAAATTATAATACCGCAGAAAATCTAAACGTTAGTATTTTATGTAATACTATATTTTTCCACATAATTTTATTGTTTAATTGTCAATTAGTTTATTTTTCAGTAGACTGCAGTGTTAGAATAGTATAATGTAAAATGAATTGTTTTATTTTTAACTTTTCTTTGCAAACTTAGCCAACGGTTATTAAGGCTTACAAAATACGTGTATAGGCCTTATTATACTCCTTTTCATCATAAAGTGACCGTTTTTCAGCGTTTTTTTTTATTTTTCTATTTATTGTTTTTAGGGCATATAACAACAATGCCACCGAAACGAGCATTGTGGTCTGAGGAAAGAGTAACCTGGAAGCGGTAAGAGCAGTCCAGTGTGGACGATTGAGCTCGGTAGTTCCAGTTCCAACGGTGATGAGGATAATATACCGCTTGTCCAATTTCAAAGAACAACGTTTAAACTAATGGCTACCCCAGTTAAGAACATTGAAAAGACACCAACAGTAAGAAGAGAGGCCATCAATTACAGAGGAACTCCAGTGACAAAAGACCTGTTCTACAAAAACGAAATAGAAAAAACACCAAATAAATAAAAAAGAATAGAGATAATATTAGCACTAAAGAAAACCATGAGAGTTGGTACTGTCACGGATGTAAGCAGGATGAAAAGGCTGCTATGAAGCAATGTTTTAAATGCAGAAAGTGTTATCATGGGGAGTGCGTTGGTTTGTCAGAGGAGGACGTTGGCAATTTTGAGTGTCCTGAATGAAACTAATAAAAAATTGTGTTTTTTTAAGTTTAAACACTGTATTTATTACTTAATTATTAATTATTGATCTCAATTTCCAAATATAAGACGTATATTTTGTTTAGTTTCGTATGTTAAACTTTTAGGCCTTATTACCCTATCATACTTTAACTAGGCTTAAATATAGTGTTTTTATAAATACTTTATTTTGTCAATTTTTTTGGAAAATCCTCCAGTTTTTTTATTTATAATGGATGTTATTGGCCATAAATCTTTCATAAACATTAAAATTTGTTGATTCATGTTAATAGTTTTTGTTTTTTCTTTAAATTCGCGCTTCATTATCAACAACCTTTTTATCGTTCCACTGCTGGGCTCAGGTCTTCTCTCATACAGAGAAGGATTGAGCGTAATCACCACGCTTGCAATTCGCGCTTAGCTAGGAAAGAGCTGTATACATATAAAATTTTCGCCCGCCCGCCCTCGCCTGCAACGGTGGCGTCATCTTAATTGATAATCATTTCTGTTTCTATTTTTGTAATTAAGTAGTGTCATCTTTTTTGTAGATATTATTATGTACTTCACTTGTAAAATCAGCCGTAAGTGATAAAATAAAATGTAGTTAGTATAATTTACATAAAACATGTTAATTTTACTTAGAACGTAATTGCACCCCTGCACAGAGAGGTGGGGAGCCTGTCCCACAGTGCGCACGCGCCTAGTACCACGATCTGCCCTGAACTGTGTTGTGCGCTCTATAACGACACTGCAACAATTTGTAATTAGGTATTTGATGATTATGATTTATAAAATAGACATTGTGTAAAAATGATTGGAATCGATTCAGTTGCTTATTCTGAACAAACTATATGCAGGTTTCGTATAAAGATAACTAAACATTGTACAGTGAAACATGCGTGACAGCAAACATACATACATACGAGTACATAGGCTGCTAAAAGCATAACACTTCGCCGTAGCCGGGTAATAAAAACGAACCATCACACTCTTGAAACTTCTGATTTCAGCTACAAAACGCTTGTCACGATGACTGTATTCACTAAGGACTATGTTATCACGCAAAATAGAATAACGAAACATTGAGTAATCTCGTGATCTGAGTTTAGGGAAAGAATATATTTAGGAGCCAGTGTTACATGTTATTTTAGCACATAGCACTCTCATAAAGAGTTTGTTTTTCTTAAGTATATTGCTGTATGCTCTGTTTCGCGTTTATGACTCTGTGACAAGTATGAGAGTACTGTGTGCTGACTGGGCCTTGGAATCAATACAAAATAGTATTTACAAAGAAGGTTGGAGTGGAAGAATTGTGAGGAAGGGCGCGCATTTAAAAGGATATTGACCCTATTGGTGATATACAGTTAACTGGACAATACTCACATCAGTGCGTCTATGAAGAAAGAAGTAAAATATATGCGATGATAGTAATAAGTGATTTTCTATAGAATCTGCCTTCCCCATTGGAAAGAATGGTTGATTTTATGGATCCATGTGTACTTAAGTAATATTTTATTTTGTTAGGAAAACTTACAGAAAATATGGACGTGTGCTCAAATATTATACATTTGAAGGCTATTTACCGCTGAAAAACATTTTCAACAAAAGCTAACAAAAATGGTCGGCAATAAATAGGTAGGTACATATTACATATATAAATTAGGTCAAAAAGGCTTTCGGTATAAAAATAGCTTTTCACTAACATAAATGCTTAAACTGGGAAAGACAAATTGGAAAAAAAATTGGTTTTATTAAATCTGAACAGTTTCAATTATAATAACAAAGCAAGGAAGTGAAAGTGAAAAAGTGTTAGTTTAGTAAAATAATATTTTTTGGGAATTGAAATTAATAAATTAATAGAGGCCATATTGGTTTAAAATCAAGCGCTTTTAATTTAGACCATAAACCAGACAGACTCCATAACTTGCAGCGTGTCACCCAACTTTGGATTGGGACAGAGGGAGGAAGTATTTCGAATCGCTTCCAATCGTTGCTTGTCTATTTTCAAATCGTTACAATACAATCCCTTACAATAGTATCCTTATTTTTTTATGGGTATAGGAGATTCAGAAATGAGCTCGTGGCTAAGTGATAGCTGCCATAAGGGACGAATGAAAATACTAAGCTACAATATTAGTGCAGTCATTTTGTATATGAGTGGCTATCAATTAAAAATTGAGACCCGGAACGTAAAACTGTTGAGCCCGGCTGTCATTTCTATTACTTTGACCAACCCGCAACCCTGACAAAGGCATCGGTCTTCGTGGACCACGTCACGTGTGCTGATATCTCTTTGAGACGCGCGTGAAACACAACGTACCGTGGACCCGCACCTGATACTTATCGGGTCTGAAGACCGCGCCTGCGGTGGCCGGGAAAGCGTTAGGCCTCAGGAACACCCTACATACATTCATCAACGGCCTCTTGGAGCTCATAAACCACAAACTTCTAAGTCATTGTAATAAAAAAACGACCATTTATGTATTCTGAAAATACATCCCTTCGGGATCCTCAATTCTTTCTTCTTTCATCATACTTAATTCTTTTTCGCATTCCACAATGTCGGATTAGGTAGTATATATTTGCCAAAGAAACAATCATGGACCCTGTCGGGCGCAGCAAAAGAAAGAGGGAGGACAGGATTTACCATTCACGTATCGTATAATCAAAATCCGCCCCACGATTCTGAAAGGATTCTGAACATATACCAAGGCAAGCCCTAGACTGGAATCCCCAAGGAAAGCGTAAACGTAGCCGTTCTAAGCAGACCTGGGGCGAGCGGTCATCGCAGACGGGAAAAACTTGGGAAGACCTGGAGTGCACTAAAACTCGAAGCTCAAGACCGAACGGGATGGCGGTATACTGTGGACGTCCTCTGCCTCATCTAGGGGATACAGGAACTTAAGGAAGGATAATCAAAATTACTAAACAAACATTTACAAAAACTTCACTGTTGAGCTTCAGCTTAAACATCCATAGTGAAAACCTTTGGTTAGCAAACAAATAACCATAATAATATCGTAAACTTAAGCATTATTCCTTCATTAGAACCACAATATCGGAGCAAACCACTCTAGATGTAACAACAGTGGCTTACTTTAATTAAATTGTTAGGTAACGTTTGTCTGAAGATATTAAATATGGATGAGTTTTCCAATAACTTAAAATACAGTACAGTCATGAGAATATAATATATAATATCTAATAGTTAGGCAAAACTCAATACAAAGACAGTGTCTCAAGACAAAGGAAAAAGAAAACTCAAGGTCATTCAAAGGGCAATAGAGAGGCTTAGAGTTTCAATGCGTGATCAAATCAGAAATGGGGAGATCCGCAGAAGAACGAGAGTAACCGATATAGCCCTAAAAATTGCAACACTTAAGTGGCAGTGAGCACATTGTCCGTAGGACTGATGCTCGATGGGGCCGACGGGTTCTCGAGTGGCGACCACGCACCGGAAGACGCAGCGTGGGTAAGCCCCCGACAAGTTGGACTGACTACCTGGTGAAAGTCGCAGGAAATCGCTGGATGCGGGAGGCCCAGGACCGGTCGTCGTGAAGATCCTTGGGGGAGGGTTAAGGACTCTTTCGGCTGAAATAATGATGATGAAGGAGGCAAAATTAGGCATAGGCGAGGGTTTTTTTACTCAAACCCTCTTAATGTTAAAAACATGAAAATTTGTATGGATGTGTGTGTGATTGTTACCCTTTCATAAAAAAAAAAACTACTGGAAGTATTAGGATGAAATTTGGTACACAGATTCAGATTCAGAACCCGGATGATATATAGAAAAATTTGATATACCGACGGGATCGAAACTTGTGCTGAAGAAAAAGGCTTAGAATTTTTAGTATTTTGGTGGTATTTATGCTCATGACTGTACTGGTACGTGTACGTACGTACATGTACCCAGACTAAGTGCTGAAATGAATATGCATACTGATACGCCTGTACTCCCCGTTGTGGGACGTACTTTAAGATACACTACTGGCATAATTAGGGTAACACAAAAGAAGGAATGATAGCAAAGATTTAATTTACATGGAAGGATAGGTATAAGCAGTGTTTTGTTGCGCCAGAAGAACCAAGTAAGCTTCAGTAAAAATCAGTTATCAAAAAATATTTAGTTCTAGACGTAAAGAATTTTAATTGGTTGTCTGACTATAATACTGTAATATATCACCATTTTATTTAGCTGTATGTCTTCCAAAGTCCATAAATAAGTATATACATTTTTCTATTTTTGATCTGTATAAAATCAATACTGCGGGTGTGTTGTTAGACATTATAACTACCAACATCTACAACCACTTTGTTATTTCTTCAGTGTATCGTTGTCATTGAGTAAAACTTACTAAAATCCCACATAATAGTCTATGGTATTTGGACTCATGGCGCTCTGATTTACGTATCTCTACACGGGCTTAACCGCTAGATCATCTTGATGATCTTGATACTTTAACGTTGATATTATTAAATACAATCATATATGTGTACACAACAATGATACATGTGTATATTTCCTTGAAACTAGAAGGGCTTACGTAAGTCCAGTTCTACATCTAGTCATTGATTTGTGAGATTGCCTATGGACTTTTGGTCGACACTGTAACTATGTATGTACGTAGATGTGCGTTTTCTTCAAGCCGCAAGGCACACTTTCCTACTATTTGCTTACTTCGGCCATTTGTAGCTATCTGATATATGTGTGTCATTTAGTCTGTGCCAAATAAATGTAAGTAATTTCTTTGTTCGTTTGTATACTTTCAGGTTTTTATTTTTCATAATTTTAAACTAGTGCTTGACCGCAATCCCACCTGATGGTAAGCAGTGATGCAATCATTGATAGTAAAACGCGCTAGTTTATTAAGCTTATTCACTTAAAAAACTTAGTGATTAGGAAGGAAGACAGCAGTTGAGCGAGGTGGTGCAATGTTAAACCCAAATGTTAGACCCTCCACGATCAAACTCCCGACACAACAACATTTGGTGCATCGTACCCGGCACACATCGCAACACAACTGCTCAGACCCGCCCTCCGTACGGCTTCACCAGATATCATGCCGGAACACGACAAATCGCTTGGCGGCAAGACTTTGTTTGGTGGGTGTTACTTCTCCCGGCAGCCGATATTTTTATGGTATGGAGAGTTTATTTTATGTGACAGAAACTCTCCACACTAGTCCTATGCATTGTATTATAGAATACTGAAACACAACATAACGCTCCGCGGTCCCTCTAATTTGGCTGGTATGTGTATTGAACAATTAATTAACCAAAATGCTCTGTAGGTACTATTACCAAGCGTGTAACACACACTAATAAATTATTATTAACTACATTCCGTACTTCAGCAATGAAGAGAGTGTTCGGGGTGATTCGATATCCTAGTTAAAAGCTGTTACATACATTTAGTAGGTAGATCTTTTAGCGAGATTTAGTTAAGGAGAATTCAAGAGAGAATTAGGATTATATCAGAGAGGCAATTCTCTTAATCGAACGTTTACAGTTTGATCTCAGTCTCAATCTGTGGGGTAATTACGTAACACAGTATGAGTATAATAAATTTCATTTTGACAGCTCAACAACGTTATTTACGTTTTTTAGCAGACATGAAGCAATGGATTGGCAATTTGCTTCGAAATGATTCCAACTAACTGTAATGGCGCGTTACGCAATTTGGGTGTTGTTAAATACCTTTAGTTCGCCACATTTTCATATCGATTGCCGCATAGATGAGTTTGCGACTAAAATTTGAACGTTTCTAATAGGGTATTTGACTAAAAAAAAAAACTAATTAGTCCATCAGTCAGATTTCCAAAAATACTAGAGACGTATTTTTTCTTTTTTCATACAGTCGACACAGTGCGTTGAAAACTTGTGTGACGTCACTGCACGCTACACTTTTTAGCGCGCAGTGATGTCACCAGCCACCGCTCCTGATCTTTGATGCCTTTTATATTTGTCAATTTTTATTGATTTGATAAAACAAAATATACAGTCAGTTATCTGTAAGTATCATTTAGTAGAGGGCGAGCCTATTGTAAGTCGTGGTGGCCTAGTGGTTAAAACATCAGCCTCTAAAGTATGAGTTTGCGGGTTCGTTTCCAGGTCAGGCAATTACTAATGTAACTTTTTAAAGTTATAATTATGTACTTTCTAAGTATATCTTGGACATCAATGACTAATTAAAAGGTGAAGGAAAACATCTTGAAGAAACCTGAACTTTAAGTCTGAAATCGTCAACCCGCATTGAGGAAGCGTGGTGATTACGCTCAATCCTTCTCTGAAAAAGAGGAGACCTGTACCCAGCAGTGGGACGATGAGCTTATTACAACTAACCAGTCACAAATCCAAGCACTGGGCTGCCACTAAGTCCATAGAAAACAGGTAGAAAACCCAATAACTCCCAAGTCAGAAAATAGGAAGATTGAATGTTCGATGGGAATCAAACACTGGAGATCATGCTATGCATAGCACTTAAAATCACTAGACCGACGATGCAGTTTTTACTTTTTTAGGGCGAGTCTGATTCCAAAAAGTCTAAACTAAAAGTAATAACCAACAGTTGAAACCGTAACAATTGGGCACGCCACAATAGCGTCTGCAAGTCCTCTCTTTGAGGAGTGGCTCTCCTCAACCTCCTTTTACCGCCGCAGGAGTTCGATGTTATCTCCCGACCAGGGCAGGCGCCTTGATAATATCGGACTTCTGACCACCGTAGGCGCGGGCTTGCAGCCGGCGAGTAGTGGCCCGGTAAGGTCCAGGTTTGGGTCGACGGAGCATTGTGTTTCACGTGCGACACAAAGAGATATCAATACATTGTGACGGGGTCCACGAAGACCGAAGAGACTGGATCAGGGTTGCGGGTTGATTAAAAGAGAAATCGTGGCCCTGGCGCACAGGCAGACAGGCAAAGTGAAGAACACGGGCGGGCTTTACTCACTAAAAGTCTGACACGTCCTTCTGCTCCGTCCAGAGCGGGAGAAGTCATTTGATTTCCCGTCCACATAAAATTTAAAAATAAAAAACACTGTTTTTTCCTAAATCAATGAATTTGTAACTGATATGGCCAGAAGTAGGTACTTAATAACAGACGAACAAGTTCCAATAAAAACAACACAATAATAATCCGAACATACTAAACTCAAATATTATTTTAACGACAACACACTACCCACACAATGGCATCCAGAGAGCAAGAGTAAGAATAACACAACAGAGTTTTATACCAACTTGTTGCCCAACTGCTCCTCGAAGCAAACTTGTTGTTGGACAAACTCGAAGTTACAAGTTAAAAACGGAAACTTTACGCGAAGCTGGTTCAGTATGCAACTGAGAATTGTGAACGGTCCTGCAGGAGTGATAAATATATGTTTCAGAGTTCCAACACTGTAATAAACGCATTTTAAAGAGGGATACTGAGGGCGTTTGTCCACTGTTGCCGCCAACAATAAAACAAAGTAATTAAAATATCCCTTCTGTTTTTTGTATTTATTTATATAGTTACTTTCTTTAGTCTTTTAATTTAGTACCTAGTGTAAATATGCAGTTAGTTAAGTGATTATGAAAAGAAAAGACATTTAAAAAAGTATCACCAGAATGTTGACCACACGTCTGTCATCTAGGCCTGACTACCGAGATTGTGAGGTCTATGCCACCGTTCGAACTTGATTTTAGATGGTTGTTGCCATACAATAAAACAAATATGCTTTACTCTTGTTATATGCTTTAGTGAAAGGGTGTTGTAAAAACATAAATTACTATATTTAGTCATTTATGTTTTTCCAACACCCTTTCACATTTCAGAGCAAAAACGTTAAAATGTGACTGGGAGAAGTGGATTGCAACAATCTCCCGTTTGGACCGAACGGACCAATGGGCGGTCCGAACGATCCCAATTGATTCCAACTAGTCGCAATCATTTGACAAAAATGTGTTCGCCGATTAGGGGGCAGATTTGATTAGAGTTGTAGAGTTGTGATCCACCTCACACGAGTTAGTATACCAGTATTTATTATGTCAATTATAAAAACAGTGACTTAAAAATTTTTGAATATACATATTTAGTGGATTAAAAATTGTAATAAAATCGAACCCAGCTCAATGAATAATTCGATTCGTTTATAATAATAATAAATAAATCGTTTATTAACCAAATAATGTTTTTACATTTCCTTATAAATAAGTACAAGCTATTTCTAAAATTAATGTTTCGGTGGAAACGTAATCCTATATTTTAACTTGTGGACTCCACACTAGGTCGAGCCTGTCTCGTGGAGTCCTTGAGAATTGTTAACAATTAGAAATACATATCAAGTTAGGTACTGTAATATGAATCCTGTGGTTTTTTATTTTAATAAAGTAAGCATAAAGTAAAATTAATTAACCTAAACAAAATCAAAAATGTAGACTAAAAAGTAAAATTAATTAATCCTAAAAAGTACAATGTGTCCAGGAGAATGATGATATAAAAGTTTTTGTGCATGAAGTGGTTGGGGTGTATGGTAGTGAGTGCAATCTAGTGGTTACGGTAAAATGTGTTATACCATTACTCTAACGAAGGCTTCGGTTTCTGCGTAGGATTTGGCTTGCAGACATTGTTTAATCATCTTTTTAACTTGATTTAACCTACAATTTTTAATATCGTTGATCTTTGCAATTTTATCTATATATATAAAAGAAAGTCGTGTTAGTTACATCATTTATAACTGAAGAACGGCTATACCAATTTGGCTAAAAATTCGTAAGGAGGCAGCTAAGAACTGGGAGAAGGACATAGGATACTTTCTATGCCGCTCCCCGTCGTTCCTGTGGGAATAAATGAGCTTCTTTGTTTCGACTTCTCCCACGCTTTTATGCTACCCTGGTACTTTGAACGTCAAAAAAATATGCACATTAAACCTTCTTTCATGTATTATGATTATTTGATAATGATGAATGAATGACGTTTATTGTTTCGACTTCTCCTACAGTTTTGTGATACCCTGGTACCTTCCACGTCAAAAAATATGCACAATAAACCTTCTTTCATGTAATTATGATTATTTGATAATGATGAATGAATGACGTTTATTGTTTCGACTTCTCCTACAGTTTTGTGATACCCTGGTACTTTGCACTTCCACAAACTATACACAATAAAACCTCTTTCATGTATTATGGTGATTTGATAATGATGAATGAGCTTTTTTATTGTTTCGATTTCTCCTACACTTTTATGCTTTCCTGGTACCTCGCACGTCAAAAAAATATGCACAATAAACCTTCTTTCATGTATTACGATTATTTGATAATGATGAATGAATGAGGTTTATTGTTTCGACTTCTCCTAAACTTTTGTGCTACCCTGGTACCCTGCACCTCCACAAAGTAGGAAACACGTGTCCAGTATTTTTAAGTTGATAATATTATGTACAAAATTTCAAAAAGATATAATGAAAAACCACAAAGTTATAATAAGCTTGCTACGAGTATTCTACTTGGTTGTCCCAACATAAATATGGTCAAAGATCCGCGCGCGAGCGAGCGCGGTGCGTTGACCTCTAGCGTCAGCTGTTGCGCGCGCACAATACCTATGATGATGTATCGTAAGCTGCGTGACGCACTCGGTAACTACACTGTAACAATTTCTAAATGTATTTGGGACAAAATATAACATGGTGTCAAAATTATTGGAATCGATTCAGTTGCTTATTCACTATCTATATATATAAAAGAAAGTCGTGTTAGTTACTCCACTTATAACTCAAGAACGGCTCCATCGATTTCGCTGAAAATTGGTAGGGGGGTAGCTAAAAACTAGGAAAAGGACATAGGATACCTTGCACCTCCACAAAGTAGGAAACACGTGTCCAGTATTTTTAAGTTAATAATATTATGTACAAAATTTCAAAAAGATATAATGAAAAACCACAAAGTTATAATAAGCTTGCTACGTGTATTCTACTTCGTTGTCCCAACATAAATATGGTCAAAGATCCGCGGGCGAGCAAGCGCGGTGCATTGACCTCTAGCGTCAGCTGTTGCGCGCGCACAATACTATGATGATGTATCGTAAGCTGCGTGACGCACTCGGTAACTACACTGTAACAATTTCTAAATGTATTTGGGACAAAATATAACATGGTGTAAAAATTATTGGAATCGATTCAGTTGCTTATTCACTATTTTTATATAACTCAAGAACGGCTGAACCGATTTAGCTGAATATTGGTGGGAGGTAGTTAAGAACCCGTCCCCGTCGTTCCCGTGTGACGTGACATAAGACATAGTCCAACTCATTCAAAATGTAAGTCAGCAATTCATATACCAAAAATGGTATAACAAAAAGCAAATGACAGCTGAGCATATTTAAAAAAAGTCTAACCGGTTGAAGCAATCGTTTAAAGCAAAGAATATAAATACTCTCTGCTGGTTTAAAGTTTCTAATAAAAAACCACAAAGCCAACTTCAACTTCAAAATTTCTAATATTGTATTGCTGTGCCATTTATCATCAATAAAAATATCATGCCGTGACCAAGACCATCAAATCTTTCTCGACAAAGCGGTAATGCAAGAGTAAATCGAAACATTCTGATCAACACTCACAAGAGCAAAGGGAGGCGGCAGTCCGTGAAACTGTTCCGTTGACAATGCGAAATCGGCGAACAAACCTCAGAGATCATCATCATCATCATCAATCTTTTTATCGTCCCACTGCTGGAGACAGGTCTCCTCTCATGCAGAGAAGGATTGAGTGTAATCACCACGCTTGCTCAATGCGGGGTGGCGATTTCAGACTTATAAAGTCCAGGTTTCCTCAAGATTTTTTCTTTCACGTTCAGTCATTGGTGTCCTAGATATTGTACTTAGAGAGTACATATCACTTTAGAAAAGTTACATCGATACTTGCCTGACCTGGAATCGAACCCGCGCAATCAGACAAGAGAGGCTGGTGTTTTAACCACTAGGCCACCACGACATCTCAGAGATCAATAGCTAGATAATTTACGAAGCACAAGTAGAAATTCATTTCTTTCACATGGTGCTACACTAAATAAATGACAAATAAAAAAATCATGGAATACTTTTTTTTTTATTTACAGTGTTCCTAATTTAAAAAGTAAAAAATGTGATCATGTGATATTTATTGCCTTTAAGGCGGAACAAAGTTCGCCGGGTCAGCTAGTTATAAATAAAACTGAGCATGAATTCTTGCATATGCTGAGCAAAAGCGGTTTTTACAACAGTAAGTGGACACTTATAAATGCGTTGTTTAAGTAGTTCTTGATATTCTGTGGATTGGACTGTCATTTTGTGTTGTTTGTTATGATTAAAATATTTCTTTCGTATTTTTATTAAACGCTTACGTTGTTATTAAACTTTCGCATTGCATGCGTGGGCGCATTTAGAAACATTTAAACTCACATACACAAAAAGTTAAGTTATCCAAGCAGCAAATATTTAAATATTTTTGTAAATATTTTCGTTACTATTTTTTCATTAAGTGGAGAACGCTAGAACGGTTAATACATGACGTCACGGCATGAAGAATTTGATCCAAAATAATCTCACTTCTCGGTGTCGTGTCGGCGGCAATGGATAAACACCCTTTGGAGGAGTTTATACTGAAAGGGGAAGAAACCATTCCAGTTAGCAGCGGATACACTGAATTTTGAAACAGGTGAAGCGAGGTAACGCGATACAAAAGTTTAGTTGGATTCTCACAGGAAAGCAGTGTCAGCTATTTATTAGTATAAGCAGTTATTAAGCTATTCAGTTGCCGTGTTAAGTGCTGGAAATTGTTTTGTACGTATTTACTTAATGGGAGGTTTAAATCAAGGTGGTAGCGTTTGCCTTTACAACGAGAACACACTCACTCACTTAACTTAAGACTTTTATACAAAGGATTCTATAAAAGTAAACATTTGCACTTGTTTGTTGCGTCTCCACATACGGGTTAAGATATTTTTTTTATTTATTTAAACTTTATACACAAAGATATGTGGCAAAGGCGCCTAGGCATTCGCTACCAGTCAACCACGGGTGGTGAAGAAATAGATTGTCTTTAGATTCAATAGATGCTGTTCTATTTTATTAGCGCTATTCAAATTAAATTAGTCACACACATGGAACGTTCATTCTTGTGCCGTGACCGTTGAATGCACCTTCAGAGATTTATTTCAAGATTCTTATATAAAAAAAAACAAAAACAAAAATCATTTATCTAAATTGTCTATAAGTAAGGTAGGGTAAAATTAGAATAGGTATCTAATTTTGACCTGACCTAAAATGTTTTTAAAGGACTGGATTTTTGATAACCCTACCTTACTTCATCATCATCATCATCAACAACCTGGGCACAGGTCTCCTCTCTTACAGAGAAGGATTGAGCGTAATCACCACGCTTGCTAAATGCGGGCTGGCGACTTCAGATTGGTGTCCAAGATATACTTAGAAAGTACATGTAACTTAGGAAAATTACATTTTTACTTGCCTGACTTGGAATCGAACCCGCATACTCATACTTGACTGATGTTTTGACCACTAGGCCACCACGTTAGGTACTTTTTTCGTAGGGAAAAAATTAAAAGGCACACGACCCATGGAGAGCGAGATTGGGAGCGTGGGATTTTTACCTCACTAAAACAACCCCGGTGATCACCATCCACACATAGGGGTGATACCGGTTCCCCTTAAAATACCAATTCCAGAACCGCCCCTACGCAACGCCTGTTAGACACAACTCTGGTAGGTAAATATACCTACTTAGGATAAGGAAGATAAGGATATTAAAAATTCTGCTAAAGACGAAACTTTTTTATTATTGTTATATAGTTATTGTTAAAGCTAGCAGAGAGCCAAAACTTTCTTTCTTTTTCTTCCTTTAGAGTGAATACTACTTCAACTCTTTAATGGCCTCTGTGGTTAGATACCACAATTTTGCCAATAACACGTGTAACAAATTATAGAAATTAAAAAAAAATATATTTCACAATAATGGCGGATATCGCCAATGACAGTTGAAAAAACGTCCGCGTGAGCCGCCTATTAGGAGATTTTATGCAAAGCCATGACGTGGCCACTATGCTGCGATATTTCAATGTTCTTTATGAATTATTCACTGAATGCACTTTTTACTACATAAATCACGCGTTTTTATTTAGTAAACGACACTATAAATAATTTTAAAAGTCCAATGAAAAATGCGTGTGACACTCATCTTGGCTTTTCTCAAGCCAAAAGCTAATACGGTTTTAATTTCTGTTTGTAAAACCTTTGTTTAGCGGGCAGAAATGCTATCTATACTTTAGGTAAAGTCTAATTAGATTTTCCTTCTCGTAGAAAATCCTCTACTACAAGTTTGCAACCCCCAGTGCATCGGTATGGAGATACAGTAAAGCACGTTCAAAGAATAATAAATTGTAGGTACGAACTTCTATGCAGATATCTGCAACGTGTCTACAGTTCAGTAACTTATATAGCTATGCGGAACTGTTTTGTCTAAAACACATTCGCTTGAAGATGCTGCAGTAATTATTCTGTAAAATGTCTCATAGGGAGGCAGATATCCATGGCAATTTTATGGGACGGCAGTGTTCTTCGATTGCAAGTGTTTAAAACTTAGAAACAAAACGACTTAAAAAAACATTGCCGTGTGAATAATGCCTAACTATAATTTCAGAAGTTGGTGTCATTCGTTCTACATTTTCGTTTTTAATAGTCGGTTATTTTGCTTTATTCCTGAGGCACCATATCTTGTCCGTACATATTTTAAATACCTTGGGCACTTAGTCATTCATCTCCTGCGTGCTGATGTGGACATTGACTGAAGGGTAGTGCTAATGATGAGCTATGATGAGTAATCAGACTATGGTCTGCTAAAACTCACGTCTGTTAGAAGTCAGATCAAAGCAACAACAGCAACTATGTTCCCTTTACTGCTTTTAAAGGGACTTTACGCTTCTAAACTTCCTAACTGACAGACTTATTGATGATACTAAAATCTCCAAAGTAACGGAAAGTCAAAACTTTGAAACTGCTTCACTGATCACGCAAAAGTTACGATAAATCTCAGGACAGCTCTCTCATCGATTATACAGAGAGATCAAAAATATGATTATCCTTTTATCTATAACGTGAATTATCTTCCTAACGATTTTGCATCATTGTGAGACAGTGTAACCTGTACTGGGACCACGTGGTGGAACATCTCCCCCGTAGTGAGGAGACAGTAAGAAAATTGAGACTTGCTGAACCGGCTCTTTTTCCTTCTCAGGATTAATCATTTTTTAAATTCTTTTATTTGGGGTGGAGACAAATCATAGAGCATTTTTTTATTATATACTAGAAATTTACCATGCCAGCCTCATCATAACCTAATACAAACACACTTGACATTGGCTGAATGCACAAACCGTGCCAAGCCAAAGAGAAGAAAAAAAAAACCTAATACAAGATTATATATACTCACAATATTTTGTATGTAGGCAAAATTTAACAGTTTGAATCATAGATCATAAAAATCGGTTAATTAATCATAAAATTAGCCATACATGGTTTAAGTAGTACAACTATGTTTTTATTTTTATTTTTTTCTAAGGATATTGACTTGAAATACATTTCTGAACTTGCTATCATCATCATCATCATCATCATTTCAGCCGAAAGACATCCACTGCTGGACATAGGCCTCCCCCAAGGTTCTCCACGACGACCGGTCCTGCGCCTCCCGCATCCAGCGGTTTCCCGGGTATAAAATAACCTATTTATTAGTCAACCGACTTAACACACCAGTCACTTCATTTTATGACCCAGTTTACACTTCAATTTCGTAACGAATTAAAATTGTGATAAATTTACACAAAATAAAGCACCCGTGTGCCCTCTGTGGTACCGAAGAAAGAAAGAAAGAAAGAAAATGCATTTATTTAGCACAGATTAAAAGACACACAATACATCAGATAAAGACAAACATTAAAAAGTAAAAGCAAATTAATGTAGAAAACTAGCAGGAATGCACATCCTCCCGCGGGTGTCGTAAGAAGCGACTAAGGGAACTCTCACCAGAGAAGCGGGTAGCAGCGCTTCTCGTGTGGAATATCAAACTACTGCGATCCACAACCCGCATGCCAAGCGTGGGGATTATGGCAGTGCCCCCCGATGGAATGAAAGCTTTGGGGGAGACCTTTGTCCATTAGTGGGCCTCTATATGCTGAGAAGAAGAAGAAGATACTCACAAATAATGTGGTTTCCCATTGGGAATTTTCGAAATAGATACAAAGTAGATACAAAGATTACCTCCACAACCTCACACACTCACAAAATGTATCCCTTTATAATATTTTTAACCCGCATGCCAAGCGTGGGGATTATGGCAAACGTAATGTAATGAAAGCCTTGGGGGAGGCCTTTATTCAGCAGAGGACCTCTATACGCTGAAGAAGAAGAAGAAGCAACTGTCGGGATTCGAACCTACGACATATAACTTGTAAGTAGCGGCTGCTACCACCTTACATTTTCAGTGTGGAATTTGAATTTATACCTGGAATTAAGCCCGCAGTCACATGAGACTAACTAGCTAGGGTGTAATATAATTGCATCTTTTCCATACCTTTCATTAAAAACAGCACCCTAATTGCGTAATACACTATTACGATCAATTTGTATCATTTTGAAGCATATTGCTAATCCATTTCTACATATGTTTGAAAAATCTGTTTGCTCAATACTATAAATAGCGCAATGGAAGTTGTTGAACTGTCAAATTTGAAACCCATGGTGTGTTACGCAAGCACCCAGCAGATGAGACGTTACGGTATGTATGTTTTCTTATAAAACTCAATAATTGCACTATATTCATTCGCTCTACCTATAACATAAGTCATTTCGCTCACGTACAATACGTGTGCGCTGGACTAACGTACGTTTTGCTTCGAAATACATCATAATTAGCCAAGTATTGCTACATTTATTAATTGTAAGCTTAATGTAATGTGATAGAAATACAGCACTTACTTTTAATGAGATGCCTTAAATACATCATCATCAACCTTTCTATCGTCCCACTGCTGGGCACAGGTCTCCTCTCATACAGAGAAGGATTGAGCGTAATCACCACGCTTGCTCAATGCGGGTTGGCGATTTCAGACTTTTCAAGTCAAGGTTTCCTCACGATGTTTTCCTTCACTTTCAGTCATTGGTGTCCAAGATATACTTAGAAAGTACATATAACTTTAGAAAAGTTACATTGGTACTTGCCTGACCTGAAATCGAACCCGCGCACTCATACTTGAGAGGATGGTGTTTTTACCACTAGGCCATCACGACTAAACACATAATCAGCCTATAATGTACCCACTGTTGGGACATAGGCCTCCACTCGATGAGCAGGAGTGGGCCGTAATCTACCACGCTGGCCTAGTGCGGGTTGATATATGTCACATTTCTTCGAAGTTTTGGCTCTAGGACATGCTGGTTTCCTCACAATGTGTTCATTCACCGTTTTGAGAGCAGTGTTGGAGAAATATTTACATAAAGTAAAGAGTTCGAACATTCGTAAGTTGCGGCCGATACCATTAGGCCACCAATGCCTTATATGATTATACCTTATTGAAGTGAAAACTACTTTTTCTACGACCATTTGGTAATTTGCTTAATACATAACCATAAGTCATATCTCAATGGTACTCCTTCCTGCCTAGTCGTGTTACAATGACCATTTCCACACGGGTAAATCGTATTAAAATGAAACTTTTTTTTATGGCTATGGCTTCAAAAAATCAACATATGATTATGCCAAAAAGCGCGCGTATTTACATCACGACTACACATCGCATGAGCTTAGGCTGTATGGATGAATTACCTTTGCCTTTCATTTGTGGGATTATAACAACAAAACAACATTCCGCGCGGCGCGCTATTTTCGCGCCATTGTTAACTTTTATCAGCATCTTAAATAAAATTGTTTTGAAAATGAGTGATATCAGTGATAATAGCGAAATGGACAATATCTTAAATAAGCAAGCGGAGAAATAGCCATTCCAGAATGTATATTACTATAATTTCTAATAAAGTTCAACATTGACGGTTTTTTGTGTTTATGTCGTAGAAAAAGTTTTGTATGCCACTGTCGCAAACAGCTATTGTAACACTCGTGCTGATCTATTGTGCCACTCAGCTTCGCTTTGTGACACAAACTATCACTCATTTTGCAATAGTTATTTATTAATTATGGCACACCAACGACATATTTACAATAATAGTAGTATAAAAAGCAATCACAAGTTTTCTATTTCATTAGGAAAAGGACAGAAGATAAATTGTCAGTTTAGACATGTCAAATTAGTGCGCGCCTGACATAAACCGGCGGATTTTTAGTCGCCATGTTTTTAATCGCGTCTAAACTGTCTATGGAATATCTTAATTTGACAGGATTAAATTAAAATGTTATCTTCTATCCTTTTCATAACGAAATGGAAAGAAAAAGATGCACATAACTTAAAATTAGTTTAGTTTGTGAATAACAAAATTGGCGCCAATGATTTAATGGCGGCACGCGCCAGAGTCGTTTAGGAAAGTGGGAAATGTCGAACGGTGACTTCGCATTGAGACACAGACCTGTAGGCCTAGTATGAGTTTTCAATACGAAACTTGATCGTCGATATCGAGCGCGTTTGGCGCTCTCATTGGTTGAGAGTTCTTACGACCTTGAAGCGGGCCAATCGCTGAGTCAAACGCGCTCGATATCGACGATGGAGTTTCGTAATGAAAACTCATACTAGGCCCACGGGGTACTTCTCCGGAGCGAAACTGTCGGTTCGCCTATTTAAATTGTTATTTTCAAGATTGGAGGATATTTTTTTTTTTTTAATGGGACAAACCCGCCACACTTTTCCCAACCACTGCAACTCCTGAAAGCCAGAATCAACAGTGGCGACCGCCAGAAAAACGTCGAGCAATGAAGCTCGACGAGTCCCGGAGAAACGATTCAACTGTCTTGGGTCCCGCAACGAAATTAATCAGAAAAGAATAGCGGAGGAGTAAGAAAAAAGATATTTTTTCCACTTCCCTCCATAACAAGCAGGAGATAGAACAGAACTAGGCCAAACGGCACAAAGGGACATTATTGCAACTGGGAGAAGCCCAGATTGCCAAACACCACGGAATAAAATTTCATTAAGTTAATGGGTCCTAAGTAGGTATTAGCTGTTACAATTGATTCCAATAATAGGTATGGCAAAAGCGCCTGAACGCACGGAAATTGGTTCTAGTTTCTACAAGGTCCGTATAATAAACGACTCCGGATGTAACTTGTACACTATCCAACATAATATTGCGTTCATTCTGCCAAAGAACACACTCCCACAAGATGTGATGTGCGGACTGTTCAAATTCACAGTTCGATGTAGAACACTGACACAAAGGGGAAGGAACAAGTTTAAAAGAATACAGTTTACTTTTAAAGTTGCCATGACCTGTGAGAAATTGGGCAACGCAGTGGTCAACCACCAGCCATGTCTTAGCCAGCCGATCGCCAACGGGTGGAAAGAATAGATGGAGGTGCCGGCCCTTGATGGAATTATCCCACCTACTTTGCCATTCGGATAAGAGGTCCTCCCAGACTTCAGTCTGAGGTTTAAATAATCTAGAGATTTTATTAAAGTCGCGTTGTGTAACAAAATTAGTGTCCATGGCCTCCCCCCTCGCGGAGTAGTACATTGAAGCACGTCGCTGTACCTCAAGGTCGACTGGAAGTACACCTGCCAGTACCGGTAAGGCTTCAGTACTGACCGTTCTATACGCCTTGCATAAAAATATCAATGCCAAACGTTGGCTTTGAAGCAGTTTACGTCGTGCCGCTCCTATGCTGGCCCTATCGGCCCTAACAGGTGCACCGTAGCACATACATCCTAAGTAGGTAGCTCCATATATAGTTTTTAAAGTTAGGAATGATAGACCCCAAGTTGCTTTGGATATTCTAGTTAGGGCATAAAAGTTCTTTTTAGCTTTTTCACCAACTATTTTTATATGTTCGATAAATGAAAAATTCCTTTCTAAGATCATACCAAGGTAGCATACGGATTGCTGTTTTTTAATGGGAACGTTGTTAAATTTAATAGTAGGCAATGATTTAAGATTACCTTTTAGTAGAAGTTGATAGGTTTTATGTGGCGCAAATGCTAGGCGGTTACGATCACCCCACTGAGATATTAAATTTAGGCAAGTATTGGCCAAGTTCTCAAGGCCAGCTCGGGTACTTGACTGAATGAGCAGTAGGCCATCGTCCGCGTAACCAGTAAGTGAACAGCCGCAAGGAAGCGGGATCGCGAGGAAGTCATCAAAACCCAAATTCCATAAATAAGGACCGACAACTGAACCCTGAGGACATCCCATGGTTAGTGTTTTAGTACTAGAAAAATGACCGAGCTTAAGTACCGCGGAACCGTTTATAAAGTAAGAGTAAACGAGATTATATATGTTTCTATAGCAACCGCGGGTTTTTAATTTTAACAACAGCATAGGCCACCAGGCGTTATCAAAAGCCCCAGAAATATCCAGGAAGATCCCAATTACGTACTTGTTTTCAGATTGGTTAACGGTTCTTCTGACAGAAAGCGCCGCGTCGACTGTAGATTTACCTATGGTGAAGCCATATTGATTATTATGGAATTTTGGACCGTTCGGTAGTAAACGTGGAACGATGAGGCGCTCAAGAAGTTTACCCAAAGATGGTAGAAGTGTGATAGGACGATATGACTTCGGATCATCCGGTGGTTTGTCACCACACTTTGGTATTATTCGTATGAAACCGCGTCGCCATTTACGAGGAAAAACGCCTTCAGCAATGCATCGTTTGTATACAGTTAAGATGGCATCACCCGCTGTTTTACACGCTTCTTTAATCATCCTATTAGATATTTTATCTTCACCTGATGATTTGTTGACCGGTAGTTTTCTAACAATATTTATAAATTCGTCATTAGATGGTACTTCTGACATTGGTGATTCAGGTGGCACAGGAGCCCACGCTCTAATCTGTTGGTGGTAGTCGCTATCGTTAGCCGGTGAATCATCAGGGATAAGTGTATTAATTAGCACTTCTGTTGTTTCCACTATGCCTGTGGTATGCTTATCATTGACTTTAATGTTTTGAACGTATGCAAGGTCGACCGATCTGTTAGCTTTAAATTCGTGATATAAGGGAGACCACGGACCCTCCCTGTCAAGTTTATCAACGATTTTTCGCAACAAATTACCCTTAGATTTTTCCACCGATGCTTTGTAGTGTGACTTGGCAACTCTAAAAGCATTTAAAGCGAACGTAAGAAGATCTCCAGTAATCTTTCGGCTCTTGAGTTTATTTAACTGTCTACGCGCTCTGCGATATCTTTTACGCTGTTCAACTAAGTAATCACTCCACCAGTCACATCTACGAATATTGGTCATAGATCCGCGACCAATGGCAATGTCAGCACAGTAGGTAAAGGTTTCTGACATAATGTCAGCACTTTCTTCGGCTGACAGCCCGTCCCGAGTGAATTCTTTGGCGTGACACGCAAAAAGCGAGCCGAAAAATTCCGAGTTCGCGCCTTTACATCTATATCTGAAATTACCGGGAATATGAGACGGACCCTGAATATAACCAGGAACAAATTCGTACACGATCAGGCGATGATCACTACAAGACGCGTCCGGTAGGACACGCCACCTATTAAAACGTACGTCCGCACTTGAAAGTGTGACGTCAATACAAGATTCGCCCATTTGGCTGCAGAAAGTAGGTGGTGCATCAGGGGTATTATGAATCGATAGGTTCATCTCAGCAATGAAATCCTCAACAGCGCAGCGTCGTTCGGTATCGGTGGCCCGAACCTTGCCATATCACAGAGACGATGACGCGTTGACATCCGCGCCAACGATAACTTTGCAGCCCGCGAGTGACCGCAAGACATGACGGAGATTATGTATATGAGGAGTAACAGGATCTGAATATTGAAAGTAACAGCTTACAACGAATACTTTAAAAGAAGCTGATGATACTTCGGCAACCGCACAGTGTGGCGTCATGAGGTCACGTAAAGACGTTACCGTAGAGTTAGAAGACCACGCAACATAAATTCCGGCTCGTGCCTTGCAATCCAGTTGCACTACCCTGTGACGTAAACGTGAGTTTTGATATTGTTCTTGAATGAGTACAAGGTCTAAGTTGTAGTCAATAATTAATTTATCTAACTCTGATATCGCCACCTTATCGTTGTGAAGGTTTAATTGCCCTATGTTTAACCTATCCATCTTAATTAGTAATTAGTATGCAGGATAAGTTGTTAGAGTTTTAATTTATAGGTACCGCACTGTTCAGATCCACAACGATGCTCAAAGGGCTTTTTATAACGTTTACACGCCGCGCAAACCGGGGTAAAATTTGAATCGCCCTTATGCGGGCAAACATTGGTTTCGTGAGCCTCGGAACAGACAGCGCAGGTTGGTGATTTATTAGCGCAATGCTTTTTAACATGACCGAATTGTTGACAATACGCGCAACGCAACAACGCGCAAGATTGGAGGATATATTTACACTTCGTAATTTAATTCAAAACCTCACTTACAAAATGGAGCCTTTACCACCACACTAAAATGGTGACGACCCTATCGTTCCGAAATCGCTGACGTCGTCATATTTATTTATTAGTTTAAGCATACAACTGTACAGAGCCCGAACACTTTCCTAGTCTCAAAAAAAAAAAAACAAACGTGTTACAAAAATAAAATATATTTTCCTTGCTACAGCCTTTTTTATAATACGTCAAATATAAATAATATAATTCTTTTTTTTTCTGTAATTTTATTTCAAATATTATCAATCTCATACTTCGAGCCTATTAAGACAAATACGAACATTGCACGTCTTCATTCCCCCGTGCCACAAGCCTGCAATCATAAGCCAAGCACATATTAAGGTAATTACCAATAAGGAGATCAAAGGGATACGAACAGCTTCCAATTAGAACCGAGTAATTAAGTAGCATAAACATGTTTCATATTGGATTTTAGCTATTAGAAGTATTAACATTATAATTTTGTTATATTGAGTTCTTGTGGCAGCTAATTCGTAATATAATGATATATTTCATTTGCACATATTCCAATAATTTAAAATCTACGCACAGGCACATCGATGTACAAACATGGATTCAAACAAGAGTCTGAACCCCTGAGTTGAAATTTTCCATATGTAATTAAGGAAATACGATTGTCTTTTCCAGTCAATTTCAAAGTATTGATTATAATCTTAGTATAGACAAGCGGCCGCCAGCGACTTCGTTCGCGTGGAGTTAGTTATGTTCCTATTGGTCGCAGCATCATGTAATATAGCCTAAAGCCTTCCTGGATTAATAGGCTATCCAACGCAAAAAGATTTTTTCTAATCAGACCAGAAGTTCCTGAGATAAGCGCGTTCAAACAAACAAAGAAACTCATCAGCTTTATGTATTAGTATAGATAAGTTGAGAGAAATATACGTAGACTTCCATCCGCAATTAAGTGACTTTTGCGACAAAATATGTGCAATTAAAACTCATAGAGCAATGATCTGTGATTTGTACAGACGACAGCACACCAAGCAACTACATTATGTCAGATTTCTTCATTAGATTTTCAACTTGATCTATAAAGCATTAAAGCTCAAGGTTAATTGGGAATTTTTTACAGTTTCAGGTAGAGTGACCAGCTGTCATAATACAATAAACACACATACAATAAACGTACAATAAAATTGTAGATTCGTTGAGGGAAGCGTCTATATTTAGTCATTAAATGAGAGGGGTTTGACTGGAACGAGCATAAATTTTCCGTCTTTTTACACTTACCGCATGTGGATGAAATATATGCAGCCGACCTAGAATATAATAACGCCATCAGGGTGCTGTTAGGTCCCCCTTGATACTGTACTGCGTTTACGTATACGCAAACTGACGATTTCTTTGTCATTGTGCACAAGAGGACTGAATCAGTAATGACTACTTATTACTGATTCGATCCTCTAGGACAGAAGATAACATGTTAGTTTAGACCTGTCAAATTAGTCTGCTCTTGACGTAAATTGATGTATTTTTGGTCGCCATGTTTATAATCTCTATTTTCTATCCTTTTCTTAATGAAGTAGAAAGAAAAGGATGCACTTAACTTAAAATAAGTTTAGTTTGTGAATAAGGACATCGGCACCAATGTTATCCTGATGATACTAAGGCTCAAGATTGACTGTCCAATTGTTGGACACTGGATGCACACCCATCTGAATTTTGGGGTCAGGCGGTCTTTATTAATTTTTATTCTTCTAATGATTTTAATTTAGAATTAATTTAAATTAAATTTTAATCTGAATTCATTTTTCAATTCATTTAACTTTGATGTGGTTTTATATTATAATAAACGTTTCCAATATTAACGCGCAAACAGAAATCATTTACAGTTTGCGTGGCATTGTCCATGCGACGAAGGTGAACAGCATTTTTATTTTTTCAGCCACTATATTTACCTGTTATTAGGCTGCTTTTGCCTGTTAGCAATACGGTTAACTATTCGGCCAAAAACACACTTGATATCATGCAATGTACCACTAGAAATATATTGACACAAAAATAAAATACAAAATTAAACCCTCAGCTTTAAATCGTACTAAAATTTTCACAAAAATTTAATGTGAATCTATTGTTGGGGGAAATAGTTGCGGTTAGAACCACATCGTGGCTCGTGACTCGTGACCGGACACAGAAACGAATAACCAGTAAAAGGTTCAGCTTATTTTCGATTGTTTCATTTTAGGTTTCTAGTCTAGTTGTTATGGTGAACAGACCGCTGTGCTGCTAACAAGTTTCTTCCGCCATTTCCCAGGGAAAGCACTATCAAGTGATGAAGATGTTTCGGGAGATAATCTTATACAATATGTAAAGAAAACCCTGTCCGATCCGTAAAGGTGTTATTAGGTATCAATAACTGATTCTACTAATGGATTCAAAGCTGGCTAAACTTAAAAAAAAACCCCTAAAAAATAAATATTATTTCGCAAAAAGAGGAACTTCCGCGGGCGGCGGGCGGCAGGGCACGCGGCACGTGGTCGCATCGCTATTCGCTCATAATAATCCCGGTGTTGTCACTTTTTTAAAAATTACCAAATTTCGGGGAAGTTGGAATTAATTCGTGGGAAAAAAGATTATTTCAAAATTCATTAGTATTGTTTCTATGATGATTACGTAAAATTTTGTATTATATTTGGTCAAGTGTTTACCTAACCTTTATTATCCTTATGGGTCGGACAGGGTTTTCTTTACATATTGTACAATATTGAAGTTCAAAAAGTGCTTATTCTCAGCCTAATTTGAATTAATGACTTTTTGATTTTGAGGCTAGTGCTCGGTTCGATATAATATATTAGTATGATAAAAAAATCCCTAAACGGAATTATAAATCAAACCGTTATTTGAGGGTAAAGTATACAGTTAGATATTTAAGAGAAGAAATCATGGTTTCTTTCAGTAGGTATGTGAATTATACAGAGTGTTTGTTTCAAACCCCTTGACATCCTTCATTCCTGTGCATAATTTTTTATCGACTTTTTATTGTTTTACTAAAAAAGACCCAAATACATTCAAATACAAATAAAAAAAAAACATATAAGGCGTAGACTCTGAATTTAAACTTTATTTTAAAGTGATCATTTAACAGTAATTTTAAATAAAATATTAGTGATATTAGTCACATAATGTTTTTTTTTTACTTCACTTGCAAAGGCAAAACTTAAGTTTAAGCTATACATGTTACAGTTGTTAATATGGCCACGAAAAAAGAAAACGCCAATAGCGACCGGGATCTTCCAAATCCCTCATTAATTCTCTAGTTTATCCTCTTACTAATAATTTGCCACATGCTACAAAAATCTTTCAACAACTTTATAAATTCCTCTTCCACCTAAGGCTCCATTCAAAATTATGATTTGAAAAAATATTTTTGCTTAAGTGATTCGCACCAGAAGACGCAGCGTAGGTAGGCCCTCTACAAGGTGGACCGACGACATGGTGAAGGTCGCGGGAAACCGCGCGGCTGAAATGACGGCACGTATATCCATTATTTCATGGAATTCACTAGAAATAAAAATAAAATATCTGACTTTCACAGACATTAGTTCTGTGGTTTAGGTATAAAATGGTAACAGACAGTTATATAAGTCATGTACCTAGCCTTTGGGATCGGTTTCCAGTCTAGCCGGATGCAACTGTGTACCAGTATTTTACAAGACCCAGTAACTATACTGGGTAATATTGTTACGGATGCACCTTATGTCAATGGCATAAGGTTCAATATAGCGTGACATGCGGTACCTAACTTTTAAGCCCTATATCTCCAGACCTAGGCATTGTAAAGTTACAATAAAAAACGCATCGCTAGACCTAGGATGGCCTATCGAATGGTACAGGTCCCAACAATTTTGTCAGCAAAGTGTCAACATCGAAATTTCCAGAAACTCGTGACCGGAGAATTACCGTAGGTACCTACTAAATGTACTCGAAATTATGCGCTATTATTATTACGTCTAGATGAATCTGGGATGTTCAATGCCTCTGTGGCGTAGCGGTAGCGAACGCGGCCGTTGCGCAAAGAGGCACGGGTTCGATCTCTGCACAGTGTAAATATTTGTATGCATGAATATGAATATTTGCACTGGTCTGGTCGTGCCTCGGAAAGCACGTTAAGCCGTTGGTCCCGGGGTTGCCTTACGAACTTCTAGTGGCAGTCGTTACGGGTTGTTGGAGCCCTCAAAAGCCTAACAATTGTTTTAACTGCAATGCTTAGATATCGCCTTCGAGTTGTGGAGGTCAGACGGCAGCCGCTTCACGGAAAATATCGAAGTGTAGCCAAAATCAGCAATTTACACTGGTAAAGCGGACCCTAGACTCCAAAGCTGAAAAGCTACGGATGCGACTGGGATTAACGCTGAGATGAAGAGAGAATCTGGGATGTTCGATCGGCTGACCTATATATAGCGCCATGACGCCAGCGCAGAGTCACCCTTGTCCGATGAAGGCCAGCCCGCGCCGCAGCTGAGCCAGTAAATATAATTTCCCAACCATGACCTCTGAGTTTGTTTCGGACGTTTCTTCTCAGAGATAGTACTAGGAAACGCCGCGGTCATCAAACCGAATTTAAACAAACATTCGATCCAGCCGTCCCTTGGTGTTCTCTCCAGCGACGCCCCAAGCCGAGGTTCATACCCCACAGTGGGTGCCCTTAGCGTGTAGTCGCTTAGTTTTTTAGTCGCCCTGGCTGGAGGCTTTAAATTCATTTAAGGCATCCACAGGAAAGTCCGGTTAAGTAGTTACGGCCTCTCAAGGTTTTTTTTTTTGACAATGGCATCTCGTAGTTGATACGAGATGCCATTGTCAAAAAAAAAAGCGCAGAGTCAGTCTGCATTTGACTAGCGTTACGAAACAAGTGACAGTTAAGAAGCGATCGTTGAAAATACCTACTGCGATAACTGTACCGAGAACTTTGAAGACTACGTAAAGTAACATCTGTAGTGTTATTGCGTGTATACGACGTGGACGTAAAGGAAGACTTTGGTGCGACATCAGCTACGTTCTACTTATCATTGCCTACTACCAACTGTACCTTCGTTGCCAATAAACTTCGAAACATTTAACTGGCATTATATTATTAATAACTGACAAAAACAATTTAAATGGCAAACCTACAGTTTCGCTCCGGAGAAGTGCCTTGGTCCTCGTCTGAAAGCGAAGAGACTGTTTGCCGACCAAAACGTCTCAACGTGCCGCCATTACAAAATAACGTCACAGCGTTTGCCCCACTACTACATATGACAAATGAGCAACTTTTTACTAAAACAATATCGTTATCCCCGACATATAAATTTATTATAATTTACATCGTTTTTAATTATTTTCGGATCTTTCGTAAAGTAGTCCTTCTCTGCTTAATATTATGATTGTCACAGTTATCGCTCGTAACTACCCACCATTACGAATATTAAATTCAACATATTATGCGTAAAAACTGGCTGCTGGTTTGTGGTTCTGATGTAATTAATGATACGTGCAATAAAAGGTTTATGCTCATAGAAGTTTAGCGTGAATTTGTTTTTCGAAATGGTTTTTATTAGTATAATTTGGGCAACGGTGTTGGAACCTGCCCAAAAAATACATATACTTGGTCTAGAAAGTAATTATTTTTCCACTCTGAAATCGGCATATTTTTGTATTTCATTTGTCGTCATTTGCCAGTATCGTAACATTTAAGTACGCAATGTATATTGTCTTTGGTATTTGATATATTGTCTCTGGTTTCCCTTCAAAACACATATACTAATGGACATGCCGTACGCGTATAAACTGTAGTATTTTTTTGGTTTGAAAAGAGTGAGAGAGATGGCCTATGCCTTCGGTCTAGCACTATCTCTTTTTTCGTTGTTGATTTTGAGAGATTTAAAGACAGACGAAACTTTGTTTCCTCTCTTTGTTCCGGAGTGTTATAATTCTCATCTCTAAGGCATGCCCGTTAGTAATATGTCGACGGTCCTCGACAACAAGCAATAGACAAAATTGTCAAGATTAATTGATTGAATACGAGTCTTTTGGCTTATTTGTTTGCCTAATTAATATCATCTGAATTTAAATTATTAGGTTTTTAATAATGTTCTTTTTTATTTTATTAGCCTATACTATCTCACTGCTGGGATCCACTTATAGTTATTTATTTATAACAAAACCGAAAATTTTATCAATTTGCAAAATCATATTATTTTTTTTTTTATAAATTATAAACTAGCGCATGACCGCAATCCTGCCTGATGGTAAGCAGTGACGCAATCGTTGATGGTAAGGCGCACTAGTTTATTAAGAGCCTATTCAATCTAGCCTTGAAGACACTCAAATTGTAGTCCGACGGAAACACCGCCGCTGGCAAATTGTTCAAGTCCCTTGATGTACGCGGTATAAAGGAGGAGGCGAAACGCTTCGTCCGGATCGTAGTGCTGTTAACAACGTAAGGGTGGAAACTCGTCGTACGACGGGTTGTCCGATGGTGGAACGGAGATGGGGGAGTTAAATCATGCAATTCCCTCGCACACTCCCCAAAATTTATCCTACAGAACACCAAAAGGCTGGTTACTCTACGCCTATGCTCTAGGCTTTTGAGACCATCTCGAGTTAAATCAGGGTCACCAATCGCCGCTCCACTGAATCCAAAGTGGCCAGGTGACACTTAGCCAAAAAGATCTGCTACCGGATGGCTACGCAGATAACTTGTTGCCAATATGGGTAATGCGGTCGAAGCGAGCCTTCTTAAGCGTATTTTGTAGGACTTCATCATCATCAACCATTTTATCGTTTCACTGCTGGGCACAGGTCTCCTCTCATACAGAGAAGGATTGAGCGTAATCACCACGCTTGCTCAATGTGGGTTGGCGATTTCAGACTTAAATAAAGTCCAGGTTTCCTCAAGATGTTTTCTTTCACCTTCAGTCTTTGGTGTCCAAGATATACTTAGAAAGTACATATAACTTTTGAAAAGTTACATTAGTACTTGCCTGACCTGGAATCGAACCCGCGCACTCATACTTGAGAGGCTGGTGTTTTAACCACTACGCCACCACGACATTGTTGAACTTGGCAGCATAGAATTCAGCGATGAGCATTGAAAAATAGAAACTAAACTATTAAAATGTCGGCAAAATTGATTATTTGTTTGAGCTGATTAATAAGTTAATTAATTGACTGTGTAAATAGGTCACTTCTTGGTCTTAAACGTAGGTAAACTTCGACTTCTTGATCTTTTCCGACATCTCACAATAAGTGACCTTAACCAAGTACTAAGTTTGCTAAGTAAATCACAAAAATACAAGTTTCACATATTTCTTCTCATAAAATTAAATATAAATAATTATATTAAAAAAAAAAGTAAGTGGTTGAAATTTGTTGTTAGGTACTTATTCCGAATTTGAACAGTTATGAAGACAGAATGAAATAACGATTGCTTTGTTTTATAATATTTCAGTATTAATTAAAATAAGGGAGATACAACAGCGTAGGGAGGCTGCCAAGGTGGACTGATGACCTTGTTCGCATGTGGCGGTTGTAGATGCTGCATCTACAACCGCCACATGCGAACAATTCGTCATAGTGACGTCACCCGAATTCTACATCTCGCAATCAGAGTTTACCGTGCAATTAGCATACACACAACTTCTCAACATCAACCGTTGAATAAACATCAGCGCAGTCTTCGTGCAGAAACTTCAGTGTGACGCCATCATCATCACTCCTGCAACTTGTAGCGACGAGTCACCCAGCCAGCCAGCGTCCACGGCTACAACGGGTATCCAGCGTGCAGTGACCGCGCATACCTGGTCATCACCCTCAGCCTCATCAGCAACTTCGGTACAGCACAATGCACTTTCGGTCGGTGAACAAGCAGAGCCCTCTCTTCTGGTCGACGCAGCAGCCAGCCCCAACCCGACGTTGTACGACATCTGACGCACTGGAGTATAACGCAGCGCCACCATCCCGACCGAATGGGGAATCCGAAGACAGTTCCGAGTTACCGTGAATTACGCGGCAACCGGTCACTGGAACCTAAGCTGGCCTGGCAAGCATCGCATGATACAAGACTCAGCCCACTACCGCCACATGCGAACAACGCGTAATACTGTTGTCACCCGAATTCTACATCTCGCAATTAAAGTTTACTGAGCAATTTGCATACACACAACCTCTCAACATCAACCGTCGGGCAAGTGCCCGCCAGACGACATAACACCCGTCTGGTCTGACCTCCGTTTTCTATGGAGGATGAGTGAATTTTACTTTTATATTTTTAAGCTATTGCATAGCTTCTATCGCGGGCCTTGAGCGCGGGGACCGAATCCAGAAATTCCGTAACGAAAAAACTTCACGCTCCCCATCGTCTAACGTCGTTTCAGTTCGGCAGTCTTCGGCACGGTATGTTTGTGTGCGTGCGACTACATCTTTTGAAAACAATTTATAGATTTTCAAAAAGAGCATGCATATTGCAGGGCGCGAACTCAGTTCTACACACTTGCCATGTTACTGATAGTCGCGATGTGCTAAACTTGCGATTAATTTTCTCTCTGAAATAGGTCTTCTATAGAGATAATATGTCATAGACGTCATCGACGTTGTCATGGCTACCTTAAAAACTTTTCATATAATTAAGTACTTTTATTCAAATTAATTTAGTAGTGTTTTTATAAAATAGCTTTTTTTTTAACGGAAAAGCTAAGATGAATGTCACGCTAATTTTTCATTGGACTTTTAAATTATTTATAGTGTTGTTTACTAAATAAAAGCGCGTGATTTTATAGAGTAAAAAGTGCTCACGCGGCCGTTTTTTCAATTGTTGCAAGAATTCAAAAGACTGTCTTTAAATAGTGTTCAGACGATTGCTCAAAGTGTATTAGATTTCATTAGTAATAGAAATGGCATTTCAATAATGACTTTCAACTGCCAAAGTCTAAATAGTCATAAATACGATTTACAAGATTCAGTTACGAGACAAACAAATGTGTTACTTCTTACCGAAACTTGCATGACGCATGATAATCCAATTGAAATACCTAATTTTAATTGTATTGTTCAGTTCAAACGAGATACTGTTTCAAAAGGTGGGGTAGCTATTTACCAAAATAAAAATGATATTACTAATATTATGACTCCGAATATTGAAATAAATATTGCACACGTTAGCGATGTTAATGTTAGGCGCTCAGTTGTTGGAGATATTTGTGCGTGCTTATGCAAACTTAGAAATGGCCTACAAATAGTTATGGTAGCAATTTACATTTCTCCGAATCCAAAATTGGACGAGGTAGAGCATTTTATTCATCGCACTTTACTGGAGTACACTGAAGAAGGCTCGAAAATACTTGGTACAAATGGTAATAAATTTCCACTTATCTTGGCTGGCGATTTCAACATTAACTTCGCTGATAAAAAATCAGAGCGGTTGACAACTTTTCTATCAAAATCATTGAATTTGAAAATGAATAATGATCCACAAGAGTCCACAACAAAATATGGGACCACCATTGACGCGGTATTTTCTAGGTATTTAGAGGATATTAAGTCGCAAACTTATGTTTCTTATTTCAGTTATCATAAACCTATAGTTTCAATGATAAATATTCCTGAATAACCAACAGCTACTGTAAGGTAATAAAACCCACATGTATTGTAAAATAATAAAAATATTTTAAATAATATTAACTTTTTATTTATTTAATAAAAGAAAAATTTGTTTTCTTATCGGTCACCACGCTCAAAAAGTGTAACTTGAATTAATATCAAAGAAAAAGAAATACTGCATAAATAAAATAAATAAATAATTATAATTGCATAAATTGATACAAAATGCTATGCAATAGCTTTACCGCGGCAGTCCCCGAGTGCCACACGTCTTTTTTTTTATATTTTCTTGTGTTCATCACTATACATAGTATTGTATAAAGTCATGTGTTTTTTTTTTTAATGAATAGACAGCTGTGCTGCTGGGGAGTTTCTTCCGCCACTTCTTCTTCCCAGCGAAAGCACTAGGAAGTGTCGATGGGTGGGCGTTTTGGGGGACTGTCTTATGTAATATTGACGTTCAAAAAGTGCTGATTCTCAGCCTAATTTGAATAAATGACTTTTGATTTTGAAACTCCCTGTTCCTCATCCCTTCACAACCTGGTGAAGGTCGCGGGAAGCCGATGCGAGCGGCAATAGTGGAATGCTTTGGGAGAGGCCTTTGTCTAGCAGTGTCTTTCTCTTCCTCTATAGGCTGAAGATGAATGCAGAAGGCACTTCAAAATGTATGCACGTTATCTCTTCCATCTCTTACGTAATTTAAGTCATCATCATCATCTCAGCGTATAATCCCGGTCGCATCCGCGGCCTTCGCGTTGGAGCCCGGGGTCCGCTTTCCTACTATTACGCCTCCATTTCGCACGATCTCTGGCATCCTGTGGTGTGAGATTGTTGGCACGCATGTCATCTCTTACAACGTCAAGCCAGCACTTCTTTGGCCTGCCTCGCTTGTTCCGGCCCGGCGGAGGCGCCATGGCAAGACATTTGTTACCCACGTAACATGCCGGTTTACGTAAGACGTGGCCGTACCATCGTAGGCGACTCTCTTGCAGTTTGTCTGCTATGTCACGGACATGGAGACTGCCACGAATGCGGGAGTTCCTGATGCGGTCTTTCCGCGTAACTCCACACATCCACCGCAGCATACTCATCTCCGTGACACGCAGCTCCTGCTTGTGTCGCTCAAGCACAGGCCACGCCTCACTGCCATACAGAAGGACAGGTCTAATGATGGTCTTATAGACCTGTCCCTTAAGCTTAACCGGCATTTTGGGGTCACAAATGACACCTGTCATCTCACGCCATTTTGCCCAAGCTGCGGAAATGCGTGCTTTAACGTCGCAATCAATGTCGCCGGACGCGTGGAGCACAGACCCCAAGTATTTAAATTGGTCTGTGCACTCGACCTTGACTCCGCCTATGCACACAGGCATAGGGTCTGTGGTGTTGCTGGCCATGTACACCGTCTTCGCCACATTGAGTTTAAGACCACCGCTCTCAAGCGAGTTCTTCCACGCATTTACCCGCCGCACCAATCGTTCCCTGTCCGCGTCTGCCAGCGCGATATCATCAGCATACATGAGCAACCAGGGTGGTTGCTCATGTGAATTCTTGATGCTGTCTGACAAGACGTCTAATATCACGCTGAACAGGAACGGACTAAGGACGGATCCCTGGTGTACACCGACGGTGATCGGGAAGGGTTTAGTGTCGCCAACAGCGGTCTTAACAACGGAATCGGAATTGAGGTACATGTCTCGAATTATGTCAACATAGGCTTCTGGTACCCCTTTGGACCTCAGTGCCCACCAGATCACCCCCCGAGGGACACAGTCGAAGGCCTTCTGCATGTCTAAAAAGAGCATATGCAGAGGCGTGTTCTTCGATCTATATCTCTCCATGGTGATCCTTAGGGCGAAGATAGGGTCCATGGTTCCGTACCCTGGACGGAACCCATATTGACACGTCGAGACAGCACACTCCTGCCGGATCCGGGAGTCTAAAATCCTCTCAAAGATCTTCATGGTGTGGGACATGACCTTTATACCGCGGTAGTTACCACACTCCTGTACGGAGCCCTTGCCTTTAAAGACTGGAGTGATAATACTCAGCCTCCATTGGCTCGGGATTTTGCCGGACAGAAGCACGCGGTTCAGAAAGTTAGTTAACATGCCCACACCGCAAGGACCCATCGCCTTCCAGGCCTCAATGGGGACTCCGTCAGCGCCGACAGCCTTCCGATTCGCCATGCGACGAAGAGCCGTGTGGACTTCCTCAGGCGTTATCGGGGGCACTAATCCAAGGTTCGGAGGGAGTTCCGGTGTCTGCACCTCTTGGTGCTGCTTATTCAGCAGCTCGTGGAAGTACGTACGCCATCTCTCCTTCACCGCGCGATCCTCGCAAAGCAGGTTGCCAGTAGGGTCTTTTACACAACGGCACTTGGATATATCCTGTGCCGCTTTCACCCTAGAACGTGCCAACTTGTAAATGAGCTTCTGCCCCTCAGACGATTCCAACTTCTGGTAGAGCGGTTCTAAGTGGTCTCGTCTGGCTCTGGCTACAGCTCTTTTAGTGGCACGTTTGGCAACCTTGTATGCGTCGCGATCTTCAGGAGATCCGGTCGCCTGCCACGTTTTGAAGAGGGCTTTCTTCACCCTTGTCTCCCTCTGGACTGTGTCGTTCCACCACCAGGTCTCCTTGTCACTTTTGCGACCGCCCTTAGACACGCCGAGCACCACTCGCGCCGCCCCGGTAATAGCTGCCTGGATTCTGTCCCAGTGATCTTGGACAGATTCTCCCTCGGTACCAGCGCACTTGTCGCCAATAACCGAAGCGAACTCCTGGTACTTATTTTCATCAAGCAGCCACCACCGGATCTGGCGTCGGCAGCGCTCTACACGTCTACGTTGGGCCTTAACGCAGAGATCCATGACAAGGAGACGGTGTTGTGCAGTAAGACTCTCACCGGGTATGACTTTGCAGTTGGCTACTTTGCCGATGTGGTGTCTCCTAGTTAGTAGGAAGTCGATCTGGGTAGCGCTTCGTCCGCTCCGGTAGGTAACAAGGTGCTCCGGTTTCTTTTTGAAGTAGGTGTTCACAATTGCTAGGTCAGCGGCCGCACACGTTCGGAGAATGTTGTCCCCTTCCGCGTTGCGGCTACCGTACCCAAAGCCACCGTGAACACGCTCAAACCCGTCACACTTCTCACCCACGTGACCGTTCAAATCACCACCCAGAACGATTCCCTGGGATAACGGGATCCCGTGAAGCAATCCTCTTACGTAATTTAAGTGATAATGTTAAAATATGTATAGAAATTTTATTTTTGTCATTGGCAACACAGCGAGCGATTAATGTGACTACTTAGCATCAGGTGTTTTTTTTTTTTTTTTTATTAATTTATAAACCAGCGCTTGACCGCAATCCCGCCTGTTGGTAAGCAGTGACGCAATCGTTGATGGTAAAGCGCACTAGTTTATTAAGAGCCTATTCACTCTAGCCTTGAAGACACTCAAATTGTAGTCCGACGGAAACACCGCCGCCGGCAGATTGTTCCAGTCCCTCGATGTATGCGGTATAAAGGAGGAGGCGAAACGCTTCGTCCGGATCGTAGAGGTGTTAACAACATAAGGGCGGAAACTCCGATGGTGGAACTCCGTCCGATGGTGGAACGGAGATGGGGGAATTAAATCTTGCAATTCCCTCGCACACCCCCCAAAATGTATCCTATAGAACACCGAAAGGCTGGCTACTCTACGCCTGTGCTCTAGGCTTTGGAGACCAACTCGAGTTAAATCAGAGTCACCAATCAGCCTCTTCGCTCGCCTCTCCACTGAATCCAAAGTGGCCAGGTGACACTTAGCAGCACCAGCCCAAATGTGGCTGCAGTACTCCACACACGAACGGACCTGTGCTTTGTACAACATTAGAAGCTGCCCTGGTGTAAAGTACTGCCGGACCTTTGCGATAACGCCAAGTTTTCTGGCAGCCACCTTTGCCTTGGACTCAATGAACCGCCTAAAGTTTAGGTTCGAGGAAATCTCAACACCCAAAAACCTAAGATTTTTTTGAGTAAAAAGTGGAACATAGATTTAAACTTAAACTGATTTTACTCTCTCTCTCTATTTCGCTCTCTCAAATATTTCATTGTTTTCAGAGATATTTGTGCAACCAAGAGCATTCTTACCGATTTATTTATATTAATACCCAGCAATATTTTATACGTTAAAAAACTGTTCAGCAGATAAAATAAAAACTAGACTGAGACGCAGCTCTGTAATAAGGTGTTTTGTAGAAGAAATGCTGTTCGTTTGATCTTACGATTTAATTAAAATGCAAACTATTACTAAAGAAGGTTGGTAATATTTGCTGTTTCATTTTATACTAAAATTTTATTTGGTATTTTCATTTTAAAATACCGACTGAACTTTATTGAAACACATTAATTGGAATATATTGTTGAAAATTAATTTTTCGAAAGTTTATTTTCACAATATTTTTGCGTATCCTCACGCATAGAGAGAGTCTTATCCGTTCTTCGCCATAAGAATTCCTTTTTTAAGATACACCCAACTAAAATCAATTCTATTTTATTGTAAATTCTGATATACAAACTGCCTTTACTGTACCCCAAGAAACTTACAGGTAAAATTGTAAGCCACACTTCGAATTAAAAAGTCAAGATAAAATAAATGACCTTAAAAATTGTCACTAATGCGCTATCTCTTTCTAACTCTTTCATAGTAATAATTTCATGGGTAGAGTGTAGCGTGTGTAAGAGAGAGGAGGTCAACGTCGGCCGTAAAAGGTTACTCCCGGTCAAAACTTTTATCTTCAACACAATTTTCTTCGTTTTTCAACACAGGATAATATTTATTACGAATAGTTTTCCTTGTAATAAATATTCCTGGTCTTGTAGAAATTAAATTTTTATAATAGGGGTATTACTGCAGCGACTGTAAAAGAACCATTAATAAAGGCCTGTTTAGTAGTTTTATTTTTTGTTTTTATTTAAAACTAGCTTTCCACCCGCGGCTTCGCCCGCATGGAATTCGGTTATATCGCGCTTTTTAGATTTCCCTCGGCAATATCATTTTTTTTTTCAATAAAAGGTAGCCTATGTTCGTTATCGGGGTCTAAAGATTGTCTGTGCCACATTTCATCAAAATCGGTCGATAGGTTTAAGCGGGAAAGCGTAACAGACAGACAGACAGACAGAGTTCCTTTCGCATTTATAATATAAGTATGGATAAGTAATTCAAACTATGCAAATTGATTATTTCTAGAATGAATGACGAAAATATCAATGTTTGCACCCGACGAATAAATTCATTTGTTTTTTTTTTCAGCTGTATTTGCGTACCAGTTCTAAAAAAAATCATTCATAAATAAAATTATTGTTAAATTACTAACCTCTTTAGTTAGCACGAGTCGAAGTAGTTCATTTCATTTATTACTTATCAGGTAAAAGTTTTCATTCTAATTAAATCGACCACTCCTTGCATGTATTTGTAACCGCACAGCATTTTCAATTTCTCATAAAGAAGAGTATCAAATAATGCTCGATTTTTCAAACTAAATTCAATTTTCATTAGTTATATATTTGTGTTTTCCCATATATTCCTACTTAGGCTTTTATTATATTTAGAAATGAGACTAGTTTCCTTCTAAATAACCACTTAATTCTATATCAAAATAATCAAAATAAAAAGTGAATTAATAAAAATTGGCTGAGAATTAGCACTTTTTAAACGTCAATATAATGTAAGATATCATCATCATTAACCTTTTATCGTCCCACTGCTGGGCACAAGTCTCCTCTCATAGAAAGAAGGATTGAGCGTAATCACCACGCTTGCTCAATGCGGGTTAGCGATTTTAGACTTAAAATACCGGTTTCCTCGAGATGTTTTCCTTCACCTTTTAAGTCATTGGTGTCCAAGATATACCTACTTAGAAAATACATATAACTTATTTGCCAAATTTTCTATAAATTATTTATAATTTATAATTTTCATAAATATTTCATTTCCTATTTCCGCAATAATTTAACTGCGCCGCAATAATCTGTTGCTATTAGTGTATCAACTTTTGCTAAAGTAACTCCAATAAATTGACCAAGGAATCGTTATTTCGACATGGTAAAGTTTTTTTATGTTCGCTTAGATGGATCTTGTAAAGAAGTCAAATAAAAAAGTTTGTTTTGTATCTAAATTGCACGGAGCGAGATGAATAGATCCTTGCAGTATAGATTCTACCTTTGCCAAGTTTCAAGAGCGAAAAATAAATAGCTGGAAGAAATTTGAAGCTAAAGGAAATCTTGGAACCAACGAGTGTATTGCATTGGAAATGGATAAGAAGCTGACTTAAAATAATAAATAAGACGAGGATCGTCATAATTTTATATTTGTAATTTGAAACAACAAATGCAAAGTGTTTGCTTTGACGATAGTTTTTGGTGCATACGCGTGCTCCAATTGGACATCAAGCACCAAAAATATATATTTTTGATGAATAATTTTTGATGAATAATTTTTGATCTAATATATTTATTATGTTGGGACCTAAATTAACTTATAATCAGATAGTACCTATAAGTAATTTTCGGATCCATCCCTGAAGCAAAATATTTCACAGTGACTATCACATTAACATAACTTATTCAAATAAAATACACCCTTAACACCAAACTTGGTAATATAACTGTACTTGGTATTATGTATTCGTGTCATTTCGACTCGTTACATAATTTAGGCAGTAACAGTGTCACTTACGAACTTGAAGTAACTTCGTTATAACAATGGAGGGAAGTAATGGTCCGTTATTTTCTCAAAAAAAAAGCAATTTGGACACAAAAAATATTTTGTTAAGCAATTTTTGATGGGTATACTGAAAAGTTTCTTTTTTCTTTTGTGATATAATTGTGCTAAGTTTGTTGGTACACTCTGTCTATAAAGTCATGAAATTAATGTTTGAGGAACTGAAATTTTCAAAAGTAGGGCAACACTAAAACATAGTACATCGAATGTCATCGGCTGTCATCGATTTGTTTTATTACTTGTTATTTATTGCATTTATAATTCTATTTGGACAAAATATCGAAGAAATGTGTTAAATAGGAGAAAAACAAATCAGAGTGGAGCCAGGAAAATTATTTTTAAAGTGTATCATCAATGTTTGTTAGCACAGCAATCTAGGCTTATTTTATCAAATTTGGATGATATTATCCTCGAACAGTTGCTAAGACAGGTATGTAATCAATCGTGTTACTGTTTGTTTTTCATTTACCAGAAGTTTCAAAATTACTAAGTATACAAGACTGAAATGAGGACTGTTTATATTGCACATTTATAGGTTAGATTGTAAATATAAGTAGACTATATTGTAGTGCAACTAGTACTTTTGATACTTTGGGTGATTAAATTTACCGCTGATTTTTAAAATGAATTATATCATGTTGGAAATTAAAAATAGTGCTATCTTTCTTCTGATGTAAATTACATATTATTATTTTTTAATCGTTCAGGAAAATGTGAGAGTGAACCCTATATCAAGATATAGATGAGTCAGTTATTCGCCTAAGCGAAGATAGCAGGCTGATGACAGCAGTAACGAAGAGAGAAAAACTTTTTAACGAAGTTTATTTGGAATCAGATGATGAAAGCAATTATTATGTTTTGGAATACTTTTTATTGGTAAAAAAAAAAACTTTTTTTTTTTACTCATTTATTTAAACGCCATAGACAATGAATTCAGTCACACTAACAGGATTGCTATATGCACGACCGCAGCACCCTCATTTATTTTTACGACTTTTTAGACTGACTGTATAATGGTTAAAGGTTAGGTTATGGAGATGTGAGAGGAGGAAAAGAACCGGTGTGTGGAATTTGTGAACGATGCTTAGATAGGGGGTGTCTACCGAGAAGAAAAATGCTATAGACCAATCTGAAAGTCCATTCATTAAAAAATACACTTCAAAAAAATGAATTTTGTGTAACTGCATAAAAAAAGGAGATCTGACATAAAAATATCTTAAAAAAAAATACAATCAAATCCACAAAATCCTCCTAAAGACTTGTTGCACCAATCCCAAATGAGTTGTGATTAGGGCAGCAGAATGCTGAATGATGTTATGGGTTGGTGGAGCAGCCCACTTGAGAATAAATATACAAATATAATATGTACACTTCTTCTTTTCATCTTCGTTTCGCTCCTGACAGAACGGTCATGGTCACTATGACTGAATTCATGACGTTGATGTCACTCGCCGCACGATCTATCTCCATCTATCCCTGTTGGACGACAGTCTGGAGCATTCAATAACAGGTTCCCCTGCCGAATTGATTTGGTTGGTCCAACCTCATCAGTGGGAAATCATCACTTGTCTGTGGGACGGCCAGGGGTACGGTTTCTTTTTCCACGAGATCTGCTCCCCTCTACTCTGCCCTGGACGACCAAACGTCCTATGGAGTTCTTGTTGCGCCTTGACACGTGACCGAAAAACTGAGTATACGCGACTACTAATTCTTAAAAGACGCTGTTTGATGTCGAGTTCTTGAAGTATAGAAACGTTCGTTCTAAACTCGGTCCATGATACTCCAAGCATTCTTCTCCAACACCTTATTTAGAGCGTCTATCTTTTTCTTCTCCAGTTCTCGTAACGTCCACTTTTCAGCTGCGTAGAGAAATATGGGAAATATTAGTGGTCGAACGAGCCTGATCTTAGTGGCTTTAGTTATGTCGCGATTCCTCCATATTTTCTTGGGCTTATCCATAATATGTACCTAACCTTAGCAAATATCAAAAATCGCCTCACACATAGTCACAAGCACTTTAAACTTTTTTATTTATCTTATGAAGTAGCTAAGTACCTCATCTAATATTTAATCTTGGAAATATGATTGGCATCAACGCAAGAACTTATTTAAAAAAGGAGATCAGGAGCAATATTTAACGCCACGATGGACAAAATAAGTTCTTAGAGGTCCTTCTAAAAGCGTGTAATTGAATAAGTGAAATTACAAGCTTGTACGCTTAAGACTTCTGTGTGTTCCGTGAAATGCTTTTAGGAAAAAGGCATTTAAAAAGAAAATAAAATGTTTGATAAAATTATTTGGTCCTAATTTCAGACATGAAATTCACAGAAAATGTTTCGTTTTCTTTTCCCTAGAAATAGGCTCTAATGGCTATTCGAGTAAACAAAGAATTGAGGGAAATTCATAACAAAGCCAGAATAATTTCCTTAAGACATGTAATCCAAAGAACAGCTTTTAGACCCTTAATGACGCCATAAACATATGTAAATCATGAAATATAGCCGCAAAAAAACACAGATATGTTCACTGCGATGTATTTGTTTTACAAGAGAAATATTACACGAAATAAACAAGAAGAATAAATTACAACCATTTCGCATCACTTCCCTTCACAGCCAATCTAGTGGCGTAAAGAATCAGAGGCGTATAAAAAGAGGTTCCTTTTAAAACAAGGCGTCGCATCACAGACAGGCAAAGCGTTCGCAATTACGTGGACAAATGATCTGAGATGAGCAAAACTCGCTTATAAAATACTGCTGAGAAATACAGCTCACGGTTCTGCTCGACTACCGTCGTTTTTCACTTTTATGTAACTAGTTAATTTAGCCTCTTTACTTGGCCCGCGTTTTTAGGATTCCGTATTCCAGTGTCGACGGAAACCTATTACTATTTCTGTATATCCAGGGACCCTAGCCAATGTAACATGACTTCATAACGAAACGAAATCGAATAATACCAAACCAACAAATAACGAAAACGATTGACCACGTGATATCACGTGGTTAATAGTTTTCGTTGCGATGTTACATTTGCTAGGGCACCTGTAAGTATCTCTTTTTAACCGACTTCAAAAAAGGCGGAGGTTCTCAATTCGATTGTATTTTGTTATGTTTGTTTCTTTCGACTGGTTTAACAGACTTAATGACTCTTTTTTTTATTTGAAAACTGGTGCGTCCCATGTGGTCCCATGTGATCATGTATGGATGTCATTTCCAAAACTGGACCAGTTTTTCTTGGGCCTGTTCTGACAACGGCATCCATAAGAAAACCGTATAAGTCTTAAATTTGCGTTAACTATGGTTTCAGATTTTGTACCACTCTACGGTGAAATTTCATCACGAAGTCGGCGTGATGTACATATATTATTTTTTTATTATTTAACAAATTACCAAATACACTTAAAGTACTAAATGGCAGACTATTTAAAATTAAATTATACACTTAACTGGCTAAATGAAAATGTTTTCTGTGCTGTTAAGAAATTTTTGGACCACAAACTAACATTGAAACATAGTTCATATTATGCAACATGCTTAATTTTTAAGCAAAAAATGTTTGAATTCATTTTATATTGTAATACCTTCGTATACCATGTTTTTCACAAATAAATACTATTATTATTTAACTAGTACTTTTAATCGTTTTCCTTAGACGGAACCCTCGATGTACCTCTTTACTTGGTTGGTGTTTATACCTCCGTCTGTACAAACATGACTGGTACACGTCCGAGCAGATAAATGAGGCTAAATTGTGTTTTCATACTCCTAAAATGAACTAACTTGACATTCATTTTGCTAATTGGATGTGAAGTCTCAGTTAGTGCACGGGCTAAATTGACATCAGACGTTGACGACTGGATTAATTTAATACAATTATTAAGTACCACTTAATACTAAGTACAATTGTACCGCTATTTTACATAATTGCGTAACTAAGGTACTTTCGTATTTCAGATTATGAAATTTTAGGTAGTTGGTTAAAAGTCTGGGTATTTATTGAGCCGCATCTGATGTAGGATATTATTAAAAATTCGTCTTTCTTATAATTATGATTGCTTGCAGAGAAATACATTATTTGGTTTGATTTGATTTGTTCAACAGTTGGAAAAAGAAAGTGTTAGTGGTCAGTTGCAGACAGATATAAATAGGTAGGTAAATAGAAATAAGTGGATTATTTCTCTTTACCTACCTATATGTATAATGGTGATATAGAAGTAAGCTATAAAAGATATTTTTTAATTGGTTACCTCGACTTTGCAAACGCAATGGATCTCAATAGAATAGAATACAATACTCTTTATTATGTACACCATGTTATAGATTGATGACGCGTGTTCGCCGCAGTAACAACAGTATTCTCAGTGTGTTCGCGGATCGGTGGGATTCTCCCATGTGGCAGAGGTGGATGCAGCTCCACGCTAAGTTCTAAGTTTTAAGTTAATTTTTATGTATGTGTATCTGTGTCTGTAACCTACTAATACTAGATGTTAAGTAAGATTGTTACTAACCTTATGGACTCCGGTCTGAAATAAAGTATTCTATTCTATTCTATAGATTACAGAACATAAATATAAAGATTTTACAAAGGGTGACACAATGGGCGGTCTTATCGCTAAGAGCTATCTTTTACATACCACTTTTGATATTGATTTTTCAATATGTTAAAATCAAAATTAAAAAAATATTATTTGGATGAGTTTTCTTACTGAGTACCTACACAACCGCAGTTTTTTCCTTAATCAAAAATATTAGAAAATAGTTTCCTTTAACTCACATTTTAAGTGGGAAAAAATTCTATCGTGTTCAGATAAGATTGATGTCATCGTATCTGCGGAGTTCATCTAGGTTATCTCGTTACATATACAAACAGTAGGAAAACACAATTTCGCCTCATTTAATCACAGATTAAAAACATAGTATCTCACATAGAGTACATAATATCTCAGCAACATAAAAAAAAATTCTGTTACACGGATATGTCAAGTTATCTCTTGTAAAGATGGTATCAAAGTCTCGTTAAAAGTTTCAGAATAACAAGGATAGTTTGGTGTAGAAGTCCCGTGATTTGCAGTAATCTGAAACCAAGGGATACAAAGTTATATATTTACTTTTTCCTGTTATTTTTTATCACAAAAGTAAGAGAAAAACACTTTCATTGAGATTAGACGTCAAAAACAAACATCATTCAAGTATCGAACACTTTACGTCCAAAAATTATGTTCTTTTTCTTCTTCAACCTATAGAGGTCTGCTGGACAAAGGTTCCCCCAAGGCCTTCTATGATGATCCGTATCCATCGGCTTCCCGCGACCTTCACCAGGTCATCGGTATCCTACATCGGTATCCATCCCTACGCAGCGTCTTCCGGTACTTGACCGCCACTCCAGAACCTTAGTGCCCCATCGGCCATCGGTTCTACGAGCAATGTCCCGTCCACTGCCACTTAATTTTAGCGACTCGAAAAGCTATATCAGTGAATTTGGTTCTTCTGCGGATGTCCTCATTTCTGATTCGATCTCGCAGAGAAACTCCGAGCATAGCTCTTTCCATTGCCCTTTGTGTGACTCTGAGCCTTCGTATGAAGCCCATTATGAGCGACCACGTTTCAGTACCGTAAGTCATCACTGATAACACACACTGGTCACAGACTTTAGTCTTGAGACACTGTGTGTTGTATATTTTCTCGGCATTTTAATTTTTGGGTAAGATATGTGTGATATTCTTTAGTGAAAACAGCTTATAATTTTTTCACTGCTGGTACACCGGCCTTTTCTTGGTAAGAGGTAGTGGGCCCTAATCCGTTTTGCTACCATGATATTGCAAGTAATATAGTATTGTATAATGTAAAAGCACTTTTCAAGTTTGTGAATGTGAGGCATCATGGACTCTGTTTTTTTTTATATAACTTGTTTGACATTACGAGCATGGCAGTTGAGAGTTTGTCATGCTCACTCAAATGTCGTGTCCACGTGGCGGCGATCGGCGGCGATCTCTCGCATCCGACCTTGGTCCAGGCCATGGTCCGGAGCGAGAGTGCATGACAGGCCGTCACCTCCTTCTGCGAAGCAGTGATGCGGGTAAAGGAGGAGGCGGAGCGCGTGATGCAGTGGGAATCCCAGCGCCCTCACGCCACGAGCCGCCGCAGGAGACGCCCTGGTCGGGAGACAACATCGTACTTCCGGCCATCGTAGGAGCGGGCTTGCGGGTGGTGAGCAGTGGTCAGCTCGCCGCCCACAAGGACTCACTCCGGTAAGGACCAGTCTCATCGACGGCGCGTTGTGTTTCACGTGTGCCTCAAAGAGATGTCAGCACATCGTGACAGGGTCCACGAAGACACGCCCTTCCGCTCCGCCCAGAGCGGGGACTTTTTTTTTTTGTTTGGGATGGTAAATCATCAAATGACTTCTTCTGAAGAAGTCATTTTGATGAGATCCCAAACAAAAAAGAAATGTCTACCGGTCTCGTTCGAAATAAAATTAATATCTTCCCTCTTCCATTTCTTTTTGTAATATCACATTAATTATATAATTCCACCAGTAGTTGCTAGGTCAGCCAAAATAAACTAATAAAAGAAACACGTCCTACTTCTTGTTTTATTATTTCATTCTCACGACAGCCCCTCTATGGTGGTAGGGGTCACGTGTTCGGATTTACAGCAACGCAGCAAAATACTTGAAGCGCGTCGCTGCAAAAACAAAAATAACTTTTAATTTGATAATGAAACTCAACACTGAACAAAGTGAGCTTTGTGTAGGTTAAATATCACAGTGACATTAAGCGTGTTTTTGGGGGACCGGAGAATGCTTATGCAAATCTCGCAACTCTGGCTATAGATAGAGGTGGAACACTGCGATGGTTTTGGCCGGTAAGTGTCTTCACGTTTGACAGAGTCTACGAGTATTTGCATCATGAAACCAAAAAAAGAAACCGTGTGTTTATCATTGTATATTGTTAAGAAGCCAAACTTTTCATGACATATAATTTTTTTACTATTTATGACTTTGCAGGAATTGGGTAGATCGCTGGATGTGAGAGGCACAGGACCGGTCGTCGTGAAGATCCTTGGGAGTGACCTATGTCCAGCAGTCAGCGGCGGCGTTACCTATTGCGAGGCTACGGGCAGCAAGTCTTTTCGAGGCCCTTTGACCTTCATCAAAAGTATGTGTTGCGCAAGGAGGTCTGGTTGTTTGATTTAGGTAAATGTCATGTTTGAGGAGAAATGCTAAAGTTATAGAAATGAATAAAAAAATATTTTAAAAATCTTTAGTTATAGCACAATAATCCAATGAATGAGAAACGTCATTTTCGATTGAAAGAATAGCAAGGGCTAAAAGTCGATCTTGTGTCATTGAATTCCTCAAATATGTTATAATATTTTTAAGCATCAAAAACTCCTTTCAGCAGACGCAACTATCGCAGGCGTAGTGGCAATAATTCTCAGGAAACTAAACTTCAGTTAATTTATTTTCTATTATGTATATCATTTCCGAAATAATGTCGTCCTTTCCTACATACACGCGGATGAACATATTAAGTTCTTGGTATAATTTATGTCCATCAATAACACATGATTCTCCTACTGTAGATAGATATTTGCAAGTCGCTGCATTGCTTCAAAAGTTCACTATCACTAATTCCCTTTAATCTTTTTATATTATATCTACATGAAACCAAATTAATAAAAGATTTTGCTTGGACACAAGACGATGCGGCATCTCCTAGGATGAGATTCTAGCTTGACCTACGCCCACAAGGCAAAAAATAAGCAAGTACATAGATTAATTTCAAGAATACGTTTTTGGATATCAGTTTTGTGACACCACGCATATTGGCATTTTCGAACATTTTTTCCGATATAATGGTCATTTATCCTTTACTTATTTTAGGTGAAGAGACCACCAGACAAAGTCTTGCCGCCAAGCGATTCGTAGTGTTAAGGCATGATGTCTGGTGAAGCCCTACGGAGGACGGGTTTGAGCAGTTGTGTTGCGATGTGTGCTGGGTACGAAGGCGCCAAATGCGGTTTGGAAGTTTGATCGCGGAGGGTCTCTAGATCAATCTCCCTCTGGCGCAACATTGTTGAGTTTAAAATTGCATCAGCTCGCTCAACTGCCGTCTTCTTTCCTATTCACTCAGTTTTTTGAGTGAATAGGTTCTTAATAGACTAGCGCACTTTACCATCAACGATTGCATCACTACTTACCATCAGGCAGGATTGCAGTCAAGCAGAAGTTTATAATAAAAGAAAAATCGGTGGCCGGAAGTTCGGTGTTGTCTCCCGACCAGAGTGTCTCCTGCGGCGGCTAATTTTGTGAGGGCGCTGGGATTCCCGCTCTCTCACGCGTTCCGCCTCCTTCTTTGCCAGCATCACTACTTCGCAGAAGGAGGTGACCATCTGCCATACACTTTTGCTCTGGACCATGGCCTGAACCAGGGTCGGACGCGAGAGGTCGCCGCCGATCGCCGTAACTACCGTGTGAACTACCGTGTCCGGTGAGGACCTGCTTCAGCCGGAAGGTGAGGGCGTCGTGGCGCCTCTAACCACTTCTCAAAGAGGGGACTTACCGCCGCTATTGTGGCGTCCTCAATGACCCCGAAAGAGCAAAATGTGAGATGCTAAAATACACACATCAAAAGTGTCTAGGGATCAACATATATTTTTGCAATAACTTTTCTCCTGATTGATATTAATTAAAATTTTCTTTAAGGATTCATCAAATAAAGTGTTTTCGTTTGTCACAGTAACGATAAACGATTTTAATAGCTGTTGGCGTCCAGGGGTTCTCCAGTGTCGTATACGTCTTGTATCCGGTCTCATACCAAAACGAGACTCATCAGAAAAGCACACGAAACGCCATTGTTCTTCTGCCCAATTTCTGTGTTCAAGAGCCCATTGATATCGAATCCTACGATTGTGCATTGCTATAGGTGGTACCCGTAGCGGTCTTCGGGAATGAAGGTTCACTTCATGCAAGCGGTTTCTGACTGTTTGGTCGCTAATTAAGTTCCCTGAAGAGTGATGAAGCCTCACGGCTAACATCATGGCGGTTATTGTTGGAGCTCTTCGAGTTAAGATTTGAATGTATCGGTCTTGTCTCCGTGTGGTGCAGCGATACCGTCCTCCATGGCGCTCAGCCACGGTACAAGTGCTTCGGTAACGTGTCCAAAGTCGACTGATAACACTCTGACTTGTATTCAGTGCTAAAGCCACAGTACCTACGTTGCCGGGAACCAGCTTCTATCATTCCCACGGCTCTGAGCATTTCTTCCCTGCTTAAGTGACGTCGCCGCTCCATAATAACGTTGGTTTTAATCAGTAGTAGGGAAACAGTAGCACTAATAATGTCTTCAATGCGTTGTATGTTTTTATAGGGAAAATATTGACAGCTGATTTTCATCTTTTACTCGAATTTGATTCACAGTTCCTGATTCAAATTATGAAATGCACCAAAAAGGATCCATATAAATTTATAAAATCATAAATTTATTACAAAGCCACATCTCAATCTCAAGAAATCCGCATAAAAATGCTTGATCCCTAGACACTTTTGATATGTGTATTTAAAATTGCGAGCAATTGTTCTAAAATATCTCTCCAACGTTGCCTTTCTTGTTCAGTTTAGAATATTAGGTCTTTACATATGAAATTGGCGTTTTGTATAGGAGGAATGAAAGTCGTTTATTTTTTTAATACAATATATTTATTTAATCAAAGTATGATCCATTGCTATCTATGCACTTCTGCCATCTCATAGGTTGTTCGTTTATGCCTTTTCTAAAAAAACATTAGGACGGGAATCAATAAAATCTTTGAAGGCGGTTTGGACTGCCTCATCGGAGTTGAATTTTTTCCCCTGCAAAAAGTTATCCAAATTTCTAAAAAAATTGTAGTCTATTGGAGCAAGGTCCGGAGAGTACGGTGGATGTCTTAAACAATCCAATAATTTGGTAGCAGTTTGCTGTGCAGTGTGTGGTTTCGCGTTGTCCTAAAGCAGCAGTGGCCTTGTGCGATTGACCAGTCTCAGTTGTTTAGCGGCTAGTTTATCCATCATTATGTGGAGCTGCTCATAGTAGAGATCTGCAGTAATCGTCTGGCCAGATGTAAGGAAGATGTAGTAAAACGCACTGTGCTTTCTCTAGCGACACCACTGCCATACACATCATTAATTCTTCGAGCCGTTTCTGCAGCACTGATGCCACGGCGGAACTCAAATTCGTGAATAACGTGAAATTTTAAATTTTCTATTTTGTAAACTCAATGACGCATAGAAAAAACCAAACGAAAAAAAACAAAGGAAATACGGTTTTCGAGACATAAATTGATGAATAAATAGCTCTATAAATTTGAATTTGGAATTCTAAACCAAAGAAGAGGTATTTGAGACCTAATACTATAAGAACGTATTATTCAATAAAATTTAATGATATGTAAAAGAAAAGAAAAGAAAAGAAACCATTTATTTGGCGCACACCCTTATAAATACAGTATATGTAGTGATAGTAGTGGTAGTAATAATAGTTTTAAACAAAGAAAACAGGAAAAAAAAAAGAGAGAGAAACAGATAAAAAGACAATTAATAAATGTGAGTCCAACGGTTGCGCCAAATAGGTCCAGTAAATCCATAAATGTCCATAAATGTCAGACAACTACGTGGCAGTTGCCTGACGCTGGTTTTCAACTGAACCTTGTAAAGAGTGCATAATAGTGTAATTATAGTGTTTGTGTGATAAATCATAAATAAATATGTGCTCAGTATATAAAACAGGTATCTGTCTATGCATGGCATACCCACAATTGGTTGGAGACACTCGACGGTATCGCAGGCGCGCGGGCATTTACATCGTCATCGGGCGGCGGCGGGTGTGGGCAGATGCACGTTTCACAAAATTGTATTTGTGCAGTACCTACTACAAATCTTATACAGACCACGTACCTATCACCGCCAAGTAAATACCGCAGTCGTCTCCAACAATATCAAATTTGGATACAATAATGGATGCAAGTAGGCCAGACACATAGGGTAAGTTAATATGAAAATTTTAAATTACCGTCATGTTATTATATTTAAAACTACTAAGTAACGTATCCCTCGTTCCTCACAGGTGTGTGCGGTACTATGTGCGGTAGAGTAACGATTTTGTAACTCATATATACTGTAAACAAAATAATTACAAGGTGACAAGAGTTGACGAACGAAATGCAATACAGGGATTCCTCGAGTAGCGATAGAAGAGAGGAGCAGAACATTAGGGCCCTAGCGCTCCTAGCATTAGGTACAACTATACTAGCAATACTGGCGATTCTCATGAGCGATTTCTCAGCGACGCGAGAAGTGTTTCACGGCGCTATATTCAAGTAGGTACTACATAATGAAATGTTCAATATATGTTTTGAATGAATGAATGAAACTAAGTTTATATTTTTAAGAAATAATAATTTGTACTAGATACATTATTTAACAAGTTTTTTTTAAATATTAGGCTGGGTTGTTGCGCGAGGCCCCTCCAAGAGCAAGACCCTGGGCGAATGCACAGTTCGCCACCGCCTAAGGCCGCCTCTGCCAGCAGTGGACGTCTTTCAGATGAAATGATGATGATGATGATGAAAGAATTTTTTTTTAAATGGTAGAGGTCAAGGTCATCTCGTCAGTTCAGTTATTCTTCAATATCTGATATAAAACCGTAATGACACGTTGCCCGAGGAATCGAAAACATAAGCTCAGATACGCACGGGCGCGTTTTTCCTCTACTGAATTTATATTTCACTAACTGCACGCCACACGGTTTCACCCGCGTTTTTTATATGCCCCGCTCCTATTGGTCACAGCATGATGTTATATAGCCTAAAGCCTTCCTGGAATAATGCGCTATCCAACCCAAAAATAATTTTTCAAATCGGACCAGTAGTTCCTGAGATTGGCGCATTCAAACAAACAAACTCTTCAGCTTTATATACACACATCAAAAGTGTCTAGGGATCAAGCATTTTTATGCGGATTTCTTGAGATTGAGATGTGGCTTTCTAATAAATTTATGATTTTATAAATTTATATGGATCCTTTTTGGTGCATTTCATAATTTGAATCAGGAACTGTGAATCAAATTCGAGTAAAAGATGAAAATCAGCTGTCAATATTTTCCCTATAAAAACATACAACGCATTGAAGACATTATTAGTGCTACTGTTTCCCTACTACTGATTAAAACCAACGTTATTATGGAGCGGCGACGTCATTTAAGCAGGGAAGAAATGCTCAGAGCCGTGGGAATGATAGAAGCTGGTTCCCGGCAACGTACTGTGGCTTTAGCTCTGAATACAAGTCAGAGTGTTATCAGTCGACTTTGGACACGTTACCGAAGCACTGGTACCGTGGCTGAGCGCCATGGAGGACGGTATCGCTGCACCACACGGAGACAAGACCGATACATTCAAATCTTAACTCGAAGAGCTCCAACAATAACCGCCATGTTGTTAGCCGTGAGGCTTCATCACTCTTCAGGGAACTTAATTAGCGACCAAACAGTCAGAAACCGCTTGCATGAAGTGAACCTTCATTCCCGAAGACCGCTACGGGTACCACCTATAGCAATGCACAATCGTAGGATTCGATATTAATAGGCTCTTGAACACAGAAATTGGGCAGAAGAACAATGGCGTTTCGTGTGCTTTTCTGATGAGTCTCGTTTTGGTATGAGACCGGATACAAGACGTATACGACACTGGAGAACCCCTGGACGCCAACAGCGATTAAAATCCTGCCAGGAAGTCCATCCTTATAGTGGTGGAACCATCATGGTATGGGCGGGTATTTGGATCGGCGGAAGAACTGAGTTGATTTGGATCAGAGGCAACCTCAACGCTCAAATTTATGCTGAGACGATTGTATCAGACGTCATCGTTCCTCTACAAGTGCAAATCGGTCCCTTATTTCAGTTAATGCATGATAATGCACGACCGCACACCGCAAGAGTTGTAAGACAGACTCTCGCCGCAGCTAACATCAATGTCCTGCCCTGGCCTGCTCAGTCGCCAGACTTGAACCCGATTGAGCATGCATGGGATATGCTACAGAGAAGAGCTCTGCCGAATATGGAGGGTATCCAGTCGCAAGAAGACCTTTTTTTGTTGTTGCAACGAACATGGGCGGCCATTCCACAGCGTGATTTGGGTGAACTCATTTTGAGTATGCCAAACCGATGTTCTGGTGTTGTTAGTGTTCGCGGTAGAAACACGGATTATTAATTGTTTAAGTTATCCAATAAAATTTTAGAGAAAACTGTTATTTCAGTCTTTTTTTCGAACTTTTGTGTTAGTGGTTCAAATGTCAAATATCCCTTTATTAGGAAAATGGCAAATTTCTTTATTAATGCAAAGGTGACTTGGTTTATCGTTACTGTGACAAACGAAAACACTTTATTTGATGAATCCTTAAAGAAAATTTTAATTAATATCAATCAGGAGAAAAGTTATTGCAAAAATATATGTTGATCCCTAGACACTTTTGATGTGTGTATTAGCATAGTTTAGTTAGCGCCGAGAGTTGAAATTGAAAATTACGTGATTTATCCACCCGTGAAGCTGTAGAATTATCACTTAACCACAAAACCCTCCACGGATGTATCATTTATGACGACGTTAGCGACGGCGGAACGATAGGGTCGTCAACTTCTTGTTGTGGTGGTACGGGATCCATATCGTAGGTGGCGTTGTGAATTAAAGCATGAACTATAATTAATATACCCTCCAGTCTTGACAATAACAATTTAAATAGGCAAACCGACAGTTTCGCTCCGGAGAAGTATCCTGGTTCGCGTCTGAATGCGAAGTGACCGTTCGACAATCCCCGCTTTCCAAAACAACTTTGTCTCTTGCCGCCATTACAAAATAACGTCATAACGTTTGCTTCACTACTATGTAAGTCCAATGAGCAACTCGTATCAAAACGATCCCGCCATCCATGACGTTTAGATTTAGTGAACTATATTCTATCGCTATCGCCAAGTAATTGGGTTGTGGAAGTCAAATTGCAGTCTCTTTAGGTGAAATATTGATCCACTACTTCTAGTGGACTATAAACCAACCGCAATAGGACAGGGAGAAGGCTAGGCCAGAGATCGATTTACATTTTGAGGCTGGCAAATCTGATAACGATGTTTATTCGCCAGTGTGTCATCTCTTTACTTAAAATTTTCGACCATGATTATTAAAATTATCCTTATCGCAAACATTCGAAACAACAAAGTTTTTAAAGGACGTTATAAAAGGCCGATTTTTAAATGTTTAGATAACTTTAACACAATTTGTTCAAACTGTAATATTATTTTTTTAGATAAAATAATAATAAATATATACGGACAAATCACACAGATTGAGCTAGCCCCAAAGTAAGTTCGAGACTTGTGTTATGGGATACTAACTCAACGATACTATATTTTATAATAGATACATATATAGATAAACATCCAAGACCCAGGCCAATCAGGAAAAGATCGTTTCCCATGATGACCTGGCCGGGGATCGAACCCGGGGCCTCCACGTCGCAGTCAGGCGTGTTGACCGCTGCGCCACGGAGACCAAAAGTTATCTTACTGTTGAAAAATCGGCCTTAAATAGACTAACAGTTTACAAGGATAACTAAAAAAGTTGAAAACAAAGTTGTAGTTAACACCACTTTTCATAGTAAAAGGAAAAAAAAATCACTAAAAAAATAAGTCGATAGAAAATTTGCTTTGAACGGATGTAAGGTCCAAGCATTAGTTAACCGACCACTTTCGAGGATTCATGCTTACTCTCCGATGACAACTTTACCACATGAAAAAACACGAAAGATTTCCACGTTTTCAGTCCACAGTATAGTGAAGGACATGTGTTGCAAAAGGAATCCGAATGATTTCGGAGAAAATATGGTAGAATGATGTAATATGCTGTGAACTTGCTGATACGGAACATTCTGAACGAAGCCTTATTTCCCGTCGAAGAGCGTAATGAACTGAGAAGGTAGTTACTACACCTATGTGAATCGTTCAAGGGTCTTACGACAGCATTTGCTTACGCAAGCGAATGTTTTGTTCATGTTCGGTAAAAAATCAAGCCGAAAATTTATTTCTGCTTTTTTTTTGTTTGAGATGGTTTGGTAGGATAGTAAAAAACAATATTAAGTGTCTTATCATATTGAATTATCTGATTTATGGCTTTTCACAGACATTATAATTCTGATTTATATCAATCAATGCATTGTATATTGCAGCAACAATCACAAGTTCAATCTGTCAAAAAATAGTTTACTGCCCGGCACCCTAATTACATTCGACTATGAATCGAAATCTACAAATCTATCTAATAAATCATTGCTTCATAAGTTCGAAAAATTTGTTTACACAACACTTAAATAACACAATGAATATTGTTAACCTGTCAAATTGAAATCGGTTCTGATTGATTTCGTGTTACGTAATTGGGCCATGGGTGTATTAAAACAAAAAGGACACCCGCAAATCTATTTGGACAAACGAAAACCGGACCAACCATTTTATAGACTTTCCAATAAACTAGTCTATTTTGAAAATGAATACAAATAGAAACGGTAGTGGCAAGCTATCAATGCGAAGTAAAACGAATGGTGCATTAGACGAATTGAATATGGTGGCTCGGTATCCGCTTTCATAGCGAGTCAATTAAATGATTGGCAAGTTTACGTCCGTAGAATATGTGGGGGTGCTTGACATCTTTGTACATATACACTATGTAAACAAAACCCTGTCCGATCCGTCAAGGTATTGTTAAATATCGATAACTGATTCTACTAATGGATACAAAGCCGGGCTAAACTTAAAAAAATAAATCCCCCTAAAAATTTAAATTTTATTTCGCAAAAAGAGGTAACTTAAGACATTTGCGGTAAACAACCCTTCCACGGGTGGCGGGGGATAGATAGGGCACGCGGCACGTGGTCGCATCGCTATTCGCTCATAATATTACCGGGGTTGTCACTTTTTTTTTTTAAAAGTACCAAATTTCGGGGAACTTGAAATTAATTCGCGGGAAAAAAAGAATATTTCAAAATTCATTAGTATTATTTGTATGATGATTACGTAAAATTTTATATTATATTTGGTCAAGTGTTTACCTAACCTTTATTTTCCTTACGGGTCGGACAGGGTTTTCTTTACAATTTGTATATGTGCTTTGATGGCCAATGCCAAGACTCTAGCCAAAACTACTCAAAGGAGAAGCAGTAGCTACCGTTATACATTTTGTCAACATGATAACGTCTTCTTATTTTCTCATGTCCTTTTTTTTTTTTGGATGCATCTGTCTTCGTGGACCCTGTCACGATGTGCTGACATCTCTTTGAGGCGCACGTGAAACACGACGCGCCGTCGACTCGACCTAGTCCTTACCGGGCGGCGAGCTGTCCACTGCTCACCGCCCGCAGGCCCGCATTTTCTCATGTCCTTTGTGTTTTTCTTGTTGACCCGTGGCTAATTGATTACAGTTGCATGGGTCGATCAATCAGGATGAGTTACGCTAGCAAACAGTTCCTGAATACTTGACCATTGATTATATATCGAGACCCGTGTGTACCTTGGAAAAAATTTAAGCCGTTGGTCCGTCGTCTGTCACTGTTATTGGTAAATGTTTGACAGTCGTTACGGTAATTCAGAAGGCCAACAGCCTGACCACAAGTCACACCAAGGGGAGTTTTAGGGGGTTTTTAAATGGACAGACTTGCGTATCTGACTGTGGAGGTCAGATACGCAAGTCTCTCCATGTAAACTACATTCAGCTGCATTCCGCAACACTGGAACTAGTAGGAATCTTATAATAGTTAAAAGGCTTGGCAGATTCTGGTCCTATAAAGTGTGCACTCAATAACTCAAATGGCACTAATACAACGCCCAATATGGTTCATTTTTGAGCTATTTTTATATATTTACTTTTCCGTTGATATTTGAATATTTTCCAATAGTACCTAACATTTGTTAGTTTTATTTTCTCTATTTGGTTTTGGCGTGAAACCACGCAGAAACTTAATTAAGCATAATGAGGTGTCTAATGGAATAATGTAATCATGATAATTAGCAGTTCGATTCACATTTGTATAGATTAAACTTCGTTGTAGATTTTAAAATTATAATAGCCCAAATTTCATACTATTGATATTCTTATATACCGTGGAATTTTTGTCGACTTACAAAGACATCCCATTTTATCTATCCAACGACTAAAAAAAATAGTTAAAAACATCGACTTTTGAACAATAATAAATAGTTTTTACACAATGTTATATTTTTTACGAAATACATTCAATAACTGCTGCAGTGTGGTTACCTAGCTCACAACACAGTTCACGGCAGATCATAGTCACTAGAAAGAATCGGTTATGCGAGCAATGTGCCCCGCCCAATGCCACTAAATTTTAGCAACTCTAAGAGCTATGTCGGTGGCTTTGGTTCGTCTGCGGATCTCCTCAATTTTGATTCGATCGCACGGAGAAACTCCGAGCATAGCTCTTTTAATCACCCTTTGTGTGACTTTGAGCCTTTCGTAAGAGGTATTCTAACATTGAATAAATGAAGTAGACTGTCGTTATAAGACAGTTAAAATTCCACGGTGTATTTATTTGCATTCTACTTACATTCTAATGTATGTCTCTTGATTGCTGCCTTTTGATGCCTAAACCACTAACACAACGTTTGATATATAGGTAACAATCTAGAGAAGGACATGAGCTACTTTCTATTGCGAATATTAACAAAAGAAAAACATAATTAAAAATAGACGTAAATGATGTCCAGCGTAACAACGAGTGTTATTTATAAATGATTAAAGGCCGTTCTGACGAGCATAAATCAACTAAAAACGTGACCACCCTACCATAACGCTAGGCTCCGTATGTTCATTTTGAGTGTAAGTATAATGAGGTATCTACCACTGCGTTAGCGTTTACACTAATGCCTGTGTGACAGGTATTTAGGTTCAAAAATTTACTGGTCTTCGGGGATATAGAGAATGTCCACGTCCACCTGTGATATGTCAATATGTTATATACACCACAGATCCCAATGAATTACTACTTTTGTGATTTATTCGACCCGAACCGATGGGATTTGGGAATAATTTTAACCGTATTTAAAATACAATTTCGAGATCCCATTGGTAGCAGTTACTAGCATACATTTCCGGACTGTAGTGAATGTCATCTAAATAAATGTGTTTCAAAATCCGCGCAATGTAATTAATGCATCACAAACATGTACTGAGAGGTCAGTCGTCGAATCCAACTCGGCTGGGCTGCTTTCGGGAAGCTGCGTAGAATCTTCTCGTCCGACATAGCGCAGTGTCTCAAGACAAAAGCCTTCCACCAGTGTCTGTTGCTAGTGATGACTTATGGAACTGAGGCGTGGTCGCTATCAATGGGCCTTATAAGAAAGCTCAAGATCACTCAAAGGGCAATGGTTGCCATGCTTGGGGTTTCAGTGCATGATCACATCAGAAAAGAGGAGATCCGCAGAGTAACGAGAATAACCGAAATAGCCCGAAGAATTGCAACACTTAAATGGCTTTGCCCGTAGGACCGATGCCCGATGGGGCTGGCGGGTTCTCGAGTGGCGACCACGCACCGGAAGACGCAACGTAGGTTAGCGACGGAGGACGGGTCTGAGCAGTTGTGTTGCGATGTGTGCCGGGTACGATGCGCCAAATGTTTTTGTGTCGGGTGTTTGGTCGTGGAGGGTCTCCAGATCAATCTCCCTCTGGCGTAGCATCGTTAGTCGTGTTGTTGGGTTTAACATTGCATCATCTCGCTCAACTGCCGCCTTCCTTCCTATTCACTCAGTTTTTTTAATTAAATAGCCTTAATAAACTAGCGCGCTTACACTTACCATCAGGCAAGATTGCAGTCAAGCACTAGTTTATAAATATTAAAAAATAAATTGCGCGGGATCGGTCGGCGTGGAGATCCTTTGGGGAGGCCTATGTCCAGCAGTGGACGTCTTTCGGCTGATATGATGAAACATGCATTAAAAAAAATCCTGAGTTATAGTGTATGTGTCTAAAATTGTGTATGTACTATCAGCAACAAAAGTCGGCTAACATGGTATGATTCGATAGTGTACTTTTGGCATATTTTGGTGACATTTAATTAAAGAACACGACTCTAATGGTGTCTCCATTAGAGTGGTGTTCTTGAATTAAATGTCATCTCGGTTTCAATTTTCATAAAATATTTTGCTCAGTATCAATAATTGAGAAAAAATAATATGTAATTAAGATTTCGAAAATAAAACTTTAATTAAATTATGTCGCTGACTGTAAATACACATCATTCAAGTTTGAAATTCTATGTGTTGTATAGTTGTTTTTTTTCTGTATATGAAAACAAGTTAAAAGAAAACGATTCAAAACTTTGTTAAAGTTATGGTTTAAGCAAGCGTAGAATATTAGTATATACTATAATACGAATGAAATATACCAGACCATAGGCTCCACACAATTTACAATCACAAAATCAACATAACTTAAGCCCCTTTAAATTACCCAAATATCTAAAGCTCAATTAATACTGGCCTCTTTTCAAACATTACGGTAGTCCCTATATGCTTTCACTCAACCGAAGTAATGTGTGAGTACGTTTTAATTAATAGCCAATTAGTCTAATAGAGTACCTTCGAACTGAATAATGTTTCACACGTGCCTCCAGAATGTAGCATTAGACATACATACTCGTATTATGAGAGTTAGTTATATTAGATCGAATAGATCATAAATTAGTTTTATTAGTTTGAAACGCGAACCGCATCGGTTTTGTATACCCATTAACTGGTTTTTTTTAAATAGACACCCGTCATCACAGGGCGTTGTCGTCCCTACTTCTTGCATGGCAAGAATCTTTGTTAGGCTTTTATTTATATTTTCTGTCATCTTATTATCTTATTTCTATACATTATATTTCTATACACTATTTCTTATCTTTATTAATATTACTGTACATTGCTATACATTCTTACTTTCACGTCTACTCTATACTACAACTATTTACTTAAGCTCCTGCTACTATCCATTAACAATTCTTGCCGACGACAATTGCTGGGTTGCACTGCCCCTCGTTTTGTTTCTGTCAATAGACATTTTTGCAATCTGGATGCAAAACCGCTCCAGATACGGCCTGGAGTGTTTATCCGTCATGAGATCGGCAATGATCCTTGCTGTCAACTGTTTTCCTGTACTTACTTCCAGGTCGTATCTGTCGCGGTTGTGCCTCGGGCATTCTAGCAGAATGTGTTGAACCGTCTCGGAAGCCTGCGTGTCACACACACAGGCCGTACTATCCTTTAAATTGAACTTATACAGGTACGCGGCGAAGCCGCCGTGACCGGTCAAAATTTGCGCCCAGATAGACGTCCTGTCGAGGCACTTCAGGACCCTGCGCGCGCACCACATCGGCCCATTACCTGGTTTTTTTTTTAAATAGCCGTCTTCTGTCCTTCTTGCATGGCAAGAATCGTTGTTTGTTTTTTATGTTTTTACTGTTCCTTTTTTTTTTTTCAATGAGAAGTTTATTGCGGCTTGTGCTTTTTTCGGGTCGCTCTTTTCCCGTATTGTTTTAGCGTCTTTTGTAACATTTTTTTCTTAATAACTAATACAATGTATTACTTAATCTTAGTTTATCATTACATATTATCTTTCTACAAACCATAACAACGTTATAACTACATTACAGTCTTGCTTATTCTTGCCGACGGCATTACTGAATTGTGCTGCTCCTTGTCCTGTTTCTCTCAATGGCAGATTTAGCAACTTTGAGGCAGAACCGCTCCAGATACGGCCTGGAGTGTTTATCCGCCATGAGTTCGGCAATGGTTCTTTCTGTCAACATTCTTCCTGTACTTACTTCCAGGTCGTATCTGTAGCGGTTGTGCCTCGGGCATTCTAATAATAAGTGCTGTATTGTTTCGCTAGCCTGTGTGTCACACACACAGGCCGGTCTACTTTTTAATTTAAATTTGTGCAAGTACGCGGCGAAGCCGCCGTGACCCGTCAGGATCTGCGCCCAGATAGACGTCCTGTCAAGGTACTTCAGGAAATTGCACGCGCGCACCACGTCGGGGAAAAACATCCGCGTGACCTCAGCCGTGGCCCCGCCGGTGTACCTCCCATTCCATACAGCTACTGTGCCCTCCCTCGAACGTCGCTTGACGTATGAGACTGGACACATGTCATACGCTGGGGCGACCCTGGACTGAGCCGCTGTCAGCCTTTCCAACTCGTCGGCGCGCTCATTGCCGGGGATCCCGACATGAGCTTTCACCCAAAAGAACCGAAGCATTTTACCTCTCCCCTCTTGCTCCCTGATATTCTTACGAATATGGGTAGCAAGGGGATGGTGCGTTTCCGGGTTTCGGATCAAGTCGAGCGAGGATCGAGAGTCGCTGAGCACCGCCGCGCAGTCGAAGCCTCTCAGGACAACCAGGTCCGTAGCCCTGGCTATTGCGAGCAGCTCCGCCTGAATGACGGTACACATCGGCTCCAACCTCATTCGCTTGGTCCGAATCTCGGACCCATCCCGCCAGTATGAATATGCCGCCCCGACCCCCTCATCCGATTTACTACCGTCTGTGTAAATCAGATGAGCAGGGAGCTGTAGCTGAGCCACAGTTTCGGGGAGCATATTCTCCAGACACTGATAATCAACATCTGGCTCACTGGCGGGGTGAGGGGCCTCCGTGAAGGCCCTACGCTCCTCCAGTTCGCGGGATTCCAGTACTTCAATCGGACGGCCCCGTTTGCACTCAAACAGCCGGGCGACCTCCAACGCTCGATGATCGAGCGGGAGGAGACCCGACAGCGTGAGCGCTGCATTGAGCGACACCGTACGATGCGACTTGGCGATCTTCTATGCAAAGCCCCTCTGGACGGTAGCAAAGGTTCTTTGCACAGAGATCTTCTCGGCGGCCTTCGCCCAGGAGCTCGCGCCGTACAGGATCGTCGGCTCGACGACAGCGGTGTATATCGTCCTGATGATCTCCGGACACAAGCCCCAATCCACCCGAGCCATCGCCGACAGTTTCCTATACTGGTTAGTTGGTCAACTTACTGTCGACGAGGACTCCGAGGATCTTGAGCTCGGTCACCCATTACCTGGTTGTGGAGGTCAGAGTCGCTCCATGTAAAAAAATTATGTTCAGTTGTATCCATTTTCAATGTATTCCGATCTCAATATGGTTGGAAAAAGCTGTTGACTAGGATAAACGACTTAAAACTACCATTGAGTTATGTAATCAAACATGGTGCGCTGACTTAATATATATAGGAATTCATCATCATCATCAACAACCTTTTTATCGTCCCACTGCTGGGCACAGGTCTCTTCTCATACAGAGAAGGATTGAGCGTAATCACCTCACTTCCTCAATGGCGATTTCAGACTTAAAGTTCAGGTTTCCTCGAGATGTTTTTATTCACCTTGTAATCGGTCATTGGTATCCAAGATATACTTAGAAAGTACATATAACTTAGAAAAGTTACATTGGTACTTACTTATTGGACTTAGGGCAAGAGAATTACGAAGTATTTATTTTGTTACCGTTGTATCAAAATCTATATAAAAAAAAAACAAAAGTCCTTCATTCAAATTAAACTGCCCGCATGCAGTTGTGTACTTGAGCAGTATACCCTCAGTACAACGGGATAATATTATAGGAATAATAGACGTAGAATCGATGCTGTTGGGGTAAACGAGTTATTTTAAGCGCAAACGTAAGGTGGAACCCAGGCAAACTAAGGTCCATGGGTGGGTTGTAGTCAGTAAAAGTCTGACAAGCCCTCTACTCCGCCCAGCGCGGCAGAGATCATATTATGATTTCCCTTCCGAAAAAAACAATCAAGCAGGGTAGAAAGCCCTCCGGCGAGGTGGAGTCGCTGGATGAGATTTGTCGATTTTGTTTTAGTATTTACGTGTATTATAAACTAGTGCTTGACCTCAATCCCGACTGGTTGAAAACACTGATATACATTATCGTTGATGGTAAAGCGCGCTAGTTTCTTAAGAGCCTATTCGCTCTAGCCTTGAAGACGCTTAAATGGTAATCAAGTCGAATGACCTGCAATAGTTAAGGTCTATGGCCAGCAGTGGACTGCTGTAACCTGATGAAGAAAGGAATTAATAAGAACATTTTTTATAACTATACCTACCTACGCCAGCTTTTATGGCTTCGCTGATGGATGTAAATTATCCTACGGGAATGTACTGCCGGAATAAAAAAATATTCCACGGTGGATGTAGGAACCCTTTTAATAAACATCGAAATTCATTTAAGTACACGTGTACCAAACTCCGAAATCTATTCAACCGTCGAGGTATTGATAAAATAACAGAGATAATGTTCTATTTCTGTCATATTCTTGGCGACTGAATAGATACATTCATAATGAATAGATGAATAGTGTGAAAGTAAAAGTACTCTCATAGACCATTTCAGTAGATAACCGTACTGGGCTCTTACTATGGCCACTGAATGATCCCTTTTTTCTCTCTTTTTATTTAGTTTAGGGGTCATTCCATGTAACGGGTGTTACAGGTTGTACACTTCTACTTGACAATTAATTAATGATGCAATAAGAAAACAATTGAGTTTTATGATTTTAACACCTCCCATCTAGGACTGTTTACCGGTATCTGTAATAAATTGGACAGTTACAAACAGGAGTAAAGAAGTGAAAGGTAAGATATGTGTGTAACGAGCGTTACACGATTTTGTCTAAGCTTTCGGGCTTAACCGAAATGAAAGCAAAACTCTGCGAATTTCTTTACTTTACGTTAGTCAAAAACATGGAACTACGTAGCTACATAAATTCTTTACTTCGTAGTCCACTTAGATTAAAACAAAAATACAAACATGATTTTTTATCGAAGTTAAAAACTGTTACGGGTGTTACAGCTGAATGTAACGGGTGTTACGAGTACGAAATTAAAACAATATTTGTACCAATAAAGGTATTTTAATAACAATAGCAGTGAAATAATCATGTTTACTGCTAATTTACATTAATATTATTGGGAAAATAATAATATTTGCTCTTTCGCATGGACAAATTTGGCATATCCTTGCGCCCCTGTACTATTTTTTCTTTTTGCTTTCAGAGAGAGTATTTTGACTAAAAAACAAAAATCAAAAGTCTCTCTACGCGATCTCTTTGATTCTTTGTCTGGTTTTAAGATTTTAAGTTTGGATCTTGTACAATTTTTTCTTTATCATTTCTTTTTCATTTTCTGTCCATCTCTCTCTTTCTTTTTGCATGGTGTTCTGAATGTTTTGCAGATGTTATTTTCAGTCTTTGTCTATATTTTTCTTCATTCTATTTTTCGCTGAAGACATCGTCAATCTAAAAAAAAAAGCTAGCTCAACCTAAGCAAAGTACGCCATACTGAATTAGGCATCAGACATAATTATTATTTTTATTATTTTGGGGCCCGCCAATAAATCACGTTACTAAGTTAAATTGTCGGTATTTTTGCTGAATTGCAACAGTTAGTGTCAGAGATCTGCCGAGTTGTCAAAGGCTGCTTGAAAACAGCTAACTATAATTTATCTAAGTGTCTTTTTCTTAATGATATAAAAAGAATAACATGTAACTTAAATTTAGTTTAAGTTTGTGAATAAGGGATTCGGGGCTAGTGAATGGGTCAAACAACTCGGACATTACAGGTTACCATTTGCCAACAAGATAAGAAGTAAGAATAAAATACAAATATTTTATTCAACACAGCAAAATGAAAATGTTGTCAACTGTTGATGACAACATTTTTTATTAACGAAAGACACAAAAAACGTATCATTATAATACACACATCAAAAGTGTCTAGGGATCAACATATATTTTTGCAATAACTTTTCTCCTGATTGATATTAATTAAAATTTTCTTTAAGGATTCATCAAATAAAGTGTTTTCGTTTGTCACAGTAACGATAAACCAAGTCAACCTTTGCATTAATAAAGAAATTTGTCATTTTCCTAATAAAGGGATATTTGACATTTGAACCACTAACACAAAAGTTCGAAAAAAAGACTGAAATAACAGTTTTCTCTAAAATTTTATTGGGTAACTTAAACAATTAATAATCCGTGTTTCTACCGCGAACACTAACAACACAAGAACATCGGTTTGGCATACTCAAAATGAGTTCATCCAAATCACGCTGTGGAATGGCCTCCCATGTTCGTTGCAACAACAAAAAAAGGTCTTCTTGCGACTGGATACCCTCCATATTCGGCAGAGCTCTTCCCTGTAGCATATCCCATGCATGCTCAATCGGGTTCAAGTCTGGCGACTGAGCAGGCCAGGGCAGGACATTGATGTTAGCTGCGGCGAGAGTCTGTCTTACAACTCTTGCGGTGTGCGGTCGTGCATTATCATGCATTAACTGAAATAAGGGACCGATTTGCACTTGTAGAGGAACGATGACGTCTGATACAATCGTCTCAGCATAAATTTGAGCGTTGAGGTTGCCTCTGATCCAAATCAACTCAGTTCTTCCGCCGATCCAAATACCCGTCCATACCATGATGGTTCCACCACTATAAGGATGGACTTCCTGGCAGGATTTTAATCGCTGTTGGCGTCCAGGGGTTCTCCAGTGTCGTATACGTCTTGTATCCGGTCTCATACCAAAACGAGACTCATCAGAAAAGCACACGAAACGCCATTGTTCTTCTGCCCAATTTCTGTGTTCAAGAGCCCATTGATATCGAATCCTACGATTGTGCATTGCTATAGGTGGTACCCGTAGCGGTCTTCGGGAATGAAGGTTCACTTCATGCAAGCGGTTTCTGACTGTTTGGTCGCTAATTAAGTTCCCTGAAGAGTGATGAAGCCTCACGGCTAACATCATGGCGGTTATTGTTGGAGCTCTTCGAGTTAAGATTTGAATGTATCGGTCTTGTCTCCGTGTGGTGCAGCGATACCGTCCTCCATGGCGCTCAGCCACGGTACCAGTGCTTCGGTAACGTGTCCAAAGTCGACTGATAACACTCTGACTTGTATTCAGAGCTAAAGCCACAGTACGTTGCCGGGAACCAGCTTCTATCATTCCCACGGCTCTGAGCATTTCTTCCCTGCTTAAATGACGTCGCCGCTCCATAATAACGTTGGTTTTAATCAGTAGTAGGGAAACAGTAGCACTAATAATGTCTTCAATGCGTTGTATGTTTTTATAGGAAAAATATTGACAGCTGATTTTCATCTTTTACTCGAATTTGATTCACAGTTCCTGATTCAAATTATGAAATGCACCAAAAAGGATCCATATAAATTTATAAAATCATAAATTTATTACAAAGCCACATCTCAATCTCAAGAAATCCGCATAAAAATGCTTGATCCCTAGACACTTTTGATGTGTGTATATGGAGGACCCCTAAACGTAAAACCTTAACAAAATTACTAAAGTAGAGCCATTACGTTTTTATTAGTTCTTATCAAGGCATGTCAAAATTTGGTAAGACCCGTTACGTAACGGGAGTTACATACTGTTACCCGCCAAAATTTCACAAACAAAAAGGTCAATCTTCATATAAATAGCAAATTTAAGTAGTTATCAATCATATCCTTACTTTCCTAAAAGCATTTTATAATGCGTGCAATAACTTAATCGCCAAACAAACGAATGCACTTTTTTGTAACGGGTGTTACAGGCAGGAGGCATAATGTAAAACTTAAATAAATTGAAAGAATAACACCGGTCAACAAAAAAAATTTTTTTTTTTGCGCATGGGTTTTACTAATGCAATTATTATTATATAAGCACATATATATACAAAAATGTGATTACAAATCGAAAATGTTTGCTTTTTAAGAACTTAGAGCGATTTAACTATTTTTGATTTTCGCGCTCAATGAATACCGGTCTTTGCGCTCTATCGGTGTAGAAAGAGAGGTTAGAGGGCGTGTAGTAGTGTTTCTTGCGCTGCTTGTTGCGTACGACAGTATGTGTTTGGCTGTTACCGAGAAATAACGCGTTTCATTTTTTTTTCACTGTATCAACCTGTACAAAATGGCTACTAGACGTTGTAAACGTGACGCTGACATCATCGGATGTAGAATGTCTCTAAAAATGCATATGTTACATTCTCATTTGGATAAATTTAAAGATAATATGGGAGCTTATTCGGAAGAACAAGGGGAACACTTCCATCAAGATATAATGGAATTTGAGAGACGTTACCAAGGCCAGTATACTGAAAGCATGATGGGAGATTATGTTTGGGGTTTAATAAGAGAAACTTCTACTGAACATGACAGGAAAAATAAAACTGTTCATTTTTAAACATTGTAACACTCTTTTAAAACTTCTATTGTAAAAAAAAATCTTAAATGGACGTTCGGTATCTTTTAATAAATCACCTCTAAGTCAATTTTTAATGTATTTTCATTAATTTTAATTTTCCCATTTTTTACTCATGAAAGCAAATTCAGAACTATTTTTTGTTCTTATTCTTATTTCTAGATATAAAAACAATAAAAATAAGTTACGTTTAACCCGTGCGCAAAAATGCTGTAGACCAGTGTAATTTAACTTACGGAATAATATTACACGCAACAGCTGTTGAAAACTTCTCTTTTTGAATGGCGGGAAGCGTAATGCCAAACTAACAATACTTTTCTTTTTTCAGTGTATCCAATTTTGATCAAATTTATCAACTATCAATCGTTCAGTAACCTAACTTAAATATGTTAAAAAAAAAAAAAAAAATTAAATACTTATCAAAAAAATAATGATATATTATTAAAATATGGGGTTTTAAGATTATCCTAAGACACATTTTAATTTAAAAACAGGATTTAAAAAAAATATGTTGTGGTAGCGTTTTTCATGGAATTAGCCTTAGGGACTTTTACAAGACTGTATATGCCAGTCCTATTGTACCTAACGCAAAAACTTAACTAAACCTTAACCTAATAAAATAAACTTACATAATATCCTCCCATACAGAGAAGGATTGAGCGTAATCACCACGCTTGCTCAATGCGATTTGGCGATATCAGACTTAAAGTCCAGGTTTCATCAAGGTGTTTTCCTTCACCTTCAGTCAATAGTGTCCAAAATATACTTAGAAAGTACATACAGCATGCAGTGGGACGATAAAAAGGTTGATGATGATGATGATGAAACTTAATATTAACAAATATAAAAATTTTGAAGGCAGTCTCTGAACTCGGCGTGGACAATATGTGATGGAAAGTACCAACATCATATCTTTGTTTACTTGCAACTCGTAAAACAATTGTCCTCTTTCAAAAAGCAATCTAATACATTTCATCAATAAGTGTGAGACATCCTCCGGCGTTGCGCGCACCTCACAGATTGGTGAATCCTTTTCATCAACTCATCATCATCATCTCAGTCGCATTCGAAGCCTTTTTTCAGCTCTGGAGTCTGGGGTCCGCTTTACCAGTCTAACTGCTGATTTTAGCGAAACTTCGACAACCTTTGGCGCATCGTACCCGGCACACATCGCAACACAACTGCTCAGACCCGTCCTCCGTACAGCTTCAACAAACATCACGCCGGAACACGACAAATCGCTTGGCGGCAAGACTGTCTGGTGGGTGGTAACTTCTGCCGGCGGCTGATGTTATGGTCTACCGCCGAGACTTTACTTAATTACTACGTTACTTTATTATGGGTATACACTGTATATTGTATTAGGTATATACAATTACATATCTACAACCTCAAAATCAAAATCAAAGCATTTATTTCAAATAAACCAGTTACAGGCACTTTTGAATTGTCAGAAGGTCGGTCAGTCAGTAAGGTGAAGCTAGTCGCCCATTCCAAAGAGTAGGTACCTATGGAGATGAACGGGCAAGAAACTCCATGGACACTCTTTTAAATTATCAAGCTATTGATACAAATATTTGATTACATCATTCATTTTGAAATCAATCGTGTGGGAACGATGCAGAAATATATTGTACGCTGAGAGCGTCCATTATGAAAAAAAAAACAACAATTCAGAAATTAAAATACGCCGTAGCAGCTAAGAGATGACCAGTCCCCTCTGACGGCGTCCGTTCACGAACATGATGTATGGATCAGCATCATTCAGCTCAACCATATTGAAGGGAACCTAATGACCCAACACACACGCCACCACCAGCGAGACATTTGAGTGAGCATGACATACTCTCAACAGCCATAGCACAATCAAGTCAATAAAAGACTAACCCAACAAATAGATGCTTTACAGCAAGTAGATCGTGCTCACACGTGTTCCATGCAATTATACAATACTAAGAAATTGAATCAACACAATGCAAAGACAGTTTTGTCCAAGGTTCAGCAGCTCCAACGGTGTTCCCGAATGCTAAGTTTAGCTCCTGTGTAGCAGCACCAGTGCCGAATACCCCTGTCAGCGATGCAATTCCGTAACGTATAATATGCCTGGCTACATAGTGTGTACTGGCATTGAGTTAAAAAAAAAAAAACAAACAATTAAAAATTTAAAATTTCTCATTTTTTGTATATGCGAAACCAGGAACATAGCCCAGTATTTTTAGGTAAACTATCTATATACAAAATATCAAAAATATATGATGAAAAATCACAAAGTTATGAGCTTCTTATCTTATCTAGTTGTCTCAACAAAAATATGGTCAACGCACTGTTCGCACGACCGCGCAGTGCAGCGGTGCGGCTCGAGAGGGCCTGTCTTACTGTGATCTACCGCCAACTGTGTTGTACGCTCTGTAACCACACTGCAATAATTTCTTAATGTGTTTGGGAAAAAATATAACATGCTGTAAAAATGATTGGAATCGATACAGTTGCTTAAATTGTAAACCAATTAAATGTGTAATCAAAAACTATGCTCCTATTGTATATGTATTATATTATGAGTGGCACGTTATCGACGACTGCAGTTGCCTTTGACATTGATTCGCGCCACTGTTTTGTATGAACACTAAGTTTGAAAGCGTGACTGTTGAGCATAGTGTATCTTCAAGTTATAGGGTAAAGTGTAATTAGGCTTAATCGTTATCAATTTGGAGAGAGAAGCTAATGACCTTAAATTATGATCGAAGCTTGTTTCATTTATTTTTCTATTCTATTTCTAATGTGTTATTTATTTTTTTCAACAATGGTTTCAAAAAGTGAAGAAAAACATCAGGAGGAAACCGGCGTGTTTTAGAACCAAAATATCGAAGGTACCTTCATACATATGTGACATCCGCCCTGGGCCCCCAAGGTGGACTGCAGCCCACTGTGTGAAAGGAACATACCGGAGGCCTATGTTCCAAATTTCCAACAGTAGGAACATTATAGTCTCAATTTATGCCCAGTACGGGTACAGAAAAAGGCTTACCCCAAAAGAATGCTACTACCTATTGGCGAAATGTAGATTGTAGATGTACACCTCTGCCCATAGACAATAGGTGTGATGTTACATTTCTTGAATATTGATCTTAATGAAGGGTGAAAATAATTATAATTGTATAGACATTTAATTAAACTGAACACCTCGCGTTAAACCCGCAGCGGAATATTGGATAACAATTGAATTATTACATTGATAAATAATTTATGAGCACTTTATTATTCATGGAACTGTCTTTTATTTAAATAATTGTTTTGTTAGGTATAAATTACTCGGAATATTGTACTTTGTTTACATTAATAAAGACGAGCTCCTAAAGGTATATAGGTAATAGTATATTTCCTTATATTGTTTTGATAATTCTTGTTTTTAGACAATATTCTCGGTTCAATAAACTCAGACTATCGTAGACCATTGCTGACCCATTCCAGCCTGCACCGCTACATCATGTCTTTCACCTTCCGTATCGAGTCTATCACAGTTATCTTCTTTAGGTTAAAGGTAAGTCTACCTGGCGGGAGTTTCATGCTATACATGGCCGACACACGGTCTCCACTCGAGGTATGGTTTGGGACATCGTCCATTGCTCTTTCGTCATATATCGCCAATCCACTATATCGCATGTCATACCATTATGTCAGCCGAAAGACGTCTATTGCTGGATAGGCATTTCCAAAGTCACCGACATAGCTCTTCGAGTCGCTAAAATTAAGTGGCAGTGGGCAGGGCACTTTGCTCGTAGAATCGTTCTGGAGTGGTGGCCACTTAGCGGTAGACGCAGCGCAGGGAGGCCCCCAACAAGGTGGACCGATGACCTGGTGAAGGTCGCGGGAAGCCGATGGATGCGGGCAGCACAAGACTGGTCATCGTGGAATGCCTTGAGGGAGGTCTTTGTCCAGCAGTGGACATCCATGGGCTGAAGAAGAAAAGAAAATTTGTTTATAATATTAAAAAAAAATATTTAGAAGATTGGCTTTGATTAATTACAAATCGCGGTAAGTACTTCTCACAGAACCCACTTCATCAGTGACCTACCCACAAACTGGCTCAAATATATATATCAAATGTTTTCGATTCATTCTGATTCCACCCTCAGAAGTTGGAAGTTTCGTATTATTCAAGGTAACAAACTTATTGTAATTCAAATCAGTGTCTGGTATAGGGCATATTAGTGTCAATCAAACTGAATTAGGACGGGTACGCAAGTGCTCAGAGATCTGGCTAACTTCCAAATAGGAAGGGTAGCTATCTATTTTTGGGGGGGTTGTACTTATATGTAAATGGATCTGCATAAATATTTGTTCAAAATTATGCAATAATAAGTTAAAATAATTACCAAGATTCCATATAACGCCCATATCTCTCACTCTCCCAGTTGCAATAATGTCCCTTTGTGCCGATTGGCCTAGTTCTGTTCTGTCTCCTGCTTGTTATGGAGGGAAGTGGAAAAAATATCTTTTTTTCTTACTCCTCCGCTATTCTTTTCTGATTAATTTCGTTGCGGGACCCAAGACAGTTGAATCGTTTCTCCAGGACTCGTCGAGCTTCATTGCTCGGCGTTTTTCTGGCGGTCGCCACTGTTGATTCTGGCTTTCAGGAGTTGCAGTGGTTGGGAAAAGTGTGGCGGGTTATAACGCCCATATATGGATGGCACGGTTGGCGCTATCGTTAAGCCATTGACTTCTGCGCTGCGTATCACGGGTTCGATTCCCGCACAGAAAAAATATTTGTATGGCCTACAAATAGATGTTCCGGGTCTGGTAGATGTTTGTAAACACACCCACGATACAGAAGATATTCCTAGTGTGGAGCAATGTATTTAAAATATATGTATAATATAATACAGGGTGTCAGGGAAACGCTTCCGAAAACGAAGACAGGTGATAAGGCTAGTGATTCTCGATACGATACCATCAAAAAATGAGGATTTTTTTTAACAATTTTACTTAAGCATTTTTCGTACACTATGCTGTGGCAACAGTTAAATGAGTTAAATGAAACCATTATTTGCGATTAAACATTTTTTTTTTCTTTACAACTCTAACAAGCTATGTATTCGTAAATAATTATCAGCTGACCCGCGCGGGTTCAAAGACCGCGTGCGGTCACCGACATCGCGACAGTTTGACGATCGCTACGGTTTACCTTGACCTTGACGCCCTTAACCTTGAGGTCCATATCGAAGGTACTTAGTTTTTAAATTGATGCACTGTCGTGAATTTAATAACAGTTTTGTATTATGTCGATAATCGATAGTAAATGAAATAAAGTAAAAGATCGCTGACATCAGCTGTAATTGACTAAAAAATTTTCATCGCATGTACAGGTGCGCCCGTGAATCAATTGAATTTGAACTTTATAACAATGTAATTAAAGTCACACGATGCGTGCTCGTTTATTGCAAGAACTGGATCCTTCATTTAGTAAGTAAACCTAATCAATTTAAAGTGAATAATTAAATTAATTGAATCTAAGAAACCAGTTAAATCTTATTTAAAAGTTAGAAAATGAAAACAGTTTGTAATAAAGCATAAGTACAATTTCCTAACAATTAAAATGAATTGATTTCTGATCTCGAAATTATTCTTTTAGCATTTTCGCCTCTGTAAACACACCGCTTTAACCTACGCGACCGCCGGGAACTCCCCCAAAGCGTTTGATCTTCATAGTACATCTTTAGTTAATAATAGTGTTCCTTGCGACTCGGTTCGTGAGCTTGTGCGTTACGTTTGTAACCGATTATTTAATTATTGTTTTGTTAGTTTTAAATTTGTGTTTAGTTATTAGGTATTGTTACGTTTTTAGTGCTGTTTTATTCTTTTTAGTTATAACTTTTTGTTGTTTTAAACAATGCCTGAGGCATACGTGTACAGTGCTCGTGAATACGGCAACATGTTGATGTGTTTAGGAGAAGAATTCTAGGACCAGTGTTTCTACCGCAGCGCCTCAATGGATCAGCATATCTTAATTTTATAAATGGACATTTAAATGATATGCTAGACAATGTGTCTGTGGCTGAATTTCGTTGAGCATGGTTCCAGCACGATGGAACTATGCTCGTTACGCGTCCCGTCCGCGAGCGTCTCACTGAGCTTTTTAATGACTGCTGGATCGGAAGGCTGATGAAATGCGGGGCAGAATAGTGAGTGTTTTTAATAAACTACGTGAAGAATGTGTTGAGGAATACTGATGCCTCGTGTTCACGGATCGACACAGCGACGGGCCCGGCTTTGTATTGAAATGAATGAAACTCAGTTCGAGCCAAACCTCATAAGGTCGCAAAGGATTTAGACAGGTACGTAAAATGCCTCTGTCAGCTTTTTACAATGGACTACAATTGCGATTTTGAAAGTGATGTTTGTAAATTGCGTATAAGTCGGCACTTTTCGGCGGCTGATAAGGGCGGGCGCGGTCGTGCGACGTCGCCTTGCGTGTCAGTGACCTCACGTTTCGTACGCTATCCAATGCTTGTTTACGAAATATGAAGTCTTGAAAATAATCAATTTAAAGCGAAAGGTTATTGGTATCCGTTTGCATTTAGGTTGTATATAATCTACGTTCTGGCTTCGGAAGCGTTCTCCTTACACCCTGTATACAGCGTTATTTAATCTTATACGAAATATGAATATAGTTTAAAGCGGACCCCAGACTCCAAAGTTGAAAAGCTTCGATATATACAGAGTGGTGCTGACAATACGACAATAAATTAGACATCGTGTACCTTAACACATTCTCAGTCTACCCATAAAAAAAAAAGACGTGTGGCACTCGGGGACTGCCGCGGTAAAGCTATTGCATAGCATTTTGTATCAATTTATTCAATTCATCATCATTCATTCATCATTATCAACCTTTTATCGTCCCACTGCTGGGCACAGGTCTCCTTTCATACAGAGAAGGATTGAGCGTAATCACCACGCTTGCTCAATGCGGGTTGGCGATTTCAGACTTAAAGTCCAGGTTTCCTCAAGATGTTTTCCTTCACCTTCAGTCATTGGTGTCCAAGATATACTTAGAAAGTACATATAACTTTAGAAAAGTTACATTGGTACTTGCCTGGCCTGGAATCGAACCCGCGCACTCATACTTGAGAGGCTGGTGTTTTAACCACTAGGCCACCACGACTCTTATAATAATTATTTATTTATTTTATTTATACAGTATTTCTTTTTCTTTGATATTAATTCAAGTTACACTTTTTGAGCGTGCTGACCGATAAGAAAACAAATTTTTCTTTTATTAAATAAATAAATAATAAATGCACTTTGTTCATTCATATTCAAAACACTTTATACACAAATTTTACAAGTACAGTTATCACTCGAGTCAGTAAGCATGTAAAATGAGAAAACTAACATAGAACGATCCGTGTGAGAACTAAACGATCACTATTACACAACAACACTGATACCTTTGGGAAAGCGGACTTCCTCTACAATAGGGCAATTCCTCCGTAAGGTCTGTCTATGCTATTACTTATAATCTCTGTCATTGTGTGCTGTTTCGGTGCAATCGCAAGACCGGCCGGGCACTGAGGGGCAGGCAAGACAGCTATAGTATCCTTATGACTCCACCAACTGGTATTTCGTTGACTCGGAAACGGCGCACAGGGATCACCACGAAATATACTCAAATACTCCGAGGTTCTTTTTCAATATACCCCACTGTTTTGTCGTGGTGGCCTAGTGGTTAAAACACCAGCCTCTCAAGTATGAGTGCGCGGGTTCGATTCCAGGTCAGGCAAGTACCAATGTAACTTTTCTAAAGTTATATGTACTTTCTAAGTATATCTTGGACACCAATGACTGAAGGCGAAGGAAAACATCTTGAGGAAACCTGGGCTTTATAAGTCTGAAATCGCCAACCCGCATTGAGCAAGCGTGGTGATTACGCTCAATCCTTCTCTGTATGAGAGGAGATCTGTGCCCAGCAGTGGGACGATAAAAAGGTTGTTGATGATGAACGGCGTCGGTGTCGAATTATTTGTTATCAATTTAATATTTTCGAGCTGATCTTTAGTAACATAATCACTTCTGATTGCGTTAACATCTGACCGTAGAATTAATAAATCCTTCATCAACTTCTTTACGTACGTTCTACGTAGTCAAAGCAAACTGGTGGCAATTTGTGAAGGTCATATGCCACAAAAACTGGGATTGTTCGGGATCCGTGATTTTAAACACCGTAATCGTATATTTTAGGTCTTTCTGCTTTTTGTTCTTACGCCTCGATACATGTTTTTGTCTTGTCTTCGTAGAAACAAACAATAACTTTTTTGCCTCATCAATGTCTTCCTCAGAAAAAGCCGACGAGCATATTTTTATTAAACTTTCGTTGTTTCGTTTCGGAGATAACAATATTACAACTCGTACACTTAAATGTACTCGTATTAACATTGTTCACCGACATCTTTCTGTAATATTTTATTTAATAAAAACTTCAACTTCAACTCTTGATCTGGTCCCTGTGGATAAATACCACAATTTTGCCAATAACACGTGTAACAAATTATAGAAATTCTTTAAAAAAATATTTCACAATAATGGCGGATATCGCCAATCACAGTTGAAAAAACGGCCGCGTGAGCACTTTTTACTCTATAAAATCACGCGCTTTTATTTAGTAAACAACACTATAAATAATTTAAAAGTCCAATGAAAAATTAGCGTGACATTCATCTTAGCTTTTCCGTTAAAAAAAAAGCTATTTTATAAAAACACTACTAAATTAATTTGAATAAAAGTACTTAATAATTAATTATATGAAAAGTTTTTAAGGTAGCCATGACAACGTCGATGACGTCTATGACATATCTCTATAGAAGACCTATTTCAGAGAGAAAATTAATCGCAAGTTTAGCACATCGCGACAATCAGTAACATGGCAAGTGTGTAGAACTGAGTTCGCGCCCTGCAATATGCATGCTCTTTTTGAAAATCTATAAATTGTTTTCAAAAGATGTAGTCGCACGCAACAAACATACCGTGCCGAAGACTGCCGAACTGAAACGACGTTAGACGATGTACGGCCTTCAAGCCACACCTCCGCGCCCGTCGGAGTGGGGAGCGTGAGGTTTTTTCGTTACGGAATTTCTGGATTCGGTCCCCGCGCTCAAGGCCCGCGATAGAAGCTATGCAATAGCTTAAAAACATATAAATATGTCCATTAGTTTAGTCACAGGAAATTATTTTTCATTTTTCACATTTTCTACATGATGTACATGTTGATAAGGAAGCGCTCAAAGGTTAATGACCGCCGCATCATGCGGTACCATACCTTAATAATAATGGCGCGAAAAAAGCAAGTCGATGCAGGATGGCGCTGTGGCCGATCGGAGGTCAGTGAACCAATATTTTTAAAGGATGTACTATTCCATTTGCAATTTTATGCGATTTAGTTTGTTTGAAATTTTAATTTTTTTAAGCTATTGCATAGCTTCTATCGCGGGCCTTGAGCGCGGGGACCGAATCCAGAAATTCCGTAACGAAAAAACCTCACACTTCCCATCGTCTAACGTCGTTTCAGTTCGGCAGTCTTCGGCACGGTATGTTTGTGTGCGTGCGACTACATCTTTTGAAAACAATTTATAGATTTTCAAAAAGAGCATGCATATTGCAGGGCGCGAACTCAGTTCTACACACTTGCCATGTTACTGATAGTCGCGATGTGCTAAACTTACGATTAATTTTCTCTCTGAAATAGGTCTTCTATAGAGATATGTCATAGACGTCATCGACGTTGTCATGGCTACCTTAAAAACTTTTCATATAATTAATTATTAAGTACTTTTATTCAAATTAATTTAGTAGTGTTTTTATAAAATAGCTTTTTTTTAACGGAAAAGCTAAGATGAATGTCACGCTAATTTTTCATTGGACTTTTAAATTATTTATAGTGTTGTTTACTAAATAAAAGCGCGTGATTTTATAGAGTAAAAAGTGCTCACGCGGTCGTTTTTTCAATTGTTGCAAGAATTCAAAAGACTGTCTTTAAATAGTGTTCAGACGAATGCTCAAAGTGTATTAGATTTCATTAGTAATAGAAATGGCATTTCAATAATGACTTTCAACTGCCAAAGTCTAAATAGTCACTAACATTTACAAGATTCAGTTACGAGACAAACAAATGTGTTACTTCTTACCGAAACTTGCATGATGCATGATAATCCAATTGAAATACCTAATTTTAATTGTATTGTTCAGTTCAAACGAGATACTGTTTCAAAAGGTGGGGTAGCTATTTACCAAAATAAAAATGATATTACTAATATTATGACTCCGAATATTAAAATAAATATTGTACACGTTAGCGATGTTAATGTTAGGCGCTCAGTTGTTGGAGATATTTGTGCGTGCTTATGCAAACTTAGAAATGGCCTACAAATAGTTATGGTAGCAATTTACATTTCTCCGAATCCAAAATTGGACGAGGTAGAGCATTTTATTCATCGCACTTTACTGGAGAAGGCTCGAAAATACTTGGTACAAATGGTAATAAATTTCCACTTATCTTGGCTGGCGATTTCAACATTAACTTCGCTGATAAAAAATCAGAGCGGTTGACAACTTTTCTATCAAAAACATTGAATTTGAAAATGAATAATGATCCACAAGAGTCCACAACAAAATATGGGACCACCATTGACGCGGTATTTTTTCTAGGTATTTAGAGGATATTAAGTCGCAAACTTATGTTTCTTATTTCAGTTATCATAAACCTATAGTTTCAATGATAAATATTCCTGAATAACCAACAGCTACTGTAAGGTAATAAAACCCACATGTATTGTAAAATAATAAAAATATTTTAAATAATATTAACTTTTTATTTATTTAATAAAAGAAAAATTTGTTTTCTTATCGGTCACCACGCTCAAAAAGTGTAACTTAAATTAATATCAAAGAAAAAGAAATACTGCATAAATAAAATAAATAAATAATTATAATTGCATAAATTGATACAAAATGCTATGCAATAGCTTTACCGCGGCAGTCCCCGAGTGCCACACGTCTTTTTTTATTTTTGTTGCTAGGTTTTTTTTCTATGGTTTAGGATTATTCCTATGAACCAGCATTGTTTGTGTTTTAATTTATTGTCATATTGTCAGCACCACTCTGTATAAGTATTATGATAATGATTTAAGTGTTTTTTCAGCAATTTTTTTAAGAAGAGTTCAAATATAAATTGATTAATCATATGACTAGACTGTTTTAAAATATTTTAGGTTCAGCTTCCAGTCTAACCGGAGGCAACTAAATACTAGTATTTTACATGGAGCGACTGCCTATCTGACCACCACAACCCAGTTACTGGGTAATACGATAACCCTTAGTAAGACATCAACATCATAAGGTATCAACTTTTCGGGCTTCTGAAGACTCGTAACGGCTGATTCATGAAAGCTAGCCGGGACCAACACCTTACCGTCCTTTCTAAGGTACGGAGTGCAAAGGTCCGAACTCAATCACAGACAGCGACAAGGGAAGCTTAACCAGATCAATCGACCTGAGTAACTACACACATCAAAAGTGTCTAGGGATCAACATATATTTTTGCAATAACTTTTCTCCTGATTGATATTAATTAAAATTTTCTTTAAGGATTCATCAAATAAAGTGTTTTCGTTTGTCACAGTAACGATAAACCAAGTCACCTTTGCATTAATAAAGAAATTTGCCATTTTCCTAATAAAGGAATATTTGACATTTGAACCACTAACACAAAAGTTCGAAAAAAAGACTGAAATAACAGTTTTGTCTAAAATTTTATTGGGTAACTTAAACAATTAATAATCCGTGTTTCTACCGCGAACACTAACAACACAAGAACATCGGTTTGGCATACTCAAAATGAGTTCATCCAAATCACGCTGTGGAATGGCCGCCCATGTTCGTTGCAACAACAAAAAAAGGTTTTCTTGCGACTGGATACCCTCCATATTCGGGAGAGCTCTTCTCTGTAGCATATCCCATGCATGCTCAATCGGGTTCAAGTCTGGCGACTGAGCAGGCCAGGGCAGGACATTGATGTTAGCTGCGGCGAGAGTCTGTCTTACAACTCTTGCGGTGTGCGGTCGTGCATTATCATGCATTAACTGAAATAAGGGACCGATTTGCACTTGTAGAGGAACGATGACGTCTGATACAATCGTCTCAGCATAAATTTGAGCGTTGAGGTTGCCTCTGATCCAAATCAACTCAGTTCTTCCGCCGATCCAAATACCCGCCCATACCATGATGGTTCCACCACTATAAGGATGGACTTCCTGGCAGGATTTTAATCGCTGTTGGCGTCCAGGGGTTCTCCAGTGTCGTATACGTCTTGTATCCGGTCTCATACCAAAACGAGACTCATCAGAAAAGCACACGAAACGCAATGGCGTTTCGTGTGAAGAACAATGGTTCTTCTGCCCAATTTCTGTGTTCAAGAGCCCATTGATATCGAATCCTACGATTGTGCATTGCTATAGGTGGTACCCGTAGCGGTCTTCGGGAATGAAGGTTCACTTCATGCAAGCGGTTTCTGACTGTTTGGTCGCTAATTAAGTTCCCTGAAGAGTGATGAAGCCTCACGGCTAGCATCATGGCGGTTATTGTTGGAGCTCTTCGAGTTAAGATTTTAATGTATCGGTCTTGTCTCCGTGTGGTGCAGCGATACCGTCCTCCATGGCGCTCAGCTACGGTACCAGTGCTTCGGTAACGTGTCCAAAGTCGACTGATAACACTCTGACTTGTATTCAGAGCTAAAGCCACATTACGTTGCCGGGAACCAGCTTCTATCATTCCCACGGCTCTGAGCATTTCTTCCCTGCTTAAATGACGTCGCCGCTCCATAATAACGTTGGTTTTAATCAGTAGTAGGGAAACAGTAGCACTAATAATGTCTTCAATGCGTTGTATGTTTTTATAGGGAAAATATTGACAGCTGATTTTCATCTTTTACTCGAATTTGATTCACAGTTCCTGATTCAAATTATGAAATGCACCAAAAAGGATCCATATAAATTTATAAAATCATAAATTTATTACAAAGCCACATCTCAATCTCAAGAAATCCGCATAAAAATGCTTGATCCCTAGACACTTTTGATGTGTGTATTATTAATTAGCGGCCGCCAGCGACTTCGTTCGCATTAAGTTAGTTATGCTCCGCTCCTATTGGTCGCAGCGTGATGTTATATAGCCTAAAGCCTTCCTGGTATAAGGGACTATCCAATGCAAAAATAATTTTTCAAATCGGACCAGTAGTTCCTAAGATTAGCGCGTTAAAACAAACAAACATATAAACAAACTCTTCAGCTTTATATATTAGTATAGATTAGCAACGGGACCCTAGGTGAATTTAAATTCAATATAATGAGTACATAGTATAAAACAAAGTCGCTTTCTCTGTCCCTATATCTTTATTTCGTATGCTTCACCATCAATCTCGTCCCACTACTGGGCGCAGATCTGCTCTCATACAGAGAAGGATTGAGCGTAATCACCACGCTTGCTCAATGCGGGTTGGCGATTTCTGGCTTAAAGTCCAGGTTTCCTCAAGATGTTTTCCTTCATCTTTTAATCAGTCAATGGTGTCCAAGATATACTTAGGAAGTACATATAACTCAGAAAAGTTACATTGATACTTGCCTGACCCGGAATCGAAACCGCGCACTCGTACTTGAGCGGCTGGTGTTTTAACCACTAGGCCACCACGACTCCCACATCTTTATGCTTAAGTCTTTAAAACTGCGCAACGGATTTTTATGCGGTTTTCTTTAATACATAGAGTGATTGAAGAGGAAGTTTTATATGTATAATAAAATTTTAATAAATTACATACTGGAGAAATACTGTAATATTTGAGGTTTCTAATGTGATGTTGTAAATAATTACATTCATCCGCTTACCTTGCAAACGCAGGCCGAACCCTACGAGATTTATCTAAGTAATGTACTAAATATTGTGCACATTGGAAAGGTCTGCAGAAAAGTCTGCAATGGTCTATCTCTTATGCATATGTCACAATAACTTTTTTTGAAACACATTTACTTTTTACGACAAATAATGGGTAATTTTAGAAGCGATTTTAACCAATACAGCATTAATCCTTATCCAATTGAATACGTTAAATAGGTGCACTGTTGATTTAATATAGATCTATATGGAAGATTTACAGTACATGATTTAAATTAATATTTTCAAAGATATTACAGGTTTAAAAATCGCGTTTGCGGCGGTACCGACCGGCCGGGGTGACGCGCGACGGGAGCGGCGGGCTGCTATGTTTTTATATACAACGTTCACAGTTTTTCTATAATGCACCCGTGCGAAGCCGGAGCGAATAGCTAGTAAAGTATAAAATCCTGTTTGAATGTGTAACAAGAATTCCTATTTAATTATACTTATCCTGTTGTATGAGTTATATTTTATACCACATTTTCTTTGACGATGATAAAATGATCTACCCTAAAAAGGACTCTCCGTGTCTGGAGAGGCGTCTGAAGGATTAGTCGTAAGATAGGCTGTTCCTATGGATAATGTTGCCTTGATCCAGATTTATACTGTTTACTGGTGTAAAGATTGTTAAATATTTAATTATGTAGACGAACCACAATTCTCTCAGCGTGCTATGGAGAGCTTGATATGCCCAGAGTTTCTTCTAAAGATAAAGTATGGAATGAAGTTATCTGTTTAACCTTTTGAACGCCAATCACTTCTATACAAGTTCGAGATTTTCGTGCCCTCAGCGCCACTACTTGATTAGAAGTAATCACAGTATAAAATAAATTTACGACTTTTACAAGACCTTTTATTTTGTTTTTAAGGAAAATTGCCCTGTTATCAACCATATTTTTAACTTTTTCACACATAATAAGTTCTTATTTGTTTTATTTTCAATAGAAACAAAAACGCCAGAAAATATTTTAATGCCCCCAGCGCCAATTACTTGATATCAAGTAAGCCAGTGATGGGACACGATGAAGACCTCGCTATATTTCATCTCGTCGAAATGATCATAAATACTATTATTGCAAGAAAATGACGTGAATAAATAATATTTTATAAATATTGTAAACTATAAACTATGTTTTATTTACCTTAATCAAGAATAAATAGGTTTTCTAATCATTGTCGATAGTGAAACACCGTTTGAAAAACCCATCCCTACAAAGTTAGTTATTTGTCACCCGGCGTACGCCACCGACGTGTATAGAAGTAACACTGTGACGTCATAAGCGGGCAGGTTTCAAGGTCATAGTGACATTGTGCATTTTAGTGTAGTGCAATGTTTACATCTTAAGTTGACGCACATGTTTTTACAAAAAAAAAATTGTGACGGTGAATATGACGAATTATTGCGAGTTGTTCAAGTCTGAATCTGAATTTTGAAATAGTTCGTCGTCTTGACATTCCGTTAAGTCAACTTCCGTTTCAGGAATTTTCTTCCGTTTTCTATTAGTTTGTATAAACCAGAAAAATAATTGCGAGTATTTTGCGAAACCATTAAAAATAGGTCTGTAACATCTGTAAAACAGTAATTTTAATAAAAAGAAATCGGCTAAGTGCGTGTTGGACTCACGTACAAAGGGTTCCGTACCATTGATTTATGAAATTAAAGGATTAAAGTTATTTGTATGAAAGATTACGCGGTAATAACGATTTACGAGGTATTAAAAAAAACTACTTACGAGATCTCGTTCAAAACAATTTTCGTTAGTAGTTTATATAGTACCTAATGTATGTACTTGTACATCATATGTTTTTTTAGATTTTTCATTTTCTTGTTGTAGAAGTTAGAGGTAGGGGGGGGACCAACTTTTTTCCACTTTGGAAGTGTTTGTCGCGCAAACTATTCGGTTTAGAAAAAAAAAAATTAGAAACCTCGATATCATTTTTGAAGACCTATCCATGCATACCCCAAACGTATGTTTGAAGAAAAAAAATTTTTTTTTAGTTTTAAGTTCTGAGTATGGGGAGCCCCCAATCTTTATTATTATTATTTTTGCATCAATACCTTAATACGGTTCACAGAATACATCTACCTACTACCTACCAAGTTTTAACAGTACCTATAGATCATATAGTTTCGGAAAAAAATGGCTGTGATATACGGACGGACAGACAGACATGACGAATCTGTAAGAATCCATTTGGCTACGGAACTTTAAAAAATATAGAAAACCACGTATTTAGCTTCTATTGATTGTATTAGTCTTCGGCACGGTATGTTTGTGTGCGTGCGACTACATCTTTTGAAAACAATTTATAGATTTTCAAAAAGAGCATGCATATTGCAGGGCGCGAACTCAGTTCTACACACTTGCCATGTTACTGATAGTCGCGATGTGCTAAACTTACGATTAATTTTCTCTCTGAAATAGGTCTTCTATAGAGATATGTCATAGACGTCATCGACGTTGTCATGGCTACCTTAAAAACTTTTCATATAATTAATTATTAAGTACTTTTATTCAAATTAATTTAGTAGTGTTTTTATAAAATAGCTTTTTTTTAACGGAAAAGCTAAGATGAATGTCACGCTAATTTTTCATTGGACTTTTAAATTATTTATAGTGTTGTTTACTAAATAAAAGCGCGTGATTTTATAGAGTAAAAAGTGCTCACGCGGTCGTTTTTTCAATTGTTGCAAGAATTCAAAAGACTGTCTTTAAATAGTGTTCAGACGAATGCTCAAAGTGTATTAGATTTCATTAGTAATAGAAATGGCATTTCAATAATGACTTTCAACTGCCAAAGTCTAAATAGTCACTAACATTTACAAGATTCAGTTACGAGACAAACAAATGTGTTACTTCTTACCGAAACTTGCATGATGCATGATAATCCAATTGAAATACCTAATTTTAATTGTATTGTTCAGTTCAAACGAGATACTGTTTCAAAAGGTGGGGTAGCTATTTACCAAAATAAAAATGATATTACTAATATTATGACTCCGAATATTAAAATAAATATTGTACACGTTAGCGATGTTAATGTTAGGCGCTCAGTTGTTGGAGATATTTGTGCGTGCTTATGCAAACTTAGAAATGGCCTACAAATAGTTATGGTAGCAATTTACATTTCTCCGAATCCAAAATTGGACGAGGTAGAGCATTTTATTCATCGCACTTTACTGGAGAAGGCTCGAAAATACTTGGTACAAATGGTAATAAATTTCCACTTATCTTGGCTGGCGATTTCAACATTAACTTCGCTGATAAAAAATCAGAGCGGTTGACAACTTTTCTATCAAAAACATTGAATTTGAAAATGAATAATGATCCACAAGAGTCCACAACAAAATATGGGACCACCATTGACGCGGTATTTTTTCTAGGTATTTAGAGGATATTAAGTCGCAAACTTATGTTTCTTATTTCAGTTATCATAAACCTATAGTTTCAATGATAAATATTCCTGAATAACCAACAGCTACTGTAAGGTAATAAAACCCACATGTATTGTAAAATAATAAAAATATTTTAAATAATATTAACTTTTTATTTATTTAATAAAAGAAAAATTTGTTTTCTTATCGGTCACCACGCTCAAAAAGTGTAACTTAAATTAATATCAAAGAAAAAGAAATACTGCATAAATAAAATAAATAAATAATTATAATTGCATAAATTGATACAAAATGCTATGCAATAGCTTTACCGCGGCAGTCCCCGAGTGCCACACGTCTTTTTTTATTTTTGTTGCTAGGTTTTTTTTCTATGGTTTAGGATTATTCCTATGAACCAGCATTGTTTGTGTTTTAATTTATTGTCATATTGTCAGCACCACTCTGTATAAGTATTATGATAATGATTTAAGTGTTTTTTCAGCAATTTTTTTAAGAAGAGTTCAAATATAAATTGATTAATCATATGACTAGACTGTTTTAAAATATTTTAGGTTCAGCTTCCAGTCTAACCGGAGGCAACTAAATACTAGTATTTTACATGGAGCGACTGCCTATCTGACCACCACAACCCAGTTACTGGGTAATACGATAACCCTTAGTAAGACATCAACATCATAAGGTATCAACTTTTCGGGCTTCTGAAGACTCGTAACGGCTGATTCATGAAAGCTAGCCGGGACCAACACCTTACCGTCCTTTCTAAGGTACGGAGTGCAAAGGTCCGAACTCAATCACAGACAGCGACAAGGGAAGCTTAACCAGATCAATCGACCTGAGTAACTACACACATCAAAAGTGTCTAGGGATCAACATATATTTTTGCAATAACTTTTCTCCTGATTGATATTAATTAAAATTTTCTTTAAGGATTCATCAAATAAAGTGTTTTCGTTTGTCACAGTAACGATAAACCAAGTCACCTTTGCATTAATAAAGAAATTTGCCATTTTCCTAATAAAGGAATATTTGACATTTGAACCACTAACACAAAAGTTCGAAAAAAAGACTGAAATAACAGTTTTGTCTAAAATTTTATTGGGTAACTTAAACAATTAATAATCCGTGTTTCTACCGCGAACACTAACAACACAAGAACATCGGTTTGGCATACTCAAAATGAGTTCATCCAAATCACGCTGTGGAATGGCCGCCCATGTTCGTTGCAACAACAAAAAAAGGTTTTCTTGCGACTGGATACCCTCCATATTCGGGAGAGCTCTTCTCTGTAGCATATCCCATGCATGCTCAATCGGGTTCAAGTCTGGCGACTGAGCAGGCCAGGGCAGGACATTGATGTTAGCTGCGGCGAGAGTCTGTCTTACAACTCTTGCGGTGTGCGGTCGTGCATTATCATGCATTAACTGAAATAAGGGACCGATTTGCACTTGTAGAGGAACGATGACGTCTGATACAATCGTCTCAGCATAAATTTGAGCGTTGAGGTTGCCTCTGATCCAAATCAACTCAGTTCTTCCGCCGATCCAAATACCCGCCCATACCATGATGGTTCCACCACTATAAGGATGGACTTCCTGGCAGGATTTTAATCGCTGTTGGCGTCCAGGGGTTCTCCAGTGTCGTATACGTCTTGTATCCGGTCTCATACCAAAACGAGACTCATCAGAAAAGCACACGAAACGCAATGGCGTTTCGTGTGAAGAACAATGGTTCTTCTGCCCAATTTCTGTGTTCAAGAGCCCATTGATATCGAATCCTACGATTGTGCATTGCTATAGGTGGTACCCGTAGCGGTCTTCGGGAATGAAGGTTCACTTCATGCAAGCGGTTTCTGACTGTTTGGTCGCTAATTAAGTTCCCTGAAGAGTGATGAAGCCTCACGGCTAGCATCATGGCGGTTATTGTTGGAGCTCTTCGAGTTAAGATTTTAATGTATCGGTCTTGTCTCCGTGTGGTGCAGCGATACCGTCCTCCATGGCGCTCAGCTACGGTACCAGTGCTTCGGTAACGTGTCCAAAGTCGACTGATAACACTCTGACTTGTATTCAGAGCTAAAGCCACATTACGTTGCCGGGAACCAGCTTCTATCATTCCCACGGCTCTGAGCATTTCTTCCCTGCTTAAATGACGTCGCCGCTCCATAATAACGTTGGTTTTAATCAGTAGTAGGGAAACAGTAGCACTAATAATGTCTTCAATGCGTTGTATGTTTTTATAGGGAAAATATTGACAGCTGATTTTCATCTTTTACTCGAATTTGATTCACAGTTCCTGATTCAAATTATGAAATGCACCAAAAAGGATCCATATAAATTTATAAAATCATAAATTTATTACAAAGCCACATCTCAATCTCAAGAAATCCGCATAAAAATGCTTGATCCCTAGACACTTTTGATGTGTGTATTATTAATTAGCGGCCGCCAGCGACTTCGTTCGCATTAAGTTAGTTATGCTCCGCTCCTATTGGTCGCAGCGTGATGTTATATAGCCTAAAGCCTTCCTGGTATAAGGGACTATCCAATGCAAAAATAATTTTTCAAATCGGACCAGTAGTTCCTAAGATTAGCGCGTTAAAACAAACAAACATATAAACAAACTCTTCAGCTTTATATATTAGTATAGATTAGCAACGGGACCCTAGGTGAATTTAAATTCAATATAATGAGTACATAGTATAAAACAAAGTCGCTTTCTCTGTCCCTATATCTTTATTTCGTATGCTTCACCATCAATCTCGTCCCACTACTGGGCGCAGATCTGCTCTCATACAGAGAAGGATTGAGCGTAATCACCACGCTTGCTCAATGCGGGTTGGCGATTTCTGGCTTAAAGTCCAGGTTTCCTCAAGATGTTTTCCTTCATCTTTTAATCAGTCAATGGTGTCCAAGATATACTTAGGAAGTACATATAACTCAGAAAAGTTACATTGATACTTGCCTGACCCGGAATCGAAACCGCGCACTCGTACTTGAGCGGCTGGTGTTTTAACCACTAGGCCACCACGACTCCCACATCTTTATGCTTAAGTCTTTAAAACTGCGCAACGGATTTTTATGCGGTTTTCTTTAATACATAGAGTGATTGAAGAGGAAGTTTTATATGTATAATAAAATTTTAATAAATTACATACTGGAGAAATACTGTAATATTTGAGGTTTCTAATGTGATGTTGTAAATAATTACATTCATCCGCTTACCTTGCAAACGCAGGCCGAACCCTACGAGATTTATCTAAGTAATGTACTAAATATTGTGCACATTGGAAAGGTCTGCAGAAAAGTCTGCAATGGTCTATCTCTTATGCATATGTCACAATAACTTTTTTTGAAACACATTTACTTTTTACGACAAATAATGGGTAATTTTAGAAGCGATTTTAACCAATACAGCATTAATCCTTATCCAATTGAATACGTTAAATAGGTGCACTGTTGATTTAATATAGATCTATATGGAAGATTTACAGTACATGATTTAAATTAATATTTTCAAAGATATTACAGGTTTAAAAATCGCGTTTGCGGCGGTACCGACCGGCCGGGGTGACGCGCGACGGGAGCGGCGGGCTGCTATGTTTTTATATACAACGTTCACAGTTTTTCTATAATGCACCCGTGCGAAGCCGGAGCGAATAGCTAGTAAAGTATAAAATCCTGTTTGAATGTGTAACAAGAATTCCTATTTAATTATACTTATCCTGTTGTATGAGTTATATTTTATACCACATTTTCTTTGACGATGATAAAATGATCTACCCTAAAAAGGACTCTCCGTGTCTGGAGAGGCGTCTGAAGGATTAGTCGTAAGATAGGCTGTTCCTATGGATAATGTTGCCTTGATCCAGATTTATACTGTTTACTGGTGTAAAGATTGTTAAATATTTAATTATGTAGACGAACCACAATTCTCTCAGCGTGCTATGGAGAGCTTGATATGCCCAGAGTTTCTTCTAAAGATAAAGTATGGAATGAAGTTATCTGTTTAACCTTTTGAACGCCAATCACTTCTATACAAGTTCGAGATTTTCGTGCCCTCAGCGCCACTACTTGATTAGAAGTAATCACAGTATAAAATAAATTTACGACTTTTACAAGACCTTTTATTTTGTTTTTAAGGAAAATTGCCCTGTTATCAACCATATTTTTAACTTTTTCACACATAATAAGTTCTTATTTGTTTTATTTTCAATAGAAACAAAAACGCCAGAAAATATTTTAATGCCCCCAGCGCCAATTACTTGATATCAAGTAAGCCAGTGATGGGACACGATGAAGACCTCGCTATATTTCATCTCGTCGAAATGATCATAAATACTATTATTGCAAGAAAATGACGTGAATAAATAATATTTTATAAATATTGTAAACTATAAACTATGTTTTATTTACCTTAATCAAGAATAAATAGGTTTTCTAATCATTGTCGATAGTGAAACACCGTTTGAAAAACCCATCCCTACAAAGTTAGTTATTTGTCACCCGGCGTACGCCACCGACGTGTATAGAAGTAACACTGTGACGTCATAAGCGGGCAGGTTTCAAGGTCATAGTGACATTGTGCATTTTAGTGTAGTGCAATGTTTACATCTTAAGTTGACGCACATGTTTTTACAAAAAAAAAATTGTGACGGTGAATATGACGAATTATTGCGAGTTGTTCAAGTCTGAATCTGAATTTTGAAATAGTTCGTCGTCTTGACATTCCGTTAAGTCAACTTCCGTTTCAGGAATTTTCTTCCGTTTTCTATTAGTTTGTATAAACCAGAAAAATAATTGCGAGTATTTTGCGAAACCATTAAAAATAGGTCTGTAACATCTGTAAAACAGTAATTTTAATAAAAAGAAATCGGCTAAGTGCGTGTTGGACTCACGTACAAAGGGTTCCGTACCATTGATTTATGAAATTAAAGGATTAAAGTTATTTGTATGAAAGATTACGCGGTAATAACGATTTACGAGGTATTAAAAAAAACTACTTACGAGATCTCGTTCAAAACAATTTTCGTTAGTAGTTTATATAGTACCTAATGTATGTACTTGTACATCATATGTTTTTTTAGATTTTTCATTTTCTTGTTGTAGAAGTTAGAGGTAGGGGGGGGACCAACTTTTTTCCACTTTGGAAGTGTTTGTCGCGCAAACTATTCGGTTTAGAAAAAAAAAAATTAGAAACCTCGATATCATTTTTGAAGACCTATCCATGCATACCCCAAACGTATGTTTGAAGAAAAAAAATTTTTTTTTAGTTTTAAGTTCTGAGTATGGGGAGCCCCCAATCTTTATTATTATTATTTTTGCATCAATACCTTAATACGGTTCACAGAATACATCTACCTACTACCTACCAAGTTTTAACAGTACCTATAGATCATATAGTTTCGGAAAAAAATGGCTGTGATATACGGACGGACAGACAGACATGACGAATCTGTAAGAATCCATTTGGCTACGGAACTTTAAAAAATATAGAAAACCACGTATTTAGCTTCTATTGATTGTATTTGTTGTAACTAAACGAAATAAATTATGCAGTAATCGGTTGAGTTTATGCACCACAGTGAATATAAAAATAAATACCATAGAAATACATCGACAAGAAATACGTCGACAAGACATCCTTATATCAGAAAGGATTTTGACGTGCCTCGAGCGCCAACTACTTGATATGAAGTAAAAGGATTACATTTGGAGACAAATATGGATGTGAACTTCTAGAACACACGTCTAATAAATTTATAATTCTTTTCTTTATTATAGGAAATATATCCAAGTTTTCATATTGATTTTTTTATGAAATAAAATAAAATATGAAAATACGGTTACAGTTTTTATTTAGCTTCGTAAATTGGTGAATAAACATTAATTTAAATGTATAATATTATTTGTCGATAGGACATTAATCCCATCCCTACGTTTTACTATAGATAGGTTATACATTTGTAGCGTGGCGCTGGAGGACACATCGCGTATTATATAGATGGGCGTTCAAAAGGTTAAGGACTGGAGCTTCCACATAACTTACAGAGTTATCTGAGAGGACTGGACATGTTAGAAGTGGCAAAGAACAGATGGCCGAATCCTAGAATGGAAGCCGCGTACAGCGACATAGCGCTATAGCATAGTGTAATGTTAAGTATATAATAAACATATACTCACACTTATACTTATATTTCATTCATTCCTATAGGTCATAATACGCTTTCCAGTATTATGAAGCGCTGTTTTGATCATTTTCTATTACACCTGGACTCATTATTCAGCTCACATACTACTTAGTGAAGCCTTAGCGTAGGTCGTTTGGTCGTGGAGGGTCTTCAGATCAATCTCCCTTTGGCGCAGCATCGTTTGTCGTGTTGTTGGGTTTAACATTGCATCACCTTGCTCAACTGCCGTCTTCCTTCCTATTCGCTCAATCTGAGTGAATAGGTTCTTAATAAACTAGCGCGCTTTACCATCAATGATCGCATCACTGCTTACCATTAGGCGCGATTGCGGTCAAGCGCTAGTTTATAATTATTAAAAAAAAAAATGGTAATGTTCTTGTTATTTTACACTGATTTTTTTATAGCTTGGCATTAGTTATGACTTTGTGCTAATTTCAAGTAAAAATAGTAATTCTTTGAAAATTTTATTTCAATATCGCCAATGATAGTCAAAAAAGATGGCCGCGGGAACCGTCTAAAAGGGAGGTTTAAGCAAAGCCATGATGTGGCCATTATGCTGCGATATTTCAATGTTGTTTATGAATTATTTACTGATTGCACTTTTTACTAAATAAATCCCGCGCTTTTATTTAGTAAACGACAATATAAATAATTTAAAAGACCAATGAAAAATGAGCGTGGCACTCAGTTTTCCCGCCAAAGCTCCTCTTTTACATTGTTACAACAACATTTTCTTTATTATGACACTTTTTGACAACGTTGTTGATTATGTCACTAGAGAACCTTTCCTTAAAAAAATTTGATCGCTTACTATTTTTTTTTATCGGATTTGTCATCGAAACGCCCAGAGCGGGAGAGGTCATTTGATGATTTCCCATCCAGAATAAAAAAAAGAAAAACGCTTGTCTTAGAACATAAACATTCAATCCTAGAACATTACTACATAGTTTTAACTTAAATTTAAGCAGTCACATATAAAAAAGTACAAAGGGGGATGTAATTCCTTAAATGAGTGATGAAAACAAAAAAAAAAACTCGCACTTGTTCTTTCTTGCTTGTTTTCCATTCAAATGCAGTGTGAAAAAATACCAGGCTACCCATAAAGTAAGTAAGTGAACTTTCATGAAATGGTCAAACAAAACGCTTATAAGGACACCAAGTAGGTACAATATACTAAATTGATATTGATATTGGCTTAGTTAAATCTAGAATCGAGTCCCGTTCTTGGGACATGAAATTGAAAGTAAACACTAGAATCGTTTTGTCCAATAAAGCTAATGTATCGAATAATGTACATTGTGCTCAGTCGATTGAGCTCGCGATTTAACATTGAGGCCATCAGTTATCATTTAATCGCTTGTTTTATCGATAAAATATCGATACTTCATTAACTCTTTCGTAATTGGTAAATGATTGGCTGCTTCGTTGATCAGGCAAAATCGCGATGGTTAGTCTAATGGGTTTTATTTTGACAGTTATCACCTTTTTTTGTTTGGGATGGGAAATCATCAAATGACCTCTTCCAGTTCGGGCGGAGCGGAAGGGCGTATCAGATTTTTACTGACTAAAACCCACCCGTGTTTCTTCACTTGCCTGTGCGCCAGGGTCACCGATTCTTTTTTAACCAACTCTCAACCCTGACCCAGAAAGCATCGGTCTTCGTGGACCCCATCACGATGTGCTGACATATCTTGGAGACGTGCGTGAAACACAACGCGCCGTCGACTCGAGCCTGGTCCTTACTGGGTGGAAAGCTGCTCACTGCTCGCCGAAATGCATAATTTATGTTGCTAAGTAAATATTTCGACTGTACGAATCAATGGATTAGTATTACAGAATAATTCAGATTGTGATTTGTTGTATGTTACGCAATTGGGGCAATGTCATTGGTTATGGAGATATTTGACTGGTCCACCACACGCCGAACGAATTGGTCATATTAACTAGAAGAGTGATCTGGCTTAGAGCACCCCGAGCAAATGGGCTAAGTTAGGTTAGAAACGTGACCAATAGTGCGCAAGAAGAGCGAGCGTTTTTTGATTGTCATTAGGTACTATAACTTCGCTTTATAGTAATCTGAGGACCCGAAAATGGAAATTATTTAAGTTTAACTAAAACATAAACTCCCGTGGGTGTCGTAAGAGGCGACTAAGGGAACTGTCACCAGGGAAGCGGGCAGCAGCGCTTCTTCTTTGGAATATGAAATTTCTGCAATCCGCAACCAGTCTGCCAAGCGTGGGGATTATGGCAACCCCCAATTTGTAATGGAAAACCTTGGGGGAGGCCTTTTTCCAGCAGTGGACCTCTATAAGCTAAAGAAGAATAACAAAAAAGTGCATACATTTTATTAGAGTGCTCATTCATATTTTATTGACACAAAAGTGGGAATTAATTTGATGTTTGATTCATCATCATCGTCGAACTTTTAATCGTCCCACTGCTGGGCACAGGTCTCCTCTCATACAGAGAAGATTGGTCGGTTCAGTCATTGTATTATCGATAAAACACCGATACTTCATTAAGAGTTCCGTAATTGGTGACGTAATTGCGAGGTGAAAATTAACATACAAATAGTGGTTTTAAATCAAGTGTGGTAACTGGGAAAATATTTTAATGAGGTGAAAATGTTTTATTGCTCAAAAGTGTGTAGGAAAGGGCTGTTTGGAAACGAAAGAGCTGGATTTTATTCACAGTGGTTTTTTTTCTTAGCGTTTTTGTGTATAACTAGCTGACCCGTGCTCACTTCCTTGGGCAGTAAATATTTTTGTTTATATTGAAAGCCGGCTACCATGAAAAACATTTCATTTTTCGGGTTTATTTAAATCTATGATATTTTACACTATCATATAATGTAGCTTTTTAGAGGTATGAGTAATAGGGTGTAAAGTTCACACATCTTCCATAGAAAAGGATAGATCCTCCGAACAGACGGGATGTTGTGTCTGGCAGGCCCCAATGGGCAAGTGCCTGCAAGATCAACAATTTCCTAACATCAACCGTTGGGTTTTTCTTCTTTTCCTTCAGCCTATAGATGTCCACTGCTGGACAAAGGCCTCCCCCAAGGCTTTCAAGAACTTGAGATTGGGTCTTGAGTTCTTATGTTAGGGTGTCATTGTCTTAAAAAAGTATTGCAAATATTGTACTTAGTAGCGTCGTTCCTGTTTTGCAAGGTTGTAAAGATTTGACAAAACATCAAGATTTATTTATTCAATTAGCTATGACAGTTTACATAACTGAATAATTTGCATTGCCATTATTTAAACTTGGCTATGTTGCTAGACTTCTGGACGCTGTTCCAAATGCGGACGGGTATTTTGACGCCTACATAAATACCCCTGATTTTCATTTATATAGTTAATTAAATAGTGGCCACAAACTAATTTTAGTTTCAGTGTATCTATGTCTTTCCATTTCAATAAAAAAATACTATTCTAATAACAAAGACAAATTTAAAAACAGGCCTAGTGCGTGTCGGACTCACGCACAAAGGGTTCTGTACCATTTATTTATGAAATTAAAGGATTTATGTTGTTTGTATGAAAGATTACGCGGTAATAAGTGGTTTACGATTTACGAGGTATTAAAAAAAAAGAACTATTTACCAGATCTCGTTCAAAACAATTTTCTTTGGGAGTTTTTATAGTAATGTACATCATGTCTTTTTTAAACTTTTTATTTTCTTATTTGTGAAGTTAAAGGGGGAGGGGGACCAACTTTTTTCCACTTTGGAAGCGTTTGTCACGCAAACTATTCGGTTTAGTAAAAAAATATTTAAAAAACCTCGATATCATTTTTAAAGACCTATCCATAGATACCCCACACGTATGTGTTTGATGAAAAAAAAATTTGAGTTTCTGTTCTAAGTATGGGGCGCCCCCAAAATTTATTATTATTTTCTTATTTTTGCATCAAAATCTTAAAGCCGTTGATAGAATACATCTACCTACAAGTTTCAACAGTATAGCTCTTATAGTTTCGGAAAAAAATGGTTGTGACATACGGACGGATAGACGGACAGACAGACATGACGAATCTATAAGGGTTCCGTTTTTTGCCATATGGCTACGGAACCCTCAAAAGGACAATCCGTATTTATTTTCATAGCGAGATCCCACGAGTAAATGATTCAATATCTTGGCCTCGATTCCCTTGTTCACAAACAAAATTAAATTTAAGGCAGTGCATCTTTTTCTAACTATTTCATTAAGAAAAGGACAGAAGATAAGATGTCAGTTTAGACCTGTCAAATTAGTGCGCTCCTGACGTAAACTGGCGTATTTTTAGTCGCCATGTTTATAATCGCGTCTAAACTGTCTATGGAGTATTTTAATTTGACAGGATTAAATTAAAATGTTATCTTCTATCCTTTTCTTAACTAAATGGAAAGAAAAAGATGCACTGAACTTAAAATTAGTTTAGTTTGGGAACAACAGAATCGGCGCCATTATCTTATTTGCTGCAGTCGATTGGAAGTTATGCGCACACACACATTCTAGTGGTTCATTTATATTTTAAACAATATACAGTATGTTAAGAAAACCCTGTCCGACCCGTGAAGGTGTTGTTAGGTATCGATAACTAATTCTACTAATAAACCGGGCTAAACTTAAAAAAAAAAATCCCCCTAAAAAAATAAATATTATTTCGCAAAAAGAGGTAACTTAATAAATGTGCGTTAACCACCCTTCGCCTGCCGCCCGCGGGGGCCGGGCGGCAGGGCACGCGGCACGTGGTCGCATCGCTATTCGCTCATAATAATACCGGTGTTGTCAGTTTTTAAAAATTAGCAAATTTCGGGGAAATTAGAATTAATTCGCGGGAAAAAAAAGATTATTTCAAAGTTCATTTGTATTGGTACTATGATGATTACGTAAAATTTTATATTATATTTGGTCATGCGTTTACCTAACCTTTATTACCCTTACGGGTCCGAGCGCACAACTCAGCTGACGTTAGACCATAGTACTAGGCGCGTGAGACAGGCCCCCCCGCCCCGCTGCTGCAGGCGTGGCCGGGCGAGCGGTGCGTTAACCATATTTTGTTGGGAATACCATGCAAGATAACAATCTCATAACCTTCTAGTATTTCATTATATGTTACTAAAATTTTATGCATAGATTCTTTATTTAAAAATACTGGATACGTGTTTCGGGTTCCGCATATACAAAAAATACCGTTGTTTAATGATAACTCGGTCATATAGGTAGTCGGTTCGCCTAGGAGAGAAAAGGCTAGGTGACAGAAAGAAGGATGAAATAACATTAGGAGGCAGGTTGCGCGGAAGGTTCATTAGCATCATAAAGACAGTGTTTGATAAGTTTAACACCCCCTTTATAGGGCACTTCGTGCAGAAACACGTACCAGCAGTCTTGAGGCAAAACGCCACTGTCGCAAAATATCATCGTGAATAATTTGATCACTTTTGAATAAAGTAATTTTCTCAAAAAGTCATTTTCGTGAAATCTCATTTTCGCAGAATTTTGTCACTTTTATTGATCAGGAGAGATTATCGATGATCAAACTTTTTTAAATAACGCAAATGTATCTTCGTTTCTATTGTTTAAATTTAAAGGAATAAAATACGCAGAGATGTATACTACCATAGCTGAAAGTAAGATCTAAACAAGCTTTAATCCATGCTTGCTTAGGCAAGTGCCCGCCAGACACAACATCCGTCTGTTCGGAGGATTCACCCCTTTCTATGGAGAATGAGTGAACTTTACACCCTATTTCTCATTCCTTTAAAAGCTACTTTATTTGAGAGTGTAAAATATCATAAAATAAAAATCTTCACATTTACTTTTTATGACTCATTTCCATAAATTATATGTTTTGTTTCTTTTTCACGTTTAAAAACAAAATCAATCCACTAATAACATTTTCCACAATAACGCGGTGTGTTTATTTAAGTTTATTGAACATTACATTGACGTGATTCATATTCAATAACCAGTACGTGTGTTTTATTAACAAATTCCTCGCGCTACGTTCTCATGATAACTGCAACGAATTTAATTTTATTATTTCCTCTGAACTGTTTTAATAATATTAATTATATTATTTTGATATACATTCCTTTAATTCCTGATCACCACAAAATATGTAAGTTGCAGAAGACCAATTTCATACAACGAGCGCTAACGCATGGGTACTTTGAATTTTTTCCTATGTAGACTGGAAACGTGCACAGAGTGCGGGGCAGCGGTAACTTCATCTTCGCGATGATTGCCAACAGACTAGATTGGCATTATATCCAGCAATGCAGCAACAGATATATAATAGTAACAATAATAAGTTGTTAGTTGCTTTCAAGAGAAGGAACGCGTATTGATCTTCCAAAAGAAGTGTAATTTAACACGTGCGTGAATGTTTGTTAGGTTCATTTTAAGTGATGTAAAGTAGTAAGGATTCTGTTTTTATATAGTCCTAGTCGCATGGACCAATCCGTAATCTTCAATTTAACCTTTATATTTATTAAAAAATCAAAATCAAAGCATTTATTTCAAATAAACCAGTTACAGGCACTTTTGAATTGTCAGAAGGTCGGTCAGTCAGTAAGATGAAGCTAGTCGCCCATTCCAAAGAGAAAGAGTAGGTACCTATGGAGAAGAACGGGCAAGAAACTCCATGGACACTCTTTTAAATTATCAAGCTATTGATACAAATATTTGATTACATCATTCATTTTAAAATCAATCGTGTGAGAACGATGCAGAAATATATTGTACGCTGAGAGCGTCCATTATGGAAAAAAAAACAACAATTCAGAATTTAAAATACGCCGTAGCAGCTAAGAGATGACCAGTCCCCTCTGACGGCGTCCGTTCACGAACATGACGTATGGATCACCATCATTCAGCTCAACCATATTGAAGGGAACCTAATGACCCAACACACACGCCACCACCAGCGAGACATTTGAGTGAGCATGACATACTCTCAACAGCCATAGCACTATCAAGTCAATAAACGACTAACCCAACAAATAGATGCTTTACAGCAAGTAGATCGTGCTCACACGTGTTCCGTGCAATTATACAATACTAGGAAATTGAATCTACACAATGCAAAGACAGTTTTGTCTAAGGTTCAGCAGCTCCAACGGTGTTCCCAAATGCTAAGTTTAGCTCCTGTGTAGCTGCACCAGTGCCGAATACCCCTGTCAGCGATGCAATTCCGTAACGTGTAATATGCCTGGCTACATAGTGTGTACTGGCTTTGAGTTAAAAAAAAAACAATTGCAAATTTAAACTACAAGAGGAAAATCAAAGAACAATCAGTGTAAGCATAGAAATCGGACGCAGCTCAAGCCCAAGCCTTTTTGTCGTCAATATAATCTTTAACGCTATAAAATGCTTTCTGACACAACTTACGTTTAATGAAGGATTTGAATTTATTCAGGCTCAGATCTTGAACCACCTCTGGAAGTCTATTGTAAAAATGTATACATTGGCATCTAAAAGAGCCACCTATTTTCTTGAGCCTTGTTGTAGGTACAATAAATTTGTGCTTGTTCCTAGGTAGTATTTATATTATGGACATCACTGTATTTTTTATACAATTTTATATTTTTATGAGCATACAAATGATTTTCATAAATATATTGAGACGGCACGGTCAGTACATTAATTTCTTTAAATTTTTCTCTGAGAGAGTGTCTTGGACTTAATTTATAAATTGCACGAACAGCTCGTTTCTGCAAAACAAATATTGTCTGAATATCAGTGGCATTTCCCCACAACAGAATGCCGTATGACATTACGCTATGGAAATAGTCAAAGTACACTAAACGGGCCGTCTCAATATCAGTCAAATTACGAATTGTTCTAACTGCGTATGTAGCAGAACTTAGTTTTTTTGACAATTTTTCTATATGGGGACCCCATTTAAGCTTAGCATCCAGAGTTATACCCAAGAACACTGTGCTGTCTTCAGATTCCAATTCTTCGCCCTTTATCAACACTTTAGTTTTCACCTGCCTAACGTGAGGTAGAGTAAACTTAATGCATTTGGTTTTTTTCTCGTTTAAGAGTAAATCATTAACATTAAACCAGTGGACTACTTTGGAGATCGCGCTATTTACATCATCAGTGACCTGCTGCTGACGTTTAAGTTTAAATAAAAGTGAAGTGTCATCTGCAAACAACACTATATCGTGATTATCCTTTATGAGGTACGGCAGGTCATTAATGTAAATAAGAAACAAAAAGGGACCAAGAATTGACCCCTGTGGGACTCCCATTGTTACTAAAGATCCGGAAGATCTTTTTCCATTAACGTCAACGCTTTGAATCCTACCACTCAAGTAGGATGTAATAAGATCCAATGCAGAGTTCCTGATCCCGTAGTGGCAGAGTTTCCTGATTAACGTCTCGTGAAGAACGCAATCGAATGCCTTGGACAAATCACAAAAAATGCCCAAGGCATCGCATTTATTAAAGTCAATTATCTCTAGTTCCTTCTGTAGTTTTTTTAAATATATTAACACTCAGGACATAGTATTGATGTTTTGAGAATGACGTGTTGTGTTGTTTATTTGAGGGGACATATATTCGCTTCCGGTTTTTCAGAAGGTGGTAAGCAGCAATGCACTCTAAGAACAGAACGAAGAACGAAGAGTTGGCGAACTGTTAATACTTGACAGCCTGTGTATAGTTGCGTTGTTGGGTATCTGCGTGGTTTCCTAGTCATAACTTGTTGGTGTCGCCCTCTGAGCCCTCTCTGCCCTCAGAAAACAAGTCTTCACTGCTCCACTCCAAGCAGTTATGCAATATCCAATGATCGACTGGCAAAATGCAAGGTACACCATTTTAAGGGTGTCAAGTCCAGCAGGTTCACCTAGAGATTTGAAAATGTGAATAAGACGAAGTGTTCTATTTGATAGTGTATCGAGGTGTTTCTCCCATCTTAACTCACCGTCAATATGGACTCTTAGGTACCTATTTCACACTATCGACTTTAACAATCACTGGTAGGGCATGTACATAATACCAACCGTACCATATTGCCACCGTAATAATTTTTTGTCTGCGTTTTTGCGTACTTATTTGGTTTTATTACCTCGTATGTTAAGACGTGGTGGCCTAGTGGTTAAAACACCAGCCTCTCAAGTATGAGTGCGCGGGTTCGATTCCAGGTCAGGCAAGTACCAATGTAACTATTCTAAAAGTTATATGTACTTTCTAAGTATATCTTGGACATCAATGACTGAAGGTGAAGGAAAACATCTTGTGGAAACCTGGACTTTAAGTCGTATTTACTCTACCGTATTTACTCTAACTTAAGCCAAACATCTGGTAAATTTCTAAAAAGTGACAACACCATTTTAGACGGTATAACTGTCGCCTTTCCTTTCATTCTTTGGCGGTGTCAGTCTGTCTTGCCGGCGTAGATATTTTCGGCGACGACAAAAGAATGACTAGAGATGCACAATTTTTTTGCGTAATATTTTTTTTTAATGCTATTAATCGAAACGTGTACCTGATTCAATGATTTGTTGTAAAACACAGATAACCTAATGGTAAAAGTGCTTTCGTTTGATAATCCATTAATTACTAATAACATTGTTATATCACAGGAAAACAGAAACTAGAAAGGTCTTATTAAATACGATTTTAGTAAAGTATTATAAACAATGTAAAGCGTTTTTCTAGGGGATATTTTTTTTTTAAGTTTAGCCAGGTTTGCAATGCATACAGCATTAGTAGAATCAGTTATGGATACCTAACAACATCTTGACGGGTCGGACAGGGTTTTCTTTACATATTGTATATGTATCTATTATAAATATAATATAGTTGAGTTAGTATCCAATAACACAAGTCTCGAACTTACTTTGGGACTAGCTCAATTTGTGTGATTTGTCCGTATATATTTATTTATTTTATTTATAGCTGGTACTTTCTGCCTACCTAGGTACATGGCAATAAGACGTGAGTTTATGTAAGTGTGTGCATCCGTGTGGGTATGTGTATGTATGAGTGTGTGACAGTACCGGTGCGCGCGTGTGTGTGTACACGTTTGTGTATGTGTGTGTATATTAAATTCCTGCAATCATACATCAATATTTCGTTCGATTAGATTCAAAATTGAACTTGTTGGTGATATATTAATAAAAAGCTTAGTTTTTATATCAACCTTCAAAAACGTCTTTTTTTTATTTCACCCTACTTACTCATACGGCTATAAGTAGACATGACTATGTCATCTTATGTACGTAACATCTAATCCATACTAATATTATAAATGTGAAAGTGTGTTTGTTTGTTTGTTTGTCCTTCCTTCACGCCGTAGCTAAGCAATCAATCGACCTGATTTTTGGCATACAGTTAGTTGAAAAGATGGAGAGTAACATAGGCTACTTTTGGTCCTAAAAACATCAAGTTCCCAAGGGAGATTACTGGAATATTTGTACGTGTACACCAAATATATCCTTACTAATATTATACATCGGAAAATGAGTTTGTTTGTACCACTTTCACGCCGTAACTCCTGAACCGATTGCTTTGAAATTTTGCAGACGTAAAGTTAGATGTCCGGATTAAATAATAATAGGTTTATCCCGAAAAAAATTGATATTCCCGAGAGAAATCTAAAATGCGCGATATAACCGAAGTTAACGCGGGCGAAGCCGCGGGCGGAAAGCTAGTAATAATATAAAATCCTTGATCTAAATATATACTTTGATCCTCTATCTAAGTACATATATGAAAGCAGTCCGCTGCGAAGATTATTTTTCTTCAAGAAGATCCAGAAATATAATAGTAAAAACCCGATTGAGAACGCAAAGTGCGCAGATATTAAATTAGAACGTTCTTTTGTAAAAAGCTTATCCAAACTAAATAAAATTAGGTAACTTTGACAATACGGTTGGTGCAATGGCCGAGCCATCACCTGCTGCCGTGCGTGTCAAAGTTTAGTTTCCCGCACGGAACAAATATTTGCGTGGTCTACAGGTAGTTGTTCCGTGTCTGGCTGTTTGCGTAGGTATATGAGTTTAAGTGTTTGTAAAGAACCCACGATTAGTGTTGCAAAAAACCGTTTTTTTTTTCTAATGTGAAAAAAAACCTTGAAAAAAAACCTGAAAAAAGACTTTTATTCTGGACCATTATTTTTTTCTACAGCATAAAATCTGAAACTGTTATGACATTTACCGTTTTATAATTAATACTTAAGAGTACATAATAGAGTCTTAGGTTTATTCTTGGACCTGCGGTACCTTTCTGATAAAATAGTACCAAAATTTCATAATAATTTTGGCAACGTTCATTGATATACAACAACAATTGAGAAAAAAAAAATTGAGTTGTGATTTATTGTTGGAAGTAGTGAATTATTAATAAATAATATGTTGATTTATTATATAAATTACAAATTTTATTTTTAATTGAACTAAAACGTAGGCTAGAAAAAGAAACAACGACGCTAAGTTCTTTTTTCATGTCTTTTTTCAATAAAGTAAAATAAAAAACAAATTGTTTTTTTTTTTCAATTTACATCACTATCCACGATACAGGAGTAATTACAATTTTTTATAAATGTGTATTTTTTTTATAAACTAGCGCTTGACCGCAATCCCGCCTGATGGTAAGCAGTGAGGCAATGGATGATGGTAAAACGCACTAGTGTTTTAAGAGCCTATTTATTCACTCTAGACTTGATGACACTCAAGTTGTAGTCCGACTGAATCACCGCCGCTGGCAAATTGTTCCAGTCCCTCGATGTACGCGGTATAAAAGAGGAGGCGAAATGCTTCGCCCGTCGTCCGATGGAGGAACGGACTGGGGGAATTAAATCAGGCAATTCCATCGTACACTCACCTAAATGCCCTAAAAAAAGTACCTAACGTGGTGGCCTAGTGGTTAAAAGACCACTCAAGTATGAGTGTGCGGGTTCGATTCCAGGTCAGGCAACTACCAATATAACTTTTCTAAGTTATACATGTACGGACGACAGCAGGGGGGTAATCGCGCTAAATAAAATAGTAGAAGTTCAATCCTTGTTCGTATCTAATCCAGTTAAAGTTATGGTTTAGTTTCGATATATTTCGTATCGCGCTAAAGTTTCAACTTCGGTTGAAGTAAAATTAATGTAGGCATGAGTGATACATTTCATCATAATTAATAAAAAGATATAATAATTAAAACTAAATCAATTATAACTAAATCTAATCGTTTAGACGTAAGTTTGACATGGCATAGAAAAAGTTAGCTTTGTTTCAACTTTGTCATTTGATAACGGTTACGTTCCAATTGCGATCCAGTTATGGTTAAACCGTTAGCGCGATACGAAACATAACAAAAGTTATGGTTTGGTTGCGATCCAATTCTATTTTGGTTGAATTATTTAAGCGCGATTTACAGTCAGATATTCCCAATCAACCTTGAGCCTTAATGCTTTAGAGATAAAGTTGAAAATCAAAAAAGGAAGTCTGGCAGATTATAGTAGCTTGATGTGCTGTCGTCTTCGTCGTCTAAATATATCTTGGACACCAATGACTAATTACAAGGTGAAGGAAAACATCTTGAGGAAACCTGGACTTTAAGTCTGAAATCGCCAACACGCATTGAGCAAGCGTGGTGATTACGCTCAATCCTTCTCTGAATGAGAGGAGTCTTATGCCCAGAAGTGGGACAATAAAAAGTATGATGATGATGATGAATCAGCATGTACATATACATATACAGTATGTTAAGAAAACCCTGTCCGACCCATAAGGATAATAAAGGTTAGGTAAACACATGACCAAATATAATATAAAATTTTACGTAATCATCATAGTACCAATACAAATGAATTTTAAAATAATCTTTTTTTCCCGCGAATTAATTCCAACTTCCCCGAAATTTTAAAAAAAGTGACAACACCGGTATTATTGTGAGCGAATAGCGATGCGACCACATGCCGCGTGCCTTGCCGCCCGCCGCCCGCGGAAGGGTGAACGCACATTTATTAAGTTACCACTTTTTGCGAAATAATATTTATTTTTTTAGGGGGATTTTTTTTTAAGTTTAGCCTGGTTTTGTATCCATTAGTAGAATCAGTTATCGATACCTAACAACACCTTCACGGGTCCGATAGGGTTTTCTTAACATACTGTATACAACAGCCTGAAATGATTCATTGCGCAGTTGCCCGCCAGATATAACCCCCGTCTAGACGAAGGATCCTCCCTTCTCTAAAAAGTATGATTGAACATTACATTCTGTTCCTCATACCTCAATACTGGTGACCTTGACGTCAATAATACATTGACAAACATTGTTACACTATGGTTTGTATCTAGTTAGTCTATGGTAGTTCTAGATCTTTCCGTTGTTCGTCCGAGCTTTTTGTGAACGCCTTTTTGTGAGCACTGTACTAATCGCAATGTAAATTAATCGCGGACTCAGTTACTCGTTCTTTAGTATATTATGCGAACAGCATCATTTCAATTAAATTAATATATAAGCATTGTCGTGGTAGCCTAGTTGTTAAAATACCAGCCTCTCAAGTATGAGTGTGCGGATTCGATTCCAGGTCAGATAAGTACCAATGTAGCTTTTCTAAGTTATATGTACTTTTAAAGTATATCTTGGACACCAATGACTTACTAAAAGGTGAAGGAAAACATCTTGAGGAAACCTGGACTTTAAGTCTGAAATCGCAAACCCCCACACAGCAAGCATGGTGATTACGCTCAATCCTTGGGTTGTATTATTATCAACCTTTTTATAAAAATAAAAGGTTGATAATAATACAGTTTTTGAATACGGAACCGTAAAAACTACAGTCTTACGTAATTTTCTCACGAAAAATGTTTATATACCTTATTCTTTTTTACGGACGAGGAAATTCTCGAGAAACAGGACAGAATAGATATCCGACACTTTTATGATACACAAATTCATGGCGACTAACCGCTTTAATATAAAAGCGAAATAGGATTGGACAGAAATCTCTTTCGGTGTATATCAGAGATATTTTAGCGGTACTATTTTATGAGGAAAAGTATACGTGCAACACATTAATAATGATGCAAGTTAAAAACTGTACCTATCATTATAAATCAAACGTCTTCTACTGACCTTATTAGTGATGTCTTTGGAAGGTCATGTGTACTTACCTTTTTTTTTAAATAATAATAAACTAGCGCTTGACCGCAATCCCGCCTAATGGTAAGCAGTGATGCGATCGTTGATGGTAAAGCGCACTAGTTCATTAAGAGCCTATTCCTTCAGAAAAACTGAGCGAATAGGTAGGAAGACGGCAGTTGAGCGAAGTGATGCAATGTTAAACCCAACAACAAGACAAATGATGCTGCGCCAAAGGGAGATTGATCTGAAGACCCTCCACGACCAAACTCCCAATACAACAACATTAGGCGCATCGTACCCGGCACACATCGCAACACATCTGCTCAGACCCGTCCTCCGTACGGCTTTACCAGACATCATGCCGGAACACGACAAATCGCTAGGCGGCAATTCTTTGTCTGGTGGGTGGTAACTTCTGCCGGCGGCCGATGTTATGGCCTACGAGTACCACCGAGAAACTCGTCCTATTCGTCACTGACATTATTTATGTGACCATATGGACGATTCGTGTAATATTAAGAAGATTCACAGTCGGCTGATCTCGCTCTCAGTATTTTTTTTATAATTATGTATATATAAACTAGTGCTTGACCGCAAACCCGCCTGATGGAAAGCAGTGATGCAATCGTTGAAGGTGAAGCGCGCTTGTTTATCAAAAGCCTGATCACTCTAGCCTTGAAGACACTTAAATTGTAGTCAGACGGAAACACCGCCGCTGGCATATTGTTCCAGTCCCTCGAAGTAAGCGGTATAAAAGACGAGGGGAAACGCTTCGATCGGTGCGTAATCATGTAAACAACGTTAGGACGGATACTCACCGAGCAACGGGTCGTCCGATAATGGAACGAAAATGAGGGAATTAAGTCATGCAATTCCCTCGCACACTCTCCAAAATGCATGCCAAAGAACACCGACAGGCTGACTACTCTTCGCCTGTGCTCCTGGCTCTGGAGACAAGTACTTATGTAAGTATTATAGATCGATATATTATAGTAGGTAGTATTTACAGTAAGGGTCAAAAGTGCATTACCACTTTTGAACTTTATTGCACTAACAATAAGTGTCAAAAGTGGTACTCCACTTTTGACCTTTACTGTAAGGATAAAGTTGAAAATCTAATACAGAAATCTGACAAATTTTAGCAGCTTGATGAGCTGTCGTCTATAATAATTCTAGTTAGAATTTTTCCGTCAATCTCAAAGCATTTATCATACTAATATTACAAATGCAAAAGTTTTTGAGTGTGTGGATATTGGTATACTTGTGTGGGCTATGTTTGGGGTTTCACTGCGTGATCGAAACAGAAATAAGGAGATCCGCAGAAGAACGAGAGTAACCAACATAGCCCGAAGAATTGCAACACTTAAGTGGCAGTGGGCCGGGCACATTGCCCGTAGGACCGATGCCCGATGGGGCCGACGGGGGGCGACAGGGGTAGGCCCCCGACAAGGTGGACCGACGACCTAGTGAAGGTCGCGAGAAACCGTTGGATGCGGGAGGCGCAGGACCGGTCGTCGTGAAGATCCTTGGGGGAGGCTTATGTCCAGCAGTGGACGTCTTTCGGCTGAAATGATGAATGGTAATGAAGATGTGTGGATATTCGTACGGAGGCTTGAATAAATCACTAAACACTATTCTGATCTAGAATGTTTATTGTTCGCCACAAAGCGCAGATGTACAGTTACTGATATTAAGAATGAAATTAAGAACAAAAGTAAAGGATAGTAATATTAGCGAAGTTAGAAGTTAAAGGAAGTAAAGATTTGTGGAGTTAATCGTAGGTAAGTACTAGCGATTAAGCGGAGATAACATTTGTACGTGCATTAGCCATCCGAGCAGGGTTCGTATTTTTGTAACTTCTTCACGTAGAAACGGAATAGGATGAAATTTGGCACACATAATTATAGTTTATAACCACGATATTGAACACGTCATCAACTCATCAACCTTTTTATCGTCCCACTGCTGGGCACAGGCCTCCTCTCATACAGAAAATGATTGAGCGTAATCACCACGTTTACTCAATGTGGGTTGGCGATTTCAGACTTAAAGTTTACGTTTCCTCAAGATGTTTTCCTTCACCTTGTAATCAGTAATTTGTGTCCAAGATATACTTAGAAAGTACATTTAATTTAGAAAATTTACATTGGTAGAAGTGGGTCTAAAGATGAACATGGATAAGACGACGATCATGTCGAACTCTCATGTCCCACCCACTCCAATTCTAGTTGGTTGCTCTGCACTCGCAGTTGTTGACGAGTATATATACCTGGGACAAACAACCAACTAGGTAGGTCCAACTTCGAGAAAGAGGTGTCTTGTTCAATCCTGGTCGTCTGGGCAGCGTTCGGGAAGCTACGCTACATCTTCACGTCGTCCAAGATACCACAGTGTCTCAAGACTAAAGTCTTTGTGTGTGTGTGTTGCCAGTAATGACTTACGGAACTTAAACGTCGTCGCTCACAATGGGCCAACCTGGTGAAGGTCGTGGGAAGCCGATGGATACGGGCAGTACAAGACCGGTCAGCGTGGAAAGCCTGAGGGGAGGCCTTTGTCCAGCAGTGGACATCTATAGGCTGTAGATAGACAGATAGACATTGGTACTTGCCTGATTTGGAATCGAACCCGCACATTCAATACTTGAGAGACTGGTGTTTTAACCACTAGGCCACCACGACTCTAGGCCACGAATCAATTACAGGTATTTTTGAATTATGATGGAGATAGTCAGTAAGAAAGATGAAGCCAGATGCAAGTTGTATACTATGCCGTACTTCACCTACCAACATATTTGTCACTAGCTAAATAAATGTAACAGTAATCTCGGATATTTGTCGAGCAGAGCTTACTGGTTAAGCTTTCAACATGACGGGTTGCGCGTGTGAGAAAAATCTCGGTCTTATGTACCTTGACAAGTAAGGTAAGAGGGGTGACAAAAAATATTCGTGCATTAAGGGTTGGAATCGTTTGGCGTGGCGATGTCGTTACCTTATCTTGTTACTGTTATGTGTGATTCTTGGCTTTACGAAAGTTTTGGTAGTAGTTGTTATGTCCTTGTGGAAGATCGCCTGGTACATAATAATAAAAACTCACATACACAAGTAACTACGGCTGTTTGTATAAGTGAGTTTTTATTATTATTATTATATTTATTGTACCGGTTCGGTATCAATTGTGATTCATTCGTCTATTTTTGCACGTTAGTGCCGACTGTCGCTGAAAACCAGCGCTGGGCTGTTTGCTTAGGGTCGCAGCATAATGCTGAGCGACAGCCATTTTGTGTGGATGTGACGCATGTTCCGTCAACATTTTCTTGTTTTTTCTATTTTTGTAATCTATTGGCTCATTTTTACCGCAGATAAACGTTTTTTTTTTTTTCTTTCTTATTATATCCTGTAGATAAACGCGCCCAGGAGAGGAGAGAAGGAGAAATTCCTAGTATGGGGAAACGTTTAAAAAAACGTTGCATTTTTTAATAAGGAGCATCGTTTAAAAAAAACTGTGCCTTTTTTGTAGTTATAAACTAGTGCTTGACCGCAATCCCGTATGATGGTAAGCAGTGGTGCAGACGTTAATGGTAAAGCGTGCTAGTATATTAAGAGCCTATTCACTCAAAAAACACTAAGTAAGATGCAATGTTAAACCCAACAACACGACCAACGCGCATACTGCGCCAGAGGGAGACCGTTTTTCCTGATTAAAACCTAGTTACAAAGCGTTGTTTCACTGAAACTAAGATAAAAATTATAAAAAGTGCATACACAGTGATAAATAATATTAAGTTCAAACATGTTTGTCACTATATGACAGGCAAAATACAATAAAAGTTATAGAATAAAAAAAATCACAAAATCAAAAGTTGTCATACTTATTTACTTATCACTACATTTTTTATAAAACAAAGTCACTTTTACTTTCCCTATGTCGCTTTGTATGGTTAAATCTTTAAAACTACGCAAGGGATTTTGATAGAGTTTTTTTAACAGATAGAGTGATTCAACAGGAAGGCTTTTGTGTATATAATATGCATAATATATAAGAGGAATACTGATAATTTTTGAGGTTTCTAACACATGTCGCAAAATAAATCCATTTTTTGAGTCTACATTGCAAACGTTGACTGAACCTTATAAGATAGATCAAAATAATGTACTACAGTAGTGTAGACCTTAAAAATGCCTACAAAAAGTTTGTGACACTATATGTCTACCTACTATAGTTTCTTCATTGTGACTACTTTTTTATCTTTGAAAAGTTAATTAAAATGCCGGGCGAAATTAGAGCCTATTACCCTGTTAAATGTAGAAGTAATGGTAAAAAGGTGTACTCAATCCCCACGCTATCCAATAACAGAGATCAATATTTCTTAAACTATAGTACCGGACGGCTCGATAGATGGCGTTGGGATCGAGTTACATCTCGATATGGTTTCGTTACCGGCAAGTAACATAATGCTGATCTTAACAAAATAAAATCTTCTGTCTCGCTCTGAGGTACTTCGTTTCATTCGAGTAACCAAAGTATAACCCACTATTTCCTTATTATTATTCTTTATCCAGATAAAATATCATATCAATAGTAATTCCAGTAGCAGCAGATCTCTTTTTGAATTATTGGAATTGGTTGTTTTATTCAGGAGATATCACGATTTATTCAACACTAAACACCAGAAAAAATCCGCGTGCCATTTGCGCCCGTTCCGGCCGCCTGCTACCCCGGTAGGCTTTCATTCTGTTTGAAGGTGGTGGAACTGGCTATCCATGGACAATAACGTCGATGTATCTTGCAGAGTCAGATATTGGCTGATGGGCGGCACAGTACACATTATTTTTACTGAGGGTCACCTTTCTTAAGGAACGCTTAGGTGCCTATATCATTTGTCCACGTGCGACGCCGGGGCGGGTCGCTAGTGTATTATAAAATTTTAAATTAAAGCAATATTATTATTATATAAGTCACTCAAAATGAATCAAATTAATTATTTATTTCAAAACAAATTTAATTTCAATAATTATTAAATTATTATATCTTAAAAATTATTAAATTATTATATCTCAAAAATTATTAAATTATTATTATTTCAAGAATTATTATTCCATACTCTCTTTGCACTTATAGCAGCTATATTAAGAGGGGACTATAGTGGCGTTTTCTCCATACAAACTTATTCCGCTGTTTTCTTCGTGGATAACGCTTTTTCTACAATTTCACACCTTGATTATACACGCCCCTTTTATTTAATTTTTTCAAAAACTCAATTAATAAAAGAAATATGATGGTTCAAAATGCTGAAAAATAACCCATTTTTACCGTGATGTTCAAACGACTATTACACAAATGTGACAAGTTTTTGACAAAAAGAAAATAATAGAGGCATATGTATACTCATCCTCAAATTTTAATATAAAAATAATTGAGATCAGTCGTGTTTTGAAAAAGAAAACAGCGGAATACCAAACATCTTTTGGTCAACATTCGCAATTTACGGGGATAGGTTGAAAGCGGCGCGATTGCAATGGTTTCTTCAAATATCTATTTCTCAAATTTCTCGGCACTAGAGTTCACTCTTAAGACTAACTCTCACTCTGATATGTCAGAGTGAGAGTGCAGACATTTGCTAAATGTCTGTTTTTTGCGTGTTCGCCAACCCTACTAACTGTAGGTACAACTTAAGTTAAGAAAAGGTACGATACGAAAGTACTTTCCACAAGTTACTCCGGTAGTTATTCCTGAACAAGTTAACATAAGTTTTTGTATCGGCACGAAACGGCTGCGATCTTTACGTGACTTAATAAAAAAGTTAAACACTAGAAGAAGTCGTTTTATTTGAAAACTTATACCTACCATTTTATGAGAATTCTCACTACAGTCCTAACATTTTATATTACACTAGCTTTCCGCCCGCGGCTTCGCCCGCGTGGTATTCATTTGCAATATATTACCTTGTTTTAAACGACACACAGCGCTATTTATCACCGAACTGGTATAAAGCTAACAATATGTTTGTTTTCCCTTGAGAATATTAATTATTTCCGCGGTAAAAAGTACCCTATTATTTAATCCGGACTTTTAACTTTACGTCTGCAATAATTCAAAGCATTCGGTTTAGCAGTTACGGCGTGAAAGCGGAACAAACAATTAAACAAAATCACTTTCCGATTTATAAGGATTTCTCATAAAATCATTGCCTAGAACGAGAACCTTTAAAATGTAACTACGGTAAACCATTATAATATTGTCTTTATGAATTTAAAACAAAAAAAAAACACATTAAAAAACATTCACCCCCTTATTAATAAACGCTGCTTAAAGTTAACTAGTGATTAGCGATTTTTTAAACATAAATTTTAGACGCTTGCACGTCACTTAACTTTAGTAATCGATTATGAATAAACCCCTTAAACACTGTGGTGTTTATTCATAAAGGATGATTTAAGTTAAGTGACGTTAAAAGGTCAAAAATGTATGGTTAAAGATTCGCTAATCACTAGTTAACTCTAAGCAGTTATAATAAATAAGGGGGTATATCTCCAAAATTTTAAGCAGCTCAAACCCAAGCATTTTTGTCCTCAATATAATATTTAACGGTTTAAAAGGCTTTCTGGCACAACTTACGTTTGACAAATGATTTAATTGATTAAAGATTGCATCTTGAACTGACCTGGAAGTTTATTCAAAAATGTTCACATGGATATCTGAAAAAGTCCCCTTTATTCTTGAGTCTTGCTGTACATAAACTCAAACAGGACGCGACACGAAATTTCAGAAACAAATTTGGATAAAGGCACGCAAATAAGCAGTCCTAAGGCCTACTTAGACAAATATTTAATACGTTAGATGAGCTCTTTTTTTGTGGTGGGAAAATCTATAATTGACTTCTCTCGATCTGGGCGGGGCAGAAAGGCGTGTCAGACTTTTACTGACTATAACCTACCCATGTTCTTTGACTTCCTTGTGTGCCAGGGCTACGGTACCTCTTTCGAACAACTCGTAGCCCTAGCAGAATTGGATATGCCTTACCGGATTAGTACCGGGAAAATCTGTCTTTTCCATGGGAATCAGTCAAGAGTTTGTTATCCAAAAGATGGTCGTTTACGTAACAGGGTAAGGAGTACAATTGTCATGTTACGACAATATGAAATAACTTGAAGGAGTTCGGATAATAAATCCGGTAGAAAAATAGCAGGCAGTCAAGAATTTAGAAGAAAAGGTTGTCATAGAAACATAATCAACAGCGTTGTCAAAGACTGTCATAACAATGAAAATATTAATGTAATATGTAAATATATTAAATTACAGCGTTGTGTTGAGTGGCAAAATTAATACAGCACAGCATAGGTACAGCTTCTTACGCTAAGATATCACCAAGTCGCTAAACTTAGGCTTGAACTTGAGCACCGTGTCTGTAAGCTGAATAACGAGTCTTGGTGTAGTAAAATGTTATCAGAACAGCGCCTCATAATACTGTAATGCGTATTATGACCTGCAGAAATGAATGATCTAAATGTATGAAATAAATACATAAGTGTAAGTATATGTAGGTAAATACATAACACTACATACTATTTAATTATTTGCGACGACATCAATTTGAAAACTAGCTACCCGACTAGAAACTTCCCTGACGATTCTAATGTAAACACGCATAAAGTTGCGAGCAGAATGCTGATCATAGAACTTTTTGAATGATGATCATATTGTTAGGATTGATAACGCTCTTACCAACTCAACTCAACAAAAACAACGCTATTAATATAGTGTCAAAATGGTCGCTCAGTGATCTCATAATGATCGATTATGACTAATTCGTACTAGCAAAATGGCGTCATTGTGACGTTCCAGTGGTCAATCACTGACACTCCACTCCATAGTAGTAAATGTTCAAATTGAGTAGTAGTTTTTAGAAAATAATTTCTATTAACGGGTTTTATATTATTGAAAATACGGCAATGTATTCTATCCCGATTCCATTACGTGACGACTGAGATAAATTGATCCATCATTATGAATTTAGCAGATTACCAACTTAAAGCACAATGACAATGAAATAGTGTTGGAATGACAAATTTATAAAAATAGCAGACTAGGGCCCCAGGAGCTAAACAGGCTTAGGTGTAAACTTTAGCCCTTGATCACATCTATCATTCACCTTCTCTTCCCCTTATCAAAATTTCATTGAAATCGGCGCAACATGCTGTTTTACTTCCGTACTTCATTAGTCGTCATCTAGGTATTCAAACCCTTTCTAGCTCTTTAGTCTTATACACCTCTTCTTCTTATTCAGCCTAAAGTGGTCCCCAAGGCTTTCTTGCATTGGGGAGGTTTGCCTTAAGCCCCACGCTTGGCAGGCGGGTTGGGGATCGAAGTAATTTGATATTCCACAGAAGAAGCGGTGCTGCCCGCTTTCCTGATGATAGCTCCCTTAGTTGCCTCTTACGACACCCAAGGGAGGGTATGGGTTCGTACTATTCTAATCCCGGTACCACACAGGGTAACATCTTACACACAGCCCCACCTAATCATTACCTCGTCATCTTCCCCCTACGTGCTCTTCTTTTGTGCTATCCACCTACACCGCAATACATGAAGAACCTTAGCTGTATTTCAAAGGAAACTACAGAGCATATCCATATATCGTAATACTTTGAAACAATCTTCAAAATGTCAGTTTAATGGGACTCCGAAACCAAGCTAAGAGGAAAGAGGACCTTGGCAATTTGCCCCGTTGCCACTAAGAAGAAAATATTGCACTTTAATTACAAGAAGTGCTGTTACGTTAGAGTTGATACTGACCAACGTCCTATTAATTAGTTTAGTGGGAAAGAAAATAAATGATAGAGATTTATTGGGTTATTCTATACAAATAAATAACATTGAGGATTTTGTTCGCAATATAGATTTTTTTTTTTTTGACATGAAAACTACTTTAGTGACTTTGAGTACTTTTGTTGGATGGGAAAAAATGTTGTGTTTTTTTTGTGTATTCTGGGTTTTTTAATGATTTCAGTTTTCGCTTCTGTAGGTCAGCCTGATTATTGCGGCTAATTTCCGAAACAGTTGGGCAAATTTTGACAGAATTTCCACTAGCAATTAGCTGTGATTATAGAAATTAACAGTTTGTTCATAAACATAGTTTTACTTTAGAAGAAGTAAGATTTTGCGCAATAATATGAACCCTATAAATTCTAACAAATATGACACATATAATAAAATCAAAATCAAAAGTCATTTATTCAAATTAGGCTGAGAATCAGCACTTTTTGAACGTCAATATTACATAAGACAGTCCCCCAAAACGCCCACCCATCGACACTTCCTAGTGCTTTCGCTGGGAAGAAGAAGTGGCAGAACAAACTCCCCAGCAGCACAGCTGTCTGTTCATTTTTAAAAAAACACATTTCTTTATACAATACTATGTATAGTGATGAACACGATAAAATACAACAACAATGAAATTATTTACCAAATGCCAGCTATCACGCCAAAATACCAGCAAAGCAAAACAATATATTTATATTTAAATGAAAATGTAATTAACTAAAAACTTATTACTTAACTAAGAAGCCCCAGGCATAAAGGGCGTGACAGCTTACATATTTATGTAATGTAAAAAAGTAAATTATATGAACTCATATAACGTATCAATAAGCTAATTCCTGAGAAAGAACACAAACATTGTCCTAAGTTAATCAGAGCGACCAGCTATTCTTATCATTGAAATAATCATTCACGGAATAATATGCTTTTGAACAAAGCTTGGATTTGATTTTTGCTTTAAATGCATTGTAAGGCAAGTCTAGCAAAGCAGAGGGTATCTTGTTATAAAAAGCTATACCAAGCCCAACAAAAGAGTTATGAAGTCGGTGAGAAGGGGCTAATAATAAATATTCACGTTTAAATTACATGCATATATTTATAATATTTGGAAAAGGACACACGCTACTTTTGTTACCAAAAACCAAAACCATTTATTCAAATAAGGCTGAGAATTAGCGCTTTTGGAATGTCAAATACAAAATACAGTCCCCCCAAAATGCCCTTCACCACTTACTAGTGCTTTAGACTCCCCAGCAGCACACCTGTCTGTTCAATTAGAAAACACCTGACTATATAAATAATGGTAAGTATCATTACAAGAGATAAAACAATAAATTAATTACTTACCTACTATATGTTAGCTAGCCACGGCTAGTACACAACAATGCCAAAAAAATCATTCAAATTACAAAAAAAGATTTAAAACCTAAATGAACGCCTTTTGGCACAAAGGCTGTAACAGCTTACATTAAAAAAATAAACAATTATACAGTATGTTAAGAAAACCCTGTCCGACCCGTGAAGGTGTTGTTAGGTATCGATGACTGATTCTACTAATGGATACAAAACCGGGATAAATTTTAAAAAAAATCTCCCTAAAAAAATAAATATTATTTTGCAAAAAGAGGTAACTGAATAAATGTGCGTTAATCACCCTTCTGCGGGCGGCGGGCGGCAGTGCACGCGGCACGTGGTTGCTATTCGCTCATAATAATACCGGTGTTGTCACTTTTTTAAAAATTACCAAATTTCAGAGAAGTTGGAATTAATTCGCGGGAAAAAAAGATTATTCCAAAATTTATTTGTATTGGTACTATGATGATTACGTAAAATTTTATATTATATTTGGTCATGTGTTTACCTAACCTTTATTATCCTTATGGGTCGGACAGGGTTTTCTTAACATACTGTATAAACTGATATACCTTATCAGTAAGCTAATTCTAGAGAATGAAATTGAACAATCGTATCGATTTCTTTGTTTACTACCAGTACTAAACAAAAATTTAGTTCAGTGATTGAGATGAGAAAGAATACGAACCTTTCTATTTCATCAAGAAAAGGACGGAAGATAAATCTTAGTTAAGTCCTGTCAAATTAGTCAGTGCCTGATGTAAAGCGATGTATATATTTCAGTCGCCATGTTCTTAATCACGTCTAAACTGTCTGTGGAATATCATAAATTGACAAGACTTAACTAATATTTTATTTACTGTCCGTTTCTTAATATAATATAAAGAAATAGATGCACTGATCTAGAAAATAGTTTAGTTTCGTCAGCAAGGGAATCGAGCCCATCAACTCGCCGTCCGATAAGGACCAGACACGAGTCGACGGCTCGTTGTTACACGCGCGCCTCAAAGAGATGTCAGCACATCGTGACGGGGTCCACGAAGACCGATGCTGCTGGTTCCTTAAAAACCGTGGCCCTGGCCGTTGCACAGGCAAGTGAAGAAACACGAGTGGATTTTAGTCAGTAAAAGTCTAGCACGCCCTACCGCTCCGCCGAGAGCGGCAGAAGTCATTTGTTGATTTCCCATCTCAACAAAAAAAAAAAAGAAAGGGATTCGGTCCCATTGTCTATCCAGTAGTACGATCCCTCCGGATCCGTGGTTTTAGTTGTTATGTTATATATGTATTTATAGTATTTTTACGTTTTATTAGTTATAGTATATTGTATTTGTTGTGGTCTCCTCTCATGCAGAGAAGGATTGAGCGTAATCACCACGCTTGCTCAATGCGGGTTGGTGATTTCAGACTTAAAGTCCAGGTTTCCTCAAGATGTTTCCCTTCACCTTCAGTCATTGGTGTCCAAGATATACTTAGAAAGTACATATAACTTTGGAAAAGTTACATTGGTACTTGCCTGACCTGGAATCGAACCCGCGCACTCATACTTGAGAGGCTGGTGTTTTAACCATTAGGCCACCACGACATGATTTGTTGTGATACTTATTATATATTACAAGTATTTTTATGTTATAGTTTGTATTGTATTTTCTATGGGCCCTAGTTGCTTGAATTCAATAAATTAATAATACAGACGTAATAATATACAGAATAAATTTATTATATTTATTATCCATTGCTATCAAACCGAGAAAACTCCGTGTATCAAGCCTAGTTTACTTTCAACACAGCTCAAACTTATCCACCAAACCTTCGTTTGTATCCATTTCTGTCCCAATGTTTAAGTTTCCAAAGGATTTACCGCAGACGAACTAATTAGACACTTATTAACAACAAAGAGGCCTCTGGGAAAGCCGAAGGTATCAGTTCACCCACTGAAACGTGATGAGATTAGTTCCATTGCCTTCGTAAATAGGTCACCTACATTGTTTGCATTCTGAAGAGTGTACGTATTGGTCTCAGTAGCCGAATAAGGTAATAGGAAAGCGCTAGGAAAGAGGAAATAATCATTGGCTATTTACACTACATTATTAATGTTGTGTAATCAAGTATATTGCGCGCATAGAACGGACAATTAGGTTAATCGGTAAAAATAAGTATTACAAAGTCAAAGTCAAAGTATTTTATTTGTTAAACATAGGTAATATGGTACATGGTATAAAATTTGTGTTGTATCACTATGTTTTGCCTTGCAAGGCGTACAAATTAATTAAAAACAATATTGGACATTAAAGTTAACATTTTCTTATTTTATACTGTTATCATCTAAAAACTCATTGATGGAATAATAAGCTTTGTCAATCAACAATTTCTTAAGTTGTGACTTAAAACTATTCATGTTAGTCATACTTCTTAAAGTTTTAGGTAGTTTATTAAAAAAATATGGACCCATGCCGAGACAACTCTTTGAAAAAAGTGCAGTACTGTGTTTTTTGACTTCAGTGTGTTTTGGTGACGTCTAAAGTTTTTTTTAAATTTAGACACATTCTCCTTAACAAATATTGAAGTTTCGTAAATATAGAGGGATGACAGCGTAAGTACTTTTAAACTAATTAAATATGGTTTGTAGCTGTCGGTGGTTTTTAACAAGTATATGGCTCGGAGACATTGTTTTTGGGCTTTGAATGCCATTTCTCTGTTGGTACAAGTACACAGGGTTCATGAAATTATTGATAGTTTTGTAGGCATCTGTGAATAATGATACGTGTGGCATAGATGCGATTTGCCTACACAAACTTTGGTCCTGTGTTGTTCGGCGTCACATATTTCGAAGTCGCATTGACTAGTTAGGCTCACAGATTTGTTTTCGTCGCGTTTTAGGTAAGTTATTTTTTGGAAACTTGAAGTTAGATAGTATGCCTGTAACATGCGATAGGTGGACCTAAGACAAACCCATATTACGCCAGTTATGTAACGTTAGTCATGATAACAATACGACAATAAATTAAACATCGTGTACCTCAACACATTCTCAGTCTAACCATAAAAAATCATATAAATATGTCCATTAGTCACAGGAAATTATTTTTCATTTTTCACATTTTCTACGTGATGTAGGAAGCGCTTACAGGTTGATGACCGTCGCATGCAGCGGTACTAAACGTTAATAATAATAAAGCAAGTCGATACAGGATCGCGCTGTCGCCGATCGGAGGTCAGTGAACCAATATATAAAGGTTGTTCTATTCCGTTTGCATTTTTATGCGATTTAGTTTGTTTGAAATTTTCATTTTTTTTATTTTTGATGCTAGGTTTTTTTCTGTTTTAGGATTATTTATATGTACCAGCATTGTTCGTGTTTTCATTTATTGTTGTATTATCAGCACCACTCTGTATATAAAAATGACAACGGGACCTAAATCCTCATTGCTGAGAATTTTGTGATGGAAAAAACTCAATGACATTTTCCTGACCTTTCTTTTTGTTTTCGGGGGCAACCTTTAAAAGGCAGCCGACCGAAGGGAGTGAGGTGGGTTAGTGTGGGATTTTTACTTTTACTTTACCGTACTATCCTGTGGTTACCTTAAGAAAAGTCACAGCCAAGGACATCCAACGACGCAAAGGTTCAGTTAGAAATAAAAATATCCGTGAATAAGGGTAAAGTCTTGAGACTCTGGGAAATGGGATAATTATTGTTGTTTCCTTGTAAAAATATACATTAAGTACAAGAGTAACGTTTAACTTTTCACCAAACTTTTTGAAATTCTGTCAGGCAAATACGTCTTTGAAGTTATTTGGTTTCAAATATTGTTACGCGTTCTATCGTAAGCTATCCAAGACCAATAGTATTCCAGATAACGTTAATTCGAATCGTCTTTTGGTCTACAGCCACTCTGTGTAGCAGTTGCGACTAATGCCTGGGTGTGGCCCTTGAGTTTTTTTTTTTCCTTTAGTTATTACTGTTTAACCGCGATCCCGAATGATGGTAAGCAGTGATGCAATCTTTTTTTTTATTATTTTTTTACTAGTGCTTGATCGCAACCTCGCCTGATGGTAAGCAGAGGGGCAATCGTTGATGGTAAAGCGCGCTAGATTAATAAGCCCATTCATTCAAAAAACTGAGTGAATAGGAAGGAAGATGGCAGTTGAGCGAGTTGATGCAATGTTTAACCCGGAGGGATATTGATTGCATCGTACCCGGCACACATCGCAGCACAACTGCTCAAACCCGTCCTCAGTACGGCTTCACCAGATATCATGCCGGAACACGACGAATCACTTGGCAGCAAGACTTTGTCTGGTGGGTGGTAACTTCTGTCGGCAGCCGATGTTATGGCCTAATTTAAACGCACTAATTTATTAAGCCTACTTTAGTCTAGAAGACACTTTCATTGTAGTCAGACGAAAACACCGCCACTGGTAAATTGTTCCAATCCTTCGATGTACGCGGTATAAAAGACGTGACGAAACCCTTCGTCCGGTCCGTAGTGGTATCAACAACGTAAAGGTGGGTATTCGCAAAATGATGGGTCGCCTGATGGTGGTACGGAGATGGCGGATTTAAGTCATGCGATTCCCGCGCATATTTGCCAAATGATATGCAGGCTACGGCAGGCTATAATCCTTATCAAACTGAGGAAATATGTTTGTAATAGGAATGTTTCCTGGGTAAAAAAACTGATTCTATTTAGTCCGTCATTCAGATTATAGAAAAATATTGGATACGCTTATTTTGTTTTATCAAATCAATAAATATTTACAAATATAAAAGGCATCAAAGATCAGGAGTGATGGCTGGTGACGTCACTGCTTGCTAAAAAGTGTAGCGTGCAGTGACGTCACACGACTTTTCAACGCACTATGTCGAACTGTGAAAAAAGAAAAATACGTGTCCAGTATTGAATGGAAATCTGACTGACGGACTAATTAGTTTTTTTTTAGTCAACTATCCTATCATAACATTTCATGGTATAGTCTAACATAATTAGCTTAAGATACTCACACTGCTTCGACACAGGTCTCTTTTCTGTGCTGTATAATGTTTGTCTATAATATAATGCACCACGCGGGCCCAATAGATTGACAACACATATCTTAATTTTTTTGGTTCTAGGAGATATCCCCCTAACAAGGTCGGTCGCAGGCCGGTCATCGCGGAAAGCCTTGAGGGAGGCCTTTGTCCAGCAATGAACCTCTATAGGCTGCAGCAGAAGAAGGAGATAGCCACTACTCCGTGAAATTTGGCCCACAGGTGGTTTATAATCAGAACATATAAGATAGTTTTTATTCAGATATTCCTACAAGGTCGAAACAAAGGCGAGTGAAACCGCGGGGCAGCTATGTATACTTATATTATTTGTTGTGGCTCAAGCCCGGGAGATTCTGTCCGGCCTTTATGCTAATAGTCCAAAGTTTGGCACAAAGGGTGGTGGCAGAGGTGCCGTCTTGTTTGTCTTGGGGTAGTGGCTCTCTGTCAACCATTTAGCTAGTTGCTATACTCAAATAAAACCGATAGAACAGGTTGCGGGCCCCGCCTGAATTCTGTTCGAGCAATATCTTTAATGATTTTTCATTAGGTCCTTCTTGTATATACCAGGTCACTCAGAAAGTATTGCAACAAAAAGTTTTATGTATGAGAAACTGGCCAGTTACAATTTACTTAAAAAATATAATTATGTATAACTAATAATGGGTACGTTCCAAATTCAAAATTTCCCTCCACATTTTTTGCGAGCTAATTAAAATTGTCGTGTCTCTTTGAAAAAATGGATATTTTGCAAGCCTTCACGAGATTCTATAAGTGCATCTTCGGTTGCGGAGGATAATTTCACGCTGGGTGCCGCACAATCTCACCGATGCTCAGAAGCAGGTACCGTTAGAACATTTCTTTAACTATCGTATATACTTTTCTGAGTATCCCACGCACATAGATTGTGTTTTTAATTTAATTTTTGCCTAGTAGGGTGACCTAAATAAAAGTGCTACTGACACCGTAACCAACGTGGCCATGATAGCGGTGGGTCATCCAAGGTGCAAGTAAACGGACATACTAGCAAGATATGTGTGTATGTATTATTAGATTGGAAACTAACCAACTATTAAACATAACCGCCTCTAACAGTTGTTTACGCTGAACACCTTTTAAACACGACATATAATAATATACGGACTTTGCCTTAACACTGACAATAGACATAAGTTGAATTAGTGTTTAAGTTTTTGGGGTATAAACTTTATTTCTTTATTTCTAAACATTACTTAAAATAAAGAAAATGTGTGATTGAGTAATCGTTACTTGAGTTCAATAACATCTAAAAAGAAATTCTGTGGTGATTCTGTGTTTTTTTGTAAATTTTCCATTAAATAAATTTGTTTTACTTTTTATTTAGGTACCTATATTGGGTTCTGACCATTTAGATTCCGATTGTTTAAATAGGATTTTAAAAGGGTAAGATTTGGAAATTAAATAAAAAGCCAAACAAACAGGCTGTTTTATTTAATTTTCAAAAAGGGCAGGGCTGACTAATTTAATTTACCGATTTTTGCTGTCTAGATAAACCAACATACGTATAAATGTTGCTTTGTTCGACGTAAAATGTTAAGCAAGTTCTTCTATATTGTGAGAATTTGTTATATATTTACATTTTAGTTATGTAGTTATTCACTTATTATTGTGTAATTATTTTTGGATTATATTTTTAGGTTTATTTAACATTAATACTTTTAAATATAAAAGTAATAATATTAAATAAACCTATAATATGTATAAAAAATATGAATGTGATAAGTATATCACATTCATATTTTTTCTTTCCTTGTTCTTACACACTATTCTCTACATTTTTGTTTCACTTCTCCTTTTACAGGTCTCCTGGAATAAATTTCTTACGAAATAAGCAGCACCTTTGTATTTAAATCTTCATTTCGACATATCCTTATGTATTTTACTGTGGTTAAATAAATACAATATTTAAGTCAATATATTTTGATTTCTAAAACGTGACTTACTTCCTTTGACACTGGGGCCGAATGCTTTTTGCGTTCAGCTAGCATTTCCACCTCTTTTTGCGTTCAGCTAGCATTTCCACCTCTTTTTGCATTCAGCTAGCATTTCCACCTCTTTTTGCGTTCAGATGGCATTTCCACTTCTTTTTGCGTTCAGTGAGCTTTCCATATCTTTTTGCGTTCAGTTATCATTTCCACCTCTTTTTGCGTTCAGCTAGCATTTCCACCTCTTTTCATATACTGATAAACGTGCCAAAGGATATAAAAGAAACCCGTTTATTTACACCGTAAAGACAATTATTCGTGATTGAAAACTAGCCGCCGTATGGTTTGATCGAAGGTTAAGCTGCATTTACTGAGGTTTCCCCGAGGAGGAGTACACATATCGAGAACTCTTTGAAAAAGCACCCCATACTAAATAGAAATAAACTATCACAATTCCGTAGTTTTTTTTAGTCAAATACCCCATCTATTGATACCCCATCTCCATCTGTGATAGTTAACAAGGGGTATCGTTTTGGCAATTAACCGTATTGTGGAGGTCAAATAAGCGTCACTTCATGTAAATCAGTATTCAGCTGCATTCGGTAAGACTGTAAGCTAACCCAAGCATAGCCCACTGTGCTTGGGTCGGTTTCCAGTCTATTTTTTTTTTTTTATTAATAAAAACGTTGATATATGCAATGCAATGCGAGGCAGGCGATGATAACGCACAAAATACAGGTACTTACTATACGTAAATAAGTACCTACTACTATAGAATTTTTTCTCTCAAAATATGTTAAGTTTTCACAACAATCTTGCTGAGTATAGTGGCCTATTTATGAACAAAAGTTTTTGAACTTGAATTGAGTTCAATTTTAAAACTCCACTAGCTGTTCTATGTATCTATATTGGTAACATTTAGGTCTTATAATAATACATAATTGTTGCCTATACCGTTAACTGTAGGTATTGGGTAACATTATAATTCCTAAATTTAATCACTATTCTAGTTATCACTTAGTACTTCTTTCATCATCAGCATCATCTCAGAGTTAATCCCAGTCGCATCCGAAGCTTTTCAGCTTTGGATTCTGGGGTCCACTTTACCAGTTTAACTGCTGATTTTGGCTAAACTTCTTCCGAGGCACGACCAGACCAGTGCGAATATTTATATTCATGCAAACAAATATTTGCACAGCACGGGGATCGAACCCGCGCTTGCTTGTGCAGCGGCCGGCGTCACTACTGCTACTCCACGGAGACTGTCACTTAGTACTTATATCACATGACCTAAATCTGTTAAACTTTACGCACGAGTATTTGAGTAACAGGATTAAGTCGCCTCTTTAAGCTAAATTACCCGTTGAGAAGCTAAATTACCCGTTTATATGGATTGGACTGCCTTGACGCAATTACCTTCTCTAAGCTAACACTCGTGTAAGGGTGGACTATTTTGTCGATGTCGTAGGCAAGTGTGTATATAAGTATGTAGTGCATATATAAACTCAAGCCTTTTTCCACGGGGTAAGCAGTAAATGCAGAATACCACCTACGACCTTATACACTCTTTTAGATAAATATCGTAGGATAACAACTGCTTGACCGTAATCCCGCCTGATGGTAAGCAGTTGCGCAATCGTTGATGGTAAAGCGCAATAGTTTATTAAGAGCCTATTCACCCTAGCCTTCAAGACGAAAAGAGGAGGCGAAACCATTTGTCCGCATCGTAGTGGTGTTAACAACGTAAAATCAAAATCAAAATCAAATCAAAAGTCATTTATTCAAATTAGGCTGAGAATCAGCACTTTTTGAACGTCAATATTACATAAGACAGTCCCCCAAAAGCGCCCACCCATCGACACTTCCTAGTGCTTTCGCTGGGAAGAAGAAGTGGCGGAACAAACTCCCCAGCAAGTAAGGGTGGAAAATCGCCGTACGACAGGTCGTCAGATGGTAAAACGGAGATAGGGAATTAAATAATGCAACTCCCTCGCACACTCACCAAAACGCATCCTATATAATACCGAAAAGCTGGCCACTCTACGCCCGTGCTCTAGGCTTTGGAGCCGTTTTGAGTTAAATCTGGGTCGCCAATCACCCTGTTCGCACGCCTCTCCACAGAATGCAAAGTGACCAGTAGACATTTTGCAACACTAGCCCAAATGTGGCTGCAGTACTCTACACACGAACGGACCTGTGCTTTGTACAACATTAGAAACTTCCTTGGTGTGAAGTACTGCCGGACCTTTGCGATAGCGTCAAGTTTCCTGTTTTATTTCTACTTGGTTATTGAATGTAACATTAATATTAACACCAGATTATAAACCTTTGCTCAGAGACAATTTTATAAACCTTTTTCTCTTTTTTTAGACGATTCTGGCGCCTTCGTGATACTAAGAACTTGGTCTGTTTAGCAACTAATAGTAAACGTCTACTCCAGTTATTTCAACCGTAAAAGTTGGTTAAACGTTAATTGAAATAAGACACGGTTTGTCTTACCACGTTTTCTATGCGAAACTGGCAATAAATCCTGACAGTCTAGCAGAGCGTACGAATGCAAACCAAAAGTATGTACTACTAACTTTCCTCCAGCGACTTTGCCCGCGTGGAATTCGGTTATATTGCGCTTTTTAGATTTCCCTCGGGAATATCAATTTTTTCCGGGATAAAAAGTACCCTTTTATTTAATCCAGACGTCTAACTTTACGTCTGCAAAATTTAAAAGCAATCGGTTTAATAGTTACCGCGTGAAAGCGGAACATACAAACAAACTCACTTTCCGATTTATAATATTACTAGCTGATGCCCGCGATTCCGTCCGCGTGTTGATATAAAATAAGTGCCTGTTAAAATATTGGGAGCAATATGTAAGCCCGCGTTTACCCCCGTTTTCGAATCATTTTTTATTACTGCTCTATCTGCTATGACTTATAAGTCATAGCGGGATGTTATATAGCCTATGTCCATTCTCAGGCTCTAGAATATCTGTGTACCAAATTTCAGAACAATCAGTTCAGTAGTTTTGGCGTGAAAGTCGGACAGACAGACAGGCAGACAAAGATACTTTCGCACTTATAATAATTAGTAAGGATAAACGAGAAATTCAACCCACGAAAACTATAGTCTTATGTAATCAGTACCTATTTTGCCATTAGTCTGTAATACAAATTGGACAGTTGAATTATAATATCTAAACTCAACTACGATATTTCAATGACTGCTATCCGAAACACTCATTTGGAACGACTCGAAACTTGGTTCGTTTACAAATCGTCCTTGTTTTAGAGCCAGTTAGTCAATGTGTTCACATAAAACAGTCTTGTAGCAGTTCACTACCGCTTATTGGACACTCGTAAACGAGTGAAAACGATCTAACGCACACTTACACATTTCTAACGCCAGGCTGGGACCCAAATTGTCTGGGACGGAGTGTGGAACCAGATGGTAGCGACTTTATTACCCGGCTATGCAATTACTACCCGCTGTAAAGCTAGCATACACTATTCTAAAGCACGAGAGAATTTCCTGTTGGTTTTACCCTTTGATCAACGATTACAGCAACAAAGCGTCCTTAATTAAATTTTACTTGAAAATACATGATAACAGATTCATTAATCATTGTATGAATTGACCCAAGAGCAGTGAACGGAACAATTAATTCATTAATAAATTGTAGCACAGGAGGGTAATGAATGAGTAATTAAATTCGAATGTCGATCTGTCCGGTTCGCCCAAAATAAATATTATCGCTTATAATAATAAGCTTGTGTAATATTTCATATTCCTTTCCATTGATTTTGTTGCGTAAAATAAAAATAAGATAAAAATTTAATTTAAAAAATAAACAAGTATCTACCTAAATGAAACTTATTAAGTTATGGAAGAGCGAAGTCTCATAACACAGGCTTTTCACCTTAAAAGGAGGTTCGAATCGCAAGTTTTTTTTTTTAGGACAAAACCCGCCACACATTTTCCCACCCGCTGTAAATCCTGAAAGCCAGAATCAACAGTGGAGACCGCCAGAAAAAACACCGAGCAATGAAGCTCGACGAGTCCCGGAGTAACGATTCAACTGTCTCGAGTCCCGCATCGAAATTAATCAAAAAAGAATAGCGGAGGAGTAAGAAATAAGATTGTAATGTTACATGTTATAATAATAAATAATTATTATAACATGAAAATCGATCAGAGCGGCGTGCAATGATTGTTAACATAACCATCCCGCATGATGAGAACCTCGCGAAAACCGAAAAAGATAAACAAATCAAGTATCTTGACTTGGCTGGCGAGGTTGTCGACATGTGGTTTGTGGGATGTGGATTCAGCAATCACTGTACCGATAGTCGTGACAGCCAATGGCTTAATAGCCAAGAGCCTCGCCCAGCACCGGCTCTCGTTAGGCAGCTGGATTCATAAAGCGGTACTTCTGGACACGGCTCGCATTGTCAGGAGGTTCCTCTCTCTAGAGCCCTGTCCACGGGTAGCTTGGATCCTGTTCTCGATACCTGTGGGTTACAATTTTTTTTTTATTTTTTATTGTTCTTATATTTGAATATGTTAATATTTAAAAATGTAATCGATATGTGTTTAAAATAAAATAAAGGACATAATAATAATTATTATTTTAAACACGCAATTTATGAATGACGTCAAATTATCTTTAAGTGAAAGAATATCAAGATGTCAAAGTATAAAATACTAGCTTAGTAAAGTAAAGTAAAGTAAAGTATTTATTTCTTTGCAAACATGGGTATAGCACACAGGTGTTTTTTTTTACAAATAGTTCTCCATATTTTACCGACACATGGGCATGCAAATGTTCACAATTCAAAATTTAAAACTTTGGAATCACAAGGAATATTATATATACTTGTATTAAAAGATGTCAAAATATGGTCACATTAGGTCACATATTTAAAAAATCAAAACATCAAAACAGGGTCACAATAACTATGTCAAAAAAGTGTAAACAGTACGTCAATTAAACAAGTGAATCATCATTAAGAAAATCGTCAATTGTATAATATGTCTTCACAATTAAAATGTCATTTAGCGCTTTTTTAAATTTCACTATTGTCAATTTTTTTATACCATTTGGAACTCTATTATATATGCGTGGGGCTTCTACCCATGATTTCGTTCACGTGAAATTTCTTACTCCCCGATTCACCCAATTGCATCGCATGGCTTTCCAGCACTAGGTATTCCTTTGTTTTCGCTTTGTGTACTTTATTTTTTTTTATCCTGTTGTAATGGTAGATGTATTGTAGCTTATAAGTCTTCCTCTAAAATTGGACTTTGGAATTGATACTTTTTTTCAAATCGTACTGTTACAAACAATCAATGAAACAAACTCTACTTATTTATAATAATAATAAAGCTGAAGAGATTGTTCGGTTATGTTTATTTCTTTAATATCCTAATTATAATTCAGTATTTTTACTTTACAACATTGTATGGATTACAATTCGTTTAAAGTCCCGTGTGGTATCGGGCTTAGAATAGTACCATCCCATTATCCTCCCGTGGGTGTCGTAAGAGGCAACTAAGGGAACTTTCACCAGGGAAGCGGGCTGCAGCGCTTCTCCTGTGGAATATCCCCAACCCGCCTGCCAAGCATGGGGATTATGACGTAGTTAGAAAAATGTTAGCCAGATGATGATGTAGGTAGCAGTACCTACAAACGCCATAAACATGAACGACGCGTCATACTGACGTCATACGAATTCTACATCTCGCAATTAGAGTTTACCATGCAATTAGCATACATACAACTTGCCAATTTCAACCATTGGGCAAGTAGCCCACCAGACATAACACCCGTCTGGTTGGAGGATTCTCATGTATTGTGGGTGCATTTACAAATATTTAAACCACCAGACTCGGAACAACTACCTGTCACACAAATATTTCTTCTGTGCGAATACGTCAATCGTTTGAAAACCACAGCGCTAACCATGCTATATGCATCTAGCAGACTATTTTTAATATATATGTATATATACTAACGTGAAACATCAAAGAAAATAATACCCGACGCTGATCGCTTAATGTAGTAATAGGCCTAATAATTCCCATAAAACCATACGATGCGTATTATCCTATCATTTCCGACCCTTGATCTTTCTGCCGACAACTTGTTCTTTCAACAAAATAGCTCATTGTTCGTAGAAGTGGGCAATAAGAAGGCAATTTCCTCCGCTCCAAAAAATCCGGCCACAATTAATTGAGGAAGCCCTGGATGAAGATGAATTATAAACATGACACTGATGAATTGTTACGTGGATGAATGTCACCTTTTCATTAAATTGTGGTGATCAATTGGGCATGCGCATTGTACCTTTCGAGACTAATATTGAAATATTAATTACTTAAACATTCTATTGTCCCTCTTTGTTTTAGCTCCGGAAAGTGTTCGCTCATAATGAATCCTTTCAAAGATTCAAACAGGAGGTCCTCGGGGTAATTGTTTAATTATTTTCGTAAATTCGTTTAATAAGTCATCTATATTTTGATAAGTTCCGTCTGGAATGCCTTTTGTCTGCTTTGGCTCTTCTATTAAATCTTTTAACAGAAATGCTTGAGGAATGTTGAATCTAAACTATGTGCCAGCAATTATTTTAATGTCAAGTGTCTTTCTGTGCTTATATTCCTGATTGTACAAGGTAAACTTGAAAAGTTGCCCCAAATCTAAATAGGAGGGGATTTGTAACGACAATTTATAATTAATAATATTATAAGCCTCCTGTTTCCTTTTTGTATGGTTGGGTAAAACTCGTTACCTTAATCCCCACGCTTGGCAGGTGGGTTGGGGATCGCAGTAATTTGATAATGGGGATATTCCACAGGAGAAGCGCTGCTGCCCGCTTCCCTGGTGTAAGTTCCCTTAGTCACTTCTTACGACACCCACGGTATCACATGGGCAGGACATGTCATTACGTGGCCAAATCGCTTGTCTACGAGAGCATATTTTTATTCCTTTCCTAATGATAGGTGGATTTAACGACACACACACACGCACACACACACACACACACACATACACACAATAATTACAACATACTACACAACATACTTTAAGTTTTATAAATATTGTCTTCACTTCAATGTAGTTAGTTAACAATTATACTTAACACGTGATATGCACGTACCATACGCTAGCTCACTACGAGGCGGCGGGAGCCTGGTGATCTGTACTACAGGTTATCCTGAAACCTACTTCAGACACCAGCTCTCACAAAGGACTTGTAAATATTTAAACTGTTATCTTTTAGTAGAATTGTAACTACCTTTGTGGAGATATAAATAAATTTATTATTATTTATTATTATTATTATTTAGATATTTTTTGGTACAAATTTAAATAACTAGAAAAAGTTCCAATCGCATACGTTTTCGATCTCGTGAAAATATCAAGACAAAAAGTGTCCCTTATCCAATTCATAAATATTAACTGTTTAAGCGTAGCGTGGAAGCGTAACAAAACAAGCATATAAAAATTCAATCTATTCCTATCAAAAATTATCCTTATCTTGTGGAAAATCCTGTGTTATTACCTACTATTGGTCAAAGAAAAACGCTTTCCTTATATTTCTTACTATATTACATGCTTTCTTACTGTATTATACAAAACAACTTTCCTTATATTTCTTACTATATATTTTCCTGCTTGTCAATATCAAACTGTTCCCGCACAATGTGCGTTGGGGCTTAAACATCACGAGCGAACGTAAATAGTGACAGCTTGCTAGTGTGTCTATAGGCCTTGTGTACTTGCGTGGGGAGAATATCAATTGAAATGTTTCACTTTTAACTGTTAAAGATTTAACTATTTCATACTTAAATTGTGTTTTCAGTTGGCGGATCACACACTAAAACTCGCACAGGGTAAGGAACCCCAACCCTTCAGTATTAGCTTCGTCAGCTAATAATTGAGGACCTTGCAGCAAAAGGGGGCAAATCCAAATTTGAGCCGTTACTTTTTTTTTTCACCTACAATTTAAACAAAAATTTTGCTATGGTTTGATGCATTTACGAGGCAAATCCGGTGAAAAACAAGCACGCTATAACACAATTGGGATCTGCTACCTTATTCTGTCTGGTGCAAGAAGGGAGCAGGTCCGGACCTGTCTCTTTCTTGCAATAAGCGAAATTAGTGCATAATTTGGAACAAGTCAGTGCACGGTTTGTGCTCAGCCCTAAAGGACGTACTTATTATTTTTTATAATAAATTGTTTTACGTTTAATACGTCAAATGTGTATAAAATGAGTGACTGTGAACTGTTTAGTAGCGGCTCGTGAGATATTTACCAGCCTCTTGTCTACGGGTCATGTTCAACCAGTTCAGATGATGATGGAAGCGATCTTGGTTTGTCGACATTTCAAAACCAAACCAAAGAGGCCAATGATTAAGATATAAATAGTTTGCATGAATGAACAAATAATCCATGCCCCTCGACGAGTGGTCTAGCGCCGAAAAAAGAAAATCTGCGAATCCGCAAATTATGAGTCATTCCAAAAAAGTAATAACAGACAGAGAAGATACGACTCAAAATATCTTAATGTCGTATTTTTGAATGTAGTAAAGACGACAGTGAAACATTTGCAGTCAATGTTACAACAGGAAGATCTGTATATGATTATTTTCCTATAATAAAAAATGCCCCAGCCCAGCTATCAGTTCTGTCTCAGAAACCGCTGTATGATTATACATGGGGGTCGACAAAGGCTAAATGCAACGATGTTCCAAAGTTAGTAAACTATGTTCCACCAAATAAACTCTATTTCTACATAGTCCTTAAAAGTGAAGCTGTCGGACCAATAGATCATATTTCTAGCGAAAACGATGATGATCAAGCTGAAGTTGGCCTTTGAATTTATTGTTAAGCACTCCTTCGCTTTTGTATTTCTTTTGATTTAATTCTTCGTGCGCTGATTAATAGTTCTTGAAATAAATAAATAACCGTGTTTACGGGTTTTATTATCCATAATACAAAATAGGGTAGTATTTTTCTTTAATGTTGGTGCATAACCCACCAGACAAAGCCTTGCCGCCAAGCGATTTGTCGTGTTCCGGCATGATATCTGGTGAAGCCGTACGGAGAACGGGTCTGAGCAGTTGTGTTGCGATGTGTGCCGGGTACGATGCGCCTAATGTTGTTGTGTTGGGAGTTTGGTCGTGGAGGGTCTTCAGATCAATCTAGCTTTGGCGCAGCATCGTTGGTCGTATTGTTGGGTTTAATATTGCATCACCTCGCTCAACTGCCGTCTTCCTTCCTATTCGCTTAGTTTTTCTGAGTGAATAATCTCTTAAAAAACTAGCGCGCTTTACCATCAACGATCGCATCACTGCTTACCATCAGGCAGGATAGCGGTCAAGCGCTAGTTTATAGCTTCGTAAGCCATATAGATTTATACATCCTATCCATTCTGTAGCCTCCCTGTATTCACATCCCCTTCCACACATGAAAGTTGTAATGAAACCGTTTTTTTTATGTCATTTTAGCAATTACAATTTGATTGACATTAACGCCATCTGTAGTTTTGTAGCTTGAACCGTAAACCATAGGGTCGTAGTGTATAGTGTTGGCACTTATTCGATATTGGATCAACGATAAGTACCTAACATGTGTTCAAACACTTTCAACTAGGGTTGGCAAATGTATCGGATTAGGAGGTGTGCACGTCGATATTTTCAGTTTAAGCCGAGTTCTTATTATACGAATAACTATATAATATACAACGCGAGGAATTTACATCTATATTAATACATAAAGCTGAAGAGTTTGCTTGTTTGTTTGAACGCGCTAATCTCAGGAACGATTCGAAAAATTATTTTTGTGTTGAATGGCCCAATAATCTAGGAAGGCTTTAGGTTAACATTACGCTGCAATCCAAATAAATTAATAGTATTTAATTTTGACGAAAACTGTCCTTGACATCACTTAATTTCGATTAACATCTTATAAGATACTACAATTATAAAATAACTCCTTTTTCTCTCTCTGTTTAAATGACTAACTCCACGCGAACGAAGTTGCGGACGGCGGCTAGTATAATATACATCCCAAAACTGGCAATATATTGCTTGATATATAGGGGTATGAAGAACAGGTGAAAAGTTCACTCATCCTCAATGGGAAAGGGAGGATCCTCCGACAAAGGTAGGTGTCGTATCTGTTGAGAAACTGTCTGATGATTCATGTCCGGCTGTTGTCTATGCTAGTCTAAACTCTATATGTGATATGTAGGAGTTTCCGTGATGGCAGTATAATGCGGAGTTCGTATGTGGCGGTCAGATGCTGCAAACCTTGCCTACCTTGTATTTTACCATTAAATAAATAAATATATACGAACAAATTACACAGATTGAGCCAGCCCAAAAGTAAGTTTGAGACATGTGTTAAAGTTGAAAATATAAAATTGAGTTAGTATCCCTTATACTAACTCAATTTTATATTTTATAATAGATATATATATATAGATAAACATCCAAGACCCCGGCCAATCAGGCAAAGATCGTTTTCGATCATGACCCGGCCGGGGCCCCCACGTTGCAGGCAGGCGTGTTGACCGCTGCGCCACGAAGGACGACAAAAGAACGACACAGAAAATAACAGACCATTATTTTCTATCTACCTTTACATTTTTGTGGACATATTAACGATGGCGATCCAGATAATGTTCCTATGAAGATAGTAGTTCAGTTTGATGGCGTCGTCCCCACGTCCTTGCTACACACACTATATAATATGTAAAGAAAACCCTGTCCGATCCGTGAAGGTATTGTTAGGTATCGATAACTGAATCTACTAATGTCTACAAAGCCGGGTTAAACTTTAAAAAAAAGATCCCCCTAAAAAAATGAATATTATTTCGCAAAAAGAGGTAACTTAATATATTTGCGGCAAACAACCCTTCCGCGGGCGACAGGTGTTACGTATCGGTACCAACACATGTCCCCTCAACGTGACCAGCACCTTGTCACGAGGCCCAAATCAGCTGAATCAGGATATTATACCTATTTTCATGCAACTGAAGCTATGCGGAGTATTACAACATCCCAACGGCTGAGTCGTCTCCTCGTGTCGCCGCCTCGTGCCCAGCCGCGAATCGCTAAATCATCGATCACCCCATTAGACGTAACCACGATAAAACACATATATAGAGGAATCTCGAGATGCAGGCGCATTATTAAGCGTTAGACATAATGTAGGATAGTAGAGTGTAGGAGTGTCGTCCTAACTTCGGAGGCATTCGCACTTAGGTTAAGTAGATTTAGGAGTTACCATGTAATTTTAACTATAATAAATGTAGTATAAGTGATTATAGTTTCCATTTGCACCCTCCGTCGTGGGCGAAAATGTAATTGGCGCAGCCGGTAGGATACTCGCGGGACGGTTTGCGAGCGCGTTAAAATTATCTAATATCGATATTTGTGATCGCGAGCTACCCGGGTCGCTATCAAGCACCGTACGAGTATCCAGAATCTACGTGAAGCTACAGCAGAGGATATCCACACATCGATAGCGCAATTGTAATCAGAAATCATCCAACGTCAAAAAAAAAAAAACGAAAATACATCAATATATTATAATTAGAATAATTTAGACATAGAAGACATATTAATACGCAGAATAACTACCCCGCCGGCGCAGGCCCATCATACGGCGCAGTATCCAAGAAGTCTTCCTCCTCCAGAGCCACCAGAAGCAGATGACACCGATGAATATGAACGAGGCTAAGGTATTCGCGAAAATGTGCAGATCAGCAGCAAGCTACCCAGGAAAGCCTCCACCGGCTGATAGTCCATCGCGCATACTCACGCTTCAGCATCGTAATGGGTGACGCCACCGATCCCCAGGATATTGAATCAAGCAGTTCGGAACGAACGACGGAAGAAAATTACATCGAAGGAAGATCAAATATCTACACTATAAGCAAAAATAAAATTAATCGTCAAAGTTACACAGAAGCAGTCTATCGCCATTATCCTCCGAATTATAAAACTGGCACAACTGAAGACGTATCCAGGCATACAACGAAGAAAACCATGTTCATGTAAGTCCTTGAACCTTTCCTCAAGTGTTGCTACCTTGTCCTTCCCTTTTACCTATATTATATTTATTAAGACAAGATTTTTCATCCACAAGAAAGTAGGATGAAATCTGTCTCTTTCAGACAGATAAATAGGACTATTCTGAGTATTACAACCACGATCAAAATGACCCAAATTATTACCAATACGTACAGGATAACTCTCAATCTAACGCTAAATGCCTAGACGCTCCACAACCATATACTTCTTCTAAACCCGATCAGAATATCTAGTCTATGCTCGAGTAAGTAGTAAGCATAACCATTCCATTATTATCCCGCATTTTAGCCCGTGTTTTCCAACTATAGATTCCATAATTATTTAGATGATCTATTAGGTCTAGAATTGCTTACCAGAATACAGATTACGGATTTTTGCTACCATACCTACTCATACGTTTATATCAATGTAGAAAACCTAATTATCAAGAAACCATTTCCGTAATTATGTTACGTGTTCTGCCTACACCAAATCAGCTGCATAGCGACATGATAGCTATTTACGTCAAACGGATGTTTCCACATAAAACTGCAACCACCGCACTCTGCTGACTCGACGCCTCGTGTCGCCGAACACCTACTTTTATCGCGCTGACACCGCATCCCGTTTCAAGTTATTTTTTGCAATCGATCATTAAAACTGCAATTATAAAGTTTTAGCCTAAGTTAATAATTGGTTATTGTAAGGTTTGAATAAAATTAATTAATATTCCTACTTGTAGTCGAGACAGCGATGTTTCGACTGCTCAGCCAATAGACTATAATTGCATTACTCGCGTTACCGATTACACAGGCTTTGTAGAAATCGAAAACCCGATGCAATACGGTATAAATATTACGTTTGACAAGACCTTAAGCGCGTTAAAGAGGTTCTATCTCGCTTGCGTACAGATCATTTAAATGTCGAGGAAATGACTAACTTAGAGACTTCGTGTGTCTGATAACTAGACTAATTTAGTTCCACCTGGAGCTCCCCTATTTGGGTTGTCCTAAAGACGCCTCAGGGAGACAGAAAGGGAGGCTAGTAGTAGACCTCCGAAAGCCAAACGAAAAAAAAATTGACGTTAAATTAATCAAAATCTCAGTTAAAAACGCTAGAATCAATCAATTGAAACCTAGGCTCAGATATTCTGATATCATACGTATATTAATTATTAATATTCTTTTAAGTCTGCTTAAAGGAGTATTATAAAATGAAGCTACTATTATACAGATAAAATATCTAATATATAAAATTTTCGTGTCACAGTTTTCGTTGCCATACTCCTCCGAAATCGAAATGGCTTTACCGATTTTGATGAATTTTTTTGTGCTTATCCGGTACCTATCTATGAGAATCGCCCAACATCTATTTTTCATTTTTTTTTGTAGGAAATTATTTATATGGCAAAACAACGTATGCCGAGTCCGCTAGTAATATATAAATGTATAGTTATCATTCTAAATTCCCAATAAACATATGTACATCTTTATTCCTCCCTATCCTTTCACTGCAACCAATGGAAAAGTCTTCAAGTACATAGAGGCAGAATGCCCGAAGTTCAACCAGTATCATCTCTGCGAAGAAGGAGTCAACCATGGACCAACGACAGGACATCTGGACTGTATCTAAGGACTCATATTCAGCCAAACTCTGAAGAAATCATGCCGACGCACGAAACTCACACTGACCGAAGAAGCCATGGAACAATGTCACAGTCAATGAATTAGAATCCTGAAGATCATAATCCTGAAAATCATGGAAATGAAGATGCAGAATCAACCACAGATAAGAGACATGTACCAGCAATATTCTCGACGTTAGTCTTCGAATAGTTGCTGTTCTGAGGGTGGAGATGTTACGTATCGGTACCAACATATGTCCCCTCAACGTGACCAGCACCTTGTCACGAGGCCCAAATTAGCCGAATCAGGATATTATAGATATTTTCATGCAACTGAAGCTACGCGGAGTATTACAACATCCCAACGGCTGAGTCGTCTCCTCTTGTCGCCGCCTCGTGCCCAGACGCGAATCGCTAAATCATCAATCACCTCATTAGACGTAAACCCAAAGCACATATATAGAGGAATCCCGACAGATGCAGTGGCAGTAGATATTAGGCAGTAGATATTAGGCATTAGACATAATGTAGGATAGTAGAGTGTAGCAGTGTGGTCCTAACTTCGGACGCATTCGCACTTAGGTTAAGTAGATTTAGGAGTTACTATGTAATCTTAACTATAATAAATGTAGTATAAGTGATTATAGTTTCCATTTGCACCCTCCGTCGTGGCCGAAAATGTAATTCAGGGGACAGGGCACGCGGCACGTGGTCGCATCGCTATTCGCTCATAATAAAACCGGTGTTGTCACTTTTTTAAATTTACCAAATTTCGGGGAAGTTGGAATTAATTCGCGGGAAAAAAAGATTATGTCAAAATTCATTAGTATTGTTTCTATGATGATTACGTAAAATTTTATATTTTATTTGGTCGTGTGTTTACCTAACCTTTATTATCCTTATGGATCGGACAGGGTTTTCTTTACATATTATATAGAAGAGCACTGGTGGAGCAGTGGTGTCTGTGTATGTATGTGAGACACTACGATGTCGTAGTGTCAAACATATACGAGTAGAGAAGCCACGCACTATCGCACTGCGATCCGCAACCCGCTAGCCAAGCGTGGGGATTATCCGAACCCCCCCCCCCCCCCCCCCCCAATGCAATGAAAGCCTTGGGGGCGGTCTTTGTCCAACAGTGGACCTCTATAGGCTGAAGAAGAAGAAGAAAAAGAGATGCTTTATGTAAATGTCTTCATCACCACTGCTCTCAAAGAGTTAAGGAAAAAACTTGAAGAAACCGGCATGTCCAAGGCCTAAACATTTAAAAATATGTAACAACTGCCAACCCGTTTTTGTCCCGTGGTTTTACTATAAAAACCTGTGGGTTCAGTATACACAACGAGCCTACAACGTCCTCGGTGTTTCATCATCAACCTTTTAATCGTCCCACTGCTGGGCACAGGTCTCCTCTCATACAGAGAAGGATTGAGCGTAATCACCACGCTTGCTCAATGCGGGTTGGCGATTTCATACTTAAAGTCCAGGTTTCCTCAAGATGTTTTCTTTCACCTTCAGTTATAGGTGTCCAAGATATACTTAGAAAGTACATATAACTTCAGAAAAGTTACATTGGTACTTGCCTTACCTGGAATCGAACCCGCATACTCATACTTGAGAGGCTGGTCTTTTAACCACTAGGCCACCACGACATTCGACACCACACCTCGGTGTTTAATAAATAATAATGCTTTCAGCATGCTGTTGGAGTTACCGTCATGTGCTGACGGTTTTCAAGCTAATAGTACCTAAATATGGCGCTATTGCAGAGACTGCATGGTAGTGCCAACAGCGTTTTGCGATTGCGTCCCGCTGACTGTCACATACAGGCGCTCTCAGTCACAGGAAGTTATAATGTATTTTCTGACATTAGGTACCTACTGACAGATTCTAAGAACATTATTACTTACACAATAGTTAAGCTATTTAAACTGTTTTGAAAGTAAGATTTATTATTATTATTAAAGCCTACTATTACTACCTCTCAGGTCAATGAAAGCTTGTATAAGCGGATTTAGCTCTATATAAGACACGGCTTTTAATGAAACCTTCTGGGAAACATTGATATGTGATAAGTCTTGGTAAGCTTTTACAGTATCTTCTTGGAAACAAGACCCAAAGCCCATCAAAGGACAAACCATAAATATTAACGTACATGTACAGTTTTTTATTTTATGCTATTCTGAACTTTGATCCACTGAGACTTTTATATTATTGGTCAGCTATAATTGATCTCTTTTTTTTTCTTTTTTTACGTGATATTTTATTTATTTGGTAGGTATAGATGTTCCAAATCTATACTAATGTATGAAGCTGAAGAGTTTGTTTGTTTGTTAGAACGCGCTAATCTCAGGAACTACTGATCTGATTTGAAAAATTCTTTATGCCATGGATAGCCCATTAATCCAGGAAGGCTTTAGGCTATATAACATCACGTAGCGATCAATGGGAGCGAGGCATAACTGACTCTACGCGAACGAAGTCGCTGGCGGCCGCTAGTGTATAACATAACGACTGAACACTAAAAGGTTAGGTAGATAATCTGTCTCGTTCTTTTCTCAAAACTGACACCAGAAATGGTCTTTTGAGGAAATCTGTATGAAACAACCAAGATGAGGTCTCTTGGCTTTAAAAGAGAGTCTGACCTGAGCTTCTCCTCTCGCTGATCTCATCTATAATATACAATATGTAAAGAAAACCCTATCTGATCCGTGAAGGTATTGTTAGGTATCGATAATTGATTCTACTGATGCCTACAAAGTCGGACTAAACTAAAAAAAAATCACCCTAAAACAATTAATATTATATCGCAAAAAGGAGGTAACTTAATCCATGTACGGTAGGCAATACATGCGCGGGCGAAGGGGGACAGGGGTGCATAAATTGATGTGTAAGTTATTTTTTTTTACTTTTTGTAAAAAATTTCGTACTGAAAAATAAATCCTTCGTATTCATCTTTCATTAATTAATTCATCTTACAACTTTTCTTGGTTTATCATCACGTCCACATTTCAACGTTTATGTTCTTCGTCATTTCAGCCAAGAGACGTCCACCGCTGGACCTGTGCCTCCCGCATCCAGTGGTTTCCCGGGACCTTCACCAGGTCGTTCGGTCCACCTGGTTCTCCAACCAGGTGGACCGAACGACCTGGCCTACCTTCCTGTTCTTAGTTCCATTAAATAGACACTGCATCCAGTTGCAGTCAATAATCGGTCACAGATTCAGATTAAGAGCCAATTAATGGAACGAAAATGATCGCAAAATTAATGTGACAAATTGCCAAACGCGCGTAAACTTCTGCAAATGGTTGTTGATATCTGATTTTACTAATAGCAGCATTTTAATTTCAATTATTGTCAAGCACCCTTAACGTTTGACAGTTACGAAAAGGCGTCTTAGACGGAAAAGCCCAAAACACTTTACCGGAACGAGTGTTTGTTATTTGCTAAAATAAATCATCATCTTTTTCCAGCTATGTTTGGGTCGGATACCAATCTAACCGAATTGACAGCCTCCGTGGAGTAGCGGTAGCTAACGCGGCCGCTGCACACGGAGGTGCGGTTCCGATCCCCGCGCAGTGCAAATATTTGTATGCATGAATATGAATATTTGCACTGGTCTGGTCGTGCCTCGGTAAGCAAGTTAAGCCGTTGGTCCCGGTTGCCATACGAACATCTAATGGCAGTTGTTACGGCTTGTTGGAGCCCACAAAAGTCCAACAATTGATCTAACTTGCTTAGATATAGCCGTCGGGTTGTGGAGGTCAGACGGCAGTCGCTTCACAGAAAATATCGAAGTTTAGCCAAAATCAGCAGTTAGACTGGTAAAGCGGACCCCAGACTCCAAAGCTGAAAAACCTTTGGATGCGACTGGGATTAACGCTGAGATGATAACCAGTCTAACTAGATTTAGCTAAATACCAATAATTATGGAGGCATTCCCTATCTGACCTACGCAACCCAACTACTAGGAAAAACATTAATTACCTCTTGGTACACTGGTGGTCTGACTTTCGGATTTCTGACGACTCGTAAAGACTGTCCACGGCTTAACGTGCTTTCCGAGTCACGGAGGGGCCCCAGTATGTAAAGATGCTCACCTATCCACAAAAAAACCCGCAATCGTTGCTTAACCTCGTCAATCGTACTCTGCGGCTGTTACTCGTATTATTCATCTTGTTCGCTAAAGTAGATACAGGTTCAAAAAAATTTGCTAGCAGAACTTAGATGTGATGGATATCTTCATCATGATCAACCTGTAGCAGTCCACTGCTGGATATAAGCCTCCCCTATTACACCATTAGACTCGATTTTCGGCAACTCCATCCAGCTGCTACCAGCCATCTTGCGAAGATCGTCGTTCCATCTAGCCTGACGTTCCGCGTCCCGCCTTGCGTTTACCGAATCGCGTTCTCCAATCAAGAACACGTCTTCTTCAACGGTCATCGGTTCTACGACTAATATAGCCAATTGCTTCTTCAGATTGCTTATCGTGTGAGCTATGTCGACATCTTGGGTTCTCTGCCGGTTCACCAATACCTCTCGCCAGATTCGATCCCTCAGAAATGATATCGCTACTTAGAAATATTAATTTAAAAATCTGTTTTTGTATGAAAACTTTACAGACGTGATACACATCATTATCACAATACGTTTAAATATATTTTATTTACAATGACACAATAATTAACAAGCTAACACCAAAATAACAAAATTATGTCCTAACTGACACTATTCACAAACTAAAATATAGCATCGAAATTTCATCCGCATCGCTGTCGACAGGTAATGCCCGCAAGAGATTGGGTGCACTGCTGTGTTCTAAAGGCAGCCCTTTGGTTATGGAAAGTGTCAACTAGTCGTTTTGAAATAACACCAGCACAGCATTCACCAGGTCCGGATGGTGCACGAATATCGGTACAACAGGCCACACTAAAGGTCTGCCGACCTTCCATGGAAATAATGACAAGCCGTCCGGTCTTTTGCCATTGTCGCATAAAAAACCAATGGTTTCTAATACAGCTGAAATGCCGACCGTGACAAAAACTCGCCGAATGATGTTCTTAAAGTTTACGTACCGCTCTAAAAGGCCCACATTTCGGCTGCAAGTCAAGCGGTAGAATCCGAGACTGTTGACAACCTCGCCAAAGTAAAAGCGATGTCGAGAACAACAAGATCCTTCTGCTCTTAAGGACGTAGCGACAGTATTGTCGTCGACCAAAATGCCTATGTGTGACGATGTAAGTGCATGAAGCCACAGACTCGACTCCTGTTTATCTCCAGCCAGCAAACGTGCACGTTCGTAGGTAGTCACAAATGGTAAGTAAATTGTCCTGTACTACTTTGCAGAGCGACTAATCCCGCCATCTCTGGAGAAATGTAAGCGAGTCTCCAGTTCAGTTCAGTGAAGCATGGTACATCAAAATTAATCAGTGTGGAGGCTAAGATTTTCCTGATTAATTTCTCAGTGACGCAGACCGAGGATACGAAAGCCGAGGCTAAATTAATATTAGAAATTTTGCCGATAATAATACGAGAAAACGTTATTTCTTAACCTATACTTTAAGTAGCGGTCATTGATGACTATGTAAAGGTATCGAGGCTGGTGGATTAATTAAATTAGCTGTCGAAACTCTGTAGACTTGCAGAGTAGTTGCGTAAAACACTATCAGTAGGAATGGGTTTCATTTTAACAATTCAACAACATAAGATAGTCCACTATCTTTATCGATATATATAAAAAGCTATGCCACTTCCTTTGTAATTTTATAACTCAAGAACGGACCCACCTATCCATACGAAATGTTTAGGCTTTGTTTTGACTGTTTAGTAGATGGGTTATGTGAAGTTTGAACAGAATCAGTCGAGTGGTTCTTCATTTATCACATTTTTTTGTAGGGAAGCACGTATCGGGCCGCTAGTATCTATATAAATTGTTATGGTATAAACTGTGTAACAAACTAAATATTAAGTGTGCTACAATATCGCATATCACCGTGTGGTACCGGACTTGGAATAGTACCACCTCATATCCTGCAGTGATTGTCGTAAGAGGCGATAAAGGGAACTCTCACCAGGGAAGCAGACAGCAGCGCTTCTCCTCTGGAATATCAAACAACTGCGATCCCCAACCCGCCTGCCAAGTGTAGGGATTACGGCGCCGTCCCCAAATGTAATGAAAACCTCGGGGGAGGCCTTTGACCAGGAGTGGACTTCTATAGGCTGAAGAAAAAGAAGAATATCGCATTGGGTCTAGCCTACTATATTTATGTTTTGAGTAAATAAATAAATTGTTCAAATTATATGGAGCAACGGATTTGCAATTTGCTTCAAAATAATTTATTTATTTATTTATATATTTAAACTTTATGCACAAACATTGCACAATGGCGGACTTAATGCCTTAGACATTTTCTACCAGTCTACCTTGAGATGATGCAGAGACAAAACATGGTAGGTGCAAACAAATTAAAGTTAAAAGAGAAAAAAAATATTATAATAAATACATATGTACATACGAAATATAAACAGAAGAGAGAGTAAAAAAATATAGATAGAGACAAAGAATAAATTATATGTGGGATGAATCTACCAATTTCTTGCGTAGGTATTCCCGAGCTTTCACTTTAAATGTGTACCGACTTATCATCGTCCTAATATTCTGAGGAAGATCATTCCAAAGGAAAACCACCTGAACCAGAAATGAAGACAAGAGGCAGCTGCCTTGTATGAGGCAAAGAGAGGGTCGTCTCAGCACATACCGGGAGACCGGGACGTGGAGTGTATGGTGAGGTTTGCAGAAGCCCCTCACCCAGCTCAGCAAATGGATCTGGAGTTCACTTGCCTGGCAGACCAACAGCTTGTAGACACTAATAATGTGCAGACAGTGCGAATATTCACTGACGGCAGCAGGATTGAGGGGAAGGTGGGAGCCGCATTATCCTTGTGGGATAATGTTGGGGAAATCCAGAGCCTCAAACTTAGCCTCGCCGCGTACTGCACAGTCTACCAGGCGGAACTACTAGCCATTTGCAGAGCGACCGACATCATCCTCAAACGCAAGGAGGCGAGCTATGTATTGTTCAGTGACTCAATGTCCGCACTGCAGACACTCACAAGCCATGGCTCGCTTCATCCCCTGGCAGTGCAGGCGCGCAGAAACCTAGCTCAGGCCTCGACGCAGAACAAAGCTGTGTCTTTGTTCTGGGTAAAGGCTCACGCAGGCTTGCCAGGAAATGAGCGGGCGGACGAACTGGCCAAAGAGGCAGCATTGTCGTTGCGGAGGAAGCCGGACTATGACCGGTGTCCGATTTCATTCATCAGACGCCAGGTCCGAATGGAATCGCTCGATGAATGGAATCGGAGATATGTGTCTGGAGCGACGGCCTCGGTGACGAAGATGTTCTTTCCGGATGCCATAGCGGCCTACCGTATAGTGAGACAGGTTCGCCCAACGGGTACGCTCACGCAGGTATTGACGGGGCACGGTGGATTCTCCGAATACTTATATCGTTTTAAATGTAAGGGGAGTCCATCGTGCGTCTGTGATCCAGGCGTGAGCGAATCCATACCGCACTTGATTGTGGAGTGTCCAGCTTATGCCGCAATGCGGTATGATCTGGAGCAGCAGCTTGACGTGAACCTGAGGAAAAACAACATTGCAGAAGTCATGCGAGGAAAGAATAGAAAATTGTTCTTAAACTATTGTGTAAAAATAGCCGACACCGCAATTAATAGAAATAAATTAGTATAATGATATTATGTTTACTAGATATTGTGTATATTTATTTTAAGCATAGGGAAATAGACTACAAATAATTAATTATAAGTAATATGTAATAGTTTAGAAATAAAAATTATGTTATGTAGTAATAATAGTGTGTTGTAGTGCGTATAATAAGTTAGAGGTAATAAATAAATATTGTAGTTTATAATTATTTTCCCAAACGAAATAAATAAGTAGAAAGTTCGACAGTAAAATGGGAGTCCCACCCATTAGAATAAAAGACGATGAATGACAGAAAGATAAGTAGTATGCGGAATAAAAGTGCGAGAGGAATAATAGCGAGAACTGGTATGAAAGGGTATAGTTATAAAAAAGGCTCCAATAACGTTGGAGGTATCATAAAAAAAAAAAAAAAAAAAAAAAAAAAACCAGAAATGAAGACTTAAGAAAACCAGTGCGGTGAGAAGGACATTGTAGAAGACAATTATTGGAAGAACGAAGATTCTTATTATGCGCAGAGAATAAATATTGAAAATGAGAGGTAAGATAAGAAGGGGAACAAGGTTTTTGTACGAGTGAAAACAAGGTCGTCAAGGCTCTTTGAGCTCTGCGTTGCCTAATAGATAGCCATTTCAAGATGGATCGGTGAGAAGATACATGATCGTACTTACGAAGATTAAATACGAATCGAATGCAGTTATTTAGAAGTCGGTCAAGTTTATTGAGTAGGTCAGCATTCAGGTCTACAGTGGATCACTAGCTACTGTATTTAGACCCTATATAAATAAATAAAAATGTAGGTAATGTATAAAAATCCGCGTACTATATTTTTTGTGTCTTCAAGGCTAGAGTGAGTAGGCTCTTAATAAACTAGCGGGCTTTCCCATCAACGATTACATCACTGCTTACCATCAAGCGGGATTGCGGTCAAGCAATAGTTTCAATTATAAAAAAAACGAGTGTGCGCTTATGACCACACGACTGAAGTGAAACTTCTTTCGCACCATCTGTATGTATATATATATATATATATATATATGTGTACAATATATACATGTATACACATATACATATATTAATTTTCTATAAATATTTAAATTTATTTCATGCTTTCATTTATAAATTAATATTTTTGCATAGACCTCCAATTTAAAAAAAAAAAAAGTGGATTCCCTCGGGGCCAAAAGGTCGGGCTCGTCCTCCTGAATCAGGGGACCCCAAACTCGGGTAGTCCACGACCTCTGGTTCCCGAGATAATCCACGGGGGGGTGAGGTAACTAAAGGGGGACGGGGGCGATAGGTTTCGTGGGGTTGCGGGGGGAGGGGGAGGGGGAGAGGGGTGAAGGGGAGAGGGGGAGTGGATTCCCTCGGGGCCAAAAGGTCGGGCTCCTCTTCCTGATTCAGGGGACCCCAAACTCGGGTAGTCCACGACCTCTGGTTCCCGAGATAATCCACGGGGAGGTGAGGTAACTAAAGGGTGTCAGGGGGGGGGGTAGATTTCGTGGGGTTGCGGGGGGTAGGGGGAGGGGGAGAGGGGTGAAGGCGAGAGGGGGGAGTGGATTTCCTCGGGGCTAAAAGGTCGGGCTCCTCCTCCTGATTCAGGGGACCCCAAACTCGGGTAGTCCACGACCTCTGGTTCCCGAGATAATCCACGGGGAGGTGAGGTAACTAAAGGGTGTCAGGGGGGGGGGGGGGGTGGATTCCCACGGCGCCAAAAGGTCGGGCTCATCCTCCTGAATCAGGGGACCCCAAACTCGGGTAGTCCACGACCTCTGGTTCCCGAGATAATCCACGAGGGGGTGAGGTAATCAATGAGGGGGGTCGGGGGGTGTTCGCAGCGTCATGTTCTCGAAGAAATTCATAGTTCTTAATCAACCAAGGTACTTAGCTTAATAATTGAGCTTATGAGGCTCGAAAGCAATTTGTACTTTGTGTCCAATTATCGTATTGTGACGATATCTTCAAGCTTCTATACTTTCAATTATATCAGAAATGTTCAGCAAAAATATATAAAACAATATAAAGGCCAGAACAGAACGAAATTTATAAATTATTCGTGCTCTTAGGTAATCAATTGTTAACGAATCTTAAAAAGATCCAAAAAATATATATTGCCTTCGGCGAGATGCGAACTCACAACTTCATACTCGACTCAATTGTTAACAAATCTTAAAAAGATCCAAAAAATATATATTGCCTTCGGCGAGATGCGAACTCACAACTTCATACTCGACATGTCATGCAATATTTACATGAGTCAACTCCTTGTTTGTAGTACAGACGAAATAGGACTATACTCTGCTTCCGTTCGCCTTGCCCGATCATTTTTCGTAACGCTTTCGCCAGTTTACTCCCCAAGTCAAGCGTGCCTAAAGAAGTTTCACTTCAAAAAGAAAAATTCACGCCCTTCAATCCTGTATGCTACCATAAAACCAAAAATGTATTCATAAGTATTTTTATGACCAAGTTCGAAATAACCACGGCAACACAATAACTAGTTCGTGGAAAATAAAACTTACAAAAATGAATTTCAAACTTATATTAGCTTGCAGAAGTTTCTGAATTGCATTGAAACTATCATTTTCAGAGGTACTCTAATTGGAGAAAAAAATATTTGAAGAGTTTTTAAATCTTTGGTTAGGTACCATTTCGTTGGATAGACAATATTGTATTGGATAACTTCTAAAGACTTTCAAGGATGTTTACTAGACATTATTTCATATATTGTGTTCCAATAAGAGAAAAAAATATTTGTAAGTTTTTTGATATTTGTTTCTGTACTCTATTTGTGACGAACGGAAACCTATTTACTAAGCCCTCGCTGTCCGTTTGTCGATTTGTCGTTTGTCGTTTGGTGATTCATCGTGTTCTGTGATATCTGGTGAAGCCGTACGGAGGACGGGTCTGAGCAGTTGTGTTACGATGTGTGCCGGGTACGATGCGCCAAATGTTGTTGTGTCGGGAGTTTGGTCGTGGAGGGTCTCCAGATCAATCTCCCTCTGGGTTAAACATCGCATCACCTCGCTTAACTGCCGTCTTCCTTCCTATTCACTCAGTTTTTTAAGTGAATAGGCTTAATAAACTAGTGAACTTTACCATCAACGATTGCAGCATTGCTTATCATCAGGCGGGATTGCAGTCAAGCACTAGTTTATAATTACTAAAAAAAAGACTAACAACTTTTTTTTTGTATTTTTTTAAGTGAAACTTTGATTGCATGGTCTCAAACCTTTTCGTCTGTGTATTGCATGTCGTGTGACGGTCGCCCTCGGAGTAGGGATAAAGTGAAAGGTGCTCGTCAGAGCAGCCAAGGCCAAGATGGCGACGCCTATAGTTCGCAGTAGCTGACCGTAGTATAAAAGTAAACCACACAATCCTTTTTTTTTTGTCTTGTAGTATGGAACCTTTCATGTGTGAGTCGAACTGAGCTTTGAAGAAATATGGACCTAGTTTTTAAGAATATAAATATCAAAATCCGACGCCTGAATCGATTTTATTTCACCAAAAGGTATAAGCAAACACTTCCTTCTTTAAAAGATTGAATGCTTTGTGCTAGCCTAAAATCCAACATTCTTTTTTGCGTATTCGGATGAAATTTGAGACACAGATGCTTTATAACCAAGATTATCATACATATACAGTGTGTTAAGAAAACCCTGTCCGACCCATAAGAATAATAAAGGTTAGGTAAACACATGACCAAATATAGTATAAAATTTTACGTCATAGTACCAATACAAATGAATTTTGAAATAATCTTTTTTTCCCGCGAATTAATTCCAACTTTCCCGAAATTTGGTAATTTTTAAAAAGTGACAACACCGGTATTATTATAAGCGAATAGCGATGCGACCACGTGCCGCGTGTCCTGCCGCCCGCCCCCCGCGGAAGGGCGCAACGCATTTATTATTAATTTTTAGGGGGATTTTTTTTTTAAGTTTAGCCCGGTTTTGTATGCATTAGTAGAATCAGTTATCGATACCTAACAACACCTTCACGGGTCGGACAGGGTTTTCTTAACATACTGTATAATACTTTTTATCTCTATATCCCCACCGATCGGTTAAACCGGACGCAGCTCTAGCAACCTCTATAATCCGTATAATAAAGCCATTGTAACAAATAGATAGCTGTAATTGAGTTGTAGTTTCTATCTGAATTCAGCAGTCGAATTTCTAGGACGGATCGAGTTAGCTAAGTGAATGAAGGTTCATTAATTGTTGATCTTTACTTTGATGGAGCGAGCGGCACGAATAAGTTTTTCTTAGTTTATATACTTTTGAACTAATATGCTGCCTAGTTTATTTACCTTAGACTTACTTGGAATATAGTGTAAATATAAAGAATCTATATAGAATAGCATGTAAATGTTATCACCATTGGTCCAAATTGAGACAAATTAGAATGTAAACGTTATCTATAATACTGCCATTGGTACAGATTGAGTCAGAGATTAGAATATAAACGTTATCTATGGTACCGCCATTGGTACCTATTGAACCAGAGATAAGAATATAAACGTTACCTATGCGACCGCCATGTGTACATATTGAAAAAGAGATTCTTCTTCTTCTTCAGCCCATGGATGTCCACTGCTGGACAAAGGCCTCCCCCAAGGCTTTCCACGCTGACCGGTCTTGTGCTGCCCGCATCCATCGGCTTCCCGCGACCTTCACCAGGTCATCGGTCCACCTTGTTGGGGGCCTCCCTACGCTGCGTCTTCCAGTAAGTGGCCGCCACTCCAGAACCTTACTGCCCCATGGGCCATCGGTTCTACGAGCAATGTGCCATGCCGACTGCCACTTCAGTTTAGCTACTCGCAGAGCTATGTCAGTGACTTTGGTTTTTCTGCGGATCTCCTCATTTCTGATTCGATCACGCAGAGAAACTCCGAGCATAGTTCTTTCCATTGCCCTTTGTGTGACAGAGATTAGAATGTAAACATTACCTATGGTAACGCCATTGTTAACGTTCACGTTCTATTTTTTGTCCCATCTGTCACATATATTTTGCCTTGGCAACAATCATGTGTCAAAAAATTGTCAAAGAGTAGTATTGTATGGTTGTGTGCAGTCTCAGCTGCGACTTGATTTTGAACTACTTTAACTACTGGATGTCGAACGAACACATAATAATATCTTATTGACGCATAGCCAGCAACACAGGCCCTACGCCATTGCAGCGTAGTAGCGTCAACTAGCGGCAACTGTGCGGAACGTTATGATTACGAAGTAACGTAGTCATTTGCCGCTGCGTCGACACCACGCGGTGAATGGATTAGTTCTAATTGGCTTCAGTATTGTGATTAATAGCGGCTGTGATTTAAATACGCAGCAGAGATTAGATATTATTATCTATTACAAAATGCAAACCATTTATTTCAATCAAATCATTTACAGGATCATTTGAATTGTAAAAAATAGTATGTCAGTTAGTCATTATGACAATAGCCTCCGTAGCGTAGCGGTAGCGAACGCGGCTGTTGCGCAAGGAGGCGCGGGTTCGATCCCTGCACAGTACAAATATTTGTATGCATGAATATGAATATTTGGACTGGTCTGGTCGTGCCTCGGAAAGCACGTTAAGCCGTTGGTTCCGGTTGCCTTACAAACATCTAGTAGCAGTCGATACGGGTTGTTGGAGCCCTCAAAAGTCTAACAATTGTTCTAACTGCAATGCTCAGATATCGTCTTCCGGTTGTGGAGGTCAGGCGGCAGTCGCTTCGCGGAAAATATCGAAGTTTAGCCAAAATCAGCAGTTAAGACTGGTAAAGCGGACCCTAGACTCCAAAACTAAAAAGCTACGGATGCGACTGGGTTTAACGCTGAGATGAAGAAAAAGTTTTGTCGACCTTCAGGGAGAAGATCGAAAAGGAAACACTAAGAAAACTCTTTTAAATTTTACATACAGTATGTTAAGAAAACCCTATCCGACCCATAATGGTAATAAAGGTTAGGTAAACACAAGACCAAATATAATATAAAATTTTACGAAATTATCATAGTACCAATACAAATGAATTTTGAAATAATCTTTTTTTCCCGCGAATTAATTCCAATTTCCCCGAAATTTGGTAATTTTTAAAAAGTGACAACACCGGTATTATTAGGAGCGAATAGCGATGCGACCACGTGCCGCGTGCCCTGCCGCCCGGCCCGCGCGGGCGGCAGGCGAAGGGTGTGTATGATTGTTGCGTTGGTAAATATTAAAGACTTTAGATAATTAGACTGGTTTATTTCACTTGTATAATTATTACATTATAATCGACATCTTCTAGGTCAGATCCTAAGTTACAATGACAAGACTATAGACTATATTCATAGACACTAATACATAGAGATGGTATTAGTTACTCGACTACAGAGTAGTGATGTATGATACAACATCCCCCCTGTTTAAGTTTAAATTAACCCTTGACAAACAATGTTATAGAAACCTGACTTTGTTAAAGACATAATTTCTTATAAAGTTGTCGGCGTGCTCGATAGATGGCGTTGGCGTAGATTTAGAAGTCGCTATGGTTTCGTTACCGTGTGTAGTATATAAGTTAAGTTTTTTTTAAATAAATGTGAGAAAGATCGAAAGAAAGAGACAGAGCTATCGAGAGCAATCAAGTCAGATCAGTACACAGTGGTTTTATTTACAACCCTCACTAGTGTATCAACAGGTCAACCTCCCTAAATACCATGGGGGTATTTAACATTGGTCCTACGAGCCGGGTCTCTTGGACAGTTTTTCCTTCGTCCCGTGTACTTGCAGTGGATCGCTGCAGAAAGGTACACGACAGCTTCGCCCAGTGTTGGCGGAGACTAGTTCAAGGGGTGGCCACAGAGGGCGCCACTCAGTTCAACACATCACTGGAGGACAGCAAGGTGACGCAGACGCAGCCATCACACGACGTCACAGGTGACATCACGCACAGTTCAGATAGCGGCCACAGGGGGCGCCACTTGCAGCTTGAAAACAGTGTTTGTGTGAAGTGCAATCTTGTGAGTACATTTTATATATTTATCTTGTCCACGAATTGGACAAACAGTACGAGTCAACAATTTTGAACTCTATTCCAAGAAGAAATTTAACTTAAGCAATAGTGAAGAAGTTTGGACTTAGAAAAATATTTCGTAATTTTTGACTTATAAAATTTTAAGAACATTTTTAAACTTGGAAAACTTTAGTATATAACCAATTTGTGTGCATGTTAGTATTAGGACTTAGAATATTTTATAGAAAACGGAGGAACGGGGAACCTATGCCCGAATTCCACCAGATTTTGTTTCTAACTTAAAAACTTATTAGATTTTAGATAGTGATTTGGGACTTGTATTATTTTGTTCAGAAAAATTTATAACTTAGAAAATTTCAGTAGATGTTCACTGATAAGTTTGGATTGCATCACTAAGAATTCTAGCATTTCGTTATCTTTTTGAGAAAGTAGTTATTGATTCTATCAACAACTTAAAACACATTTTATACATTTTATAGTACATAAATCGATCATAAAAATGGAAGGGTTAATTAACGTTTTAAAGGATCAACAGAATGTTATCACAAAGGGATTGATAAATTTTAAGAAATGTAATAAAGACAGGTTAACGCTAGAATACATAGAAACAAAGCAAGAGCTATTGGAAAAGGATTGGGCATTGTTTAAAGAAAGTAATACTAAATTATATGAACGTTATAAAGCAGAAGATATAGTACAGAAAGTGGTTGATATCTACGATGCGACAGAAGACACTTATGTTATTTATAAAAGTTTAATAAAAACAGCTCTTAATAAAATTCAGTTAGCTAAGGATTCTGTACAGCAAACCGATAATGCTTCAACTGGCATGAATAAAATTAGTGGTTCTTTTGTTAAGTTGCCCAAAATATCTATTCCAATATTCTCGGGAAAATATGATGAATGGACAACATTCCATGATCTTTTTACATCATTAGTACACAAAAATGATACTTTGGATAATGTGCAAAAGCTTCATTATTTAAAAGGTCACCTTTCTGGCGAAGCAGAGCAATTAATTCGTCATACTCCTATAACTGATGCTAATTATATTCAGTGCTGGACTCAGTTACAAAAACGTTATAGCAATAAGAAATATTTGACTAACTGTATTCTTAGTAGGTTGTTCGGTCAAAAACGTATGCAGGCGGAATCATGTACAGCGTTGAAGGATTTGCTTGATACTACTTGCGATTGTCTTAATACGTTGAGTAATTTGAAAATCGACGTGAGTACATGGGACGTCATAATTATCCACATCGTTTCCTTTAAATTAGACCACGAAACGCGTAAACAGTGGGAGCTTTATGTATGCAACAATGACTCCAACAATGACTTGCCAACTTTCAATCAATTTCAAGCTTTTATAGAAAATCGGTTTCGTGCGTTAGAGTGTTTAGAGCCAAAAAGGGCACCAGTTCATCAGGGCAACAACAGTAATAAAGCCTCATTTTCCCACACTCCAAAAGCAATGTTAGCTACTAGTTCAGCAATAAAATGTGAATTCTGCTCAGAAGGACACAAATTATGTTACTGCAAGAAGTTTTCAAAGCAGGCAGTTGAAGTTAGGCGTGATTTTGTAGCCAAACATAAAATTTGCTTCAACTGTTTAGGTGGCAATCACATTGTTTCTGAGTGCAGGAAACCTACTGCCTGTAAGATTTGTCAGAGGCGCCATCATTCGCTGTTGCATTTAGGTCAGAAGTCGGACAAAAGAGACCAACCTTCGACATCACCGGCTATCGACAGTGTTAGTTCAACTAATACTAGTCCGATTATTTCGTGCCTATCGACAGGTAATATTCCCAAGCCCAGACAAGTTTTACTAGCTACAGCGCTAATAAAAGCTGAGTCACGCTCTGGTGAATTTCAAACTGTCCGAGCCTTGCTCGATCAGGGCTCACAGGCATGTTTCGTAACAGAAGCCGTAGTACAGCTACTAAGACTGAAAAAAATCCCTATTCAAGGAACTATTTCAGGCCTTGGTGGTAATAGTTCAACCATGGCAACGTACATGGTACATTTGAATATCCATTCTCGGATCGATCCAAATTTCAATCTTCAGGTAAACGCTTACGTTCTGAAGAAAATTACATCGTACTTACCTGAGTGTAGAGTCGACACTGCCTTGGATTGGTTAAAAGTTAACACGCTGCAACTTGCAGATCCTGGATTTAACACCCCTAATAAAATAGATGTTTTGCTAAGCGCTGATGCTTACAGTTGCATTATCAAGGCAGACATAATTAAAAGTCCGTCAGGCACGCTGATTGCCCAGAGCACTACCTTAGGGTGGGTTCTGTCTGGTGCAGTTAGTAGAGACACATCTAAAGGTCCACCTAAAATTAATGTTATGCATGCACAATTTAATGAAGACGATTTATTAAGGAAATTTTGGGAAATTGAAGAGCAAAATAGTTCAAAGAAAATACTGTCACCTGAAGAAAAGAAGTGTGAAGAGTGTTATACTAAAACTACAGTAAGGGATAGCAGTGGAAGGTACATAGTGAGACTACCTTTCCGCGAGGAAAATCCTTCTTGTAAAGGTGGAGGATCTCGTGCTATCGCTGAAAAAAGATATAAGTCATTAGAAAAAAGACTAGAAAGAAATACCGATCTAAAGGAAAAGTACAAACAAGTAATAAAAGAATATTTACAATTAGGACACATGAGGGAAATAAACAAAAATGATAAAAAAAAGGAAGTGGCGGTATACTTACCTCACCATGCTGTGATCCGGGAAGACAAAATTACCTCGAAGATACGCGTTGTCTTCAACGCGTCCGAGAAAAACAATAATGGAGTCTCACTCAATGACACGTTGATGGTGGGACCTACATTGCAGTCCGATTTAAGGCACACAGTATTAAGGTGGAGACTTCATCCCATAGCAATAGTAGCGGACGTCGTGAAAATGTATCGTCAGGTCAGGATTTTTGAAAAAGACGCTATCTTTCTGCGCATATTATGGCGAGACAGTCCTAAGACTGAAATCAAGGACTACGAGCTGATGACTGTGACCTTTGGTACGGCATCTGCACCATACCTAGCAGTTAGAACCCTACATCAAATCGCCCACGATGAAGGTAAAAATTATAATCTAGCTGCTGGAATGGTCATGAACTGCTTCTACATGGACGATTTGATGACCGGTTGTAATAGCATAGAAGCAGGTCTGGAAATCTATAGGCAAATGACAGCATTATTAAGAAAGGGTGGATTCACGCTCCAAAAATGGAACAGTAATAATCAAGAAATAGTAGACAAAATGCAAGAAATAGAAAATAATACATTGAAAGGACAAATAGATCAATTTAAGATAAAGGACAACATGAATAAGTACAACACAACTAAGCACAAAATCATACAGGACACAAAACAAGCAATAGAGTACAATAAATCAAGGAAACCAGAACACAAGGAAAAGGAAGTAGAAATAAAATTAGATAGTACTATTAAAATTGTAGGACTTACCTGGAACCGCAACGCAGACACCTACCAGTACACGGTGAATCTCCCTCCGCCGACGACCGCCCCAGTAACTAAAAGATCTATTATTTCTGTAATAGCACGTCTTTTTAATCTATTAGGCGGGTTCGTCCCAAGTGTGGTATTAGCGAAAGTATTTACACAGATACTAACGCAAATATCTGAGGTCTTGAATAACTCCTCAGTGGAGGTCAAGGCGTATACGGATTCCACTGTAGTGTTGGCCTGGATAAATAGCCACCCAAGTAAATGGAAGACGTTTGTGGGCAATGGGATATCTGAAATATTGACTTCGATTAAAGCGTCTCAGTGGTTTCAAGTCTCCACTAAGAACAATCCAGCAGACAGTGCCTCCAGAGGTATACTTCCCAGTTCCCTGCTAGAAAACGATTATGGTTTTCTGGACCATATTTTCTTAAATCAAGGAATGTTATTTATTATAGGCCAAATAATGATGGCAATATAGACTTGAAGGGTCAGCAAATGGCACGGAGTGGCATTTGATTCCTCCTCATAGTCCCGACTTTGGCGGACTTTGGGAGGTAGGAGTAAAGTCCACAAAGTTCCATTTAAAACGCGTGATTGGTGAAGCGACACTTACATTTGAAGAACTAACGACACTCCTCAGCCAAGTCGAAGCTTGTTTGAATTCGCGACCTATGAGCACAATTAAGGTTGATGGTCCTGGTGAACCGTTACCTTTAACGCCTGGACACTTTCTCATAGGAGAGCCCTTAGTAAATGTACCAGATAACAAGTACGAAGATTCGAATATTAATTATTTATCACGCTGGCAGTTTATTCAACGAATGCTTCAGTCATTTTGGAGACGTTGGTCTCACGAATATCTCGTTACTTTGACTAATCGTTATAAATGGTCTTCCCAAGTTGCTGAGCCAAAAATTGGAGACATTGTGTTAGTCAAAGAAGACGACTTGCCGCCCAGTCGTTGGTTAATGGGTAGGATAGTACAAAAACATCCAGGGGATGACAATATTACCCGTGTAGTCACGTTACGCACCAAATCCTCAACAATCAAAAGGCCAACATCCAAAATATGTATTTTACCAGTAGTTGAATAAAAATGTACTGTATTTATTGTTTACAAGAGAGATTTTATACAACCATGAATTTTACACTTTATATTTTATAAAAACCAAGTTATTTTACCATTTTATGCATATGTAAACTTTAGATCAACTGTGAAAAATCAAATTATACACCTATTTTAAGTTTTTTTTTACACTGTTTACAATTTTTATGTTATGTCTAAGTATACATGTACGGTATAATCTAGAATAATGCATGTTTAGACTTAAGTTATAGTAACATTTTCAGTAGCCTTTATGTATTGAATATTTTAGTTAGTATACGAACCATAGCTCGTAAGTCTTAGTTCAAATTATATCTTACAACCGTTTAGTTCAACTTGCTTTAGCAATGTGTCAATCTAGTTCAGTTTAAAAGGACATTCCGTCAGTTATGTCCTTGGTGGGCGGTATGTTAAAGACATAATTTCTTATAAAGTTGTCGGCGTGCTCGATAGATGGCGTTGGCGTAGATTTAGAAGTCGCTATGGTTTCGTTACCGTGTGTAGTATATAAGTTAAGTTTTTTTTAAATAAATGTGAGAAAGATCGAAAGAAAGAGACAGAGCTATCGAGAGCAATCAAGTCAGATCAGTACACAGTGGTTTTATTTACAACCCTCACTAGTGTATCAACAGGTCAACCTCCCTAAATACCATCGGGGTATTTAACAGACTTAGTTACAATTTAGACAATGACTTAAGACTATGGTTAGGTCTTAATCTAGGATACAATGTTCTACTTAATCTATTTCATCAATTAGCCTTCTGGTTGGCTTTACAACTCTTCCAGAACGAGTTACATGTTGACTGACTGAGGATTGAGATGAGAGCTCTTGAGGTCTAGACTCCTGCCTGTTACCTTCCTCTCTCCCCTGCGACGAATTGGATAGCATAGGAGAATATTTGTGTCTTAAATGAACCCTATTCCTCCTATACCTAACTCCATTGACATCCTCAACGACATATGACCTATTATTAGCCAACCTTAGCTTGACAATGGCTTGTTCCCAATTGCTATCAGGCTTTCTTTTAAAGTATACATGATCATTGGGATACAATAATGACAATGACTTTGTATTTCTATTATAATATTTAGACTTATTTTTATTATTTTGCTTGACACATTCTTCATAATTTTTGAATGTAACCACTTTAGGTTTTAATTTCTTATAAGACATAGGAATGTTATTTCTTAAATTCCTGGACATTAACAATTGAGCTGGAGATGGTAAATTATTCTTAGGTGTGTTTCTATACTGTAATAAAGCTATGTATGGATCAGATGAGTTTTTTTTACATTTTTTTAACATATTTTTGATAATTTTGACTGAACTCTCTGCTTGACCATTTGACTGTGGATGATATGGGCTAGTTACAATGTGTTCTATGTCCCATTCATGCATAAAATTTTTAAATTCTAATGACTGAAAAGGAGGACCACCATCAGACACTAAAGATAAAGGTATTCCATGACGAGCAAAAATGGACTTTAAATGTGTTATTACATTCTTTGCTGTACTGTTTTTATTTAACAAAGCTATTTCTATAAATTTAGAATAATAATCTGTGACAATTAAATAAGTAAGGTTATCAAAATACATTAAATCAACACCTACTTGTTGCCATGGATATTTATTTATTTCAAAATTTTTTAGTGGTTCCTTTGGATTATTAGGTTTAAATTGTGCACATACATAACATTGTTCTACCAAGTTTTTAATATCAGCTGACATGCTTGGCCAGTACAAAGACTCTCTAGCCAGTTTTAAGCATTTATTTATACCTTGGTGACCTTCATGAATTTTACCTAACATTTCCTTATACATTGACTGTGGTACTATTAATTTTGACCCTTTGAACAACAAATCTTTGACTACATGAATTTCAGCTTGTATATTCCAAAATGGTTTTATTGACTGACTGACATTATTTTTATTTTTTGGCCAACCTTCATAATAATACTTTTTTAACAATTGCAAAGTATCATCTTTCTTAGTGTTCTGTAACAATTTTGTACAGTACTCCTTTGTGACTGCTAGACTTGAATGCATTAGATTGACATGACAAGATATTTCTGACTCATTCTCAGGTATATAATGTTCTTTCAATGCTGCTCTAGACAGAGTGTCAGATATAAACATTTCTTTACCTGGAACATGTATAACTTCCAAATCATATTTTTGTAAAGTTAACATCATACGTTGCAATCTTGCTGGTACATCATGTAATGGCTTTTTAAAAAGATAGACTAAAGGTTTATGATCAGTATGAACAGTTACTTTATGACCGTACACATACTGGTGAAATTTTTCACAACCAAACTGAATGGCTAACAATTCTTTCTCAATTTGAGCATACCTTGACTGAGTTTGAGTTAATGTTTTTGAACTATAAGCAATAGGTTTATTATTCTGCATAATGAATGCTCCTAATGCTGACTTTGACGAATCGACTGACAAGACTAATGGTACATTGGGATTATAATGAGCTAAAACTGGTGAATTTGTAATTTCATCGATTAAACTCTTAAGACATTGACTATGATTTTCATCCCAAGTCCAGACTGAATCTTTCTTCAAAAGATTTCTTAAAATTTGAGTTTTTTGAGACAAATTGCTAATAAAGGGACCTAAATAATTGATCATACCTAATATTCTTTGCAATTCTTTGACATTTTTTGGTGTGGGCATATTGACAATTGCTTTTACTTTCTCTTCATCAACCCTAGCACCATCTTTACTAAAAACATACCCTAAAAAACAGACTTCTGAAACTAGAAATTTACATTTAGACTTATTGAACTTTAAATTGACTTCACGTGCTCGTTGCATGACTTTATGTACTCTCTCATTATGTACTGACTCGTTTGGGTCATATACCAAAATATCATCGATGAATATTAGAACTCCTTCTAAATCACCGAACAAATTCATCATGACTCTTTGAAAAATTTCAGACGATGCATTAATACCAAAAGGTAACCTTAAATATTTATATCTACCGAAAGGTGTTTGAAATGTACATAAATCAGAACTATATTCATCTAGTTTAAGCATCCAAAATCCTGAAAATGCATCTAAATGAGAAAAACAAACAGCTCCTGCTAGTTGAGATCTGATCTCATCTATTGACTTAAGTGGATAAATTTCCCTTATAATATTCTTATTTAAATTTCTAGGATCTAAACAAATTCGTAACTGACCCGTGCTTTTGACTGTTATCACTATACTGTTCACCCATTCTGTAGGTTTAAAAACCTTTTCAATGACTTGCATTTTCTCCATGCGATCCAATTCATCGCGCAGTTTGTTCAGTAAAGCGAAGGGTACTCTTCTCGGAGCATCTACGCATGGCACTGCTTCAGGTTTGAGTTTCAGGCGACAGACTTGAGGTAGGCATCCAAGACCCTGAAATACATCATTGTATTGTGTAAGAATTTGTTCACTAAAATTTTGTTGAGACACAGAGAAAACTCTTTGAATTATACCTAATTTTTCACAAGTTGGTAGACCTAAAACATTCGGACAAACTAAATCTGCGACTATAAACACTATATTTACACTAATAGTGCTATTATTTAAAGATAAACTACATTTTACATTGACTTTGCCCATAATGGATATTGATATACCACCAAACCCACTAACGTTTATTTGACATTTCTCAAGTGACATTTGACTTTGACATTTCATAGATTGAAAAGTTTTTTTTGACATAATATTGATATCAGCTCCTGAATCAATAATGCAATTAATTTGTGTATGACCAACTAAAATGTTTATGTTCCATGACTGTTTATAATAAACTGACTGTTAATAGTATTTGTTTTCTTTTGACTCGACTGTATTGACCTGTTTACTATGTGTTGACTTTGCTGTACTAATTCTACAAGTGTTTGTTGTGTGAGATTCCTCCGACTTGCGTCTGTACTCATCATTAAGATATGAATCTCGACTAAGACTTTTTGACTTTTTTGACTTGACTGTGAATCTCTCAGACTGTTTAGTGTTTTCATCATTGAGATATGACATATGACAAGATGAGTCTTCGTGAGATCTCTTAGACTTATCAGTCACCAGACTTTTTTCATCACTGAGGCATTTTTTATTAGACCTCTCAGATATGACATTATCACCACTTTCATCACAGAAATATGACACAGGATATTTTTTTTGACAAGATGAGTCCTCATGAGATCTCTTTGACTTTGACTGGGACTGGCCTATGTGCGACCTGACCGTTGATTGTAACTTTGGATGTGACTGTGTGTATGACAACCTGCTATGTCTGTAATGATTTTGATTGTGATGACTTTGTGACTCTAAATGACAATTATATTGACTAGACTTATGACTATGACTGAAGTTATGACAATTTAAAATTCCAACAAAATTATCTTGACTACCAGTTGAACTAAAAGACTCTAAATGACTGACTTTTTTATTATTGGAGTAACAAAATTTTGCAAAATGACCATAAGAGTTACATGACCTGCATTTAGCTCCCTGCGCTGGACATTTGTAGCGGTGGTGTTGTCCACAGCGGCTACACGTCTTCGAGCGCTTCTCAGGACTGGGACTTGACTTTGACCTCCCTGCGCTGGATCCCTGCTGACTGACTGGTGAAGCTCGCCGTCGCTGACGCTCCGCTCGACCACGGCTCCTCCGACGCAGATGCATGACTTTTTCAGACTCTTCACTAGTGGACCTCTTGACAATTTGGTCTGCATCCTGCTGTGCGACGATGAGTGTCCTAGCTAGCTCTCGCATCCTCTGATATGTCAGATCAGGTTCCTGCAGCAGTCTCTGACGTACATGTGCTAAGTCCAAACTCAAGTTGGCGATAAAAATATCTCTGATAAGAGATTCTCTGAGCGTTCCAAATTCGCAATCTTGGCTCTTATTTTCGAGATCGGTTAAGAAATCCTCGATGCTTTCCGATTTCTGTTGACGTGTGGTAAAAAACATGTAACGACACATGGTAATATTTTTTCTGGGTTGAAAAAATTTGTCGAATTTGGCTTTGACGTCATGTAATGTGCTTTCTCCAATATTTATGTTGAATGTGTTGAAAATATTTAAGCATTTTTCACCAATGTGATGTAATAAAATGGCGATCTTGCGTTTCTCACCGGACTTGTCTAAACCCGTTGCCAACAAGTATAATTCGAACTGTTGCCACCAGCGCTTCCAGGTTTCGTAATTGTTGTTTGTTGCATCTGACGATATTTTAAGCGCCTTCAAACCATTGTTCATTGCAGCTTCGGTGTCATGGCTGCCACCGACGCCATCCGACTTTTGCATTTTTTGAATTTTCTTTCTTCGTATTGGGTTTTTTCACTCTTCTGACACCATGTATGATTGTTGCGTTGGTAAATATTAAAGACTTTAGATAATTAGACTGGTTTATTTCACTTGTATAATTATTACATTATAATCGACATCTTCTAGGTCAGATCCTAAGTTACAATGACAAGACTATATTCATAGACACTAATACATAGAGATGGTATTAGTTACTCGACTACAGAGTAGTGATGTATGATACAACAGGGTGGTTAATGCACATTTATTAAGTTACCTCTTTTTGCGAAATAATATTTATTTTTTTAGGGGGATTTTTTTTTAAGTTTAGCCCGGTTTTGTATCCATTAGTAGAATCAGTTATCGATACCTAACAACACCTTCACGGGTCGGACAGGGTTTTCTTAACATACTGTATATGCACAAGTGTACATAAGTCTTGTTCCTTCTACATGTGAGAATACATTGTGTACAGGTGTTTTATAGTATTCTCACATGTAGATGAGAATACTATAAAACACCAATCTTGATTTAATGTCTCGTGAACTATATTTCATCCGCTGTTTCTAGAAGTTCCTGGTCCGTATAAGGCAAGAGGAAACGCCAGGGTGTCACTATTATGGGGATCACCCTGCCCGGCTTGGGTAGAACACCGCTCGCGTCCGACCCTGGTCCAGGCCATGATCCGGAGCGAGAGTGCATGGCAGGCTGTCACCTCCTTCTGCGAAGCAGTAATGCTGGCAAAGGAGAAGGCAGAGCACGTGAGGGGGCGGGTATCCCAGCGCCCTCACGCCTCTAGCCGCCGCAGGAGACGCTCTGGTCGGGTGACAATATCGAACTCCATCTATCCAATATCCCATCCAGAACAAAAAAAAAAAACATATTTCATTATGGAAACTGACTATGAGATTTAGACAAACAAAGTCCAAATTAATAAGTGCAGTATATAGGTAGTAATGTACTTTTCTGGATTGATTACTTGATCCACCTGCCTAATGAGACCGTCATTACATAGTTACAATTATTAATAGCAGGAGCTTAGATATTAACAATTATTAGCACGACACTAAGCTGTTTGTCTGGATCATATTCCGTCTCATAACATAAACTTACTTAAGCCTAAGGATTTGAGCTATGGAGGATCAAATTACGTGAGATATTGCGCCTTTAGATGCTCAGAATGTAGACATAGTAAATTAGTTATTATCTATAGGCTCAGCATGAATTTAAGTCGTTTTTCTTGTCGGTCTAAATGACGCCGCTATCCTTCTTAATAATAATATTTACCTTACCTACATACAAGCATAGACAACCCATAATCAAAATAAATACAAAAAATAAATACTTATAAACATAATGAAAAATATATCATATGACTTTTGTATTTGATTAAAGATTATTTTATAATTTGTAAGTAAGAAAGTGGGTCTAAAGATGAACATGGATAAGACGAAGATCATGTCGAACTCTCATGTCGCACCCACTCCAATTCTAATTGGTTGTTGACGAGTATATATACCTGGGACAAACAGTCCAACTAGGCAGGTCCAACTTCGAGAAAGAGGTGTCTCGTCGAATCCAGCTCGGCTGGGCAGCATTTGGAAAGCTACGATACATCTTCTCGTCGTCTAAGATACCACAGTGTCTCAAGACTAAAGTCTTTGACCAGTGTGTGTTGCCAGTGATGACTTATGGAACTGAAACGTGGTCGCATACGAAGGCTCAGAATCACATAAAGGGCAATGGAAAGAGCTATGCTCGGAGTTTCTCTGCGTGATCGAATCAGAAATGAGGAGATCCACAGAAGAACCAAAGTCACCGACATAGCTCTGCGACTCGCTAAACTTAAGTGGCAGTGGGCAGGGCACATTGCTCGCAGAACCGATGGCCGATGGGGCAGTAAGGTTCTGGAGTGGCGGCCACGTACTGGAAAACGCAGCGTAAGGAGGCTCCCAACAAGGTGGACCGATGACCTGGTGAAGGTCGCGGGAAGCCGATGGATTCGGGCAGCACAAGACCGGTCAGCGTGGAAAGCCTTGGGGGAGGCCTGTGTCCAGCAGTGGACATCCATAGGCTGAAGAAGAAGTAAGAATGTCTTCTTCTAGGCCTTGTGACTTTTAAAATTGTGAACCTTTTTTTGTCCCTTATCCATGTTGAAGTTTTTGTATGTGTTGTGATTATTTTTGTCTTTACTTGCCTCCGATCGTAGATCAATGTTAGATAACACAAAAATATCTTTGAAATGTAAATTTTACAAATTCGACCGGTACTTTCAAAGATTAGTTCGTTCAAACTAACAAAAACAAGAACCAACTCTTTGGCTTAGCTGCTCAGTAAAATCTACATAATTTAAAACTATGAGGAACAGATTTGTTTTTTTTTATACAACGTTGCCCTACACCAGAAATTACTCCTTTATCGTGAGCGCATTTACTAACATTTAAACTTGTATACACAAATAGCTAGACCGGGAAAGGAAAAAAAAACATGCGGGAATCGAACCAGCGACACGCAGTGCAACAGTCGATCGCTGAGCTACTGCACCAACCGTGTCACTCATCCTCTATAGAAAAGGGAGGATTCTGTGCCTCACGGGTGTTGTGTCTGGCGGGTACTTGTCAAATAATAAAATAGTATATAGAGCAAACAGCCGCCAATGGTTTAGCTTTATAGACACTGGACACACACAGGAAAGACGTAAGACGCAAACAGAGCGCGGACATTTGTCCCTACCGCGTCTCTTTCATACAAAATGAGGATGAGATGAGAAGAGTCGCTACGCGAAATGAAGAGACGGGCGTCCCGTCCCATCTCTGTGAATCCATCGCCAAAGGTAGTTAAATGAACAAAAGTAAATTTGACTACGCATGGATTTTTATTTTATTTTAATTAAATCACTTCTACTTTTAAAAGTAATTTTCGAGTTTCTTTTGCAGAACGGCTTATAACGTCTTTCGTGATATAGACATTGTATTAATGTTTTTAACCAATCTTCTTCAAAATAATAGCATGTCGAATAAATTAAAATATGCTAATCGTTCGCAACCTCTGCTCTCTACTCCCTACCAAATATAATAGCCGAGCGCAAGCGTTGGAACACTCGGGTAGATTAGGTAATCTTTGTCGTGGTGGCCTAGTAAGTCGTGGTGGCCTAGTGGTTAAAACACCAGCCTCTCAAGTATGAGTGTGCGGGTTCGATTCCAGGTCAGGCAAGTACCAATGCAACTTTTCTAAAGTTATATGTACTTTCTAAGTATATCTTGGACACCAATGACTGAATATGAAGGAAAACTGGACTTTAAGTCTGAAATCGCCAACCCGCATTGAGCAAGCGTGGTGATTACGCTCAATCCTTCTTTGTATGAGAGGAGACCTGTGCCAAGCAGTGGGACGATAAAAGGGTTGATAATGATGATAGTAGCATATGGTTTTTTGGCAATTACACTGTACATTTTGGCTGTGTCTATTGCGCAGCATATTTGAAATAGCATAGCATAAGTCCCCTTTTATGCTTTGAATAGTAATTAGACGATGAACTCACATTGTCTGCGAGATTTCTAAGAAGGGCAGTTGCCTCTGTCTGCCACCCAAGGGTATGCCCATGGATGTCATTATAACGCTTTATTTGCATGTGGCGTTTGAAGGTACCGATACAGTATATATATACTAAATCCATGTATCATCATCATCATTTCAGCGTTAATCCCAGTCGCATCCGAATTTTCAGCTTTGGAGTCTGGGGTTCGCTTTACCAGTCTAACTACTGATTTTCACTAAACTCCGGTATTTTTCGTGAAGCGACTGCCGTCTGACCTTCACAACACGAAGGCGATATCTAAGCATTGCAGTTAAACCAATTGTTAGACTTTTGAGGGCTCCAACTACCCGTACCGACTGCCACTAGATGTTCGTATGGCAACCGGGACCAACGGCTTAACGTGCTTTCCGAGGCACGACCAGACCAGTGCAAATATTCATATTCATGCACACAAATATTTGCACTGTGCGGGGATCGAACCCGCGCCTCCTTGCGCAGCGGCCGCGTTCGCTACCGCTACGCCACGGAGGCTGTCACTTACTAATTCCATGTATAGGTATATGTAAATTAATTTTGTGAAATGTTGCTTGAAATGTACTTAAAATCCTTTCTTAGAACTTCATCAGGCTTCTGTTGCTATCAAGTTATTGTGAAGGAAATAGATCTCAACGTTTTTGATAACAAAAGCATTGAGATCTTTATTACCTTCTCAATAAGGATACTAGTATATTGTTGCTGTAACAGGTACACTAACAGTGAACGGACTGTTAGAGAGAACTCATTAGCTCTTTGACTTTAGAATCGACAGATTATATTAGGAGTTACACCAAGCAGTTCAATCTGAAACAGTCACACACTAAAAACATAATCGACACCATAGGCAAAGGTCTAAACGTGATTCGAAAAATAAAGCAACAAAAAAGTTTTTCGTTTATATAAAACCTTAACAAAACCGGCCACCAGTAGTTCCATTAAATCCAATGGGGGTGTTGTCGATTTCAGGAGAGGTAGAGGGAGGTATTAGATGCCTTCATTTTACTCGGTAAATACGGTTGATTTCGAACAATAATTTGTGTTAGTCGGTATTGGAACTAATAGATAATATTGCCGCAATAGCGCAGTGAGGTTTGTTTGTATTATGTTTTGTAAGTAAATTTAGACATCTATGTCTGTGATTGTGACATATATGGTTCTAATCTCGTGTAAGGCACCTATGGAGCCAGATACAAATATGGGCCATAATATTGCGTATGAATAAAGTTCATTATCGCACGTTAAATAAACTACTTGGCGATGGAGAGATTCGTGGTCGTGCACGACGGGTTCCTTACGTACGTATCTATATAATAATAATACTTACGTAATATAAAAAAGTCAAAATATATAGAATAAAAACATCTGTAATAAAAAAATTGTGGTGGCCTAGTGGTTAAAACACTAGCCTCTCAAGTATGAGTGCGCGGGTTCGATTCCAGGCCAGGCAAGTACCAATGTAACTTTTCTAAAGTTATATGTACTTTCTAAATATATCTTGGACACCAATGACTGAATTTGAAGGAAAACATCTTGAGGAAACCTGGACTTTATAAGTCTCAAATCGCCAACCCGCATTGAGCAAGCGTGGTGATTACGCTAAATCCTTCTCTGTATGAGATGAGACGTGTGCCCAGCAGTGGGACGATAAAAATGTTGATGATGTCTGTGATTGTGACATGTATGGTTCTGTTCTTGTGTAAGGCACTTATGGAGCGAGATACAAATAAGGGCCTTAATATTGCGTATGAATAAAGTACATTATCGCACGTTAAATAAACTACTAAGGTCGTGAAGAGATACTAAGGTCGTGCACGACGGATTCCTTACGTACGTACATATCTATAAAATAAAAATACTTATGTAATATAAAAAAGTCAAAATATATACAATAAAAAAATCTGTAAAAAAAATCAGGGTGGCCTAGTGGTCAAACCACTAGCCTCTCAAGTATGAGTTTGCGGGTTCGATACCAGGTCAGGCAAGTACCAGTGTAACTTTTCTAAGTTATATGTACTTTCTAAGTATATCTTGGACACCAATGACTGAAGGTGAAGGAAAACATCTTGAGGAAACCTGGACTTTATAAGTCGATAAAAAAAGGATGGTGATAATGAAGTATCCATAAAAATCACGTCTGTTGTTGTTTTTTGATGGAATAACATCATATGACCTCTCCGATTTTGATTCTGTCAGATTGTAACTGACTATAAGCCACCCCTGTTCCTGCACTTGCCTGTGCACCAGCACGCACGGTCTCACTTTTGAACACCCCACGGTCCTGGCAGGCATCTTGTGGACTCGCATCAGTATGGGCTAACAATCTGAATGACGCGCGCGTGGAAACAACGCGCCGTCGATCCGGGCCTGGTGAGAGAGAGGCTGAGAATGGCCTCACGCGCTCCGCCTCAAAAATTTATCTTATTATATTTCTATTGTTTTTAGTATTGTTACGAATGCACCTTAAGTCGAAGCCATAAGGTTCAAAATCGCGTGACATGCAGTGCGAAACTTTTAAGCCCTATAACTCGAGACCTAGACATTGTATAGGTATAAAAACGCATTGCTAGACTTAGTGTGTATAACAGTATTTAGAGAGACAAAGAGTGGAGTTATTATAATAGAGTCAGAAGGCCGTCGGTGGTAGTGTATATCTAGCTGAATATAGAGGCTGTCCTTTCTTATTATGGCATATGTAGTGAAGACTACGAAAGCATGTTCAGTATCTGCTGCTCTTTTATTGTATCAAATTGAGGCTATTTATGCTACATTATTAATATTGTGTTAACAAATGCATACTCGTATTACACACATAGAACGGAAATTAAGATGATTCGAATAAAATAAGTATTACAAGCTTTTATTTTCACCAAATAAAAAACAATCTGCCGGCGGCGGTGTTTCCGTCGGACTACAATTTGAGTGTCTTCAAGGCTAGAGTGAATAGGCTCTTAATAAACTAGTGCGCTTTACCATCAACGATTGCGTCACTGCTTACCATCAGGCGGGATTGCCGTCAAGCGCTGGTTTCTATTTTAATAAAAAAAAATAAAAATAAATACACACAATAAAAAAATAACATTAATGTTAATTAAAACTAAATTATGAATAAATTAAAGCTAAAATGAAATAAAATACAAACTAACTACATATTAAATGTAAAGTATATAAAAAAATTGAACCCAAATTGCTGCGATCACCGGGCTGGGTGCCCAAAAGGCTGGCCACGTTTGACCGAAATGCGCGCCAGCCTTCCGATCACCTGATACGTCGATTAATCGTGCGGAAATTTCTTTAAAAAATTGTCGAACCTCCACACCCCAGGGCCCTAGGGTCTCCACGGAGAAAGGCACAAATATGTAGGGCTCAGATAAAGCTGCATATTTGCGCTTCTTTATGAACTCCACAGCTGCTGCAGCAGCACCGGCTCTGCGGGCGGTCGCCGGTAAGTGGGATTTAGCTACGGTATCTACACATATCGCATCCCATACAAGCGACCGCCCGTTTTTCCAGAGAATGAGTGTCATGGCGTCGGGCCTCTTGCCATTATCTAGAATAATACCAGCATTAGTATTACAAGTAAACAAGATTCATGAAATTAATTATAGCTACATATGTAGGCATCGGTGAATAATGAAACATGTGACATACATAGATGAGATGTGCCTACAGCGTAACAAGAATAACACCTAAAATATCCTTGATAAAATACTTTATTAAGAAACAAGTTATTTATCCTGCTTCGTCGGCCTGTACAAAGATGGCTCTAATTAGTAATTACCAAAGAAATATGGTCAAAGTTTTATGAGCAATAAATTGCCTTGTTATGTACGCAATATTCACCGGATATTGCCTCGATATTCGTACAAGCCAGATAAATAAAGGAAATTGTGATTGTATCAAGATTCTTCTAATTTAATAGTTGGGAAATGAATGTATGAATACTTTTTTATAAGGACAGGAATAATTTGCCTGGATTTCAAAATTTCGTACATCTAAGGACTGGAACAATTTGCCAGCGGCGGTGTTTCCGTCTAACTAAAATTTAAGTGTCTTCAAAGCTAGAGTGTATCGGCTCTTAATAAAGTAGCGTGCTTTGCCATCAACGATTGCATCACTGCTAAGCATCAGACGGGATCGTGGTCAAGCACTCGATTCTAAAGTTAAAAATAGTTAAGAGTTACATTTTGCCAAGGCATCTATACTAGCACTAGAGGTTGGAAATATACCGTAGGAACTTATTACAGCTATGTACCCATGTCGTAATCCTGGTTATAAGTTATTTATTTATTTAAACTTTATGCACAAACATTGCACAATGGCGGACTTAATGCCTTAGGCATTTTCTACCAGTCTACCTTGAGGTGATGCAGAGACAATTCATGGTAGGTGCAAACAAATTAAAGTTAAAAGAGAGAAAAAAATTATAATAAGTACATAAATACATACATACAAAATATAAACAAAAGAGAGAGTTAAAAAAAAATCATAGATAGAGAAAAGAAAAAAATTATATATGTGATGAATCTGCCAATATCCTGCGTAGGCATTCCCGAGCTTTCACTTTAAATGTGTACCGACTTGTCAACGTCCTGATAGTCTGAGGAAGATCATTCCAAAGTTAAGTTATCTGCGTACCTAATTTTATCCAAATTCGTACTGCCGTTTTATACCATTATGGAGCAAACTAGTAAAAAATAGTTTTAATTCCTAAACAGGAAATCTAATAGTATTCCTCTTTAGGAATGAACGCGATCAAAAATAAAAATAAGAAATTATTCTAGCAAGATTCCTGGCAAAGAAAACCTTAGATGTAATAATATTTTAAATGTCAAAATTGTAACAAATATGAGCTGTGAAACATAAATAATACAATCCAAGTTTTATCCATTTCCACCAAATTCTATTTTATAATATGTTGAATTAGCCTGAAACTGAGAATGATTGCACCGAAATGAAGCAACGTCACGCCAGAACATATCAAAGCCAATTTCAATATTCTGCAGCAAAAACTGTGATATTAAAAAACACATTTCGTCGATAAATAATTCTCAACATTCATATTGAACATTTTTAATCGAGTCATCGGACAGGCAGCTTGGAAATACTGCACCAATGTATGAAATTATTATATTTTCATGAAATTACTTAATGGGCAAAATGGCGGCTTTATTATTATTTACAGTTTGATTTATCAGCTTTTTATCATTTATCAGCAATAACAATTTTATCGAAGGCTGTTCACCAATGTACAGTACCTAACATTTAGACCGTTTTGTTATTTAAACAATCTTTACAAATTCTTCATTTTGATTTTATAAAATAAACTAGCTTTCCGCCCGCGGCTTCGCCCGCGTGGAGTTCAGATTTATCGCGTTTCCAATGGAACTCTTCAAAATCTATGTTATTTCTCAAGGTTAACTCTATCTTTGTACCAAATCTCAATAAAATCAGTTCAGTGGTTTAGACGTGAAAGCGTAACAGACAGACAGACAGAGTTACTTTCGCATTTATAGTATTAATATGGATAGTCCCGTAGTCCCGGCTTCGCACGGGCATTAAACATTACATTTAGATTTGTTAATTTTAACACATTCATAATAATAATAATAATATGACACATATTCATCCCTTTTTGCGTCGAGCTCCTAAAAAAGAGTAAATAAAAAAAATAAGAATAATTAAATTCAGATATTATTTAATGATTTTTTTGTATTTATGTGTTTTTTTTGTATATTTTTGGGGTTTTTTTTTCTTTTTTTTGATATATTTTTTTAATTTTTTGTTTTTTTTTTCAATTATTGAGGTCATAACCCTAAAAGAAAATACGTTTATTTTGTTAGAGCTTCTCTGTAAACAATATTTGATGTTGTTTTATTTTGTGGCAGCAAAATAAATTGATTTTCAGGGGCTCCGACTCGCGATAGACCAACATACAGTTGACCATGAGTAAAACATTTCTTTCGCAGATCGATCCCTACTAATTCGAAGGTTTGGCCTTGGGACTTGTTAATTGTTAATGCGAAAGATTTCGTTTAAATGGGATTGGCAGTTCAGTTGGGATCATCGGTATCCTCGGAATATGAGCTAGTTGACCACCTGCTGGGCCAGTGATAATAGTTGCTACTATTAAATTGACCTTTAACTCCTTAATAAGCAGCCTCGTCCCATTACACATGCTCGGAGGGTTTAAATTTCTTAAAAGCATGATTGGGATTCCGATTTTTAACGTCAATTCATGGGGTGCAGTCCAGAAGGGTTCAACGAATTTAAAAATTCCTGTGGATAATGGACTGCACCTTCAATATTCGTTACAGTGTCGATCGATTTGTATGTTTTTGTTTGGCCGGGAACTTTTTGAACAATCAGATTGTTTATTTCATTGACAGTATCATTCTTAGGTGATACTATAGCCCGAGAACACAGCCAATGGAAGTCTCTTTCGTGCAAATTCTCGATATCAGGGTATACAGAATCTATTAAATTTTCCAAATTATGGAGTATTTGGCCTAGAGACTCATCCAGAAGAATGTCACAATGACCGCTTAAATTTGGAGTTGGAAAAATTCCTTCCCCAAGTTTTAGCAGTTGCTGTGGGAAATCGCTATCAGTGATTCCATGAGACATGCTGCCGCTGATTTTTTGTAGATAATGGTGTGTTCTAAAAAAATGTAGTATATCATTTTGTTCTATCATCAATAGTTTTCGCAGCGCACGCGATGTAAGGTAGTTTTTTGATATTTTTTTCACACCTTGGATTACGTTATCGTAATTTTAGTAAGGATGCCTATTTTTTTTGAAAATGAAATATAGCCTATGTCACTCAGGAATGATGTAGCTTTCCAACAGTGAAAGAATTTTTCAAATCTGCCAAGTAGTTTCGGAGCCTATTCAATTCATACAAACAAACAAACAAACAAAAAATCAAACCTTTCCTCTTTATAATATTTGTATAGATAAAACATACCATAATTACATTGTTTATCCCGTTGTTTAGTTTCATAGTTCAATCAACCATGTAAAGCTACGCCTGGTTTGTCGATGGGTGTCCATCTTTATATAACATGTAAATTTATTAAAGCACTTCTTGAAAATAGTTTGTTCAGAATCGCTTACTGAATCGGTTTTTATCATTTTTAATATAGGTAATTTTTATCCCAAAAATAAGTGAAACCACGGAAATTATTGTCATATTAACCCTGTTCTTTGTACAGACTTTTAAAACCGCAGTTTTACGTGAATTCATATAAATTTAAACATTCAATACAGAATTAAGGAAAAAAAACCTTATTCTAATAACGTTAACATTTTAAATAATAATTCATTATATGTGTTATGATTATAACATAATATGCTAATTGGGGTATTTGAAGGTGTGCGCTAATAACATTACATGTTTTCTACGAAGACCATGCCTCGGAAATCACGTTAAGCCGTAAATCTCGACTATAATTCTTGAAAATTTAACTGTCGTTAACGGTCGAAAGTTGGACAACCAGTCTTAACAAGAGGTATCTTATATCTGGGTTGTGGAGGTCAGAGAGACGCTTAATCTAAAATACTGGTATTTTAGGTGTAGCCAGTTTGACTGGTAGCGACCCCAACATATGTAGTAGGTGACGATGATGTTGTTTTGACATTAAAAGGAAATTATAAATAGATCAAATTCTTTTACAAAGACTTTACATTCGTCTATCTAAAGTTCGAAATACTAACCTACACGGCAGATGTGAGTCCTGGCCAGCGCCCTGATTGCGTAATACATTATCAATATCGATTTGAAGCGTATCGCTAATCTATCTTCGGAAAACTTGTCTGCTCAACAGTGTATGTAAACAATATGTAAAGAAAACCCTGAAAGCCAATACCAATGAATTTTGAAATACCTGATCGTTTTTTTCCGCGAATTAATTCCAATTTCCCCAAAATTTGGTAATTTAAAAAAAAGTAACAACACCATTTTCGACAGTATTATTATGAGCGTAGCGTGCCGCGTGCCCTGTTCTATTCGCCCACGCATGTATTGCCTACCGTACATGTTTTTAATTACCTCCTTTTGCGTGATAATATTTATTTTTTTTCGAGGGTTTTTTTTTAAGTTTACCCCGGCTAACCTAAACTAACAATACCTTCACGGATCCGACAGGATTTTCTTTACATATTGTATAATTCAATAAATGTTGTTGAACTGCCAAATCAAAGACATTGCTGGTATGTCAATTACACCGCTGTGTGTGAACAAACATAAACGAAATGAGGACAAAACAAGTACGTAAGAATCCAAGTGATGATAGTTTCTGCCCTCCCGCGTGGGAAAAAGGTGTCATGTGTGTATGTGCGTAATTTTTCTGTTATCTAGCTTAGGGCATGTAGCCTACAAATCTATACAAGTTCGACGTAGAGGTCACCAACCTTCGGATCAAAAATGCTTTTCTGTAGAATTCTATTTTTCGATACTACATATTAACATATACTAGAGTATAAAAGAATATGTAGTGAGCAACATTCTTTCCACGTGAGGTGTTCACGTCTGAATTCTGAAAGCTTGTCCTTAGTAATCATTCCGAGTGATGAATCAAATTGTGAGAAACGTTTGGAACTATTGTGGAAGGTTTCTTTTTACGTGACCTCTAGTTTTTTTAGAGCGTTTATTTTTAGTTTTTCGATTGTAGTTTTTTGGTTTCTAGAGAATATTGTTACCTTGATAATAACGACTACCTCTTATATTTTTTTGAAACCAAAAAGTTTCAATACAGGCTGTAAGTATAAATAAACCTGCTGCCAGCAAAGGTAATATATATTTAAAGGCATACAAATATTTACAGATATGAGGAACAGGGTGTAAAATTCACTCATCCTCATAGAAAAGGGAAGATCCTCCAACCAGACGGCCGTTGTGTCTGGCGAGCACTTGCCCAACAGTTGATGTTGGGAAGTTGTATAATATATGTATGTTAGTTAAATGGTATTATTTAGTTAGTTTATATAATTAGAAACTAGTGCTTGACCGCAATCCCGCTTCACGGTAAGCAGTGATGCAAACGCGCTAGTTTATTAAGAGCCTGTTCGCTCAAAAAGCTGATGCAATATTAAACTCAACAACACGACCAACGATGCTACACCAGAGGGAGATTGATCAGGAGATCCTCCACGACCAAGTTTTCGACACAACAGCATTTGACGCGTCGTACCCGGCACACATCACAACACAACTGCTCAAACCTGTCCTCCGTACGGCTTTACCAGACATCATGCCGGAACACGACGAATCGCTTGGCTGCAAGACTTTGTCTGGTGAGTGGTAACTACTGCCGGCAGCCGATGTTATGGCCATATATATATACCATCGTTACAAATAAATTGCTTAGTAATAAATTTATTCATAATATATGTTATAACAGTTTCGACTTACAATCTGTATGATGTGGCTTCGAATACAGCCATTTGCTTTACTTTGTTGAAGCAATACATCATGAGGAAATCGATATATCCCTAGAACCTAAAATTTTATGCATTTTGTATCATCTGTCAACTCATACTGGAGCCATGTTGCTGATTACTTATTTATTTATTTATGGACTTTGGATGTACAATGGTGATAAATAACAATGGTATGGTTAGATAAGCCAATCACAAGTCTTCACGTCTAGAGCTTGTCTGGTATAAAGTACTGTGGAACAACAAAGAAAAAAATAAAAGAAAGACAAAAATAATCTAAAAGATTTTTAGATGATACATGTAAAAATTATTGTAGCTGCGAATGGTTATTTCCTAACAATTTCAATCAGTTATAGCCTACTCCTACGCCTACTTGGGAAGCCGATGGATGTGGGCAGCACAAGACCGGTCATCGTGGAAAGGAAGGAAAGCCATTGTCCAACAGTGGACCTCTATACGCTGTGAAAAAGAAGAAGAAATAGCCTACTCCTTAATGTTCCTTAGCAGTAGCAACATTAAAGGTTGATTATGATCATAACCTAGTACTTATATGCATTTTGCATCATCATAGTACTTATATGCATTTTGCATCATCACATTTTAAAACTTTAAAATGTGATTACAGCATACTATCAAAAATTTTGGTTTATGCTTCCATTTGGAAGCATCCACCAAAATTTTTGATAATATGTGGTCTTTGATATGTGCGTTCTGCCGATTCTGTCAATATCATTAGTTCAAAGTATAAATGTACATCAGCTATGCCGACGATATGGTGCTGCTGAGCCCATCGATTAATGCACTCAGAAAACTGATTGGGATCTATGAGAGATATGCGGAGGCCCACGGGCTTAGATACAATACAAGCAAAAGCGAATTCATGGTATTCAAATCAGGCACTAAGGCTTATAACACCATTCCACCGATTTTCCTGAACGACAGCGAGTTAAAGCGAGTAGCCTGCTTTAAGTATCTGGGCCACTGGGTCACTGAGTCTCTTACGGATGACCAAGAGATGGAAAGGGAACGCAGGGCATTATCCATCAGAGCAAACATGCTGGCCCGTAGGTTTGCGCATTGCACTAGGCAGGTGAAAACGACGCTTTTTAAAGGTTATTGCCAGTCATTTTATACATGCAGCCTTTGGGTCAAACACACGAAAAAGTCTTGGGACACCCTGCGAATCCTGTACAACAACTCGTTCAGGGTGCTGATGGGGCTGCCGCGCTACTGTAGCGCGTCGGGAATGTTTGCTGACGCACGTGTGGACGGATTCGCGGCGATAATGCACAAAAGATCTGCGTCCCTGATGCGTCGGGTGCGCGACAGCTCCAACAGTTACCTGAAGCTCATTGCTGAGAGGTTGGACTCAGACAGTATTTTTATGGAGCACTGGACAAGGGCGAATATTGTGTTCTCTTGACTGGTGGGCTCCGTCTAGCTTTTGCCTACCTAGTTTGAATTTCACATTTTATTTATAATTTTGACATTTTATTTTATTTTTAAATTTGACATTTTATTTTATTTTTTAAATTTGACATTTTATTTTATTTTTGATTTTGGCGTTTTATTTTATTTTTGAATTTGACATTTTATTTTATTTTTGATTTTGGCATTTTATTTTATTTTGAATTTGACATTTTATATTATTTTTAAATATCAGTCTAATTTAATTTTAGTTTGGAATGTTATATGTTTATTTAAATGTAAATAATTTAAATGTATTTTGTGTATGTGTTTTTATGAAAACTAAGGACAATTGTCTGATGTAAATAAATATTATTATTATTATTATTTTTATACAACTTTCAAATAGGGTAGAGATTAGAATCAGGGAAAGATTGGGATGTAATGCAGACGAGATCACTTCACGTAATTGAAGATCGGATGTTAATAGGAAAGTCAGACCGATGTATTTAATTATGCTTTTGGACAGCCTCCGTGGCGTTGCAGTAGCGAACGCGGACGCTGCGCAAGGAGACGCGGGTTTGATCCCCGCGCAGTGCCAGTATGCATGAATATGAATATTTGCACTGGTCTGGCCGTGCCTCGGAAAGCACGTTAAGCCGTTGATCCCGGTTGCCATATGAACACCTAATTGCAGTCGTTACGGGTAGTTGGAGCCCTCAAAAGTCCAACAATTTGTCTAACTGTAATGCTCCGATATCGCTTTCGGGTTGTGGAGGTCAGACGGCAGTCGCTTCACGGAAGATATCGAAGTTTAGCCAAAATCAGCAGTTAGACCGGGAAAGCGGATCCCAGACTCCAAAGATCAAAAAGCTTCGGATGCGACTGGAATTAACGCTGAGATTGTGGCGATTTAATTATGCTTTTGATATTTATTCATCAATGGAATTCAGATAACTTTACATATCATCCAAATAGTAATTTACATAATACCATTTTCAAAAATAACAGCCAAATTCAAACGCAATATGTCCCGCATTAGTTGAAAATTCGCATACAAACTTTTCACGAGATTATTTCGAAGAATACAGATGCATGAATGCCCACAGAGGAAAATAAAATGGCGTAGAGCTGCGGAGTTGCGAGCTGCGGTTACAGGTCGTTTGTGGCGTCGATACATCACAGTCCTGTGGGAAGACTACGCCTGTTCTTTTTCAAACACCTTCGTTCATATTACCAAACGATAATCTTTAACCTATTTTTATTCTAAGAAAAACTTCATGTTTTCTTGTTTGGTACAAAAAAAAAACTTTGTTAAATAATATTATAATTAAAAAGAGGTATAACTGAAACGTGGTCGCTAACAGTGGGCCTCATATGAAGGCACAGAGGCATACAAAGGGCAATGGAAAGTGCTCGGAGTTTCTCTGCGTGATCAAATCAGAAATGAGGAGATCCGCAGAAGAACCAAAGTCACCGACATAGCTCTTCGAGTCGCTAAAATTAAGTGGCAGTGGGCAGGGCACATTGCTCGTAGAACCGATGGCCGATGGCGCAGTAAAGTTCTGGAGTGGCGGCCACGTACCGGAATACGCAGCGTAGAGAGGCCCCCAACACGGTGGATCGATGACCTGGTGAAGGTCTTGGGAAGCCGATGAATGCAGGCAGCACAAGACCGGTCATTGTGGAAAGCCTTGGGGTAGGTCTTTGTCTAACAGTGGACCTGTATAGGCTGAATAAGAAGAAGAAGATAGGTCTACAAGATTATTTTGGCAGCCAAAATCGAAAAACACAACGAACTAACGGTGCCATCTTGATTTTTTAATACATTTCAAGTGACGTTTCTTTTTATTTTTTTATCATTTTACGTATTATAAACTAGTGCTTGATCGCAATTCTGTCTGATGGTAAGCAGTGATGCAATCGTTCATGGTAAAGCGCGCTTGTTTATTAAGAGGGGACTCTAGTGCCAAGGAATTTGGAAAATAGGTATTTGAAGAAACTATTGCCGTCGCGCTGTTTCCAACCTCTCCCGGTAAAGTGCGAAAAGGACAGTTGCAGCTCAGGCTGATATTACCTACAAAAACGTTGACCAAAAGACGCTTCGTATTCCGCTGTTTTCTTTTTTAAATCACGACAGATCTGAATTATTTTTATATCAAAATTTATACGAAAAGTATACCTATGGTTCTATTATTTTATTTTTTGTGAAAAACTTATCATGTTTGTCTAATAGTCATCTGAACATCACGGTAAAAATGGATTATTTTTCGCGATTTTGAAGTATCGTATTTCTTTTATTAATTAAGTATCGGAAAAAATCAAATGTTACGTATATTCACGGTATAAAATTGTACAAAAAATAATTGCTCTAAAAGCTTTATCCACGAAGAAAACAGCGGAATACGTTTGTATGGAGAAAGCACCACTAGGGTTTCCTCTTAAGGTGATTAGTAACGACGATGACCTTGCGCACCTGGGCGGGGCTAGGCAGAAACCCCCGCGCACCCCGCAACATATTTACGTGCACATTTCCTACTCGCTTGCTTCGAGCGCGGATGTCTCGCAACAAACGTAGAATGCCATAACATGTCTAAAAAGTATACTATTCATAGTATTCTGTCTAAAAAGTACCTATTATAAAATTGCGTGGTATCTAAACTCATCTCAACCCTAAAGTGAAACATATTAGGTAATTGCTTTTATTATGTTGTTTTCGATACCGCGTTGCAGGGATTTTTTATTTAAAAAAGGGAAAACAAATATTTATTTATAAAAATGATTAATGCAAAACGGGAACCGGTTTATTCTTTTATTTAAAGTTATTATTTAGCATTTAGCGTTAATGGTATAATTCCCATTGAAACATTGGAAACTTATATATATTATTATTGTTTAAAAATTTAGCTGACCAAATTTTAGGTAATGAACACCTGAGACTAATGAACTTATAGAATGAAAAAAAGAATTTGTTTTGGTTTACTAGAAAAACAAAATTGAGGAATGTTAATCAAATTTCATGGATTAAATTACAAGTATCATTTATATATATATTTTTTAAGGAAGGAAAAAAAATGTTTTGGACTTAGCAAAAATTTGTCGTTTTTTTATTTTGAGATGTCCTTTATCTTGATTTTGTATAGTATACCATACAAATAACTTTATAAAAATATACGATCACTATAAAATAATTTTTCACTTTTATTAAACACTTGACATTTCTCGTCAAAAATAAAAATAGTGGGTTATCTGTCATAGTTTTAAATCAGCTGAGAAAAGTAACTATCTAGATGCGACTCTCAGTTTTATCTAAGGTAAGTTTTATTTTATTTTTGTTTACAACAACCTTTTTATCGTCCCACTGCTGGGCATAGTACATATGACTTTAGAAAAGTTGTATTGGTACTTGCCTGACCTGGAATCGAACCTGCGCACTCATACTTGAGAGACTGGTGTTTTAACAACTAGGTCACCACGACTTTTATATGTGTATGTTTATTACAAACGTATGCCTGAATGTTTGTTCCTACACATTTTGATATATTTGCTGTTGTTGCTGTGAGAATTATACTAGACATCGCCAGAGTTGCAGTAATTTACCTTCCGTTATATTTATAGTATAAAATTTTAATTGCGTGTGTGTTGTCTTATATACTAAACCATGTAAATTAAAAAAAATAAATTGTAATAAAATTTATAACAATTTAATAGACAGGTTTATTGAAGTTTGACTGCCTCGTTGAAATAATGGTTGTAGAAAGTGACACACAAAGTTATGGGTTTGATTCCCACAATAAATACTAGATAATATTATTATTACTGCATGACTACCTAATAAAGGTATTGGACAAATAACCTTACACACATTATCTGCCTAGCTATATTACAATATGGTTTGGTTTTGCTATGGTTATGGTTTTTTGCATGTTTCTTTTGCCTTGGCTTTAGACTGCTATGAGCTAGGTGCCTGAAAAGGATGCAGACTCTGACACAAGACGGAGCTAGTAGCGGTGACGAAGTAAAATCTTTGGATCAGCAGAAAGTTTTCCAGCACCATCGATAAATTCCAGTCTCATGTATTAAACCTCCCATAAACTGATCATGAAATAGGAACGCGTGCACATGATATTTATGCCGATACAACCGAAGTGCCTCTTAAACCTATTCTTACTTAGGTATTTGCTAATATATCAGAAAGTAATTATGACGCTCTACCTTAAATTTCACCTTTGCCTTCTAATCAACCACTTGCATGCGAAAAATGAAACCCAAAGCTTCTGCCATCGTTGCACGAAAAATAAAAAGACAATGTAACAGAAGACTAAACGTATCTTTTCTTGAGCAATAAGCACAATTTCAACAAAAGGCTGAAATAGCAATAACTACTTTTTTGGAAAATGTGCATTCCGATTGGTCATGATAAGATTATTTTTATAGATTTTTCACTGAAGGCTTAGTAAATATTATCACCAGTCACACAAATTTATACAGCACAGAACAGGAAGATCCAGAATAGTTTCAAGGGAAGAAATACTAGATTTTTTGGCAATAAATGTCATCATGGGTAATGTAGTTATGCCATCCAACAAAGATTACTGGTAAAAGTATTTTCGTTATGCAAAGCATTAGCATACATAATGCTCCTAAAGAGATTTGATAAAATCAGGCGATTTTCACATTTTACCGATAATTCTGAAGCCGATACATCAGATAGGTATTAGAAACTACGTCCTGTAATTAATCGTATTCCAACACAGTGTTTATCCGTAGCAGAAGAGAATGCTTTTAGTATCGACGAAATGGTTGAACCGTACAAAGGGAAGAAAAATATGATCATTGGCCACAAATAACTGGATATCAGAGGTGCAAGTACTGCAAAGCTGGCCAGGCAAGTACAATGTGCACAAATGGAAGGTTCATCTTTGTTATGTGAAGAATAGAAACCGTTTTTGGAGTACCACCGCAAGCAATGGGATATCTGAATTATTATGTTACATATATTTGTAAAAAAAAAATTGTTTAAGAAAGATTTATTTTGTTAAACCAATTTTCTTTCACTAAGACAGTTATTTTTGTTTAAAATCATATTATTTACAATGATATTTTAGTAAATGTTCAAAACCATGTTCTACCAGTAACATTCAAACTTTCCATGGAGTCCATGGAGTTTCTTGTACGTTCTTCTCCATAGAGATCTACGCTTTTGAACATGCAATTTATCTTCACTTTTCTTGGACTGACCGACATTGACTATTCAAAAGCACCAACGAATGGTTAATTTGAAATAAATAAATAATTTTGATTTTGAGTTTTCCCTAAACATAGCAATGTATAGCATAATATACATCACTAAAATTGCAATATTCACTGTACGTGTAGCAATGTATAGAATAATATACTTACGTCTTGTTTTTTTTTTTTTTAATTTTCATATTAAGATTTTTTTCCTTATTTTTATACGTTCTTTATAGCCCAAAAAAGCGGCTATATATATATATATATATATATATATATATATATATATATATATATATATATATATATATATATATATATTCGCTTTTCTTCGAACAAAGAATCTTGCCACGATAAGGGTCAATTTTTATTGGCGGAATGAATAGGGTGTGGGGGGTCCGACCCCCCACGTCGTGGGCCGTTTTATCTCGAAAACGGTACGTCGCAGCGAAAAAGTGCTAGGGTACAAAGTTCTTTCTTAGACCTTCCCTTATTCATTCCGCCAAAAAAAATTGGAGAAATTTCGAGTCTGGTTTTTAACCACCCGATATAAATGACCCGAAATTATAAAATGACCTGAATAAAAAGTTACCCTCTTGACGCCCTCTACACGATGCAATTATTTTTTTGGAAATTTAAAAAGTCAAAAAAAAATTTGTTCTCAAAAATTGTTTTATTCTTTTTCTTTACGTTTCATAAAAGGAGCGTATACCTGAAGCGTATACCCCAACTGCAACAACCCGCCCTGAAATCGAACCTCTGACCGGTTACGCGCGCGGTTGATTTTTTTGACAGCTTCATGCGCCAAGTTAGAATAATCGTGTTATAAGTAAACGAAACGAAACGGGAAAATTAAGTGGATGAGACTACAGGCAAAAATATAGGTACAGTCAACGGCACATCTAGCACATCTAGTTATACACCCGCAGTAACAAAATTATTTATACTGATCAGAATATCGAAATAAAACGTCATATAAAATCACGTAAAGCGTCCAAGCGCAGCAATAAATGTAAAAATTCAATAATCATACATTTTTAGTGATTTTCACTAAAAATACTTCGTTACACTCGAAGTCGGTATCCAAGGGTGCGCGGAGCAAAAAGTGACACAGTCTCCTCTCACGAGCGCTGGCGCGCGACTGCCGGCCACCCGCGCCCGCGTCCCGCATAGAGCCCCTCTGAACTTCGTAAGGCGGAAACTCGTGCAGGACCTCATTTTTATTACTTTTCTTATTAAATATTTCATTAATTTTAAAATAAAACTATGATTCTATAGTTCTTACAGGTACACGTTACTGCGAGTAAGAATATTTAAAAAAGTCTAAGCGCTTTAAGAGAAATATCGATTTAAAGGTTAAAAACGTCGTGTAGAAATGTTTTTTTTTTGACGTAAATATAGGCCGTATAGAAAATAATAAACAATAAATATGTTGTGCTTGAATCTATGATCATAACATATTTTTTTCAAAATTTTTGATGAAGGCATTCTTGAGGAATAAACTTCCAAAGGTGAGCGGTTTTGGACGCTCACGGGTATCTATCACCTTAAGAGCCTATTCATTCTAGCCTTGAACACAAATCATCTCCATAAGATTTTCCCAACTACGTTGGGGTTCCTGTCTAATCGGATTCAACTGAATACAAATATTAACATATAACTTCGCATTCTGTGACGAATGTGGCGATTATTACCAGGAATCCTCCATTCCCTAAGGACTGTCGAAAGAAAAATGAACAGACAATCGCAGATAACTAATAATTGAACATAAAGGGCTCTGATTACAGCAGGAATGGCCTTTTAGCCAGTAAGAGTCCGGCTCTGCCCAGACTGCCTCATTAGGGAGACAGTCTGGGCGTTCATGAGGCCGCTCCCGCCAATACAAAAAAAAAATATCAATATTAAATTTTATTTTCAATCATGTTATTAGTTTATTCTTAGGCTTTGTTATCTCATTAGCCTTCCAGGAATAACCATAAGGAATTTCATAGTAACAGCCCGGAGTTGGAACTTGATGGTGTGACACCCCGTGTCTCGACGAGGACGTAAAGCCGTTGGTCCCGCATTGTGGCGGCGTCGTGCCTTGCCACAAAAGATTGTAAACAAGATTCAAGTGGACTATATTTGGGATAGCAATATATTAGAAATTATAAGTAAATATTTCTTTTTATTAGTTTATAAACCAGCGCTTGACCGCAATCCCGCCTGATGGTAAGCAGTGACGCAATCGTTGATGGTAAAGCGCACTAGTTTATTAAGAGCCTATTTACTCTAGCCTTGAAAACACTCAAATTTTAGTTCGACGGAAACACTGCCGCTGGCAAATTGTTCCAGTCCCTCGATGTACGCGGTATAAAGGAGGAGGCGAAACGCTTCGTCCGGATCGTAGTGGTGTTAACAACATAAGGGTGGAAACCCGCCGTATGACGGGTCGTCCGATGGTGGAACGGAGATGGGGGAATTAAATCATGCAATTCCCTCGCATACTCCCCAAAATGTATCCTATAGAACACCGAAAGGCTGGCTAATCTGCGCCTGTGCTCTAGGCTTTGGAGACCAACTCGAGTTGAATCAGAGTCACCAATCGGCCTCTTCGCACGCCTCTCCACTGAATCCAAAGTAGTCAGGTGACACTTAGCAGCACCAGCCCAAATGTGGCTGCAGTACTCCACACACGAACGGACCTGTGCTTTGTACAACATTAGAAGCTGCCCTGGTGTGAAATACTGCCGGACCTTTGCGATAACGCCAAGTTTCCTGGCAGCCAACTTGGCCTTGGACTCAATGAACCGCACAAAGTTTAGGTTGGAGGAAATCTCAACACCCAAAAGCTGAAGACGGTCGGTACACTCCAAGGATACATTCCGAAAAGTGGGAGCCAAGGTGAACGGGCTCCTTTTGGCGGTGAAAAGACACGCCTTATTTGGTAGAATGATGCCTTTGGAGTATATCTCTCTGATTAAGATGCTAAAGGCGGCTAACCACTTACCTCCAACCTTCAGATGCGAAGCTTGTAGACCACCAGACCAGATAAGGAGAAAGCGCAAGTCGACACAATGCACGGGCACTCCCTTACTTTATTAATTTTGAATGTTGAGGCCTGATGCCCCCGCGGGTTACATTAAATACTTAAAATTAATTAAATTTTTTGACTATTAAAAGATCGTGGCCATGACCCGCTAGCTTGCGAGTTCGAAGCGAAGTCTAGCACCACGTCGAATGGCGGTCGGCGAAAGGATGCACTCCCACTATGGCTGCGTTTCGTTTTTCTTTTGGCAATGCTCACTGCCGATGAACAGAAAAATCAGAGGAGATATTCAACATGAACATTATCTCTTCCTGTCGTGTCAAATTGCCGTCTCGATGGAAAATGAGAGTAACCGAACAGAGTGTGCTCTTCAGTTTGCGAATACACTTTTGCACATCTTCCGTGTTAGTGTACCTACCTGTTTTTTTTTTTAAATCATTGTCCGTGATCTAGTTTCTGTTTCCATTCAGTCTATGCGTGTGCCACAAGCAATAAAACATAAATGAATATATGTTTGCAATTTACTGTAAGTTTGAGGAAACGATTGTGTGTTTTGTAAGCAACAATTAACAAAGGTGCGAAAACATTTGTATACACTGAATGTGGATCGGGAAATCTGGGTATATATACATATGTACGTCGGGGTCACCAATGTAGTAAAGACTACTAATGTGTGTTCAGTAATGCTCCTTTATTGTATAAACTTAAGGCTGAATGAAATGATTCGAATAAAATAAGTTGTTATTACAAGTAAACAAGATTATGTCCGTTGGAAGTTGGAACCGCGCCGCCGACAAGAATGTGATGATCCGCCGAAGACCTTTAAACTGCTAGAATTCCTACCGGACGACGGAACAGCTCGTGAAAGAGGTAAGGTGCGTGGCATTCAATAACCCACTCCCTAGGTTAGGAGTTATTTCTCCGCGACAGTAACATCATTTTCTTTTCTTTTATTCTTAATTATAGTTCACGATCGAAGGAGGGAATATTTTTCCCACGCGAAGCCACTTTGGCCGCGTGTGACATACATAGATGCAAAATGCCTACACATATATAGCCTATAACTAAACTATACCTAGGGACCGAGAAGCAGTGATAGGTCTCCTGAATAAATATTCTAAAATATTTCTACCTAAATTGTCGGGATGAGGTACTGTTATTCAATACATTTACATTATTTTAACTTGTTTTCACAAAGTTTGGCAATCTGCCAGTTCTCAGAGGGATCCTGAAGTAACATGCTGAATAAACAATATATGTATTAAATATACACACATCACCAAAGCCTAGGGATATTTAATATTTAGCTTATTTTACAAAATTCTGTTAATATTTTGTTAAAATTATAACATATGAAATAAAATGTTATTTTATGGTTTATGCTTGCAATATAAAAAGAATGCATCCAAGATTTTCTTTTATTATTTTATTTATGAGCGTAATTTTTACTTTGTACATAATGGATTTTATAAAAAAAAGGTATTTAATTAAATTTAGTAATCAGTATTTCCTGCCCTAACATTAATTAGAGTTCAGCATCTCATATTCATGCTCAAAATTAAATTGTCCAAATCAAGTTGCGGTATCTGGTGGTGTTACCAGAGTTGAACAAAAATTAACCTTAGATCTTCGTTGTAACATGTCCCATGCGTGTTCAATGGAATTCAGCAGGGAACTGAGCAGGCCAATCCATAACCCTGACTTCATGTTGGTTCTCTAAGCACAGTTGTAATTAGCTCAGCCGTATGAGCACGAGCATTTTCATGCAGGTGTTGGAACTCCTGGCTCAGCTGCGGCGCGGGCTGGCCTTCATCGGACAAGAATTGACCGCACGGGGGCGCCTCACGAATTTATAGTCGGCGCTCTGTGAACACCAGAAGACCGAACCTCACAACCGATTCTCTTATCCATTTTGAGTTTTTTGAGTTTGACCTCAACCGCCACTACTTCGACTATTTATTTTGTAAATAACAATAGCTAGAATTTAGACAATATAGTTCTATTTGAATCTCCATCGTTTGTTTTCATTTTACCCACAAGTTCCAAAACAAATCGTGGGAAGTACTCCACAGTCGCTTTTGATTTTTCAAAACTTCGCTGTTATATTGTAACATGAACTAAATTTTGGACCACCAAATTCGAATAATCCTAAAATAATAGTGTTCTATCATCCACGCTACTCTAAAATCTAGTCTAATCCTATAGTTTAGATTATGAGGTCCTGATCTGAAAAAACCTAAAAATCAAACGTATCTACAATAAATTATGCTCAACTATCAAAACTCCAGTCGTTCTCTTACACTGTTAGTTCTGAGTTCAATGAAATACTATGGTTAGGCACGTGGTACACTTATGAACCGTTTACTGGGGTTCGCGCACACGTGCAACTAACGATTGTTCTTCGCATGCAATATACACGCTAAACTGTGTTTTATTGCATCGTTTGTATGCTGGATTATTGTCTTTACGTTGTGCAATCTTTTGTTTGGAACGTTTTTGATTTAACTTGTGTAATTAGTTAAATAGCTGAAAGCCAATTTTCGTAACTTAAATCGTTCAAAATCTAGTTACTAGTCTAAATCAGTCACAATTAAAGTCAAAACTTGGCAATTATGTATTTAGACACATTTTGACGTATTGTTCCTGAGATCAGACTTTGAATGTTCTTAAGATTCTGATAATTGTGCTTCTGGTATCTTACTAAAACATTCATAAAGGATATGACGAAAAAAGGGTCTAACAACGTCCTTGGTGGTCACGTTGTTAGACCCTTTTTTGGTGTGGATGGGAAATCATAAAATGATCTCTCCAACTTTGGGCGCAGCGGAAGAGCGTGTCAGACTTTTACTGACTAAAACTCACCGGCGGCGTTCCTTCATTTGCCTGTGCGCCAGGGCTCACGGTTTCTCTTATGACCAACCCGCAACCCGGAGCCAGCCATCGGTCTTCGTGGATCCCGTGACAATGTGCTAATATCTCTTTGAGGTACGCGTGAAACACAAGGTGCCGTCGACCCCGGCCTGATCCTTACCGAGCCGCGAGCTGGCTACTGCTAGCTGCCCGCAAACCCGCTCCTACGATGACCGGGAGTTCGTTGTTGTCTCTCGACCAGGGCATCTCCTGTGGCAGCTGGAGGCGTGAGGGCGCTGAGATTCCCTCTCTCTCACGCGCTCCGCCTCCTCCTTTGCCAACATCACTGCTTCGCACGCTGTTAGACCCTAATTTTATTACACACTATCAATCATAATTTGAAGAATTTTGACGGTTTTTGCTCAATTCATTATTTCCTTCTTCTTTAAATCAGGAAAAATCCCAAAGTCAACGCATTTATTAAAATTTAAAGCTAGATCACTCGGAGATACATGTTCAAAGTGAAACACGACTACACATAGATACCCTACTATGCAAAAGATTCTCAATTTTATATGGGAATTATTTAAGGAGCGAATTGTAGCTATTGGTATGTTATCAAAAAACTCTTAAAACGTATTTTATGAGTTTTTTGATCGGCAAGCGGCTTTATGAACTAATTTGTTTGCCAGTTTCATTATTAATAATTTTCCGAGTGATTTTTACTGTATTATTAGAATTTTTAATTGAATTAGAAATTTTGATTTGGCAAATATATATTTTTTTAATAAGTTTGAATATCTATACTAATATATAAAGCTGAAGAGTTTGATTGTTTGAACGCGCTAATCTCAGGAACTACTGGTCCGATTTGGAAAATTCTTTTTGCGTTGAATAGCCCATTAATCCAGGAAACTTTAGGCTATATAACATTACGCTGTGACTAATAGGAGCGTAGCATGACCAACTTCACGCGAACGAAGTCGCTGGAGGCCACAAGTTTTTTATATACTCTCAAGCCTGTATTTTTTCAAACCACTGTTGGAAGTGAGTGACAAAGAAAGCCTCTATTCCATCGATATTCGCAAGATATGCATATTACACATATATAAAAATCAGTAAGAATGGCTCAGCCTTCGAGATTCGAAAAGGAGAGAAGCAGGGTTATCCAATATCTCCAAAGCTTTTATTGCAGTACTGGAAGAACTTTTCGGAGCACTTTACTGACATAGAGAGCATAGAGGGATAAACATATATATGTTTATCCCTCTATGCTCTAACGTCTCTCACACTTGCAAGAACCCAAAAGAAATCGAGTACATGATAGAGTCACTTAGCAAAGAAAGCAAAAAAGCATGTCTAGAAATTAACCGGGAGAAAACTAAAGTAATGACCAATAGTCAAATCATATCGATAAAGTCAGAATTAATAGAGATTGAATACGTCGAAGACTATAGATACTTGGGACATTTAATATCTTTGAAATCGTGCAGTAATAAAGAAGTAGATCGAAGAATCAAAATGACAGGGAACAAGTATTGGACAATGAAAGAGATATTCAAGAGTAGTCTCCCTGTAACACTGAAAACCGAAGCTATGCAGAGATGTTTGATGCCTTGTCTCACCTACGCTTCTGAAACATGGCCGCTATCAGCTAAACAGACTCGCAAAGTTAAAGTGTGCCTAAATAGCATGGAACGAAGTCTTGTGGGTCTAAAGCTAAGCGACAAACTTAGAAACCAAGATATCAGAAAGATCACCCAGCTACAAGGGACTTTAATGAGCCAGAAATGGAAATGGGCTGGATATGTCCTTAGATCACCAGGTAACAAATAGTCCAAAATTATCACGAATTGGTACCCTATACGCAAAAAAGGCGAAAGGGCAAGCCGGCCAGACGTTGGAGTGATGATATAGTAGCCACGGCTGGAGTTACTTGGAACAGACTGGCAAGGGATAGGGACTAATGGAGAGAAATGGAGGAGGCTTTCACCGCCAAAGCGGTCCTTAGCGCAGAAGAAAAACTAACAAACTAGGATATAATTAAATAAGTACTAACACAACTGAAGTTATATTTACATAATAATATGTGTAAGGAATTAATAAAGCTATTATTATTATCCCGTTTATTTTTCTACATTATTCATATTCATTTACAGTTTCAAATATTTATAAAAATACATAAAAACATTTAAAAATATAAAAAAAAATAGTGTTCCACCGATGATGGGAGCAGGGTCCAAGCTACCGGTGGTTAGGGCTCCAGAGACAGGAACCTCCTCACTATGCGGACCGTATCGAGGAGTACTCAATAGATGTTGGTCGACGCTCTTGGCTGTCAAACCATTGGCCGATACGACAATCGGTACAAGACAGCCGGTACAATCACATGATTCCATATGTCAACAATCTCGTGCGCCAAGTCGAGATACTTAATTTGTTTCTCTTTCTCAGCTTTCACGAGATTCCCGTCATGTGGAATAGTAACATCAACAATCATTGCGCGCTAATCGTTCTATCACTACTATATCATATATTTATTATTATTATAGTATTGACAATAAAAAGGTTGGCAACGCTATGTTTACATATTCTATAGACTTCGGACTTTCAGTTGCTGTTATTTTTTTTTTTTTGTTACTCGATCGGTGAAGGTATTCAAAAAAATTAACCTATTATAATATTTCTTTAAAAATAACCTTAACAGGATTTCATTAGGCAACCCATCACCGTTACATTCATAATCATCTTTTAATTTGTAAAAAAAAAAAAACCTCCGATTACTCGATCGGTGAAGGTCGTTTTATATTCGGATCTTATACTAATAATAATAATATATATCTATTTGTTTAAAGCACAATTATAACACTCTTACGGAATCATCCTAGACGATGTTAGAAATCATATGTCTATCATCTTACAAAAAATTAAATTTTGTAAAAGCGCCTGCCATGTAAACAATATTGCAATAAAGTTATAATAGAGACACTTTACAATGATTTATTATATCTTTTCAATGAATATCGGCAGGTTTTGCCCAGATACATTTCCTCCAATATCTACCGCAATAATGTTAATAATACATGCAACTCGTGATATTATATATATATACTTAGGGAATTTTTATATTATAATATTATACTATAATGAATTTTTATATATACTTAGGGAATATAAAAATAAAACGTCAGGATTAACTTATGTTATACTTAACTACCGAGTTTTTTTTTTATAGAAATATAAACACTTAGCTCATCTCCATGAGAGACTATGTATATTTACCAATTAGGTATTAAGTTCAATAAACGATATCGCTTCGCTGAAACTAGCTTCTTCAGACTAGTAATTAAGTCAAAAGCTACGAAGTCTATCCACATTAAGAGGGAACTCTATACAAACGTATTCCACTGTTTTCTTCGTGGATAAAGCTTTTAGAGCAATTCTTTTTTTCTACAATTTTACACCATCATTATCCGTGCCCCTATCATTTGATTTTTTTCCGAATCTTAATTAATAAAATAAATACGATACTTCAAAATCGCGAAAAATATCCCATTTTTACAGTGATGTTCAGATGACTATAAGACAAACGAGATAAGATTTTGACAAAAAAGAAAATATGAGAAGGATAAGTATACTTTTTCTCTAAATTTTGATATAAAAATAATTGAGATCTGTCGTGGTATTGAAAAAGAAAACAGCGGAATACGAAACGTCTTTTGGTCAACGTTTTTGTAGGTATATCAGCCTGAGCTGCAACTGTCCTTTTCGCACTTTAACTCTCCCAGGTTGCAAGCAGCGCGAAGGCAATAGTTTCTTCAAATACCTGTTTTCTAAATTCCTCGGCACTAGAATCCCCCCTTAAGTACGTGGGTAGACTTCGTAGCTTTGGACTTGCTAATATTTGAACAGAGCTCGCTTTAGTGAATTATAGGAAATCTGCCTAAAATCACATCTTTGCTAATATTGTATCATAATATCAGTTTAATTAACGGATTAGTGTTTGGACTTTGGTTATAAATTAAATTTGTTTGTCTACATTAATTCTAGCTTCTAATTATTTAAGTAAAATTTCGGCCTTTGGATACAGACATTACTTCAAACATTAGCTTAATTGAAGCATTGTGTTTAGCTTTTTTTAAAATCTAAACTAGTGTCTGGTCCTAATAAAAGTTCACTCAATTTATAAACAGCTTATTCACGCTAGCCCCTCGAAGAACGTAAATTATAATAAGGGGGGAACACTGTCTCAGCCAAATAGTTCCAGTCCTTCGATGTAGGTAGTGTAAAAGAGGAGGCGAAACGCTTCGTCCGGATCGTAGAGGTGTTAACAACGTAAGGGTGGGTATTCGCTGTACGACGGGACGTCTGATGATGGAACGGAGATGGCAGAATTAAGTCATGTAATACCCGCGCACACTCTCCAAAATATATCCTATGGAATACCAAAAGGCTGACTCTGCTCCAGACTTTCGGAGATTGTTGTAATTTCATCTTAGTTTGATTTCTTGTTACTGGTAAGTTGTTGTTTATAGTTTTGTTTACTTTGTTATAGATATAGATATTTGTTTCCTTTGTTATAGTATATGTTATGGACTTAAATAGGGCATGAAAAGTTTGCTAGACAAACGGTAAACCTAAATAAAACAGAACTGGTCCTGGAACAGATCAAGTTGGAGAGGGCAGAACCTGAATAGGTTCCGTTATAACTAGAAGAAGCATGCTTGGGCTAGCGAAAGATGAAATGAGGAGGGCAGAAGTCAGATAAAAGTAATAAAAATAATCGTTGTTAGCATTTTTTTTTTCTAAATAATTTAATTATGTTATTTTATAATATAATATAATACTTTCTCTACTTTAATAATAGTCTACTTAGTTCTTGGTCGTGTTGTTGGGTTTAACATTGCATCACCTCGCTCAACTGCCGTCTTCCTTCCTATTCGCTCAGTTTTTCTGAGTGAATAGGCTCTTAATAAACTAGCGCCCTTTACCATCAACGATCGTATCACTGCTTACCATCAGCCGGAATTGCAGTCAAGCGCTAGTTTATAATTATTTAAAAAAAAAAATAATATTTTTGATAATTGAAACGTATGTTGAGGTGGTATGTTTTTAGTGAAACAGCACCTAGCATTCTGAATTATTTGAAAGAATATTGATCCATCGCGTCATTTGTTCGAAATGGAAAAATGTGTCTGCTTGACACCGATTACATGAATAACGACACGATTACACGAAAAACACACAACGAATAAACCGTAGAATTTCAGGGCAATAAAAACGTGTGTATTAAAAGGCCCTTTCGAAGTCTCCATTACAAGAACATAAAAGTTAAAATAATATTTGGTATAGCAGCCTGCGCTATCAGTCACCGTATTCCGTAAGCGTGGTTGCAATTTATCAATGTATAGTGAAACTTTGTTCCGGAACACGTCGTCGTCCGACTACCCCCCTTAAATTCCAATAAGTAGGGCTCTACTCGCGTATTAATCTTCATCACGACTTTATGAAGTTATTAAATTGTAAATCACTAGTACAAGTTTTGCTACATACTTTGATTTTGTAGGACGGTACAAGTATATAGTTTTTGTATAGCATCGGAAAAAAAGTTTGTTTATGAACGGTGAGTGCAATTTTGTACAGTGGAAGTGAGTTCTGCGATTAAAATAAGAGTAATAAATTATCTTTTATTATTAGTGTTACATATTAAAATAATTATCGAGATTTATTCTTTCTGATCTTGTATAAATACTTTGTATCCAATGTTTAATAAGTTGTCTTTACGAGTGTTAAAGTGGATGATGAAATGAGTACTCATTGCTCATTGTGTGCCAGATTTTCTTCAAGTTTTCGTTTGATATAATATAGTAAAATATGACAACATAATCCCTGCAAGATAAATAGTTCATATTTAGTCATTAAATATACTTCTGCTAAAAAATAAGAACAAAATAAGGAGGATTTTACGAGCGCTCGGCGCGCCTTGATACCGATCGCGCGCTCGGACGTACAACGCATTCTCAGCTGTCACATCGGGAGGTTCAAGTGGATAGTAGACTCGTTGCGAGGTACCTTTAATGCTAGCTGCTAAATAATGAGCAACGACCTGTTAATTTTTATTTGTTTTGTAACACAAATAGTTATTTCCCCACACTGCAATTGTCTATTTCTGTACATATTGGTTGCTGTTGTGCGGGCGCATCATGGATGACAGACGGATCCCTAATATCTACTATAAATGCAAGTAACTCTACTATATGTAACTCTGTCTGTCTGTTACGCTTTCATGTCTAAACCACTGAACTGATTTTATTGAAATTTGGTACAAAGATAGAGTTGACCTTGAGAAATTGCATAGGAGAGTTTTAATTAGTCCGTCAGTCAGATTTCCAAAAAATACTAGACGTACGTATTTTTTGTTTTACAAAACAATAAAAATTTACAAATATAAAAGGCATCAAAGATAAAAATACGTGTCTGGTATTTTTTGGTAATCTGACTGACGGACTAATTAGTTTTTTTAGTCAAATACCCTATTAATCAAGGTCTAATTTTCAAATAAGGTGCGTTGTCTTTGACTTGGGTTATGACATCAGGAAAACTTTTGTCTCAATGTCATTCAGTTCCCAAAAGTTCTGTTACAGTGCATTGAAAGTTATTTTATGTCACTGATTTTGTGTCACGGTCACTATCATTGTAATCTTTAATGCGATGACAATAAAGTTACTGTTGCGCTACAGCTGTTAAGGTAAAATAGCTCTTACTGCACACAACGATAATTTCGTAACATTTCATGCCTCAGGTAAGTGCTAGGTATGAAGAACTGCCAGTAAAGTTCTATCATCCTCCATATAAAAGGTAGGATCCTCCGACTAAACGAGTTATGTTTGGCGGGCACTTGCCCAACTGTTGAAGTTGGGAAGTTGAATGTATGTAGTTGCACGGTAAACTTGGCTTTCGAGATGTGGAATTCGTATGACGTCATTATACTGCGTTGTTTCTTTTTTGCGTTCGTAAGTACCGCCACATCACTCCCCTCCGGAGACCGGATGGCGATCGTAGGCTGAGTCTTCTATCTTGCGATGCATTCTAGGCCAGCTGAGGTTCCAGTGAGTCGGAACCGGTTGCCGTATAGTTCACTGTGAGTCGAAACTGTCTACGGAGATATCTCCGGAGTCGGATTGTTGAGTGGGAGTGACTTGACCGCAATTCTGCCTGATATAGTAAAATGTACGGAAAAACCGCAACCTAATTTTGTAACACAATTTCTATTATAATCTGTTAGATTTTAATGGAAATTCGTTTAAATATATTGAAAAAGTAGGTATTAATATACGTTTAACTGCTCCATTTCTTGCAAAAAATAGTTCTTAACGTAATGAATATTGCTGATTTGTCGAAACTAAAGGCATTGAAATGGTAAGCGCGTTAAGTAATTCCCGAACAGAAAAGTCGACTAACCCGCACTTGGTCCGCGTGGTGGATTATGACCCACTCCCTCTTACTGAGTAGAGGCCTATATTATAGCAGTAGATACATCAGAGGCTGTTTATATACGCCCTTATTTATAAAAGATGTTTAAAGTTAACTAGTAATTAGCGATTTGGTTGATTCGATTTTCTCGGTGGTAAGCCATAACATCGGCCGCCGCGCCGGCAGAAGTTACCACCCACCAGACAAAGCCTTGCCGCCAAGCGATTTGTCGTGTTCCGGCATGATGTCTGGTGAAGCCGTACGGAGGACGGGTCTGAGCAGTTGTGTTGCGATGTGTGCCGAGTACGATGCGCCTAATGTTGTTGTGTTGGGAGTTTGGTCGTGGAGGGTCTTCAGATCAATCTCCCTTTGGCGCAGCATCGTTGGTCGTGTTGTTGGGTTTAACATTGCATCACCTCGCTCAACTGCCGTCTTCCTTCCTATTCGCTCAGTTTTTCTGAGTGAATAGGCTCTTAATAAACTAGCGCGCTTTACCATCGATCAACGATCGCATCACTGCTTACCATCAGGCGGGAATGCGGTCAAGTGCTAGTTTATAACTAATAATAAAAAAAAAAGATTCTTTAACCATACATTTTAGACGAAGACTTTTTAGACGTTTTCACTTCGCTTACCTTTAATCATCGTTTATGAATAAACACACCAGTGTTTACAGGGTTTATTCATGAACGATGAATTAAAGTTAAGTGACGTGCAAAAGTCTAAAAAGTATGGTTAAAGAATCACTAATCATTAGTTAACTTTAAACATCGTTTATGAATAAGGGGTATTTTGTCTCATATAGTGTTTTTCAACGTATGGGTACGCGACCTGTTTAGTCAATAGGTTCTCAAAGTGACAGGTTTAGGCTGATATTAAGAAGCAGCGGTCGCGAAATATCGTTCGATAATCAGGGGTCCCTGACATAAAAAGGTTGAAAAACATTGGTGTAATAGACATACTAAAACTTTGCTTTAAATACGATTTCTAAGCAAACTAATTAAAACATTTCCTACTCACCTAATAACCGAAACTCGCCGCTCAGTTTAAATTCCTTGGTGTCCAAAGTTTGCTGTATACGAGATACAAAGTAAACCATTGGAAATGAAACGCTTTTGCGAATTTGCTTGAAACTTGAGCATAGAATAAGCAATGAGTCTGCAGAATAAGTTTTGTTAAATAATAGTTTACCGCTTTCGTAAAAATTTTCATCGTAAATTTTCAGAAAAACTCCGCTAAGTACCCACCATTTAATGACTCTGCAACTACTGAAATATAGATAAAAAGTTGTTACATTATTGATCTTGATGGTAGGCAATAACATCGGCTTCCGGCAGAAGTTACCACCCAAAAGATGAAGTCTTGCCGCCAATCGATTCGTCGTGTTCCACGTCTCGTGAAGCTATACGAAGGACGGGTCTGAGGAGTAGTGTTGCCGATGTGTGCCGGATACGCTGCAACAAATGTTGTTGTGTCGGGAGTTTGGTCGTAGAGGGTCTCCAGATCAATCTCCCTCTGGCTCAGCATCGATTGTCGTGTTGTTGGCTTTAACATTGCATCACCTCGCTCAACTACCGTCTTCCTTCCTATTCACTCAGTTTTTTTGAGTGAATAGGCTCTCAATAAACTAGCGCGCTTTACTATTAACGATGGCATCACTGCTTACCATCAGGCGAGATTGCGGTCGAGCACTAGTTTATAATTATATTTAAAAAAAAATACTATAAAATCTTCCGTAAATCAATTAATCATCACTAGTCTCAAAGTGGTGTAAGAAAACAACATGTAGAAACTGGCAAGTTTGTACCAAAAATTCAAACACATGAGACATCTACCAATTATTTATCTACCAATTAACAATTATTTTGGCGACCGAACGCTGTACAAAAGAGTACCATACTGGCTCAACCATTTGCCTGCTGACATAAGAGGTCAGAAAACAAAAGGAAAATTTGCCAGTTCACTTAAAATGTAGTCTGTAAGCGATTCTGTAAGACCTAATATATGTAACTTCTTTGCTAGATACTAATTTAAATGTCCGCGCTAATAATAATTAATTATTATTGATACACTGTTTGTTCCGTTCCCACAGACAAACCGTGAAAACGGTTTTACGGGGCATGGTTTTTATCTCAATGTTTTGTAAACTAGGTTAAGGAAATAAATAAATAAATTATAATAATAACCCGTACTGAATCCACGTTGTGGTCCAATCTCTCTCACAAGGAAGTTTGTGTTCTGGCGGCAAATATTAAGTAAAGGCTTATATTAAATAGGTAAAAAAAAACAAGATTGTTTCTAAAGAGACGAGACCACGCCTCCTTAAATATACAAATTTCTCTCATTTCAAGACTTACTCATTAAAATGAAGAAGTTAAATACCGTTTAATTAGTATGAACGAAACTAAGCTGACTTTTAATTTTTGACGGACTTAATTTAGACTTTAGCAAAAAGCGCAAATTACCCAAAATAAATCTCAGGCAGAATATTTAACGTTAAAAATGGACCTTAATTTATTCGATAGCGTTATCTTTAAGCAATTAACTGGGTTTTTTAAAGGAAATAACTGGTATTCGGTAGGAAGGCCAATATCTCGTTAATCTCGCTTTGTCATCACTTCGACTGTCCTGTCCGTTACAGAATTACTCGGAAGTAAATTTGGAGGGAATTGTCTTCCCAACTCATTATGCGGATTGCCTTGAGAGGTAGTGGCAATTCCAGGTGACACCTCTTGAAACTATTCACCCTTTTGTCGGGGTTTTAGTAATATTTGGACTTACCGGGATAAATTTATTAGTACGTTTTAAATTAGAATTTTTATTGGATACACCAAGTTATATACCATTTTAATTTATATCTACATGTAATGTAATTAACGCATACCCTCAAATACCCCAATTAGAATATTATGCTATAATCATAATACATCACTGGAATTTTGGTTAAACATGTGTGCATTGTTATTTATTAAATTACTAATACCAATTCTTGAAAAACGAAGACCTTAAAGATCTTGGAATAAGGTATTTTTTTCTTTAATTTGTATTGAATGATTAAATTTGTACGTATACAAGTAAAACCGCGATTACAAAAATTCCGTACAATATGACAATAATTTCCGTAGTTTTAATTATTTTTGGGATAAAATTACTAATATTAAAAATTATATAAACCGATTCAGTAAAGTATTCTGAAGAAACTATTTTCAGGAAGTGCGTTAATTATCCTACATGTTGTATATAACAGTCAAATCACCCACACATTCTCAACGATTATAACGTTTTTTGATTTTACAAAACAAATTGTCGCACTCAGTAAATTAATAAATACACTATTCTCTCCCTCTCAATCTCTCACTCTCTTCATTTCTACACGTGCATCTTTGTTTCATTAAACAGAAGGCACTTGAAATATCATACCCAAATATTTAAACTAACCCAGATCAGTAAAACTGTCCTGATAACTCAAATTCTAATAACCACAGTAGCCGCTATTATTTCTAACCACAATATTCCCTAAAAGGGTTTCAACAATAGCTATAGAACTACTGAGCAGAATAAACTGTCCACAGCGTCAGTTCACCTCATAGAATCCCGGAGGTAATCACGTCAAAATTTTCTGAACAATTACTTCCTTATTTCATTGTTCTACGAAGCTTGTATATACATGACAGTTTTAAGTGCAAATTTAAGCCGAACGGAGGACGGATCTGAGCAGTTGTGTTGCGATGTGTGCCTGAAACCTACGATGCGCCAAATGTTGTTGTGTCGAGAGTTTGGTCGTGGAGGGTCTCCAGATCAATTTCCGTCTGGCGCAGCATCGTTGGTCGTGTTGCTGGGTGTAACATTGCATCACCTCGCTCAACTACCGTCATCCTTACTATTCACTTAGATTTTTTTACGTGAATGGGTTTAATAAACTAGCGCGCTTTACCATCAATGATTGCATCATCGCTTGCCATCAGGCGGGATTGCGGAATTGCATAACACACTATTAATATCAGTTGGAATAATTTCGAAGCATATTGCTAGTCCATATGTTCGAAAATTGTCTCTACTCGCTGTCTACACGACAATGTTGCGTTAGCAATGAATATTGTTGAACCTTCAAAATCAAACTCATTGCTACTGATAATTTGTCGCGTAATTACCCTACATATTACACCAAGAGTAGAGCACAATTAAAAGTATTATTGAATCTTAGGGTATAGCGAAAAAGCCGAAAGATTGAGCAATAACATCGATTGTAATCAAAACTAACGCGGAACATCGCTCGAACGTGCTAATATTAGCTTGTCATCACCCTTTTCCTGTGCATTTTTCACTTCATAAGCAATCGCACACAACCACTAGACCACTGATCTCTTGTGGAACGAGACAACTTAAGTGCCAAGTGTGACGACATCAAAGAAAATGTATAAATAAATTTTACTGCACATTTTGTGGCATCACTCAACGCCGTAACTATTCGCCGGCAAAACTTAGATGAAGTGAACTTGGAATCAGCTCTCATTCTTACTAATGGTAGGGATTAACATTATTGATAGCTCACTATACTTTTACTTTTTTACTTATTTATATTTACATATATTATTGTTTTTGCTTTGCTGGTATTTTGGCGTGGCTAGATGGCAAACGATAAATAATTTCATTGTTTTTGTGTTCACCCCTGCACCTACATAGTACCGTATAAAGTCATGTGTTTTTTTTTTTTTTAATGATCAGGCAGCAGGCTATGTGGCTGGGGAGTTTGTTCCGCTACTTCTTTTTCCCAGCCAAAGCACTAGAAAGTGGCGAAGGGCGGGCGTTTTGGGCGGACTGTCTTATGTGATATTGACGTTCAAAAAGAGCTGATTCTCAGCCTAATGAAAGGAAACCAATTTGGGGAGCGTACCTTTACTTATTATGTATAGTGACTAAATCTCGACCAACTTTATTACCAACAAGTTGGAACTTCTCAACATAATAACCTGACTTTATTATGATGATAAACAGTGTTTCACTTTATTTATGAAACTAGCCTCTGCCCCCGATTTTGTTCTCGTGAAATTTCTTCTTCAACTCGTTTATTTTCGCTTAGGGTTTTTTTTTTTTTTTTATTAAAATATAAACCAGCGCTTGACCGCAATCCCGCCTGATGGTAAGCAGTGACGCAATCGTTGATGGTAAAGCACACTAGTTTATTAAGAGCCTATTCACTCTAGCCTTGAAGACACTCAAATTGTAGTCCGACGGAAACACCGCCGCCCGCAGATTATTCCAGTCCCTCGATGTACGCGGTATAAAGGAGGAGGCGAAACGCTTCGTCCGGATCGTAGAGGTGTTAACAACATAAGGGTGGAAACTCGCCGTACGACGGGTCGTCCGATGGTGGAACGGAGATGGGGGAATTAAATCGTGCAATTCAATCGCACACTCCCCAAAATGTATCCTATAGAATACCGAAAGGCTGGCTACTCTACGCCTGTGCTCTAGGATTTGGAGACCAACTCGAGTTAAATCAAGGTCACCAATCAGCCTCTTCGCACGCCTCTCCACTGAATCCAAAGTGGCCAGGTGACACTTAGCAGCACCAGCCCAAATGTGGCTGCAGTACTCCACACACGAACGGACCTGTGCTTTGTACAACATTAGAAGCTGCCCTGGTGTGAAGTACTGCCGGTCCTTTGCGATAACGCCAAGTTTTCTGGCAGCCACCTTGGCCTTGGACTCAATGAACCGCCCAAAGTTTAGGTTCGAGGAAATCTCAACACCCAAAAGCTGAAGGCGGTCGGTACACTCCAAGGATACATTCCGAAAAGTAGGAGCCAAGGTGAACGGGCTCCTTTTGGCGGTGAAAAGACACGCCTGCGTTTTAGCGGCATTGAATGCTACAAGATTGGCATTGCCCCATTCGGAGACTGCCTGAAGTGCAACACTCGTTCGCTCTACCATGGCCTCTCTTCTTGCGTGAATAGCCTTATTTCCTAATGAATTGGGCTATCAAAATTTATTTGTCTGTCTTTGGTATTCTCTTACACGCCCAGTTGGAGTGTCAGAGATTACCAAGGACATACAAACAAATTTTAACAGTTTATGATAGATTACGTTTAGATTTACATATCTTATACCTAAGTAAACACGCCTGTGTCTACACATATAAACACATCTATTCGATACATATGTAAATGATGGATTTAAGAGTTTTCCTTCACGAGTGTGTTATTATCGGTCAATATTAACATAGAATCAAAAGTCATTTCTTCAAATTAACTTTTCTAACGTTAAAATTGTAAGAGACAGTCCTCAAAACACCCACCCTCCACCTCTATCTAGTACTCATGAGCAGGATGCATTATTTAGTACAAATTTAACAATTATAAGTTACACACTGCAGCAATACTAGCGACGCAATAGAATTAGTACGCTTGCGTTCTTAAATTCTATTTTAATTTAGCACTAAATTCATCAGAATCGGCTTAATGTTTTCCCAACTGTGTTAGGATCGGCTTCCAGTTTAACCAAATTTACACGGTTTCTTTTTTAACCAACCCGCAACCCTGATCCAGGAGGCATTGGTCTTCGTAAACCCCGTCACGATGTGCTTATATCTCAGAAACACAACGCACCGTCAACCCGGGCGGCGAGTTGCCTATCGTGGCCGGGTAGCCGATTTGTATCCCGACCAGGGCATCTCCTGCGGCAGCTAGAGGCTGGGATTCCTGCTGCCTCACGCGCTTCGCCTCCTCTTTTGTCAGCATCACTGTTCGCAGAAGGAGGTGACGGCCGGCATGGCCTGGACCAGGGCTTGATGCCAGAGATCGCAAAATAGAAATAGATATGCGACTTTAAATATACATAATAAATAAATAAAAATAAGCCATTTATTTCTTGCTCTTACGTATTACAAGTTCAAATGCGATATGAAAGTATCTATAAATATATAAGAAAAAGGATAATATATGTATTTGGTTAGTAACTCTAATTGTAGCAAATACTTAAATGTTAGTTTTGTTAGTTTTTAATTTAACTTTTTACAAAAAGAAAACATGTTATTTCTATAACAATAGAATTATTCAGCAAGAACCCCGTTTTGGGTAAAGGCCTCCTCCAAAGATGCCCATAGATCCCTATCTCTTGCTAAGACAGTCCATTTTGGGCCGGCTGTACGTCTGAGATTATCTTCCCATCTCGTTAGTGGTCTACCTCGGCTTCTTTTGCCCGTCGGGCCCTTCCATGATGTCACTCTCGTGGTCCATCTATCATCTTTATATCTCGCGATATGGCCAGCCCATTTCCATTTCAGTCGTAGTGCATGCGTTAGAGCGTCGGTCGCTTTGGTAGTTTTTCTTATTTTAGTATGCCTTACTTTATCTAACTTTCTTATGCTGAGCATGCTTCTCTCTAACCCTCTTTGACAGGTAGTGTTTTTTTGTGTGGCTTTAGAGGTAAACTTTCACGTCTGGCACCCATATGTCAAACATGGTAAGAGGCTCGAATTCATGACTTTTGTCTTGATGTCAATCGGCCAATTACTTTTAAATATTTCTTTTAATTTCCAATATTTATTCCACGTGGATTGTACCCTTCTTTCTATTTCCAATATGTCGCTGTAGGTATTTGTCAAAACTTAACAATTTTCCCAAGTAAATGTATTTCTCGACATGTTCTAGTGGCTCTCCATTGATAATTATGGGTCTTTTCCAGCTGCTTCGCAGAAGGAGGTGACGGCCGGCATGGCCTGGACCAGGGCTTGATGCCAGAGATCGCCGCCACGAGGATACGACTGTGCTTTACGCAAACCGGCAGACCTCCACTATAATAAAACGCACGTTTTGGTGGTTGAAAGCAGAGAGTAATATTTTTATTTCTTTTTAGGATGGTTAACATAGACAATCTATAGACAATCAATTTATGATATAGACTATACAGTCTATGCTATACTGACATTATAGAGGGCACAACTATGAATTATTTTGTTACACTGTTTAACACCTCCTCTTAACAAAATAATGAAATACAAACATAAATCTATAATACTACAGTACTATGAAACAGGTGAAATTCCTAACTTTCTCATAAAGTAATAATGCTTCACTGAACCCAAGCTCTTGGTAAAAATATCAGCAGGCATTTCAGCTGTTTCAAGATAACAAATATTTATTAAGTTGTTCTGTACAACTTCTCTTACAAAATGATATCGAATATCGATATGCTTGGATCTGCGATGAAAAACAGGGTTCAATGCCAGTCTTTGAGCACTTTGACTGTCATTGTACATTATAATCGGTCCTGAATTGCCTACAATCTCTGAATACAAATTATTCAAATAGACAGCTTCTTTACTCGCTTCAGATATTGAGACATATTCTGCTTCAGTACTCGACAAAGCTACATTCCTCTGTTTTTTACATTCAAATGAAATTACTGAGTTTGACAAGGTGAAACAAAATCCAGAATATGATTTCCTATCATTCACATCTGAACCCCAATCTGCATCTACAAATCCTTCAATAGTAAAATTATTAACTTTACTAAATATAAGACCATAATTCTTAGTAAATTTTAAATATTTTAACACTCTTTTTGCATGTTTCCAGTGAGTTTCAGTGTATGAATTGTTAAACTGACTAAGGAAACTTACACTATATGAAATATCGGGTCTAGTTAGAACTGCTAGGTACATTAGGCTACCTAAAAGCCTTTGGTAAGGACAATCATAACAAATATCCTGAGCCTTTTCTAATTTTAAGTTAACCTCCATAGGAGTTTTTACAGGTTTACATTTCAACATATTAAATCTGTTTAACAAATTATCTATGTACTGTTCCTGGTCTAGACATATTTTATTTTTACTAATTTTAACACGCATGCCTAGGCACTGCTTTAATTCACCTAGATTTTTAATTTTGAATTTACTACTTAAATCATTTACCAATGAATTTACAGTCTCTTTACAGTTGTAAAATACAAAGAAATCATCTACAAAAAGTGCAATGATAATTTTTAAATTTCCTTTAAATTTTGTATAAAGACATGGTTCATACTGAGATTGTTTAAAACCTAAATTTTTTAAACATTTATCAATTCTCTGGTTCCAAGCTCTGGAGGATTGCTTAAGGCCATAAATTGCACGTTTTAATTTTAAAACTTTGGCATTATAACTATTACAATCAAGAGTGACAGGTTTAGCCATGTAAACATCTTCCTTTAGAAAACCATTTAAAAAAGCAGTTGTTACATCTAGATGACAGATATCTAAATTCAGTTTTACAGCTAGTGCAAATAACAGTCTTAATGTTGAGTATCTAAGCACAGGAGAGAATGTCTCATGGTAATCAATACCAACCTTCTGGGAAAATCCTTTTGCCACTAACCTTGCACGATACCGTACATTATGATCACTGTCATATTTCTTTTTAAACACCCACTTGCACTTAATCACTTTTTTGTCCTTTGGAAGATCCACTTCTTCCCAAGCATTGTTTTCCTCAAAGGAATCCAGCTCCTCCTGCATGGCAGCTTTCCAGAAGTCACATTCCGGTCCATTTAAAGCTTCTTCGATCGTGATTTCTCCATCATATCCATCTTGGCACTCGAAGAAGCCTCTGTACTTGGTGCATATGTACCATCCTTTCCATCATCTGTATCAGGATCTGATGAATAAGAACAACTACGTCTTTCAGTTTGCTCTTCTTCTTCTGTGGGTTTACATTCAACAACAACATCCACCATGTTCTTTTCAGAATTCTCCATGATGATTACGTCTCTACTAGTTGTCACAGAGTTAGTACTGGAATCATAAACTCTGAACCCCTTCACATCCTCAGCATAACCCACAAGAATAAGCTGCTTAGCCTTTTTGTCCCACTTGGTGCGTCTTTCCTTTGGTACATGTGTCATAACTGTGCTCCCAAACACACGCAAGTGACTCAAGTCAGGCTTCTGGCCTGTCCACACTTCATAAGGTGTTTGATCTTTCAACCCTGAGACAACTGACCGGTTCCTTAAGTATACTGAAGTGTTGACCGCCTCTGCCCAAAACTTTGTATCAAGGTTGGCGTTGAACAATAAACATCTGGCCTTTTCCACAACTGACCTGTTCATCCGCTCACATAAGCCATTCTGTTGTAGTGTATAAGGGTTGGTCTTCTGATGTACTATACCTTGATCTTTCAAATAATTCTCGAATTCTTGGCTACAGAACTCGCCACCATTATCAGTCCGTAGAATTTTTATTTTTCTGTCTTTTTGTTTCTCTACCATGGACTGAAAAAACTTGAAATATTTGAACACTTCATCTTTTGTTTTTAGAAAATACACAAATGCCATTTTACTAAAATCATCCACTAACAAAAGATAGTACTTCGATTTTCCAATTGACAGTTCCATTGGACCTCCTACGTCTGCATGCACTAGATCTAGCACATTCTCCGTCTTGGAAAAACTCTTGTCAAATGGAAGTCTTGACTGCTTCCCTTCACAGCACACTGTGCAAGATGTTTTGTCAATGTTCGCCACTTCTCTGAAATCTATTCCCTCAACAGCCTTGTTTTTCATTTTGTTGAGACTGACACTATTTATGTGTCCTAACCTTCTATGCCATGTCTCACTGGACACTACTGCAGGCACTGCCAATGTCTCCTCTGTTTGTAATGTTTGTAATCTGTATACTCCATCGATCAATTCTGCTTGGCCAACAACTTCATTCTTCTTGTTGTGAATATAACAAGCATTTTCTTTGAAGATCACTTTGTTGCCATTTTCTATCAGTTGACTCACCGAAAGCAGGTTAGTTGTCAAGTCTGGGATACACAACACATTAGAAACTGTGATGTCATACTGCACATCATTCATAACAGTTATGATGTTCACATCACCTGAGCATAATACTGGAACACTGGTCTGATTGGCAATTATTATTTCCTTGGTGTCTGATTTATGCGATGAATTCACTATAAAATCTTTTCTCGCAGTCATGTGCTTACTCGCGCCGCTGTCAATGTACCAATTGTTTTTGTTAAACTTTCCACTTAGAAAAATTGCACTAAATGCATTGGACGTTTTTCTTTTATCTTTAGTAATTAAACTTGGACACTGGTTTCTATAATGACCGGTTTGTTTGCAATTATAACATTTAATTATTTTGACAGCTTTGGTTTCTGACGTTTGTGATTTTTTATGATGGTCACTACCGCCGGATTTGCCGCCATTTTTCATGCGTTGGGATTTCGCAATGTGAGCGTACCCTCCACTGGATGCTGAAGTTGAACCATCATCTGCACACATGTCTATCAATTTCATTTTGATAATGTCTGCGCTTATTTCGATCCCAGAGTGTTCTATGGCCATAATCATGGGTGCGAACCTTTCTGGTAAGCCCGCCAACATCAATGCGCCAATCCACTCATCCGTGATCTTAAATCCTGTTCCACGAAGTCGTTGCGCTGTTTCTATGATCTGTGTTACGTAGCTCGTTATAGATTCACAGGTGTCTAGTCTTATGTTGATAAGGTTTCTAAGCAAGTAGATTTTTCTCGAGTAGCCGGAATCGTCAAACATTTTCTGTAACGTCGTCCAAAGATCATAGGTCGTGACTGCTTGCTTTATGTGGACGTAAAGCGATGCATCAATTGTGAGGATTAACTTCGCTTTCGCCTTAGCATCTTCTGTCCTTTGAACTGCAGACGCCGTTGCCGCTAACTGCGTCTCAATGGCCGCCGCCATTCCTTCTAACACCAGCAAATTCAACGCCGCAAAAGACCAGTCGTCATAGTTTTCGCGACCTCTAAGCTTAGGAACATTTGCGATATAGCTTGTAGACATATTTACTGCTTACACTCACGGAAATAATAATTTATTACAAAAAATTGGGACTGGGCCCATAACCTAATAAAACGCACGTTTTGGTGGTTGAAAGCAGAGAGTAATATTTTTATTTCTTTTTAGGATGGTTAACATAGACAATCTATAGACAATCAATTTATGATACAGACAATAGACTATACAGTCTATGCTATACTGACATTATAGAGGGCACAACTATGAATTATTTTGTTACACTGTTTAACACACTATAGGCTCCAGCGTGTCCTCAGAGCGATCCCCAGTGGTGACACCCTGTATTACAATACCCTTTGGTAAGACTAGGTAAAACTTATGGGTTTCTAGTCAGAAGCCCGAAAGTCCTTACGGTTGACCCGTGACGATTGTTAAAGATCTATTATTTGTTATATAGCACTAACTTACTTTCAGAAAATAACTTTTCAATTGTTGCCTAGCAACAAGCAAAATAGAAGTAGATATGCGACTTTAAATATACATAGATAAAATAATTCGATTTCCCAGAGTGAATTGGCAATTTGACGCCACTCAAATTTAAATGGGAAACAATAATTTTCACAAGAAATTCTGTGGAAAAGTAACGATTGTAAACTCTATTAAAATTTAAGGTTTCGACTATAGGTAGAAGGTTGAACATTGTCGGTACGAAATGTAGTGATGCTTCGGGCTCCATTTATGAATTCAGATGAACGTATAAAGAATTCAGAACGTTGTTTCATAAAAATTCCTGTGAAAATACGTTCTCGTATTACAAAATATCGGCTGTTTTAAAAGAAAATACAGTATTGTTGGAATAAACTTATCTATGCCTTAGAAATAAGCAGTTCTCAGAACAGACGGCTGATGGGGCCGATTTTGAAGCGGCGACCGCGTTCCGAAGGATATAGCTTTGGAAGGCCTCTCAAAAGGTTGACCGATTGTCTTGTGGCCGTAAGAACCCGTTGTATGAGAGAAATACAGAGCCAGTTGGAGGAAGGAGAGGCCGCTTCGCTTACCACTCCACAACAAATCTAAGGCACTTACCTTAGGACCCAGTGCGTTCCGTCGTGGAATGAAATCCGGAGCGTCGACGCGCGCGTCGACTTTACAATGACGTCCGAAGTCTTCAAATACACTGACTGTCCCATACCAGTCGACACACCAAGTTCCCTTAATAGGGCACCAAAGCTCACCAACGTATGGTAACCGTTATTTAGCAGCGTCAATCACGCCCGACAAACAATCGTTCAATGAAACCACGTTTCCGATTCAAATTCAACTCAATTTACGGACTGCACTGCTACGGTTATAATTCAAGTAAATACTTCAAAACACGGGCAACAAACGCGACAAACTATCCAAAACCGCGGCCGGTGGTATTTTTCCCGAAAATCATTCGACCGAACGCGCCCCGCGCGCGATCATTCTTCGTCAAGATATCAAGCAACGGACCGCTCGCGGCGCGGTCTCAAAACGTTGTGTGTCGCCGCGCGTCACCATAGACAATACTAATTACGCTAGCCCGTACCGGTCGTGCATCTATCAACTCGACTAACTAACAATCGGACTCGACCGATAAAACGAGCGCGAACACTTACATTCCCCGAAGGGCTAGGCAGTAGCGTACTCACGTCTACTACTCCCACATTTAACTAATTACGTTAATTTTTATGTAATGCCATGAACTGAAGACAAAGGAAGACTGTCTGCTAATGCCTACCTGTAAAGGCAAGATAGGTAGGTTATCTTTTTTTTTTAATAATTATAAACTAGCGCTTGACCGCAATCCCGCCTGATGGTAAGCAGTGAAGCGATCGTAGATGGTAAAGCGCGCTAGTTTATTAAGAGCCCATTCAATGAGAAAAACTGAGCGAATAGGAAGGAAGACGGCAGTTGAGCGAGGTGATGCAAAGTTAAACCCAACAACACGACCAACGATGATGCGCCAAAGGGAGATTGATCTGAAGACCCTCCACGACCAAACTCCCAACACAACAACATTTGGCGCATCGTACCCGGCACACATCACAACACAACTGCTCAGACCCGTCCTCTGTACGGCTTCACCAGACATCATGCCGGAACACGACAAATCGCTGGGGGGCACGACTTTGTCTGGTGGGTGGTAACTTCTGCCGGCGGCCGATGTTATGGCCTACCATCGAGAAAAGAAAGAAGAAGATCGAAAGAAGAAGTATAGCGGGATAAACGGGACGTCTACACTCAGAAGTAAGTGATTTCGGGCTGAAATGATCATGACGATGACATCTTTTAAACGACAGCACGGTTGGAGCAGTGTTTAAGCGAATAACTGCTGCGCTGCGTGGAACAAATATTTATATGACCTACAAGCAGTTTTTTTGGGTCTAGCTGATTGTGTATATGTGAGTTTACATGCGTGTGAGCGCACCTACAATACAGGAGTAATTCCTAGTGTGGGGCAACATTAAAAAAAGAACTGTTACTAAAAAACTATCTAAGTAAACTGTTTATTAGAAGTGATAATTGAGCTATTAATTATGTGTCTTAAGTATCCATGTAAGCTATTGAAGTTAATTACGTTGGTATATTTTTTTGCTGGTCTTATTTACACCAACAAACCTATTTCTTTAAAAAATGTACTTTGATCTCGGTTAAACAAAAAAGCAAAGAAAATAAAACTAAACAAAATACTAATTAGTGTTATAAAATTCCTTTTTTTAATCAATTTCGCAAACGGCGGAAGTATAAAAAGTAATGAATTAATTTTTGTACCTCTGCCTTTAGCAAAATTGATTAAAAAATGGGAAGAAGAAAACGAATTTCAAATTTGAATCAGGAAGTAAATTAAATAAAAAAAATAAGTTATATTAAAAAAGGAACAATTTTTTTTTTTTTAGTTAGTGATATAAACTAGTGCTCGACCGCGATCCCGCCTGATGGTAAGCAGTAATGCAATCAGTTAATGTTCTATATCGATACCTAAAGGCTCTTTTCTCAAAATAAAGCTCCAACATTTAAAAAAATAAATATCACAGCCCTGGCATTCTGATAGGCCCGCTGTAATATCACGGGCAGTTACAGATTTTTTTTTTATATATATTATAAACTAGCGCTAGACCGCAATCCCACCTGGTGGTAAGCAGTGATGCAATCGTTGATGGTAAAGCGCGCTAGTTTATTAAGAGCCTATTCACTCTAGCCTTGAAGACACTCAAATTGTAGTATGACGGAAACACCGCCGCCGGCAAATTGTTCCAGTCCCTCGATGTACGCGGTGTAGAAGAAGAAGCGAAACGCTTCGTCCGGATCGCACCGGTGTCAACAACGTAAGGGCGGAAAGTCGCCGTACGACGGGTCGTCCGATGGTGGAACGGAGATGGGGAATTAAATCATGCACATTGCACACTCGCCAGAGTGCATCCTATAGAAGACCGAAAGGCTGGCTACTCTACGCCTGTGCGCCAAGCTTTGGAGACCGTTTCGAGTTAAATCTGGGTCGCTAATCAGCCTCTTCGCACGCCTCTCCACTGAATCCAAAGTAGCCAGGCGACATTTCGCAGCACCAGCCCAAGTGTGATGGAGTCATTTCTCAATAATACCAACAGCCCGGAGTATGCTATGTGTTTGGTTGATAACAATAGGCTCGCTTCCTATTATACGGGACTTAAAGGCAACTGGCAGCATACAGCCTCACGGCGTCCTCACCTTCCGCCTGACACATGTCCTCACCGGACAAGGTAGTTTGGGGAGGTTCCTGTTCCAGATAAGGCGGGAGGAAACGCCAGGGTGTCACCACTGTGGGGATCGCCCTGAGGACCCAGTGGAGAATACGGTGGAGGTCTGCCCAGCTTGGGCAGAGCACCGCAGTGTTCTCGTGGAGGCTGTCTTTTGTATCAAGCCCTGGTCCAGGCCATGGTTCGGAGCGAAAGTGCATGGCAGGCCTCCTTCTGCGAAGCAGGGATGAAGTGGAGATCATGAGGGAGGAGAATTGTAGCACCCTCACGCTTCTAGCCGCCATAGGAGACGCCCAGTTCGGGACAACATCAACACCCCGTCTTTACGCCCGGTAAGGACTAGGCAACAGTTTTTATGGACTCCGTCATGATGTTTCGGGTTGGTTGAAAGAGAAATCATGGCCCTGGTGCACAGGCAAGAGAAGGAACACGGATGAATTTTAGTCAGTAAAAGTCTGACCCTTCCGTTCCGCCCAGAGTGGGAGAGGTCATTTGATGATTTTCTATCTACACAAAAAAGGTACTTACACTCAATGTGAAAGAATAGAATTGAATAGAATACTCTTTATTATGTACACCATATAGATTCATCACCATCATCATCATCATCTCAGCGTTAATCCCAGTCGCATCCAAAGCTTTTTCAGCTTTGAAGTCTGGCGTCCGCTTTACCAGTCCAACTGCTGATTTTGGCTAAACTTCAATATTTTCCGTGAAGCGACTGCCGTCTGACCTCCACAACCCAAAGGTGATAACGGAGCATTGCAGATAGACCAATTGTTGGACTTTTGAGGGCTCCAACCACCCGTAACGACTGCCATTTGATGTCCGTATAGCAACCGGGACCAACGGCTTAACGTGCTTTCCGAGGCACGACCAGACCAGTGCGTCTGATCTGATTTTTACGTTTACACCATATAGATTACAGAAGATAATTAAAAAGATTTTACTGTATGATTGTTCGGTTGGTAAATATTAAAGACTTTAGATAATTAGACTGGTTTATTTTTCTTGTAGAATTATATTATTGGAAACGACCTCTTCTAGGTCAGATCCTAAGTTACAATGACAAGACAATAGACTATATTCATAGACACTAATACATAGAGATGGTATTAGTTACTCGACTACAGAGTAGTGATGTATGATACAACATCCCCCCTGTTTAAGTTTAAATTAACCCTTGACAAACAATGTTATAGAAACCTGACTTAGTTACAATTTAGACAATGACTTAAGACTATGGTTAGGTCTTAATCTAGGATACAATGTTCTACTTAATCTATTTCATCAATTAGCCTTCTGGTTGGCTTTACAACTCTTCCAGAACGAGTTACATGTTGACTGACTGAGGATTGAGATGAGAGCTCTTGAGGTCTAGACTCCTGCCTGTTACCTTCCTCTCTCCCCTGCGACGAATTGGATAGCATAGGAGAATATTTGTGTCTTAAATGAACCCTATTCCTCCTATACCTAACTCCATTGACATCCTCAACGACATATGACCTATTATTAGCCAACCTTAGCTTGACAATGGCTTGTTCCCAATTGCTATCAGGCTTTCTTTTAAAGTATACATGATCATTGGGATACAGTAATGACAATGACTTTGTATTTCTATTATAATATTTAGACTTATTTTTATTATTTTGCTTGACACATTCTTCATAATTTTTGAATGTAACCACTTTAGGTTTTAATTTCTTATAAGACATAGGAATGTTATTTCTTAAATTCCTGGACATTAACAATTGAGCTGGAGATGGTAAATTATTCTTAGGTGTGTTTCTATACTGTAATAAAGCTATGTATGGATCAGATGAGTTTCTTTTACATTTTTTTAACATATTTTTGATAATTTTGACTGAACTCTCTGCTTGACCATTTGACTGTGGATGATATGGGCTAGTTACAATGTGTTCTATGTCCCATTCATGCATAAAATTCTTAAATTCTAATGACTGAAAAGGAGGACCACCATCAGACACTAAAGATAAAGGTATTCCATGACGAGCAAAAATGGACTTTAAATGTGTTATTACATTCTTTGCTGTACTGTTTTTATTTAACAAAGCTATTTCTATAAACTTAGAATTAAATAAGTAAGGTTATCAAAATACATTAAATCAACACCTACTTGTTGCCATGGATATTTATTTATTTCAAAATTTTTTAGTGGTTCCTTTGGATTATTAGGTTTAAATTGTGCACATACATAACATTGTTCTACCAAGTTTTTAATATCAGCTGACATGCTTGGCCAGTACAAAGACTCTCTAGCCAGTTTTAAGCATTTATTTATACCTTGGTGACCTTCATGAATTTTACCTAACATTTCCTTATACATTGACTGTGGTACTATTAATTTTGACCCTTTGAACAACAAATCTTTGACTACATGAATTTCAGCTTGTATGTTCCAAAATGGTTTTATTGACAGACTGACATTATTTTTATTTTTTGGCCAACCTTCATAATAATACTTTTTTAACAATTGCAAAGTATCATCTTTCTTAGTGTTCTGTAACAATTTTGTACAGTACTCCTTTGTGACTGCTAGACTTGAATGCATTAAATTGACATGACAAGATATTTCTGACTCATTCTCAGGTATATAATGTTCTTTCAATGCTGCTCTAGACAGAGTGTCAGATATAAACATTTCTTTACCTGGAACATGTATAACTTCCAAATCATATTTTTGTAAAGTTAACATCATACGTTGCAATCTTGCTGGTACATCATGTAATGGCTTTTTAAAAAGATAGACTAAAGGTTTATGATCAGTATGAACAGTTACTTTATGACCGTACACATACTGGTGAAATTTTTCACAACCAAACTGAATGGCTAACAATTCTTTCTCAATTTGAGCATACCTTGACTGAGTTTGAGTTAATGTTTTTGAACTATAAGCAATAGGTTTATTATTCTGCATAATGACTGCTCCTAATGCTGACTTTGACGAATCGACTGACAAGACTAATGGTACATTGGGATTATAATGAGCTAAAACTGGTGAATTTGTAATTTCATCGATTAAACTCTTAAGACATTGACTATGATTTTCATCCCAAGTCCAGACTGAATCTTTCTTCAAAAGATTTCTTAAAATTTGAGTTTTTTGAGACAAATTGCTAATAAAGGGACCTAAATAATTGATCATACCTAATATTCTTTGCAATTCTTTGACATTTTTTGGTGTGGGCATATTGACAATTGCTTTTACTTTCTCTTCATCAACCCTAGCACCATCTTTACTAAAAACATACCCTAAAAAACAGACTTCTGATACTAAAAATTTACATTTTGACTTATTGAACTTTAAATTGACTTCACGTGCTCGTTGCATGACTTTATGTACTCTCTCATTATGTACTGACTCGTTTGGTCCATATACCAAAATATCATCGATGAATATTAGAACTCCTTCTAAATCACCGAACAAATTCATCATGACTCTTTGAAAAATTTCAGACGATGCATTAATACCAAAAGGTAACCTTAAATATTTATATCTACCGAAAGGTGTTTGAAATGTACATAAATCAGAACTATATTCATCTAGTTTAAGCATCCAAAATCCTGAAAATGCATCTAAATGAGAAAAACAAACAGCTCCTGCTAGTTGAGATCTGATCTCATCTATTGACTTTAGTGGATAAATTTCCCTTATAATATTCTTATTCAAATTTCTAGGATCTAAACAAATTCGTAACTGACCCGTGCTTTTGACTGTTATCACTATACTGTTCACCCATTCTGTAGGTTTAAAAACCTTTTCAATGACCTGCATTTTCTCCATGCGATCCAATTCATCGCGCAGTTTGTTCAGTAAAGCGAAGGGTACTCTTCTCGGAGCATCCACGCATGGCACTGCTTCAGGTTTGAGTTTCAGGCGACAGACTTGAGGTAGACATCCAAGACCCTGAAATACATCATTGTATTGTGTAAGAATTTGTTCACTAAAATTTTGTTGAGACACATAGAAAACTCTTTGAATTATACCTAATTTTTCACAAGTTGGTAGACCTAAAACATTCGGACAAACTAAATCTGTGACTATAAACACTATATTTACACTAATAGTGCTATTATTTAAAGATAAACTACATTTTACATTGACTTTGCCCATAATGGGTATTGATATACCACCAAACCCACTAACGTTTATTTGACATTTCTCAAGTGACATTTGACTTTGACATTTCAAAGATTGAAAAGTTTTCTTTGACATAATATTGATATCAGCTCCTGAGTCAACAATGCAATTAATTTGTGTATGACCAACTAAAATGTTTATGTTCCATGACTGTTTAGAATAGTATTTGTTTTCTTTTGACTCGACTGTATTGACCTGTTTACTATGTGTTGACTTTGCTGTAATAATTCTACAAGTGTTTGTTGTGTGAGATTCCTCAGACTTGTGTCTGTACTCATCATTAAGATATGAATCTCGGCTAAGACTTTTTGACTTTTTTGACTTGACTGTGAATCTCTCAGACTGTTTAGTGTTTTCATCATTGAGATATGACATATGACAAGAGTCTTCATTGGATCTCTCAGACCTATCAGTCACCAGCCTTTTTTCATCACTGAGGTATTTTTTATTAGACCTCTCAGATATGACATTATCACCACTTTCATCACAGAAATATGACACAGGATATTTTTTATGACAAGATGAGTCTTCATGAGATCTCTTAGACATTGACTGCGACTGGCCTATGTGCGACCTGACCGTTGATTGTAACTTAGGATTTGACTGTGTGTATGACAACCTGCTATGTCTGTAATGATTTTGATTGTGATGACTTTGTGACTCTAAATGACAATTATATTGACCATACTTATGACTATGACTGATTTTATGACAATTTAAAATTCCAACAAAATTATCTTGACTACCAGTTGAACTAAAAGACTCTAAATGACTGACTTTTTTATTATTGGAGTAACAAAATTTTGCAAAATGACCATAAGAGTTACATGACCTGCATTTAGCTCCCTGCGCTGGACATTTGTAGCGGTGGTGTTGTCCACAGCGGCTACACGTCTTCGAGCGCTTCTCAGGACTGGGACTTGACTTTGACCTCCCTGCGCTGGATCCCTGCTGACTGACTGGTGAAGCTCGCCGTCGCTGACGCTCCGCTCGACCACGGCTCCTCCGACGCAGATGCATGACTTTTTCAGACTCTTGACTAGTGGACCTCTTGACAATTTGGTCTGCATCCTGCTGTGCGACGATGAGTGTCCTAGCTAGCTCTCGCATCCTCTGATATGTCAGATCAGGTTCCTGCAGCAGTCTCTGACGTACATGTGCTAAGTCCAAACTCAAGTTGGCGATAAAAATATCTCTGATAAGAGATTCTCTGAGCGTTCCAAATTCGCAATCTTGGCTCTTATTTTCGAGATCGGTTAAGAAATCCTCGATGCTTTCCGATTTCTGTTGACGTGTGGTAAAAAACATGTAACGATACATGGTAATATTTTTTCTGGGTTGAAAAAATTCGTCGAATTTGGCTTTGACGTCATGTAATGTGCTTTCTCCAATATTTATGTTGAATGTGTTGAAAATATTTAAGCATTTTTCACCAATGTGATGTAATAAAATGGCGATCTTGCGTTTCTCACCGGACTTGTCCAAACCTGTTGCCAACAAGTATAATTCGAACTGTTGCCACCAGCGCTTCCAGGTTTCGTAATTGTTGTTTGTTGCATCTGACGATATTTTAAGCGCCTTCAAGCCACTGTTCATTGCAGCTCCGGTGTCATGGCCGCCACCGACGCCATCCGACTTTTGCATTTTATGAATTTTCTTTCTTCGTATTGGGTTTTTTCACTCTTCTGACACCATGTATGATTGTTCGGTTGGTAAATATTAAAGACTTTAGATAATTAGACTGGTTTATTACACTTGTAGAATTATATCATATTGGAAACGACCTCTTCTAGGTCAGATCCTAAGTTACAATGACAAGACAATAGACTATATTCATAGACACTAATACATAGAGATGGTATTAGTTACACAATGGGCGGTCTTATCTCTAAGAGTGATCTTTTACAGACAACCTTTCCTTTAACCTTTTTGAAGCGATCTTAGAGTGAACTGTTCAATTGTGTCAATCCCTAGCTAGTATTTATAGCTAGCTGATTTTATTTGTGGAACAGCATTGACGTCTGTCAGTTTTAGTGAGGAGAAACTGTAAAAATGTAAAAATTAGTATGTAAGCTTTATAAATTATGTCTTCCAATATTATAAATCGGAAAGTGAGTTTGTTTGTTTATTCCGCTTTCACGCCGTAACTATTGAACCGATTGCTTTGAAATTTTGCAGACGTGAAGTTAGAAGTCCGGATTAAATAATAGGGTACTTTTTATCACGGAAAAATTTAATATTCCCGAGGAAAATCTAAAAAGCGCGATATAACCGAATTCCTAATAAATAGTTGTGAATAATTTAATTTCAAGTTCTTTGTTTTGAAATATTCATTACTTTCACAGTATTTACTAACTGAACATACAGATGTGCTGGTGGGGGGTTTGTTGCGCCACTTAATTATCCCAACGAAAATACTGGGAAATGGTGAAAGCCGAGCGTTTTGGGAGACTGTCTATTGTAATTTTAACGTTTGAAAAGTGCTGATTCTCAGCCTAATTTGAATAATTTAGGTTTGATTTTCATTTCATTTATTTTGAGAAATCAGCACATGTCAAACAGGCCTAATTATGCTATTTGATGGCAAATTGCTACTTATTCATTAATTATGGTACAGTTAGCATCCCTTCAATGCGATATCTATAATGTCATATGCGAACAACGCGTCATACTGAGGTCACGCAAATTCTGCCTATATTACAAGTAGAGTTTACCGTGCAACTAGCATTTATGCATGATAGTTGCAGCTGATGTTCGGAAGTTGTTTGTACGACTTCCCGACGTCTACCGTCAGGCAAATGCCTGCCAGAAATTACAACCATCTCGTCGGAAGTACCTCCCATTTCTACGAAACATAAGTGAACTTTACGCTCCGTTCCTCATACTACTTTGGCTCATTTGAAAAATCAGTTCAAAAATCTATTTTTCTCGAAAACCCTTAAACGATATTGAAATGGCTTGAACTCAAAATAAAATACTCTAAGAATTGATACCACTACGATCCAGATGAAGCGTTTATAAATTTAAAAACAACCGATAGTTCTAACCTTCAATTCTAAAATCAAACAAATGAGATACCGCACTACGCGAGAAAAAACTGCACGTTACCCATTTCATTACTTGCCAATATCACGCTAAATCTCTTCCGTAATACTGCGCGCCTGGTATCGCAGTGGCCTAACGCAGGCGGTATTCTTTCTCATAACTTCCGAACATGAGTTAAGATTAAAAACCCTTTTAATATCGTTAGCTACTCTCTCTCCAAACAAACCGTGCCCGTGGGTATGTACGGACGACGGTAGCTCAAGCTGCCCGTAACTGCCAAATATTCCTAATAAACCTTCAACCGTAATACTTTAGCGATAAAGTTGAAAGACTAATAAAGAAATTTAACAGATTGTATGTAGTAGCTTGATTTGCTGTCTGTAAATACCCTTTCCGCTACTCATTCTATAAATAGTTTTTCGTGTAGGCGTACCAATGGCAAGCAAATTTACTAACCACAATCCCTTTCACTGCTACATGTTAATGATTACGCTCCCGATTATTTAGTTATTAGTTTAATCAAATACTACTGAACTCTGTTAGTAACAAAGTTAGTTTTAACTTTGTTGCAAAATTATACACGATCATGTTGTGGGAAGTAAATAGTTTTTGACTTTTGTTTAGTTAGTTTTAGTTTACCATTCAGTTTACGCATCCGAGTACTCATCGAATATTTTGGGTCGACTCTTTACTTGGCCCGGTTCGTCGGGGCGTTGAGTTCTACGCTTACCTCAAAGATCGTGACAGGGTCCACTAGGACCGATACCTACTAAGGCACTACCACAAGTTGGTCGAAGGAACTATCGTGGCCTTTGGCAAACGAATTAATACTGGTGGGTATTAGTGACACGCCCTACCTCTCCGCTCAAAACGGGAAAATTCATTTGATGATTTTTCCCGCTATGACCGGCCGACCCGAAATAAAAATAGTTTGAATGCGCTATCTTTGGAACTATCAGTAGGATTTCTCGAACCTTAACTTTGGGCAGTTCATTCAGTCCGGCGGTACTTCACACCAAGGCAGCTTCTAATGTTGTACAAAGCACAGGTCCGTTCGTGTGTGCAGTACTGCAGCGACATTTGGGCTGGTGCTGCGAAATGTCACCTTGCCACTTTAGATTCAGTGGAGAGGCGTGCGAAGAGGCTGATTGGCGACCCAGACTTAACTCCTGGAGCACAGGCGTAGAGTAGCCAGCCTTTCGGTCTTCTATAGGATGCATTCTGGTGAGTGTGCAAGGGAATTGCATGATTTAATTCCCCCATCTCCGTTCCATCATCGGACGACCCGTCGTACGGCGAGTTTCCACCCTTACGTTGTTGACGCCACTGCGGTCCGGACGAAGCGTTTTGCTTCCTCTTTTATACCGCGTACATCGAGGGAATGAAACATTTTGCCAGCGACGGTGTTTCCGTCACACTACAATTTGAGTGTCTTCAAGGCTAGAGTGAATAGGCTCTTAATAAACTAGCGCGCTTTACCATCAACGATCGCATCACTGCTTACCATCAGGCGGGATTGCGGTCAAGCGCTGGTTTACAATTTATAAAAAAAAAACATATTTTTGCCTTTAAGAGCCGAATTTTGGTAGGAAGGCTTTTTAACATCAGGTTTGAATCACAAAAAAAAAACGGTAATGACGCTAAGCGATAACAAAGTAATAGAGCTGGCAGGCGTAGCGATATTACTGGGTCTGGTCGGGGGAATCAACTCACGGACGAAGTTAGAAGACCCAAGCTACATACTATAGTATACATAGTGGCTTTTTGTCTGTTTATTCCGACTAAGTAATCTGCGAAACGGCTCTTCATGAAACTTGGTTTGAGGATACATTGTATCCTGGAAACGGATATATGCTAGTTATTATCGACATTAAACGGGGGGAAAGCTGCAAGCGGCAGCTATTAATAGGAGAAGTAATCGCGGCAGAGTCTTGTGCGTGGAAGTCAAAGTGGTTGTGGGTTCACATCATGTCACATTAATGGGTTCGATCCCCGGCCAGGTCATGATAGAAAAACGATCTTTTCCTGATTGGCCCAGGTCTTGGATGTTTATTTATCTATGTAGGTATCTATTATAAATATAGTATCGTTGAGTTAGTATCCCATAACACAAGTTTCGAACTTAGTTTGGGGCTAGCTCAATCTGTGTAATTTGTTCGTATATATTTATATTTAATACGACGAGTACGTTTTTCATAACTTTAAAAAACAGACTTAAACTTTCTTGTAAGCTCCCAACCTGACTCTCAATTCCCTAATTGCACTAATAATTTAATAGAAACATTTCACAATAGATATAATATGTATTTCTGTTGCCGATTTATGTTCTGTTGTCGTGCACAAGTCGAAGTCGCACGTGGCAAGTTTTTATTAAAGTAAACGCAACAATCCTAGTTTCGTATTCTAAAAGCTTTTCTTCGTAGGTACCTCTAATAACTTTTGAGTGAGAATAAGCCATTTTCCTCAACTACTCTCGTCCCATGCGGCAAGAAACAGATGAGCAACGTTTATTTATCTTTAAGCTAGACACAGAAATATTAGCTAAAGAATTAATACAGAATGTTTGTATGCGAGCAGCGAGAGTGTTTTGTAATGAGATTATATACTACATAATCAATCTAAAATGTTCACATCTGTGACACAGGCTTATCTTGATGAGAGGGAATGGGCCATAATCCACTACGCGGAACCAATGTGCATTGGTTAAAAAGTCATTTGATGATTTACGACCCAAATTTTTTTTTTATTAATTATAAACTAGCGCTTGACTGCAAACCCGCCTGATGGTAAGCAGTGATGCAATCGTTGATGGTAAAGCGCGCTAGTTTATTAAACCCATTCACTTAAAAAACTTAGTGAATAGGAAGGAAGACGGCAGTTGAGCGAGGTGGTGCAATGTTAAACCCAACAACACGACCAACGATGCTGCGCCAGAGGGAGATTGATGTGAGTGTTATGGCGCATCGTACCCGGCACACATCGCAACACAACTGCTTAGACCCGTCCTCCGTATGGCTTCACCAGACATCATGCCGGAACACGACGAATCGCTTGGCGGCAAGACTTTGTCTGGTGGGTGGTAACTTCTGCCGGCAGCCGAAGTGGCCTACCCTTTTTTTTTTTTTTTTTGCCGGGGTGGAAATCCTCATAGGATGCCCGCCGCCCTGGGGTGGGCGACGGGGTATGTCAGACTTTTACTGACTAAAACCACCCCGGTGTTTCTTCTATCACGAGCGCGCGTGGAGCCGCGGGAGTCTAAATTCTTCCACGGCCCCACACCTCGTGCTGGCCCGGTCTGTCCGGGCCTCGTCTCCTGCACGGGGTAGTGGGGTGTTAAACTACCCCGTGCATCGCCTCAAAGGCGCGCGCCGACACTCGCGCGCGCCTCCGCCTCAGGGTCCATCAATAGGGGGGCGGGGACTTCCCCATGTTCCTCGCCCCTAGACCCATTCATGGGGGGCGGAAGAGGGCGCTATCCGCCCTTCCTCGGCGCCCGGTGCGTCTTCTGCGGCCCGGGAAGGGAGTTGATATCTCCCTCTCCCGTTCCGCAGCTTCCTTCTGCGACATCACGTCCTCGCAGAAGGATACCACCGCGTCCCACGACTCTGAGCTGCCGACCATCCTCCGCACTACTGCCGACAGCGTCAGGTCGCCTCCTACTTCATTTGTGAGGACACGGCGCTGCTCCTCCCAAGCTACACACTCGGAGAGCGTGTGCTGCGCCGTGTCCTCCCCGCATTGGACGCAGTGGTGGCACCGAGCGTCCGGCTCTCTGCCTAAGCGACGCAGGTACTTGCCGAAGCAGCCGTGCCCCGACAGCACCTGCGTCACCCTGAACGACAGGGAGCCGTGCCTCCTCCCGAGCCAGTCGTCGAGTACTGGCCGGATCGCCTCGACGGTAGCGAGGCCGGCGGTAGGGCGCATAAGCCTCTGCCGCCAGTCCGCCACCAGGACCTGACGGAGCTCCTCTCGGCGCAGCTCGATCTGTCGCTGCACCGGACTGGAGCCCCGTGTCCGCTCTTCCTCGCGCCATTGGTACAATGACGCGAGTACTTTCGCCTCTAGGTCCCAGGGCGGGGATCCGGCCAGGACGCAAGCCGCCTCGTAGGATATCGTGCGATACCCGCGGACGACCCTGACGGCCATCGCCCTCTGCGGCTTGCGCAGAATGGCGAGTGTTCCGGCCGTCAGGTCCATCGCCCACACAGGGGCCCCATACAGGGCCATGGACCGCACGATTCCCACGTACAACCGCCTACAGGCGGCGCTCTGTTATATCGGATTAACTATTACTTGGTATATAAATTAAAGTGCTGAGTTTCCCATTGCATTTACGTCAATGCAATAGGAAACCGTTGTTATTCTCGTAAGCGATTCTAACCGTTTTTACCATCAGTTTGGATTGGACTTCCGTCGGGCATAGTAACTTGTAATACGTGTCTGATAATTGAATATATCTTTCTTTTAGCTAATTAAATTGTCTTTTTTAAAAACCGTCTTCCGACCCGCTCCGTAACAGTGGTGTCAGAAGTGGGATACCAGTGTTGATATCGCCGTAACCGTTCCACTGGTATCCCCTATCGGGTCGTGGATATCCTGAAGTGATCATATGTGAACTTTACGTTACCGACGAACTAATCCAACTCCGGGGTGTTCTTATTTTCGCTAAGTGAAAACACACCTCGACAAAGTCAGTGCTACCTCTCTAAGACGAGTCGCGACAGTAAGCCTTACGAGCATCTTACGTAAGCCTGCCGATCGTCCCGAATTCTCAGTGCTTCTACATCCAGGGGGCTCAACATACGCAAGCCCTGTTATCGTGATATCGCCGCAAGGAGCAGGTGATTGCCCTTGCTGCCCTTACACGCGGTGCTGCCGCGTGGTGCTGCCACGTGCAAGCGTTGATGACGCTCGGGTGACGTGCGCCGCCACCTCGCTGTCCCTGACGTCCCTGTTGGTGCTGGCCGCGAATTATCGCGCCGCTGTACTCCTGCTCCAGTAATCGTGCTAATCCAGTGCCAAGAAATGCGTATCGAATACTTCGTGTTCCTGTGTCTGTGAGTAAAACACATCTGTTTACTGTTATCGCTACAATATTTTAAATTACGCGTAGGCATTCCTATTACCTAGGGTATCGCATATCGTAAACTCTATCCATACTTGTATCAAACATTTACCTTTTAATTTTCTTTGTAATAATAATACTTTACTTTTTTTATCATAATGTCTACAGAAACTAACGAAACTACTATGAGTACTTCTAAGAAAACGGCAAAAATTGTGTTGAGCGAACAGTTTCCTATCAATGTGCTCTGTAATTTTATTAGCCCTTATAAGGGAGAACGCGAAACTCTTACCGCTTTTATCACCAATTGTCAGAACGCCTTAGATCTAGCATCACCGAGTCAAACGGTTTTATTAACAAAATATATTTTATCGCGCCTAGAAGGCAAAGCTCAGATCGCATGCTCTAATAAAATTTTTGAAGATTTCGACCAATTGAAATGTTTTCTTAAACAAAACTTCGGTGAGAGAAAACATTATAATCATTTGTTGCTAGATTTACAGTCGTGCAGGCAATTGGCAAATGAAACTGTTGCGCAATTCGCACTTCGCGTAGAAAGTTGCCTTACCGATCTTCAATCGGAAATTTATAATTCTGAATCCCTAAAAAGGGATATACCCGGTCGTATAGCTATGACCGAAGATTTGGCCTTATTTACTTTTACTTTAGGGTTACATCCCCGACTTAGTAATAATGTCAGATGCAGAAGCCCAAAATCACTTAATGATGCGATTAACGTGGCTCTCGAGGAAGAAAAGATACAAAACCTCCTATACAAAACATCTATGAAACCTAAATGTAGGGTCTGTGGTAAGCCCGGGCACTCGGATTTTGAATGCCGGGAGAGACAAAAGCGCACGGGGCCACCGCACGCTCCGTCGGACCCTCAACCATCAACATCATTTAATAACTCGAGGTCATCATCTAATAATCAACTTTTCTGTAAATATTGTAAAAATAAGGGTCATCATATTACTCAATGTCGTAAAAGAAAATATAATAATGAACGGCGTAATATATCTAATTCTGATAATCGCGACAGACCGGCTGCGATGAATCATATTACATTCGATCCGCCGATGTCACCGACACCTTATTATATTCCGTGTGAAAATGATGACGACCCCAATAACTCTTTAAACTAAACCCACGGATTACGAAAGCGTGCCGTCGTTATCCGGATAAATTAGGCACTCGTAAAAAAACGCATAAAAATGACATTTCATCTCAACACGCTCTTACGAGAGTCCCTGAATCGTTGAGTCAAAAACATATTTCATCTCAGCATGCTCCAAAGAGAGTCCCTGTTTCGCTGAGTCGTGCCTCTGTTTCATCTCAACACGCTCTTACGAGAGTCCCTGAATCGTTGAGTCAAAAACATATTTCATCTCAGCATGCTCCAAAGAGAGTCCCTGTTTCGCTGAGTCGTGCCTCTGTTTCATCTCAACACGCTCTTCCAAGAGTCCCTGAATCGTTGAGTCAAAAACATATTTCATCTCAGCATGCTCCGAAGAGAGTCCCTGTTTCGCTGAGTCGTCCCTCTGTCTCATCTCGACGCACCCCACAGAGAACCGCTGTTCCGTCGAGTCAAAATACTATTTTACCTCAACGCGCTTCTAATAGAGCCGCTGTACCGTTGAGTCCGAATCTTCCCTCTCACAATGAATCCGCTGTGCCGCAGTCTAAGGAAGAAATTAAAACTAATCCTGAAATCCCTGTCTATGAGATATCTTCATACTCGAAGAAAGTGTCACTGCCTCACATATATATAACTACTTCGCTTTCTGTCCATCCGTTGCGTCTTCTTATCGATACGGGAGCGAGTATTAGTTTGATCAAACTGTCAAGTTTAACCAAAGCGCCTGAATTGTCTCGCGAAATAGTTAAGATAAAAGGCTTTAATAACATTGGCACTTATTCAGAAACTTTAGGTACATGTCAATTAGACTTTACTTCAGAAAATAATTGCCACGAGTATAAACTTCATGTAGTTGACGATAATATTAACTTAGAGTATGATGGTATCATTGGTAGCGACTTTTTAAATCATTTCAAAGCCAATATAGACTATAACTCACAATCGGTTCATATATGCGGACAGAGTCTGGACATCAACTATATTCAACCGACTTACGTCATTCCCGCTCGCTCCGAAGCGGTCATCGAATGCGCAGTATCTAATTACTCGCGTGAACATTATGATAACAATGAGGGCCTATTATTAGATCACTCTATAAGCGAAGGTATTTATTTCGCAAATTGTCTTGTTACTATAAAACCGAATAAAAGAATTAACGTAACCGTCTTAAATACTACTGATTCTGATGTCCAAGTCCAAAACTTTAAAGTCCAATTAACACCTCTTGAACGTAATATCACCACAGATTCAAACGAATCCGTCAACGCTTTATCCTATTCCGAATCTGACAGACCGCAAAGGGTCTTAAATCTAATACGCTGTTCTCATCTAAACTCCGAAGAAAAAGAAGCTTTGCTTGAATGTTGTTCTGAGTACACAGATATTTTTCACTTAGAAGGTGAACCTTTATCATTCACAAACGCGATCGAGCATACTATAGATTCCGGTGATGCGCCCCCTATTCACGTAAAATCGTATCGTTTCCCCGAGTGCCACAAAGAAGAAGTGGACTCACAAATTCGCAAGATGCTTGATCAAAATATTATACGCCCGTCAACATCACCTTGGAGCGCCCCTGTTTGGGTAGTCCCTAAGAAGATGGATGCTTCTGGGAAAAAGAAATGGCGAGTAGTAATAGACTACCGCCGTCTGAATGACGTCACTGTCTCTGAGAGTTATCCCTTGCCGCTTATCACTGATATTTTAGATCAGTTAGGTCACTCAAAATATTTTAGCACATTAGACCTGTCAAGTGGCTTCCACCAGATCAAAATGAATCCTCTGGACGCACAAAAGACGGGGTTCTCAATAAACACGAATTCTAGCACTGCAGGGCACTACGAATTCCTGCGGATGCCTTTTGGGCTTAAAAATGCTCCATCAACCTTCCAGAAGTTGATGAATACTGTCCTTTCTGGTCTCCAAGGCCTCCACGCATATGTGTATCTTGATGACGTAATAATCTACAGTAGTAATTTGATATCTCATATGGAAAAAATCAAGTTAGTCTTCGACCGCATCCGAAAGTTTAACTTAAAACTTCAACCGGACATGTGCGAGTTCTTACGACGCGAGGTCGCTTATCTTGGTCATATAATCACAGATAAAGGCGTCTGTCCAAATCCCGAGAAAGTCAAAGCCGTCTCTCAATTCCCTACTCCCAAGAATCCGAAGGATATAAAATCCTTTCTAGGGTTAGTCGGCTACTATCGTCGTTTTATTAATAACTTCTCTCAAATCACTAAACCACTGACCGCCCTTCTGAAAAAGGATGCTATATTTCAATGGTCACATAGTCAAGAACAAGCGTTCTCCACCCTCAAGGATAAACTAACTTCAGCGCCTCTGCTTCAATATCCTGATTTTACACAACCGTTCCTTTTAACAACCGATGCTTCCAATTATGCGATAGGAGCCGTACTCTCTCAAGGTGCAATCGGCTCTGACAAACCTGTCTCGTATGCATCGCGTACCCTAAATAAAGCCGAGGGTAACTATTCAACTATTGAAAAAGAGCTCCTAGCGATTTTATTCGGCGTAAAAACATTTCGCCCTTACTTGTTTGGTCGTAAATTCAAAATAATTACAGACCACAAACCTCTAGTATGGCTTTTCAATGTCAAGGACCCAGGATCTAGACTCATTAGATGGCGTTTAAAACTTGAGGAGTACGACTACGAAATCGTTTATAAGAAAGGTAAATTGAACGCAAACGCCGACGCTTTATCTCGGTTCCCTGTAAATGTATTACAAGATAATGAAAGTTCTGATTCGATTATCTGCAACCCTGCAGAAACATCTAATAACGAAGAAGACTCACATAATCCAGCATCCATATCAGAAACTTACGAGCAGTTTCTTAAAATTATAAAACAATCCGATGTGTCATTCGACACCATCGTCCAAGAACATAACGAGTCATTAATGAAAGCAAAGTGTAAACTTATTGCCTATCCGACATCCATTGATTTAGACGAATCTGTGCCTTACTGCAAGGATATTATGGATGCCTCCACTAGCGAACCTAATATTTGCTACATAGAACGCGAATTAAACACTTACTATTCCACGTCTAATAATGATCATTTATTCACTCATTTATTTCTAAAAATAAATCATTATGACGAAATGAGTTATAAAGATATATTTAACCTCCTTCGTGATTATAGAGACATGATAAAGTATTGGTATATAGAAGAGAAAGAATTCGCGATATCAGACTTTACAGATCCTTACACAAAACTATCATACACAAAAATTTATAATATTTTATCATTTCTATTCCACAACACGAACATTAAAGTCAACATCTACCGTAACTCTATACGATACCCGACCCCTGACGAGGTCAAACGTATTCTTAGAGATAATCATGATTCTCCTCTAGCTGGCCACCCAGGTATATCGCGCATGTTTGAAAGAATCAAAACTCAATTTTGGTGGAAAAACATGAGGCAAGATATCGAGGATTATGTGAAAAATTGTCGCTCTTGCCAAATAAATAAACCTTTAAGACAAACAAATAAGGCCCCTATGATTATCACGTCAACGGCATCTCGGCCTAATGAAAAAATCTATCTTGATTTAGTCGGCCCACTCCCTGAAACACATGAATACAAATATAAGTTCTTGCTTACTCTGCAGGATGACTTAACTAAATTTTCTCAGGCCTACCCTATGCAATCCTGTTCTGCCGAAGAAACAGCGAAATCTTTAGTCCTATACATATCCCATATGGGAATTCCTAAACTAATAATATCCGATCAAGGCACCAACTTCTGCTCTGATGTCTTCAAACAACTTGAGAAGCTGTTTAGCATTAAACACGTGTTCGCATCTCCTTACCACCCTCAGACATGCGGTGCCCTTGAACGCAGCCATTCTACTCTAAAAGAGTATCTCAGATCATATATAGGTGAGAATCAACACACTTGGGACCTCTATATCCCTAGTGCTATGATAGCATATAATTCCAATATACATAGCACCACAGGTTACTCACCCCTGGAATTGCTTTTCGGGTTCAAACCCTACTTGCCTTCAAGTATCGATACACTTGATACTAATACCTATACGGATTACATCCGGGCCCTTAATCACCGACTATACTATAGTCGTCAGAAGGCTCTCCAAAATATTCAATCCTCTAAAGAGAAATCAAAAACTTATTATGATTCCCGCACGAAACCATTATCCTATAAAACAGGAGATATGGTATATGTCCGTTGTCACCATAAACAGAATAAGGCACTATCTCCAGTGTGGAAAGGCCCTTACAAAATAATAAAGTTGAATGGCAACCATTCTGTTACACTACTCATTAATCGTAAACATGTACGTCACCATTACGATGAAATCAAGCCGGCCGGTGACGTAACAGTCACAAGTATAACATTAGCGACGTAATGAATGATACACGAGCGCTTCATTGCTATTTCAGATCGACGCTGCCACCGCCGATCGTATGTGAATATGTTTCTTCTATCGTCAGCAGTCCCGGCCTCTACTTTGATAAGCTCTTAGATATTAAGTTTACTAATAATGATTGGAATGTTATAGCATACGTAGATATAAGTCATGTACAACCTAACTTAGATAAGGTCGAATTTTTATTTGAAAAACTTAACGTATTTTGTAACTCACTAACTTCTTCTAAAATACAGTCCGACTGTATAAATTCGTTATCCGCTTTAAAAAATCGTCATATTCTTAACGTAAGCAAATTCTCTTCTATATCATATTTATTGGCTGATGAAAAACCTAATGGGCGTTTTAAAAGAGGTCTCATAGACCTCGGTGGCTCACTGCTGAAAACCATTTTTGGCACTTTAGACTCTGAGGACGCGGTAAAGTTCTCAAAGGCCATAGAAGAAGTACAGACGGATGAAAAACGTCTTGCTCATCTCATGAAAGACAATATTCACGTAATTAAATCGACTATATCATACTTCAATAACACTATATCTAAGGTGAATGAAAACGAAAATCACATATTACGGAATATGGAAACAATCTATAAAATATTAGAAACTGTTACAAATAGTAACGATAAATTAGAAATTAAATCTGAGTTAAGTTCTTTATTACATTCATTAGAGTCCATCATAATCACATTATCTTTCGATATCGAAGATATTAATAACGCTATTCTTTTCGCGAAACTCAACGTTTTGCATCCTACTGTACTTAGTCCGCACCAGTTGTATAGCGAATTAGATAAGCATAGGAATAACCTTCCTAACCATTATGAACTCCCTGTACCTTTAACGTTACAGAATATACACGCCCTAATAGATATTTCGCAACTTGCGTGTTTTTTCCATTTAAATAGAGTTATTATTGTCGTTAAGATCCCTCTAATATTACCACAAGCCTATGACCTATATAGGATAATTCCCCTACCTGTTCCTTACGATATGTCGAAACCCGATACCTACGTTCTTATCGAGCCAACTAGCTCTTATGTGGCGATTACAGCTGACCGAATGTTTTATTCACTCATAACAGACATAGACAAGTGCAAAATAATAAGTGATAAGTGTTATGTGTGCGTATTAACTAATGTGTTTTCAGCGATTACCAGCCCTACGTGTGAAACAACTCTCTTAAGTGACGTAATTAGCAAACTTCCCGACGTATGTGTAACGAAACTTATTCATGGCTCAATCGATCTATTTCATAAGTTAACTTTAAACCGTTGGATTTTTGTACAGTCTGAACCTGGCAAGTGTCATGTAACTTGTAAAGATAAAGACACAAACTCTGACGTTATTTTGTTTGGTACTGGTATCTTGACCTTGCCCAGGAGCTGCAAGGCTTTTTATAAGACGTTGCAATTCGCCGCTGTAGGCGAAACATTCATTGGAAACATAACTAATAAAATATCAAACTTCAACATCTTACAAGATGATTGTTGTGAGCGTTCTAAGTTAAATAAAACCTTACAGCGATTACCTTTCTCAAAATTAAATAACTTAGATAACCTTGATTCTCTGCTACAAGCCAGCATCCACTTAGATACTTTTGAGGAGGAGATTAATAAGATAGAAAATCCACCTCATTTTCAAACTTATAGCACTCACTATTTGTTATTTAGCCTGTGTATCTCTGTGTTAACTTTGTTATATATTATATACAAGAGCCGCAAATCCTTTTGTTCTACTAACGCCCCATGCTGCATTCAAATATTTAACCAATGTCATAATACAAAAAATAATTCAGTTCCCGTTTCTCAAACTACATTTCATGGTGATAAAGTAGTAACAATCAATAAGGATGAGTCAGAGTCTGTAGAAGACTTAAGGGTGACACCAACCCCTATTAAAAGAAACATTCTGTTTAGCAAAACTCACGATAATTAACTTGTAACGAATGCACATGGCTGGTTCCATCTATATTGTTATCCTCACTGAATCTAGATAAACATAGATAAATATTGTTTAAGCAATTTTTACTCTTAGTTTTAATCTTAATAATTTTTATAGTATTGTATCGAATCTTAAATAATGATAAATCGATTGTAATAATCATAATTTTAGAATAATGTTCTATTTGTTTCCTACTAGTAATTTTCATGTCTTCCTATTTTATATAAGTCTTAAAAAAAAAAAAGGTTGTTATCTCGATGTTTTATTCTTATTATAACTATGTTTCTTTTGTTTTTAATTGTCATAATATGTTGTAGTGCTTCGACGAAAATCCAATTTAGCATCCAAGACTTAGCAAACATTAACCCTTACATCTCTCATCACTTTCAGATGTGATGATCGATCTTAACGGGGGGGTTGTTATATCGGATTAACTATTACTTGGTATATAAATTAAAGTGCTGAGTTTCCCATTGCATTTACGTCAATGCAATAGGAAACCGTTGTTATTCTCGTAAGCGATTCTAACCGTTTTTACCATCAGTTTGGATTGGACTTCCGTCGGGCATAGTAACTTGTAATACGTGTCTGATAATTGAATATATCTTTCTTTTAGCTAATTAAATTGTCTTTTTTAAAAACCGTCTTCCGACCCGCTCCGTAACAGCTCGGGCCCCCCATGTTGGGAAGCAACGTTGATAGCGCGCCTGCTGCACCCATCAGCTTGGGCGCCAGCCACCGGAAGTGGGGTCCGAAATCCCACCGGCTGTCGAGCACCAATCCCAGGTACTTCATGGTGAACTCGACAGCTATCCGGGCCCCACTGACCACGATATGTGATCCCGGCGCCGGCGCACGCCGGGGGCCATGGAAAACCATGGCCTCCGACTTGTCAAGGGCCACCTCCAGGCCCAGACGCTGGATGCGGTTCACCACCTGTGACACCGCAGCCGTGGCTATCAACGTCGCTTCCCTGTACGAGCTCCCCCGGGCAGTGACAAGCGTGTCGTCCGCATAACACGTCAAGTCGGCACCCGACGGGAGCTCGCCTCTCAGCACCCAGTCGTAGCCGATGTTCCACAGGAGCGGTCCCAAGACCGATCCCTGTGGAACACCGCACGACATTTGGTGCCGACCGGCACCGTCACGTCCCCGATAGATGACGCATCTGTCCTCTAGATAAGCCCCTACTATGCGGCGGAGGTAGGGAGGCACCCGATGGTATTTCAGGGCCTCCCTAATACAGTTCCAGGGTAGGGTGTTGAAGGCGTTGGAAATGTCTAAAGACACCGCCAACACCACCCCACCCCGGGACACCGTATCCTCCGCCAGGGCTCTCACGCGCATGATGGCGTCTATGGTGGAGCGCCCCCGACGGAAACCGAACTGATTGTTGTCCAGGTTCGGCCCCTCTCCGCACAAGTGGCCGAAGAGGCGATCTGCGATTATACGCTCAAAAAGTTTGCCCGCCTCGTCGAGCAGCACTATGGGCCGATACGCGGACGGCGAGTCCGCGGGGCGCCCCTCCTTCCTGAGCAGGACCAGCTTCCCCTCCTTCCACACACTGGGAAACTGACCCTGCTCAAGGCATGCCGTGAAGAGCCCCCTCAGCTGGGGCTCTAGCTCCTTCAGAGCAAGGACGAGAGCTCGGCCAGGAACTCCGTCGGGTCCGGGCGCTTTATTCTTGGCCCGGAGTCGCGACACGGCCGCTCCCGTCTCTGCTTGCGTCACCACGGGGACATCGGTGCCCTCTTCTTCTGGAGAGTCTGTGGCTGAGGGTGAAACCATCGCCGGGGGAACATGTCCCGCCCGCTCAGGGAAGAGGGTGGAAACCACCGCCTCCAGCAGCTGGGGTTGCATACTTTGCACCAGTGGGGGCGCCCAGGGACGCAACTTGCCCCGTACCCAACGGTAGGGGCGCCCCCACGGGTCCCGATCTAGGGACCCCAGCAGCTCTTCCCTGGCCCGCGACTTGGAGTCGCCGATGGCCAGCCACAGAGTCTCCTGGGCCGCGCGGTACACCCCATACCGCGCGGCCTCCTCGACGGGATCCCGTCGACGTCGTCTCCGGTAGCGCGTGTACTGGCGGCGAGCCGCGACGCACTCGACGCGCAACCGCGCAATGTCGTCGTTCCACCAGTACACGTTGCGCTTTGCGGACTGTTGGCGGACGCGGGGCATGGACGCGTCGCAGATCTGCGTCATCGCCCCGCGAAACCGCAGCGCCTCCGCATCGACGTCGACGGGGCCGTCCGTCGCCGACTCCCAAATCCAGGACTGGACTATGGCAGCTTCCTCGAGTAGTTCCCTGTCGAGGCGCTTAAGCGCCCAGCGCGGGCCGTCGTTAATCGGGGCTCTTGGATGGCGGCCGCTCGCGGTCTGGGCGGAGACGTCGAACCGGATATACCGATGGTCCGACAGCGTCTCCACCTCCACGGCGACACGCCAGTCAAGGACACGGCTGGCGACAGAGGGGCTAGCGAAAGTAACGTCTACTATCGACCCGCCCCGCTGCCGCACGCACGTGTATACCGAACCCCGATTTAGGACGACCAGGCCGGTCGTCACTACCCACTCCGCTAGCACCTCGCCCCGAGGGTCAGTGACCGGAGATCCCCACGCCGATGACTTGGCGTTGAGATCCCCGAGCACCAGAACGGGACGAGGGTGATAGCGGCCTACGACTGTGCCCAACTCGACAAGGAACCCCTCGAAGTCGGCGAGACTCTTGTTGGGGGAGAAATACGCCCCCACGATGACGATGCCTCCCGAGACCGCAGCAACCCAGCCGCGGCCCCGAGACGGGTCGATCAGAGTCCCGCCAATAATGGCCACCAAGCCGTCAATGCATCCCAGCCAGTCGTCACGGGCAGGGATGAAATACGGCTCGGCGACCACAGCCACTTGGATCGACCACTGCGCCATGCTCTGGAACAAAAGATCCTGAGCTCTGGCGCAATGATTGATGTTGCCCTGGAGGAAACGGAGTTGTGCCATTATTGACACTCCATTCCCTCGGCAACGGTCCTGGGCCGGGAGTCGGCCGCGGAGCTGTTAGCCTGCGGGGGAGGCGAGATTTCCCCGGCAGGCTTAGAGCTCCTCTTCTTCTTTTTGGTGGCCTTTTTGCTGGCAGGCGTGCCACAGGCCCCTCCGCCCACTCTGTGTCCCGCTGGCTTCCCTGCAGCCGAACATAAGCTGCAGTTGAGCGCCGCGGAACACTGGGCCGCCTTGTGGCCGGGCTGACCGCAGCGATAGCAAAGATCGCTACGGTCAACCTCAGCGGTGCACTTGGCCCGGACGTGCCCCTTCTCCAGGCACCGGAAGCACCGCAAAGCCCGGGGCTGCAGGAGTTTAACTCTCGCTGCAACCCAGCCTACCAACACTCTGCCACTTGCGGCGATTTTATTCGCCGACGCCACAGGGCACCGAACCCAGACTGCGCCAAGTCCGGTGGCGTCGGTGCGAATATCGCCGGCCCGCACCTTGTCCGTCGGACACTCTCCGCTTCGGGCAACGGCCGCCACCACCTCCTCAGAAGTCACGGACTCGTCCAGGCCGGCAATCCGCACCTCTGCGGTTTTAACCGGCCTGGAAATCCGGACGTCCTCGGGGTTGAGGACCTCCCTCAACTTGGCGGCCAGAGCGTCCGCCTTCTCGGCATTGCCGCTCGCAGCACCAGCTACCTCAAACAGCTGCGCACCCGTGGCAGCATGTCTAATGGTGACGGACTGGAGGCCAAGATCCGACAACTTGATCTTGGCCTTGGCCTCGGTAAGGACCGAGCCGTACGTTACGCCGCGCTCCGCAGCGCCACGCTGAAGCGTGAGCGTCACGGCCTCGGAACGCGGGGCCCGCACAGCCAGTCCCTTGCGACCGCCTTTACCAGTCCGCCGCGCAGCCTCCGGAGCCACCTTTGCGGTTTGACCGGAGGCGCGCGCTGGTGCTGCTGAGGCCGCCTTGGCGGCTATCCGGCACTATACAACTCCCGGGGAAGTGAATAATGAAACTACATTTGTTTCCTAATCGAGTACAAAAATTTATTTTCCTTCAAGGGGTATAGTCTAACGGTCGAGCATCATAACAGCGAGATTCAGAAATCGACACGAATCGTACAACGCCATCTATCGAGCGCGACGTGCAACTTACGCTCAAACATCCCGCCCACCATGGACAGAATGTCCAGAACTATTATAAATGAAAAAAGAACTAACAGTCCGCCCACCATGAGGTCAGGGGCTACAAAACTTATTAACAAGTGTTAACATAATCAAAATTAACAACACGTGAGAAAAAAAAACTATTACTATCTGTGGAATTACACATTCCTTGAAAGAAAAAAAATACAACTTATAAACATTTTTTAACTATAACAACTTGTGGACTGTATATAAAATTAACATCTACTGCAATTTTACAAATTGCTCAACAATAGTTTAAATCTACGTAAATTTTCAAATAAAACTAAATACTCTTGAACATTATGTACCTCCTAAAAGTAAATTAACATAACTATTACATTATTTTGCAATCGGCAAAATACACAATTTTGAAATCGGTCGTTTAATCAACGATCCGTTACACTTAAGAGTTACTACTCTTGTAACTTTATCCGAACCAGGGTGCTTTTCCACTACTTTGCTCAAAAGCCAACGGGCAGGAGGTAAGTTGTCCTCCTTGACTAAAACTACATCTCCAATACTTGGTTCTGGAATATTTTTAGTCCATTTGTAGCGCTGTAATAAATGAACCAAGTATTCATTTGACCAACGTCTCCAAAAATCTTGCAACATGCGTTGTGTAACATGCCAGCGTCTTAGGTTACTAATGTTAGAACTCTCATAATTACGTTCAGGCACCGCTATCAGAGGCTCCCCTATCAAAAAATGACCTGGTGTTAAGGGAGCTGGATCCATAGGATTGTCAGGCAACATTGATAACGGCCTGGAATTAAGGCATGCTTCTACTTGGGACAAAAGGGTTGACATTTCTTCAAACGTAAGTGTTGAAGTACCTATTACTCTCCTCAAATGGAATTTAGTCGATTTCACACCGGCCTCCCATAAACCACCGAAGTTTGGGGAATGGGGCGGAATGAAATGCCAAGAAGTACTGTTGTTGCTTAACCACTCTCTAATCTCTACAGCCACGGAAGATTTTTCCGCGGCGACTAAGTGCCGAAGTTCCTTGGCAGCGCCAACAAAATTAGTGCCGTTGTCACTCCAAATATTACTTACAAAGCCTCGTCGAGACACAAATCTTATAAAGCCAGCAATGAAACCTTGCGACGTCAAATCGCTGACGGCTTCTAAATGAATAGCTTTGGTCACCATGCACACAAAGACACAAATGTAACCTTTGTAAGATTGGTGGCCACGGCCCTTTGACGTTCGCATGCTTACGGGGCCAGCAAAATCCACGCCACTGTTTAGGAATGGTCTTGCTGGGGTAACTCGACTGGTCGGTAACTGACCCATAAGTGGAGTTTGAATAGATGCTGAGTATCTCTTGCATTTTACACATTTGTGAACGTGACCTTTAACCTTTGTTCTAGCTGAAAGAATCCAATACTTAGTACGCAAATGGCTCAACATCAGCATTGGCCCTCCATGTAGTGTCCTTTTGTGAGCATCATCGATCACTAGATTAGTGAAGTGACTATCAGATGGTAGGATAATGGGATGTTTAACAGACTCGTCTAAATGAGCATTTTGAATGCACCCACTGACACGGAGAATCCCTTCATCGTCTATGACTGGACATAGACTCTTTAGCTTGCTTCTTGCTTTCACACTTCCTGATTTTAGAATGTCTTTTATTTCTTCAAAAAACTCTTGTCTCTGAACTAATCTTATACACGTTTTCGATGCTTCTTCTATTTCTTCTTTAGTGAGATACATTTCATATCTCTTCTCACCGTGTGCTTGTTTCTTCCAACTCAAAACTCTTCTGCAGTACGCTATAACCCGAACCAGCCTTTGTATTGACGAATACTTTGTCCAGAAAAAATCTTCTTGATGAGGTTCAGTTATGACATGAACTTTGACTGATCTCTGCTCTGTGTTGGTCGTAATTGACTTTGGCCTCGTGTATTCTATTGTTTCATCATGAAGCCATGAGGGTCCTTGACTCCACAGTGAGCTGCTTACTAAATCTTGTGGTGTTACACCTCTGGATGCTAAATCGGCAGGGTTCTGCGCGGATTGGACATGAGCCCAATGTGAGTTGTCGACGAGAGAGAGAATTGTGGACACCCTATTTCCAACAAAGGTTGTCCAGTGACTTGGGTGTTTAATGAGCCATGCCAAGACTACTGACGAGTCAGTCCAGGCATGTAGTTGAGACGGTGTTATTTTCATTACTTCAGCGACTTCAGAAATTAGTTCAGAGAGCAACACTGCTCCCATCAGCTCTAAACGCGGAACTGACTGCTGTTTGATTGGTGCAACTCGAGTACGAGAAGCGATTAAACTAACATGAATGGAATTGTTGGCATCGATGACTCTAATATATACTACAGCGGCATAAGCCGTTATCGACGCATCGCAAAATCCATGTAACTCAACCAATCGATCGTCGGATTTCGTCTTAATCCACCTGGGTATGCTGAATTTGTTTGTCTCTAGAAGGCTTAAACGGTAAGTTTCCCATTCTGAGAGAAGTTCTGGAGTCAATTCTTCATCCCATTCCAGGCCAGCAAGCCAAAGCTTTTGAATGAATATTTTAGAAGTAACAATGCAAGGTGCCACCCAGCCAAGAGGATCGAACAGGCGTGTGATGTCGGATATTACCTTTCTCTTAGTGATTGGAGTCTGCCGTGGCTCAAGTTTCACTGAATATTTAAACTCATCACTTTCTCGATCCCAAGAAATTCCTAATATTTTTATAACTGAGTCTAACTTAATGTTCTTTTCCTTTTCCTCTTCCCTTTCTTTTCCTAACTTTGTTTCTGTGTTTTCATGAAATTTCTGATTTAATTCATTGCAGCTGCTGACCCATTTCTGTAGTTGAAATTGACCTTTGGTAAGTACATCTGTTAATTTTCTATGTATATGTAAACCTTCTTCAACTGTCTGACATCCTGACATCAAATCATTGACATAAAACTCATTTTTTATTATGTCAGCTATATCAGGATGATCTTCGCACGAATCAACTGGCACTTGCTGCAAGGATTTTACTGCAAGGTAAGGAGCTGCTGCTGTACCAAAGGTAACTCTTGCTAATTTGTATTCCTTTATTTCAGATTCCGGATCATCGCGCCACACTACTCGCTGGAACTCTGTATGTTCAGGAGAAACCTTCACCTGTCTGTACATTTTAATAATGTCAGCACAGAGACTTATGGGATGCGTTCGCCATCTCATAATGATGTGACGTAAAGGAGGTTGCAACATGGGACCAACCATAAGATCGTCGTTCAGAGACACTCCATTTGAACCTTTCATTGAAGCGTCGAACACTATTCGAACCTTACTGGTGAGCTTGTCCTCTCGGACTACGGCGTGATGTGCGAGATAAACGGCTGTACTCTTATTACGTTCATCACCGTGTACAGGCTCCATATGGCCGAGGTTTATGTATTCTTTGAATACATCTGAGTATCGAGCTTTGATTGATGGATTCTTCTTAAATTTATTTTCAAGAAGATGAAATCTTTTTATTGCAAGGTCTCTCGAACCCCCATATTTACACTGAGGATCTTGATCGCGAAAGGGAAGATTAACTATGTACCGCCCTTCCTCATCACGATACGTAGTCTGTGCGTAAATATCCTCACAACGTTGTTCTTCGTCAGAAAGGATCTTCTTATCAGGGACAGTAGACTCAATTTCCCAAAACTGTCGCAAAAGTGCGTTGTCATCAGCCTGATCTGAGCTGCTTTGAATGACGTGATGACAATGTATTGAATCTGGGTTTGACGATATCTGTCCAGAAAGGATCCAACCAAAGGCAGTATTCTGAGCTACCGGTGAGTTTGGCGGACCTTGAATCAAACCATCTCTAAGTACCTGACTATATATTTCCGCACCAAGTAAGATGTCTATCTTGCTTGGCGTGTGGAACTCTGGATCAGCTAAAGTTATCTTCATTAGCTGGGGCCAATAGCCCTGCTCTAATTTTTCTGAGGGTAAAACTGAGGTAATGGTACCTAACACGAACGCATGTACTTGGACACTAAACTGTGGATTCAAACGTGAGTGAATAGTCACCGTGACTGTAAACTTTGAAGCGAAAGCGCTTCTCTCACCGCCTATCCCTGAAATAACCGACTTGACCGGCTTCTTCTTTAGTCCAAGTAACTGTACTGCTGATTCTGCTATGAATGATGCCTGAGATCCCTGATCTAATAGCACTCTCAGCAGTTGTGTTGACCCGCTTCTTGTCTGTGCTTCGACAAGCGCAGTGGCCAACAAAACCTGAGTAGGCACTGATCCCTTAGAAAAATGCGAAACTATAGAATTTGAAGTTAATGGTTCGCCTACTGACAACGATGCCTGAACGTTAGACACCGCTGATTTAACTTCATCTGCTCTATTGGAGTTTTCTCTAACTACTGTGGAGTTTGAGACCGAATTTGGATGTAGTAGTGAGTGATGCCTTTTCTTACATATACGACACGTCGCGTTGTGTCGACAAAACTTAATGGAGTGATTTGCGCTTAAACAATTATAACATAAACGCCTGGTTCGTGCAAAGCTGTGACGAGATTCGAAACTCTCTTGAGTAAACTTCTTACAATTAAATATTTTATGATTTTCCTTGCAGAATGGACAGGTTTCTGCGGCTTTATTATCGGTAGTGACTACATGGTGAACTTTAGGTTTAGGTTTACTTGATTTTGTGTCAACAAACTCTAACGCCCGAAATCGGGCTTCTAAAAACTCTCGGAATTCCGATAGCACGGGTAACTCATCTTTGATACTTATCTTTGTCTCCCATTGCTTTCTAGATTCGAGATCTAGCTTTGAACTAATAATGAAAATGACTATACTATCCCACGTGCTTACGTCAATGCCGAGTTTTTTTAAACCATTTAAACATTCCATTGTAGTATCTAGTAAACCTTTTATGCTATTTGAACATTCATTTACGTTATTCTGACTTAATAAGCGTTTGAGTAAACAATTTGATAAAAATCTGATATTATTATAACGGTTATGTAGCAGAGACCAACACTCTTTATAGTTGTCTGAAGACACAGTAATATGTCTGACAAGTTGTTCTGCTTCTCCCGATAATAAACCCTTTAAATAATGCATTTTTTGCACGTCTTCTAAACTATTATTGTTGTGAATAAAAGAGGTGAACAAATCTTTGAACGTGGTCCATTCCGCATAATTTCCCGAAAACTTTGAAATATTTATTTTTGGTAATCTAACACTATTGGATACTGTGTGGTCTACATTTGTCTTTAAGCTTTGATCTGACTGGTGATTGCTAAATGTATTTAATACTTCTTTTAATTGGGCCTTATACAGAATGTACATTTCCTCGGTGACATCATATACATCGTTACTGAAATATTTATCTGAATCTTGTTGTGCGTCATTTAGCAACATGCTCCTATGTGTAGACGAAAACTCTTTCCACAAATTTTCTAGAGCTTCTAATCTAGTCTCCACATAAGGCCTAGAAATTCTATCTTTAGGCGTTTTTTTGAAATTAATTTGAGCCTTTTCTATGCGAATCTTATTATTACTTTGCAATTTATATAAAGCCTCCATTTTGAATTTAACCAGTCAGTTACTAATAAATTAACTTTTAAATATTTATTATTTGAAAACTATCAAAGTCAAATTTGAACCAAACTAATTTTCTACTAAAGAACAATGTTTAAAACCACCTTTAAAGCAAATATTTGACAACTAACAATTCTCTAAATATTTACTTTAAAATTCCAAAAATAACAACAATTTTAAAAAATAGCAACAACGAGAAAACGGGCACATATATATATCATAAAAAAAATGTCACAGAAACAGGTACTTATAAAAACATGTAAACAAAGTGATTTTAGTAGCACTAAAGTCCTATAAATCTTTTCAGACTAAATTTTCTATGTTCAGAAAATCAGTCTTGCAATTTAACACAATAATGTACTCACGATTTTATCTTCGACAAACCACACATCACTGAATCGGCAACTCCGCACTCACTGACTGGTGAACTAGACTATTCCCGCCCAGCGCCTCGCTGAGCTGGCGATGATGTCTAGTCAGCCCTGCTCCACTCGTCACTCCGTGGTACTCGAACTTCGCCCTGCGCCGCCTCTTTGGTCTGGTACTCCGATCACGCCCTGCGCCACCTGGTACTGGTCCTCGCCCTGCGCCACCTGGTGCTGCTCCACGCCAACTCCACTGCTGCAGCACTCACTTCACTTTGCACACCAGCTTGGGTATGCGGCGCTTCAGGGCGATCCACCCTGGTTTCCACGCCAAGTAGACACAAAACACTCTGGATCTCACTTATCCGGCTCGAATGACCAAATGTACGGCATTATACAACTCCCGGGGAAGTGAATAATGAAACTACATTTGTTTCCTAATCGAGTACAAAAATTTATTTTCCTTCAAGGGGTATAGTCTAACGGTCGAGCATCATAACAGCGAGATTCAGAAATCGACACGAATCGTACAACGCCATCTATCGAGCGCGACGTGCAACTTACGCTCAAACAGCGGCCTTAGCGGTTTTGCGGGCCTTCTTGCGACCCACAACTGTCGCCCAGGTCTCACCCTTAGACCCGGCAGTCGTGGGCTGCTCGCTCTCAGGAGCTCGCTGAGGCGCAGTTCCCGGCGTCCCCTCAGCCCTGCGCCGTTTGTCGGCCGCTAGGGGCGGGCGGAGGTTTTCCTCAGGGAGGCGCCGGGAATGCGCCTCAAGTTGGGCTTTGACCATGCTCCCGCACTGGAGCATGCACATACGGACGATGCGCTCAAGGCACGATGCGCTCAGCTCATCATCCGTACGTGCCGGTCTTGGTGCGGGAGCCGGAGCCACTTCGGAAGCGGCTACGGTGGGCGTGTGTCGCTGCTGCTGCTCGCTCAGCGCAGCGACTTGTCGCCGGAGGTCCTCCAGATCATCACGGAGGCGCCCGTTCTCCTCCTGCAACTTCACGACCTCGTCTGAGGCCGTCGTGTTGAGGAGGGTGCCAACCGCCTCCCTGATGTCCGCGGCAGCCTCCTTGAGACCGCGAATGAACGTGCTCTTCAGGTTGCTAGATTTTGTGGCAACCTTAAGGACCAGGTCCACCCCGTCCAAGGCCAGCTGACCAAGGGCCACCGCCGACGGTTGCCCCCCTTCCGCCGATAGAGCAGCGCGTCGCTCTCGAGCGCGTCGGGCCATTTCCGACACTTCGTCGGCCGCGACGGCTTTGCGCTGCTCCCTCCTGGCGGCGTTGAGCTCCGCCTTCGATCTCCCTAGCGAGGCACAACTCTCGCCACCAGGGTCCTCCGAAGTGACCCCCATGTCACTTTCTGCTTCGCTGGCCGCCGGGGTACGCACGAACCTACCCTGTCCGTCCCTCCGCGGCCGCGAAACAGTCACCCCTCTCGAGTTCTGCCGACCTCTCCTCGCGGTCGGCACCTTCGGGGCCGGCAGGCCTTCCTCTTCCGAGGTCAGCTCCGCTGATCCACCTTCCTTCTGAGCAAGGTTGCGTGGACGCTTTCTAACGGAAGCCGGTCCACGCGGCCCTACGTCAATAACTCCTGCATTACTTTTATCCGCATCCATCATCGCATCGCTTCCAGTAACAACAACGGCAGCAGGGGCCTGGTCGCCTACCCCTGCGCGTTCATCGGTAGCCAATTTGTCACTCGCAGGCCCGGATACCTGCGAGCGCCGGGCGTCAGCCGGATCGCACGACAAAACATTATCCACACATTCTGACATTTCCATAATTACGATATTGGGTGGTACGCACATCGCTTCCCCAAGGCGATGCGGCCGCTCTTTTTGGGAGGGTATTAATCCTCCCGAGGCCCGCGGATGCCTGCGGTGCAGGATATACCGCCCGCTATTCGGTATCTAAAACTAACTTACTACTAATTATTAAAAATATTTTTGAATCTTTTAGGATTTTTTAATTTTGTATTTTGTTTTGATTTTTTATATATTTTCTCTTTGATTTTTTAATATTTTTTTTTTCCCTTTATTTAATCCTAAACCTAACCTATATTTAACCTAAAACTAAATCTAACCTATATCTAACCTAACCTACCCACCACCCGGCACCGTGGCTCTAAACCTCCAATGGCCACAGGTGCCCGCAGACCGCAGGTTGAGGAGAAACCCACGGTCTTCTCCAACTCGGTCACGCGACGTGACCCCTAGACCGCGGACTGTCAAAACGGCCCGCGGTCTACACCACCTTGCTCCCTATTCGTGCGCTCCGCTGCAGAGCGCAGATAGGGAGCCCTCGGGAGCGACTCTTCTGCTCCGGCAGAAATTCGCCGCGGGCAGCAATCTCCTCCTGCACAATGGTCATGAAGAGATTGCTACCCACGCCCAGGGTGCACCAGCCCAGCGTCTGCTCGTCCTCGGATCTCAAAACCAGAGGACCAGCAGGCGCTGAGCACTCGGGGAGGTTTTCTGCCATGCACCCCCGAAGTGGCCTACCCTAGTTTGAATGCGCTATCTCTGGAAATATCAGTAGGATGTCATCGGACTTGCCGATTTCCTCTCGTTGTTTTCCGTCACCGTTTTGAGAGTAGTGATGTAAAAATAATTTACACCAAGTAACGCACCTACCTAGGTTGGACCCAGCGACCTACAATTCGTAAGTCGCGGCCATTATATATAAAAACTATACGTTAACAAATGGATTCAATGAACGGTGAATCATAATCTCATCTATATATATATAAATCAATGCCACTTTCTTTGTAATTTTACAATCCACCAAAACTGTGTAATAGCACCTAATTGGCAGTAAAAAACTTATTGCCAAATTTATTGAAGCTACGATTTTAACTGGTAAATCAAAAGGAGAAGTTTGTTTGGTACCGCGTATCCCTATGATCACAACTGATATGCCATTTGAATTCAAACGATTGCAATATCCTGTCCGTTTATCATTCGTTATATCCATCAAAACAGCCCAACTTTATGTTGCCTGTTCGAGAGTCGGTACCCCCAGTCGTTTATTTAAAAAAAAATATTTTATGTTTGAACAAATAATTTTGATGATCCAATAAATTTGTTTTTCTTTATAATTCACTTTATACGTACCGAAGCACGTATCGGGCCGCTAGTATAGTATAATAAAAATATATATACTGGGCCACCACTGGTCTCCAAAGTATCATCGCGAAAAGTGGCGGTTGTCTGGTTTGCAATTTTATTACTAGAGATAAAAAGATGAAAAGTAGTCAAAGTAGTTCGCCAAAGACGGTACATCGATATCCCGAAGGAGTTTAGTTATGCAATCTGAAGTCTTTGAGTTTAACCGTTATAGAGGAATTTATCTTTTAAATAAATTTCATAAAGCATGAGGCAATGAGATAAAATCCTCTTTTGAAACTTATGCTTGAAATAGTAAACATAATTGATTTAACAAGTAATTTCCAAACGAGATATTTAGTTCTGTTTTTTGTCAACATGTGGCGCCTGTGTGCCTTCTCGTTCTTTTTTTAAAATTAAAAACGTCTCTGTATTCGGTATTTTGTCTGGCTAATGTATATTGTTAAGCTTTAATTAAAATGTAATCATTAATATACCGTCAGTTTTATTTCGTGACATCGTTCAATTAATACCATTCGTATCACAGTAGTAGGCACTAAAAACCACTGTCCAATCTCTTTAGCAATTACACCCGACAAACAATAAAATCTTCGGCATGCAAATAAAACATTAAGCGATATTATATCTGCTCTAATAAGAATTCCTCACCAGCAGAGCAGTCTGAGTTAGGAACAGCGGAATGTCAACCACAGTATGGCGTCAGAAGAATACGCAACGCGTTTTTATACTAGGAACGTGGTCAGAATAATGAAGATTCTGTCTATTGGCTTTTTTTATACTTCTGAGGTCTGAATGTCGCCAATCATTCGGCCAATGCAATTTGGAGGGCACACTTTGGAGATAAATGACTTTTCTGCTTTGTGTGAAAGGCAGCAAAGAGACGTGATTTATTGAGATTTTGCTACATTTTGCTCTGTTTCTTATTTGACGTACCTAAATTATTGTATCGCAAGATGATTCAACAGATTTCGTGGTTTTTATCAACTGAGAGGTTCCTTGAAAATCTACTGAGTCATGCAAATAGAAATAAATTTTTCTCAGAAATGAAATCTCAATTGATCTCCTGGATACGAAAATTAAGTTGCTTCTTAAATCTAAGACGAGATTTTTTGAACACTGACAGGTAGACGTCGTCCTGCTTTATTTAGAATGTGCATTGCTTTATAATTGAACTATTATTTTAACACTTACAAAGGATGGTCACACTGACGGCAGATGGCGAAACGATCAATGATTGGCGAAATACAAAAGGCCTCATACCGTACCATACCGTAATGCGACCGTGCCGTGAATTTTTCTGTTCTTCTTCTTCTCAGCCGAGGTCTTCCGGTACCGGCCGCCACTCTAGAACCTTACTGCCCCATCGGCCATCTAATGCCCCGCTCTCTGCCACTTCAGTTTAGTGACTCGAAGAGCTACGTCATAACATAGCACATAGTACACTGCTAATCCATTATTTAATCGTTGTCTTAATATAGACCTCGGTATTGTGTACTTATTTTATTTATACACCAGCCAGTCGCTGAAAACCAGCGCCGTGACTCTATCTCGCCCGCATATGATCATAGCATTATGCTAAGTGATGGTCGTTTTGCGTGGATGTGGCGAAAATCTTTCCCCAATTTGTTCTTTTTTATTTTTCTGTTCTTTCCCTGCACCTAGTCTAGCTCAAACAAAAGTATTCTCTTTCTCAATTCTCAAATGCAACGGAAAGTGTTTAATTGTAATTGAATGCATGGTTAGCACAGTGGTTAAGATTGCTGCGCTGCAAGTTGCGGGTTGTTCCGGATCTGGCTGTTTATGTATGTGAGTTTATGTATATGTTTGTAAACTTTCCCACGATCCAGGAGAAATTCTTGGTATGGCAAAGTTTAAAAAAATATATACAAACCAAGGGCACGGCTTGTTTAGTAAAAGGTGAAAGATTTATGTGTTTAGATAGGCGTGCGCTTCAAAGAGATGTCAGCACGTCGTGGCGGGGTCCAATAAGACCGCTGTCTGAGTCAGGGTTGATGGTTGGCCATAAAAAAAAACCGTGGTCCTGGCGCACAGGCCAAAGATGAAACACAAGTGGGTTTTAAAAGTAAAAGTCTGACACGCCCTTCCGCTCCGCCTAGAGAGGGAGAAGTCGTTTGCCATCCACACCAAAAAAGTTCAGAAGTTATGAGATTATAAATTCTATTCATTATAAATTCTGAAGTTGAAATCAGTGTAATACAAATTCTAAAACATTGACATAAACGCATCACTTTATCATGACATTTGCTCGTGAAAGCTATTGATCTATCCAGTCCAGTAACAGGTTTATTGTGATTTGAATTTACAAAACATAATATTATGTTACCATAACCGAAACCGTTTCGTAAGTATTTTATTGCAAGTTGCAACTATTTATTAATTTGTTTATCTTATTAATTATATACACACAATAAAATACATAAGGATTTATGCCAAAATTTTGTTCTTAGTACAAAGCTGCTGCTTATTTCTTAAGAAATGTCTTCTAGCAGACCTGCGAAAGGGGAAGTAAAACCGAAATGTAGACGATAGTGTGTAATAACAAGGAGAAAAAATAATATGAATGTGATAAGTATAAAAATTATGATATTAAATATACCTAAACATATAATCCAAAAATAATTATGTAGCGGTACCTATAAACACCACAATTAAAAACAACGCGTCATACTTGTCAAGTCAGACGAATTCTACATCTCGCAAGCAGAGTTTACTGAGCATTTAGCATACATATAACTTCCCAACTTCAACCGTTGGGCAAATGCTCGCCAGACTCAATACCCGCCTGGTCGGAAGATCCTCCCTTTTCTATGGAGGATGAGTGAGCTTTACTCCCTGTTCCTCTTACCTCCAAAATTACATTGTATATTTCATAATGTATTACTAAAATATATAAATATGTATATATAGTGGAAAACGTCAGGACGAGTCGAAGCTCCGGACAGCCGAGGTGCCCCCCATCCCACGAGCATCCATCGAGGGCGGCATCCCAAGAATACGTTTGAACAGCAATCATAGTGTGATGTTCGACTCCACAGACACCCAGACCACTCTAATATCAACGGTCCACAATGACAATCTCATATCAAAACAGATAAGAGCCGCTTGGCTTAACCACGACCAACCCACTCGATCGAAGCTTGAGCAAAGGATGCCCGCGCAAACGGTCGCTCGCCATGTCAAACGCAACTCCAATCGGTGTTACCATTCGCTCCATGGTGTTACCCGCTCTTAATAAAAATCATAATTTCCGAATACCGATCGATTAATCGACTTCAAAAAAATAGTAGAATAATTTAATTGATACTGATACGATAAAACAGATCACAGTATTCAAAATTAACCAGTCACGCGCCGTTATACTATATAATAACTATGTATGTATAGTGTTTCGATAGCAGCTATTACCTTTAGTACTTAATGATAGCAATAGAGCTCCACTATGAGTAACACTCATTAAATGGACAACAATCTTAGTTCATTTTGATTAACATTAATTACATTGACATATACATTCTTCGAGCCTCTTCCATTTTAGATTCTTTGTGTCACAACATTATACCGACTTTATCTCTTACTTCTATTTGTTACAAGGTAACGCTTTATGGTCCATAAAATATATGAGAGTTAACACTACGTTTAAAGTAAACCAACCTATTTGAAATGAGCCATAAAACAGTAGTAAATGTTGATGATTAAAACAATAAAGTTGCTGCTAATCGACGTTGCTTGAAGTTTTAAGCTGAGCGCTAAGTTTTAGCTCTGGTTTAAGTATATAAACTGTAAAGTTTTGATGATTGTAAACGAATTTCTGTACCTTCCTACACGAAATACATTGAAAAAGGCTAAACGCAATCTGATTTACGGAAGATTGTTTTACCATTTTTTTAGGGTTCTCTAGTTAACTAGAAACTCTTATAGTTTTGCTAAGTCTGTTTATCTGTATTTTACTTATGCTATAATATGGAAAGATAAACTTCATGAATGTGAAGGGCTGGGAGTACTTGTAATGTGTATTTTATTTAGCTAATCAATTTTTCTTTCTTCAGTTCCTTATATTTATTAGCCGTTAGGTCCCACTGCTGGACAAAAGCTACTCTTTGTTGACTGCTACCAAGGACCAAGATTTATGAAAGGGGTAAATCTCATCCTACTATCTCCGCCGGGGTCTGCCGCGCTGTCATTTGCCATTAAACGGGAATTGTGGGACCCACTGGGACCTGGGTCGTAACTTTTTGTATTACCAGATTTTTATTAAGTTTCTAAAGATTTTGTGCTTTTGTAAATGCTTATTTTTACAGAAAACGTTGGACGTGGGACTGACCGACTGAAGTGATAACTGAAATCATAAAAAAAACACATAATACATTAAAAATTAAAAACGATCACGGTATCGGGTCGGTCACACTAAGGCGCACTACACACCAAAGCCCGGCGGCACAGCCCGCCGACACAGCCTTATGCGGCGGCTTATGTTTAAAGAAGCTGTCAGCAACATCCGCCCGCGCGAGTTGCCCGCCGACATTTCGGCAGCTAAGTTTTACGACTTGCAATGACTGAAGCCGCCAACCTAGCCCGCCGGCAAAATGTTGCCGACATATGCCGCGGGCCGGCTTTGGTATGTAGAGCGCTTAACACGACTTCAATGCTTTTCCCTACCGAACAAAAGTTCTGAACGTGGTAGGCCATAACACCGGCCGCCGGCAGAAGTTACCACCCACCAGACAAAGCCTTGCCGCCAAGCGATTTGTCGTGTTCCGGCATGATTTCTGGTGAGGACGGAGGACGGGTCTGAGCAGTTGTGTTGCGATGTGTGCCGGGTACGATGCGCCAAATTTTGTTGTGTTGGAAGTTTGGTCGCGGAGGGTCTTCAGATCAATCTCCCTTTGGCGAAGCATAGTTGGTCGTGTTGTTGGGTTTAACATTGCATCACCTTTTTTTTTTTTTTTTTTTGCCGGGGTGGAAATCCTCATAGGATGCCCGCCGCCCTGGGGTGGGCGACGGGGTATGTCAGACTTTTACTGACTAAAACCACCCCGGTGTGTCTTCTATCACGAGCGCGCGTGGGGCCGCGGGAGTCTAAATTCTTCCACGGCCCCACCCTCGTGCTGGCCCGGTCTGTCCGGGCCTCCTCTCCTGCACGGGGTAGTGGGGTGTTAAACTACCCCGTGCATCACCTCAAAGGCGCGCGCCGACACTCGCGCGCGCCTTCGCCTCGGGGTCCATCAATAGGGGGGGCGGGGACTTCCCCATGTCCCTCGCCCCTGGACCCATTCATGGGGGGCGGAAGAGGGCGTTATCCGCCCTTCCTCGGCGCCCGGTGCGTCTTCTGCGGCCCGGGAAGGGAGTTGATATCTCCCTCTCCCGTTCCGCAGCTTCCTTCTGCGACATCACGTCCTCGCAGAAGGACACCACCGCGTCCCACGACTCTGAGCTGCCGACCATCCTCCGCACTACTGCCGGCAGCGTCAGGTCGCCTCCTACTTCATTTGTGAGGACACGGCGCTGCTCCTCCCATGCTACACACTCGGAGAGCGTGTGCTGCGCCGTGTCCTCCACGCATTGGACGCAGTGGTGGCACCGAGCGTCGGGCTCTCTGCCTAAGCGACGCAGGTACTTGCCGAAGCAGCCGTGCCCCGACAGTACCTGCGTCACCCTGAACGACAGGGAGCCGTGCCTCCTCCCGAGCCAGTCGTCGAGTACTGGCCGGATCGCCTCGACGGTAGCGAGGCCGGCGGTAGGGCGCATAAGCCTCTGCCGCCAGTCCGCCACCAGGACCTGACGGAGCTCCTCTCGGCGCAGCTCGATCTGTCGCTGCACCGGACTGGAGCCCCGTGTCCGCTCTTCCTCGCGCCATTGGTACAATGACGCGAGTACTTTCGCCTCTAGGTCCCAGGGCGGGGATCCGGCCAGGACGCAAGCCGCCTCGTAGGATATCGTGCGATACCCGCGGACGACCCTGACGGCCATCGCCCTCTGCGGCTTGCGCAGAATGGCGAGTGTTCCGGCCGTCAGGTCCATCGCCCACACAGGGGCCCCATACAGGGCCATGGACCGCACGATTCCCACGTACAACCGCCTACAGGCGGCGCTCGGGCCCCCCATGTTGGGAAGAAACGTTGATAGCGCGCCTGCTGCACCCATCAGCTTGGGCGCCAGCCGCCGGAAGTGGGGTCCGAAATCCCACCGGCTGTCGAGCACCAATCCCAGGTACTTCATGGTGAACTCGACAGCTATCCGGGCCCCACTGACCACGATATGTGATCCCGGCGCCGGCGCACGCCGGGGGCCATGGAAGACCATTGCCTCCGACTTGTCAAGGGCCACCTCCAGGCCCAGGCGCCGGATGCAGTTCACCACCTGTGACACCGCAGCCGTGGCTATCAACGTCGCTTCCCTGTACGAGCTCCCCCGGGCAGTGACAAGCGTGTCGTCCGCATAACACGTCAAGTCGGCGCCCGACGGAAGCTCAACATTGCATCACCTCGCTCAACTGCCGTCTTCCTTCCTATTCGCTCAATCTGAGTGAATAGGTTCTTAATAAACTAGCGCGCTTTACCATCAACGATCGCATCACTGCTTACCATCTGGCGGGATTGCGGTCAAGCGCTAGTTTATGATTATTAAAAAAAAAAAGTTTTTATTTATATATTTCATTATTTATGTACACACAATGAAATACATAAGGATAAGTCAAAATTAAGATCTGAGTACAGAGGTGCTGCTTATTTCTTAAGAAATTTCTTCCAGCAGATCTGCGAAAGGAGAAGTAAAACAGAAAACTTAGACAATAGTGTGTAACAACAAGGAGGAAATAAAATATGAATATGATAAGTATAGAAGTAATAACATTAAATATACCTGAACACATAATCCAAAAATAATTATATAAGTATACAAACACATAATGCTAAAATATATAAATATGTATATTTAATAAACAAATGCTCACAGTATAGAAGAAAGGTGGCTTTTACGTCACTAACACATTTATTCTTTTTTCTAAAATTTGTTGAGTTCCTTCCAACACTTTAACAGTGTAACTAAAAATAATTTGTAGTAATTATTCATAAAATTTCCCTATAGCTAAATTAACGGCCTCTTTATAGTGCTAGAATGACCCATTTACGTCGAAAACTGCCACAAAATATCAAACGTTTTCTTTTCATTATAACGAGAGGATTTTTTTAAATTAAAAAATAGAGCTTGAAATTTAGAATATAAAAGTGTCCTTCCAAAAGACCGTGGCTATGTGGAAAATTAAAATAAACTGAAGCGATGTAATCGCCATCTTGGGAATGGTTTGTCAGTCTGCTATTTACTTTTAACTTGTTTTTCTTACTAAGAAAACTGTTATTAGGTGTACAAATAAATTTCCGCCGTTTAACAAATGATGTTCTCATTAAGAGGTTTCGTTGAAATTGTCAGATGTAAAATGTGACATCTGGTAATAACATACACTTAGAGTATTAGTGACTCTGTATCATTATCACATATTTATTTTTGTGCAAAAATTACAAGTTTTGTAGCGAATAAGAGTCATTTGCGGGAACTTTTGTTACTTCTTTGATTTGAAGAAATCCGCTGCTGAGGCCGATCGATTGCTTGTAGAAGCTTAAGGTGAAGATGCTTTAAGCGAGAGAAGTTGTTGTGAGTGGTATTAAATGTTTAGAAACTGTGAAGACAAGAACATAGTTTAAGACCGAAATCATACGCAGACATGGAATTGGAAGCATTTTTTGGAGGAAAATAGAATATATTTGATATGACAAAATTTTTCTCCTTCATGATAACGCTCCTCAAAATGTTCAAAAAACGGCGGAAACTTATTTGTACATCTGTTATTTTATATAAAAATCAGCTGGCTTAGCCTTTTCAGAAGAAACCTAAAGACCGGAAGACGTAGCGTGGGTAGGCCCCCGACAAGGTGGACCGACGACCTGGTGAAGGTCGCGGGAAACCGCTGGATGCGGGAGGCGCAGAACCGGTCATCGTGGAGAACCTTGGGGGAGGCCTATGTCCAGCAGTGGACGTCTTTCGGCTGAAATGATGATGATGATAGCTTTTTCAGAATAATTTAAGGGTCAGCGGGCTTTCAGTTTAACCGCTTGTAACTGAATACCTGCGTATCCAACTTCTAGAATCCAGTTTATGGGTAACACGATACCCTTGTAAGATTGAATGTCAGACTATTTTTTATTTTTTTGGTGTGGATAGAAAATCATCAAATGAACTCCCCGGCTCTAGGCGGAGAGGTAGGACGTCTTAGACTTCACTTGTTCGCGTTCCTTCCCTTGCGTGTGCGCTAGGAGCCACAGTTTCTCTTTTGACCAACCCGCAACCCGTGTTCTACATTGAACTGTGAATTTGAACAGTCCGTACATCACATCTTGTGGGAGTGTGTTCTTTGGCAGAATGAACGCAATATTATGTTGGATAGTGTACAAGTTACATCCGGAGTCGTTTATTATACGGACCTTGTAGAAACTAGACCCAATTTCCGTGCGTTCAGGCGCTTTTGCCATACCTATTATTGGAATCAGTTGTAACAGCTAATACCTACTTAGGACCCATTAACTTAATCAAATTTTATTCCATGGTGTTTGGCAATCTGGGCTTCTCCCAGTTGCAATAATGTCCCTTTGTGCCGATTGGCCTAGTTCTGTTCTGTCTCCTGCTTGTTATGGAGGGAAGTGGAAAAAATATCTTTTTTCTTACTCCTCCGCTATTCTCTTCTGATTAATTTCGTTGCGGGAACCAAGACAGTTGAATCGTTTCTCCGGGACTCGTCGAGCTTCATTGCTCGGCGTTTTTCTGGCGGTCTCCACTGTTGATTCTGGCTTTCAGGAGTTGCAGTGGGTGGGAAAAGTGTGGCGGGTTTTGTCCCAAAAAAAACCCGCAACCCTAACCCAGGCATCGGTTTCGTGAACCCCGTCATGAAGTACTGACATATTTTTGAGGCGCGCGTGTAGCATAATGCGCCGTCGACTCGGGCCTGGTCCTTACCGGGCGGGCAAACCCCTGCCTACGGCGGCCGGGAGTTCGATGTTCTCTCGAGAGGCGTGAGGGCGCTAAGATTCCCGCTTCCTCACGCGCCTCCTCCTTTGCCAGCATCACTGCTTCGCAGGAAAAGGTGACGGCCTGCCATACAATTTCGCTTCGGACCATGGCCTGGACATGGACCGGACGCGAGAGATAGTCACCGATCGCCGCCACGGGGACACGGCGGTGTTCCGCACAAACCAGGCAGACCTCCACTGTATGCTCCACTATGTTTTCAGAGATCAGGAATCTTATACTATCAATACCACTGTAGGGATCACTTCACATTGGTATTGATAATATAAGATTGAATGTCAGACATTTGGCTTAATGTGCTTTCCGAGGCACGGAGAAGTCACGGCATTATTTTACTAAAAAAGTAATTACAAAACAAGTCATGCACTTTTGTTTCAGCATCGCTGTATCGGTTATTATTTTGATTTAGGCTGCACTTATGAAAAATACAAAATCGAAATCAATCTAACATTATGAATAGAAAATCGAGTTCAAAAAACGTGTATAATACATATTTGTCTAGCATTAGACAATAATATTTTTTTTACTTAATATGCCGAAACTTTTTCTTACCATAAAACTACAGATGAAGTATTAGTAACCCTTTGTAAAAATTTTACAATCACTATAGAGAGGGTGAAAAAAAACTAGAAATTAAAAAATATTGAGACTACAAGAGGTAAGAAAATACTTTGAATTGCTATTAGTGCACTTTTCCTAGCATTTGAAGTTAAACTATTTGATACGAACCTATTCACTTCCAACAATTCTACTTTATCTCACTGTAACACAAATTGTTATTAAAATTGGCTCTGAAATAAACTTTGTGCTACAAAGTCTGGCAGCTACGCCAGTCTGCAAGCGCTACGCCGTAGCAAGCTGGCTACAATTACGTACGTTACGCACATAGCTACAAATGTCGAGCCGGCTCACATAAAACCTTGATCAAGATTTATATTTACTAAAATTAAACTGAGTTTCCAGTCGAATTTTAGTGGCACTAACTTTTCATACGATACATACATATTTTCAATATAAACTTTGTGTGTAAAAGTAGTAGCAATAATATTGGAAACAGTTTTATTATTCCATATTAAATAGAATCAGAAATGAGGAGATACGTAGAAGAACTAAAGTTGCCGACATAGCCCAGCGGATTTGCTCTCTAAAGTGGCAGTGGGGGGGGGGGGGGGCACATAACTCGTAGAGCCGATGGCCCATGGGGCAGAAAGTCTCTTGAATAGCGACCAAGTACAAGCAAGCAAGCGTAGCGTTGGACACCCGACGATTAGGTGGTTGGCTAACCTGACCAAAATCGCAGGGAAGCGCTGGATGCAGGCCGAGTCCAACCTTTCTTTTTGGAAATCCTTGGTCTCCCAAGACCCTCCAAGGGACCCCCAAGGGACCAAGGTCCTCCAAGGGGACCAAGGATTTCCAAAAATAACGGTTGGACGCATCCAGCAGTGGACTTCATGTGGCTGAGATGGTGATGATCATTAAATATCATCATAATATCTTGAACCATAGTCGCTTACTGTGTTTTCTAAATTTTAAAATATTGTTTAACACATCTAAAACCATTTTTTTTTCAGGGTGGATAATCATTAAATGACGTCTCTCTGGGCGGAGCGGTATGGCGTGTCAGACTTTTACTGACTACCCAGCTGTGTTTCTTCACTTGCCTATGTGCCAGGGGCCACGGTATCTCTTATGAACAATCCGCGGTCACCTTAAGTATTAATTAATTTGTAATAACACAAATTAATTAATACTTAAGGTGACCGCGGATTGTTATTATTAGAATGATCTTTCCTTGTTATGCCATTGTCCTTGTTTTATGTATGTGAGTTTATATTTTTGTAAACGCACCCACGATACAGGAGAAATTCCTAGTGTGGGACAAAGTTTAAAAAAAAATTATAATGAGACTTCTCTTTTTTTTATGTCCGTACCTCCTTTGAAACAGATGTACTCTATTTCTTCTAATAAAAGTAGGCAACCCTTACTCTTAACGTTAATATATTTAAACAATCATTCTATCTCTGCCCTTTTTAAAACGATAGAAAAAAACACAACGACATTTCAAACCCGTGTAGAGCTTACTTTGAAAGCGTTCTTGTCTTTATTTCAAAAATACCTCACAGCTCACAGTAAATCACCTTTTGTTTTTATTCAACACAAAGTTTTGAATTCCATTTTCCAATTCAGCAAAGATAAATTAAACATAATTACGTGAATAGTTAATGAATAATATAATACTGATACCTCACTTAAAAATAGCATGAATACATTACAAATGAATACAAATCAAACAAAATTTTGCTTAAAATCCTATTATATCATCTTGGTTTCAAAAAAACAAAATTACAATAATATTGTAATTAATATTAAAACTCAGACTTCGTTGATCGTAAACTCACTTCTTAGCTCAAACAGCGAGCAGAAGATGATCCATTTAGGGCTGATTTTTCAATCCTCAGATAAAAGGTTCAATAACTATCTAAAGAATAAAGTTATTTGGCTGTTTATCAGATGAATAAATACTCACCGGTTTTCAGGTGTTATTTATTCCATTGATAACTATCTGACATAATAATTCAAGTCATTCAAGAAGTGAGACAAATATATTGCTTAGACAAACATTAGAGCAAGACAGATGTTTTTCTAAACTACAATTTCTGTCAATAGCGTCATAGCAAAGTAGTGATAACAACAGGGGCCCTAGTCTGCTATTACAATAGTGTCACAATGGTCGATCAGCGATCTCATAATGATCAATTTTGACAAGTTACATAATCTACTAACAAAATGGTGTCATTATGACTTTCCAGTGATAAATCACTGACACAACACTCCACATTAATAAGTGTTCAAATTGAGTAGTAAATAAAATCAGCCTCTAATGTTCCAGTGTTGGAACATTCTCTCCATGAGAGGGAGTGGGCCGGCTTTGTATCCATTAGTAGAATCAGTTATCGATACCTAACAATACCTTCACGGATCGGACAGGGTTTTCTTTACATATTGTATATAACGTTATTTTTTTATACGCGAAACCCGAAACACGTGCCCAGCATTTTTATGTAAAAAATTATGTACAAAATTTCAAAAACCTATCATGGAAAATCACAAAGTTATGAGCTTGTTATGTTACCTGGTTGACCAACCAAAATATGGACAACGCACTGCTTGCCCTCTCGCGCCTGCAGCGGCGCGGCGTGGCGAGGTCCCTAGGACACTATGGTCTACTGTGAACTGTGTCGTGCGCTCGATTACCACACTGCAACATTTTTTAAATATATTTGGGAAAAAATATAACATGGTTTAAAAATTATTGGAATCGATTCAGTTGCTTATTCTGAACAAACAATATTCAGGTTTTTTTATAAAGAAAAAATATTATTGTATATTAGAAGTAAGTATGTATATTGTATGTTAGTATATTCTTATAATAGGGTAGTTGACTAAAAAAAAACTAATTAGTCCGTCAGTCAGATTTCCAAAAAATACTAGATACTTATTTTTTCTTTTTTCATATAAACAAAAAATGAAGACGACACAGTGCGTTGAAAACTCGTGTGACGTCACTGCACGCTACAATTTTTAGCGGGCAGTGACGTCATCAGCCACCACTCCTGATTTTTGATGCCATTTATATTTGTCCATTTTTATTGTTTTGATGAAATAAACAAAATATACGTATCCAATATTTTCTATAATTTGAATGAAATAGAATAATTTTTTCTTACCCAGGAAACATCCCTATTTTTTTTGGGAATCAATTTGTTTCAGTATAATTATTTGTATTCTTTACTTTTTCACAAGGTGTCTAGATTTTTGTGCTTTTTTTTCCATGCTAGAAAAGATTTCTTATGAAATAAGCATAAGCATAATAAAGGAAAAAACGTACAGAGCTCTGATACCTCCATACATTTTTTCTGTTCTTTTTTCTCGTCTGTTTATATACGTGTATACATAAATGGTTAAATCTATACTAATATATAAAGCTGAAGAATTTGTTTGTTTGTTTGAATGCGCTAATCTCAGGAACTACTGGTCCGATTTAGAAAATTCTTTTTGCCTTGGATAGCCCATTAATCCAGGAAGGCTTTAGGCTTATATAGCCTCAACAAACAAACAAACTCTTCTGATTTATATATTAGTATAGAAGTATAAATAAAATATTGAACCAGCAGTTTTGTTACCTGAACTATAACTTCTTTTTTCTTGTGGTCCCAAAAGACTACTCAAAATATCCTGAAATTCGGTCCCGTTCCCATAGGCCCCCGACCCAACCCAATAACACTTTAAATCATTAAATTAGCCTTTTCCCAAAGGTCGACTTCCAGTCTGACTTAGTGCTGCTGAATACCTGTATTTTACGTAGAAAGACTGCTTATCTGACACAATAACACATTAAATTAAAAAAACATGTGAGTTCACACTGCCTGAACATCGGCTGCCCAAAAAAAAAAAAAAAAAGAAGACATAGACACTGGCAAAAAAGGAATTCTTGCCATGCAAGAAGTGACAGACGGCACATATAAAAAAAAAAAAGAGAACATCGGCTGCCGGCAAAAGTTACCACCCACCAAACAAAGTCTTGCCGCCAAGCAACCAACCCTTTGTATAAATCTTTAAAACTACGCAACGGATTTTGATGCGGTCATAGGGAAAGAGAAAGCGACTTTGTTTTATAATATGTACTTAGTGATATAAAAAAGATATCTGCAATAATTTTAATTTCAGAATAATGAGACGAACGTAAAAAAACACTGTACAATGTTTCCTATCTCATTTTCTCCTTCGTTAAGTCTTTTGGATTTTATACTCTCTGTCTCTTTTTACTGTCTCTTTTTCGTGTCATCGACTTTCAAATCACAACGACACTAAGAAAGTTTTCATCATAAGTACCAGAATACCAAAAGTATAAAATATATAACTGCACAGTTAGCTATTGACTGCTGCGCTACGTGTCCCGGGTCGGATTTCCTCACGGAAAAAATATTTCTATGACCTACAACTAATTGTTCCGTGTCTGGCTATTTTTGTGTGTGAGTTTATTTATACGTTTGTAAACGCATCCACAATACAGGAGAAATTCCTCTTTTTTTAAGTCCGTACCTCTTTTGAAACAGATATACCCTATTTCTTCTAATAAAAGTAGGCAACCCTTACTCTTAACGTTAATATATTTAAACAATCATTCTATCTCTGCCCTTTTTAAAACGATAGAAAAAAACACAACGATATTTCAAACTCGTGAAGAGCTTATTTTGAAAGCGTTCTTATGTTTACTTCAAAAATACCTCACAGTAAATCACATTTTTTTTAATAATTATAAACTCATGATCGTAAAGGGACTCGTTGATGGTAAAAAGAGCTAGTTTACCTATTCACTCAAAACACTTAGTGAATAGGACGCTCAATTGCCGAAGCGAGGTGATGCAATGTTAAACCCAACAACATGACCAATGATATTGCGGTAGAGGGAGATTGATCTGGAGTCTCTCCATGACCAAACTCCTGACACAACAATATTTGGTGCATCGTACCCGGCACACATCGCAACACCACAGCTCGGACCCGTCCTCCGTACGGCTTCACTAGACATCATGACACGACACACGACGAATCGCTTGGCGGCAAGACTTTGACTGTCACATCACAAGTGGAACTCCAGCAAAAAGTGAATCATATACAGAAATGCCATTATTGTTTATACGCAGACAATTACTGCAATTGTCACCTGCCATTTAAAATTTTTGACATAAAAGCCCTAGAGCTGTTTAATTACGAGTTTGGACGCTACATAGGAAACCAGAGGCAACAATGTTTCAGATATTTTAAGTATTTACCATTCATAATTGTACTACAAGCACTCCAACTGTGAATTTGAAGCTTTAATGAGACTATAATAATTGTAAAATGTTTAATATTAAAACAGCGAGGTTTTGTTTTTTAATTATTCCACTTTATTTCAATCAGAAATAGTTTTTATTTCTGTTTGTTATTTTTTTCAATATTTTTATGTTTCTAATGAGAATTGCTGTATTCCGATTTGCAAGATGCATGTGTATTAGAATAATGAACCTATAATGTTCCCTTTGCTAGGGTGTCTCACAAGCCTCTCCTGTGTAAGGGGAAACCGGCCGAAACACACCCACACACAGAAGCCAACACTTGCTTCCCGCATAGTAAGATTGATATTATGATATGATTATTTGTCTTTGTATTTGTATTAAAAAGAACATACTTTATATCGAAATCCGACAAAAAAGATCATTGTATAAAAACAAGCGAACTTTGTTAAAACGGTAATGCAATAAAATCTCGTATCATTTTTATTGCAGTCCTATAAATGACAAAACGATAAGATGTGGAATGTGTGACACTGTGCCACGCACTCTCGTTACAAACAATATTTCATATTTTTGGTAACTTTATTAAGCTGGAATCGCATTGTGGAGTTTTTTTTTTTTTTAACTGTTCACACTAGGAATCAGTCCTAAATTATGGGTGCGTTTGCAAACATATAAACTTACATACACAAACGACCAAGATTGTCGTCGTTTGTGTAGGTATGTGAGTTTATATCCGTCTGCCTAACCGTCGAATTGCCACCGTGAGTCTGTTCACTCACGGTTGTGATTCGACTGTTAGGCAGAGGTATAGAAAAAACTAAAATACGGAGAAACTACTATTTATATTATAGTATGCTATTCTACTTTTACAATTAGCAGAAGTAGTAAGGTTCTCGAGTGGTGGCCACGTACCGGAAGACGCAGCGTAGGGAGGCCCCCAACAAGGTGGACCGATGACCTGGTGAAGATCGCCGGAACCGGTGGATGCAGGCAGCACAAGACCGACCATCATGGAAAGCCTTGGGGATTCCTTTGTCCAGCAGACAGGAAGAGAAGTTTCTGCTCTTGGCTATTCCTGGGTAATGGTTTCTCTCCACTTCTTGACTCTTTTATCGTGTCCTCTTTCCAGGTTTTAAGGAACCTATTCAGCTCTTCCTGCCACCTCCTATGTGGACTATATTTTATAACTAAATACTAACTTTAGGGCTAACACTGTACCAAAACCTATTCTATACATATGCATCATTATGTTTATGGTGGATACACCATAAACATAATGATGGAACAAATGGAGAACTCTCATTTTGGCCGTTTTTTAAAACATTTCAAGGCTCAAAGTCACTCAAAGGGCAATGGAGAGGGCTATTCTTGGGGTTTCACTGCGCGATCGAATCAGGAATGAGGAGATCCGCAGAAGAACGAGAGTAGCCGACATAGCCCGAAGAATTGCAACACTAAAGTGGCAGTGGGCTGGACACATTGCCCGTAGGACCGATGCCCGATGGGGCCGACAGGTTCTCGAGTGGTGACCACGCACAGAAGACGGAGCGTGGGTAGACCCCAGACAAGGTGGACCGACGACCTGGTGAAGGTCACGGGAAACCGCTGGATGTGGGAGGTGCAGGACCGGTCGTCGTGGAGAACCTTGGGGGAGGCCTATGTCCAGCAGTGTACGTCCTTCGGCTGAAATGATGATGATGATGATTGAGGGGCTTTGTGGCTAAGTAATAACAGACGTATGGTTCGATCGATCACGTTAAGTGTCACTTGCCGCTTTAGTGTCGCAAGTCTCGGTCTTCCATCCATGGATGGGAGACCGTCCATTGAAGGAGGACCGAGCTTTCGGTTCGTCTGCCATTCGTGGATATTTGACAGTCTTTTCGGGTGATCAGAAACGCGAAAGTCTATCAGCCGGTCTCACCAAGGGGTAGCATATTCCTCAATAACGGAACTGTCCTACAGGCAGTAGCATGGTGTAAAACGGATATTTAGCTGTATGTAATCAGTCTGAAAACCCCAAAATAGTATACAAAAGCTACGCAGATGATGTTTGTGTTGGAATTGGCTTTTCAAGGTAAAAGACTCAAAATAAATATAAGTCGTGGATCGTCGGTATCGTTGTAATAAAATTTGCTAATTTGATTTACATAATAGTAGGGCAAACGCCGTGACGTTATTTTGAATGTTACGTGGATAAAGTCGTTTTGGTAAGTGGGAATCGTCGAACGGTGACTTCGCTTGGAGGCGTGGACAAGTGCGCTTCGCCGAGGTGAATCTGTCGGTTTGCCTATTTAAATTGTTATTGACAAGATTCGAATGTATATTTAGACTTCATGGTTTAATTCAAAACTTCACCTACGAAATGGAACCCTTACCACTACACCAAGATGCTGAAGGACGCGCTGCGGTGTTTCCGTCACATTACAATTTGCGTGTCTTCAAGGCTAGAGTGAATAGGCTCTTAATAAACTAGCGCGCTTTACCATCAACGATCGCATCACTGCTTACCATCAGGAGGGATTGCGGTCAAGCGCTGGTTTATAATTTATAAAAAAAAAAAAATTATCTACCCGAGATCTGTCGTGATATAGAAGAAAAGAAATTAATATTCCAATAACATCAAATGGCAAATAGTTAGGCAATGTTAAATTATAAAGGGATATACCAGTAAAGCAACTTAAAGTAACAATTTTATCTTTCTCTTTCTCAGCTGTAAAAAGAACAAGTTCAAAAAGAAACGAAAATCCTCACATTATTCTTTAAATTCCTTTAGGCTCGAGAATACTTTATTTCATTACTCGACAGTTTCTAACCCCGATCCTTTTGCTCGTAAATTAATACGTATTCTGTCACATAAATCTTTTTACGCTCAAAGAAATAGCGTTTCTATTGATACCCTTGGGTACCTCTATTTCTCTATAAGAACTCGCCAAACGTATAGGTTTGTGCATAAATTAGTATTATGTAGCTAAAAGCCATTGTTTGTAGAATATTTATTGTAAAGTCAATAAAATTGTCGTCGTGGAGGCCTCGGGTTCGATCCTCGGCCAGGTCATGATGGAAAACGATCTTTTCCTGATTGGCCTGGGTCATGGATATTTATCTATATATGTATCTATTATAAATATAGTATCGTTGAGTTATCCCATAACAAAAGTCTCGAACTTACTTTGGGGCTAGCTCAATCTGTGTGATTTGTCAAATAAAATAATAATAATAAAATAAAATTAATATCATATCAATATAACGTATTAACAATTTACATAACACATTTCTGCAACAGTTTTCATACTACTAGAACACAGGCATGCTCACTGTAGGGTACGCCACAATGGCGGCGGTAAGTTCCCTCTATAGGGAGTGGCTAGAGGCCACGGCGTCCTCACCTTACGCCTGATGCAGGTCTTCACCCGACCGAGTAAACGCCAGAGTGTCACAACTGTGGGGATCGCCCTGAGGACACGTTACAGCATGTGGTGGAGGTCAGCCCGGTTTGCTCGGCCTCGTGGCGGCGATCAGCGGCGATCTCTTGGCTTGGGCTTGTGTCCACTGCTCTACGCCCACAAGACCGATTCCTGGGTCAGGGTAGCGGGTTGGTTGAAAGAGAAACCGTGGTTCTGGCGCTCAGGCAAGTGAAGGAACACCGGTGGGTTTTAATCCTAAAAGCCCAATTATATTTCACTGGCTAATAAAGCCCAATCATACGTAAAAACGACGTACAAAACCAAAACTTCAGAGTTTTCCTATTTTTTCTAGAATTGGACTACTTTTTTGCATCAGTTATTATAAATTTAGTTTATATATGATTTATGTGATTTGAATATAAAAAGAATATTTAGTTGGTCCAATATAAGTATATTAGATACCAACTAAATATTCTTTTTATATTGAAATCGCAACTGTCGTTTTTTAACTACTACTCTACTGATAATGTAACATTATCAGTAGCAATGTGTTTCATTTTGACAGTTCAACAATATTCATTGGGTTCTTTATGTTGTTGTTGAGCAGACACACTTTTAGAACACACGGCGCAATGGATTAGCAATAAGCTTCGAAATGATTCCAACCGATAGTAATATTGTGTTACGTAATTAGGATGCTGGTCGTCGTGGAGATCCTCGGGGGAGGCTTATGTCCAGCAGTGGACGTCTTTCGGCTGAAATGATGATGCTGATACTTAATGATTGATTTTATGCCTCAACAACACCTTGAAAATGACTGTTATGTGGGAAAATATGCATAATAAAATGTATATCTTTCCAACTTAAACGAAAACCTTAATAAATATGTCTGTAGATCAAGTATAGATTGCGTTTATATATAAAGGGTGTCTCTGACATCGACGCACAAACGAGTACCATGGATCCAGTACATGATTCTGAACCCCCCACAGGTGGATTTTTTCGTCGGTTTTTTCCTGATTAAAAATAATAATATGCAGTTTTTTTCACTTTAAATCGTTCATAATTGCTATACTTTTATAACCCAATAAGATTTTAAACTAAAAAATAATTAATTCGCTAATTGCACAAAAAAGCGCAATACGAACAAAACTCGAAAAACTATCCTATCAGCTGATTTAATAGAGTTCACATGAGGGGTCAACGTCATACCCACAAACACGCTCGGGGGCACGCTTGCAACGTTCAAAGGCCGAGCCGATTTTTTAAACACTGTTATTTCTGTAACCGCTCATTAACGATATAAATGACTATCATAATTTTAATAGTGGCATGCGGTGTAGCCTTCTCGCGAAGTTTGCGTTACAATGTCAGATACACCCTGTATGTATGTACACAAACGCAATCTGTGCTTATTTTGTAAGGTTTCTATTACATAATAGAAACGATACAAAAATCAGATATTACTCTGACAGATATTCTGATAAAAGTTAATAAGAAATCCTCGACTACTGAACCATAAAACATCGTAGCCAAATATAATATGATTGTCACAATAACAAGGTCGGGGACAAATTGGAAACCAGAACCTTTGCCTAGAATGACACAACAATTGACTGTACAGACAAACAACGAGATTGGTGTACTATGTGGGTACGACGGTAATTGAAATAATAACGTCACTAATCTTCACACAAAAAACATATATTGTATCCAATAGAATAATTACTATAGCTAGCTATTTAAATATCAACAAAACTCTTTTATCCACGACTTTATAACGTGTAAGGGAAAAAGGCCTTTTGGATTATATTAAACGATATTCGAAAGGATTTTGAATCCTATTTCTATATACTTAGAAGTTATGAGAATTTTAAATAAATTGATACCAGAACCCCAACGTTTTAAATTGAAATAAACACATCATTAGCACTAAGTTAATCGTGATTGACAAATAACGTGGAAAGTTATTGTTCTGCGCAGTCTGGTGACAGGTTTGTTATAATGTGAATTTAAGAAACATACGAAACCGAAAATTTCTCTTCGAGGGTTCCAAAGAAGCCGTCGAACGTGCTAACCCTTCCAAAAACGTTTGATATCGTTCAAAGAAGCCGTGCCCTTTGTATGTTCTTTCAACCACTAACTCTAAATACAATCGTTATTGCACAGTGGTGATTTGAATTTGTAACAGGTTATTTTTATGTATCGTGAACTTAAGACACCTTAAAGATAATGAATGAACTTAAAGTTTTGACTTTGATCAATTGATTAACATTTATTACAAATTATTTGTAAGACACTCTTTTTAATAAGAGTTGTAATGTGTAGAATTCGTTGTACATTCAAAACAGTCAATCAATCAAAAGTCATTTATTAAAATTAGGCTGAGAATCAGCACTTTTTGAACGTCAATATTACATAAGGGAAAAAGAAGTGGCGGTACATTTCCCGAGCAGGACAGCTCTGTTTATTTAAAAAAACACATGACTTATACAATACTATGTATCCTAATGAACATTAGAAAACACTACAACAGTGAAATTGTTTACCATATGCCAGCTGACTACGGCAAATTACCAGCTGAGCAAAAATTTTATTAAATAATCATTAAAATGATTATCTAAATTAGTAAAAACTTGTTGCCTAAATAAAAGCCCCAGGTATAAAGGGCGTGACAGCTCATATATTTATGCATTGTTAAAACAAAGACAATTATATAAAACTCATATGACGTTAACAAAATTGACTTCAAATAAACGTAAAAATTAAAAAATATAAAATTTCAATTTCGTAAGTCGTTGTAATTCGTTTCAATGGCTAAAGGCTGAAATAAAAACTATTTTTAACTTTGCAGTCGTTGCAAGTGACCAGTATACCAATCTTCTAGTTCATCTGTACATCGTAGTATAATAATTTTGTGTGGAATTTTCCAATAACGGTCGAGATGAAGACGTTCGCCGCGTGAGGGAATGTGAGACGCCGAGCAATGTACCCAATGTACCCACCGCCATCGATTCAAAGCTCGCCTGATTGCTATCAGTTTGTAGGAAATTGAAACGGAAGGGACTGCAAACCTACAGTTGTGGAGATAAATAATTTACCTTGTCAATTTTAATGGGGTATTTGACTAAAAAAAAAACTAATTAGTCCGTCAGTCAGATTTCCAAAAAATACTAGACACGTATTTTTTTCTTTTTTCATATAAACAAAAACCGGTCAAGTGCGTGTCGGACTCATGCACAAAGGGTTCCGTACCATTGATTTATGAAATTAAAGGATTTAAGTTATTTGTATGAAAGATTACGCGGTAATAAGCGATTTACGAGGTATTCAAAAAAAAACTAGGTACTAGATCTCATTCAAAACAATGTCAACAAAACAATTAACAAATGTTGTGTCGGGAGTTTGGTCGTGGAGGGTCTCCAGATCAATCTCCCTCTGGCGCAGCATCGTTGGTCGTGTTGTTGAGCTTAACATTGCATCACCTCGTTCAACTGCCGTCTTCCTTCCTATTCACTCAGTTTTTTTTTTTGAGTTAATAGGCTAATCACTGCTTACCATTAGACAGAATTGCAGTCAAGCACTAGTTTATAATTATAAAAATAAAATATCATACAGACAGAAATGAAAAGGGACTTTGATTTGATTTTTATTTAGTATCCTTCTGGAGACAACGCTGTAGTAAGACCACGCGGTCGTCGCTGTCGGCTTTGTGCTGAGTCACGCTTTGTGTTGGCCAAGTTGGTGGTACTGCCTTCGAGGGTGGTTGTTAGACCCGCATGGCTCATTATATCCTTGAATTTTTGCATGGCGGCCGCCTCCTCAGCCTCGTTGAGCTTAGTAAGGCTATGTGGCAGGCTGCGCGACCAGCACCAGTAGCCGGCCGGGAAGCTCTTGTAACTCTCGCCCTGGCTCTCTGCAGCCATGTCCAGACGCTAATATAATATATAATAATATTTTTTTTATATTTTTAAATGTTTTTTTTTTTATGTATTTATATACATATTTAAAAATGTAAAATAATATGTATGTACATATAGAAAAATAAACGACATAATAATAAATAAATAATACGGACAAATTACACAGATTGAGCTAGCCCCAAAGTAAGTTCGAGACTTGTGTTATGGGATACTAACTCAACGATACTATATTTTTAATAGATACATATATAGATAAACATCCAAGACCCAGGCCACTCAGGAAAAGATAGTTTTCCATCATGACCTGGCCGGGGATCGAACCCGGGTCCTCCACGTCACAGGCAGGCATGTTGCCCGCTGCTTCACGGAGGACGACAAATACTAAGAATCATTACTATGAATCCTACATAATTATAATAAAGAAATCTCTGTTTTATCAAGTAGTAAAATCGTGAGACCCTTGTTACATGAAGAAATAGTCTTTTTCATCGCATTTGTTTCTGTATCTGCAGATATTTGGTCCTGATAACTGACAGTTCAGTGACAGAAGTCAGTTGTAAGCAAGTTTATACAATAAATAACGTAGATTGAAAGATTAGTTCGAAGATTAGCCTGTTTCTTTTACACGACGCAAAGGCGAGTAACGTTTCCTAATTTAGATTTTTGTAAATAATAAACAAAAAACTATATTTTAGTTGTTAGTCCACAAAGCCAGATGTTTTTTTAGAAGCAGTTTCTTAAAAAACACGAATGTTTTCTTCAATTAACAATAAGTGCAAAACATATTACAAAGAATGAGAGATAATGTCACAAATACCTTTATGTTACACACATGATCTGTAATGATAATATATCCGTTTAATTACAATATATTATTTGAACAAAAGAGTCATTGTCACGCTAATTGGCTTAAATTCAAACTTTATTGTGGCAACAGCATTATTTACATTTGGAAATTAATCAAACAATTAATTCAGTAAAACGAATAGGAATCCTGTTTTTGATAGGATTGCATTTGTATGGTTTTACAATTTCATGTGTAAAATGATGGTCTATTATTATTTTAAACTCGAATCTAGATTACATTGTTTCAGAATCTAAACTAAATTTATGTTCAGTGCAACCTTTTTTTTAATAAATATAACTAGTGCTTGATCGCAATCCCGCCTGATGGTAAGCAGTGTAGCAATCGTTGATGGTAAAGCGCGCTAGTTTAATAAGCCCATTCACTCAAAAAACTGAGTGAACAGGAAAGAAGACGGCAGTTGAGCGAGGTGATGCAATGTTTAACCCAGAGGGAGATTGATCTGGAGACCCTCCACGACCAAACTCCCGACACAACAACATTTGGCGCATCGTACCCGGCACACATCGCTAAACAACTGCTCAGACCCGTCCTCCATACGGTTTCACCAGACATCATGCAGGATAACGACGACTAGCGGCAATGCCGAGAAGGCGGACGCTCTGGCCGCCAAGTTAAGGGAGGTCCTCAACCCCGAGGACGTCCGGATTTCCAGGCCGGTTAAAACCGCAGAGGTGCGGATTGCCGGCCTGGACGAGTCCGTGACTTCCGAGGAGGTGGTGGCGGCCGTTGCCCGAAGCGGAGAGTGTCCGCCGGACAAGGTGCGGGCCGGCGATATTCGCACCGACGCTACCGGACTCGGCGCGGTCTGGGTTCGGTGCCCTGTGGCGTCGGCGAATAAAATCGCCGCAAGTGGCAGAGTGCTGGTAGGCTGGGTTGCAGCGAGAGTTAAACTCCTGCAGCCCCGGGCTTTGCGGTGCTTCCGGTGCCTGGAGAAGGGGCACGTCCGGGCCAAGTGCACCGCTGAGGTTGACCGTAGCGATCTTTGCTATCGCTGCGGTCAGCCCGGCCACAAGGCGGCCCAGTGTTCCGCGGCGCTCAACTGCAGCTTATGTTCGGCTGCAGGGAAGCCAGCGGGACACAGAGTGGGCGGAGGGGCCTGTGGCACGCCTGCCAGCAAGAAGGCCACCAGGAAGAAGAAGAGGAGCTCTAAGCCTGCCGGGGAAATCTCGCCTCCCCCGCAGGCTAACAGCTCCGCGGCCGACTCCCGGCCCAGGACCGTTGCCGAGGGAATGGAGTGTCAATAATGGCACAGCTCCGTTTCCTCCAGGGCAACATCAATCACTGCGCCAGAGCTCAGGATCTTTTGTTCCAGAGCATGGCGCAGTGGTCGATCCAAGTGGCTGTGGTCGCCGAGCCGTATTTCATCCCTGCCCGTGACGACTGGCTGGGATGCATTGGTATGGTCCCTGGGCGCCCCCACTGGTGCAAAGTATGCAACCCCAGCTGCTGGAGGCGGTGGTATCCACCCTCTTCCCTGAGCGGGCGGGACATGTTCCCCGGCGATGGTTTCACCCTCAGCCACAGACTCTCCAGAAGAAGAGGGCACCGATGTCCCCGTGGTGACGCAAGCAGAGACGGGAGCGGCCGTGTTGCGGCTCCGGGCCAAGAATAAAGCGCCCGGACCCGACGGAGTTCCTGGCCGAGCTCTCGTCCTTGCTCTGAAGGAGCTAGAGCCCCAGCTGAGGGGGCTCTTCACGGCATGCTTCGAGCAGGGTCAGTTTCCCAGTGTGTGGAAGGAGGGGAAGCTGGTCCTGCTCAGGAAGGAGGGGCGCCCCGCGGACTCGCCGTCCGCGTATCGGCCCATAGTGCTGCTCGACGAGGCGGGCAAACTTTTTGAGCGCATAATCGCAGATCGCCTCGTCGGCCACTTGTGCGGAGAGGGGCCGAACCTGGACGACAAACAGTTCGGTTTTCGTCGGGGGCGCTCCACCATAGACGCCATCATGCGCGTGAGAGCCCTGGCGGAGGATACGGTGTCCCGGGGTGGGGTGGTGTTGACGGTGTCTTTAGACATTTCCAACGCCTTCAACACCCTACCCTGGAGCTGAATTAGGGAGGCCATGATTTTCCATGGCCCCCGGCGTGCGCCGGCGCGGGGATCTCATATCCTGGTCAGTGGGGCCCGGATAGCTGTCGAGTCCACCATGAAGTATCTGGGATTGGTGCTCGACAGCCGATGGGAATTCGGGCTCCACTTCCGGTGGCTGGCATTGCTTCCCAACATGGTGGGCCCGAGCGCCGCCTGTAGGCGATTGTATGTAGGAATCGTGCGGTCCGTGGCCCTGTATGGGGCCCCTGTGTGGGCGATGGACCTGACGGCCGGAACACTCGCCATTGTGAAATCCTACGAGGCGACTTGCGTCCTGGCCGGATTCCCGCCCTGGGACCTAGAGGCGAAAGTACTGGCGTCATTGTACCGATGGCGCGAGGAAGAGCGGACACGGGGCTCCAGTCCGGTGCAGCGGCAGATCAAGCTGCTCCGAGGGAAGCTCCGTCAGGTCCTGGTGGCGGACTGGTGGCAGAGGCTTATGCGCCCTACCGCCAGCCTCGCTACCGTCGAGGCGATCCGACCAGTACTCGACGACTGAACCTAGACTGGACTGGACCACCACTGCGTCCAATGCGGGGAGGACACGGAGCAGCACACGCTCTCTGAGTGTGTAGCTTGGGAGGAGCAGCGCCGTGTCCTCACAACTGAAGTTGGAGGCGACCTGGCGCAGCGTCAAGACCCCGTCGCCCACCCCAGGGCGACAGACATGCTTTGAGGATTTCCACCCTGGAAAAAAAAAAAGGTCAGGGACGCAGCAACAAAGCAGTCGTTATTTAATTTTTTTGAAAGTAATTTGCTCATATTTGCACGAATGCACGAGAGTTCTAAGATGTAAACACTACTGTATAATTCGTCAACATAGCTTTATGGGGATATATAGCACCACTTATAATGACAACTTTTTATCACTTTTCTAAATATTTAAACGGAGCAAAATAATAATGCGTAATGCGGGTAAGTCCTCTTATGGCTTAAACCTTTTTAAACTCGTATTTTAAAACATCTTCTCCATCACAATTATTTTCAAGTTGGTACAGCATAAGAAGCAATTGCATAATTTTATAAACGATTCTGCTATTTTCCACTTTAAAATAATTTACAAGATGAAGTCTTTGTATACCCTCATTTTTAAAATTTAAAAATTCCTTTTTAATATTCCATAACGGTGGATTATCTACTGTGTCGACTGACAAGACAAATACTGTAGGAAATATTTGATACAATTCTTTAACTTAGCTCTGAAGGAAAATATTTTTTGCCTACTTGAAAATGCGTTATTCCGCTCATGAAATTTAGCAGCGAAACATGACTTGTCCGTCTTAGATCAAGCCAAACTAGGCCGTTTCGCTAGAATAGAAATTCTAGCGCACAAATTGATAGTGATTTTACGTCTTACCCACGTGATTTCGCTCGAAATATTCTCGGATCTGCTCGGAACCAGTTAAATCTCCGCGCTCCGTGCCGCGTCTATTTAATGTGTGGCAGTCGACGAGATTAAAAAGCGAAATCCTTCTTTTTTTTTTTGTTGTGAATTGGATGTTTTATACGTAAAAATAAAAATAAATAAATACAGACAAATCACACAGATTGAGCTAGCCCCAAAGTAAGTTCGAGACTTATGTTATGGGATACTAACTCAACGATACTATATTTATAATAGATAAATATAGAGATAAACATCCAAGACCCTGGTCAATCAGGAAAAGATCATTTTCCATCATGACCTGGCCGGGGATCGAGCCCGGGGCCTCCACGTCGCAGGCAGGCGTGTTGACCGCTGCGCCACGGAGGACGACAAAAAAAAATAGTTAATCCTAAGCTAAGATGTCAGTCTTATACTGTTTTTACTGAGTCGAAACCGACGGTCATATGCTTCGATTACTGCAATTTAACTGGCTCCCATGATATTTCGCTTCTCGAATTGCAAAAAAAAAAAGAATAGAAAGCAAAATTTTTTAAGCGGTTTCCTATCATTATTTTCGTGGTGGAGGTGTACTAAAGGTGCGTATCGACTATGCGCTCCAAGAGGCCGAACATTGGCGCGCGCTCCAGCCGCGCAAAATGGATACCACTTTGGAACGCGCGCCAATATGTTCGTTGGAGCGCGCGAACGCGGAGCGGGCCGTTCCGTCGGGTGTCGGTTTTTTACCACGCATCAGTCGCGGCGCGCGCGCCAATTGAGACGGACGCGTTGGATTTTTTTGTGTTTGTTGCGCTCCCATTATGGATAACCAAAATTGCCGTAAGTTAATACAACTATATGGTACAAAAGAACTGCTGTGGAATAGCAAAAGTTCTTCGTATCACAATAATTATCACAAAAAAATATTTACAAAAGCTGCTGCTGCTCGTACACGACTGGCTTCCATGACGAAGGGTCAAACACTGGAACAGCTGCCACGCGCGCCAGGCGCGCTTAGTTGAGAATACTTCAAAAGTTTGGAACGCGTTCCTAGGAACGCACTCTCGGCACGGTATAAAAAGATGTCGTCAAAAACAAAAGTGGCGAAACAGGAATTCATGAATGTAAAGCTTTCTTAAGATTATCTTGTTTAATCGTTTTAAGGTTTTGTGTAATTTAGGGAAACATTTTCGTCCTTTTTTGAACAGGTCATGTTTTTCTGGGCGGGAATTAATTAAATCCGAATTATTTCTGAGCCTCGTAGAAAAGCATGAAGCGTGCTGAATTAACATCATTAACAAAACTGTCACTGAAACATAAGCTTTAATGCAACTGGCAGTTGACATTAATCTGCCGTCGGAAAAATTAAAAATAAAATGTGTATTTTTCTTTTAGAGAGGCGTGTCCTTCGGCGAGTTTTTGTTTCTACCCAAAGCGGAAAGTATTTCTTTCCGATAAATTCTTCTTTGAGTTGACAACGGGGCGATTATTTCTTTTATTTTGGCCTGTCATCAGCAACAAATGCCTTACTCTAAGGAATTTTGCTAAAATATTTTGTAAGTTGAGCAGAAAAACACAAATTCCGCCAAACTGCTTATTTTGTGCTTTCTGTTGACTCGAGATGTTTTCACTTACATGCTCAAACATAATCTCACGCCTCTTCTACTTGGTAATAGGCACACTATAGAACACCTCTTGTTATGCACCTTACATACTCCATTTGCTTCATTTACTTATTTGAGCATAAAAAGCCATAAATTTCCAAGCGATTGGTCGTGTTTTGGCATGATGTCTGCTGAGGCTGTACGGAGGACGGGTCTGAGCAATTGTGTTGCGATGTGTCAGGTACAATGCGCCAGATGTTGTAATGTCCGGAGTTTGGTCGTGGAGGGTCTTCAGGTCAATCTCCCTCTGGTGCAGCATCGTTGGTCGTGTTGATGGGTTTATTAACATTGCATCACCTCGCTCAACGGCCGTGTTCCGTCCTATTCACTCGGTTTTTTTTTTCTGAGTGAACAGACTCTTAATAAACTAGCGCCCTTTACCATAAACGACTGCATCACTGCTTACCATCAGGCGGGATCGCGGTCAAGCACCAGTTTATAATAATTAAAAATATATCTATAAAATTGAATATAAAGCCTTAGGCATGCCCTATCAGTTAACTAAGAGAGTTGACGTTAGTAAATCAGAAGGCTCTTTCCCGCAATCTCATCCCAGAGGCTTGCTTAATAAGTAAGGAAAACTAGAAGTGTTTTGACAAATTAAGACTGAGATTTTTGCCGATAGTTGATCGAAATCGATTCTGTAAAAATCTCACCGTATAAATTCAGATGAAGTTAGTTAGAGTCAGCTGTCCATCATGTCAATCTCTATGCATCAGTTGGAAAGACAGTTCACTCCACACTCATTTCAACCAAGTTTTCACGGTGATATGGATATAGAGTGAGAAAAAGTCGTGATGGCCTAGTGATTAAAACTCCAGCCTCTCAAGTATGCCTATACATACTTACTAAGTATATATATACTTTCTAAGTATATCTTGGACTCCAATGACTGATTAAAAGGTGAAGGAAAACATTTTGAGGAAACCTGGACTTTAAGTCTGAAATCACCAACCCGCATTGAGCAGGCGTGGTGATTACTTTCAATCCTTCTCTGTATGAGAGGAGACCTGTGCCCAGCAGTGGGACGATAAAAAGGTTGATGATGATTGTTAGAGAATCACACTGCAGAGTGTAAACGTCCTCAGAATTACGAGAATCATCCGTGTGGTTATTTATATACGCACGCCGACCAAGAAGTACTCACCTGACTTTTCTGAAGATCATTGATCATCAGTACGGCTGCTATGTATTTACTAGGGCACATCCACCCAGCGGCTCAGGACCCAGTGGGTTTTAAAGAATTGCTCTTGGTGACAAACTTCATTTTAATTTATTTTCTTAAACACATATTTAAAAAAAAATTACTTCTTTTTCAGCACTCGTTGGCTTTTTTAACCTACCACATTGGGTGAGCACGGGGTCTTAAAGCAACGTGGTCGAACCATTTCAAGCGAAACTCCATAAGTCACGGGCTCTATCTGTCTTTACGCTCATTTTCCTCCACGGCTTGGCGCGGTTCCAAACCGTATCAAAACTAAATGCGCCAGTAATACTAAAAGCTTCATGTGGCAAATTAATGGCCGTTACATTGAAGGTCACAGGCCACAGAAGTTGTAAATCAATTAGGAAAATCTACAGAGACAATAAGCAATTTGATATTTTGGAACAATTTCTTTGTAGTTGTGTTTTGTGTATAATAGAAAAATATTGTCAATTAATTTGACAAATTTAGGTGACAGTATTTGGATGGGATTGGATGAGAAGTCAACAAATAATCTCTCCCACTTTGGGCGGCGCGGAAGGATGTGTCAGACTTTTACTGACTAAAACCCACCCGTATTTCTTCACTTCTCTGTGTACCAGGAGCTACGGAATCTCTTTCAATCAACCCGCGGCCCTGTGATTTAACACTTCGTTTGAGGTGGAAAGGAAATTGAGTTTCATGGGTTTTTAGGCGACTTTTTCTTAAATATATGTAGCCTATGTTACTTACATCTTTCGTCCTTGAATGTATGAATATCTTATGATAAATGCAGATTGCTTAGGCAACATAAACGACGTGTGGTCGATATACGAGACGAAAAGCACTAGGAAGTGGCGACGGGCGGGCGTTTTGGGGTAACTGTCTTATGTAATATTGACATTCAAAAAGTGCTGATCTTCAGCTGATTTTGTTACACAATTAGGGTTCCCCTCGTCGTATGTCCGCGATTTTCTCAAAAAGTGCTTATCCAGTGTTCATTAGTTTTATTGCATATTTCTTTTGGATGTATACGGTTTTAGAGGCACAGGAAATCTGTTTTACAAAAAAGGTTTCAAAGAATTCAGCAGCTGTTGAATTCTTTGAAACTGTTGTTATTTCATATTTTGTAATTGTTTTTGACGTGATAACGTCTATTAAATCGGTATGCTGGGAGTCATTCGCGAAAACTGCGTAACGGCCGAATCTGACGCTACACGGAGTCCACGCCTACTAAAACTAACCTTAGCCTTGTAGCTTTAGAGTGCAATATTATTTACCTAAAAGCACGGTTGTAAACAATTAGTAGCAGTTTTTCGCATACATGATTAAAGCATTGATAGCCGAGTGGTGAAACGCTCGGATTAATATCGACTCACTCAAGAGGTGCCGCGGATCGATTCCTGACGGCAACGGACGTTTTTTATCCTTTTTAATTTTTAAATTTTTCCTTTTTAATTTTTCTTTTTCTTTTTTCTTTTTCTTTTTGCTTTTTTTTTATTTTTTAGAAAATTTAAACAAACTATTAAATAAAAATATAAATGTTATACATTACTTTATTTTAAATAATTTCATTGCACCCAGAAAAAATTACCCTGTAATAGACGTTATCACGTTCAAATATCGGCAGTAGACGGAGTTCTACAGACAGCCAATTTTTTTTATTTCATATGTTATTTCAGAAATTAACGACTTGTCCAATTGTTGATGGTAAAGCACGCTACAGTGAATGAGCCTATTCACTCTAGCCTTGAAGACAATTATTTATCGCATCGTGTGTCTGCGATTTTCTCAAGAAGTTCAATTCAATACTATCCAATTCTGAGTTACCTACAAAACATTTGCAGTCGTGGGACTGACCCTCAGGAGTGAAAACTAAAATCATTAGTAAACACATAATACACAAAAAGAAAAAAAAAGAAAAAACGATCATGGTGTTAGGGGTGAGTTTTAGTCAGTAAAAGTCTGACACGGAAGGGCGTGTCAGACTTTTAATGATGTCCCATCCCAAACAAAAAAGGTCGGTCACGCTCACGCGAATTCAATGCTTTTCCCCCATCCAACAAAACTGCTCAATGTCCCTAAAAAAGTTGCCATTTTAATAATATTTTCTCGGTGGTAGGCCATAATATCGAATGCCGGCAGAAGTTACCACCCATCAGACAAAGTCTTGCCGCCAAGCGATTCGTCGTGTTCCGGTATGATATCTGGTGAAGCCGTACGGAGGACGGGTCTGAGCAGTTGTATTACGATGTGTGCCGGGTACGATACACTAAATGTTATTGTGTTGGAGCTTTGGTCGTGGAGGGTCTCCAGATCAATCTCCCTCTGGTGCAGCATCGTTAGTCGTGCTGTTGGGTTTAACATTCCATCACCTCGCTCAACTGCCGTCTTTCTTCCTATTCACTAAGTTTTTTTTAAGTGGATAGGCTTAATAAACTAGTGCGCTTTACCATCAACGATTTTATCACTTACCATCAGGCGGGATTGCAGTCAAACACTAGTTTATAATTATTAAAAAAAAAAATTATAATAATATCCAATAGAAATAACTCTTAATAACCAAATATGTAGGGTACGACCTTATATTGATAAAACAATATTTCCCGTATATCATTGTCAAACTTGCCTACAAAAATATGCATTTATCATGAGATTTACAGACATTCAAGGGCGAATACTGTCAAAAATTGTAAGAAGAAAATACAATATAACAAAGAAAAGAAATCCAAGCGTACAATCAGGGCACGTCAAGTTAAACTGAATGCAAACACGTTCACAAAATATGACACATGCAAAGTAAAGAAAATTTGCTAAGATTTGGAATGAACGTGTTTTATACGTTTGGCTTTCTTATCTGTGCTTTTGAGTGCTGTGACAATTTGAGCTTGTTTGCACTGTTTAAAATTACGTTTACGTAGGATGAAGGGAAAGACGAGGTTCGGGATAATTTTCAAAATGAAACTATAGTAATAATAAAGCTGAATTTGTTCGAGCGCAATATTTTAGGAACAGAGTTTGCAAAAATCTTTGTACATTCGATAGCCTAATTCTTAGAAAAACTGTATGCTTAAAATTCCGCTAAGATTCTTCGAAGTTACTTGATGCATTTGCCTATCTGGCTTCCGCTATCCAGTTACTGATTATCAATTCAGTGACATCTCTAATGTAAATGCTCTAAGAGTGACAGCCGGAACCCAACCACTTACCGAACTTTTCGAGGCCCGGAGGTGAATGCGGTGTGCTAGTGAAACTTAATCTTCGGTCATTATTTGTATCTGATATTATTTAGCTGTTACGAGAGCCATTTTCTTAGCCCAAGCTTATTTTTAGTGGCCGCGATTTTTTTCGGGCACTGAATTTTCTACACTATGCTTAGCGCCGAGAGATGAAAATTCAATACTGTTTTTTGACGCGTTGGGACGCTCGCCATTGGATTCTCGATGCTCAGCTCAATATCAAGAGTTCACAATCCAATGCGCGACATTTTAACGTTAGATAGTGTATCTCAATAAAAAATAAATTACATAGCCCATTGTTGCAAAGTATAGGCCATATCCTCTCAAATCAAGAGAAAAATCAAGTAAGGATCTTGAATTCAATCGTAAGAAACATTGAACACGTACATATTTCAATTGATATTCGTGACGGGACCTTATGAGAAACAACGTCATGTCCTTGTCACGCTATTCACACACATTCGTCACTTTAAACGTCGAACATGGCCTAAATTCTGTCTCGCAAAATATGTAAGTAATGTCGGAAGGTTACACGATTTGTATGATAAAAGGGTTATGTAAAAAGACATGTTAGGTATAAAAACTTTTTTATCAGGCATCTAGTCCTACCAATTTCCGTGTGTTCAGGCGCTTTTGCCATACCTATTATTGGAATCAATTGTAAGAGCACATACCTACTTAGAACCCATTAACTTAATCAAATTTTATTCCGTGGTGCTTGGCAATCTGGGCTTCTCCCAGTTGCAGTAATGTCCCTTTGTGCCGATTGGCCTAGTTCTGTTCTGTCTCCTGCTTGTTATTGAGGGAAGTGGAAAAATATATTTTTTCTTACTCCTCCGCTATTCTTTTCTGATTAATTTCGTTGCGGGACCCAAGACAGTTGAATCGTTTCTCCGGGACTTGTCGAGCTTCATTGCTTGGCGTTTGTCTGGCGGCCTCCACTGTTGATTCTGGCTTTCAGGAGTTGCAATGGGTGGGAAAAAGTGTGGCGGGTTTTGTCCCAAAAAAAAAAAATAGTCCTGCCAATTATTTGTATAATTAGTTGTGAAGCTTTTCTTTTACCCGTTAGCTACAAAAGATTTTGTCAGAAGTGATGGGGGACCGCAAAATGTATTCCTTTTTGGTGATTTTTTTTTTTTGTGGGACAAAACCCGCCACACTTTTTCCCGTTTCCGTTTTTGAATGTTGTAGCTATTTCTTCGATTTGATAGATAAAACTACTTTCATCAATAAACTCAGAATATCGTAGTCCACCGCAATACATAATCTCCCAAGCAAAGCCACAACCCCTTATCCTCCATCTTCCGCATCCTGTCTGTGCTAGACACTTTCTTCCGCCATTTGGTCCATCTAACTGAGGAGCCTCCTACACTATGCTTGGCGATAAGCAGTTTCTACTCCAAGACTTTTCTACTTAACCAGGTAATGGTCCGATGCAAACCAAAAATACTATACAATATGTAAGAAAAACCCTGTTGTTCCTTCAACCTACGTTTTAAGAATCGTCATACGGACGTAATAAAGCAAGTCATTTATAAAAATTGTTCAACAAAAATAATTAAAATAAATGTTTAATTATTAGATAATATTTATAATCTGTAACTGATTTCTTAGTTCTGCAATTCTGCATGAAGAAACTAGACATAAGTAGAACGTTCCCGCCAATTTATTTAACTTATAAAATCAGATATTTAAAAAAAAAATCGAATTTGTCGATTTTAATAGGTATTTGATTGTGACCCCTCGATTACTGTTTTTTAATTATGACTTCATTAATGATGTGCTTGTAGGTAAAATTATATGTCCCTGAAAGGAACAACAGGGTTTTTGTTACATAGTGTATATGCGTTACAATCATATTAGGCGATATGTGAGCGTTTAAAGTGACTATTAGATTAAAATGTTGCTAATACATAGATTACACAGACCTTCATACAGTTTTTTTTTTAAATGACAGTATAAACTAGTGCTAAACCCACCTGATGGTAAGCAGTGATGCAATCATGGATGGTAAAGCGCGCTAGTTTATTATGAGCCTATACACTCTAGCCTTGAATACATTTAAATTGTAGTCAGAAGGAGCGAGCGCCGCAGGAAATTGTCCATTCCTTCGATGTACGCCGTATAAAAGACAAGGCGAAATGCTTCGTCTATATCGTAGTGTTTCAATAACGCAAATAAATTACGTAGCACAACGTAAACTGCGGCGAATCTGATGACTAAACTTCGGCGCCGGAGATATTAGTGCACATGTGCAAGCAGGTCCCCTCAGAGAGAGAATAGTCCTTCACTATCATTATCCAATAGGATGGCTACCCAGTACAACCGTAGAACCAATGGTTTATTGTACTTCTTAGGTACGTGGGTATTACACCGCCAACTAGCAAAAGGGCTACTACAAAGAACAACTCGATATCTATAGAAAAACTCGATAACACTTATCAACCTAGATTACCTCACCAATAGGGATGTATCCAAGGTATGAAAATCAAAAAAATAATTAGTCCGTCTTATAAATAATAAAAAAAATTAAGACCTGTATTTTTTATTTTGTCGAAATTACCAAAAACTACTGAGATATATGTAGTATTAAAGTTACGGAGTGGGGGCTAATTACGTCACGCCGTGGTATATTTTGTACAACGGCGTGAAGTCATGCGACATTTCAAATCAATATATCTTCCTAAGTATTTGAATGAAAGAAAAAATATAAAAAAACGTATTCAATATTTTTTATAAATCATCTGGTGGACATTAAATTAGGATGCAACCTAATTGCACAAGTTCTTCTGGTCTTTACCTTTTCTCGTGAATACACAGACATTTTATTGAAAACTCTGTACGAACCAAGCGTATCACACAATCATAAGAACTCAGACGCAATAAGACGAAGCATATCGTTCTCGACTCAAAGCAAATATCAATGAGAGACCACGATGTTGGCTGATGGGTAAAAACGATTGAATTGGTTGTAAATATGGCTGGTTTTCATGTTTGAGAACTTACCATGAAACGTATTTATTTGTTTTTTTGGGTTTTTACTGAATACAAACCACGAACAGTCAGTAATAACATTCATCATAACAAACAGTCATACATTCAGCCGATTTTTTAATCGAAAGTCAAACTTAAGCAGGTTTATGGGCAAACAAAATCAATAATGAAGTAAATATTATGCGCAAAAAAAGTAATAAGTACATGAATAAAAATATTTATAAATTTTAAAAGCTTTTCCATTAACGTTGCGTTTTGGAACTCCTCGGGTATTTGTTTGCTTTGGCACTATATTAATGGCTGTATGCTATTCCATCGATAGTTGTTTTTTAATAGTGGAATAATCTATTTCTTTGCAAAAAAGGGTATTATAAAATCTCAGATAATTTAGAAAACAAAAAGTTTGGGACTGAGCTGCTCGCTCTGTTAAGCATTGTTATTAAGCAATATGCGTAATTATAACGTAAATTATTGTAAACATATTCATTTTTAATGTCTGGACTTGAAACAAGACGATGATCCCTGGGTTTGTTTCGGCTATTTCTTCTCAGAGGTAGTCAGTCAGGAAATGCCGGCTTCATCTAGATTAAAAAAAAAAACATATGGCGTGTAAAAATGATCAGTGGTCCTACTTGCTTAATAAACGATTTCATTTCATTTCATTATTTCTAACACTTTTTATCATACAATTGCGAATTGTCAGCAATTTAAAATTATCCGACAATCACACAGACCAAAAATATCAACCGCTTGCGTTTAATCACAGTGCGTGTAATCAGAACCAGCTTTTTAAGTGTATTAAGCTATTACCTCACAGCTGGTATGAAAATTTGTCGATTTCGAGACGATAATCTGTGGGATAGTAAAAAGCTATGCTGCTACGATTCACCGACAATTTGACGAACACAGCACACACACTTTGCATTCGCATCCAATGATTTACTTATGAGGTAGGCGTGTAAATACCAGCAGCTGGAAAATCGAATTCCTCAAACTTAATTAATTTTTAATAGGAAAAATCCACAACCGAATCATTTTATAAGTCTATCCTGCCCGTATACGAGAGGTATCTAAATAAGAACCAATGTTTGTTCATTCAGGCGTGGCCTGCCGGCGGAAGCGTTGATGGCGGGACTTGACACTCGGAAATAGCGTCACCATCGCGTCGGAACTGACGTCACACCGCAGCTACAAACGATATTATTATAATCTGTACCTAAGAATATTTTGCTTCTCATCTGAGCTGAGTTAGTAATGTTAGTAGCTTTAGTATTACGAAGTTTAGTTTTTCACGTTAGTCTGTTTTACAAAGGTTGGGTTTAAAGAAAGTAGGTACTTTTAGTGCCCATTTTATCTTAACCTTACTTCACCTTTTAATGTCTCCTTCGAAGCTACTTCAGTAACTTATTTGTTTATATAGATTCTAATAAAGGAATGTTATTTAATAGTAAATATCAACTCTACCAAAGCATTAGGTACCTAATTGTACTTTATTTACCTAAATACGACTGTCAGCTTTCTAACGAATAAATTAAAAAGAAACAATTTTCGTTCTGAGATAAAAGTTGTTTTTTATTATAATATATTAAAATATAATTTTGACAGGGCTTTTCTATAGTTGCTTTGGGGCTAGCGGATTTTGGGAGGTTCTTGTTCAGGAAAAAGCGGTTGGAAACGCCAAAACATCACCACTGTGTGGATCGCTCTAAGGTCACGGGGCGCATACGGTGGAGATCTGCCTGGCGTGGGCGAAGCACCGCCGTGTCCTCATGGGGGCGATCTCTCGCGCCAGTCCCTGGTCCAGCCTATGGCACGGAGTGAGAGTGCATGGAAACCCTCGCCTCCTTCTGTAAAGCAGTAATGCTCGCGAATAAGGTGGCAGAGGCTATGTCTGTACCTTTACACCTCTGGTCACCCCAAGACACCTCTGGAGTCAGCAGCCAACTCCCAACCAGCATAGCCACGAGCCTACGGGTGGCGAGATACGGGTAGCTCGCAGCTCGAAGACCCGTCCCAGTTCGACTTTGCATTTTATTCCACGCGTGCTTCGAAGAAATCGGCACATAGTGACGTGGTATGCAAGGACCGAACCCTGTCTGGGCCGCCTACACTGGCAACTGAAGGGTTTCAGTCAGTAAAAGTCTGACACGCACTGCCGCTACGGCCAGAGTGAGAGAAATCATAAGATAATTTCCAATGCAAAAAAAATCAGTTAGCGGATTTTGATTTCCCTGCCGATTCCAACAAAAAGCTTTCAACAAGCACTTCGGAGCCTTTCGTCACCAGGCGCGTGCGCTCCTTACAAGCAGAAAAGCTCTGCATACCCTAATAGTCTTCTAAAATTATAATATACTGTAAAATAATTTATATACTACAAAGTTAAAACTAAAAGACTTTGTTAATCAGTTATTGATAACACTGCCATCTATTGGGCCTAGTGGCTAGTGCTAACGAGACACATTAGTTGCCTTAGGCGCGACACCCACGCCTCTTACGGCGTAAGCATAAACAAAATGTGCCTCTTCCGTATCTGTCTGTGTATAAAATTATTTGCTTGTGTGCCTAAACTGTTGTGTACGTGTGCGTGAAATTTCTTTGGGTTTAAAGCCCATGATAAGCACAGCTTCTAATAATGCGACGAATTTAAGAAGTTCAGAAATATAGCATGATTGTTGTTCGTTCAAATACCTTTTTATTTTAGCAGCTTATGTTGTTTCATTATTGGTGTTTTTGGGTTAAATATGTATTGATTGTTTTAAGCGGAATTGAATATTCATTTATTTTAGAGTTTTTGGTTTAACACAAAAGAAAGGTTGTCTTTATAAAAAGTATTATGATAATTATATGTGGTTAGCAGGTTGTGTAGTGTGTACAAATAAATTGTTTTGTTTCTCGTATAGGTATATTATTTTAAAACACGGCTTTGACAGTTCGACGTTATAAAAACTTAAAAGACCTTAAGTTTTTCAACCTACTTGCTTTTGAATTTCAATACTATACTTTATGTTGTAATAATTTTCCTGAAGTTTACAAATTAGCAAAATTTAATAGTTATGATTCCAATGAGTAGTGCATTACGCATATTTATGAAAAGCCAAATCAGACTCATAGATTTGTCTATCTGTCCATTTTAAAAGAACTTTTAGCGATTTCAAAACGATCTCATATATATTTGATTTTTACAGAGTTATTTAAAAATAGATAGGCGCGTTGATTTAATTTATAGATAGTGAAATATTTTTTTTTAGTTTTTTGAGAAATAAATTATTACTTATTTACAGTTGAGTTAGTAATACCATTTCATTGTATTTTGACAGCCTACATGGCGTAGCGGTAGCGAACGCGGCCGTTGCGTAAGGAGGCGCGGGTTCGATCCTCGCGCAGTGTAAGTATTTGTATGCATGAATATGAATATTTGCACTGGTCTGGTCGTATCTCGGAAAGCACGTTAAGCCGTTGGTTTCGGTTGCCATGCGAACATCTAGTGGCAGTCGTTACGGGTTGTTGGAGCCCACAAAAGTCCAACAATTGGTCTAACTTCAATGCTTCGATATTGCCTTCGCGTTGTGGAGGTCAGACGGCAGTCGCTTCACGGAAATTGTCGAAATTTCGCCAAAATCAGCAATTAGACTGGAAAAGCGGACCCCAGATTCCAAAGCTTTGGATGCGACTGGTATTAACCCTGAGATGATGATGATATGATGATTTCATTGTATTCATTTGGGCAAATAAAAAATACCTAATACCCCACGTATATCATTTATTTGACTTGTTCTTATCATCAATCACATACTTAGATGTTCATTGTAGCCACGCACAAACATCAATTCAATGTTGACATGCGAAAAAGTAGGTACGCGACTATGTTAAATTGAAACTACGTCTAAGTTACGTTTTTTAAGTTTTACCATATATAAGCACAGAGATTTGGATAGTAGGTATATTTATGCATACCCCCAATAAAATCTTTGTGCACGCCCCTGTTCGTCACCATCCGCAAGAAACTCCTCCAATGAGACTCTTTGCAACTACAAGTGTAACATAACAAAAAAAATAATCAGCCTACCACTATATAGCATAACATAGCTGAGCATTATGCAAACAAGAACTTTAGGGATTTCTGGAAATGTACAAAATACTTGAATCCAGAGTCGAGCCTTCCTGTGAGTATTGGTGATGCACTTGAGCCTCGGGACGTTGCCTGTGCCTTCCAGTGACATTTCAAGGTCGAGACACCGCTCGGATCGGCGTCGCGGGTGCTGGATGCTAGGGCATGTCCTGGGGACGTTGCCATTAGATTATCTGCCAAGAATGTGGCTGCAGTTATTAAGAAGATGGTTCGAGGTAAGTCTCCAGGACATGATGGGCTCAGCATCGAGCTACTGAGGTACGCTGGTGTACATCTGCCAAGAGTTCTTTCTTTGTTCTTCAACCTGTTTATGAGTCATTTCCTTGCCTGACGATTTAATTTATGCTGTAATTGTTCCTGTTATTAAGAATAAGACTGGTGAATCTGCCGATATTTGCTAATTGACCCATCTCGTTAGCAACAGTCATAGGTAAGGTATTGGACAGTTTGCTTGATCAACAGTTGTGTGAGCACCTAAATCTGAATGACGCTCAATTTGGCTTTAGGCCGGGTCTGTTGACTGAGAGTGCCATCCTCTGCCTTAAGCAAACTGTTCAGTACTACACATCTAGGAATACGCCTGTGTACGCATGTTTTTTAGACCTCTCAAAGGCTTTTGATATGGTGTGCTATGATAAGCTATGGCACAAGTTGCGACACAGAGACGACATTGTCACATGATGTCATATCATTGTTTGAGTATTGGTACAGTCATCAGCAGAATAGTGTCAGATGGGCCAGATCTGACTGAGGATTTATCTGATATTGCGGATATTGAGAGGGAGCGTAGGGCGTTGTCGGTCCGCTGCAACATGTTGGCTCGCAGGTTTGCGCATTGTTCTACGCAGGTGAAGGTAACCCTATTTAAGGCATACTGCCAGACCTTCTAAACGTGTAGCCTGTGGACCAATTTCACTCAGCGGGCGTACAACGCTCTGCGTGTCCAGTACAACAACGCGTTTAGGATTCTGTTGGGGCTGCCACGGTTTTGTGGCGCGTCATCGATGTTTGCCGAGGCTAGTATCATAAGAAAACGGATTGCGTCGCGCCGTACCCGTGACAGTTCGAATGGGCTCCTGAGGGTACTGTCCGAGTGGTGGGACTCGCCTTTTTTTAAGGAGATGGCTGCAGTTGCATGCTAGCTCCGGCGATTATTATTTAATGTAATTTTATTAATGTGGTTTTAGTTTTTAATTATTATCTATTGTTATTTAAATTTTGATTTGTGATTATTTTTTGTTTTCGGATTTTTTTTATTTTTGCTTCTGATTTTGTGATTATTTTGATATATTTTTGATGTTTTTTTTTATTGTTATTTATTTCAATTTATCTCATTTTATGAATTTTATATTCGTGTGTCTGAAATAAATGATTATTATTATTGTTTTTATTATTATGTTCCCACTCATGGAATACAAGCCTCCTCTCGGTGAGAGGGAGTGGGCAGTAATCGACCACGAGTGCCCAGAATGGGTTGGTAGATAAAAGCATGTATAAGGGTACTTTAAAATAGTAAAGGATACGATATAACGCCGTGCAATAATGGATTACTTAAGTCACACCGATCGTAATGTACTGTTGGGACCATAACAAATCTGTAATTTATCATTAAAACCATCAAGACAACTAAGTGTAAGAACTCATTTTTTGATTTATTTGTATAGTTCGTCATTTAATACAGTGTAAATAGTTTAATGAATGACTATTTAATTAAATATAAAGCAATGCGTACCCTCGTAAATCTTGGTGCTTCCCATTTTTTATTGATTTATTCATTTTAGTCCACCAACAATTGTTTGCACTGGTGTTGATATAAAGTAACATGTGATTCAAAAAGGTGACAAAATCAAAAGACTTTTTTTTTAAATCAGGCTCATAATCAGGACTTTTTGAACGTCAATCTATATCTATACTAATATATAAAGCTGAAGAGTTTGTTTGTTTGAACGCGCTAATCTCAGGAACTACTGGTCCGATTTGAAAAATTATTTTTGCGTTGGATAGCCTATTAATCCAGAAAGGCTAGGCTTTAAAACATCACGCTGCGACCAATAGGAGCGGAGCATAACTAACTCCACGCGAACTAAGTCCCTGGCGGCCGCTAGTATTACATAAGACAGTCCCCCCAAAACTCCCGGCTTCGGCACTTCTTAGTGCTTCCACTGGGTAGAAGAAGTGGCGGAACAAACTCCCCAGTAGCACAGCTGTCTGTTCATTCAAAAACACATGACTTTATACAATACTATGTATAGTATTGAACACAAGAAAACACAAAAACAATGAAATTATTTACCATATACCAGCTAGCCTCGCCAAAATACCAGCAAAGCAAAACAAAAATTAAAATAAAATATCATTTAAATTAAAATGTAAATAAGTAAAAACATATTGCCTAAATAATAGGTATGAAGGGCGTGACAGCTCACATATTACAATTGTGACAGAGTATTGTAACAACCACTTAGGTATATGTAGGTGATGGGTGAAATCCGTATGATACAAAAAATGAGTTGAACAGGTATTTAACTTAGAACTAAAACTTATACTAAGTAACTTAATTCTTATAAAACCACTAGTTATAATTATGTTAAGTAGAGAAAAAGTTATATGGAACTTAAGTTATTCGAAAAACATGTTACATGCCAGAAAGTGAATGCTTAAACCATAGCTTCACATAAAAGCTCACCATACAGACACATGGCACGGGCACTAATGGTGTCGGCGCTATTCAAATTGCATTAACGGTAATGGGTCTTTTGCTGCAGTCTATTCAGAGCACAGGAGATGCGTCGGGATTTTATAGAATGTAGTCTGACCTGCATTGATAACGTTTTGATTTTTATTTGATTTCATGACAAATAAACACAAGTAGCAAAAGGAGGGTAAACCACAGAAACACCAAAAGAAAGAAAGAAAAATAGGTTGCTTTTTTGTCATAGAGACAAGTGCAAACAAAAAGATACGAATGATCCTCATCGTCACCTTCATTTCAGCCGAAAGGTCCTACGTCCCCCGCATCCAGCGGTTTTCCGCGACTTTCACTAGGTCGTCGGTCCACCTAGTCGGGGGCCTACACACACTGCGGCTTCCAATGCGTGGTAGCCACTCGAGAACCCAACAACCCCATCGAGCATCGCATGGAGCATTTACCCCATGGACATCGGTCCTATTGACAATGTGCCCGGGCCACTGCCACTTAAGTATTGCAATTCTTCCAGCTATGTCGTTACTCCCGTTCTTCTGCGGATCTCCTCCTTTCTGATAATACGAATAATAAAGAAAAAAAATAGCTCACAAGCATAGCAGAGCACCCTATTTGCGTAACACACTATCAATCTTAATCTGAATAATTTTAAAGGGTGTCAAAACAAATATTCGACGCATGCCATAGCCTGAGGCAATACTTGTCTATGTATCACCCAAAGCAGTCTAAAAGTTGTGTATAATGAATAAATACCGCAGCTTACAATTAACTTAATGAATTTTGAAAATTCAAAATAATTACCCTACATACAAACTCACAAAGGTAAAGTACTGCTAATTAGCAGTGGCTTAATTAATGCACAGAAAAGTACTTGTGTCCTATGGGAGAGAACCTCTTGAAAAATTTTACCATATTAAGATTTTTTGCAATATTTAGTTTCAATGAAGAGCTGGTGATTTATTTTAAACGATAGCTGTATTTGTAAAAACTGCACAAGATATTATTTTTCATAAGAAAATTGTACTTTTTTATCATTCATTTTTGACGTGACAGAAAATCTGCAAAATTAATATTCTTTTGACACCGGAAATGGAGCTTACTTACCCTCCATCTCTGTGCTGATCCGTCTCGCTATAGGCAGATAAATAGTATCTACAATACCCGTAAGTTTACTTTCAACCCTTTTTAGGAGAGAAATAGACTTTTTCTTGTTTATTTTTGTCGACAAACATTTCGGTTCGCAAAATTGTCAGATGGCAAATATTTATTTCTGACAAGGCTGTCTTCATCCTGCTCTATTTGTGAGGTGTTTTTAAATAAAAGCTTGGAAACATCGCGAGCGTATGCTTTTCTGTGAATATGAGTTTAATAATAGTTCAAAAGCCATATGAAAGTATCCCAGCATGAGGAAATTTGTGATACCCGCCAAGCGTCGTATACATAAAGTTTTTACTCTTATACCTATTGTATATCCAAAGGGCTATTTAACTGAAGTCTCATTACATAAAATAATTTGCAAGCTGGTTATATGTTTTTCTTTTATCTAGTATATTTCCAAATCAGTCCATGAAAGCCTCAGCCAGTAGTTACTTACCTACATGTTTAATTCCTCATATAAACTGACCTTTAACACTAACTTTCCTTAATTGTATTTTAGCTTAAATTTCCCGGTCACAGCTAATGCAATCAACTTATCGCTCGTACACACTCGGCAATCCAAGCAATCAAAAAACAATCCACTAACCGCATTGCTGTAGCCTCTACCATACGAATGCTTCCATTAACCCGCTCCTAAACTGTGCATAAAAGCCCCAATGTGCACATACGAGAATAGGCACCACAGTGCGCTTAGCAATACGAATGCCATTCCATTATTAGCAATATCGCACAATGAGCAAAATAGCCGTCGTAGCCACTAATTGTTGCGTTACGCTATGCGCCAGTACACAGGCTAGTGACGGAATTATATTCCTATCCGAATTTTGGCCTATTCGGTTCTGCCTATTGCTATGTGAGAAGGTCACTCGCAGTAGTAAATTGCTTTCAATTTGAAATTATGACACACCTCTGCCAGCCGCATTGCAGTAAAGAAAATTAATTTGACTGCATATGTATGTTACGGTTGTCGAAATGAGAATGTGTGTGACGACCCCTTTCAGCGATGTTTCGGCTGTTGGGAGATTCGCAGAACTTTCAATCATTGAGTTCTGTTAGATTTGTGCATGGATCCAATTGTAGATCCTTGCGGTTGGGAATATGCCATTGAGAGCACTGAGGCACAACGGTATATCGATCGTGTCTTAAGTAATCGTAGGTACAAACCCAGATTATGCTACTTTGTGTGAATTATTTCATCACCACTACTCTCAAAACGGTGAAGGAAAACATCGTGAAGAAACCGGCTTATCCTTGAACCAAAACATTTGAAGATATTATCACTTCTATAACCCGTACTGCTCTTGTCTGGTGGATTATAGGCCACTCCTTCTCCAAGAGAAGTGGCCTGTATCTAACAGTGGGAAAAATATAAGCTGATTATGATAGCACTCATTCACCCCGCGGTTTCACTCGCGAAAGTTTCGATCTCGTAGGAATATCGGGATAAAAATATATCCTATGTGTTATTGCTGGTTGTATGTGTTATACCCATTTTTGACCTGACTATGTATAGAAATGAAATAAATCTTAAAATATAGCTTATTGTTTTGAATATTGATTACGCTTATCGCAACATTAAAAGAAACACAGGAACTAACTTAACTTTTTAACATTTATTCATGGTGTGGGCATCCACATTCGTTCAACGAAACGCGTGAGACAACATACCGACATCGCAACACAGGGCGCACTGTGATAAATATTATTTAAGCTAGGGGTTGGTATGAATAAATGACAATTACTTCTACTCGCCTTTCATTGAACGTAATCCACAACAATGGTAATGATAAGTCGTTAAGACGTATTAACATATTTTGAACGCATCCAAATCATCCTTCTTTAAAACGTTCCATTTTACACTTTCTTGCTTGACTTGATTTAACTGTGTTTCTGAGTTTTATGGTTATTGTACGTTTAATTTGATCAGTAAGAATTTTTATTAGTCATAAAATAAAATAAATTATTTAAAAATAACACAATAATTAAATTAGTCATGCAGTGTTTCATTGAGTATGTACAAGTGAAATGGATTTTTTTGACATTTGACATTTCGGCGTAAGTAAGTATTTTATGCTCATTATTTTTAATCTAAAAATATATTATGAGAATCACACAAAGCTCCTATATACAATATGCGTCCAACCCAAAAGGATAATAAATATTAGATATACACCAACTATAATATGAAATTTAACGTAATCATCATAGTGGCAATACTATTGAATTTTGAAATAATCTTTTTTTTCCGCGAATTTATTACAACTTCCCCAAAATATGGTATTTTTTTAAAGTGACAACACCATTTGTGACGGAGCGAATAGCGATGCGACCATGTGCCGCCTGCCCTGCCCCCTTTCACCAGCCATACCGCGCATGCATTAAGTTACCTCGCTTTTTCGAAATAATATTTATTTTTTTAGGGTATTTTTGTTTTAAGTTTAGCCCGGTTTTGTAGGCATTATTAGAATCAGTTAACGATACCTAACAATACCGTTACGGATCGGACAGGGTTTTCTTTACATATTGTATACAACGTGTAGCATAAGCAACTATTCCAAAAATATGCATATTCGAAGATTGTTTCATGTTTAGTTTTGAACTGGTGTCTATTGTTAATGTGGGTGATAGACGTACGAACTTAAAGTACGCGGTTTTTAAGATCGTGAACTTACTCGGCTCGACGTCGGTGACACACATGAAGCTTGCTCATACTGTGGGCGGGTTGTTTCAAACGGTTGGTTATCGTAACATACGTACGCCAAAAAATTACGTTAACGGATGATGTTTAACGTTCGTTAAATAAGAAGTGTTGTTTCAAAGGGTAAAATACTAGCTCTCATGATTAACAGGCTTGTCAGTAGAAAGCCAGATGTTTTCCAAAAAAAATCAATCGGAGATTTTTCTAGTCTGGCAATATTCACATTCACGTCAAATTTTATCTGGGTGACTATCATTGTGCTGTATTTTATTATCTAAACTTTATGGTATTATTGTTTATTGTTGTGGGAAATAACTTCGTGCCATTTTTATAAAATAAGCCCGCTAATACTAGAAAACTGTGTACCTATAGAAAATTACTAATTAATTAAATATTTAAATTATTAATTAAATGCTTTGACGAAAAATGGATACATTTTATTTTATTTATTTGGGACAAAGAACAATTATGTTACAATATTAATAGCCGGCTAAGGTATAATACGTAGCAAACAAACATAATCCACACCTTACACACGAAAGTAAGTAAATTACTACACTCACTCATACGACTACTTACACTTAAACATATTTACTATGTTTAAGGCCTTAATAAGTACATGTTCAACATTGTAATCTAACAAAACACGTACCTATATTCTATAATGTTAACATTTTTTTTTTCAGAGAACGGTCTACTAACTTCACAAAAAATGAGAAAGATCGCTTTCAATCTTTGATTGAAAAATATAAAGATGTGTAAAAAAACAAAGCATCCCAAAGGCTTAAATTATTAATACGTGTTTTAGATACCTTACTCTTTATTTCTACGGTACTTGTATCGTCATCAGATGAACTACTGTCGTCAATTAAAGACTAAACTCTCAAATACAAACGGGAGTTTGTCTTGTTTTCACCATTTGACACCACGGCGGACTAAACACAACTTGACATAAGTTACGTTAACCTCCGTGTGCAGTTTCTGGCCTGCGATCGGACGCGTCCCCAGGTGGCGGATAGGGGAACGGCCCCCAGATATGGGGGTTACCGGTTTACCGGCGCGGACCAAAACCAGAAGTGGGGACCGCTTCGGCGGTCACACGTGCGGCGGGTCGGCCACCACTCCAAGTGGCTGACGTGACCCGAACCCCGGGTCACCGTCGGGCAACCCGGTCTCCTCACTGAGAGGAGCTGGGGGCCCCGTTTGCCTCCGGGCAAACGAGTGGGGCTAAGAGGAAGGACACCTCGCTAAAAGACCTTTGGCTGCTGCGTCTTCTCGCACAAGAACACGTACCCAGCCCGGCCCCTCCCTATGGAGGGACCATTGTGGGCCCGCCTTTCAGGTGGAAATCGCCGGCGGGGGATTGGTAGTGCAGGTTATGCTATTTCCCATGACCCCGCCACTAAGGCGATGTCGTTGTGCCGCTGTTTGGTTTTAGTGGGTATTCTCGGCTTCGGCTGGGCGAGTCCCACACACGCCCTTCGGGGTATGGTGCGTAAAGGCATTTCCACAGCGTCAAGAAAAAAAAAAAAGTTACGTTAACCAGTGCTCAGACCATCGGTTAACGTAATCGTATTTTTTGCGTGCGTTAACGTTTACGTATTGTGAAAAAACTTATTTTTTGACTTAACGATAGTTAGCATCATTTTTAAGTTCTACCCATGCGTTAAGTGAACGTGAAATATCGCGCCCTATATCGCGATGTCGTCGAGAGAAGAAGCTTTGTGTTATTTGGGAATTATATCATACTAGCTTTCCGGCCGCGGCTTCGCCCGCGTGGAATTCGGTTATAGAATAGAATACTCTTTATTATGTACATCATATAGATAACAGAAACATAAATAAAAAGATTTTACAAAGGGTGACACAATGGGCGGTCTTATCGCTAAGAGCGATCTTTTACAAATTTTTCCGGGATAAAAAGTACCCTGTTATTTATTCCGGACTTCTAACTTTACGTTTGCAAAATTTCAAAGCAATCGGTTTAGTAGTTACGGCGTGAAAGCGGAACAAACAAACAAACTCACTCAAAAAAGACGAAATCGACAAGTATGGGTAATGAACTGGATTACGAAAAGAGACGGTTACGTGAAGAGACGGAAGATTGCCATAATTATTTCAGAATGCCTGAACCGTTCTATGAAGAACTTTTGTGAACTTTGGGGGCTCCCGGCTCGCAGCGCTGCGCTGCCACACGTACGAGCCGAAACGAGCTACGAGTAAGAACAGATTGGATCGCCGGCGAACTTGCGCGACAATTTTAAAGTACGCGTTTTTAAGGTGACACACGGGCGACAAAGGTCGTCGAGCCACAAGTCCGCGTACTTACTCGCACGTCTATCAGCCTCTTAAGAATTGCGCCACATCAGGTACCTATTTATGTTTCTATATTGTTTATTATCATATTGCTTTTGGATGGGTATAAATGATCATACCTGATATTACCTATGCTGTAATAGTTTTTAGCAGCGATGCTGAATACTTGGATCCGAGCTAGCGGCCTGTACATTTTGTAAAATGTCGGCACCAGGCGTTAGTTCTTAACTATTGCGTTGGCAATTAATGTGTTAACTAAAAAAGAATGATGTATATAATAATACTTTTAACATGAAAATATAGGTATAAATAAGTATTATTGTTTTTTGACCCTGAATGTAGCGACATATCTTTTTATATTGTATTAATATTCATACATAAAATACCTGATATTAATTCAATGTTTCCTTTCATAGATAACATCATCTGATAGAATATGCCATGCATGGTGGATGAGCTGCAAGCGTGATGCTGCTAAATAATGTGCCTGGCAGAACCGGGATAACTATCCCGAATATTATTGCAATTGTTTGGTCGGTCGACGAACTATTGGATGTTGCGCTCACGTGATGACGGTAGTGTGGTACCTTGGATTGGCTAGGTACGAAGACAATATATCTGCTCCGCAGAATTTCTGGATGACGTAGTTATAAGAGGACTGGATGATAATGATGAGTATTAATAAACCATTCCACTGTAACATATTGTTTAAATTACTTTTCCCCGTTTCATTCAATAGGTAAGTATGTAGGATCAGTAGGATCGTAAATAAGTGATCACTTCTGACAACAAGAATTGAGTTAGACTTTTTAAAGGTAGGCATAGAAATTATCTAACTAATGTTAGCAAGAATCGGCGCCCCACCCAAAGCTCACTATAAAAGGCGCTGCCTACCCGCTCCTGGGTCCCCTTGTCCGATGAAGGCCAGCCCGCGCCGCAGCTGAGCCAGTAAATATAAACTCCCGACTATGACCTCTGAGTTTGTTTCGGCCGTTTCTTCTCAGAGCTAGTACTAGGAAACGCCGCGGTCATCAAACCGAAATAAAAATAAAAAAAAAGTTGATCCAGCCGTCCCTTGCTGTTCTCTCTAGCGACACCCTAAGCCGAGGTTCGTACCCCACAGGGCCTGGCTTTAAATTCACTTAAGGCAGCCACAGGATAGTCCGGTTAAGTAGTCACGACCTCTCAAGGTCAACTACGAAATACCATATAAAAAGCTCCTGGGTCACTTTGGATAACGGACTCAGACTGGTAACATCGTCGTGCAAACTATGTGAGCCCTATATTTTCTATATTAATTAAGAGCTGCTGGCTATCGTTTGACATATTGTTGTGTGCTCAGAGATTATTATTGTGTTCCTGTCTTATTTAGTAAGTTCTGGTTGTAATTGTAATTCAAATGGATAATACACGAACATTGAGACGTCCTGAATTGTTTCTTTAATAAATACCACTTCTGATCGCTAACACTAAAACTATAGTTGGTTGTAAGTACTTATGAGAAGGGACTAGGTACTATTTTTAAACTGCTGTGTTATTTTTATAAATCTTTTAATTGAATTATTATTTATATATAATTAAATTAAAAGCAATGATTAATGTGCTAACAATGTAATTTACCCACAAATTGTTTGTTTGTATTGTATTACTTATATGGTGTTTGCCAATAGGTAACTGATATTCTTATAAATGTAGGTTAAATGAACTGTTAACAGCTGTTGGTTTTTAAAATAAATAATGCGTCCTGGTGAACAACATTTCTCAACTCGACACTCATTTTATAGTGGCAATCATCTAGTCTTAGCATTGGCTTAGGGGTAGTTGGTTGTTCCCTCGTGGAGTGCCCGGCCTGGCGAAACGAGCGCCGCGTCCTCGTTGCGGCGCTCGGAGGCGGACGCCTCTCCCTGGCAACCATGGTGCGAGCCATGGTTGAAAGCGAGGGTGCATGGGAGGCTGCCGCCTCCTTCTGCGAGACCGTCCTCTCGCAGAAGGAGGCTGCGGAGAGGGAGCGGGAAGAGTCTGCTCTTGCCGCTCCCCTCCGGCGTAGACGGGTGGGGCGAAGAAGGCGGGGGACGAACCCCCGTCTCCTTTAGCCCCAGGGTGTGACCAGCGCGTGTGGGTAGCACCCGCACGCGCATTACACAACGGTCACCACGTCTGGGGATTACTCTGTTACCGGGTAATCCCCCATTGGCACGGAAACCGGCCTTAAAAAGGCCGGTAAGCCCTGAGAGTGGCACGGAGTCTTGGCCTCCGGGTCTGCCCCGTGGCACTCTCAACACAGGGCCCGACGGTAACCGGGTGGTTTTAGTGGGTATTCCCGGCTTTGGCCGGGCGAGTCCCACACACGCTCGTCGCCTAGCTAGCGACGGGTATGGTGCGTAAAGGCATTTAAACTCGTTAAAAAAAAAAAAAAAGGGGTAGTTGGTTGCAAGGAATCAACAAAGTAAAAAAGATATTTTAGACCATAGGCAGCTAATTAGTTCATGCACGTTTGTTTCGTTATTTCTGGTGACGGCAAATCCTAACCTAAAAATAAACATTAATATTATTCGAACTTCGTGGCGTTTAAATCGCCAAAATCCACATTAGACATTATTTTCTAAACTTACAGGAAGCATTTCTACTATATCTTATAGCTATACATTTACTTTCATTACCAGGTTTTTCAATATATGGAAAGTGGGCATTGTTCTTTCTTTCAAGTCCGTTCATTAGTTTTTGCATGAAAGTATAACAAATATCCATCCATCCATACACATGTACCTACGTACATCCTTATAATTTTTCCCATCTATACTAATATACAGTATGTTAAGAAAACCCTGTCCGACCCGTGAAGGTGTTGTTAGGTATCGATAACTGATTCTACTAATGGATACAAAACCGGGCTAAACTTAAAAAAAAATCCCCCTAAAAAAATAAATATTCTTTCGCAAAAAGAGGTAATTTAACAAATGTGCGTTTAGCACCCTTCCGCGGGCGGCGGGCGGCAGGGCACGCGGCACGTGGTCGCATCGCTATTCGCTCATAATAATACCGGTGTTGTCACTTTTAAAAAAAATACCAAATTTCAGGGAAGTTGGAATTAATTCGCGGGAAAAAAAGATTATCTCAAAATTCATTTGTATTGGTACTATGATGATTACGTAAAATTTTATATTATATTTGGTCATGTGTTTACCTAACCTTTATTATCCTTATGGGTCGGACAGGGTTTTCTTAACATACTGTATAAAGCTGAAAGGTTTGTTTGTTTGTTTGAACGCGCTAATCTCAGGAACCACTGGTCCGATTTGAAAAATTCTTTTTTCGTTGGATAGCCCATTAATCCAGGAAGGTTTATATAACATCACGCTGCGACCAATAGGAACGGAGCATAACTAAACCACGCGAACGAAGTCGCTGGCGGCCGCTAGTTTATAATATAGGATAAATTAGGATAGGACAGTTATGATGGCCTAGCTAGTAGATAAAACACCAGCTTCTCAAGTATGATTGTGCGAGTTCGATTCCAGGTCAGGCATGAACCAATATATTTTTTCTAAGTTATATTTACTCTCTAAGTATATTTTTACTGACTATATGGCTTATTATGACTGTGACTATGAAGTATGACAAGGTGAAGGAAATCTTAAGGAAACCTGGACTTAAGTCTGAAATCGCCAACCCCATTGAGCAAGCGTGGTGATTACGCTCAAATCTTCCCTGTATGAGAGGAGACCCGTGCAGTGGGACGATAAAAAGGTTGATGATGATGATGATGATGATACATACTAAAACTCAAGTTAATTAGCACCTCCCAGCATCTTAATCAAAACAAACCACTCTTTCTATCTTATAAAACGATTATGTAACACCTAGGTAAGGTGTGAAAGCGTTTCCTAGTCGTAATTAAGTGCTTACGGCAGCAGTAAAGGATCCTGTGGCTAAGTTCATGATCTGATAATAGGCAGTACATCAAAAGCGGCGTAATCTCCGGAAACACCACTCAGAGCATGTGTCCGCTCTTCTTAGAGTAGGGTGGATATGCGCTAAGTGTTTAACGAGTTTTTGTTAACATTATGTAGCTTTGAGGGTGAATAACTGGTTCTTTTATTTATCTCGTAGCTTATTTAATTAACCGTTTAATTAATTTGTAAGGTTGGCAGTATTATTGATCGGTTTATTGCTTTTGTTGGTTGCTGGCATTATAGGTAGGAAACCGCTGGATGCGGGAGGCACAGGACCGGAAGCCGTAGTTTTGCGATTAAGTCAGGCGGTTGACCAAACGGCTCCTTTTACCAATTGGCTGGGACCAAATCGCTTTTTTTAAAGAAAATATTTGGAATATAACTGCGTCGCCCAGGAGAGAGGGCTCTGCTTGTTGACCGGCCGAAATTGCAGTGTGCTGTGCCGAGGTTGCTGATGAACCTGAGGGAGATGACCAAGTATGCGCGGTCACTGCATGCTTGTGGTCAGGATACCCGTGGGTGACTCGACGCTAAATCTTGCAAGAATGGTGATGATGACGTCACACTGAAGTTTTTGGACGAAGGCTGCGCTAAGGTTCATGTTCAGGGTTACCAGTGTGGAGGTATGAGGAACAGGGAGTAAAGTTCACTCATCCTCCATAAAAAAGGGAGGATCCTCCGACCAGACGGGTGTTATGTCTAGCGGGCACTTGTCCCATAGTTGAAGTTGGCATGTTGTATGTATACTAATTGCACGGTAAACTCCGATTGCGAGATGTAGAATTCGTGTGACGTAAGTATGACGCGTTGTTCATTTTGTGGCGTTAGTAAGTACCGCTACATAGGTAATAAACCTATGTTGTACCTACCTTTTTTTTTCCGGGGTGGAAGTCCTCATAGGATGCCCGCCGCCCTAGGATGGGCAACGGGGTATGTCAGACTTTTACTGACTAAAACCACCCCGGTGTGTCTTCTATCACGAGCGCGCGTGGGGCCGCGGGAGTCTAAATTCTTCCACGGCCCCACCCTCGTGCTGGCCCGGCCTGTCCGGGCCTCGTCTCCTGCACGGGGTAGTGGGGTGTTAAACTACCCCGTGCATCGCCTCAAAGGCGCGCGCCGACACTCGCGCGCGCCTCCGCCTCGGGGTCCGTCAATAAGGGGGGCGGGGACTTCCCCATGTCCCTCGCCCCTGATGTTGTACCTACCTACTGTAATGTCAATGAAATGAAATTAAGAAATATTATAAATTCTTAGGAAAATCTTTAGGTATGGCTATAGGTTTTCCTACGAATTTATAATATGTGCCATGTCCATGTGAATGTGGTAAGGAGGAGTGTGTGTGAGTGGATGATAGTGAGGTTTATTTTGTAAAAAAGTAACTTCAATTTCTGGCTAGTTTTTTTACATGCTTCTTATTAACTTGGTTGATTTTTTTTAAAAGCACGAGTTTTTGCTTTCGGCGAGTATTTTGTTTTTACGTAATTACATGTACTCTTATTTCTCCATGATTACAGGGCAGATTTATGTGATTTAGTTTTGTTTGGTAGACGAACGCCGCGCGATAATGGACTTACAGGATCATCTGACTGCAACTGATCATTTTTCAGTTTGCATTTTAAGCTGGTTGGTTTTTTTTTTTTTTTTTTTTTTGCTGTATTAGGTGGGTGTTTTTATATGAATGTGACTATGAGAGTGAGGGTAGAGGGAGTGCACCTATATCTTCGCCCAAACATGTGTCTGCACGTACACCTATATCAGCGCGCACACCTTTGCACTATAATATTTTCCACGCCGCTGGTTTCCGCTGAGATTTTCCGCCATGATCGAAATATGGCCTGCAGTACTTTCAAAGTTGATAAAACACACTAGGCCTTTAGATTAGCAGAGAAGAAACGTTAAGAAAATATCGAACCTAGTGGTGAATTAATTGTGTTCACAGCCTTCATTTAACTGTTTGAGAGCTTTATTAATAACATTCCTTTATTTTTAAAGTATAAAGTAAACATGACCATTAAAACTTAAAACATCACATCTATAATTCAAAAGCTTATTTAGCCTACCTACTTATATCATTTAATGAACATTTTCATTCAAATTAATGCAAACACTGCAAGGATATAATGAGCAAGAAATTTGGCCAACGGAGAAACATTAATTGGGTTTATTTTAATACCTTGCCCTAAGGCATTACAAGCTTATGATGTGTATTTAGATTATATATAAAATTAACGGTGTATTCACTTTAATTTAGCAGATCTTTAATTTCTTTGGAATAATTTGACGAATGAAATCTGAACGTAACCTTTTACAGAAGTAAAATAATTGGTCTGATCTTTTTGTTTTTGGCATTAATCTATGGAATTCTCTGTTTTTCTTTGGCATGGCAACATATTATCAGTTTTCCTTGATATTTAATACATATATCATTTTAATGAATGATAAACATTGAAATGAAAAGGAACAAATAAATACGATCTGTTTTCGCATTTTCTGCTAACTTTGCAAGATATTAGATCTGTAGGCATTTTTGACGTGACAACGTCTTATAAATATAGTGATGTCCATAATATAAATACTAGGAACAAGCACAAATTTATTGTACCTACAACAAGGCTCAAGAAAATAGGTGGCTCTATACATTTTTACAATAGACTTCCAGAGGTGGTTCAAGATCTGAGCCTGAATAAATTCAAATCCTTCATTAAACGTAAGTTGTGTCAGAAAGCATTTTATAGTGTTAAAGATTATTTTGACGACAAAAAGGCTTGGGCTTGAGCTGCGTCCGATTTCTATACTTAAACTGATTGTTCTTTGATTTTTCCTCTTGTAGTTTTAATTTGTAATTGTTTGTTTTTTTTTTTACTCAAAGCCAGTACACACTATGTAGCCAGGCATATTGTACGTTACAGAATTGCATCGCTGACAGGGGTATTCGGCACTGGTGCAGCTACACAGGAGCTAAACTTAACATTCGGGAACACTGTTGGAGCTGCTGAACTTTTTACAAAACTGTCTTTGCATTGTGTAGATTCAATTTCTTAGTATTGTATAATTGCATGGCACACGTGTGAGCACAATGTACTTGCTGTAAAGCATCTATTTGTTGGGTTAGTCTTTTTTGTTTTTTTTTTTTTTTTTGTGTTTTTCCATAATGGACGCTCTTAGCGTACAATATATTTCTGCATCGTTCTCACACGATTGATTTCAAAATGAATGATGTAATCAAATATTTGTATCAATAGCTTGATAATTTAAAAGAGTGTCCATGGAGTTTCTTGCCCGTTCTTCTCCATAGGTACCTACTCTTTGGAATGGGCGACTAGCTTCACCTTACTGACTGACCGACCTTCTGACAATTCAAAAGTGCCTGTAACTGGTTTATTTGAAATAAATGCTTTGATTTGATTTGATATAATTCGATGGAGGCTGCACGAAAAAACATGACTCATACGGCGTTACCTTGCTCTGAGGCGTTCCATTTAAGGCTTGAAGTGCAAGCGAGAGCGCGGAATGAACGACGAAAAGAGATGTGTCTAGATGTCGCGGAGGCCGATTTTGTCTCTTTATTGTCATAAAGAGACAAAATCGGTCTCCGCGTTCGGCAGCGTTCGACATCTGTGTCTCTCTTACTTGAGTGAGCGATGCGTCCGTGTGGACAGCTGCTATATAATTATACATTTACATGTTTTTGTCAAGTATGAAGTGCAGTGAAAAGTGAATGTGGTGTCAATTGTTTATTGCAACGATAATTGCGGCGATAAAGTTAATGATTCTTTCGATGATGTATTGTATAATATTCGTGCTTTCATCATTAAAATAAATAGCATCGGTCCGCTAGTTCACCGATTGTGGGCTATGCTATAATTGACAAAACTATAACAACCAACTACTACCAAAAACTATAACAACTATAACAACCTCCGCGGCGTAGCGGTCAATACGCCTGCCTGCGACGTGGAGGCCCCGGGTTCGACCCCGGCCAGGTCATGATGGAAAACAATCTTTTACCCACATACATGCACACACACACACACACACACACACACACACACACACACACACACACACACACACACACACACATGCGCACACACCCTCACACACACACACACACACACACACACACACACACACACACGCACACACACGCTCACACACACTCACACTCACACACACTCACACTCACACACCAATACAAATGCACACACACACACCTTAACTGTTTTTGGATGTTAATTTATGCAGTTCCTCTCTTTCAACTCTTGTAAGTTTATGCCTTTCAAATTATCATGTAAAACTGTCAAATAAGAAACCAAACCATTAATATTTAAAAACAATAATAAAGCATCCATCCAATGAGTGATTGATGAATGTATCCAATGAGAATCTCTGCTGCGCTAGCAGAACTTACCTAGTAACTATGTGTAGTGTTGGGGTCACCAAGATACAGGCTGTGCCTAGTTTGGGACCCGCTGTTAATTGTAACTAAATGAAAGCTGTTCTGCTGTTGTAACTGCATGCTATTAATTCTTGTAATTGTAACAAAGTGTAAGCCTAATAAAAATGTTTTTTTTTTTTTTTTTTTTCCTGATGGGCCTGGATCTTGGATGTTTATCTATATATTTATCTATTATAAATATAGTATAGTTGAGTTAGTATCCCATAACACAAGTCTCGAACTTACTTTGGGGCTAGCTCAATCTGGGTGATTTGTCTGTAGGTATATTTTTATTTAGAAGTTAACCATTCTATCAGTATTTTCTTAAGACGTTGTCACGTTCAAATATCGTCAGTGAACCGACTTTACAGACAACCGATTTTTATTTTATTTTATAAAGTCCCTATTACTTATTGACAAACCTATAATGTACTTCCAAACGTCATACAGTAATTTGAAAACATTGTAAAAGCCAATTACTTTTAAAACAGTAACCGTGAAGTTTCTTGCCGGCTCTTCTCCATAGGATACCACAAGATAGCATAAGACATTTTAAAAGTCCCCATCTAGGTGTATAAGAAATAAAAGAGATTGATTTTTTTATATTAGAATACTCACGTTGTGTTAGGTGGCAGGGATTTAGTTTTAGTCATAAAGTTATCGGCTGATAGATTCCAAAGGAACTGCTCGGCTTGTCCTACTTTTTTTTTCACTCCCAATCTTCATATCCAGCCTTTTTTTTGTTCCGGGGTGGAGAATCCTGCATGTCCGCCGCCCCGGGGCGGGTGACGGGGTCTGTCAGGCTCATATTGACTAAAAACTACCCCGGTGTCTCTTCTCTCAGGTGCGCGCGGAGCCGCGGGAGTCTAGATTCATCCGCGGCCCCACTCAATATCCAGCCTAAACTAACTCATCATCATCATCATCAACCTTTTATCGTCCTGTTACGATTGCCAAATGCACCCTAAAATGCATAAATAACCCAAAATACTAAAAGATTAGCAATCAGCACTTTCGTCACAAGTACAACCCTAGTTCATCAATTAGGCAGTCTGCGTTCAATCTTTATCGCGAGCACATCTCTTAGACGTATCAGTTCATCCTATCTGTATCTGAGTGCTAAATATAGTGTTTTAATTTAAAAACGTTTTTTTTAAAACCTCTCCGACGTTTTCCCGTCTAACAATTGGTGGCAGCGCAAAAGGATTTTAAAAAAATCTGGAAAACGCCTCAGACATTCAGTGTGCAAATCATAAGTGCCGAACCAGACTCATTCTATATCCACATCTTATCTACTAATTCTAAATCCTACTAAATTCAACTCTTACCCGCGTGTGTACTTTCTGTGAAATACCGCGAGTTCAGAGTGCAAATCCAGTTCCAGTGTTCCTGAAAATCATTCAAGTACTTACACCATCCCTGAGATCAGGTGATCATGTTCCTGTCTCTTCTCGTCACCGCAGCTGCTATCCTGTAAGTGAAATCAATATAATAACTCGAAATCCAGTGCAGTGCCGTGTGTTCAAAATCATAAATAAAATATAATCCAGTGCAAAGTTACAGTGAGACTTAGTGATAATATCCGTAGTCTAAACATCCGAGCTTCTACGAAACGGAGCGCTTATCAGCTCGACTCGACGACGCCCGCTAACATTCTTAGCATACATTGTAACCGTTGTACTTTATTATTTTGTGTTCTATTTTATTAGCTTTGTTTCGATTTATATTCTGGCCTATATGCCAACCGAAAAACCTGAATCAAGGACAGAGCTCGTTACTCTGTCAGAAAAAATGGTAACAAATATTCTTTTCATGTTTATTAAACCCTTTGACGGGTCTCGAGAGAAACTTCAATCATTTCTCAATAACTGCGAGAATGCAAACAAACTTGCTTCAGCAACTCAAAAACCTATTTTATTAAATTATATTCTAAGCCGACTCGAAGGAAAATCCGAGTCAGCAGCATCCATAAAGGATTTTAACGAGTGGGAACAGGTAAAGTCCTTTTTACAATCCCAATTTGGGGAAACGAAACATTACGCACATCTATTATCCGAATTACAGGAACTCCAACAGCAGCCAGATGAATCTGTAAGTCAATATTCTCTCAAAATTGAGTCTTGCCTAGCCAAATTAATTACTGAAATTACATTTTCCAATAAAAAGAGAACCGAATTAGTCGGTAAAATATCGGCTATGGAGGAACTAGCCCTCCACTCATTTTTAATGGGGCTTTCACCCAAAATTTGTAATTTAATTCGCATGAAAAATCCTTCCACCTTGAATGAAGCCATTAACTTTGCTATCTCGGAGGAGAAAATACAGGCCCTACTATCAAAGAGAAGGAATTTAAATCGTCCTCCGCAAAAACTGAACACTACTCAAAATCGATCTAAACCCAATACAACTCATAATTCAGGTAAACCCCAATCTTCTCCACCTATATGCCGATATTGTAAGTTTGAAGGTCACACAATTGAAAATTGCAAAAAACGCCAGTATAATAATAAAAAATACAAATTCAATCAAAATGACGATTCTACTCCACGACAAAGTAATATACAAAACCATGTCAACCGTATCGATTACGACAACGAACTTCAAGGTTCTGTAACCGACGAAAATCATTTAAACGAGTAGTGGGCTCACGATGGTGTCACGTGGGGCCCAGCCCTCAAATTCTATATCCGCCTTCGCGCTTAAAAGACACCCTTTCCAAATCCTCTGTATCGGCTGAACCCAAGAAGTCAGCTTATTCTAAATCCTCTGTATCCGCTGCACCTAAACAGTCAGCTTATTCTAAATCCTCTGTATCCGCTGTACCCAAGAAGTCAGCTTGTTCTAAATCCTCTGTATCCGCTGCACCTAAACAGTCAGCTTATTCTAAATCCTCTGTATCCGCTGTACCCAAGAAGTCAGCTTGTTCTAAATCCTCTGTATCCGCTGCACCTAAACAGTCAGCTTATTCTAAATCCTCTGTATCCGCTGTACCCAAGAAGTGAGCTTGTTCTAAATCCTCTGTATCCGCTGCACCTAAACAGTCAGCTTGTTCTAAATCCTCTGTGTCCGCTGTACCCAAGGAGTCAGCCTATTCTAAGTCCTCTGTAACCGCTGTACTCAAGGAGTCAGCCTATTCTAAATCCTCTGTATCCGCTGTACCGAAGAAGTCAGCTTGTTCTAAATCCTCTAAATCTTCTGTATCTGAAGTACCAAGTCCTTCTAAATTTACTGAGTCCACTCTGAATCCAATTGCGGGTTGTTCAACTCCTGAAATACAAAAAAGTATTATTTATGAAATTACTTCTAATTCTACGAAAAGATACGTACCTCATGTTACCCTTAAAATTCCGTTAAATACCCGTAGTTTAAATTTCTTAGTCGATACCGGATCCGCTGTGAGCTTGATAAAAAGAAATTCAATAAAATCAATGCCCGTGCTTCAAAACCAAATCATTCAACTGAAAGGTATCCACAACACTAACGAAACCATACCAACCTTAGGTCATTTTCAATTGCAATTATTTCCAAATTCTGACATTGCATATCGTTTCCACGTAGTTGAAAACATCGATTTAAATTATGACGGCATAATTGGAACTGACCTCCTGAATGACTTAGACGGAATTATTGACTATAATACCGACACATTACAAATTAGTAATATCATAACAAAATTAGAATACTGCCAACCCGTATATAAAATCGCACCCCGTACTGAAACTATTATAGAATGTACTGTTAATAATTCTGAGCATCGACAAGGACTTATCCTTGATCAACATATATCCGAATCCTTGTTAATAGCAAACTGCATCGTTACAGTTAAGGATAATAACCGAATAAATATATCGGTTGTCAACACCTCTGAAAAACAAGTCACAATCAACTCTGATCTAAAATTAGAAATACAACCCCTCGAGGTGAACTCTTTCCAAATCCAACCAAACTCTGGTTCTCCTAAATCTTCGACAATCAGAAAAGAAGAAGTCCTAAACATGTTACGGGCTAATCATCTCAACGACGAAGAAAAGTCGTGCTTATTCGATATCTGTTCTCAATACTCTGACATTTTCCATTTACCCGACGATAAATTGTCAACCACCGATCTCTTAAAACACGAAATAAATACGTCCCCCTCGGAACCTATCAATGTCAAATCGTATAGATTTCCTGAGGTTCACAAAAAAGAAGTTGAAACACAAATCTCTAAAATGTTGTCCCAGGACATCATTCAACCCTCTGTTTCCCCTTGGTCATTTCCAGTTTGGGTCGTCCCTAAGAAAATAGATTCCTCTGGCCAGAAAAAATGGCGCATTGTCATTGATTACAGGAAACTCAATGACATCACAATCGGCGAAAGTTATCCTATCCCTCAAATCAATGAAATACTAGACCAATTAGGGCAAAGTAAATACTTTTCCACCCTCGATTTATGCTCAGGTTTTCACCAAATATGTGTTTCTAGCAACGACATTCCCAAAACCGCGTTCACTGTTCCTCAAGGGCATTTTGAATTCAAACGCATGCCGTTTGGACTAAAAAATGCACCCGCTACTTTTCAACGCCTTATGAATACCGCTCTCGCCGGACTTCAAGGCATTCATTGCTATGTCTATCTTGATGACGTAGTAATATATTCACACGATCTCTCATCACATTGCGATAAATTGTTAAAAGTTTTCGATAGACTATGCAAATATAACCTTAAACTACAACCCGACAAGTGCGAATTCTTTCGCAAAGAAGTCGGTTACCTTGGTCACATCATAAGTGACAAGGGAGTAAGCCCTAATCCTGAAAAGGTCAAGGCTGTGTCTCAATTTCCAATTCCTAAATGCCCCAAGGACGTGAAATCATTCCTAGGTCTAGTATCTTATTACCGCCGTTTCATCCCTGATTTTTCTAAATCCGCTAAACCTCTCACTACATTACTAAAAAAGGATGTCCCTTTCTCTTGGTTGAATGAGCAACAAATAGCTTTCGAAGAACTAAAAGGAAAACTAATTTCCGCTCCTATACTTATATATCCTGATTTTTCTGAGCCCTTTGTGCTTACCTGCGATGCATCAAATTATGCAATATCAGCCATTCTATCCCAAGGCGAAATTGGAAAGGATCGCCCAATCGCGTACTCATCAAGAACGTTGAATAAAGCAGAGACCAATTACTCCACCACAGAAAAGGAGTGTCTAGCCATAGTATTTGGTATCAAAATGTTTAGACCATATCTATATGGACATAAATTCACTATAGTAACAGATCATAGACCATTAAAATGGTTATTCAACTGCAAAGATCCGGGATCCCGTCTAGTTAGATGGCGCTTAAAACTAGAGGAGTTCGACTACAAGATCGAGTACAAAAAAGGTAAAATCAATAGCAACGCTGATGCGTTGTCTCGATTCCTCGTAAATCCTGTTCAAAATAACGAAGATAATTCTATCCCTTCTACGTCCAGGCGGAATAACGAAAATCAATCGCCTAATTTTAGTCCTATAACTCTAGAAGATCTCGATATACAATTACCTTCTATACCTCTGGATTCTGACGAAGTTCCGTCGGTAGACTTGTTAGACAATGACGATTCCTTCAGAGACTTTCTTGGTCCTGAAAATAGAGATGACTTACCTGAAAATCCAAACCTTCCAAATCCTACGGCTGATGATATTGCTGAGGAGCATCCATCACTAACTTCTAGTTCCGATGAAAACTATTCCAAATTCCTGAAAACAATGTCCGGAAAACAGTTTAATAGTAATACCAAAATTATAGAACATAATGAAAATATTTTCAAAAGTAATTGTAAACATATAGTTCTACCTACTTCTATTGACCTTGATAACGCTAACCCTTATATAGAGGAAATTTTAAGTGAAATTGAAAATTCCTCAGATCTCCTAGGTAAAGAAAGGACGTTGTTTACTTGCCTACCCTTTGAACACAAATCTAAAACCTTTTATTTCCTATTTACAAAAGTCTACCATTTCGATAGTTGCTCTTACGAAGACATCTATAAAAGTCTAATAAACCTAAAACATCAAATACTCTCAATATCAAGGGAGGAAATCATAAATTTAGCTATTACTAATTTCCGTAATCCTTTCGATAAACATGACTGGCTAAAAATATATAATATGTTTTCCTATATCTTCAATAACTCGAATGTGTCTATTGACATCTATCATAATTCACTAATATTTCCGACTCCATCGGAAATAAAGAAAATCCTTAAGGAAAATCACGATATCCCTATCGCTGGACATCTAGGTACGGCGCGTATGATAAATAGAATAAAAGAAAGATATCATTGGAAAAACATGCGTTCAGACATCGAATTATATATAAAAAATTGTTCGCAATGTCAATCGAATAAAGCCCTAAGGCAAACTAACCGTTCACCTATGCAGATAACTACTACTTCCACGAAACCCTTTGAGCGGCTTAGTATGGATCTCGTAGGCCCACTTCCGGAGGCGGGCCTAACAAGACTTAAATTCATCTTAACTATGCAAGATGACCTTACTAAATTCTCCTTTGCATATCCCATTGCAAATGCTACTTCAGAGGACACATGCGAGTGCCTCGTCCATTTCATCTCCTTATTTGGAATTCCAAAAATGATCCATACAGATCAAGGGACCAATTTTACTGCAGATATATTCAAGAAAACCTGCGAATTCTTAAAGATTAAGCAAATCTGGTCATCCCCTTATCATCCCCAAACTCAAGGTGCGCTTGAGCGCAGCCATTCTACACTCAAAGAATATCTTAAGTCTTATGTCAATGAAAATCATACAGACTGGCATAGATACGTATATACCGCAATGCTTGCCTATAATACGTCAGTCCATGCTTCTACAAATTTTACCCCATACGAACTACTCTTCGGCCATAAAGCCTTCATCCCTGATTCTGTTTACGAATTACATTCCCAAACGACTTATCCCGAATACGTTAAATTCCTACACCATCGATTAAAACTCTCAAGGGAAAAAGCCCTTCAAAATATTCAAAAATCAAAAGAAAAGTCGAAGGAATATTATGATAACCACTCTCGTCCCGTACAGTACAAAGTAGGGGATTACGTATACCTAATGAATCACGTAAGATTGCGAAAAGCCTTATCACCTATATGGAAAGGTCAATATAAAGTGGTTAAAATTAATGGCCGCAACACTTTAACTCTATTAATTAATAGACGACATGTCACCCATCACTACGATGAGGTAAAACTAGCTCCTAGGTCTTATACATAAATCTTTATTTTAAATAGTACTTAGTATAAGCATAGTAATTAATAATATTACACTAATATTAGTTCTATTTCCTTGCAGTAATCCCTCAACGGGTCAAGAATTCGTCAAACCCCTGACGAATAGTTCTGGGATTTACTTTGATCCCATAGGATCCCTAAGTTTAGTCGATAGTTATCTTAGTGTGGCAATTCCTTTAGAAATCTCATTTATTAACCCACATATTACTAATTTACATCATATACTTGATAATTCAAAATCACTATGCGAAAAAAGCAAAGCTCTTGATTATGTAGAATGCAATAATCTTTTCCTACCTCTAGTAACTCGTTTCCAAGACATTAAACGCGATGACGGGGCAATCTCTTATCTCATGTCTCATCAAGTAAAAAGATCCGCACTTCTAGGTGTTATTGGAACCTTGTCCAAAAAACTATTTGGAACTATGGATGAAGAAGATGCGATCCGCTATAATAACGCCATTCAGGAAATTCAAGCTGATACCAGCAAAATGGCATCAATGCTTAGAGAAAATATTCTCGTTACTACTTCTACCCTTAAATCTTATAACAACACATTAAAAGCCATAGAATCCAATGAACATGAATTAAACATCGCCATCGACGCTTTATACGAAGACATTAAAAACCTAACTTATATTTCTAAAGAATGGTCAAGTTAGTATCTGGCAGCCTCTTCTAAATAACAAATGGTTATATGTAATGTCGGAAAAATCTAAACTAAGTATTGAATGTAATGTGAATCAATTAACTGAATTAGATATAAGTGGTAGTGGCATATTATACTTACCCAAGGGTTGTATAGCATATTGTAAAGATACACAATTAGTTTCTCGAGACAATGTTAATGTCCTAATAAAACCTGTTAAGACAAATTTAAACATAATTAATGACTCATGCTGTAATAGATTAAGTTTTAATAATATTATACCTAGTTTACCTTCTATTACCTTGAAAAATGTAAACTTAGACTCTGTCGCTTATAATCCTGAAATGTTAAAAAACTTAGACAAAATCATTGTAAAACCAGAAAAACCTCATATTGTCCAATATGGTAATTACTATTCCGCTATAACTATTGTAACTTTAATTTTAATAACTCTGTATCTTCTGTACAAAATCTGTAAAACTGATACGTTTAGGAAACTATATCGTTTTAATAGAAACAATAGCGATCCCAAACCAATTGACGAAGAAATTAATATTCCCCAAATTATACCAGCTCCCGCTCTTCGAATTGGGTAATCCTAATATATTCTAATCTTCCCGTAAACTTCACCTTAAAACGTGTAGTTCACTCTAAATCGGGGGGCTGTTACGATTGCCAAATGCACCCTAAAATGCATAAATAACCCAAAATACTAAAAGATTAGCAATCAGCACTTTCGTCACAAGTACAACCCTAGTTCATGAATTAGGCAGTCTGCGTTCAATCTTTATCGCGAGCACATCTCTTAGACGTATCAGTTCATCCTATCTGTATCTGAGTGCTAAATATAGTGTTTTAATTTAAAAACGTTTTTTTTAAAACCTCTCCGACGTTTTCCCGTCTAACAGTCCCACTGCTGGGCACAGGTCTCCTCTCAAACAGAGAAGGATTGAGAAAATCACCACGCTTACTCAATGCGGGTTGGCGTAGTCGTGGTGGCCTAGTTGTTAAAACACCAGCCTCTCAAGTATGAGTGTGCGGGTTCGATTCCGGGTCAGGCAAGTACCAATGTAACTTTTCTAAAGTTATGTGTACTTTCTAAGTATATCTTGGACACCAACGACTGAAGGTGAAAGAAAACATCTTGAGGAAACCTGGACTTTATAAATCTAAACTAACTACCACTTACCAAACTCAACTAACATATTTTTTTTATTTTCGGGGGAAAACCTTCAAAAGGCATCCGACCTCTGGAGAGCTAGTTCAGGGAGTGTGAGATTTTTACCTTAATAAAACCACTCCGGTTATCACCATTCGCACATAGGGGTAATCCCGGTTCCTCTTAAAATACCAATTCCGAAGCCGCCCCTGCGCAACGCCTATAAAGGCACGTCCCTAGAGAAACTTCTCGGTGGTAGGCCATAACATCGGCCGCCGGCATAAGTTACCACCCACCAGACAAAGCCTTGCCGCCAAGCGATTTGTCGTGTTCCGGCATGATGTCTGGTGAAGCCGTACGGAGGACGGGTCTGAGCAGTTGTGTTGCGATGTGTGCCGGGTACGATGCGTCAAATGTTGTTGTGTTGGGAGTTTGGTCGTGGAGGATCTTCAGATCAATCTCCCTATGGCGCAGCATCGTTGGTCATATTGTTGGGTTTAACATTGCATCACCTCGCTCAATTGCCGTCTTCCTTCCTATTCGCTCAGTTTTTCTGAGTGAATTGGCTCTTAATAAACTAGCGCGTTTTTCCAACAACGATCGCATCACTGCTTACCATCAGACGAGATTGCGGTCAAGCGCTATTTTATAATTATTAAAAAAAACTGTAAAGGGGCCTACCCTAGGCCTCACTGTGTACGGAAGCACGTGACTACTATGTCACAGTCTTCCCTGGGATCACTTGATGGGTGCACAGAGTCCCCACTCTATGCGCCCGTGCCTTCAAAGGTCCACTTACCTTTTGTGGGTAAGCCTTTGCCTTGCCGACTTTACCTTGCTTTGGTTGCTTACCCGACGCATCCTTCTCGGAGCAGGATTAATCCTGTCTCGATTCAGCACGGCGGCTTCCTTCCTGACCTTCACTTTTCTATAGAAGGAAGCTACTTCCGTCCACTACTGCTGGCAGAGACAGGTCTCACCCGATCCCGGCAACCAGAATCCACTGCTCCGAGGCCCACGCAGGGCACTCCTGGAGCGCGAGTTTTGCGGAATCTAGGTAATTTGTCGCGACAAAAACTCAACTAACCTACAACCAATCAACCCATTAACAAACAACCAACCAACCATTAAACAACCAACCTGCTTTGTTTCGTTCTTTATATTCTAGTAATGTCCTGCTAAATTCACCAGAACTATAGCCATTCTGCGCCATACATCTCGTCTCTCGCCCGTATGTCGTGTGTTTATTTGTTATCAATATAACATATCATGCTATACAACTGATTTATAATCCTATTGTTATGCAGTTGACGCAGAGTATGAAATAGGAGATGGAGGTTCAGGAGGTAATTGTGTCATTAGGTCTAAATAGGTTTTATATTTTTTAACACCCTTGCTCGTAAAGCTGATGTAATTCCACCGGTTTTGAATATGTAAGGCGGGCCAAAACAAACGCGTGCGTTATCAAAGCAAATAGTTAAGTTATAGTCAAATAATTATGGAACTGATCGCCGCCGCACGGCTCCAGCCAGTGCAGTGCAGCAGCGGGCTGTTCTATATTTGAAATGGCAAATAATAATACTAATGGCGGGAAAGCAACAGTGTGCATTCACAGATTTAGTTTATTTAAAGTAACGGATGTCCTATTTGAAATAAACAATTTTTTTTCTGTTTCCTCGCAAGTGTGTTAAAAAACGTCGTACGATATACGTGCGTATTGGTTATAACATCATTAAGCACTAATATCCTAATGTACTAATATTGTATTATTTATAGTTTAAAAAGATTCTTTTATATTTTGTGTATGTGCGATGTTTGCAGGAGGATTTGTAGAACATTTTCTATTTTTAATAACCCCCACAAGCCAGCGCGGTAGATTACGGCTCACGCCCTCTCTTCGCCTATTACCAATTAATAGCTAGCTAGCGATAAACACTATTAACAGTTTACCCTAAGCTCACTCCATGAGATGGTGAGATGGTTAAAGTGTCGCAATTCAGATTAAATTTAGAAAAGAATGGCGTATTAAAATTGGAATAGAAGCTACTGGTTACAAGGACTGCAGTGCGATACTTTAAGTAACCATATCATCCTCCGTGGCGCAGCGGTCCGGGCATCCCCGACCAGGTCATGTTGGAAAACGATCTTCTCCTAATTGACCTGGGTCTTGGATGTTTATCTATATATGTATCTTTTATAAATATTATAGTATCGTCGAGTTAGTATCCCATAACACAAGTCTCGAACTTACTTTAAGGCTAGGTCAATCTGTGTGATTTGTCCGTATAAAAAAATAAGTGAACTGTCATTCTTACTAATGCTGGGGTTCGACACTTTTCACAGGTCACCCCAAGCTCGCTCCACCTTACTTTTCACGGTGAGATTTTTATAGAAACGATCGTCTGATTGCTGAGTCAGCTTATAATGTTCCCACAGCTGAGACAAAAGACTTCTCTCTTCAAGAGAGAGTGGGTACCACGCGAGCCCAGATCGGGATGTTGCTCAACAAAACCACAAATAGAAATTAAAGGAGAACCATATTACTCTCTTTCCAAAATAATTTACAAGCCAATAACACACATTCACGAGCGAGTTAGAATAATTGCCCGCAAACAAACAAGGACAATTTATCAAGTTAAATGCGTCGTCCATTGTCCTGGCCTGGACTCGGGCCAGATTTTAATGAGGCCCTAGGCAACTGGTCTTTATACCTTGGGTATATGTCTATAAGTTGGCCAGCCAATGTTTAGTTAGAGTTGCTGTCGTCAATCATTGCATATTAAATCTTATGTCAAAGATGTAAGAGTCATGTGATGCGGCGCCCATGGATTACAACGGCCTAACACTTAACTATAGTTTGATCAGTTTTGTTCCGTGTGCGCTCCACGTTTTCGTCCTCTTTTCCTATATTTTGTCCTATCTGTTTAGCAATCATTTATTACTTCACATTCAGCAACAGTTTGGCTAGCAAGATAGATCCATCATTTCACCGTAATAAAAAAAAAACACAACACGTAAAATCAAAATTTATTTGACCCTCTAAAAGGTGCAGCTTTTTCGTATGTCAGATGTGGGCCACCCTGAATGACAAGTTTGAATCCTGAAAGACACGGCAAATATTTAGGTTTACATCTTCCAAAATCATCACAAGTAAGTAAAAAGACACTTAAATTTTAATCAAACGGAAATACCGCCGCCGGTAAATTGTTCTAGTCCCTCGATGTACGCGGTGTAAAAGGCGAGGCGAAACGCTTCGTTCATATCGTCGGCAGTTTTAAAAAGACTAATCGATTCGAGCGAACATGGCTGGCCCGTAGTTTTGCACGTTGTTCCCTTCGGGTAAAGATCATACTCTTCCGAGCTTACTGTACTTCTTTCTACACGTGTAGCCTTTGGGCCAGATATGCTCAAAAGTCGTACAGTGCTCTCCACATTCAATACAATAACGCGTTTAGGGTACTGGTGGGGCTGCCTCGCTTCTGTAGCGCATCGGGGATGTTTGATGACGCACACGTAGATTCCTTTTATACGACCATACGAAAGAGGTATGCCTCTCTGGTGCGCAGAGTGCGGGCCAGTTCCAATAGTGTCCTGAGTATGATTGCTGGGCGTCTGGATTACTACATACGTGAATCGTTATTGTGCCATATCTCATGGGGTGAAGCAGCGGTGACTCGTGTGAGTTGTTTGTTTATTGTAGTGTAAATTAAATTGTGTGAATTGTGTTAGGCAACATATTCACACGCACACTAAAAACTGTGATATTCATAATATTAACACCAGAAACGAGGACAAACTGCGAGCCCCTTTTTACCGACTTCAAAAGATTCATAACTCTTTTGTTGGGCTTGGTATAACTATTTATAACAAGATACCCTCTGCTTTGCTAGACTTGCTTTACAATGCATTTAAAGCAAAAATCAAATCCAAGCTTTGTTCAAAGGCATATTTTTCCGTAAATGATTATTTAAATGATAAGAATAGCTGGTCGCTCTGATTAACTCAGGACAATGTTTGTGTTCTTTCTCCGGAATTAGCTTACTATTAATTCACTTTTTTTACAATACATAAATATGTAAGCTGTCACGCCCTTTATGCCTGGGGCTTTTATTGAAGTAATAAGTTTTTAATTATTTTCATTTTCATTTCATATATTCATATATATTGTTTTGCTTTGCTGGTATTTTGGCGTGGTAGCTGGCATATTTTCAATAATTTCATTGTCGTTCTATTTTCTTGAGTTCATCACTATACATTGTATTGTTTAAAGTCGTGTTTTTTTTTTTATGAACAGACAGCTGTGCTGCTGGGGAGTTTCTTCCGCCACTTCTTCTTTCCAGCGAAAGCCTAGGAAGTGTCGATGAGTGGGCGTTTTGAGGGACTGTCTTATGTAATATTGACGTTCAAAAAGTGCTGATTCTCAGCCTAATTTGAATAAATGACTTTTGATATTGTGAAATGTCACTAACATAGTTTTAAGTATTACTAATATTATTGAGTCATGGTTACTTGAATAAAGAATTTATTATTATTATTAATAGATGATGACCTATAACAGTTTAAGTGACCTCTTGTACCGTGATGCATCCCTAGTGAGTCAAGAGCTTGGTGGTCCCGCTTTTCAGTGACAAGTTTCGCCTAACTTGTTGCCTAATGTTTAGAGCGAAGTGTTTAAGAAGTTTAAGCGTATAAACTTTAAACCTTATTTGTCACGCTGCCTAAGGGAATGATTTTAGAAATCTGCTAAGGAAAGCATTAATGTGCCTTAGTTTTAGCCAAAATCTATAAAAAAAATTGTATTTCGAATTAAATTTCGATTTAGGCAAACTTATTAAAATGACTACTTATCAAGTAGCTATCATTTTTGTATAATGTTGTCGGATGCATTTTGGAGAGTATGCGAGGAAATTGCATGACTTAATTCCCCCATCTCCGTTCCATCATCGGACGACCCGTCGTACGGCGAGTATCCATCCTAACGTTGTTGACACTACTAGGATCTTGACGAACCGTTTCCCCTCGTCTTTTATACCGCGTACATCGAGGGACTGGAACAATTTGCCCGCGGCGATGTTTCCATCTTACTACAATTTAAATGTCATCAAAGCTAGAGTGCTCTTAATAAAGTAGCGCGCTTTAACATCAACGATTCCATCATTGCTTATCATTAGGCGGGATTGCGGTCAAGTACTAGTTTATAATTATTAAAAATAAACTGTGTTTCTATAACAGTTAAGTTTTAATTCAATATTTGGATCGGTTGTTAAAACTAAAGCGATTCTCATAATTTTATGAACGTTCACGGCCTGATGTCACGGTCAATCTGTCAAAAATATCTCTAACTAGCGGCCGCCAGCGACTTCGTTCGCGCGGAGTTAGTTATGCTCGGCTCCTGTTGATCGCAGCGTGATGTTCCTGTTGGTCGCAGCCTAAAGCCTTCCTGGATTAATGGGCTATCCAACACAAAAATATTTTTTCAAATCGGAACAGTACTTCCTGAGATTAGCGCATTCAAACAAACAAACAAACAAACTTTTCAGCTTTATATATTAGTATAGATTTAACTATATTTGTGACAGTTTTTTGACATTAGTTGCTACTGAGATGAGATTGCAACTAAACTTTGAAAATTTTTAATTACGATAATTTTCCTTTTATTGTAAAGAAAAACCATGTCTTTTGGCGTCAAAGTTGAGAAAAATGCACACAATGCAACACCACCACCACCACTTTCCACCACTGTCTTAGAATCACCTTTATTTCATGGTTTTGTCTTCTGGTTTGGCTCAAATACCTACCTATAAATATATGGTTGGTTAGTCAGTTACATGAAGATCCATTCCAAATCATAGCCACTACCTTTGGGCAAAACCAGGTCAAAAATTCAGACACTCTTAAAATTGTTACAAATATCGTTTTTTATTTATGTCAAAATTATACATTTGGAAAGAAGACGTATTAAAACTAGAGGATTACGTGAATCGTTCACAAATCACTGGAAATGCCACAATATATTTCCTACTCCGAAGGAAAATAAATTCTCGGGTTTAAAAACTAACACAGCACCTCTGAACGAAACCTTCGGAATAAAGCGCTGGTTCGGTAATTCAGGTAGTCAGGGAGTGAACCCGAAAGTTTTATCCCATGATCCGAATAGTTGAGTACAGGGTTTATGTAGGTGCTTCGCCAATTAGATTTATTAGACTTTGTTAGACTATAAATATATCGGGATAAAGAGAATGCGTTATTAATTATATAGCCTTCAATAGATAAGGTATTCGTAAAAAAAATATCTTACATACTAAAATCTTCGATACTAACACTTTGTAAAATACAATAATATTGTAACTCCCAGACCGGGTTGATAATATCGTCGGTCGCGGAAACACCTGAACGAGAGCACAGAACCGGAAAGTATGACAGAAGAAAGAGGGCTCGGGGGCTATTTTCAGCAGTGAGTGATTCCGGGCTGAAATGTTGATATTTTTCGAAATTATTACCCATATAGATAAAAGATCTAAACTAGAGATCAGAATGTAAAATCGTTAAACCGACGCAAAAAATATCTGAAAGAATTGAGTCTAAGATTGGTACAAAACAATAAAATATAGCGTAATTGCAAATAGTAGATAATAGTAATTACTGAGTGATCTATATACCTATGTGTATATCTTTGTCAAGAATATTAATTACTAACTACATTAGGACAGTGTAACTTATAGACGGACGTGTTTTTGGTTTCGCAGTGGAAATCCTCGTGGGATCACTGATGCCGTGGGAGAGGAATATGCTAGTTCTTACCAGCCAGAACCACAGCGGCGTCCCGCCTCTACCACAGCTACGGCCGGAGTGAGAGATTTCCATAAGCAGCCGCTCCCCCGATAGACTAGCAGACTACAAACAAGCCTGTAGCGTAGATGCAAAGAAGCAAGCTACAGGCAGTGAGCATGGTTTCTATCATAGCTGCATCGCTGCCAGTCTCTGGCGGGCCCACGTGTGCTGTTCGTCACCCACCACTTTCCCTCATCATAGGAGCTTCAGCTCGCTGTCCGGCTTTGGACACGAGACAGCTGCTAGTCCAGGTGGCGGCCTCTGCCTCTGCTGCGCAATTCTTAATTATACTTTTAAAGTCAGACACTACTGGGTGGAGTCGGATTTACAGCGATTAGTTTCTGTCATTACTACCACATTTTTTTTGCAAAAGTTTTACTATAAGTTAATTAATACACGAGGAGATCCGCAAGACAAACAACGTCACCGACATAGCTCTTCGAGTCGCTAAAATTAAGTGGCAGTGGACGGGACACCTTGCTCGTAGAAACGATAGCCGATGGGACAGAAAGGTTCTGGGGTGGCGGCTTCGTAGCGGAAGATGCAGCGCAGGGAGGCTCATTACAAGCTAGACCGATGACCTGGTGAAGGTCGTGGGAAGCCGATAAATGCGGGCAACCGGTCATTATGGAAAACCTTCTAACAGACAGCCTAAATCGCTGGATCTGGAAGCATGAAATTTCTCCGGTTATTCCGTTTATTCTTCCACCTTCCTTACTTTTTAAGGTACCTTAGAGTGGATTTTTTGGGATGGATACAAATATTCCAGAATCTGTTATAAATTTCGTTTGGTTTAGGGTGGTTGAAAGAAGTAACCAAATTTTACAGAATTTGTGTTTCTTATAATATCTACTGAAGGCAAATACTAAAGAAAAAAAACTGTATATGCATCCCAGAAAGGGAAAAAAACTAATACCAAAAAGGTGAAAGAAAACATCATGACCTAGAACCCAAAAATTGAATCGCATTGTGAATTATGGCACATTTCCTCCTACCCAGAAAAATTCAGCAGTGGCTTGATTGTGGGCCGATAAATGGTAGCTAAAAATTAGTCATATTTCTCAACTGGAAATCCTATCAGACACACAGCTAGTTGTTAAAAAAAAACTGTTACTAACTTAAACTTTCATACTATTATTCTTCTTAATATTTAGTTGGTTCTATCCACGCCGGGCTGTAATCCACTTTACAACTAATAACTCGGTGGTAAACTGCAAGTTTCCACAAACTTCGATATTCTCTGTAGTCAGATTATTATTCCATCTTTAATGTTATCATCTTAAACCAAGCGTTTGCCTTTACACGTGAACAAATAACAGTACACCAATAATGATTGTGACTTCTGACCTACAAAGCGAACCTACGATGAAATACGTCGGTTTGTAGAAGAATGGCCTCACATATTCACTACATTGATGTAACACAGTATTGAACGTCAAATTTCTTTTGGCACCGCTCGCCTACATTCTCAATACCCCCAATAAAGCCAAAGCTTTTAGATCAAATGAAAGCGAGGATCAACTCTATTCATACCGTAAACAACACAATTTTTTTTTTATTCGCTGTGTTTGTATTACAAGAACAATAAAAAATAAATGAAATCAAAATGTATGGGAAGTAATGTAATGTAATAGGTAGCCTGAAAGACCGAGAATTTTAAGAAGACTTAATATTATTAGATTTATTCCTCACACGGAATGATGGTATTTATAATATTTTATTGGAGAAACTAATTGACATCCTCTGTGGCGTAGCAGTAGCGAACGCGGCCGCTGCACAAGGTGGCGCGGGTTCGACCCCCGCGCAGTGCAAATATTTGTATGCATGAATATGAATATTATTGCACTGGTCTGGTCGTACCTCGGAAAGCACGTTAAGCCGTTGATCCCGGTTACAATACGAACATCTAATGGTGTTATGGGTTGTTGGAGCCCTCAAAAGTCCAATATTTGGTCTAACTGCTATGCTTCGATAACGCCTTCGGGTTGTGGAAGTCAGACGGCAGTCGCTTCACGGAAAATAACAAAGTTTAGCCAAAATCAGCAGTTAGACTGGTAAAGCGGACCCCAGACTCCTAAGCTGAAACTAACCTAATTTTAATCTAAGTGACTTCGAGGCTAGAGTGAAAATACTCTTAATAAATTAGCGTGCTTTACCATGAATTCTCTCGGTGGTAGGCCATAACATCGGCTGCCAGCAGAAGTTACCACCCACCAGACAAAGTTTTGCCGCCAAGCGATTCGTCGTGTTCGACGTCTGGTGAAGCCGTACGGAGGACGGGTCTGAGCAGTTGTGTTATGATGTGTGCGGGGTACGATGCGACACATGTTGTTTTATCGGGAGTTTGATCGTGGAGGGTCTCCAGATCAATCGCCCTCTGGCGCAGCATTGTTGGTCATGTTGTTTGGTTTAAAATTGCATCACCTCGCTCAACTACCTTCCAACTTCTTATTCACTCAACTTTTTTTTTTTTTTTTTAGTGAATCGGCTCTTAATAAACTAGAGCACTTTACTATCAACGATTGCATCACTATTTACCATCAGGCGGGATTGCGGTCAAGCACTAGTTTATAATAATTAAAAAATGGTTGGAATAGGTAGGTTAGTTATAGTGCAGTCTTATTAATTGACCCTTTCGGTAGCAACCCCAAAAATAAATAAACAAGAAGATATCGAAATTTCCTATCGGTCTACTATGAGGAGAAGTTACATACAAAACAAACTCGTAGGTTCGGGGTTGGATATGGACAAAGAAAACGTGACTAATATATTGAGTTCCTCCCTATTGTGGACCCCACAGAATAGAATGATAAGTAAGGTCTTATATCTGTTCTGTGGTTGACCCCTTTTTTGCGGATAGGAAATCATTAAATTACCTCTCGCGCTCTGGGTGGAGTGGAACGGGCGTGAGCGTGTCAGACTTCATGTTCCTTCTATTGCACATCGGGTGCCACGGTATCTCTTTCAAAGAACCCGCGGCCCTGGCAGGCATCGGTCTCCGTGGACCTCATCGCCTCGCTCATTCCTGCACTGCCATGCTGATACAGCTGATTTTGGTCGTATGGCTCTGTCACTGTCTGGGAATTTGATATGAGCCACTCGACATATCGCAACAGCTACGCAGTACAAGGTTGAATGTGTATCAGTCAGATCTTTGCTGTCCTTTAAATAATTAGACAGCTGAGAGTCTAAAGCACACACCAGTGAATTGTTTTTAATGCATAGGCACTCCAGGTAAACGTGGTCTAAGTTCAGGCGGAGTAGAGCGGTACTCACGGAAAGCATCCTCCAAAGCACTCCTCAATTTTTCATTTCACTAGGGACTCACTGATATAGCCCTATCATCATCCTCTTCATCAACGTGGTTGGTAAGCGATGAAACACTGTTAAGTTGTACCGCGACCAATGACGAAGCAGGCGTAACGTGACTATTCTGTGACTCGAAGCGTAGGCGATCAAGCACCACATCATCCAGCATATAGTTCTGCTGGATGCACCTGATCCGATAGTCGTTGTGCCGACACGTTGACAGTTGGCTCAAGCACCTGAAACAGAGAGAGAGCATTTGAAGGCCCCATAGTATAAGCGCATGACATTTTCAATGATCAATTGTGTCCATCTCATGCGCTGCACACTTCCGCTGGGAGCTGCGACCCTATCAGAAGCAGATGGGCCTCGAGGTCCTAAGAGGTACGGTGGCCGGCGTCCTCCCCGTCGCTCGAGCTCGACGCAACTGCCACGGCCGGGGTCGTCACAGCGCTTACATAGGCGTTCTAGACCGCTGGCGGCAAGGCGGAGCTGAGCAACGAGTTCGGAGATGATGGGCGTACACGTTGTCTTGCGGCAGAACTAGTCAACATATTTTCACATTTTATTTACTTATATTTCTTGTTTTGTAGGCGACATATTCTGTCATGTCATCTTCTTGTCTTCTTAAATTTTTGTTTTATGTATTTCTTATTCACAGATTGTAGATTAAGGTAAATACATATATATACAAAGAACTGTCAGGAAGCGGGGCCGAAGTTGCGGATAGTTGAGGTGTCTTCTCATCCGCATGAGCTTCCATCGTGGGCGGTATTTCGAGAAAACGTTGAACAATAACTAGAGTGTGATGTTCGATTCTTATTATTTTAATTGTACAGACTTAGATCACTTTAATATTAAGGGATTATAATGATAATCCCAGATTAGAACAGACAAGAGCCACTGGGTTTATGTATGACCAACCCACTCGATCGAAGCTTGAGCAATGACTAATGCTCGCGCAAACGGTCGCTCGCTATGTCAAACGCAACTCCAGTTGGTGTTACCATTCGCTCCATGGTGTTACCCGCTCTTAATAAAAGTCATTATTTATCCGAGTACCGACCGATTAATCGACTTCAAGCAATAGTAGAGTAATTTACGATCAATTGATACTGATAAAATAAAACAGATCACAATATTCAAAATTAACCAGTCACGCGCCGTTATAAATGTATATGAATATATACATACCTATATATATTTTTTTTAATCTTTATAACCTAGCGCTTGACCGCAATCCCGCCTGATGGTAAGCAGTGATGCGATCGTTGATGGTAAAGCGCGCTAGTTTATTAAGAATGAATAGGTCACTCAGAAAAACTGAGCGAATAGGAAGGAAGACGGCAGTTGAGCGAGGTGATGCAATGTTAAACCCAACAACACGACCAACGATGCTGCGCCAAAGGGAGATTGATCTGAAGACCCTCCACGACCAAACTCTCAACACAACAACATTAGGCGCATCGTACCCGGCACACATCGTATCACAACTGCGCAGACCCGTCCTCCGTACGGCTTCACCAGACATCATGCCGGAACACGACAAATCGCTTGACGGCAAGGCTTTGTCTGGTGGGTGGTAACTTCTGCCGGTGGCCGATGTTATGGCCTACCACCGTATTAATATGGTAAAATTTTAAAACGTGACTCGTTGACGTTATTATTATTTTTATTAGGTATGTGTTTTTCCGCTCAAATCAGTACCAATAATAATCAAGAAACTTCCTAACATTTTTTTTTACAAACGACTCCAACCACTAATGAATCTAATCAGAGGCCTATAAAACTTTTATTTAATGGAGTTTAGTATATTTAAGTACAGCTAATAAAGACTTAATGGGCTGTGAGCGAGTAATGACTACTAATGACCGCTACCACTGATATATAGCTCATTTGCTACAATTATTGTGAATACGGTGGCGGGCCTACAGAATGCGTAATTGTGTGGAGAGACCAAAAGGCTATCCTTTTATTTTATGTATATCTAATATTTATAGTACCACACGGTATTACCCATATAACTCTCCAAGGTAGAAGGTCTCAAGAGTAGCCAGCCTGTCATTGTTCTGTGGGATGCATTTTGATTTTCGCCTCCTCTTTTGGACCGCGCCGGTGTTTTCGTCGGACTAAAATTTAAGTATCTTCAAGGCTAGAGTGAATAGGATCTTAATAAACTAGCTCGCTTTACCATCAATGATTATATCGACAAAACAAAATTAATAGCGGACATTGGCCTGCAAAAAACATTTAATCTTTTAATCGTATAGAAATATCAATTGCATTTAAAAATAAGGCTTGCCAATTATATACCTTGCTCCAGTAATGTAAGTGAATATCAGCTGCCGGTAGAAGTTACCACCCACCGGACGAAGTCTTGCAACGAAGCGATTCGTCCTGTTCCGGCATGATGTCTGGTGAGGCCGTACGGAGGACGATAGCATTAGTCAGAGTACACTGCCACTACCTACAACCACATACAATAGATAGTCTTGAAACCCTACGAACTCTACAGAATAATACTCAAACTAATCAAAATTATATCTAGAAACTCTATTATTATGCAAAACGTATAATTCTGAAGGCAATATATCTTCATGATTGTTCCTAATAATTGGGATTTACTTACATTCGGAGGTACAATCGTAAGTTGCCCCAATAATCAGATTTCGGACCAAATTATAGCAATGGGCTCGGTAAGTGTCTTCAAATGTGTGTAGTTGAGTCGAAACGGTGCTAAAGACAGATTTGTTAAATGTTCGTTCGGTGTAATTTGTTCAATAGGAGGTTAATGGCGGATTTCACGCCATTTCGGATCTACACGGACGCTTAAAATGAGGGTTATTGACTCTAACACGTGGTTTGATGATTTATGATCGTCATTCGGTTTATTATACAGTATGTTAAGAAAACCCTGTCCGACCCGTGAAGGTCTTGTTAAGTATCGATAACTGATTCTACTAATGGATACAAAACCGGGCTAAACTTAAAAAAAATCCACCTAAAAATAAATATTATTTCGCAAAAAAGAGGTAACTTAATAAATGTGCGTTATGCACCCTTCCGCGGGCGGCGGGCGGCAGGGCACGCGGCACGTGGTCGCATCGCTATTCGCTCATAATAATACCGGTGTTGTCACTTTTTTTAAAATTACCAAATTTCGGGGAAGTTGGAAGTAATTCGCGGGAAAAAAAGATTATTCCAAAATTCATTTGTATTGGTACTATGAAGATTACGTAAAATTTTATATTATATTTGGTCATGTGTTTACCTAACCTTTATTATCCTTATGGGTCGGACAGGGTTTTCTTAACATACTGTATTTACGCTTGGGTGTGCCGATAGACGAGGTGGGCGTGGTGGCTATTTGTATGAAATTAAAGTTAAAGTTGAAGTAGGCAACACAATGGCACATTAAGGACTAATTAGGATTAGGGTCTTTTAACTGAAATTCTTTTATTGGCCGTAGATACATTGCTTAAAAGCACATTCATTTTTATAATCTGTGTAAAAATGTCAACTTACTAGAGCTCCTAGTCTGCTATTTTTATAAATTTGTCATATCAACACGATTCTATTGTCATTCCATTGTTATTGTGCTTAAAAGTTCGTAATCTGATAAATTCATAATGATCGAGCAATTATGTCAATAGTCTCGTAATGGAATGGTCACAGAATATCATTGTCGTATTGTCATTGTGGTAAAACCCATTAGTAAAAATGATTTTCTATGAACTTGAACGCTCCCTTAAAATTAAAGTTGGAAATGACGAGTCTCGACTATTATCTACATTATAATATTCGCAGAGAAACTGAAGAGTATAGAATAAAAGGTCTGGTCGTGCCTCGGAAAGCACGTTAAGCCGTTGGTCCCGGTTGCCATACGAACATCTAATGGCACTCGTTACGGGTTGTTGGAGCCCTCAAAACTCCAACAATTGGTCTTACTGCAATGTTTCGATATATTCGGGTTGTGGAGGTCAGACGGCAGTCGCTTCACGGAAAATATCGAAGTTAAGTCAAAATCAGCAGTTAGACTGGTAAACCGGACCCCAGACTCCAAAGCTGAAAAAGCTTCCGATGCGACTGGGATTTACCTTGAGTTGATGAGGAGATGATGATGATTTTCTACTCAATTTGAACTTTTATTAATATGGTGTAGAGTGTCAGTGGTTGGCCACTGGAAAGTCATGACTACGCCATTTTGTTAGTAGATTACGAAACTTGTCAAAATCGATCATAATGAGATCACTGATCGACCATTCTGGTACTATTATAATAGCAGACTAAGGTCCCTGTCTATGTGGCTAAGTAATAAAAGAAGCACGGATCAATATATTACGATAAGCTACACTTGCCGTGTTCGGTCCGTGGGATGGGTGGTTACGTACCAAAACTCATTCCAAGCCTCGGAAATCACGTCATAATGTTAGCCCCAGCTGTCATTAGTGGATCTTTGTCAGTAGTTACAAGTCGTCGTTAGCCTGAATTTCTTTCCACTAGTCTTACTAACGGGTATCCTATCCCACTTCCTACCAATACCCTACTAATACATATTATAAATGCGAAAGCTTGTGAGGATATAGAATATGTAAAGAAAACCCTGTCTGATCCGTGAAGGTATTGTTAGGCATCGATAACCGATCCTAATAGTAACGCCTACAAAACCGGGCCAAACTTAAAAAATAAATCCCCCTAAAAAAGTTATTTCGCAAGAGGAGGTAACTTAATACATATACGGTAAGCAATACATACGCGGGCGAAGGGAGGCAAGGCACCCAGCATGTGGTCGCATCGATCATGCCGGGGCTACATTAGCGGGCCACGGCACATATTCGGGCTATGGCGATGTATGTGACGGGTACAACGTTGCAACGCAATGTATTCGCAGACGATGTACCATTGGGGCACTGGCGGTAAAGTGGCGCGCTCCAAGGACTTGTCGCGACAATATTTGCTGGAGTGGCCACACCATAATTTATTGATATATAAGGCAAATCCACTGCTACCTCCGTATATATTTATTTATTTATTATTATTTATTTATATATAAAAGGCATCAAAGATCAGAAGTGGTGGCTGGTGACGTCACTGCTCACTAAAAAGTTTAGCGTCCAGTGACGTCACACGAGTTTTCAACGCACTGTGTCGTCTCCATTTTTTGTTTATATGAAAAAGAAAAAATACGTGTCTAGTATTTTTTGTAAATCTGACTGACGGACTAATTAGTTTTTTTTAGTCAAATACCCTATTAAAAACTAGTGCTTGACCGCAATCCTGCCTGATGGTAAGCAGTGATACAATCGTTGATGGTAAAGCGCGCTAGTTTATTTAGCCTATTCACTAAAAAGAACTTAGTGAATAGGAAGAGAGACGGCAGTAGAGCGAGGTGATGCAATGTTAAACTCAACAACACGACCAACGATGCTGCGCCACAGGGAGAGTGATCTGGAGATCCTCCACGACCAAACTCCCGACTTAATAACATTTGGCTCATCATAACCGGCACACATCGCAACACAACCGCTCAGACTGGTCCTCCGTACACCAGACATCATGCCGGAACACGACGAATCGCTTGGCGGCAAGACATTATTTGGTGGGTGGTAACTTCTGCCGGCAGCCCATGTTATGGCCTACCACCGAGTTAGTGTATAACCAGGATGCAGGATCTGTGGTCACCATGGGCGTTCCGCAGGGCTCAATTCTAAGTCTATTCTTGTTTTAATCTATATTAATGACTTACCTCATCACGTGAAGGATAATCACAACATTGTATTATTCGCGGATGACACTTCTCTTAATTTTAAAGTCAAGCGTCAGCTTGCAAATTTTGACGTAGTTAACAATACACTTTCTAAAGTTGTCCATTGGTTTAATGTGAATAACCTTCTTTTAAATGAAAAAAAAACGAAAGTCATTAAAGTTTCTACGCCAAATGTCAGGCAGCTAAGTACCAATGTTCAACTGAATGGAGTAGAGTTGACCCCTGTCGAGTCGACAGTTTTTCTTGGATTGACTATTGACGCCAAGTTGCAAGGGGGTTCTCACGTTGAGAAACTGTCGAGTAGACTCAGTTCCGCCGCCTTTGCTGTTAAGAAAATTAGACAGATAACTGATGTGGATACAGCCAGAATATATTTTAGTTATATATTTTAGTTATTTTCATAGTCTTATGACTTATGGGATTCTTCTCTGGTGAACTTGTGCCGACATCAATACCATCTTTGTTTTACAGAAAAGGGCTGTGCGAGCCATTTACAACCTTGGTCCTAGAGATTCTCTTAGAGAAAAATTCAGAGAGGTGGACATTCTGACTGTAGCTTCACAGTATATATTTGAAAATCTTATGTATGTACCTAAAAATATATCGGATTTTAAGAAAATAAGCGATATTCATAATATAAATACCAGGAACAAACACAATCTTGCTGTACATCACACTCGTCTCCACAGAGTAGGCAACTCGTTTATGGGTCAATGTATACACTTTTACTTCAAGCTTCCCATGGACATTCGAAACTTACCCATTAAATGATTTAAAGACTATATAAAGGCCAAACTTTGCAAAAAGGGGTATTATAAAATCACAGATTATTTAGAAGACATAAAAGCTTGGGACTGAGCTGTACGCTCTGTTAAGCATTGTTATTAAGCAATATGCTTAATTATAAGGTAAATTATTGTAAACATTTTCATTTTTAATGTCTGGACTTGAAAAAAGACGATGATCGCTGAGTTAGTTCGGCTATTTCTTCTCAGAGGTAGTCAGTTAGGAAATGCCGGCTTCATCTAGTTTAAAAAAAAAAAAAAAACATATGACGTGTAAAAATGATCGGTAATCCTACTTGTTTAATAAACGATTTCATTTCATTCCAGGTATATAACCACTTAGGGTACTTTCGATATTTCCACGGCATCGAAACTAAAACGCCTGAAACCGCGAAGCGCGGATCTAATAACTAAGTTCTGGAGTCAGCTGAGTTGTGGAGAATAGATAGATAGTGGCTCCATGAAAAATCTACCTTGTATTGTATTGTACTGGAAGCCAAACCTAATATAGTCGTGTAGGAGACAAACCGTAACACCGCTGCCGGACCGTATGACCACAGGAGGACGAAAGCGGCTAGCGGGGACCGGGGGACGAGGGATCAGTTTCGCCGGTCGCCCAAAAAATCCACGGACCAAGCGCGCGTTCTGTTAGCTGTCCTATATAATTACAAGCACCTATTTCTACAGTCCGCTTTTTTATTTATACCATCAAGAACCCCCAACAGTCGGAAAAGGCTTGTCAGTAGTTATTACTTAATTATGCTTTTGTCTGTTGTGTTGTACTCTTTATCTATTTTGCATAAAGATTTGTCTTAAATATAAAGTACTTACTTAAATCTTCGTAGATTCACTACTCGACAATTTTGCCTAAGACGTCTAAAATTCCTTCGAAATATCAAAGAGATTTTTTAGAAAAGGATAGATTTCAAAGCTGAAATCTTGATAATATTCTCGTCTTTCACTTTCAATAAATATCTACCAGCTCATCTCTGTTTTATCACTTATTTAAAACACTCCTTGCTGAAATTCATAGTATACATCAACAGTCACTTTGTATTTAACTAGCAGCTCCGACAGAATTTGTCCTATCAAAAATACGTTATTGTACACGTCAAAAACATTGTACCGTTTTACATTCGTGCAATACACAAAGCTCGATTTATCTGAGTTTTAATTACACGACACGACCTACGCGCTACATTGGTGACCCCGACGTGATTTGAACACGCAACCTTCTGATCTGGTATACGTAATTTGTTTGACAACTCCACAGAAAACATGGTTGGTGCAGAAATTGAGTGGTCTGCTGCTCATTCAACTGCTGCGCTGCGTGTTGCGGGTTCGATTCACATGCGATACAAATATTTGTATGGCCTGCATGTAGTTGTTCCAGGCTTGGCTGTTTATTTATGTGAGTTTAATTTTTTTCAAACGTACACAAGACATGACCAATTCCTAATGTGTACCAACGGTTATGCAAAAATAAACAAACAGATGTTTACTCCGTCATTTCTATGGAAAATGAAGATAAGTGGGGTTTTTACTATTTTCCTCGCAATTACGTATTTTCCTTATATAAAAACCTTCCTTGTGCCTTAACGAAAATAGGATTATAAAAATAAGCCGTATTGACAGAGCCGTTTTCGAATTTTGCGCTTAGCAACGCATATTTCATCTTATTTCATTTTCATTTATATAGGTATATCGACGAACTTTGGAATTTCAGGACACTGAGAACTTATTCAGTAGATACTACACAAATAAATAAAACTGAAAATTTTTAAAGCATTCCGTATCCCGGAATGTATGATCAGGTAAGTATAAGATAATATAGTACGTGGTCATCAAACAAAGGTAGGAATTATCAATTTTTCAATGACGGTAAACTGCTTAGTTTCCTGGTATTTTCTGATACAGCCTTTATATTTTTATAGACTGGCATCCAGTAAACAGACAGTCCTAACTGCTTATCATGGGTACGTTTCATCAGTATTGCGTTACGGCCTTGTTATATGGGGAAATTCAGTGGACGTGGACAGAGCATTCAAAGTACAAAAAAAATGTATCCGAGCTATGAGTGGAGCAGAATACTTAGACCATTGCAAACCATTATTTATAGAATTAAAAATTCTTCCACTCCCGTGTCTATATATTTTTGAGGTTTGTCTATTTGTAAAAAAATATCCTCATTTATACTCACTGAATGAACAAGTATCAGAAAGATTGAAAAAAAAATATTCTGGGAAACTGTTAGTTCCTTCTCAGAGATTACATCTCTATAGTAGAAATGCCAGTTGTATGACGATAAAAATTTATAATAAATTGCCACCTGCGTTCAGAATTTTACCATTTGATAAATTTAAACATAAAATGTTTGCTTGGCTTTTAGACATGTGTTTCTATTCTGTTAATGAATTTTTAAATCATACTTTTTGACATTGATAATAGTGACAGTAATAATATTCTATGTAATTGGATTTTCTTAATTTATTTGACATTATATTACATGTATTTGACTTAATTTATTTGACATTATATTACATTTAATCTTTAATAAATTTAATTTTAGTGCTTGAAAATGTTTGTACGCTGAAAGACAGCAGAATATTTTGGACGTGAATTGTATGTAACACCTTGTAACAACAATATTCTTACAAATAAATTCTATTATTATTATTATATAAATACATTTTTAATCCACAAAATGTTCGGGGAAGCTATTTTGAAACTTAAACATTTTGAAGCACTGGCAGTAATAACGTAGAAAAAGCATTTTCCTCAAAGTGTGTATAAATAGAAAGAAAGTAAAGAAAGAAAAAATATTTATTCCGCACAAACAAAACGCAAATTACTAGTAATAAAAGAAATAAAATATAATATAACCAAAAGCCTCGTTTTTAAACATGAAATCTCATAAACAATGTTGGCCTCATGTCTATGTTCTATTTTTATTTATGACAAGTGAAGCCGATGTCAACTATTCTGCCAATATCAAAAGTGGATTGGAGAAGCAAGAGTGTACATTAAAAAAAAAAAAACAAATTACGATGCTACATTGGGCCTTTTTATATTTTGTGAGGTTAATAGAGGGATAAATCAAATAAAAGTATGTATATCAATATTATAATTGATAGAATATCAAATACATACTCATGATTTTATATTATTAAGGCGGATAAAACAAAGGGGGGAAATTAATTGGAAGAGAGATCTTAAATTTGGGGGAAAAAGTTTGTACTTTTCTCTCCAAATTTTAGATCAAATAAAGACAACACACATTATTAATTTGACGATTGACATTAATAACTTACAATACAAATGAATTAGAAACCAAAACCAAATAACAATAAAATCAGTAAGACTAATTGCAGAGTGGAGAAATATCGAGGATGTGCTATACTAATAGTATAAAGAGGTACAAGATTTGTATAGAGCTAATAATTTTGGGAACTAGAGATGCGTTTCCAAAAATCCTTGAAGTATTGGTACATACCGGGGAAACTACAGTTTTACACAGGATATACATTTATTTTTAATCAAAGATATTTCAGGAGGTAGGTATATACCTACTAGTGGTAATATCTAATTGAATAATGGCCGAAATAATAAAAATAACTTCAGAAAAGCATCCAGTTGTTACGGGCTAGGGGTACTAAAACGCCGGTTAAGGGTTGCGATGTTTATTGGCAACGAAGATACAGTCGATTGTAGGCAGTGACAAGTAGAATGTTGCTGACGTTGCACCGAAGTCTTCCCTTACGTCCACGAAGTCCGTGTCGTAAACACACAATAACACTACAAATGTTACTTCACGTAGTACTCACAGTTCTCGTTACAGTTGTCGCAGTAGGTATTCTCAAAGATCGCTTCTTAAGTGTCGCTGTTTTCGTATCGGTAGTCAAGTGTAGACTGACTCGGCGTCGGCGTCACGGCGCTATATATAGGCCAGCTGATCGAACATTCCAGAATCGTCTAGACGTAATAATAATAGCGCATAACTTCGAGTACATTCAGTAGGTACCTACGGTAATTCCCGGAAACGGGTTTCTAGAAATTTCGATGTCGTCACTTTGTTGACAAAATTGATAAAACCTGTACCATTCAATAGGCCACCTTAAGTCTAGGAATGCGTTTTTATATTACACCTAGACAATGTCTAGATCGAGTTATAGAGCCTAAAAGTTACGCACTGCATGTCATGCGATATTGAACCTTATGCCCTCGACATAAGGTGCATTCGTAACACAGTTATTGCCTCCCACTGTCTAGCATCCAACATTCATTGGCTGCCTATATATGTATAACCTTATTTTCTCTGGCAACTTAATACCTCCACAAAATAAAGCGAACACAATTAACAATCCTTTTAACAAAACCAACACCAAATAAAATGGAGAATGACTAATTCATATCAAAATTTACTTACCTAATTGTTATTTTACTCAGATCTTTAATTCCAGAGTTATAAAGTTCACATTTACATGTAAAAAGGCTTGCGGATATTCGGAAACCCTCCTGAGGTTTTACCGGGCATCAGTCCCTAATGAAAATGAAGAGGCGTGAATAATGGGTCATTTACATGAGGGAGGGTCTCTAGCTTCGAATAGAATACCATTATAGGAAGAAAATGTGTACCACAGGGAAATTCATGGTACCAACAACACCACAAAGTTGCACGTCACCTAAATTGAAACTAACATCGCCATCTTGTTGGACTGTACAATGTCTGTGAGAAAATTTCACAAATCCTTACCAGCCGGTAGGATTGGTGTGTGTTATTTTATATATTTAAAGTTTCCACACTCAAAAAAGACACAAAGGCGGCCTTAATAGGGTGCTGAAGAGATTAGGTGTTGGGTGCTTTTTTGACAAGGATAAAAACTATTGTAGTCATTAGAATTAACCACTGAAATGTCAAAGCTGACAGATAAGCGCTCCAAATTCAAACGCATCTTATATGTTGCACTCAAAATATGTTATGTTCTTATGACGTAATCTAATAATGTGCGAAATTCGTATTAACACAATGAATGTCATAATCATCCGCTGAATCCCATATGATCATTCTCGCCTTACGTCATCCGATAAACCGTCCCCCCTCCCGTTAAATGAATGACCCCAGTCCGTCAACCAATTATGGGCCAGATGTAGGCCACGGTCAACAAGCTCACCCCTCCGGATTTACATATTTTCTATTTTAATTTGTACGTAAATCACAGGGCTGTGTGTACGGAGGGTTCATAGTACCTGAAACTAATGATCCCTTTCAACTTATGTATGCGGTGGATATTGTTGTACTGGAGTTTCAGTTTATGGAGTTTTGTAGTTTATTAAACTGCTGACTGTTGAGGGTTGATTCGAGACAGTACGATCAATGTGAATATCTAAAACAGATAAAGGAAGAACCTAAAAGGTTCTATACATACAAGAGCTTTTTTTGTGTATTTTTACTGATTTCTGCCAGCGAAGTTTCAAAAGTTCGTATCTTTTTTAACCGACTTCAAAAAAAGAGGAGGTTCTCAATTCGTTGAAATATTTTATTTTTATGTGTATTCCCCGATTACTCGAAGATGCTTAGACCGATTTAATTTATTTTTTTTTTCCTTCGAAAGGGTATGCGTCACAAGTAGTCCCATTGCTACCAAGTCACGGTTTGATGATGGAAGACCAGAAAGAAATCAAGGGGAACTTTCAAAAATCGTAGGGCCAACAAGTGCATTTCTTACTTAGAAATGCACTTGTCGGCCCTACGATTTTCCGATGTCAATGATTGTCCGATGGCGGAATTAAGTCATGCAATTCCCTCGCACAATCTCCAAAAATGCATCCTATAGATCACCAACAGGCTGGCTACTCTTCGTTCAGGATTTGGAGGCAGTTTTGAGCTAAATCTGGGTTGCCAATTACCTGTTACTTTAATGTTGAAAATCGGGAAGGTTATATAACTTCTTCAATGAGTAAATATATGGCAGTACCTCTATTGTCGTAACATCTTAATTTATTAAGCAAACAAAGGAAAATTTGTTGCGCTTAACTACTCACAAGATCAATATTTCACGGGCCCTCTTAAATCATGATAAAATACATTGCTTACTTTTATTCCGTTTCGGAACATCCAAGTATTTACATGTTCACCGATCATTAAATGATCCGTGAGACGGGACGTGACTTTGAAACCGTCCGATGGTAAGCTTTGGGATGACTCCGAGACCCAAGATGAGATCCGGATTACTGTCTCGCCCTTTCCTATGTAAATACCATAAACTCTTGAGCCAGGCTATTATGTAGGATAATACATAATTACATCCAGGATACAATAGACTATTAATAACTTTTAGTTATATAACAGTTTCTGTACTCTGGAAAGAAGAAAGGAACAGAAAAAATTAATAATAATTAGTATTTTAGTTGGTACGACAGATACGGAAAAAAAACTTTTAGTGTCATTTAAAATCTTAACTTAGGTAGGTAGGTATATTTAGTTTTATATACATAATTATATTTCCATTTGTGTAATATACAATACGCTAATTAATAGGGTTTTTGTTCCCGATAATTAATCTAATATATAAAATTCTCGTGTCACAGTTTTCGTTGCCATACTCCTCCGAAACGGCTTGACCGATTTTGATTTTTTTGTGCTTATCCGGTATCTATGAGAATCGGCCAACATCTATTTTACATTTTTTTTTTCTAGGAAATTATTTATATGGCGAGACAACGTTTGCCGGGTCAGCTAGTATACATATACTAAACTATAAATACAACTAAGCTTAACCCTATACTAGAGATAATAACAACTTATCATATTCATATTTTATTTCCTCCTTGTTCTTACACACTATTGACCACATTACTTTTTTACTTCTCCTTTCGCAGGTCTGCTGGAAGAAATTTCTTAAGAAATAAGCAGCATGTTTGTACTCAGATCTTAATTTTGTCGTATCTTTATGTATTTAATTGTGTGTACATAAATAATAAAATAAATAAGTTTATCTCTAAACTTGTAGCGATATCTACAACACCCCATGCAAACAACTCGTCATACTAATGTCATGCATAATCCTATATCAACATCATCAACCTTTTTATCGTCCCACAGGTGTCCTCTCATACAGAGAAGGATTGAGCGTAATGACCAAGCTTGCTCAATGCGATTTCAGACTTAAAGTCCAGGTTGCCTGACGCAGGTCCTTACCGGACACGGTTGTTTCGGGAGGTTCCTGTTCCGTATTAGGCGGGAGGAAACGCCATGGTGTCACCATTGTGTGGATCGCCCTGAGGACACGGTGGAGCATACGGTGGAGGTCTGCCCGGCTTGGGTAGAGCACCGCCGTGTCCTCGTAGCGGCGATCGGCGGCGATCTCTCGCGTCCGACCCTGGTCCAGGCCATGGTCCGGAGCGAGAGTGCATGGCAGGCCGTCACCTCCTTCTGCGAAGCAGTGATGCTGGCAAAGGAGGAGGCGGAGCGCGTGAGGCAACGGAAATCCCAGCGCCCTCACGCCACTAGCCGCCGCAGTAAACGCCCTGGTCGGGAGACGACACCTAACTCCCAGCCCCCGTAGGCGCGGGCCTGCGGGCGGTGAGCAGTGGGCAACTCGCCGCCCGGTAAGGACCAGGCCCGAGTCGACGGCGCGTCGTGTTTCACGCGCGCCTCAAAGAGATGTCAGCACATCGTGACGGGGTCCACGAAGACCGATGCCTCCTGGGTCAGGGTTGCGGGTTGGTTAAACCAGAAACCGCGGCCCTGGCCGTCGCACAGGCAAGTGAAGAAACACGGGTGGGTTTTAGTCAGTAAAAGTCTGACACACCCTTCCGCTCCGCCCAGAGCGGGACAAGTCATTTGATGATTTCCCATCCCAACGAAAAAAAAAAAAAGTCCAGGTTTCCTCAAGATGTTTTCCATCACAATCAGGATAATAAAGGTTAGATAAACATATGACCAAATAAAACATGAAATTTTTCATAATCATCATAGTAACAATACTAATGAATTTTGAAATAATCTTATTTTTTTCCTAGAATTAATACCAACCCCCCAAAATTTGGTATTTTATTAATAAGTGATAACACTATTTTTGACGGTATTATCATGAGCGAATAACCACTCGAGCGCGTGCCGCGTACCCTGCCTCTTTCGCCCGCGCATGTATTGCCTACCGCACATGTTTTAATTTACCTCCTTTTGCTAAATATTTTATTTGTGTTTTTTTTTAACTTTAGCCCGGCTTTGTAGGCATTAGTAGAATCAGTTATCGATACCTAACAATACCTTCACGGATCGGACAGAGTTTTCGTTATATTTATGGTATATACAACGGCCCAATATGAATCATCGGGTAGGTGTCTGCCAGACACAATAGCCGTGTGTTCAAAGGATATTTAGAAAAGGTTTAATGGAGGATGTGTGTAAAGTATACGCCCTGCACATTATGAATCGTAAACGGTTTCATTTGGAGAAATTTCGTTTTTTCAATAACATTCATTGTGTTATTTACGTTGAGCAGAAACGTTTTTCGAACTTATGAAGCAATGGTTCAAAAATTTACTCGAAAGTGATACAGACTTCGATTAATAGCGTGTTACGTAATTAGAGAGTTACGTACAGAGGACGGGTCTGAGCAGTTGTGTTGCGATGTGTACCGGGTACGATGCGCCAAATGTAGTTGTGTTGGGAGTTTGGTCGTGGAGGGTCTACAGATCAATCTCCCTCTGGCGCAGCATCGTTGGTCGTGTTGTTGGGTTTAACATTGCATCACCTCGCTCAACTGCCGTCTTCCTTCCTATTCAGTCAGTTTTATAAGTGAATAGGCTCTTAATAAACTAGCGCGCTTTACCATCAACGATTCCATCATTGTTGACCATCAGGTGAAACTTCGATCATCCACTAGAATAGAATAGAATACTCTTTATTGTGTACACCATATAGATTACAAAAATATAAATATAAAGATTTTACAAAGGGTGACACAATGGGCGGTCTTATCGCTAAGAGCGATCTTTTACAGACAACCTTTGGATGGAATAGTAAGGGGAAGGAGAGAGAAATAATGTAGGTAGTCTACAGTGTAATATTTACATAGTTTATATAATAAATATGCACGTTGAGTGTATCATACTAGTCTAAAAAATCTATTTTCTCGGTGGTAGGCCATAACATCGGCCGCCGGCAGAAGTTACCTCCCACCAGACAAAGCCTTGCCGCCAAGCGATTTGTCGTGTTCCGGCATGATGTCTGGTGAAGCCGTGCGGAGGACGGGTCTGAGCAGTAGTGCTGCGATTTGTGCCGGGTACGATGCGCCAAATGTTGTTGTCTTGGGAGTTTGGTCGTGGAGGGTCGTCAGATCAATCTCCCTTTGGCGCAGCATCGTTGGTAGTGTTGTTGGGTTTAACATTACATCACCTCGCTCAACTGCCGTCTTCCTTCCTATTCGCTCAGTTTTTCTGAGTGAATAAGCTCTTAATAAACTAGCGCGCTTTACCATCAACGATCGCATCACTGCTTACCATCAGGCGGGATTGCGGTCAAGCGCTAGTTTATAATTATTAAAACAAAAAAAAAATACATCTAATTAATAAACATCATACAAGAGCAAATAAAAAAATAATGGCATGTTTATAGACAGAGGAAATGCTTTTTTACCATGGCTTTACAAGTGGACAGAGTTTGAGCATGCCTTGCAGACACGGGCAAGTTATTCCATAGCCGAACTGCTTGTACAGTAAAGGATTTATCTTAAAAACTAGTGGAATGCATCTATAAACTAATTGTTTTAAAACGTATGTAAAGTTTGAATGTTTGTTAGTTACTTGATAATAGTACTAAACGCGCTGTTATATACTATGAATCCTACAGAACATTTTTAAACGGTGTACATAAAATGAATAGCTCTCTTCTAACACAAAAGGTTGTTTATTTGTTTACTTCGTTCAATGGTTTAGCAACCAATCGATTTTAGTACCCACTTTGGAAAATATGACGGCGTTGCTGAAAGGCTAGCATGAAAAACCGAGCTATACAACTGATATGTATTATAAATGTGAACTTGTTTATTTATGGATATTTGTTTCTCAATCACGCAAAAACGGCTAGACGAATTTGAAAGAAATTTGGCACAATATAAATTTCATGAATACGAACTACATACAACGCAACAAAAAAAAACGTTTTAGTAAGTGTGCATTATTTATTTTCAATTAAATATTATTTTTTAATTTATATTTCTAACACAGATTTTTTTCTTTTATTCTTTATCTATACTAATATATAAAGCTGAAGAGGTTGTTTGTTTGAACGCGCTAATCTTGCGAACTACTGGTACGATTTGAATAAATATTTATGCATTGGATAGCCCATTAATCCAGAAAGGCTTTAGGCTATATAACATCACGCTGCGACCAATAGGAGTAGAGCATAACTAACTGCACGCGAACGAAGTCGTTTTCGGCTGCTAGTACTAAAATAATGGGGTCCCACCACCATCTTTGGGACTCAAATCAACCCCACCTGCCAGACGGTGCACCTGCTGACATACGGACGGGGCTGTCCCTTCGGGGTTGAGTGGTCAAAAAAACGCCAAACATGAAAAGTTTTCATCTTTAGCGTTTTTTTGACTATTACGGGTGCGACTGCCCTCTGACCACTCCACAAACTTTTGTGTTAGAAGAGAGCTATTCATTAAAAAAGCATTTCGTCTCTCTTTAAACATGTTATTATTTTTTTATTTGCTCTTGTATGATGTTTATTAATTAGATGTATATATTTAATAGACTAGTATGATACACTCAACGTGCATATTTATTATATAAGCTATGTAAATAGTAAACTGTAGACTACCTACATTATTTCTCTCTCCTTCCCCTTACTATTCCATCCAAAGGTTGTCTGTAAAAGATCGCTCTTAGCGGTAAGACCGCCCATTGTGTCACCCTTTGAAAAATCTTTATATTTATTTATGTTTTTGTAATCTATATGGTGTACATAGTAAGGAGTATTCTATTCTATTCTATTCTAGTGTATGACCGAAGTTATTCTATGCCCGGTAGCACACGGGCATATCTTCGCTAATCGTCGCTCAATTACCATATCCAGCCTCAACTCTTCATATTATGGTGAAACGTTTTCTGTAAATTCTGCTTACTGACGATAGTTGAACGTGACGTCATAATAAAATACTAATGTAATGATAGCATTTTTCAAAAAAAAATTAAACTATATTGTAATAGTGCTTAGAAAATATGTAGATTTATTATTGTATAGCAGCTGTCCAGGCAGACGCATCGCTCACTCAAGTAGGAGAGAGAAAGATGTCGAACGCTGTCGAACACGGAGGCCGTTGTTTTGTTTGTATGTCGCTCGTTCCGCGCTCTCGCTTGCACTGCAAGCCTTAAATGGAACGCCTCAGAGCGAAGTAACACCACATGAGTCACGTTTTTTCCTGCGTGCAGCCGGCTCCATCGAATTATAAGGCATCATATGAAAAACTCTTCCTACAACCCTTCATATTGCGGAATGCCATACATAATAGACTTTTTGTTCGTTTCTTCCGTACTGTGAATCTTAAATCGAAGCGAGACATGATGGGTTTTTAATTGTTTCTGCAATTAAGGCATTCAACCAGTTAGGCTACGATATTCGTCCTTTTGGGTGGCACAACAGGTCAAACCATTTGTTATCATGGACATGGGTTGACTGTACTAACAAGTAGGTATTTCGTTTTTATGTCACGGTTTTAATTAACTTTGACTCATGTGACAAAAAACGTACTCGTCACCTTTTTATATTTTTTTTTAGTTTTGAGGACTAAGTTAAATATAATTGTGTCCTGTAGCTGTGCTCGTGGTTACGGTTTTTAATTTTTCCGGGATGAATGTCCAGGTGATAAGCTACAATGGGCAGCAACAGGTAACAGCAATGGGTTTCATTTTGACAGTTGAACAGCATTCATTGCTTTATTTACCTTGATGACCAGACAAATTTATCGAACGTATGGAGCAATAGATTAGCAATAAGCTTCAAAGTGATTCCAATTGATAATAACAGTGTGTTACGTAATAAGGGTGCAGGTCAAATAAAACTAAACCTTTCAGCTCTATAATTAGTGTACATATTGTAATCATAAGGTTTATGTGTGATATGAACAAAGCCCGGTCACACAAACTCCTTTCAAGATACTACGATCATAAAAGCAGCCCTGATTACCATTTGGCCTTATAATCCAATTAAACTAAGGCCCGGTACACACAGCATTAGGTAGCTAATAGCGACCGATGTTACGCCTCATGTCCCTAGGCTTAGGTAGGGTTGGCAGGTCAAAACTTAAATGATTATTATACAAACTATTTTCTAGTTCTAGTATTTTCCCGAATAAATGGCTTGACTAATATATAATATTAAAATTTCCTGGAATTTATTATTTTTATGACTTTTTTGAATGAATTTATACAATATGTAAAGAAAACCCCGTCCGACCCATATGGATATTAAAGGATCACATGACCAAATAAAATAGGAAATTTTATAAAATTTGGTAATTTTTTAAAAACTGACAACACCATTTTTGGCGGAATTATTGTGATCCAATAGCGATGCAACCGCGTGCCCTTCGCCCGCGCATGTATTGCCTACCGCACATGTATTGATTTACTTCCTTTTACTAAATAAAATTTATTTTTCTATGGACATTTTTCTTTAAGTTTAGCCCTACTTTATAGGCATTAGTGGAATCAATTATCGGTACCTAACAATACCTTCACGGACCGGACGGGGTTTTCTTTACATATTGTACAGTTATGTTAGAATGTAATAGTAATGTACCGATGACAGCAGATCAAGCTACCCTAAACTGTGAAATATTCCCAATCAACCTTGTGCCTTAATGCTTTAGCGATAAAGTTGAAATCTAATTTAAAAAATTGTCAGATTCTAGTAGCTTGACGTGCTGTCGTCTGTACAATCTGTAGAGCAATATGAAGATACCAAACTATAAAGGGTGTATCTGACATCGACGCACAAACGAGTACCATGGATCCAGTACTTATATTATTCTGAACCCCCCAGTGGTGGAATTTTTCGTCGGCTTTATCATGATTTAAAAAAAATATATGTAGTTTTTTTCACTTTAGACCGTTCATAATTGCTATACTTTTATAACCCAACAAGATTTTAAAGTAAAAATTAATTAATTCTTTTTTTTTTTAATGATTATAATGTTATATTATATTAATTTTAATTCGCTAATTGTACAAAAAAGCGCAATGAAAACAAAACTTGAAAAACTATCTTATCAGTTGATTTAATAGAGTTCACATCAGGGATCAACGTCATACCTACAAACCCGCACGGCGGCACGCTTGCAACGTTCAAAGGCCTAGCCTACACTTTTTTTAAACATTGTTATTTCTGTAACCGTTCATTAACGACATAAATGACTATCATAATTTCATTAGTGGCATGTGGTCTAGCCTTTTCGCGAGGTTTGCGTTACGATGTCAGATACACCCTGTATTATGAACATATTTGAGGTTTGACTTTTAAATTGAAATTTCTTGGGATAAGTTTCAGAAACACTGAAAAGTGGTCAAAGCAATCCTGAGCTTAGATTTCAAGGAATATTCCGTAAAGAATCGTGTGAAAATCGCTAAAAGTTACATTTCGTATTCTGCATCTAGCGAAAGTATTCATGAAATAGACGTCACTGTTGGCGCAGTGGCTGAGTGATCGACTGCTGGTGTGTGTCGCACACATGGAACAAATATTTGTATGGCCTACATGTAGTGGTTCCGGGTCTGGTTGTTTTTGTATGTGAGTTTTACACACCCACGATATAACGTGTCCCGTGTGGTACAGGCCATAGAATAGTACCATCCCATATCCTCTTGTAGGTGTCGTGAGAGGAAGGGGGCAGCAGCGCTTCTCCTGTGGAATTCTTCTCGGTGGTAGGCCATAACACCGGCCGCCGGCAGAAGTTACCACCCACCAGACAAAGCCTTGCCGCCAAGCGATTTGTCGTGTTCCGGCATGATGTCTGATGAAGCCGTACGGAGGACGGGTCTGAGCAGTTGTGTTGCGATGTGTGCCGGGTACGATGCGCCAAATGTTGTTGTGTTGGGAGTTTGGTCGTGGAGGGTCTTCAGATCAATCTCCCTTTGGCGCAGCTTCGTTGGTCGTGTTGTTGGGTTTAACATTGCATCACCTCGCTCAACTGCCGTCTTCCTTCCTATTCGCTCAATCTGAGTGAATAGGTTCTTAATAAACTAGCGCGCTTTACCATCAAAGACCGCATCACTGCTTGCCATCAGGCAGGATTGCGGTCAAGCGCTAGTTTATAATTATTAAAAAAAAAAAAAATAACAAATGACTGCGATCTCCAACCCGCCTGTGAAGCGTGGGGATTATGGCAATGCCCCCCAATGGAATGAAAGCTTTGGGAGAGGCCTCTGTCCAGCAGTGGACCTCTATAGGCGAAGAAGAAGAAACACACCCGCGATATCATCATCATCATCACCATCATCATTTCAGCCGAAAGACGTCCACTGCTGGACATAGGCCTCCCCCAAGGTTCTCCACGACGACCGGTCCTGCGCCTCCCGCATCCAGCGGTTTCCCGCGACCTTCACCAGGTCGTCGGTCCACCTTGTCGGGGGCCTACCCACGCTACGTCTTCCGGTGCGTGGTCGCCACTCGAGAACCCGTCGGCCCCATCGGGCATCGGTCTTACGGGCAATGTGTCCAGCCCATTGCCACTTCAGTGTTGCAATTCTTCGGGCTATGTCGGTTACTCTCGTTCTTCTGCGGATCTCCTCATTCCTGATTCGATCGCGCAGTGAAACCCCAAGCATAGCCCTCTCCATTGCCCTTTGAGCGACTTTGAGCCTTCTTATAAGGCCCATTGTTAGCGACCACGTCTCAATTCCATAAGTCATCACTGGCAACACACACTGGTCGAAGACTTTTGTCTTGAGACACTGCGGTATTTCACACCCGCGATATATGAGTAGGTAATTCTTAGAGTGAGGAAACGGTTTTTGTTTATTTTATTCAGTAGTACACATATATTGAAGTTGGTGCCAAAATAAACTCAATACAAGTAACTTTTTATCGACTTCCTCAATTCGACCGTATATATGCTTTTTTATGTTTGTTCGCGGATAACTTCGTCGTTTATGAACCGATTTTGATAATTCTTTTTCTGTTAGAAAGAAGACATTCCCAAGGTGATTCCATGATAAGGACATCAAGGTTTGATGGTGGAAGACCAGAGAAATCAAAGGGAACTTTCAAAAATCGTAGGGGCAACCAGAGCGTTTGTAAGTTTTTTCATTAAGTATTTTAGCGTCAACATCCAGTCTAACCGGATGCAGCTGAACAGTGCTTTTCACCACTAAAAAGTGTAAAATAAAAACTTTTTTTACCAAAGTGAAAAATAACTAATTTCGGAAGTCGATGTCAAAAACTAATATCCGACACAAAAGACGAAAGACACCGACTTTCGAAATTAGTTATTTTTCACTTTGTAGTGTTTTTTGGAAGTCTGTTGTTTTCATTTTTTTTTTTTTTTTGTAAAAAAAGTTTTTATAAGTACCGTGCATCAAAAGCAACGACTACATATTTTGAAAAAGTTTGGACAGTTACAATCCTGCTATACAGTACGGAGAATAAAGCCAGAAAATATCCAATAACAACTTGAAAATTGTTTGTAATGAAGTCCTATATTACTGACCGACCGTTAAGTTTTAGAATTCTCTTAGTACCTACTTTATTTATTCACTTAATCATATTCTCATACAAAACATTGTGGACAAAAATAAACAGACGTAGAAAAGTACAAAGTTTTTCCAAAGGTATTACAGTGATGAGTTTTTTTTTTTTTCATTCATTTCAGAAACAAAGCATATCATCATCATCGTCATCATCATCATCAGCCTCTCCTCGTCCACTGCTGGACGTAGGCCTCTTCCATGGCACACCAACAAGCTCGATCCTGAGCAGTTCTCCGCCAGCCACTACCTTTTTGATGTCGTGGCTCCATCTCGCCCAAGAGCGTCCTACGCTACGTTAGCGCGTTAACCTAAAGTATATACAGCACCCTAATTTCAGAAACTAAAGTACCTAAGCACCCTTATTGCGTTAACCCCTTAAACAGTGTGGTGTTTATTTATAAACAATGATTAAAGTAAAATGACGTTAAAAGGTCAAAAATGTGTGGTTAAAGAATCGCTAATCACTCTTTAACTTTAAATAACGTTAACGAATAAGGGGGATTATGTTCAAAATGTTATCTGCTCAACAACGCAAATAACGCAATGAATATTGTTGAACTGTCAAAACGAAAGCCATTAGTACTGACAGTCTGTTACGCAATTACCACAAATAAAAACAAAACAATTTTTATTGCCACAATAAATTGTACAAAAGAAATCACAAATATGTAAATACTATGCAACTAGTGAAACAACAGTTATTGTCGAGCTCTGGTACCCCATGTAAGATTTAACTTGTGTTTAGGGTGCCAGCGTCTTCACCTAATCATTGTACACCATTAGTAGTAGTTGCGGGACAAGCACAGTACGTCATCATAATATTTTAAACTAGTGGTGTACTAAAAATTATGTATCTATGTACCTTTGAGTGTGTGTGTGTGTGTGTGTGTGTGGGTGTGTGTGTGTGTGTGTGTGTGAATGTGTGATAATAACTATGGTAACCTGTTTATATGTTCACCCTACCCTGCAGATTTACCTTCAATAAACTTGCCGCAGTCCACTGCTGGTCATAGGTCTCTTTTTTTTAAGTCACGTAGGTACGTAAATCGTAACAATTTGTACAAAGCAAACACATATTGTTATAGTAAATATTTTCATTTTTAATATCTGGACTTGAAAAAAGACGATGATCCCTGAGTTTGTTTTGGTTTTTCTTCTCAGACGTAGTCAGTTAGGAAATGCCGGCTAAAGCTAGTTTTAAAAAATATGACGTGTAAAAGTGATCAGTGATCGTACTTGCATAATAAACGATTTCATTTCATTTCATTCTTCCGGACTACGCCACAACACCCCATCCTCGGCATTCTGTATTCAGACTGTCTCAGTCAGTTTCTTTAGGACATTACCACTCTTTTCCAATTTGCATACATTCACTTTACGTCATCATCAACCTTTTTATCGTCCCACTGCTGGGCACGGGTCTCCTCTCATACAGAGAAGGATTGAGCGTAATCACCACGCTTGCTCAATGCGGGTTGGCGATTTCAGACTTAAAAGTCCAGGTTTCCTCAAGATGTTTTCCTTCACCTTCAGTCATTGGTGTCCAAGATATACTTAGAAAGTACATATAACTTTAGAAAAGTAGCATTGGTACTTGCTTGACCGGTGCAGGGTCAACTTGCATAAAGAATCGAACACGCTTAAACCTGTTTCTTTATAAGTGAGCGCATAAGTAAACAAGTAAATATTATAACTGCACCGGTCGGTACTGACCCTCACAGATTTGTCTGTCCCGGAAACCTGTTTCTTTATTTTCTTTATGTAAGCACCTTTAATAGATATCACAATATGTCTTGGAAGGTTTCATCACGATGTTTTTCGTCGCCGTTTTTGTGAGCAGAAGTGATGAAATAGATACGAATACATACGCCGATATCACTAAGACACCGCTACTCAACATTCACTTTCTTCCCACAATAAACATTACCACACAATAAAGAAATAGAACATAACGGATCCTAACACAATTACCCTTTTCAATTTGTACAACACAATCATTATAATTTTACCACACATTTAGCTTTTTGCTATCTGGCAACCCTAACAGGGTAAATAGGGCGTAAATATAATGAATAGACATCTCATCAGCCTCTGAGCGAAACAAATAAATGTTTGCCAAATAACATCTCCAGAAATTTTAATACAGTTTTGGCTGATACAGAAATCTTGTTCCTAAGTATAAGCTCACACTATCAAAACCAAAAAATAAAAATGTTTTACGCAATAATCCTGCATATTCATTTTTAATGAACCTACCGCAGTCTACTGCTTGTTATAGGTCTCTCCTGGACTGCGACACAACACCCTGTCCTTGGCCTTCTGTATTCAATCAGTTTCTTTAGGAGGTTATTATGTACGTTCACCGATATGCGTACTTTCACTTTATTCCCCAGTAAATATTACCACATAAAAAATAACAAAACGGGTTCTCACAATTGCCCATTTTAATTTGTCCAGCACAATAATTTTAATTTTACCATACATTTAGTTTTTTGTTATCTGACAACCCTAAGAAGTTAAATAGGGCGTAAATATAATAAATTGACATCTCATCAGCCTCTGAGTAAAACAAATGAATGCTGCCCAAATAATATCTCCAGGAACTTGAATACATTTCTGGCTGATACAAAAAATCTCTTGGCTAAGTAGAAGCCGCATGGATTAATCACATTAAGTAGAAGCCGCATGGATCAATCACATTAAGTAGAAGCTGCATGGATCAATCACGTTAAGCTATGCTTAATGCGGTCGATCTTTAGATAGGTGACCAGTTTTGCATACTGAGACCCCTCTGTGCCTAGGGAAAGCGTTAAGCTATTAGTCCCGGCAGTAATTTGTATACCTTGGACAGTTATTACCGTTAGCCAGAGGCCTGAATGTCTTGCCCAAGGGAATCGTATTTTGGCAGCGATCTCTCGCGTCCGATCCTGGTCCAGGACATGGTGTGGAGCGAGAGTGCATGGCAGGCTGTCACCTCCTTCTGCGAAGCAATAATGCTGGCAAAGAAGGAGGCGGAGCGCTTGAGGGGATCGGGTATCCCGCCGGAAAGCCGCCACAGAAGACGCCCTGGATGGAAGACAATATCGGACTCTCGGTCACCGTAGGCGCGGAATTGCGGACGGTGAGCGATGGAAAGCTCGCCGCCCTGTAAGAACCAGGCCCGGGTCGACGGCGCGTTGTGTTTCGCGCGCGCCTCAAGAGATGTCAACACATTGTTACAGGGCCCACGAGGACCGATGCCTCCTGGGCCAAGGAACCAGGGGCACAGGCAAGTGAAGGAACACGGGTGGGTTTAAGTCAGTAAAAGTCTAACACGCCCTTCCACTCCGCCCAGAGCAGAAGAGTTCATTTGATGATTTCCTATCCAAACCAAAAAAAAAGGGGTAATCGTATTACCCAGTCACTGTTTTGTGGACCTCAGATAGGCAATCATTTCTTATAGAATACTAATATTATAGCTGCATCTACTAAAAACTGACCCCAACATAGTTGGGAATAAGCAGATGATGAAATGCGGTAACAAAAAAACAGCAATTGCAAATATAAAAATATTAAATTGACAACATAAATAAAAAGATTTCTATACCCACAATAGGGATGCTTCCTGGGTAAAAAAAAAATTCTATTTAGTCCGTCATTCAGATTATAGAAAAATATTGGATACGTATATTTTGTTTTATCAAATCAATAAAAATTGACAAATATAAAAGCCATCAAAGATCAGGAATGGTGGCTGGTGACGTCACTCTCCGCTAAAAAGTGTAGTGTGCAGTAACGTCACACGAGTTTTCAACGCACTGTGTCGTCTTCATTTTCTGTTTATATTAAAAAAAAATACCCGTCTAGTACTTTTTGGAAATCAGACTGCCGGACTAATTAGTTTTTTTTTAGTCAACTACCCTAGTGCACAATATTCAATTAAAAATACGCATTTGATAGTTGAATAAATTAAAAAGCAAAGTAAATAAATTTCTTAAGTGTTTCACCACATAAAAGGCCCGGCTGCCTTTAATAAAAACGAAAATGTATGTTGACTTAGCTCATTAATATTCCTTTTTAAAGACTAATGACTTCCATTTAGATTTAGGTACGAAGGCAAAAAGGAGAATGATCTAGATAAATGCTGGCTGGATTTTATTTTTTTCTACACCTATAAAGTACACTGCTAGATGTAACTAAATAATAAGCAAGTGGTTTATGAAACAAAAATATCGCACTTACATTTTGTCGGTTTAAAGGATTGAGTCTGAAATCGGGGGTTTTGGCGGGAAAGTCAAGCTGAGTGTCACGCTCATTTTTCATTGGACTTTTAAAATTATTTATAGTGTTGTTTATTAAATAAAAGTGCGTGATTTATGTAGTAAAAAGTGCATTCAGTAAATAATTCATAAAGAACAGTGAAATATCGCAACATAGTGGCCACATCATGACTTTGTCTCAAACCTCCATCGTAAGACGGGTCACGCAGCCGTCTTTTTCGACATTGAACAATTCATTACGTGACATTGGCTAAATGCACAAACCGTGTGATGCCATAAAATAAAGAAAGAAAGAGTCTGAAATCAAAAAAACTTTAAGTCTGATATCGCGAATCGGCATTAAGCAAGCATGGGTGATTACGCTCAACCCTTCTTTTTATAAGAGGAGGCCTGTGCCCAGCAGTGGGACGATAAAAAAAAGGTTGATGAGAGGATTTAGGAACAGTGTGTAAAGTTCACTGACCCGCCATAGAAAAGGGAGGATCCTCCGACCAGACGGGTATTGAATCTGGCGGGCCCTTGCTCAATGTTTGATGTTCGGAAGTTGTACATATGCTACGAGTACATAGCTGCTCTGTAAACTCTGCTATAACGTGTTGTTCGCATGTTTTTTTAAATATTAAAAACTAGTGCTTGACGGCAATTCCGACTGACGGTAAACAGTTATGCAATCGTTGATAGTAAAGCGCGCTAGTTTATTAAGAGCCTATTCACTCTACCCTTGAAGACAAAACTTAAATTGTAGTCAGACGGAAACACCGCTGTTAGCAAATTATTCTAGTCCCTCAATATACGCGGTATAAAAGATGAGGCAAAATGCTTCGTCCGGATCGCAGTGGTGTCAACAACCTAAGGATGGATATTCACCGTATGATGGGTCGTGGAATGATGGAACGGAGATGGGGGAATTAAGGCATGCAATATTGAAGTGGCGTTTGTGGATAACGCTGAAAACTAAACTAAAGAACAAACACACTAGGTACTCTAAAGATATTGTTACAGGAAACATAATTTTAACATATGGCCTCCACACGTATAGAGATATACTTAGAAAGTACATATAACTTAGAAAAGTTACATTGGTGCTTGCCTGACTTAGAATCGAACCCGCTCATTCATTCTTGAGAGGCTGGTGTTTTAACCACTAGGCCACCACGACTATTTATCTTAATATGACAAAACTATACTAAAATTTATCTTCTGTCTTTTTCTTAATGAAAAAGAAATATAAAGAAAGAAGCACTGTGCACTTTAATTTAGTTATTTTTTTTTTAACAAGGGAATCGCCGCCATCGTGTTGTAAAATAGGGTAGTTGACTAAAAAAACTAATTAGCCCGTCAGTCAGATTTCCAAAAAATACAAGACACGTATTTTTTTTTTTTTCATATAAACAAAAAACGAAAACGACACGGTGCGTTGAAAACTCGTATGACGTCACTGTACGCTACACTTTTTAGCGAGCAGTGACGTCACCAGTCAGCACTCCTGCTCTTTGATGCCTTTTATATTTATCTATTTTGGTTGATTTGATAAAACAAAATATACGTATCCAATATTTTTCTATAATCTGAATGACGGACTAAATAGAATCAATTTTTTTTTACCCAGAAAACATCACTATTGCATACAACATTAATTTTTGTTTATGCGAAACCCGAAACATGTGTCCATTAATTTTAAGTAAAGAATCTATGTACAAAATTTCAAAACGATATCATAAAAAAACCACAAAGTTATGAGCTTACTTGGTTGTTCTAATAAAAATATGGTTAAAATCGATTCAATTGCATATTCTGAACAAACTATATTCGGGTTTCGTATATAGAATAAATAACTATGTATACAGGTTTAAAAATTAACACAAGTGTATGTGTAAGTTTGATTTGTTTTACCTATCTATAACCTAATTGCGTAACTCATTGTCAAACACAATAAGAATCGTGTTGAAATATATTGCAAATCCATTACCACATTTGTTCAAAAAAATTGTCTGCTCATCAACATAAATGACGCAATGAATGTGGTTGAACTGTCAAAATTATAGAAACAATTACCTCGCTGTTGACACAGCTCAAACAATACAAAGAATAACTAGCAGCCTAATCGGCAAACACATTTTTGTCAAATGATCGCGACTAGTTGGGATCGTGTGGACCGCACTTGATATTATTTTGAAGTAGGTGACCCGTGTCTGTTCACAATTACACCCTAATCTTTAAAGCGGAGTTACAACCGTTTACATACTTGCTAAGGCTTGAATTTACAACTCCGATACGTATGGCTATAGTCACCTTAACCTCACTATTTCACGTCATCGTAAACCCAGTTTCCCCTAAGCAATGGATTAAACAACCCTTCTTCTGTCACTATTTGACTTTTATGATTAAGAGAATCTTCAAAGCGATTTAACAACCATTATTCAAACAAAGTATGAAAGATACGATCAAAATTACGCCTTCAAATTCTAAAAGGTATAACAAGTTGCCAGGATTTGTTCTGCCGCAAGTTATTAATGAAAACTTTACGGTATTACCTTTAAATTGATTACTTTCACAGAAGTAATTAATGTTAGCAACATTATTAGTCCCCTATTATAGAATGGGCAGGATTTCATTAATTCCCTTTACGAGGAACCCCGAGGGGCAGCTAGTGAAATATAGCCACTAAGGTGAAATGAGTCTTACAGGGAATTTAGGGTATGTTGTCCCTTCGGCTAATTTGATGCCGTAGCTACGTTTTTGCCAGTTAAAAAAGACGCTTGAAATTGTTGTGTTGTTGTTGCTTCCGCAAAATTTCAGGGCGGTATTAGAAGGCAATGCTAAAGAGAAACACTTCCAAACCATCCTGAGAGAAATGCGGTTCTCGAAAGTTTGCTGATTTTAGATTTGTTTTGTTACCTTAGGCTTGTTTTACTAATTGGGCAGGCATTTTTGAGATCGTATACAATAGGCCTATCATATGTATGACTGATGCGTCTTTCAAGTTACGGGAGGAATCAAACAACAATAGTATTCCGTTACTTTTATATTAGAACAACTTTACATATTGCTGATTTTGGTTTCATGGCACTTTTAGGTTTAAAATCTTTACAGAGACTCCCAGCATAGCTGCCTCCATAACGCGCTATTTGATCTTGAATTTGTGGACCGACCGTCAGTGTTCACGTTTCGGCGACACATATTATGATGGGGAGGGTGCACTGGTTAAAGACCTTTGTCTTCAACGCTTGCTTAGGTTAGGTGACGAGAAGACTTAACGGAGTTTTACAAAGGGAAAAATAATAAGTTTATTTCATATAAATGATCCTTGGTTGAGGCCTATGTCCATCAGTCAACGTCTTTCGGCTGATATTATGATGATGATGATGGATAATTTTTAGTAAACGTCACTTGAAAACGTGATTTCGGATTTTAGTCAAAAATTTTATTTATATATTTAACAATTTAATTATATATTTAATTTTGTCGTCACAATTGGTGCAGTGGCTGAGCGATCGACTGCTGCACCGCGTGTCGCGGGTTCGATTCCCGCACGGAACAAATATTTGTATGGCCTACAATTAGTTGTTCCGCGTCTGGCTGTTTGTGTATGTGAGTTTATATGTTTGTAAACGCACCCAAGTCGCTCAAAGGGCAATGGAGAGGGCTATGCTTGGGGTTTCACTGCGCGATCGAATCAGGAATGAGGAGATCCGCAGAAGAACGAGAGTAACCGACATAGCCCGAAGAATTGCAACACTGAAGTGGCAATGGGCTGGACACATTGCCCGTAGGACCGATGCCCGATGGGGCCGACGGGTTCTCGAGTGGCGACCACGCACCGGAAGACGTAGCGTGGGTAGGCCCCCGACAAGGTGGACCGACGACCTGGTGAAGGTCGCGGGAAACCGCTGGATGCGGGAGGCGCAGGACCGGTCGTCGTGGAGAACCTTGGGGGAGGCCTATGTCCAGCAGTGGACGTCTTTCGGCTGAAATGATGATGATGATGATGATGAAACGCACCCACGATACAGGAAAAATTCCTAGTGTGGGGCAACGTTTTTTTTTAAAGCAAAAGAAAAATACGGCAACAAGGCAATATTGAACATGACATTTGAAGATTTTTGATATAGGTATATTGTTACACATATCACTATATCAAAGTAACTTTAATGTAAAAGTAACTTTAGGCATCATCATATCAACATTAATCCCAGTCGCATTCGAAGCTTTTTCAGCTTTGGAGTCTGGGGTCCGCTTTACCAGTCTAACTGCTGATTTTGGCTAAACTTCGATTCGGAATCTTCCGTGAAGCGACTGCCGTCTGAGCTCCAAAACCCGAAGGCGATATCTAAGCATTGCAGTTAGACCAATTGTTGGACTTTTAAAGGCTCCAACAATTGTAACAACTGATATTAGATGTTCGTATGGTAACCGGGACCAACGGCTTAACGTGCTTCCGAGGCACGACCAGACCAGTGCAAATATTCATGCATATAAATATTTACACTGCGCGGGGATCGAATTGGCGTGAAAAGTAACTTTAGTATATCTAGGGCAAATAGTACCGTGGAACAAATACATATTACATAGGTACATAATAACATTTCTAACAGGCAACATTTGGAGAGAGTTGTTAAAGGTACTACCCAAATCTGCTTACCCCCGGAGAATACAGACATAATGTTTGACGTGTGTTTAGGAACATGAAGTTTGCTTAGGCATATTTGAATAATGTAGTTTGTTATTGTAAGATCGGCTCAAATATGAAGCCAGACGTACCACATTATGGAAGTAAACTAAATTAATAATAACGCTTGCCCCTTTCATTCCCTTTCTTATATTACAAACTTCAGGGCAGCTCCCGAAATTCACATTGGCCACAACAAGTGAGTCAGTCACTTGTTCACAACCTAAATTAAATTTAAGTAGGCCTAGTATGAGTTTTCATTACGAGACTCGTTCGTCGATATCGAGCGCGTTTGACTCATCGATTGGACCGCTTCAAGGTTGTATGAACTCTCAACCAATGAGAGCGCCAAACGCGCTCGATATCGACGATCGAGTCTCGTATTGGAAACTCATACTAGGCCTACTGTTCAGTGCATCTTTTCCTATCTATTTCATTAAGACAAGGGCAGAAGATAAAATGTCAGTTTAGACCTGTCAAATTAGTGCGCTTCTGACGTAAATTGTCGTATTTTTAGTCGCCATGTTTATAATCGCGTCTAAACTGTCTATGGAGTATCTTAATTTGACAGGATTAAACTAAAATGTTATCGTCTATCCTTTTCTTATTGAAACAGAAAGACAAAGATGCACTTAACTTAAAATTATTTCTCGGTGGTAGGCCATAACATCGGCCACCGGCAGAAGTTACCACCCACCAGACAAAGCCTTGCCGCCAAGCGATTTGTCGTGTTCCGGCATGATGTCTGTGAAGCCATGCGGAGGACGGGTCTGAGCAGTTGTGTTGCGATGTGTGACAGGTACGATGCGCCAAATGTTTTGTGTTGGGAGTTTGGTCGTAGAGGGTCTTCAGATCAATCTCCCTTTGGCGCAGCATCGTTGGTCGTGTTGTTGGGTTTAACATTGCATCACCTGGCTCAACTGCCGTCTTCCTTCCTATTCGCTCAGTTTTTCTGAGTGAATAGGCTCTTAATAAACTAGCGCGCTTTACCATCAACGATCGCATCACTGCTTACCATCAGGCGGGATTGCGGTCAAGCGCTAGTTTATAATTAATTAAAAAAAAAAACTTCTTTAACGCTAACTTTTCACGGTCTGATTTCTACAGAATGGATCGGCAAGTTATGTGTCGAAGAAAATATAATTTGAAGAATCCCTTACATCTGGAATCCAAATGTGATCTAATATTACTCCACTCCATTAATCACAGTTGGTTGTCTTATGTATTCTTCCGCTATCGCTTGTACAGACGACAGGACATCAAGCAACTACAATCTGTCTGATTTCCTTATTAGATTTTCAACTTTATCTGTAAAACATTAAGGCTCAAGGTTGAATGGGAATATCTGACAGTTTGGGGTAGCTTGACCTGCTGTCGTCCGTACATGTAATGATACAAATACACACGTACTAAACTTCAAACAAGGCGCCTATAGCGCGTCCAAACTTTATCCATAACTTAGTACTACCTACTCATATATTACTTTTTTTTTTTTTCGGTCAAGCGCTGGTTTATAATATATAAAAAAAAAAAAAAAAAAAAATTTTAACTCTGCCCCACACTGTGTATGTCTCCTGTATCGTGTCTGCGTTTAGAAGAACTACATGTAGGCCATAGAAATATTTTACACGCGGCTCAGCCGTCGCTCGCCCAACCACTGCTCCAACCGTGTCGTAAAACCAATAGGTTAGCTTCTAAACCAAAGGGTCGTTTCATTTTGGGCCACCACTATGTACGCTATATAGATTACAAGGAAAAAAATAAAAGATTTTCATAAAAATACTACTAAATTAATTTCAATAAAAATACAAGTATATTGATCATTTGAAACGTTTTATAGTGAGATAACCCTTTCTTAAGGTAGCCATGACAGTGGTTATGACGTCTGATTGGCGACGTTGACAGTTCTATTTTCCCATTGTGTTCGTGTAGAGTTTTGATTTGAGTTGATTATGTTTATTTAATGGGCCTTATATTCGGAATTCATGTTTTGTTTTTTTCGCAGTCATATGGTAGATAATATAGGTACGATAGCCTTAGATACATGACACGTCAGTCAAATGTCACTGTCAAAATCGTATTTCGCTTATTGCTGACCACCATATTTATTAGTAGTTGTGTTGCACCAGTTGGCCAAGTTAAATTGAATATGTATAAAAATCCAAAATATAGGAAATTAACTTTAAAACAGTTAACTATATCGTAACTATACCTAGCATTAAGTGTACAATGTGCTGGCTCAGGCTCCATACATTTCTGAAACATCTCCTTTAACCCATTTTCCGAGCTTGAAGCTGACTCAAGATTGATAAACAAATATAATTCGCATCTTGTCGGACGAGAATTTCATGATGCCTCGCTTAACTTACAATTTCAAACTCGACGGATTCCTAATCAAATTAAAATTTCATCGTGATTTCGCTTTAGGGGCAGAGAAAAAAAATTGTTTCACTTTTACTTTTTTTACCTACAACAATTCCGTGAAGGTCGTGGCTAAATTAATACTCAAATGCAAAAAGGTATGAAAACTTTTTTTTTAATATTCAGTAGTACTCTTTAAAACTTTGCATAACTCCCGAGACTTTTTTAACGTTTAAATTTCGAACAAAAAAAACCTTGTCTTTGATTTTATCTTCACAGATCGGATATTGAAGGATTTTATACTTACCAGAACATATTTTAACGAGGCCTCTTAAATTTAATACAGATTACAGAATGATTTTATTACAAAATGGGTATTGTGCGTCAGACAATTCATTGAAGCATTTAATTGATTTGGGTTCAAATAAATATTCTCTCGGTGGATTTCCAAAAGCGACTATACTGACCCTAATGTTCATTCCGGTGAAATTCCCGGGATATTCCGGTGGGATTCCATGTTTGAGAAGGATTTCAGATTTTGAAACACCTGCGCAAAAGAGTTACGAGCTCGGTTTACTAAAACTAAATACGCGTTTTGTTTATCTATTTTTTTTTTAACTTGTCTTCACATATTATATGCAAATATGTGAATTGGTCTTCATATTTTATTGTATTTTATTTTCTCTCCTGAAGCTCCACAATAGGTACACACAAAACTTAATAATTACCTAAATGCTTACATCAGATGTAAGCATTTAGGTTATTATTGAGTTTTGTGTTTTTAATGAGGTATTAATATAATAATATTGTTAGTTTTAATTTAGTAATTTTACGTATATGGTTTAGGTACCTAACTAGTTGGTTAATAAATGTAAAAGTAAAAAATAAATAAATAAAATCTATCTTTGTCTACTTACATTTAGCCGGTATGCTGGAAGAGATTCATTTATCCATAAGTACCCTTGCACGTATTTTCTTATTTATGTATAAGTACATGGTAAATAAATACGTACTGAGGACGGGCTAATATTCCCAATCCGCCTTGAGCCTTAATGCTTTAAAGATAAACCCCTCTATTCCTAAACGTTCCTTAAAGTTAACTTTAAACAACAAGTAAAGTTAATGGAGGACAGGCCTGAGAAGTTGTGTTGCGATGTGTACCGGGTACGATGCGCCAAATGTTGTAGTGTCGGGAGTTTGGTCGTGGAGGGTCTCCATATCAATATCCCTCTGGCGCAGTATCGTTGGTCGTGTTGCTGGGTTTAACATTGCATCATCTCGCTCAACTGCTGTCTTCCTTCCTATTCAGTAAGTTTTTTAAGTGAATAGGCTGAAAAAACTAGCGCGCTTTACCATCAACGATTATATCACTGCTTATTATTATTTATTTATTAATAAGGTACACCAACGGCTTCTGTATATATCAAATCAAATCAAATCAAAGCATTTATTTCAAATAAACCAGTTACAGGCACTTTTGAATTGTCAGAAGTTCGGTCAGTCAGTAAGGTGAAGCTAGTCGCCCATTCCAAAAAGTAGGTACCTATGGAGAAGAACGGGCAAGAAACTCCATGGACACTCTTTTAAAATATCAAGCTATTGATACAAATATTTGATTACATCATTCATTTTGAAATCAATCGTGTGAGAACGATGCAGAAATATATTGTACGCTGAGAGCGTCCATTATGGAAAAAAAAACAACAATTCAGAAATTAAAATACGCCGTAGCAGCTAAGAGATGACCAGTCCCCTCTGACGGCGTCCGTTCACGAACATGACGTATGGATCAGCATCATTCAGCTCAACCATATTGAAGGGAACCTAATGACCCAACACACACGCCACCATCAGCGAGACATTTGAGTGAGCATGACATACTCTCAACAGCCATAGCACTATCAAGTCAATAAACGACTAACCCAACAAATAGATGCTATACAGCAAATAGATCGTGCTCACACGTGTTCCATGCAATTATACAATAAAAAATATTATATATATAATATAAATTAACAAATAGAGTAGTTATGAGCAAAAGGCTTATACAGTTGCCAATAGCAGGTGAACCAAGACTCACGAACATAATTGGGAACTAAATAATTGTAAGTAGGTACTAGTTAAGTGGAAATAAACTATACCTACAAAGATTAGACTTGTACTTAAGTAAAAAAACAAAGAAATCCAAAACTAAAATTAAACCAACATGAGATCAAAAATCAGACTAAAACTAAATAAATATTCTGACAGAACTATTATTTTGGAGCTTTTTGACTTACAATTAAAGGTTTTCATAGTGTTATGGTATATACTATATGTCAACATCTAGGTTTGATTTTATAAAGCAATTTATCTCTTTGCCTAGCCTATTGAAAGGTGAATTTTCTCCTATGTTTGTATTTTAAGCTTTAGTGTGGAATAAATGGGTAATGGGATATCTGGGTATTCTATAGGAGACTTTTATTCCAATTTGATCAATGAATTTAATACAATCTAATTTATTGTTAACTAATTTGTAAAAAAACATAAGCTCTTGTACTAGTCGCCGATGGCGCAGTGTTGAATATGTTGCTCGTATGGACTCCGGGGAGATACACCACCGAAGGTATATGCTAGGTGTTTTGTGAAGGCCCTTTGGATGCTTCCTTTTCTTTGTGAGTGCACTATGTTTTGCGGGTTCCACACTACGCTGGCAAATTCAAGGTGACTACGGACTAATGCGTTATATAACACAATCTTCGTTCTTACCAGCTTAAATCTTTTAGGGCTTCTCTTAAGAAATCCTAGTAGCCGTGCCGATTTCGTAACAATGTTAGGCACAGGTGAGGTAAGTTGAGTTTACTGTCCATCAAGCGGGATTGCAGCCATACACTATTTTACAATTATTAAACAAATAAATAATAAAAAAAAACATAAGAACAACTGATATTGATGGAGAACAATAGTTCTAATCAAAATGTTTACTAAATAAATAACACCACAATTGTGAACCACTTGCAAAGACTTAACGGTATTTTGAATAAAAAGAAAATTATGACAATTCATAATTTTCTTTTTATTCTGTTCTGTTTCATAAACGGCACAGCTTATTGAGCAAAACGTCAAAATCTTGTGTTCATTGTCAGTAAAAAACGATACTTGAGATAATTAAACAGATTTTATTTTTTAAATTAATACACGGAATATCTAGGCTTATTAACTAATGAATGAATATTTCAACATTACGAACAATTAGGATATTTCTATACATGCTTGATGCTAAGGACAGTCGTCCAAACTTCATTCAGTCAAGTCCTTTATGTTAATACAATCTGAAAACACCTTGAAACAAGCGACAATGGCGATTTTCACTCTCCGGAAAATGTTTTTAATGATTTCAGTAAAGCTTCGGGAAGAATAACAAAATACTCAAATGTTGGTATTTCAGTGTTCAATTTGAATCAATTCAAATTTTGTTTGCGATGTTTCGCATTTACGCTACTAATTGGCATAAAAAGCATTGGGTTTACCCAACGCTTTTTATGCCAAATGCTTTTAAAAGCATTTGACATTTTAATTAGAAGCTTGTAATTAAAATGTCCAATCATGGGCGTACCCCGCTTTTGGCTTAGGGAAGAGGAAAGTCAGGCTTTGGAGGTGGGAAGTCAGGCCTTGGGGGCAAATTAAATTTTTTGAGTGATCGCACGCGGTTTTTTGGCAATTACACGGTACATTTTGTCAGTGTCTATTGCGAGGTTTATTTAAAAGTTAGAGATAAGTCCTCGTTCATACTTTGTAACCCGTCACGGTGTGCTGACATCTCTTTGAGGCGCGCGTGAAACACAACGCGGCGCAGACCCGGACTTGGTCCTTAAGGGGCCGCGAACTGCCTATCGCTCGCCGCCCGCAAGCCCGCGCCTATGATGGCCGGGAGTTCGATGTTTTTCCCGACCAGAGCGTCTCCTGCGGCGTGAGGGCGCTGGGATTACCGCTCCCTAGAGAGGTGACGGCCTGACATGTACTCTCGCTCCGGTCCATGGCGTGGACCAGAGTCGATCGCCGCCGATCCACTGTATGCTCCACCAAGGCGATTCACACAGTGATGACACCCTGGCGTTTTCTCCCGCCTTATACGGAACAGGAACCTCCCGAAACAACCGAGTTCGGTGAGGGCCTTTTTTGGTCTGTGGCAACACTGTTGACAAGACGTCAACAAAACTTCTCCCAATAATTTATTACAGATTTAATTTATATTATTGTGTTTTTAATGTGCAATTACCAATTTCATACGCAAAACTTAATTTTTAGTTGTAAAAACAGTGATATCTTGTGATATAAGTGTATAAAAAAAACGGTAAAAGTAATTTCAAACTTTGAACAAGTTTCGCTGTCAAAGTCAAATTGTAACGAATATTGTAATCGAAAAAGTGCATTGTCATCGCAAATTCCTGTGAGTATTTTAACTTTTTTCGACCTACATTGGCTGAAATTTACAGTAACAAGGAATCGCCTTAATTGTTTGGGTTCCTTACACAAAGTACTTGTCCTACCATCACCCATATCCCTAAGTTCTTGCTTTTTTTTTCTTTGTTTTGAAAAATATTGTCAGGAATGGATAGAATAATGACCAGGAGGGCTACTGCACGCTTGGAGGAATCTAAGCTACAGTTAGCATTAACGGAACTTCAGAAATATAAGGGTTTGTGTGAGGAACTGAAACGGGAACAGGATGACAATGAGAGGGAAGTACTTAATATTTTAAACAATAACACGAAGCTCAAGAGTGAGATGGCTGAAATGCATAATCAGCTAATTACCATTAGTGAGGAACGGGATAAGCTTCAACGTACTGTAGACAGCTTTGACCAGTGTAGCAATGAGTTTGATATCACAGTCAAATGCAACACTGAGCTAAAATCTAGGCTAAGCGAAGCCCACGACACCATCGACAGGCTGGAGAGTGCTAGCCGGAGACTCCAGACAGCGCAGACTCATGCTCTGTTTGATGAACTGGTTGGTACCACTCCGTTGCATTCTGCCAACTCAATCTTGGGCAACATAAACAGTAATAATAACATTGAGACAATTGATCTTACTTGTGATAATAGTATAAGATCAAACCCTGAAGTTAAATTTGTAAATAGTAGTAAAAATAAGTTAAAAAAATACATTAAAATAAATAAAATGATTAGAAAAACCCAGAAATTAATTAAAAATAACAAAAATACTTTTTCAAAAAGCTTCAATGCATTAAAAAGTTCTCAAAAATTAAAAGAAACAATTAGTGGGCATAGTATAAAGTTAGAAAGCATTAAAAATAATTATGAGGCTGAAATTCAACAATTACAGTCAGAGACTCTCCGCTTACAGGATTCCTTGAATAGTGTTATATCTAAATATGAGATTTCTCAAAAGGAAATAGGAGAGTATATTCTGGCAATGAACAGTCTGGTGGAACAGTGTAGTGAGAATGAGAGAATGTTTAACTCCTTAACAAACAATCTTACACCTGATTGTAATCATGATCCATCAGGCTGTTCACGGTCAGCTGTCTCAAATGAGTCTCCTCCATCAGTGACTCATACTGTGGAGTTGTTTGACAGTCTCAGCAGTACTTCCCTCGCCACACCAAACACAGAAGAATTAATAATAACAAATAAAATGTTAAACAATAAAAACAAAATATTGATGTACTGCGATGAAATGGGTAAAAATATGGGTCATACACTACAACACCATTTAAATGACCAAGTAGTCAATTATTGTATGCCTGAAGCATCTTATAGTCAAATTATAGATAAAGTTATAAGTGGTAATTACAGTCCATCCACAAATATTGTTATTTTGATTGGGAGAAGGGGAAATGCAAACAGTGTAAAGATAAAGAAATATTTTGAAAATCTGGCCTCATTAAATGTAAACAAAATAGTTTTGTTTGCCTTTCCTTATGGCAATGGCCTGTCACAGACCGAAAACAGAATTAGATATAGATGTAATATGACATTACAAACTATGACATTGTATAATGAAAAATTTGAATTTATTGACTCTAATGCACTCATTAGTCAAAATTATTTTACGACCAAAGATAACTATTATCTTTGTAATTTTTTAAAAAGACAGGTAGCAGAATCGCTATCATACTATATATATAAGTCAGCCAAGTGTTTGGCTAACTATGCTGCTTCTATTGAGCAGTTAAGTAATACACTTAGTGGTAATGAGCAGAGCTTGGAATTTGTTCCAAGTTATTTAAATTGCAATTTGAGACAATAGAGTCAACCTCTAGCACTATTTTGAATAATGAATTAGACATGTACCCATTATCAAGGGACATTGAGACAATAGAGTTGAACTCTAGCAGAGATGTGAACCTAGAAACATTAATATCACACCCAATAAATTTTAATTTTCATAATCTAATCAATAATAATAACCTTAAAATTGTTCATCAAAATATACAGGGTGTGATAAATAAACAATTAGAATTGGAGTTGTTCATGAACTGTAGTTATATTGATATTGTTTGTCTTACTGAACATTGGTTAAAAGCCCATCAGTTCATGTTCAGCTTTAATAACCATCAGATTGGTAGCTCATTCAGCAGAGTGAATATGATAAGGGGTGGCTCCCTAATAATTGTTCGCAACAATATCAAATTTAAAGAACGGGCTGATATTGTAAGCCTCTCTGTTGAGCGAGTTATTGAAATTGCTTGCATCGAGCTCGAGCGGTTCATTGTAATAAGTGTCTACAGGCCCCCATGTGCTTCCTATGATATTTTTGGAAAATATATGGAGGAAGTTTTATTAAAGACTTGTCACAGTAACAAAACAGTTGTTGTCTGTGGAGACTTCAACATTAATATTCTAGAGAAATCAGCTACAGTGAATGAATTTATCTCATTATTCAAGTCCTATAATTTGTACGCAAGATTCTTTGAGCCGACTAGAATAACTGCCACAAGTGCCACCTGTTTAGACAACATCTTTTCTAACCTAAGACCTTCTGACCATTTAATTATAAATGAGTTAGACTCTGATCACTGTGGCCAGTTAGTTACTTTTCCTCAGAAGAGTGAAGTCAGAGCTCAAAGAAAACTTGTGAGTTTTGTTCCTGTAAATGAAAATCGTTTAGGACAATTTAAAAATAATTTAATTGAAAAGCTACCGGGCTTGCCTCATCATACCAACGCGGATCATGCATATAGTATACTATTTAACTTGATTAATTGTGAATTTATGAAAGTTTTCACAAAAAAAACATTGCCTGTTAGCGACCGCATTATATTTAGTGACTGGGCAACCCCAGGTATTTATAAAAGCAGGGAAAAAATGTATGAATTGTATCAGGAAAAAACATATAACCATGATGTAGCTTTTCAAGAATTCGTTAAAAAATATTCAAAAACTTTTAAGAGAGCCTGTTCCTCAGCAAAAGCCATACACATTAAAAATAAAATAAAATCTTCTAGAAATAAAATCAAAACAACTTGGCAAATTATAAATTCTGAAACTGGAAGAACCAAAGTACAAAATCGCGATTTCCATCTTAAAATTAACGATGAAGATATAAAGGCGGACTTGGAGGTAGCGACTGAGTTTGAGAATTTTTTTACTAGTATTCCAATAATAACAACTAAAACTTTGTCTTCTTCCTCCACTTCTGCCTACGCCATACTAAAAGAATGTGTTCCAGAATGTGACAAACACTTTGAATTTACGTTTGCGACTGCTAAAGACATTATAGAATCTTTTAAGGATCTTGATGTAAAAAAAACTGCCGATCATTGGGGTTTGTCAGTATATACTGTAGCTTCAATAATAGATGTTATCGCACCTTTCTTAGCAATTGTTTTTAATTCTTGTGTCACATCTGGTATATTTCCTGATTTGATGAAACTTAGCAAAGTAATTCCACTGTTCAAATCTGGTAGTACAACTGATCCCACGAATTTTCGGCCAATTTCTATATTACCAACTTTGAGCAAAATTTTTGAAAAATTAATTTTGAAACAGTTGTTGAGACATTTCAACTTTTATAATTTATTACACGTGAAACAATTTGGTTTTACAAAGGGTCGTTCAACTACCGATGCGGGCGTGGCGTTGCTAAAGAACATATTTGGGGCCTGGGAGGAATCGCAAGATGCTCTTGGTATTTTTTGTGATTTGTCCAAGGCCTTTGATTGCGTACATCATGATACTCTTATTAGGAAACTGTACCATTATGGTTTAAGGGACAGAGCTCTCGACCTTCTGACTTCTTATCTGAATAATCGAATTCAGAGGGTTGATGTTAATGGCAACAAATCTGCAGGATCTGAGGTCACCATGGGCGTTCCGCAGGGCTCAATTCTAGGTCCTTTCTTGTTTTTAATTTATATTAATGACTTACCTCATCACGTGAGGGATAATCACAACATAGTATTGTTCGCGGATGACACTTCTCTTATTTTTAAAGTCAAGCGTCAGCTAGCAAATTTTGACGAAGTTAACAATGCACTTTCGAAAGTTGTCCATTGGTTTAATGTAAATAACCTTCTTTTGAATGAAAAAAAAACTAAATTCATTAAATTTTCTACGCCAAATGTCAGGCAGTTAAGTACCAATGTTCAACTGAATGGAGTAGAGTTGATCCCTGTCGAGTCGACAGTTTTTCTTGGATTGACTATTGACTCCAAGTTACAATGGGGTCCTCACATTGAGAAGCTGTCGGGTAGACTCAGTTCTGCCGCTTATGCTGTTAAGAAAATTAGACAGATAACTGATGTGAATACAGCCAGAATTGTTTATTTTAGTTATTTTCATAGTCTTATGACTTATGGGATTCTTCTCTGGGGAACTTGTGCGGACATCAATACCATCTTTGTTTTACAGAAAAGGGCTGTTCGAGCCATTTACAACCTTGGTCCTAGAGATTCTCTTAGAGAAAAATTCAGAGAGGTGAACATTCTGACTGTAGCTTCGCAATATGTATTTGAAAATCTTATGTATGTACATAAAAATATATCTAATTTTAAGAAAATAAGCGAAGTTCATAATATAAATACCAGGAACAAACACAATCTTGCTGTACATCACACTCGTCTCCACAGAGTAGGCAACTCGTTCATGGGTCAATGTATACACTTTTACAACAAGCTTCCCATGGACATTCGAAACTTACCCATTAAACGATATAAAACCTATATAAAGGCCAAACTTTGCAAAAAAGGGTATTATAAAATCTCAGATTATTTAGAGGATAGAGAGGCTTGGGACTGAGCTGCTCGCTCTGTTAAGCATTGTTATTAAGCAATATGCGTAATTACAACGTAAATTATTGTAAACATTTTCATTTTTAATGTCTGGACTTTAAAAAAGACGATGATCCCTGAGTTTGTTTCGGCTATTTCTTCTCAGAGGTAGTCAGTTAGGAAATGCCGGCTTCATCTAGTTTAAAAAAAAAAAAAGAAAAAATAAAAAAAAAACATGACGTGTAAAAGTGATCGGTGATCCTACTTGCTTGGTAAACGATTTCATTTCATTTCATTTCATTTCCTGCGTCATGCAGAAGGTGAGGGCTTCGTAGCGCCTCTCTAGTAGGCGCTCCGCAAAGAGGGGACTTAATGCCGCTATTGTGGCGTGCCCAACGCGGGTAATGCGTATAAAATATTATGATGACGTACTATGCTTGTCCCGCAACTACTACTATTGATGTACAATGATTAGGTGAAGACGCTGGCACCCTAAACACAAGTTAAATCTTACATGGGGTGCCAGAGCTCGACAATAACTCTGTTTCCCTAGTTGCATAATATTTACATATATGTGATTTCTTTTTATACAATTTATAGTGGCAATAAAAATTGTTTTTATTTTTGTTTTTTTTTTAATTGTTGGGCACGCCACAATAGCGGCATTCTCTGTTGACATTGTTCAAACCGCATAGCTTTTATACAGAAAGTGACGATTAGGAAAGTGACACATACACGTTCACAATCGCACCTTAATCTTTAAGCGGAATATACAACCGAATATAACTGTCAAAATAAAACCCACTGCTATAGGTACGATACTTATATTGCGATAGTCACTTATACAATTGATCTGCAGTTTGTGTTGTAAATAGAACTTTCTGGACAGCGATTAAATCTTTCAAACAATTTTTATATTCTCATAAACAACTTGAATTGCCATGGAAAAGAAATTTCAAAGAAAATTGTAACATAAATCAAAAAGTTAAAAAGTAATTTAAATATTACTTTACAAGTTTTTCAGTAGGTACGTGGATACAGGATGAGACTTTTAGTTTTTATTTGATGATTCACTGTTTACGGAAGTACACATGTAATGTAACGCGTGCAAAACATTATGCGAATGAGTACAGATGACAGCACATCAAGCTACTACAATCTGTCAGATTTCTTTATTATATTTTCAACTTTATATTTAAAGCATTAAGGCTCAATGTTGATTGGGAATACATCGTTGAAAAGTTCCCTCGACTGTCTCTCGGCTCCCTCATCAATTCTACTGCAAACCTTCGTCGGTTGTTTTTTTTTTTTGTAAAATGTTTTACATTTTGTGCACGGAACCTAAAGGATGGGTGATTCTCTTTTTTTTATTTTTAAAGCTTGTTATCTCAGATTTCCGTCGTTTTGACACCCGTTTGGAAAGGCAGTTCTCATTACAAGCAAAGACACTCCCGTTTTAATATCTTTACAAACTTTGTTGGTTTTACTTTAGGACGCTTGGAGTCCAAATAAATATCACCTTCCCGGAAATTCAGCAGCAAACTCGTGTACTTGTAAAGGATTAGTGACTATCTAACTTCAAAATAAACCCCTTCCTATTGTAATAATACACCTTTGAGTAACAATATAGGTTATAGACCGCATTAAATTTATTAGTTGGTGCAGCTTGACCACGACCACGCACCGGAAGACGCAGCGTGGGTAGGCCCCCGACAAGGTGGACCGACGACCTGGTGCAGGTTGCGGGAGACCGCTGGATACGGGAGGCGCACGATCAGCCGTCGTGGAGATCTTTGGAGAAGGCCTATGTCCAGCAGTGGACGTCTTTCGGCTGATATGATGATGATGTTAATGATGATTTAAAAGATTATAATTAATAATGAACTCTTCTTCTTCATCGTAACATCATAAGAACTAATAAGTTTACATAATCAGCCAATAATCTTCCCATTTCTGGCACACAGGCCTTGTCTCGGTGAGAAGGAGTACCCAGTAACGTACCACGAGAAACCAGTATGGGTTAGTAGATATTACATATTGTCTTTGATGATTTTTCTCTAGGACATGCCAGTTTCCTCAAGATGTTTTCCTTCACCGCTTTGAGAGCAGTGGTGATCAAATAATTTACACAAAGTAAGGCGCCTGCTTTTAAGTCTTGTAAGCGCCCCATCAGGCGCTTACAAGTTATAGATCGGCCGCCGGCAGAAGTTACCACCCACCAGACAAAGTCTTGCCGCCAAGCGATTCGTCGTGTTCCGGCATGATGTCTGGTGAAGCCGTACGGAGGACGGGTCTGAGCAGTTGTGTTGCGATGTGTGCCGGGTACGATGCGCTAAATGTTGTTGTGTTGGGAGTTTGGTCGTGGAGGGTCGTCAGATCGTTGCATCGTTGGTCGTGTTGTTGGGTTTAACATTGCATCACCTCGCTCATCTGCCGTCTTCCTTACTATTCGCTCAGTTTTTCTGAGTGAATAGGCTCTTAATAAACTAGCGCGCTTTACCATCAACGTTTGCTTCACTGCTTACCATCAGGTGGGATTGCAGTCAAGCACTAGTTTATAATTTAAAAAAAAATAAAAAAAAAAAAGATCGTAACCTACAATTTGTAAGTCACGACAGATACCTCTAGGCCACCGTTGCTCTCGGCACCGAGATTACGTGTTCTGAATTTCTTCTCAAATGAAACTACTAAAATTTGACATTTGGGTCATAAAATAACAATTCAATTCCCAATTAATTTAGTTGCGGATCCAACAACCATAATCATTTCGATCATGCAAAGTACAAGTAATATCATAAAGTTACATAATCCTTAGGTTAGGCCTTTGGTATGGGATGCAACGTGTGTCGACACCATTACGCCATCCTATCTTCCAAATACGGTGAGTTGTGCTGCAACGGCTGCTGCAAGTGCGGAAAACCTCAAACGGCGGAAATACTCCAATCTCATTGGAACCTATATGTTCGAGCCATTTGGGGTTGAAACACTAGGGCCATGGGGTCCGAGTGCACATCTGTTATTCCGGGATATCGCCAAACGTCTAATCGACTCTTCACGTGACCAGAGGGCTGGGCTATTTTTTGGCCAAAGAATCAGCATCGCCATACAACGTGGCAATGCTGCCAGCCTTTTGGGTACGTTTCCTGTTGACAGCGATGGGGATGAATTTTTTGATGCCCTCTAGTTTTTTCCATTCCTCTTTTATATACTTGTACATATTTTTTAATTATTTATTTTTTTATTATTTTTACCAGCCGTACATATAACACTTGGTTACGCTTGAGTGCGCAGAAGAGTGAAGTGTTTTCATATGTGACTTCGCGTGTTTTTCGTATGCTACTATGAAAAATATCTCAATACCTATATTATACATACAGATTTCTGACGTCGAGTAAGAGCGTCTATTCGCACGACTGCGTCGTATGCTTGTATTCAGTGTACAATCTATCATTAGCGAATTGAGCTCATTCGTGCGTTGCTCTACGTCTACGTATTCGCATGCTCTACACTGTAGGCAGTAGTACAGTGTGGTACCGGGCATAGAATAGCACCTTCCCATATCCTCCAGTGGGTATCGTAAGAGGTGACTAAGGGAGCTCTCACCAGGAAAGGGGGCAAGCGCTTCTCCTGTGGAATAACAAATTACTGCGATCCCAATCCGCTTGCCAAGCGTGGGGATTATAGCAATGCCCCCCAATGGAATGAAAGCCTCGGACGAGGCCTACATATGTCGAGCAGTGGACCTCTATAGGCTAAGAAGGAGACAGTATAGGTTAGGTGATAGGTACCTACGCGTCAAGAGTGCAGCATATTAAAGCTTGTCTAATTCATACTCATTCAGTCTAAAAGCATCTCTGTTATTTCTGAGGCGCCTCTTATTTTGACACTGCTTCTCTGATTTATGAATTTGGAGCCCTCCCTTCTGTACAAATAATTTTGGGTATTATAAATACCTACACTTGTTTGGACTTAGTACAGTTGGAGTTCATTAAAGCAAAAGGGTGCTTGTCGAAGCGAAGAAATTAAATTAGAAATTTACGACGTTTTTTTTTTAATTCGGTCTTTTTCTTATTTTTCGAAGCATCACGGTGTTAACTTTATAATTTTATTATTGTTCACTTATTTTCAAAAATTACCAACCTATCTAATACATCATAAAAACTATTTTCTATTCATAAATGTTGCTTAAAGTTGACTAATGATTAGTGACTCAACCATACATTTTTGACGTTTTAACGTCACTTAACTTTAGCCATCGTTTGTGAATAAGCACCATAGTATTTAAGGGGTTTATTAGTGACGTGCAAACGTCAAAAATGTATGGTTAAACAGTTGCTAATCACTAGTTAACTTTAAGCAACGTTTATGAATAAAGAGGGTTTTGTCGTAGGTATACGTAGTTTGCGCACTTACTAAACAGTGAAGGAAACTGACCCGTTACGCGGATCGGTAATGCTAGTTCGAGATTCCAGTATACTCGTCATCAGTAGGTCAGTAACACCATATCGTAGGTACCTATAGGTAGTTTGCGCACTTTCTAAACAGTGAAGAAAACTGACCTGTCACGCGGGTCGGTAATGCTAGTTCGAGACTCCAGTATACTCGTCATCAGTAGGTCAGTAACACCCTATCGTAGGTACCTATAGGTACTTTGCGCACTTTCTAAACAGTGAAGGAAACTGACCCGTCACGCGGGTCGGTAATGCTAGTTCGAGACTCCAGTATACTCGTCATCAGCCGGTCAGTAACACCATATCGCATATACTCATCTCAAGTGTATCGTTAATTCTCAATCGTCGAATATTCAGCTCGAAAAAGTCGGTAACGGTAAATCGCGTTTCTTAGACGCTGAATCGCGTTTATTAGGCGCTGAATCGTATAAGTTTTCCATTTCTGTCGGGTTGTAATAAGCTCAGACCTTTTTTATATATTTCAATTCTCGACGTACATATTTTTAATATAATAACAAAATGTTAGCGCATGAGAAGTTATTTCGTCTGGGATATTGCGAAATTCTTACTAATAAAGAGCAACGGCCGTCTGACCTTAACAAATATATAGGACAAACCGGGCACGAGACATTATACGTCCTATACAAGTCTACATAAACAACAATCTCATAGAAAAACACTTAATTTTAGAATGACGAAGTTTATTTCTTTAATCATATAGATAAATAGAAAAAAACAGAAATATATGAACAATGGTCTTCTTAACCAAAAACCCCACTAACATAATTGCGCTAAGAATGTATCTAGGTAAAGAGACGTACACAGCATGTTGTTTTTTTCTAAATTATAAGCACTGCAATCCCGCCTGATAGTAACCATTAAGTAATGCAATCAATGATGGTAAAGCGCGCTGGTTTATTTAAAAAAAAGCAGAAGAATAAAATTAATACATAAAACCATATAAAATACCTACAAATTCAAATCTACACTAATATTTTAAAGAAGAAACTTTGTTTGGTTGAAATGAATAGGATCAAAAACTACTGGACCATTTTCAAAAATTCTTTCACCCTTCGAAAGCTACATTATCCACGAGAAACACAGGCGAAATTTTATTTTGGAAAAAATAGGGTTCCGTAAGATATTAGGGTTTTTGTACACAAGGTTTAAAAAATCAACCAGAAAAGTTACTTATTTTGCATACGCTGCCTAAACTATAAAAGATAGAACCATAAACTGTTCTAATTAATTTTTGATCTTATAAATATCTACAAAAAGTCCGCGACACACTATACCTATCTATGTCGAGTGCAGCATAACAAACATTTTATTATTTAAAAATATTGTTTTTTTTTTTTTTTGACTACATTTAATCGCATTTATTTTACTCATGCTATTTATCCTTATCAAAATAAACTATTTCATAACTAGGTACAGTTTATGTAGATAATATTTGGTCTGTGAATGATTAAAATTGGACGTTTGTCTTTGAAGTTATGGCGAAATTAAAATATTACGATTTCTTTCGACCCATGCGGGAGGGGAGTTTAGATCTATGAATAAAGTCCGGTTCAATCAAACGTGACGTCGGCTCCGTACGCAGCGGTGGTGCGCGAAGTTTAATAAATTTTCGTGCGATGTTTTATAGATTTCGTTGTTAAAAAAGTTCTTCTCAGAACTAAACAACAGTTTTCCTCATAGTTAATTAACAGTTCTTTACAGGGCTAACCAATAGTTCTCTTCAGGGCTAAACAACAGTTCTTTTCAGGGCTGAACAACAGTTATTTTCAGGGCTAACAACAATCCTTTTCAGAGCTAGAATATTACACGCTATTAACATTTTCTTAAACATTTGAAAATGGTTAAGAGAGCCAGGTCTCAACTTTCTAAACAAAGTTCTCAAGCATGGGCAGCAAGAATACGTCGTCTGGGAGAATCTTTACCTGAACGTTCACAACGCCTTGCTGAACAAAATCAGAGAAACTCTCAGGTACGCACACGAGAGTCGAGTGTCGTACGTGCGCCACGCCACGTTTCCAACGTCTTCATGAACAATAATGTAAGGACGTCTGACTTACGCGAACGGGAGTCAAGTGTCGAGCGTTCGCAACGCCTTGCCGAACAAAGTCTGAGAACCTCTGAGTTACGCGCTTGGGAGTCGAGACCGTTTCCAGCGTCTTCGTGAACAAAATGTAAGAACCTCTGACTTACGCGAACGAGAGTCAAGTGTCGAGCGTTCGCAACGCCTTGCCGAACAAAGTCTGAGAACCTCCGAGTTGCGCGCTTAAGAGAAGAGGCTGGAGCATTCCCAACGTCTTCATGAACAAAATATAAGGACCTCTCCGTTGCGCGAAAGAGAGTCGAGTGTCGAGCGTTTGCACTTAGAGCTTAGGCAGAGAGACAGTAGTTGTCCACAAATAGAGTACGCAATCGAATTTTAGCAAACAGCAACAGACTGGCTTTCAGATATGATCCGCAGAACCTAATGGTATGTGTGCGCTTCAGGTAAAGTTTGTCTTTCTAACCTTCAGGAGCCGCCACAACCAATAAAAAATCTTCTAACTAATAACCATCCATTATCTGGTCATTTTTTAACAAATATACGTAAATACAATAGCCTTTTTCAAATGAATTCTTTTGGCGCAAAAAAAATACTAGGGTAGGTAATTTTATGCCCACTTTTAAAATTGAAGGACAGGTGTATCATCCCATTGGTAGCCTTTTACCACCATCAGGCCAAAGTCCACAATTCTTACAAACATATTTTATTTCGGATGCAGACCAGCTATCGTTGCGATCAATCATCGTACCAATCTTAAGAAATCGGTGGTAGGCCTTAACATCGACCGCCGGCAGAAGTTACCACCCACCAGACAAAGTCTTGCCGCCAAGCGATTTGTCGTGTTCCGGCATGATGTCTGGTGAAGCCGTACGGAGGACGGGTCTGAGCAGTTGTGTTGCGATGTGTGCCGGGTACGATGCGCCTAATGTTGTTGTGTTGGGAGTTTGGTCGTGGAGGGTCTTCAGATCAATCTCCCTTTGGCGCAGCATCGTTGGTCGTGTTGTTGGGTTTAACATTGCTTCACCTCGCTCAACTGCCGTCTTCCTTCCTATTCGCTCAGTTTTGAGCGTTTTGAGTGAATAGGCTCTGAATAAACTAGCGCGCTTTACCATCAACGATCGCATCACTGCTTACCATCAGGCGGGATTGCGGTCAAGTGCAAGTTTATAATTATTAAAAAAAAAAAAATAATTTGCAAATGTGAAAACTTACGTCTTAATTACATTTAAATATTTTCATTTAACATCCTCATAAAGACAATCTATGCAGCCTGCGGATAATGACTGCGTAATCGATGTTACTATCGGTGTCTGTGAATTGACTTGGGAATCATTTTGCTGTCCGTCTCTTTCCTGGGTAGGCGTTATGCAGCGGTAACCGACATCCACGCGAGCGGAGCTGCGGGCGACCGCTATGCAGTATAAAACAAAATCGCTTTCTCTCTCCCTCTATCCTTATGTACGCTTAAATCTTTAAAACTACGCGACGGATTTTGTTGCGATTTTTTTAAACAGATAGAGTGATTCAAGAGGAAGGTTTATATGTATAATACATGCACCCGTGCGAAGCCGGGGCGGATCGCTAGTTTATTAATAAGGAATCCAAAAGGAATTCCAACTACGCGTCACAATATAAACTCCCTCCCAACTCTTTATTTTAACACAAACCTTTGAAGACTTCATAACTTCATGGACGGCGTTTATTATGTAAAATTTAATTTTCATAGAATTAACCCTTTCGCAGAAGCCTTTCCAGTGCTTCTGCGAAAGGGTACCGTAGAGGAGCGAACAAGAGAAATTAGAAATTCTTATTTGAAACTTAAACAACACTGAATAATCCGGCATGGCAATGGGGCATCGTCAACATTTTCTGAATAACTTGGCCATTTTTCTTTGTTATTTTCACGCCGTTCAACATTATAAAAATGTCCAATAAAGGATAAATTAAGGGAACTCCCAGTTTCCTGAAGACCAAATCAAGTCAAATTTCTTTATTACATTTTCTACTTTATTGCTAAGGTATTAAGGCTCAGGGTTGATTGAGATTTTTTTATAGTTTCGGGTAGCTGGATCTGTCGTTCGTACGTTCCTTGTGATCATTTTGATCCTAGAACGATGTTTCAAACCGTCAGATAGCGCTTTTCCGGCCTATATCCTTCAATTTATTTGTTCTTATGAATTCAATAGTAAAAAAGCTTCGCCTTTAAAATATCTGAGAAATCGGATCAATGTAAAAAAAAAATCTCTTCGGGCCACGACACACTTTCCAATCATAATATTAGAATTAGAAACTGCCTACTCCTTATTCCAAAGGAGAAATTGGAATACGGGAAGAGGCTAATCAGGCCTCGGTAGTACCTACGCGACTGCTTACTCCTTCCTTCTATCCGTTCACAAGGGACACCGGACGAGACCTAACGTAATCAAGCCTGATATAGTTTAGCTTTGACCTTTATTATTACGATTTATAGAATTCAATTGTGCTGAAATCTATACTCTATACTTTAATATACATATAAAGCTGAAGAGTTTGTTTGTTTGAACGCTCTAATCTCAGGAACTACTGGTCCAATTGAAAAAATATTTTTGCATTGGATAACTCATTAATCTAGGAAGGCTTTAGGCTATACAATATGTAAAGAAAACCCTGTCCGATCCGTGAAGGTATTGTTAACTGATTCTAATAATGCCTACAAAGCTGGACTAAACTTAAAAAAAATCCCCCTAAACAAATAAATATTATTGAAGACTAAAATTTCTTTAGCGCAAACCCTTATTCAGCCGATTATAGATTATGCCGATGCCTGTTACCTGGATGCTACTGAGGAGCTGTTAAACAAGCTTGAGCGCTTGCAAAACCTGTGCATTCGCTTTGTTTTCGGTCTTCGTAAGTATGACCATGTTTCTCACCTTCGCAAGGAACTCAAGTGGCTCCCAATTCGCCTTCGCAGGAATACTAGGATTTTATGTCTCCTTTTCAACATCTTACACAACCCGTCTTATCCTTCCTACCTGCGTGAGCGTTTTTCTTACGCGCGCTCTAGCGACGCACCCTGTAGATCACACCTAAGATCCATCCTTAAATCTCATCCTCATAAAACGATTTACTATTCCTATTCCTTCTCTGTACATGCTGTAAGATTGTGGAACTCACTCCCGCCTAACATTCGTGATTTAAACACTATTTCTAATTTTAAGCGTCGATTAAAAGAGCATTACCTTTCCTCTATATTGTGAGAATTTGTTTATTATTTATACATATTTTTATATTTTAGTATTATGTATTTATTTAAGTAGTATATGTACTTATTTTTGGTTTATTGGTTTGGCTTATATATTTATTTTAGGTTTATATGTTTAGGTATATTTAATATTATTACTTTAATAGTTATCATATTTTATTTCCTCCTTGTTCTTACACACTATTGTCTACATTTCTGTTTTACTTCTCCTTTCGCAGGTCTGCTGGAAGAAATTTCTTAAGAAATAAGCAGTACCTTTGTACTCAGATCTTCATTTTGTTGTATCTATATGTATTTTATTGTGTGTACATAAATAATAAAATAAATAAATAAATAAATAAATTATTTCGAAAAAGCGAGGTAACTTAATGCATGTGCGGTAGGTAACACGTTAGGCATAGATGCGCGGGTGAAGGGGGCAGGGCACGCGACACGTGGTCGCATCGCTATTCGCTCCATCACAAATGGTGTTGTCACTTTTTTAAAAATTACCAAATTTTGGGGAAGTTGAAATTAATTCGCGGAAAAAGATTATTTCAAAATTAATTAGTATTGTTACTATGATGATTATGTAAAATTTCATATTTTATTTGTTGTGTTTACCTAACCTTTATTATCCTTATGGGTCGGATGGGGTTTTCTTTACATATTGTATAACATCACGCTGCGACCGATAGTAGAGGAGCATAACAAAAATTTAAAATGTTTTCTGTATATTATAATCTAGAAGTGTAATAATGTTATCTATAGAAATTGACTCTTTTGGGGTTAAACTAAAATGTTCAAATAAGTAACTCCACCACCATTGAGCTTTAGCTGAAATATATACACAAATAATACTGCTTCCAGGCCTTGAAGTTTGGAAAGATATCTCTCCTAGACGAGGTACAAATATTTCACTAGCAAAATTCGCGTTCACTACAACTAACCATACTTTGCGACTTAAACAACTGGCAGTGCGGTGTGGCTTTTACCAGTATTTAACTCGCCGCTTTCCCGCTAACTAATATCACACTATGACCAAGTCTATTTTGACTGTACTTGCCATAGTTATTCAAGATGACGTCATGGGCGTACCCAGCTTCTGGCCTAAGAGGGCAACTCAGATTTTTAGGCATTTTTGTCTTACAAACTACACAAACACATTTAAATGAAACATTAGGTATTTGTAGTGTAGAATGTAGGAAAAATAGACGCAAATGACCCTGTATAAGTCCCCGTTTATACTTTTATTAGTAATTAGGGGATTTCATAGATGTTTGTAGAGATTTCCAGGGTGGGATTTCCTGCTGCCCCCACCTGTACCGGTGCGCCCATGGATGACGTCTCAAAATGTTGCTAGAGTTGAAATTAAGTTTAGTTTGAAATTACGTTTTTCGTATTCGTCGCGACAGTAATGTTATGTAGGTTGTAGGTAGGCATGATTTAAGTAGGCGTGTTTGTTTTAATTAAATGAACAAACTTCCGTTTGAAAGTAACACGTGTGTGATTATTCGTAGGAAGCTTGCCTTGTTAATATGATTTTGGAGGAAATTGTATTATTTCTTGCGTTTCAAACTCGTTGGTATCTTTGAAACAGTCAGAACTTCGTTACTTGACTTTACAATTAAGTTATTCATTATATATTATTCATTTTGTATCATAGCCATCTGTAGCGGTACCTACAAACACCACATGGAACAACGCATCATACTGACGTCACACGAATTCTACATCTCGCAATCAGAGTTTACCGTACTACTAGCATACACACAACTTTCTAATTTCAAGCATTGGACAAGTGCCCGCCAGACATAACACCCGTCTGGCCAAAGGATCCTCCCTTTTCTATGGAGGATGAGTGAACTTTACTCACTGTTCCTCATACCTCAACACATCCATATTTTAAGCTATTGCATAACTATTATCGCAGACTTTGAGCGAGGCGATCGAATCAAGAAATTCCGTAACGAATAAGACCCCCCACTCCGACAGGCACAGCGGCGCGGCGTTGAAAATCGTGCACGTCAAACGTCGCGACGGTCGTTTCAGTTCGGCTGACTTCGGTACGGTGTTTGTATGTCTGCGACTAGATGTAATAATAATAATTATCTCCGGGTGTTCTCGTCTAGCTAACGGAGAGTACTTGCATAGACACAACCTTGTAGCCAGGATAATTCATCAGCAACTTGCTCTCAAATACAACCTTGTGGAATCGGAGGTGCCGTACTATAGGTATATGCCCGACCCAGTTCTCGAAAATGGCCATATCACATTGTACTGGGATCGATCCATCATCGCTGACAGGACTATTGTTGCCAATAAGCCTGACATAGTGATGGTGGATCGAGCAGAGCAGCGTGCAATGATTGTTGACATAACCATCCCGAATGATTAGAACCTCGTGAAAGCCGAGAAAGATAAACAAATCAAGTATCTTGACTTGGCTCACGAGGTTGTCGACATGTGGGAGGTGGATTCAGCAATCATTGTGCCGATAGTCGTGACAGCCAATGGTTTAATAGCCAAGAGCCTCGACCAACACCTCAGGAGGCTCTCGTTAGGCAGCTGGATCAAAGGCTTGATTCAGAAATTCGCATTGTCAGGAAGTTCCTCTCTCTGGAGCCCTGACCGCCGCCGGTAGCTTGGACCCTGTTCCCGATGCCGGTGGGCTACTATTTTTTATATTTTTAAATGTTTTTTATGTATTGTTTATGTACAAATATTTAAAAATGTAATTTATATGTATATACAATGAAATAAAGAAATAATAATAATACTTCTTATTATTATTACTCTTCTCTTCATAAAAATAACTAGCTTCTAACTGGTCATAACTGATCCTGACACTGAAAAGAAATTTTAAACACAATGTTAGGTGAGACAGCGTGCTTTTTGCACCACTACGCTCAAAAAGTGTAACTTGAATTAATCTCAAAGGGAAAAAATATTGCATAAATAAAAAAAAAATATTATAATTGCATAAGTTGATAAAAAATGCTATGCAATAGGTTTATTGCGACAAACCCAGCGTGCCACATATTATTCTTTAATATTTTTTTTAACCCGCAACCCTTACCCAGGAGGCATCGGATTTCGTGGACCCCGTCACGATGTGCGGACATCTCTTTGAGGATCGACGCGCGCGAATCGAGACGCGCGTGAAACAACGCGCCGTCAACTCGGGCTTAGACCTTACCGGGCGGCGAGCTGCCCACTGCTCACCCCCTAGCCGAGTGTCCTCGGCTGTGTCAAATTTGTTTTGTTTGGATGGCTAGTAAATGAAGCTGTCTGTAATAGAAGAATAAAAATAATATATAAAATGCTATGCTGCTATTGCCGGAACAAAAGCCTAGTCTTTGTAAGAGGGAGCGGCCCATGATCCACCTAACGAGCTTAGGGCGGGCCACAAATATTAAACTTTTTCAATAGTGCTAGACACTACGAAAAAACTTGACAGTTTAAAAAAATGTTCGAAGTTTTACCGTAAACTGAACTGCATTGTATAGAATTAAAGTTATTTTTTCATAAACTCATAGAATAGAATAGAATACTGTTGATTATGTACACCATAAAGATTACAGCACATCATCATCATCAACCTATTTTAACGTCCCACTGCTGGGAACAGGTCTCCTCTCATACAGAGAAGAATTGAGCGTAATCACCACGCTTGCTCAATGCGGGTTAGCGAATTCAGACTTAAATCTGATTAAACAAGGTTCAAACAAGGTGAAGGAAAACATCTTGAGGAAACCTGGTTTCCTCAAGATGTTTTCCTTCAGCTTGTAATAAGTCATTGGTGTCCAAGTTCACTTAGAAAGTACAAATAACTTTAAAAAAGTTACATTATACAACACTACATAAACATTACATCATAGAACACAATTATGAAGATTATAATCAAAGGACACAATAAGAGCGATCTTTTACACACAACTTTTGTATGGATGTAATATAGGTAGTCTACTACGAATATTAAAAGAGCTATCAGTCTATCTATCTATGGTAGGTATCTACTTTTGCTATATAAGATCATGATTACGAACGACCTTAGTTCGATTCAGATTACAGAAAGGCAAACATCTCAGACACTTTAAGTCAATAATCCCTGAAGAAGTAGGCACTCAAACTAACGTGAATAAGTGTACTGGATCCGACCACTTGAATTTTGAGCTACTTCAATCAAATCTCGTTTGAAGAGGAACTTCTTCGAACAGGAATATACACGTGCCTGCGAATATTCTCACTGATTTTCGAAACCTTAATTTGTTTTACGAAACTGACTGGTTTCTTGCTGTTTCTTGGAGGTAGGTAGCTAAATTCTTTAGAGGAGGTAGGTAGCTACATACCTTTTTTTATAAATATAAACTAGTGCTTGATCGCAATCCCGCCTGATGATAAGCAGTGATGCAATCATTGATGGTAAAGCGCGCTAGTTTATTAGTAGCCTATTCACTCAAAGAAACTGAGTGAATAGGAAGGAAAACGGTAGTTGAGCTAGGTGATGCAATGTTGAACCCAACAACACGACCAGCGATTTTGCGCCAAAGGAGGATCTGGAGGCTCTGACCCGGCACACATTGCAACACGACTGCTCAGACCCGTCCTCCGTACGGCTTCTCCCTGACATCATCGGAACACGACGAACTGCTTGGCGGCAAGACTTTGTCTGGTAGGTGGTAAGTTGAACCGGCAGCCGATGTTATAGCCTACCACCGAGAAAACTTTCGGACCGATATCTATACTTGGATTATTTACAATACGAAAAACAGAGAAAATTTATTTTATTATACATTATTCATAGAATCACTTATTGACTCTAAGGCGATATTAAATTAGCCACACTAGCATTAGCAACAGCTTTCATTTCCGTCTGTCGGAGGATACCCCTTTTTCTATGCAGAATGACGAACAACGCGTCACACTGACGTCACGCAAATTCTGCATCTTGGAAGCAGAGTTTACTGCACAACTAGCATACATATAACTTCCCAATATCAACCGTCGAGCAAGTGCCCGCCAAACACAACACCCGCCTGGTGGGAGGATCCTCCCTTTTCTCAGTCCTCTAGACATTTGAGTAGTAATATATATGTACTTCAAAATGATTGAAATTGAGATTCAGAGTGTGTTACATAATAGCAGAACACAGTTGCTATGCGTGTGATGTTTTCTACACACTAAAATAGGATTTATTTCTCTTTAGATAGACTCGTTCGTCGCTCGTGGATAGGTAATACCTACCTGTCAAGACTATCTCAAGGGGAATAAAAAGAGACACATAATATGAATTACTCTATTTTATTGACAAAGCACTCTGTAGCAAAAAGGTTATGTCTTAAGGTATATAAAATGTTCAGTTTCATGTAGCAAACTCAGCTAAGAATCTCCTCACGGCTGGGACGTAGGTCTCTAGTGAGAGAGAGTAGGCCATATTCAGTGCGGGTTGATTGATGAATCTTTGATTCTAGGTCCTAGAATCTAGGACATTCCCTTAATCCTTTTGACAGTAGTGGTGGTAAAGTAATATAAAAAAGTACTTATATTGGTATATGATAACATTGGTATATCTACATATATTGACGGTCTGGGCCTTTTGGTGCAGCCGTGGGGCTTATTCAAAAGAAATACCGTTGCCCTGGCGCACAGGCAAGTAAAGGTACACGGGCGGGTTTTAGTCAGTAAAAGTCTGACACGCCCTTCTTCTCCGCCCAGAGCGGGAGAAGTAATTTGATGTTTTTCCATCCGAAAAAGGCACACTTTCCTGCTATTTTCTTACACGGACTTTTCACGTTTTATGTGATCTTTATTTTATTTATCTTTTTATGTTTTTTCTGGTGTATTCTATCTTTTACTTTGTGGTAAATAAACGTATTTTCCTTCTTTCTATAAATACAAAACATTCTTTGAGAAAAGTCTTTTATATTATTACAAAGTCTTTTATATTATTTTAACAAAGTTGCCCGTGAAAAAGTACTTAGGTTTAGAATCTATTTTCCCAAGTTGCTTGTGAGAAAAACGAGCTTGGTATTCATTGCGTGTCGTTCGAAATGTCTATACAAATTAGATATTTTTCCATCCTTAGTAGCGAAAGGTAACTAGATCTTCCCGTTGCGAAATAGGACAAGGCTTTTTATCCAGGTGAGAAAAAACTAAAAAGATTCGATTAAAATATCGATTAAGATTAAATGTTTGGTAGCCTTGGAAAGGAAATCATTGTATTAATTTCCAGTAATTTCTCACTACATGAGGAGATTCGTAGAAGAACTATAGTCGCTGACATAGCTCAGCGGATTAGCTCTTTGAAGTGGCAGTGGGCGAGGCACATAGTTCGTAGAGCCGACGGTCGATGGGGCAGAAAGGCTCTTGAATGGCGACCACCAACCATTCTTTTTAGAAATCCTTGGGGAAGGCTTATGTCCAACAGTGGACTTCATGTGGCTGAGATGATGATGATAATGATGTATACGGAAAGGCACTCCAACGACATACATAGGTATTTAGAAGTATTGACACAATAGATAACGAGTCTTCAATCAGACTTCCCACTAAATATAACCACGAAAGTTTATGAGGACGGATGCATGTTTGTTTCACACAAACATTTCTAAACAGATTTGGATGAAATTTGACACAATTTATCACCAGAATTACCACTTAGAATACTTTTATCCCGATATTTTGCTGGAATTTAATTTATACCAGTGAAACCGCTGAACGCTGCAAGAACTGTACCTATAGATCCAAAAATTCTCAATTCTTTATTTCTTACTATAATGTATACGAATCAAATGGAATCGTCTGAGGGGCAAAAGCTCATTTACAAGTTGGCACGTTCCAGGGTCAAAGCGGCATAGGATATATCCAAGTGCCTCCTTTTCACCGACTTCAAAACGTTCATAACTCTTTTGTTGGGCTTGGTATAACTTTTTATAACAAGATACCCTCTGCTTTGCTAGACTTGCCTTACAATGCATTTAAAACACAAATCAAATCCAAGCTTTGTTCAAAGGCATATTATTCTGTAAGTGATTATTTAAATGATAAGAATAGCTGGTCGCTCTGATTAACTCAGGACAATGTTTGTGTTCTTTCTTCGGAATTAGCTTACTGACACGTTATACGAGTTCAGATAATTCACTCTTTTTTTTTTCAATACATAAATATGTAAGCTGTCACGCCCTTTATGCCAGGGGCTTTTATTGAAGTAATAAGTTTTTAGTTATTTACATTTACATTTAAATATACTCGTATATATATTGTTTTGCTTTGCTGGTATTCTGGCGTGGTAGCTGGCATATTTTCAATAATTTCATTGTTGTTATATTTTCTTGTGTTCATCACTATACATAGTATTGTATAAAGTCATGTGTTTTTTAAATGAACAGACAGCTTCTTCTTCCCAGCGAAAGCACTAGGAAGTGTCGATGGGTGGGCGTTTTGGGGGACTGTCTTATGTAATATTGTGCCCCCGATAACGCCTGAGGAAGCCCAAACGGCTTTTCGTCGCATGGGGAATCGGGAAGTATCGGAGCTGACGGAGGGGGACTCCGTCAGCTCCGATACTTCCCTTTGAGACCTATTGAGACCTAGAAGGCGATGGGTCCTCGCGGTTCTTAACTGCGTGCTCCTGACGAGAAAAATCTTAAGCCAATGGAGGCTGAGTAATATTACTCCAGTCTTCAAAGGTAAGGGCTCGGTACAGGAGTGTAGTAACTATCGCGGTAGAAAGGTCATGTCCCACACTATAAAGATCTTTGAGAGGATAATAGACTCCCGGTTCCGGCAGGAGTATGCTGTCTCAGAGGATCACTATGGAGAGATACAGGTCGAAGAATACGTCTCTGTATATGTTCTTTCTAGATATGCAGAAGGCTTCGACTGTGTCCCTCATGGGGTGATCCGGCGGGCACTGAGATCCAAAGGAGTACCAGAAGCATGTTGACATAAATCGAGATATGTACCTCAATTCCGATTCCGTTGTTAGGACCGCTGTTGGTGACACTAAACCTTTCCCCGTCACCGTCGGAGTCCACCAAGGTTCCGTCCTTAGTCCGTTTCTGTTCAGTGTGATATTAGACGTCTTGTCGGACAGTATCAGGGATTCACATGAGAAACCTTCTTGGTTGCTTATGTATGCTGATGATATCGCGCTGGCGGACGCGGACAGGGATCGGTTGGTGCGACGTGTGAATGCGTGGAAGGACTCGCTCGAGAACGGAGGTCTGAAACTCAACGTCGCGAAGACCTTGTAGATGGCCAGCAATACGACAGACCCCATTTCTGTTCGCGCAGGCGGAGACATGGTCGAGTGCACAGAATACTTGGGGTCTGTACTTGACCGCGTCAAGAACTCGCGCATCCGTGGCGGTTTTCGTGTCCGTGACATAGCAGAAAAACTGCAGGAGGGGCGTCTACGCTGGTACGGCCACGTCTTACGCAAACCGCAAATGTTAGGTGGGTAACAAATGTCTTGCCATGGCGCCTCCGCCGGGGCGGAACAAGCAGGGTAGTCCACAGAATTGCTGGCTTGAAGTTGTACTAGATGACATGCGAGCCAACAATCTCTTACCACAGGATGCTAAAGATCGCGCGAAATGGAGGAGAAAGTGCAGGCAAGCGGTCCCCGGGCTCCAACGCGAAACCTACGGATGCAACCGGGATAAACGCTAAGATGATAATGATGATGATGAGTTAGCAAGTTACATGATTTATTTAATTTTTAAATTATTTATATACACTTCTATACAACATCCTTATTAGTGTTGTATACAATATAGCAACCATTTTACCGAGATTTTCATAAAAAATCGTTTTAAAAAGATTTTTTAGAAAATACATAAACTAAAGACTGAGAGATTCATTACAACCAAGTTCAAAAAACGACAACACTTCCCTATTTGCTTTTTGCAGGATTTTCAGCAAACTTTCAAAGCGAAATTTTTACGTTCGACTGACAAGAAATAAAACGCCGTCCAGCAGATTACTTCCGAGCTTTGTCAGCTACAGAACACAACGAACAGATAGATGATAGATTCCAGATAGCCGTTGGGCAAAAGTATCTACACCTGAAGATAGACGGCGCCGCCGAGGTTGGCCCAGTAAAGTTTAAAAGGAATGCGGAAGTCGCAGATGCCTGCCTAGCCTGCCGCCATTTCATGCATCCAATGTTAATTCTGTGCTTAGCCGGTCAATCTACTTTGCCATTGCTTTGCACAACGGGCTAAGATACCGAACGTTCTCCCATACTTTTTTATTTTTTTTTTTAATTGTGCCGTCTGTCTCTTCTTGCTTGGCAAGAATTCTTTTTTGCCTTATATTTTTTTTGCCAATTCCTTTTTTCTCGGTTACTCTTTTGCGGCTTTGGCCTTGTCTTTTTTTGGGTCACTTTTTTCCCACGTCTATGTTATCTTATTTATTTCTTTTCGTCATTTTTCTTTTTGTCATATTTTCATCATTTTTTTTTTTTTTACATATCTTAAGTCTATAATTATACAAATATTTTCTTATCATTCTATATACTTACATTTCTATTTAAATTCTTGCCGACGGCACAATGCTCGGCTGTGCTGCCCTTGTCCGATTCCTCTCGATGCTTATTTTAGCTACTTTGAGGCAAAACCGCTCCAGATACGGCCTGGAGTGTTTATCTGCCATGATTTCGGCGATGGATGTTTCTGTCAGCTTTTTACCAGTACTTATTTCCAGGTCGTACCTGTCGCGGTTGTGCCTCGGGCATTCTAGCAACAAATGTTGGACCGTCTCCGTGGCCTGTGTGTCACACACACAGGCTGGACTACTTTTCAACTTGAACTTGTGCAGGTACGCGGCGAAGCCGCCGTGACCAGTCAGGATCTGCGCCCAGATAGACGTCCTGTCGAGGCACTTCAGGACCTTGCGCGCGCGCACCACATCGGGGAAGAACATCCGCGTGACCCCAGCCGTGGCCCCGCCGGTGTACCTCCCATTCCAGACAGCTACTGTGCCCTCCCTCAAACGTCGCTTGACGTATGAGACTGGACACCTGTCATACGCTGGGGCGACCCTGGACTGGGCCGCCGCCTGCCTAGCCAGTTCGTCGGCGCGCTCATTGCCGGGGATCCCGACATGAGCTTTCACCCAAAAGAACCGGAGGATTTTACCACTCCCCTCTTGCTCCCTGATATTCTTACGAATATGGGTCGCAAGGGGATGGTGCGTTTCCGGGTTTCGGATCAAGTCGAGCGAGGATCGAGAGTCGCTGAGCACCGCCGCGCAGTCGAAGCCTCTCAGGACAACCAGGTCCGTAGCCCTGGCTGTCGCGAGCAGCTCCGCCTGAAAGACGATACACATCGGCTCCAACCTCATTCGCTTGGTCCGAATCTCGGACCCATCCCGCCAGTATGAATATGCCGCCCCGACCCCTTCATCCGATTTACTACCGTCTGTGTAAATCAGATGAGCGGGGAGCTGTAGCTGAGCCACAGTTTCGGAGAGCATATTCTCCAGACACTTGTATTCAACATCTGGCTCACTGGCGGGGTGAGGGGCCTCCGTGAAGGCCCTACGCTCCTCCAGTTCGCGGGATTCCAGCTCTTCAATCGGCGTCCCCGTTTGCACTCAAACAGCCGGGCGACCTCCAACACTCGAAGATCGAGCGGGAGGAGACCCGACAGCGTGAGTGCTGCATTGAGCGACACCGTACGATGTGACTTGGCGATCTTCTGTGCAAAGCCCCTTTGGACGGTAGCAAAGGTTCTTTGCACAGAGATCTTCTCGGCGGCTTTCGCCCAGGAGCTCGCGCCGTACAGGATCGTCGGTTCGACGACTGCGGTGTATATCGTCCTGATGATCTCCGGACACAAGCCCCAATTCACCCGAGCCATCGCCGACAGTTTCCTATACAGGTTAGTTGCCTTGCAACAAGCATATTTCATATGCTTGTTGAAGATCAACTTACTGTCGACGATGACTCCGAAGACCTTGAGCTCGGTCACCATCGAGATGTCAACGCCACCCATCTGCACGCCCGGAGTGTCATACTTAAGCTTCCGCGTGACGACCATCGCCAGAGTCTTCTCGGCGGAGAAGCGGAGCTTATTCATGACACCCCACTCGTGCACACAGGCTAAAGCGGCATTGGCATCCCGCTGGATCCCGAGCGCCGTGTGCCCAGAGAACACCAACACGATATCATCCGCGAACGCCTGCACGTACGCGCCCAGCGCATCCAGGTTGTCCAGTAGAGGGTCCAGCAGCATATTCCAGAAGAGAGGCCCACCGATGGAGCCTTGGACACAGCCCTTGGACTGGGGCTTCCGCATCGTCCTCCCCGCGTAGTGCACGACTACGCTCCGGTCCCTGAAGTAATCCTCGACAAGACGTCTAAGATTAACGGGAATACCTTTCTCTATCATTCTGCACTTTATAGCAGGCCACCATGCATTGTCAAACGCCCCCTCGATGTTAAGAGAGACTATCAGGGCGATCTCCTTCTTGTGGAGGATGCCTCTGACGTGCTGCACCAGGTCGTACAGCGCGTCCTCCGTGCTCCGCTGCGGAACGAAGCCGTATTGCCGTGCATTGGACCTGGGCAAGAAATACCAGCGTATTCGCCGGCAGAGAATCTTCTCAAATATCTTGCCCATGATGGAAAGTAGTCCAATGGGGCGATACGACTTTGCGCGGGCATAGTGTGGGCGCGCCGGCTTCCTGAGCACCACGACAGATGCCTCCTGCCACGGCGCTGGGAAGCACGCCAGGTCAAGACACCGGTTCAGGATGGCCAGGAATAGCTGGATATCCTGGTTAATTACCCGGCAGCATATATCGCTCGTAAAACCATCCGGACCCGGTGCCTTCTTAGGGTTGAAGCTGCGCAGAGTCCGGACCAACTCCCCCCTGGTAATCGGGGGGTCGTCGGTCTCTCCCGGTAGGCGCGTGCTGACCAGATCCGCCTGACCTCTGATGAATGAAGAATGTTCTCCGAAGAATGTTCTGGCCAGCAGCGCGACCGATTGATCCGGGCTCTGCACAACTCCACCCTCCACGAGTAGCTGGTCCTCGTGACGCCCTGACGCCCTTCTCAGCACCCGATAGATACCGTCCCACATAGACTCCCTTTCTTGCATCGAGCAGAACTGCTTCCAGCTCGCAGTCTGGGCGTTGACTGCCCTCCGCTCATATTCCGCCTTGGCACTCAGGTAGTCGTCCACTACATACTGTCTGCGACGCGGCGCGGCACAGCGGATCCTACGCCGCTTTGTGTTCACGTCGCGCCGCAGCCTTTCAAGCTCGTCGTTCCACCAAGGAAAGCCCCTCTTGGGTTTGGGTGGTCTGTGCGGGGGGATAGCCCTCCCGCACGCTTCGGTCACAGACTCTAAGTAGTCTGAGACCACCCCTTCAAGCTCGCCCTTCGTTTGGGCGTTGGATATCCGCTCCAGGGTGAGCCCTCGAGCGGATATGTCATGAGCTTTATCCCTCGTAAGTGGTTGCAGTGTGGAGGCATGAGGAACAGGGAGTAAAGTTCAATCATCCTCCTTTGAAAAGGGAGGATCCTCCGACCAGACGGGTGTTATGTCTGGCAGGCACTTGCCCAACGGTTGAAATTGGGCAGTTGTGTGTATGCTAGTTGCACGGTAAACTCTGTTTGCGAGATGTAGAATTCGTGTGACGTCAGTATGACGTGATGTTCCATGTGGCATTTGTATCACTCACCTCTGGAGACCGGAGGTTGATAGTAGGCCGAGTCTTGTATCTTGCGATGCTTAAAAGGCCCGCTGAGGGTCTAGTGAGTCGGAACCGGTTGCCGCGTAGTTCACGGTGAGTCGGAACTGTCTTCGGAGATTCCCCAATGAGCCGGGGTGGTGGCGCTGCGTTATACTCCAGTGCGTTGGATGTCGTACAGCGCCGGGTTGAGGCTGGCAGTTGCGTCGACCAGGAGAGAGGGCTCTGCTTGTTGATCGGCCGAAAGTGCAGTGTGCTGTGTCGAGGTTACCGATAAGGCTGAGGGTGATGACCAGGTATGCGTGGTCGCTGCATGTTTGTGGTCAGGATACCCGTTGTAGCCGTGAGTTCTGGCAGGCTGGGTGACTCTTCGCCAAAGCTTGCGAGAGTGATGATGATGACGTCACGCTGAAGTTGTTGCTCGAAGGCTGCGCTGTTTTCATGCTCGGGGTCACCAGTGTGGAAGCATGAGGAACAGGGAGTAAAGTTCGACCTCCGACTAGACGGGTGTTATGCTGGGCCTTTTTAGTGTCCGTCGCTGGTAATCTACTGAACCTGATGTGAGCAGACGGGTTTAAATCAGTTTTACACTACAACGTGACGTGTTTGTCCATACTTCAATAAAAAATAAATACGTGTTTAATAAAAGATGGTAGGTAACGAATATGTACAAAAATAGTATAACATTGATTAACATAGCAAAAAAAAAAAAACAAGAAAACAAATACTGACAAATATAGGTAATGATAATCCTTTGTTTCTGTACATAAATAAATTCATTGAACAACATTAACTTGTTTAAAACAAGAGCAAGAGCAATTCCCAGCAAGGACATATAATGATAATTATATACCTACCAAATAACATGCACGTGTCACTTTGAAGGCATACATCAAAGGCATATAAGTATTTTAATGTTACGAAATTAATAATTAATGACTGTGAAATTACCTGCATACCAAATGCCATTAGTTATACCATTATCCCCAAGGACTTCACACGTGTCGCGTGTGTGATATTAGATATAATAGGGATATATCCAAGGTATGAAAATCAAAAAAATAATTAGTCCGTCTTATAGATAATAAAAAAAATTAAGACCCGTATTTTTTATTTTATCGAAATTACCAAAAATTACTGAAATATAGCGTATTGAAGTTACGGAGTGGGGGCTAATTACGTCACGCCATGGTATATTTTGTACGACGGCGTGACGCCATGCGATATTTCAAATCAATATATCTTCCTATGTATTTGAATAAAAGAAAAAATAAAAAATACGTGTTCAATATTTTTTTAAAATCTATCTGATGGACATTAAATTATTTTTTAGGATACGTTATTTTACCTCTGAAATTAGCAATTTATCAACCTTATTATAACGCGGATTAAGATCACAATTACTTTCACCACATATAGTCATTTTCAGCAACTTAATAACAATCTTATTAAGATGAGAATAAAGATCACTGTGATTTGGACAGTGGTGCAAAATCACAGGTAGGTAAAATAACTTTGAACGGACTGTCGGTAACCTAGAGCCACTAATCCCAGATAGCCACAGAACGATACGAACCTCATTTCCACGGTCATAAAAAGCCTTGTTGTCTTTTCGACTACGAGAGGAGAGGAAGTGGTGAGTACCTACATATTTTATGTGTTATGCATATGTAGCTACCGGATTTTTCATTAATGTTTTTTTTTATAATTATAAGATAGAGCTACACCGCCATCCCGCCTGATGATAAGGAATGATGCAATCGTTGCTGGTAAAGCGCACTAGTTTATTAAGAGCCTATTTACTCAAATAAACTGAATTAATAGGAAGGAAGACGGTAGTTGAGCGAGGTGATACAACGTTAAGCCCAACAACACCAACGATGCTGTGCCAGAGAGAGATTGATCTGGAGATCCTCCACGATCTAACTTCCGACATAAAAACATTTGGCGCATCGTACCCGTCACACATCACAACACAACTGCTCAGATCCGTCCTCCGAACGAACAATTAGCGAACAATAAAATGCTTACTTCCATTGTAATATTATAGATTAAAAACTGTGAACTCTTGTAGAAGGTGCTAACTGTGAAGGCTTGTTAATAGCTTGTCATTAATTACCTCATACCTACTTTTTTATGGCTGGCCTGTAAGCCGCAAAAACACCACAAAATAAATAATAAAAAAAACGTCTGTATGTTACCTTTTCCAACCTTAATCTACGGGGCCCGACCATGACCTGTTAAAATCATTATTACACCGTTGTGAAAAAGGGATAGCGTTTTTCTGTATAACTTCATCTTTGTCTGACACTGGAACTATGATAGTTTTAAGACGTCATAGTAACCCCCTGAACCGATAACTATAACATTGGCAAGAGATAGATACCTATTGGCCTATACCTATACCTATTGGATAATTTTAATTTAAGTGCATCTTTTCTTTCCATTTCCTTGAGAAAAGGATAGAATACAATATTTTAATTAAATCCTGTCAAATTAAGATACTTCATAGACAGTTTAGACGCAATTATAAGCATGGCGACCAAAAATACATCAATTACGTCAGGCGCGGACTAATTTGACAGGTCTAAACTGAGATACAATGTTCTGTCCTTTTCTTAATAAAATAAAAAGAAAAAGATGGACTAAACTTAAATTTAGTTTAGTTTGTTGACATGGGAATCGGAGCCATTGCCTCGTCGTCGTCTTGCGGAAGGATATAGGCCAAATATTCCTGATCAATATCCCCATGTGATCAACACTCTTGACGATAGGAAATAAAAAGTTTTGATTCGTGCATACTTAGTAGACGAACAGTAGACACCTACTATTTTTCAACAAAAGTTATATGGATTAAAAGTGTGAATTATCAACTATATAATCTTTGTTAGGTACTCCTATTTAATAAAAGTTTTATTATCTATCCTATAGAAGTAGTATTATCGAACATAACAACATCATAATTCATTAAGCTGTCGATATTCATCCTGTTTATCTAAACTCAGTAAGTAGTGTTGGGGAGCAAAAAGTTGTGATTACCCGATTGTTATTTTAATCAGCGCTCCCGAGGCATATCGATTGACCTACTTATGCTATGGTCGTGACTTCCCATACTGACTCCCTGGCACGAGAGATGCGGATGACAACTGACGCGTACAAGAATAACCCATTTTTTTCGCCTTCTTTAAAACGACGACGAGACTTGTTTTAGCATAAAATGTTTGTAAACGTACCCACGATACAAGATTAATTCCTTGTTGTGAGCAATGTTTTTTTTTATGTATTTTAGGGGTACTAGAATGTACCCCTTAAATACACAAACTAAAGAAATTTTATGTTAAGTACATCTTTTTCTTACTATTTCATTAAGAATAGGATAGTAGATAACATTTTACTTTAATCCTGTCAAATTAAGATTCTCCATAGACAGCTTAGACTCGATTATTAACATGGCGACCACAAATATGTCGATTTACGTCAGGAGCGGCTAATTTGACAGGTCTAAACTAATATTTTATTTTCTGTCCTTTTCTTAATGAAATAGAAAAAATAAGAAAACCGGCCAAGTGCGTGTCGGACTCACGCACAAAGGGTTCCGTACCATCGATTTATGAAATTAAAGGATTTAAGTTATTTGTATGTTACCGCGTATTTTTTTTACGCGGTAATAAGCGGTTTACGATTTACGAGGTATTAAAAAAAACTACTCACTAGATCTCGTTCAAAACAATTTTCGTTGGTAGTTTTTATAGTAATGTAAATCATGTTTTTTTTAGGTGAAGTTAGAGGGGGGAACCAACTTTTTTCCACTTTGGAAGCGTCTGTCACGCAAACTATTCGGTTTAGAAAAAAAATATTTTAGAAACCTCGATATCATTTTTGAAGATCTATCCATAGATAACCCACACGAATGTGTTTGACGAAAAAAAAATTTGAGTTTCCGTTCTAAGTATGGGGAGCCCCCAATATTTATTATTATTTTTTTATTTTTGCATCGCAATCTTAATGCGGTTTACAGAATACATCTACCAAGTTTCAACAGTATAACTCCTATAGTTTCGGGAAAAAAAATGTCTGTGACATACGGACGGACAGACGGACAGACAGACATGACGAATCTATAAGGGTTCCGTTTTTTGCCATTTGGCTACGGAACCCTAAAAAGACGCACTGAACTTAAATTTAGTTTGTGAACAATTAAGTCGGGGTCAATGAATTAGCAAAAGTTTCGTATGTAGGTACATATTAGAGTCTGTACAATCAATAATGCTCAAACAGCAAAATGCATTTTGTATAATGAACTTGAACACAGTAATGTAATTCAGTCGTAAATACGACCTCCGTCACGCGGCCAGGTGTCAATAAAACAAGTGCGAATCAATACTTAATGGTTTTGGTGTTACTCATTTACCTACAACAACTCTAGAGTATCGTCAACGGCGAAAATCCCTAACAGAGTCTGTCAGCTAGTATTTTGTTATTTTAATGTTTATACGTTGCCTCACTCTGCACTCTAGGCTTTACTCCTGACGGTAAGTTCTATTACCATCTCGCCGTATTGCATCGTAACATTTGGTGAAGTCATTGTAGAGTGAGTTGTCTTAGGGTGGGTGGCAGAAAACCTTTCCGAGTGCTCAGTGGCTGCTGGTCCTCTTGCTTCCTTGAGGATGAACAGACGTTGGGCCTGTGTAACCTGGGCGCGGGCAACAATCCGGCAAGAGGGGATTGTTGTTCGCGGCGAATTTCTGCCGGAGCAGAGGAGTCGCTCCCGAGGGCTCTCTATCTGCACTTTGCAGCTGCAGAGTGCATAAATAGGGAGCGAGCTGGGGTAGACCGTGGGCCGTTTTTACAGTCCGCGGTCTAGGGTCCAGGGGCGAGGAACTTGGGGAGTCCCCGCCCCATAATAGATGGATCCGAGGCCTCAAAAGTGATGTACGGGGTAGTTCAATACCCCACTATCCCGTGCATGAGACGAGGCCCGAACAAACCGGGCCAGCACGAGAGTGTGGGGCCGCAGAAGAATCTGGAATCCCGTGGCCCCGAGCGGACCTGAGAGGAGAGACACTAAGGTGGTTTTTATTCAGTACGAGTCTGACAAACCCCGTCGCCCGCCCCGGCGGACATCCATGTGGATTTTCCACCCCCGAACTATCACTCTATCATTCAACTTAATACTAGTATTAAGTTGAATGATAGAGTGATAGTTCCCTAGGGATTGACACAATTAACAGCTCTCTATTATCACACTATCAGCACTTTAATCTCACTTCACTTAGCTTTTCACTGTGAGATTTTTACAAAATCAATCTGCTGTATAGTGGGTGCGTTAACAAATATTTTAACTCATACACAAACAGCCAGACCTGGAACAACTACCTGCAGACAATACAAATATGTTGTTAACTTCTTTCTGCTGGGGAATTTGTTCCGCCACTTCTTCTTCCCACCGAAAGCACTAGGAAGTGTCGATGGGTGAGCGTTTTGGGGGACTGTCTTATGTAGTATTGACGTTCAAAAAGTTCTGATTCACAGCTTAATTTGAATAAATGACTTTTGATTTTGATTTTGTTAACCATAAGAATTTCGTACAAGGACAAGCTTATAATGGAATGTGTCGCCGCGAGTCCATCATAGATAATATTCTATTCTTGGTATGAAAGTATAGCAGCAGTATTTTTTTTTTTTTTTTTTTTGGAACGTACTAATCACACAAATTGAGCTAGCCCCAAAGTTAGTCCGAGACTTGTGTTATGGGATACTAACTCAACGATACTATATTTATAATAGATACTTACATTTATAGATAAACATCCAAGACGCAGGCCAATCAGGAAAAGATCGTTTTCCATCATGACCTGGCCGGGGATCGTTGACCGCTGCGCCACGGAGGACGACTCAATTCAATCGACGAATTGCATAACACTTTATTTTCTTTAGACTCCATTCGAATTTGTGTGCTCAATAACGTGCTTATTTTACGCAATAAATACTGTTAACTGTGAAAATGATTAGTAATTTCTTCTGTTCGTATGTGATAACTATAACCACCACTCCTGGAACACCTCTCAATGAGAGGGGGTACCTAGGCCGTAAACTAACACGTGCCCAGTGCGGGTTGGTGGATGTAACATGTCTTCGAAGTTTTGGCTCCCTCGCGATATTTTCCTTCGCCGTTTTAATAGTAGCGGTGATGACATAATATTTACACAAAGTAAAGCGCTTGATAGAAGTTGTAAGAAGCTGTCGATGCAGTGTTGCCATTGCTGCGGCAATTACCGTGTACTACGGCTTTTAGGTCAGAAAATCGCTAAATCTACGGGCTACGGCCTTCACCTTAAGGCCGTAGCAGAATTTACGGCTTTTCGCAAGTTCTACAGGAATTCATTAATTTATCGTAACTTACGAGTGGTCAACAATTTTACAAATATTTCGAGTGTGTATCCGAACATTCCGAATGCCAAGATTGTAAAGTCTGTGGACGGGGATTTCCCCTCATGAAATGCTACTTAATACAATAATAATTGGAAAACTAAAAAAACTACTAAAATGTATAAAAAACCCAAAACACTGTTTTTGGATAATAATTTCTTTGACTTACTATTTTATTTATCACGTCAATCTTATATTATAAGAAAGTACATATCTTCCAGTTTACAAATACATTTAAAAATTGCCGGAGTTCGAAACTTTATTTTTCGAGTGCATGTTGGCCGAAAAATGGCTCTTATCAGCCCACTTCCTTCAATATAAAGGTCATTTTATTTTCTCCACAAAAATTTGGCAAAGACACGGCCGACAGTCGATCTTTTCCATATGAACACGGCTTTTTTACCATAGATACACGGCCGCCTCAAAATTTGCGTTGGCAACACTGTGTCGATGTTACTAGGCTACCGCTGCTCTCAAGTAATGCTGAGCCAGCTGTGTGTTAAATGAAAAGACTTAAATATCCCCCACGATATGGACAAAAAAATTCCAGTTTTCAACCTTAAATCTTAGTAGATAGAATATTCTTTATTAGGTATGTACTACACCTTGTGTAATACACATAAATATGAAGATTTTGCAAAGGGTATCACAATGGGCGGTCTTATATTATCTTGTATCAAACTAGCGGCCGCCAGCAACTTCGTTCGCGTGGATTTAGTTATGCTCCGCTCCTATTAGTCACAACGTGATGTTATATAGCCTAAAGCCTTCCTGAATTAATGCGCTATCCAGCGCAAAAAGAATTTTTCAAATCAGACCAGTAGTTCCTGAGATTAGCGCGTTCAAACAAACAAACACACTTCAGCTTCATATATTAGCATAGAATAGATTAAATGACGCCAGTAACTTCATAATCAGCCTCTAATGCTCCCACAGCTGCGACACAGAGTTTCTCTCTTCGAATGGGAGCGAGCTGTCATGCACCACACGTGCTCAGTGCGTGTAACGACCTGCACATGCATGTCTAAATTCGAAGACATAATATCCCGTTGGATGTATAATAATAGGTGTATCCTCGCTATGTTTTCCTTCACCATTTCATATATACGAATACCAAATCATCCCTACTAATATTATAAATTCGAAAGTAACTCTGTCTGTCTGTTACGCTTTCACGTCTAAACTACTGAACTGATTTTATTGAAATTTGGTACAAAGATAGAGTTATAGAGTGACTCTCTTAACCTTGAGAAATAACATAGGATAGTTTTGATTCCGGACTTTTGAAGAGTTCTCTTGGAAACGCGATATAACCGAACTCCACGCGGATGAAGCCGCGGGCGGAAAGCTAATATTATATTATTATTATTATATAATATTTATATATATTATTTACATTTATTCAGCACGGACTTAAAGACACACATCTAGCATAAACATACATCAAGTAGCAACAAAATAAAAAATAAAATAAAAACCAAATAAAAAGTAAATTAAAAAACCAAACAAAAAGTAAAAAATCCCTATGTAAGAAATAGCAGCAAGTTGTGCCTCGTGGCTGCCCCAAAAAGGTCTAGTTCAGAAAAAATGCCAGACAACTAATGCCTGGCGCTGGTTTTCAACTGAACCTGGATGTGAGGTGACGGATGTAAATCAGTTTTATACAATAGCATTTTCGCGTTGGAGCTCGGGGTCCACTTTCTTGCTCAGTTTCCTCCATTTCCTGTGGTGTGAGATTTTTGGCACGCATGTCATCTCTTACAACGTCAAGCCAGCACTTCATTGGTCTACCCCGCTTGTTACGGCCTGGCGGAGGCGCCATGGCAAGACATTTGTGACCCATATAACATGCCGGCTTTCGTAAGACGTGACCGTACCAACGTAGGCGACCCTCCTGCAGTTTATCCGCTATGTCAGGGACATGAAGACTGCCACGGATGCGGGAGTTCCTGATGCGGCCTTTCGCGTAACTCGACACATCCATCGCAGCATATTCATCTGCGTGACACGCAGCTCCTGCTTGTGTCGCTGAAGCACAGGCCACGCTTCACTGCCATACAGGAGAATAGGTCTAATGACGATCTTATAGACCTGCCCCTTAAGCTTAACCGACATTTTGGGGTCACAAATGACACCTGTCACGCCATTTTGCCCAAGCTGCGGAAATACGTGCCCTGAAGTCGCAATTAATGTCGCCGGACGCGTGGAGTACAGACCCCAAGTATTCAAACTGGTCAGTGCACTCGACCATGTCTCCGCCTATGCGCATAGACATGGGGTCTGTCGTGTTTCTAACCATATACACGCTCTTCACCACATTCGAGTTTCAGACCTCCGTTCTCAAACGAGTCCTTCCACACATTCACACGCCGCACCAACCGATCCCTGTCCGCTTCCGCCAGCGCGATATCGTCAGCATACATAAGCAACCAAGGAGGTTTCTCATGTGAATCCCTGCTGAAAAGAAACGGACTAAGGACGGAACCTTGGTGGACTCCGACGGTGACGGGGAATCTTCAGGGGATCCGCTCGTTTGCTACCTTTTGAAGAGGGCTCTCTTCACCTTAGTCTCCCTCTGCACTGAATCGTCCCACCACCAGGTCTTCTTGTCACGTTTGCGGCCGCCCTTGGAGACGCCGAGCACCACCCGCGCGGCCTCAGTAATAACTGCCTGAATCCTGTCCCATTGTTGTTGAACAGGTTCCCCATCGGTACCGGCGCACTTGTCGCCAATAACCGACGCAAAATCCTGGGACCTGTTTTCATCAAGCAGCCACCCCTGGATCTGGCGCGGGCAGTGCTCTACACGTCTGCGTTGGGCCTTTACGCAGAGATCCTTGAGCTTGACAAGGAGACGGTGTTGTGCAGTGAGACTCTCACCGGGTATGACTTTGCAGTTGGCTACTTTGCCGATGTGGTGCCTCCTAGTAAGTAGAAAGTCGATCTGGGTAGCACTTCGTCCTCTCCGGTAGGTGACAAGGTGCTCCGGCTTCTTTTTGAAGTAGGTGTTTACGATTGCAAGGTCAGCGGCCGCACACGTTCATAGAATGTTGTGCCCTTCCGCGTTGCGGCTACCGTACCCAAAGCCACTGTGAACACTCAAACCCATCACATTTCTCACCCACATGATCGTTCAAATCACCACCCAGAACGATTCCCTGAGACAACGGGATCCCGCGAAGCAATCCTTCGAGCTGGGTCCAGAACAGCGTCCTTTCGGCGTCACCGCACCACGTATAACGCGTGTATGCATACTTAAATAAAAATAAGACAACAATATAATCATCCTATTTTGTTCCCACTGATCGGACACAGGCCTCCTCTCAATGAGAGACGCTGGCCCAGTACACATGTCTTCAAAAGTTTTTGGCTCTAGGACATGCCAGTTTCCTCGAGATGTTTTCCTTCGCCTTGTGAGAGCAGTGATGATTAAATAATTTACACAAGCCTGATGTAGATGTTTTTAAAATTGGTTGCAGTGTTTCACAATTAATGATGAAATGATTTTAAAAACATCTACAGTTTCTCGACCGTCTCCACGACCGATACTTAGTTCCAAAGCTGTAATTTCACGCTAAAATATCAAAAAGCAATAGCTTTCTCTAAAAGTTTCAGTTCAACGTTCGAAAATTGCAACCAAGTACCTACCTTTAGTTTCAAAAATAACAACACTAATACTTTTTGCACCCTAATTGCGTATTGCTAATCCATTGCTCCATAGTCCATAATTATGTTCGAAAACGGTGTCTGCTTAATAACGCAATGAAAGTTGTTGAACTGTCAAAATGAAACTCATTGCTATTGATAATGTACTTATTACGCAATTACCCTGTTTAATAGGTAGGTAGATGGTCTTACAAAACGGTAGCGAACAAACCAACAAAGGGTTTGATATAATTGATAATGGACCCAGCGAACTTTTGCACAGTGGGTGTCTAATGTCAAAGTTCGCCGTACCGTAGCCACGACTGGAAGCCCTAAAACACTTCCACCTAACTTCGCAACAAACTTCGGTACTTATCACGAAAATCTTGTGAAAACGGACACTCAACTCCACACCTACTAGGATTTAAAGACGGTTAAGTCTTACTACAATAATAATGTTTTTATTTCATCAAAAGAAACAGATTTGACATGGATTATACTAAATTTAAGTAAGCTTGGGTAGAAAAAACGGTGCAAGACAAGTCGAGACCAATATATATCTATTCACTACGTCGACTCCAACATTCGAGTACTAGACCGTGAGTTCGAACGTGGGATCTTAACTTTTCTGTATTAAATATGCACACGAAAGGAAACTCTCGTGGCGGTTTATGGCCCTGTGGTGGCATGAGGGACAGGGTGTAAAGTTCCCTCATCCTTCATAGAAAAGGGAGGATCCTCCGACCAGACGGGTGTTATGTCCGGGGGGCACTTGCCCAACGGTTGATTTTTGGAAGTTTGGAATTCGTGTCAAGTCAATATGATGCGTTGTTAGCACGTGGCATTTGTAGATACCGCTACATCACTCCCCTCCAGAGACTGGAGGTCGATAGTGGGCTGAATCTTGTATCTTGCGATGCTTGCCAGGCCAGCTGAGTTTCCAGTGAGTCGGAACCAGTGCAGTGTGCTCTGCCGAGGTTGCTGATGAGACTGAGGGTGATGATCAGGTATGCGCGGTCGCTGCAAGCTTGTGGTCAGGATACCCGTTGAAGCCGTGGGTGCTGGCTGGCTGGGTGATTCGCCGCTAAAGCTTGCGGGAGAAATGATGATGACGTCACGCTGAAGTTGTTGCACGAAGGCAGCGCTGATGTTCATGCTCGATAACCTCACCCTCATTCAAAAACGCTGCTTGCTTAAAGTTAACTAGTGATCAGCGGTTATATAAATATACTTACATTTTAGACGTTTGCACAAACAACACAGAGTTTAAGGGGTTTATTCATAATCAAAGTTACTTAACTTTGATCATCGATTATGAGGGGTTTATTAATAATCGATGATCAAAGTTACTTAACTTTGATCATCGATTATGAATAAAATCCCTTAAACTCTGTGTTGTTTATTCATAAAGGATGATTAAAGTAAAGTGGCGTTAAAAGGTTAAAAGTGTATGGTTAAAGAATCGCTAATCACTAGTTAACTGTAAGCAGCGTTTAGAATAAGGGGCCTATACGTATATGTTATGGATTGTTGTAAAACTATACCTATGAAAATACCCAATGAAAATGTTAACAAATGGTTCAGAAAACGTCTAGCGATGTAACTTTGTGTTTGTGTGTGCTACTGTAATTAAGTAAAACATTTATTTTACTTGACAATGTTTAGCGCCGTTTTTGATGTGACGCGTGCATTAAGTGGACTTGCAACAACCCGCCTGTACAAATTGAGTGCTTCGATTTGTTGTACACATCTCTTTGAGGCGTGGAACACAACGCGCCGTCGACCCGGGCCTGTCTCTCACCGGGCACCGAGCTACCCATTACTAGCTGCCCGCAGGCGAAGAGTAGCCAGCCTGTCGGTGTTCTATAGGAAGCATTTTGGAGAGTGTGCGAGTGAATTGCATGACTGAATAGGGATGTATCCAAGGTATGAAAATCATAAAAATAATTAGTCCGTCTTATTGATAATAAAAAAAATTAAGACCCTTATTTTTTATTTTGTCGATATTAGCAAAAACTACTGAGATATAGCGTATTAAAGTTACTAATAACGTCACGCCGTGGAATATTTTGTACAACGGAGGGCCGTCATGCGACATTTCAAATCAATATATCTTCCTAAGTATTTGAATGAAAGAAAAAATAAAAAAATGTGTTCAATATTTTTTATAATTCTATCTGATGGATATTAAATTATTTTTTAGGATACAACCCAATTCCTCCTTCTCCATTCCATCATCAGAGGACCCATCGTACAGCGAGTATCCAGCCTTACGTTGTTGACACCACTATTACACATAATCACAAATCACTATAGACTTGCCTTACAATGCATTTAAAACACAAATCAAATCCAAGCTTTATTCAAAGGCATATTATTCTATAAGTAATTATTTAAATGATAAGAATAGCTAGTCGCTCTGATTAACTCAGGACAATATTTATATTCTTTCTCCGAAATTAGCTTACTGACACGTTATATGAATTCAGATAATTCCCTTTTTTTTTTTAAATACATAAATACGTAAGCTGTCGCGCCCTTTATGCCTGGGGCTTTTATTGAAGTAATAAGTTTTTAGTTATTTACATTAGGTACATTTAAATATACTCGTATATATATTGTTTTGCTTTGCTGGTATTCTGGCGTGGTAGCTGGCATATTTTCAATAATTTCATTGTTGTTATATTTTCTTGTGTTCATCACTATACATAGTATTGTATAAAGTCATGTGTTTTTTAAATGAACAGACAGCTGTGCTGCTGGGGAGTTTCCTCCGCCACTTCTTCTTCCCAGCGAAAGCACTAGGAAGTGTCGATGGGTGGGCGTTTTGGGGGACTGTCTTATGTAATATTGACGGTCAAAAAGTGCTGATTCTCAGCCTAATTTGAATAAATGACTTTTGATTTTGATTTTATGATCCGGACGAAGCGTTTCGCCTCGTCTTTTATACAACTGGAACAATGTGCCAGCGACGGTGTTTACGTCTGACTACAATTTAAGTGAAAAGTGTTTACCTACATGCATGAGGTCAACTGAGGTCATGACCTGTGCCTGTGTTGCCATGAAATTACCTATTTATTTTATTTAAGTTATTTTTTTTTTTTAGTTTAGCCAGGTTATGTAGGCATTAGTAGAATCAGCTAACGATACCTAACAATACCTTCACGGGTCGCACAGGGTTTTCTTTACATACCTACCGTATATTAACTCGTCACTACAATTCAAATGCCGCCGGGCAACCGAGCGCTTGCGTACGCTAGCCGCCGGCGACCCGGTAACGCGATGTGTCGGCGGGCAAGATGCGCGCGCGAAGTTGCCGAAATACTTCTTTCAACATAAGCCATCGGGTTGTGTCGGCAGGTCGGCTGCTTTAGTGTGTAGTGCGCTTTAAATTTGAATTAATTTGAACACCGGTAACCGACATCACACGAAGCGAAACGGCCTGGCCACGGGACTTTCGCCATAACGAAACAAATGCATAGAAATGTCCTTATCAAGCGGCGCGGAGCGACGACCGGCGAAACATACCGAGCGAACGGCGCGGGCGACTGGCGGCGCGGCCGGCGAGTCAAACAAATACATGACTCAGTACGGCGCACAAACGGCGCAAGCCACGGCGCCGAGCGGCAGTCGCGGTAAACAACGTCAGTGATTAAAATAATTTAGTCGTTTTCGCCGCGAATTATGAACGCCGAGGCCTTTATTGCTTTAGTTTTAGCAAGGCCGCCTATTTGGTAGACGGGCCACCCACAGCATAAATATAAGTATTCCCACAAGGGAAGAAATTAAAATAAAATTTCTCGATATTTTTTATGGAATTGTCCATCTATACTTCGATTCTTATTCAAATAATGTACTCCACAATCTCTTCCAAATATCTTGAACCAAAAAACTATTACTTTCTAAGCAATATCGAGATAATAAAGAAATTCTCGGACTTTCTTACTGGTCGCGGCCTCGCTCACCGCATCGCCGTTCGCACCACCGATCCCCGTGGCCAGCCGGCAAGTTGCAGTCGCTTGGTACGTTATGGGGGCAAAAAGGTTCTTTAGTTGGAAGGTATGCCACACGGTGGGGCCTGATGACCTGGGGCCCTAGTATGCTATTGCAATAGTGTCAGAATGTTTGATTGGTCATCACTTAATGATCGATTTTGAGGCGCAGATGGGAAATTTTAGGGGATCGTCTTACAGTGGAACTGCTGCAGGAATCCAATGGATGCGAGAAGCACAGAAATCGTAGAAGCAGTGATGCTTGTGGGAAGCTGGAAGCTTATGTTCCGTAGTAGACGTCTTTCGACTGAAATGATGATGATGATGAATTTAAACAACCAGCCTTTTATTAACATTTAATTGTACGTATGTACCTAACTACAGACGTATCTTACGAAGAAGCTTATATATAAATAAACTGGAGTTCATTCATCGATTGTTTTACGATATGCTAATATCGAACAGGCATTCATAAGGCGATTTCCGAAAATCGAATAAGGCGGTTTTTAAATCGATACTTAATCGATTTTTCGTCATAATCGCCTCAGTGAACACTTAACTTTAGAGATCGATTGTGATATAATTTTAAAACGAGTACTTTCATTACAGTGTGCCTTGAAATCATTAAAAACTTAAGTAAAAGCGTCTTCGTTAAGGAAGCGTTTAGTCAAATAAATAAATAAAAAAATACTTTTAACTATTATATCGATAACTCTAAAAATATCACTTACAGTTACAATCGATATTGGTGTTTCCATTATTCATTTATTACCGACATTGATATTTAATTTATAAAAAAGTAAAAATTATTTTCGAATTTGTTCGTCTAATTCTAAACGCAGTCTGAAATATGCTCACAGATAAAAACAAATTTAAAACAATCTTTTGTCTTAGGAAGGTAATCTTTTTTTAATATTTAATACTTAAAGAAACTAGCATAAAACTTTCAATAAAATATTCATACAATATGAGAAACCTCAGTCCTAAATAAAAACGAAAATAGCAAAACGAGCCATCATACTTTAAGAACTGAATAGAGCACAAATGCAGTTATGAATTCCTGCATATATTTATTATTTACTATTTTACGAAGTGGAGAGATTTTGACATACACGAACGCGTCTATGTAATTGACTTTACTTCATTTAAGAATGAGGTCTCGTCATTCTACTTATTCGCATTGTAAATTCAATATAGGTAACATAATTTTGGAATACAATACCTATAATTATACGATCAACTTAACCTAACACGACGACTACAGACAAATGAGTACAGACTTTTTAAAAAAAGAATAATGTCAAACCTATCTATGAATCACGAGTAGACCATTTATACAAAAAATCTTTTTTTTTTTTACTTTTTTTTTTATTAATCACTACTGTTCGTCAGTGATAACGTAAAAGCACCGTCAAATTATCTAATTACATAATAAAAAAATATTAAATGCGGGGTATAATAAAAGGCAAAACACTTCGCAAACCCTGAAACACACAATACATATCTAAAAATCGAATAACTCTCTAAATACTAAAGGAAGACCAGGCAAATAATAGCGATCACAAAGCGAAGAAGTGTACAAACGCTGAGAATTAAAAATCAATGTTAAATAGTGCATCGAATCTTCATAAATGCGCATTTGATTCTTTCGAATCCAAATAGTGTAACTACAACCTACTTATAAGAAATAATAGGTCGAAATGAGTGAACCCGTTAAATACGAAATGAACTATATCATTCACTCGTACATTCAACAGCGCAAACACATTAAGTTAGTGAGTAGCTGTGTCTATCTACACTAGGTGCTCGGGACAGGGCGGGTAAATAAAAGGCGGACATACTAAAACGAAGCAAATAACACAACAAACCAAACGGAAAAAAGTGCCTCACGTCAATAATATAAAAAACATACCTACGATTTTTTATTTTTTCGTTTTTTTCTTTTTATCTTTCGTGTAATCTCTAAAAAATGCATTCTATTTTACAGATTATAAGATGATACTTTTGAGTTTTGGAACAGTCCCACGCCCGCGACACCGCAGCCGTTTGAGTATTCCAACGCTCCGGACGCGTCGAATAAAACGCATCCGCAATCTATTCAAATAACAGGTACCAGCTGACATGAATTACGCACTTTCAGCAAAGAAAAATATGTCAAAACACTACTAACATTTTTTTCGACTTGCGACTAGTTAAATCAACTCTACTTGACCATCCATCGATTAGTTGTCGTTTTTTATTTGTTATAAAACCTCGATTAGTTCGTCCACGAATGCACTATGTTTTAGTATTATACCCCTATCTATCATCAGACACCGTGAATGGTTACAGTACACACATTTACCTTCTATTAACCAACTTTCTCGTAATCATATAGCCTGTATATGAAAAGGAAAGTCAAACATCTTCGATGTGTAGTCGATGAAACAGTTAACACCTCTAATTCAATTATGTTCTCGATTATTCATTCGATTCTTTAGTTCTTATCGACATTGATGTCGATAACCGGCTGACTGTATCGCCGACTACTCAAGCAGCTTCGTAGCGTTAGCGTAACACATTTTTTTTTTTTCAATAATTCCCTACAGATTTTACCTTAAATTTTAGCCAATTCTATAAATTAAATTATTAATTTTGAATTTTGATTCGATGACAGGATGTTTCCCGAAGAGTTTTACTAATGTGTTAATGAAACATTTGATATGAGACGTGATGACCTTGATATGTAGGATAAATCTGATCTACTTTTACTAAATACGCTAGATGTACGAAACTTTCAATAGAGCATTATAACGAATGTATCATCAAGTACCAACGAGCTAGTTAACGAATGGATATTCAAATGTCTACACACCTGCTTGAACAAAAGTCATCACGACATCAATCGCTGTCGTTATTTAGACTTATTTGTTCGTGAGTAATCTGAGTGTGATATATCAATAATAAAATTTTTATTCCTAAACTGAAGGCTTGTATCAAGGAAATAGGATCACGTCTCTATGATGTGGAGTGTTCGCCTGCCTGTGTGGCTCATTCTGGTACTGGACAATGGTATCTAGAGTTGACACACTTGTTTTCTGTCATCGCGTGGTCTCAGGGCAGCTATTCTTCACCGCCAGCGTCTTCAGCGATTGTGTCGCCCGCTTTCTCTTGGGAAATGTTTTGACCTGAAAGTTGGTTATCATACAATCAATAAGAAGGAACAATAATGCTTTTGATAACACTGACGATTTTCTATCGTCATTCATAAAGAGGATTCACTAGGTAGCTCACGATATTAAAGTTTTATAACGTTTTTTTTTTTTTGCAATTTACAGATAAATGTTGATTGATACACAATAAGATTTTTTAGTCACCGTCCAAATTTTTTCTAGGCATTACGTATCATTCACTAATTCCATTTTTGAAAAATCGATACGTAAAATTTTCATATTAAATAATTTTCTCGAAAGAATTATCCGCTCTGCGTGGTCACTGATTTAAAACGATTGTGTTTAATGAACTTTGGCGGAGCTTGGGGTGGGCTGTCCGATGCCACGGCGCGATGTCAACAAACATCAACTTTTGATTTTTTTTTATCAAATTTTGATAATTTTGTGATGTGATATCTCAATATTTTTGTATTGAGTGATGCTAAAAGAAAAAACACGTATTCAATGATTTTCACCAAGGATTAATATATCGAAATTTAGACGGTTCTTAAAAACTCTTACTGTATATTAGGTGTACAAATAAGTTTCCGCAGTTTAACAAAAGTTGTCCTCACTAAGAGGTTTCGTTGAAAATGTCAGATTTAAAATGTGATGTCGTAAGTTCGGACATCTGGTAATAACATACACTTAACGAGTATTAGTGACTCTGTATCAGTACTTTTATCTGTACCCAATATTTATTTTCGTATAAAAAAGTCAAGTTTTGTGCCGCATAAACGTCATTTGCGGGAACTTTTCTTACTTCTTTAATTTAAAGAAATCTGCAGCTGAGGTCCATCGATTCCTTGTAGAAGTTATGGTGAAGCTGCTTTATGAAAGAGAAAACAAAGCACTTTTTTTCCACAATTTTCTCGGTGACAGGCCATAACATCGGCCGCCGGCAGAAGTTACCACCTACCAGACAAAACCTTGCCGTCAAGCGATTTGTCGTGTTCCGGCATGATGTCTGGTGAAGCCGTACGGAGGACGGGTCTGAGCAGTTGTGTTGCGATGGGTGCCGGGTCTGATGCGCTTAATGTTGTTGTGTTGGGAGTTTGGTCGTGGAGGGTCTTCATATCCCTTTGGCGCAGCATCTTTGGTCGTGTTGTTGGGTTTAACATTGCATCACCTCGCTCAACTGCCGTCTTCCTTCCTATCCATTCGAATTTTCTGAGTGAATAGGCTCTTAATAAACTAGCGCGCTTTACCATCAACGATCGCATCACTGCTTACTATCAGGCGGGATTGCAGTCAAGCGCTAGTTTATAATTATTATTTAAAAAAAAAATAACCTAGTGGAAGACCGAAATCGTACGAAGACACGGAATTAGGAGCATTGTTGGAGGAAGATAAAAGGAAGAAGAAAAACGCGCACTTTACTACTCCTGATATGACAAAATTATTCTCCTACATGATATTGCTCGTCCACGTGTTCAAAAATCAGCGGAAACTTATTTATACACCTATTATTTCGCAACCGTTACAAATATAGCTTTGCAGGGTTATGATCTTTAGAATAGGTAATACAACTCCTTATGTTAGATATGCAGTCTCAAATGTCATAACAATGACATTATTTCATGACATAGTCATTGAAAAGGGCAATATAAACATGGATAATTGATTGATGATTATTATGATTTTATAAATTAATATTTGTTACATACAGCCCGATACTGAACAGTAAATTGGAAAAAAAATACAGGGTGTATCTGACATCGTAACGCAAACTTCGCAAAAAGGATAGACCGCATGTCACTAATAAAATTATGATAGTCATTAGTCATTTATGTCGTTAATGAACGGTTACAGAATTCAGTATTTAAAAAAGTTTCGGCTTGCCCTTTGAATGTTGCAAGCGTGCCGCCGTGCGTTTGTAGGTATGATGTTGATCTCTGAGTGAACTCTATTAAATCAGCTGATAAGATAGTTTTTCGAGTTTTGTTTTCATTGCGCTTTTTTGTGTAAATAGTGAATAACTTAATTTTTACTTTAAAATCTTATTGGGTTATAAAAGTATAACAATTATGAACGGTCTCAACTGAAAAAAACGACATACATATTTTTTTTTAATCATGAAAAAGCCGACGAGAAATTCCACCACTGGGGGGTTCAGTATCATGAACTGGATCCATGGCACTCGTTTGTGCGTCGATGTCAGATACACCCTTTATAAAAAATACCCGGATTACCCTAACGATTTCGCCTTCAAGGTGTTTTCTCTAAAGTTTTTAAAGCACCTCCCATCAAATACTTCATTGTAGCAAATGCTTTGTGAAGATAAAAAGAATCTGTTTACAAAAAATGTAAAAGCCATTTGGTAGTGAGAGTCTGAGGCCGACATGATAATGCAAATGTTCTTAAAAATAGGAGAAATCAACAGAAGGGTCTCTGATAACTTCGAAATATCGCTAATCCATTTTAAAAGATCAGCAAGCGTGTTAAAGAGGTATGGCAGATTTTTAGTTCAAGGTTTTAAGAGCGTCTTAAAAACTCGTAACAACCAAAAAATATAAAATATTTTAATATGATTTTCGATAACTTTTTCATATTTAGGTAAAGCCGGGTTATAAAGTAATTAATTAAAAATAGATATTATGTAAATTGCTTTTCCGGAGTGGCCATTTTTTATTATAAAAGGTTGCCAGACTAAATAATTATTGTTTGCAATGTAAAATCTCTAATATTTTCTGTACATTGAAGATTTAAATTGTTTACGATTATGCCTCGTACATTTCATGCTGATTAATGGATCAAGTACTGAGTCAAAAACTCTTTTTAACAGATAAATTGGATGGGTGCTGGCTAAAAACACTTCCATCCAGAGCTGTAAAAAAATAATGTGACGTTTCGTTTTGTTTTGAACGGTTTTCAACCAAAAAAAACATAGTTCACTTGCGCCCGCGCTAGTGTGTGTTCTGTGTGTTTTCGCCGTTTTCGCTGCTTTCCTGTTTTCTTTATTGTTTTTGACCCGGATTGCCTAAGGACTTTTGTTTTCGCTTGTAATTATACGACTCGGACTGTTTATGGACTGTGATATTGCCTCTCTGTGACGCAATATCACATGCGAAAACGTCTACCATCACAAAGAATCCCGTAATACACCTACATATATTAGTTTAAATGATATTTGATCACTGATATCTCATAATCTCCACTCAACAGCCTTCTCTATCTATCGTCCTCGTTGGACACATAACCCAGGTTGCTTAACCTGTTAAATCATTAATAATCTTAACTACTTGGCGTAATTATCATTCTGCCACCTAGCTATTTCAATTTAAGAATACTAATAAAAGATTATTTAATGATACAACGGACAAAACATTGACCAATAATAACATAACCTACAAAACTTCTAAGCATAATAACTCAAAAACTCGGCCTCCTAAAATAGCGATTTTTTTTTCTTTTGAAACAGTAATACATGCTCTTTCAAACAAGGTATATTTCATACATAGACGCTTACTTTATTTATTAACTAAAATGATGTATGGAAAGTTGCCATACCTCTTTATAACCATCAGAAATCAATCATAAATTACTACATACATACTTACTTTTATTCTTAAAACTAATATTGTACGACGACAGCAGTTCAAGCTCCCCGAAACTTTCAAATGTTCCCAATTAACTTTGAGCCTTAATGCTTTACCACTAAAGTTGAAAATCCAATAAAAAATTTAGATTGTAGTACCTTAATGATATTTTTTTTTAAGTATATCTTGGACACCAATGACTGATTACAAGGTGAAGGAAAACATCTCGACTGTAAGTCTGAAATCGCCAATCCACATTGAGCAAGCGTCGTGATTACGCTCAATCCTTCTCTATATGAAAGGTGACCTGTGCCCAGCATTGGGACGATAAAAAAGGTCGATGATATAGTACCTTGATGTGCTGTCGTCTGTACCACAAGTTTTATATGCTTATGATTATGGTGATAAATAAAAAAGCATGCATGCATCAAAGATATATTTCTAACCCTTTTTCGCTGATGAAAGTATGCACTTCTTGCAGCTTATGAAGAAAAAGGAGACACGTTAGAATTAGGCGTGGAGGGCATGAGGTCCATGGTTTTGCACACCCAGCCCGCTATGTCCACCTTCTCCGCGTCCGCCTTACGGATCCACTCGTGGTTCTGCAGAGGAAACAACATAATTAATTCTCGGTAGTAAGCCATAACATCGGCTGCTGGCAGAAGGTACCACCCACCAAGCAAAGTCTTGCTGTCAAGCGATTCGTCGTGTACAGGCATGATGTCTGATGAAGCCGTACGGGGGACGGGTTTGAGCAGCTGTGTTGCGATGTGTGCCGGGTGCGATGCGCTAAATGTTGTTGTGTCGGGAGTTTGGTCGTGGAGGGTCTTCATATCAATCTCTCTCTGGTGTAGCATCGTTGCTCGTCTTGATGGATTTAACATTGTCTACCTTCCAATTCACTCAGTTTTTTGTTTTAGTGAATAGGTATAATAAACTAGCGCGCTTTACCATACAATAATTAAAAGAAAAAAAAAATACACACATTTTCGCATTATCAGAGTCGAGATGAAATGTCGGAAGCCCCGGGTATAATTCGTGGATCATTAACGTCGTCAGAAGCCCGAAAATCTGATGATTGGTCTTACCAAGGGTAAAGTTTTACCCAGTAGTAATTTATTATTTAAAAAAAATCTTTGCCCCACATTAGGAATTTCTCGTGTATCGTGGATGCATTTACAAACATATTTAAACACATACACAAACAGCCAGACCCGGACCAACTACTTGCATGTAGGTGATACATTGTTCCGTGCGGGAATCGAGCCCGCGACACGCACCGCAGCAGTCAATAGCTTAACCAATGCGCTAACCGTGTAGTCAACAGTATTCAGCTGCACCCGTTAGTCTGGTAGCACCTCAACATAATAGGAAAAGGATAGGATACGATTATAATGAGTCGAGATGAGATGTCGTGATTGCCCAGTAGTTAAAGCTCCTCAGTACTAACGTGACCTTTTCAAAATTACATAATGTTTGACATAAACCCAGAAAGAATATTTATGAACATTACTGACATTGGTGAAGGAAAACATCGTGACGAAATCTGGACAAGTTTTTTTTGTTTTTTTTCATTTCTTTTTTGGCTTCGCACGGTTTGTGCATTTAGCCAATGTCATCTGGACAGGTTAATATAAGCCTGAATATGAAAACCAGATAATTATTGACATAAACCCAGAAAGAATATTTATGAACATTACTGACATTGGTGAAGGAAAACATCGTGACGAAATCTGGACAAGTTTTTTTTTTTTTTCATTTCTTTTTTGACTTCGCACGGTTTGTGCATTTAGCCAATGTCATCTGGACAGGTTAATATAAGCCTGAATATGAAAACCAGTCACGTGCACGAATTGACCAATCACTGATAACTACTGTTTTTTTATAAAAATTATTATAAACTAGTGCTTGACTGCAATCCCGCCTGATGGTAAGCAGTGATGCAATCGTTGATGGTAAAGCGTGCAAGATCATTAAGCATATTCACTTAAAAATCTTAGTGAATAGGAAGGAAGACGGCAGTTGAGCGAGGTGATGCAATGTTAAACCCAACAACACGACCAACGATGCAGCGCCAGAGGGAGATTAATCTGGAGACCCTCCACGATCAAACTCCCGACACAAAAACATTTGACGCATCGCACCCGGCACACATCGCAATACAACTGCTCAGACCTGTCCTCCGTACGGCCTCCTGGTTATAAACCATCTGTGTGCCAAATTTCACCCAATTTCGTTCAGTAGTTTTGCGTGAAAGAGTAACAAGCATAGATCTATAAAAACTTTCATGTTTACAATGTTTGTAGAAATATCTCAGTGTAAGCAATATTCAGTCGCCTTCGTTACATTTTTTCCCAAGCCTGGTGGATCTACAAGCACATTTACACATTTTATACATCAACCGAATCTCAAGGGCCGTTTCTGGACAAAGGCGGGGAGGCCTCAAGGCTTTCCACAATGACCGGTCATGTGCTGCCCGCATCCATCGGCTTAAAGATAAAGAGACTAGATAAACTTCACCAGGTCATCGGTCCAGCTTGTTGGGGACCTCCCTACGCTGCGTCTTCCGGTACGTGGCCGTCGCTTCAGAACCTTGCTGCCCCATCCGATAGCCGATGAGTCGTTCTACGAGCAATGTGCCCCGCCCACTAGCACTTACTTTTAACGACTCGAAGAGCTATGTCGGCGACTTTGGTTCTTCTGCGGATCTCCTCATTTCTGATTCGATCGCGCAGAGAAACTCCGAGCATAGCTCTTAACAATAACTCGCTCTACTGGCCAAATAATCTATATCTATACTAATATATTAAGCTGAAGAGTTTGTTAGTTAGAACGCGCTAATCTCAGGAACTACTGGTCCGATTAGAAAAATTCTTTTTGTGTTGGATAGTCCATTAACCCAGGAAGGCATTAGGCTATATAATATTACGCTGGGACCAATAGAAGTGGAGCATAACTAACTCCGCGCGAACGACATCACTGACGGTCGCTAGTATTGTTTGAGTATTGTTTGTTCAGAGAAAAATACTTGGTATTGTTTATACAGAGAGTATTTTCCCTGCATTCATACACTATTAGTCTTAGTTATGGTAATCTTGAAAGGTATTTTGAGAAAGAACCACACACTGCATACCTATTTGAATGGACTTGTCTATTCAGTGCAAGTATTTGGCAGTATAAGTGAAGTCAGAACTGGGAGGTAAACAACTCTACAAACAATACCAAAGACAGGACATAGGGGTCTGCATAAACTAGTAGATACTAACTGCCAGACGTTCTACATGAGCAGCCTGTGGGTGAACTTTACTCAGAAAGCCTACAATCCCTTGCGCGTCCAATATAATAATAAGTTCAGGACCCTGTTACGGCTTCCTCGATATTCCAGTGTATCCGGTATGTTTGTGGTTGCCAGCGTAGATGACTTCTATGCAATTATGCGTAAAACTGTTGCATCTGTGGTGTGACGAGTACGGGTGAGCCCAAATATAGCGTTCTGAGTATGATTGGTGATAGAACCGACACCGTTCTGCTCAGTAGGTTCACTGAACTCCATGTGTTGCGAGACCGATGAGCATACTGAGCAGGGAGTATGTTAATTGTCTGTGTAGTTCTGTATTGATTAGGTACTAATATAGGTTAAGACTATTGCTCCTAACACAGCGGATCTTAGTTATCTTATAAATAAAATGAAATAAACAAAGAAAATCGATTTAACACCCACCATCAGCGTTTTCAAGTCAGCCCGCTCGTCAGGGTTCTTCTTGAGACAGCGATCCACGAAGTCTTTGAACTCGTCGGAGAAGATACCGGCCGGGAGCTTGGGAGGCGGCTCGTTCACTATGTAGTCGAGAAGCTCGAATATCGCCATCGGCCGAGGGGAGTTTGGCGCCTGAAATGACGATAACATAGGATTATAAACAATAATGTGGTAAGGGATATTTTAAAACGCACGGACAACAGCTGGTCAAGCTACTAATACACGGACAACAGCTAGAAATTGTCAAATATTCTTGACCAATCTTGGCAATTAATGATGACTATTAGACAAACGTGATAAGTTTTTGACAAAAAAGAAAATAATAGAATCATATGTATACTTTTCCTCTAAGTTTTGATATAAAATAATTGAGATCTGTCTTGTTTTGAAGAAGAAAACAGCGGAATACGAAACGTTTTTTGGTTGTTTTTGTAGGTAAAATCAGCCTGAGTTGCAACTGTCCTTTTCGCACTTGACCGGGAGAGGTTGGAAGCAGCGCGACGGCAATAGTTTCTTCAAATACCTATTTTCTAAATTCCTCTGTAACAGAGGCCCCTCTTAATCACTGCGCTAGCTGTGCAGTCAGTAGTATCTGTAGGTATAAAAATATTCAATACCTTTGTAATGTAGGTAACAAAGATTGTTTTGAACACCTTAAACTTCCGCAATAGGGTATTTGACTAAAAAAAACTAATTAGTCCGTCAGTCAGATTTCCAAAAAATACTAGGCACGTATTTTTTCTTTTTTCATATAAACAAAAAATGCAGACGACACAGTGCGTTGAAAACTCGAGTGACGTCACAACACTGTACACTTTTTACTGGCCAGTGACGTCACCAGCCACCACTCCTGATCTTTGATGCCTTTTATATTTGTAAATGTTTATTGTTTTGATAAAACAAAAAATACGTGTCTAGTATTTTTTGGAAATCTGACTGACGGACTAATTAGTTTTTTTTAGTCAAATACCCTATTCTGATTCACCATAAGAATCACTAGAAATCATTGTTGATTTCAGAAGTCTACTGTAAAGGGGAATGCTAGGTTTAGGCCCAGAGGTGCACAGGGATTTGGTTTTACAAAAAAATATGTTGTTATTTTTCAAATATCTTCCACGTACTCATTAGTCTGTGCAAGTCAGCAACATTTTTTCAAAAATATTAAGCATTAAAACGACTAAACTAATCGAACTTGAACTGACTTGAAAAAAACTTGAGCTTAAAATGTTGCCTTTACAAAAAAATGTTGGCAGTTATTAATCCAAATTTTCGTTTTTCGTTAATTAATAATCGGTCATTTTCTTCTAAGCAAACATTCATTAATTCGCATACATAGTGGGCCTAAATTACTATGGCGACTTGGCATTCCCCTTTAAATGGAACAAATCTATAGCTCGTTACCAACCTGCCCAGGAGAATGATCTTCGTTCTGTCCACCGAATATAGCCGCTAAGGTCTTCGCGTCTGGCGGCGGGATGGGGTACATTCCTATAGCCATTTCGACTAATGACAGCCCAAGTGACCAAATGTCTGATTGCACTGAGTAATGTGTGCCTTGGAGTCGCTCCGGCTGTAAAAAAAAAATAGAGAACTATATTTGTGGGATATGGTGCAGTCGCCAGCATATTAAGCTACCCAAGACTAAGCTATAGAAAAATTAGACAGGTAGCGTTCATAAGCTTATTCCATTCATCCGCACACACGTCACACCCAGGGTTGGTCCTCAGAAGGGCATTCAACACCTTTAGTCTACGACAGACCGGGGATTCAGCTCTGGCTAACGTTTCTGCTGGGAGTTGCGCAGACAGATTGTACCTGCGGCTTTGACGGTGACCGATGTATTTGTCAGGCACAAATAGCCGGCAGGAAAGTCCATGGAGCTCTGGGCAGTCTATACGTCCGCAATGTCTCACAAGCTACGGTGAGCTGATCAAAGCCTCTTCTCACCTCCAACGAGTTAAATCCCAACATCCCTAAGAGATAGTTGGTAGGGTATCATATAAGAGTAAAGAAAATACACTTCTCATCAAAATTTTTATGGTTTCTGTCCTAATTTTACACAAAAGAGTATTTATTCCATGGAAAAAAAAACATATATAGCTGGCAGTTTGGCCATTAAAAAGGTAAGCGAAAATTTCAAATTCAAAATCAGAATTTCATTTGTTTATCTACAAACGAAACTTATCACTGTTTTGAAACAAATGTGTGTTTAGAGTATATTTCACCTTTGTAAACTAAAATTTTTATTTTTTATCTTGAAAGTTTTTGTTCTTTTTTTGTTTGCTGCGGCTTCGGCACGTCTGAAAAGTTTTTATTTTTTGTAAAACATGGACACGTCACCGGCAGAGGCCGCCGCAGTGGTGGCATTACTGGATTCTGGACTTATAGGTACTTGATATGTTTAAAGAGAGAGAATGTGCTTTTTTATCATAGTTTTAAGTGTGCAAGAGGAGTTTGAGCACGCCTTACGGACATTACACTGTATATACACCGTGATTTTTTAATCGTCTTACAACGGCAGACCACATCATGTATACAATGACTACTAAACATTCATAAAATAAAAATAGGTATTTATGAGATTTCATTAATTTAAACATTAAAATGATATTAATTATTAAGTATCACGTGGTTAAGAACACCTTGTCGCGAGCGCAGTTATCAATGCAGGGGATGGCGGGCGGAGGGCGAGGCGCGGCGTCTTTATCAGAGATCATCATTAATTAACAAACTTTTTCAATAACTTATCTACTACGACTCGCAACGTGAAATATTTGTTTGCAAACTATCAAGCGACTGATAGATAGTTGAAAGACGCGGCCGTGGTGAGCGGTGCATCCACAGAGATATTAAATTTAATAGAGTGGCCACGGGGGCGTAACCCGTGAGAACACAATTTGTGCAAAATGGGCAAATCCCTTCAAAACGCTATTCAGTCAGAAATTGTACGTCGTATGCGTAACACGGAAGTATTTTTGTTAAAATGCCGACTTGTTCTGTGATTGTGTGCAAAAATAGAAGTTCTACAAGTAATCTAAAACGTCATGGTATCACATACCATAAGTAAGTACTATAATAATTTCGTTTATTACGTATATTATAACAAAAACATAAAGTTTGTCAAAAATATTGTTCCAAAAATTTTCGGTCAACTATTACGCGATAAAACTTTAATCGAACAAATAAACGCATTACATTGCTTGCCGGGTGTTGTACTTATGTTAACAATAATATTTTGCTCACGTAATGAATATCGGCCGAATCAAAACGGTCGGTAACGTGGTACGGCCGCAGCTTGACGGCGTGAGCTAGAGATGTAGCTAGTAAATTTGTACTATCGACAATTATATTTTTATATTTATTTTTAGATTTATAAACATTTCTTTTTTGTCGCGAAATAAAATGATACAGCTAAAATTATTATGCAAATAATGTCGTACAACTTGTAATACCTGTGTCACAGTTAAATAGTAGTTAAAATTATCCTTGTGTATTAATATAAAATATTCTTTAAGTGTTTCAGGTAGTATTTAACGAAAAATGCTGCACCAGAACTATCCAAGCGTCAAGTACTTTGTAAATATTTACATTTTAGTGGACAGTAAAATAAAAAAAAAACTGTTATTTAATATATTTACTATACTTAGATTTCCTATCTTGTTTGAATATATTAAACAGTGTATTATATTGTTGATTGTGATTCCAGAAGACTATTATTTAAATAATTGTAACCATCCACCAACAACGATTGCATTAAAACACTTATTTGTAATATTAAAGAAAGGTGGGACTAAGAAAAACAAAGTTTCTTGCTTATAATATTCTCCTGTTAAAATGTTTTTTTTTTTTATTCCTTTAAATATTAAGTGAATATAAAAATAAATTAGCAATATTCGCAAAAGTAAAATTATTTGGTAAATCACAAGAAATATTGCATATCGATAAATAGTTTATCGACTTTCAAGCACTAGCGTTGATGTAAAATTGTTGAATGTTGTAGTGCATGTTTACGCGGTTGAAAGGGCCAATAGCAGCGTTTGTGTGTGTGAGTTTCAATGTGTGCGTAGATTAATGATTGGTCAAGATATGTCAATATATGCGCGGTGCAGTGTACTTATTTCTATGTGCATGTGAGTGTAAAATTTTTTGGCGACATAGGACCTAGAACAAATTGCGCATTAGAACCGATCTCTTATTTCTGATATCTATGGGTGCATCAATGTGAGCCGGCCTCGACCGGAGCGCGAAGCGTTTACGTACTTGTTTCCGTTTGCGAAATGGGAATTACAATGAACGAGTTACTCGGCCGAGTCTCGAGAGATGAGTAAAACTCGGTACTCGTTACTCATCACATACCTAGTAGGTACCGTAACTAGTAAGCGCAGATTATTAATAAAAAATTCTGAACCCTCAAAACAAGGTAGCTTTAGGTAAGAACCATACGGCCGATTTCAATAACTGATCTATTTGTCTCTGATTCTTGTCAATGTTGTCATTGTAATTTAGGCGAAATTCCACCAAAGTAGTGCACGCACATTGTACACGTCGATGTGAGTCCACAGTTAGCATGTGTTCGTACAAAGGTATTAATTTTAACGAACATTTTAGAAATGTTCGCCGTGTCAGTTTGTTATTGTTTAATTGGTAGTAGGTAAGTAAATTGTTTCTGGCGTATTAAAAGAATGGGAATCAACTGAATTATTTACACTAAATACTAATTTCGTATTTACAAATGACCACTTTATATTTACATGTATTATGTAGAAAACTCGGCTTTACCAGTACGCCTAGTATGAGTTTTCATTACGAAACTCGTTCGATCGTATCGAGCGCGTTTGACTCCGCGATTGGCCCGCTTCAAGGTCGTAAGAACTCTCAACCAATGAGAGCGCCAAACGCGCTCTATACGATCGAACGAGTTTCGTATTGAAAACTCATACTAGGCCTACTGTATTGCACTGTCCTGCAACTGTTCAAATTGCCTACCATTTTGTTCGATGCTGGCACAGAGGCACGTTTTTTAATTTATTTAAAGTCACTGTGCCGTCTTTCACAGTAGGTATCAAAAGCAGCAATTATTCGCTTTTTCAATTGTTCTACACTGCGTAAAATCTTCTTACTTCCCGTAAATTGTCACCACTTATTGTGTACAGTCGCACCACCATTTCTAACCACACGATATTCGAGTATTGATAGTTTCCACCACTCGTTATGAAGTAGGTAGGTAACCTATTCACTCCTTTTTGCACTACTTAGGTACGCGATCGCGAACAACGCGTTACCCGGAAGCACGCGTGCGCTTCCCGGTTTAGAAGTAGACGTGCTCGCTATTTCACGTAACTAGTTACAATAACGAGCGACGCGATGTGTAACTGAATCACTAGTTACGAGTCAAATTAAAAAGTAGTTATTTTTGTAAATGCGCTATTTCATACACACGTTATGCCGAAGCGGGTAACCGTATCGTGCATGACTCCGGCGGCGCGCGTCGCTGGTTATTGTAACTAGTTACGTGAAATAACGACCACGTCTAGTTTTGTTTCGTGTGTAACTGAATAGTTGGTGGTTATATTTATGTAAACAATCCCAGTAACTAAATTAAAATAACCAGCTACAAAAATAACTTGTTTTATAACAGGTGACGCCGATCAAGTAACTTGTGACGTTACGTTTCATGAAAAAGGCGTTACGACTCGCACCTATTTAGAAGACAACTGAGCCCTTAACCTATTTTTTAAGCGAAAGGATAGCGTCCGACATTCTAATTGGATGATAGTCCACGTGGACTATGCTAGATTGGCTAAGTTATTTTGTCTCAGAAAATAGAGACGGATTGACCAATTGACTTGTGTGCGGAATGGGTACTTGTCCGTTTGTTACGTAAACATTATTAACAGGATGTTTCATTTATCTAAAGTATTATTTATTTTTTGTTGCACCTATTATTTTAATTAAAGGTAGAAAAAAATAATTGCGGCTAGGGGTATATTTTGTCGGATACAATGAGTGAACGATCTACTACGACTAAAATGTCAATGTCGTGAATCGTCGGAAATGCTTTGAAGAAAAGTTGCTCATTTGAGTTACATAGTAGTGGAGTAGACTATGGGTAGACGCTATGACGTTATTTTGTGATGGCGGCACATGGATAGAGTCTGTTTGGAAACTGGGGACGGTCGAACGGTCACTTCGGACTGAGACGGGAACCAGAGCACTTCTCCAGGGCGAAACTGTCGTTTGCCTATTCAAATTGTTATTGTCAAGATCGGAGGGTATATTTACACATCGTGCTTTAATTCGAAACTCACCTACGAAATGGACCACCTTTACCATTACATCAAGATGCTGACAACCCCACCGCTCAGCCGTCTCTGACTGCGACATATATAATACAGGGTGTAACTGACATCGTAACGCAAAGTTAGCGAAAAGGCTATACCGCCTGCCACTAATAAAATTATTATTGACATTTATGACGTTAATGAACGGTTACAGAATTCACAGTGTTTAAAAAAAAGTGTCGGCTCGGCCTTTGAACATTGCAAGCGTGCCGCCGTGCGGGTTTGTAGGTATGACGTTGATCCCTGATGTGAACTCTATTAAATCAGCGTATAAGATTATTTTTAGAGTTTTGTTTTCATTGCGCTTTTTAGTGCAATTAGCGAATTAATTAATTTTTACTTTAAAATCTTATTGGGTTATAAAAGTATAGCAATTACAGTACTACAGCAATTACAGTCTACAGTAAAAAAACTACATACATATTTTTTAAATCATGAATAAGCCGACGAATAATTCCACCACTGGGGGGTTCAGAATCATGTATTGGATCCATGGTACTCGTTTGTGCATCGATGTCAGACACACCCTTTACATATGAACGACTCGCCAACATGTAGATAAACCCTGAGATGTTTTCGTTGTGGCTGCAACTGAAAAGTCTTTTAGAAATAAAAAATACTTACCGACATATAACTCCTAGTCCCCACAAACGAGTTGGCCATCGAATCTATCAGCTGTCCCGAAACTCCGAAGTCACAGATCTTGATCTCTCCGTTGCTGTTCACCAGTATATTGGAAGGCTTCACATCACGGTGCATGATGGCATGCTTGTCTCGAAGGTAGCTGAGGCCTTTTAGTACTGCTGATGTTATTGTTCCTGCAAGAAAAAAATACATTAATTTAACAGAGAATTTATAGACGTAAGTAACTTCATTCTTACATACCTATCGTAGTTGTTGATGCAGTCACATTTATTTTAGAAAACATAACCATTTTTTTTTTTTATTAATTATAAATTGGCGCTTGATCGCAATCCCGCCTGATGGTAAGCAGTGATGCGATCGTTGATGGTAAAGCGCGCTAGTTTATTAAGAGCCTATTCATTCAGAAAAACTAAGCGAATAGGATGGAAAACGACAGTTGAGCCAGGTGATGCAATGTTAAACCCAACAACACGATCAACAATGCTGCGGCAAAGGGAGATTGATCTGAAGACACTCCACGACCAAACTCCCAACACAACAACAGTTGGCGCATCGTACCCGGCACACATCGCAATACAACTGCTCAGACCCGTCCTCCGTACGGCTTCACCAGACATCATGCCGGAACACGACAAATCGCTTGGCGGCAAGACTTTGTCTGGTGGGTGGTAACTTCTGCCGGCGGCCGATGTTATGGCCTACCACCGAGACCATATACCATTTGCTTATACATAACCCTCATTCACAAACCTCTTTGACACTAAACAAATATTTTTATTGGATCAAACTTGCGTGTCATTTTCATAGACACAAAAGAAGAAAAACTTGTTTAGGGGCTGCTTTTCATATAAACTTCCATTTTAAACAGACTTCAAAAAAGGAGGAAGTCCTTAATTCGTCGGAATCTTTTTTAGGTATGTTTACCGATTAGTCTAGGACCGATTTGCTAAATTCTTTATTTTTAATGTTACAAGTTAACACAGTAAACATTTAGCTGTGTTCAGTGAAGAGAGACCAACTGCATAATTATGCAAAGAAAATGTCAATATTAGAAGAAGGCTCAAAGTCACTCAAAGGGCAATGGAGAGGGCTATGCTTGGGGTTTCACTGCGCCATCGAATCAGGAATGACGAGATCCGCAGAAGAATGAGAGTAACGGACATAGCCCGAAGAATTGCAACACTTAAGTGCCAGTGGGCTGGACACATTGACCGTAGGACCGATGCCCGATGGGGCCGACGGGTTCTCGAGTGGCGACCACGCACTGGAAGACGTAGCATGGGTAGGCCCCCGACAAGGTGGACCGACGACCTGGTGAAGGTCGCGGGAAACCGCTGGATGCGGGAGGCGCAGGACCGGTCGTCGTGGAGAAGCTTGGGGGAGGCCTATGTCCAGCAGTGGACGTCTTTCGGCTGAAATGATGATGATGATAAGGAATGTCAATATTGGATCTGTTCGATTACTTTGTTCATAACCTACATTTGTAAATAGGGTAGGTACCTATATGACTAAAAAAACTAATAAGTCCGTCAGTCAGATTTTCAAAAAAATACTAGACACGTATTTTTTCTTTTAACATATAAACAAAAAATGAAGACGATACAGTGCGTTGAAAACTCGTGTGACGTCACTGGACGCTACACTTTTTAGCGAGCAGTGACGTCACCAGCCACCACTACTGATCCTTGATGCCTTTTATATTTGTCAATATTTATTGATTTGATAAAACAAAAAATACGTATCCAATATTTTTCTATAATCTGAATGACGGACTAATTAGTTTTTTTTAGTCAAATACCCTTTTCAGTAGGTACATCTTTTTCTTTCTTTCTATTTCATTGGGATAATATTACATTAGGCTGAAGCTGGTCTGAGAGGGTGTAAAGCCAGAAAGAAGCCAGCTCTCGGATGACAACAAGAAAGCTCGATATCAATGGGGTTAAGAACACCGAAGTTTGACTGGAGAAGATTGGTAAAATGTCGTTTGATCAGACGAATCAAACTTTGAGGTAAGTTAGTCAATTTAATGGCCTTATAATATTTAATAAACAGTTTGGAAAAAAATGCCTCAGTAAAGTTTTTTTAATTTTCCGGGACTCCCATATTTTTCTCGTTAATGCAGATTTTTGGGACACCTGGTGTTACCTTTGCGCGTCGACGAGTAAGTGAAGAATTTAAACCAGAGTGTGTAGTACCAACTGTAAAATACGGTCGGTAAGAAATCTGAAAAGTACATAAATGTACCAGAATCTACGTTATTGCCTTCATTCACTATACTCGCCGTGCCACAAGTCTGCTCGCTCGATAATATGGTTTCGCGAAAATTCCATAGAACTTCTGAACAGGCCTGCCCAGTCTCCTGACCTAAACCCCATAGCATTTATGGGTTTATTAAAGCGCAGTCTGGCGCCACACTGTAAAGAACAAACAACAGCTAAAACGCTGCTTGCGTCTGGAGTGTGGCACTTCTGACGACTGTAAAAACTCTTGGAACTCAATTCCAAACAGAATTTCTGCCGTGATTAATGCAAAAGGTGGACCCACAAAATATTAATTACTAGCTGACCCGGCGAACTTTGTTCCGCCTTAAAGGTAATAAATATCACATGATCACATTTTTACTTTTTAAATTAGGAACACTGTAAATAAAAAAAAAAAAGTATTCCATGATTTTTTTATTTGTCATTTATTTAGTGTAGCACCTTGTGAAAGAAATGAATTTCTACTTGTGCTTCGTAAATTATCTAGCTATTGATCTCTGAGATGTCGTGGTGGCCTAGTGGTTAAAACACCAGCCTCTCTTGTATGATTGCGCGGGTTCGATTCCAGGTCAGGCAAGTATCGATGTAACTTTTCTAAAGTGATATGTACTCTCTAAGTATAATATCTAGGACACCAATGACTGAAAGTGAAGGAAAAAATCTTGAGGAAACCTGGACTTTATAAGTCTGAAATCGCCACCCCGCATTGAGCAAGCGTGGTGATTACACTCAATCCTTCTCTGCATGAGAGGAGACCTGTCTCCAGCAGTGGGACGATAAAAAGATTGATGATGATGATGATGATCTCTGAGGTTTGTTCGCCGATTTGGCATTGTCAACGGAACAGTTTCACGGACTGCCGCCCCCCTTTGCTCTTGTGAGTGAGAAGCACGAAGTCGAGTCATAGTAAGGCGGCGCTCTGCACGTGCAATTTCTTGCTCTTCTTCAGTGCTTTCATTCAGAATGTTTCGATTTACTCTTGCATTACCGCTTTGTCGAGAAAGATTTGATGGTCTTGGTCACGGCATGATATTTTTATTGATGATAAATGGCACAGCAATACAATATTAGAAATTTTGAAGTTGAAGTTGGCTTTGTGGTTTTTTATTAGAAACTTTAAACCAGCAGATAGTATTTATATTCTTTGCTTTAAAAGATTGCTTCAACCGGTTAGACTTTTTTTTAAATATGCTCAGCTGTCATTTGCTTCTTGTTATACCATTTTTGGTATATGAATTGCTGACTTACATTTTGAATGAGTTTGACCATGTCTTATGTCACGTCACACGGTAACGACGGGGACGGGTTCTTAACTACCTCCCACCAATATTCAGCTAAATCGGTTCAGCTGTTCTTGAGTTATATATAAATAGTGAATAAGCAACTGAATCGATTCCAATAATTTTTACACCATGTTATATTTTGTCCCAAATACATTTAGAAATTGTTACAGTGTAGTTACCGAGTGCGTCACGCAGCTTACGATACATCATCATAGTATTGTGGGCGCGCAACAGCTGACGCTAGAGGTCAACGCACCGCGCTCGCTCGCGCGCGGATCTTTGACCATATTTATGTTGGGATAACCAAGTAATACTCGTAGCAAGCTTATTATAACTTTGCGGTTTTTCATTATATCTTTTTGAAATTTTGTACATAATTAACTTAAAAATACTGGACACGTGTTTCCTACTTTGTGGAGGTGCAGGGTACCAGGGTAGCACAAAATTTAGGAGAAGTCGAAACAATAAACCTCATTCATTCATCATTATCAAATAATCGTAATACATGAAAGAAGGTTTATTGTGCATATTTTTTGACGTGCAAGGTACCAGGGTTGCACAAAAGTGTAGGAGAAGTCGAAACAATAAACCTCATTCGTTCATCATTATCAAATAATCGTGAAAGAAGGTTTATTGTGCATATTTTTTGACGTGCAAGGTACCAGGGTAGCATAAAAGTGTAGGAGAAATCGAAACAATAAAAAAGCTCATTCATCATTTATACATGAAAGAGGTTTTATTGTGCATAGTTTGTGGACGTGCAAAGTAACAGGGTATCACAAAACTGTAGGAGAAGTCGAAACAATAAACCTCATTCGTTCATCATTATCAAATAATCGTGAAAGAAGGTTTATTGTACATATTTTTTTGACGTGGAAGGTACCAGGGTTGCACAAAAGTGTAGGAGAAATCGAAACAATAAAAAAGCTCATTCATCATTATCAAATCACCATAATACATGAAAGAGGTTTTATTGTGCATAGTTTGTGGAAGTGCAAAGTACCAGGGTATCACAAAACTGTAGGTGAAGTCGAAACAATAAACGTCATTCATTCATCATTATCAAATAATCATAATTACATGAAAGAAGGTTTATTGTGCATATTTTTTTGACGTGGAAGGTACCAGGGTTGCACAAAAGTGTAGGAGAAATCGAAACAATAAAAAAGCTCATTCATCATTATCAAATCACCATAATACATGAAAGAGGTTTTATTGTGCATAGTTTGTGGAAGTGCAAAGTACCAGGGTATCACAAAACTGTAGGAGAAGTCGAAACAATAAACGTCATTCATTCATCATTATCAAATAATCATAATTACATGAAAGAAGGTTTATTGTGCATATTTTTTTGACGTGGAAGGTACCAGGGTATCACAAAACTGTAGGAGAAGTCGAAACAATAAACGTCATTCATTCATCATTATCAAATAATCGTGAAAGAAGGTTTATTGTGCATATTTTTTTGACGTGGAAGGTACCAGGGTTGCACAAAAGTGTAGGAGAAATCGAAACAATAAAAAAGCTCATTCATCATTATCAAATCACCATAATACATGAAAGAGGTTTTATTGTGCATAGTTTGTGGAAGTGCAAAGTACCAGGGTATCACAAAACTGTAGGAGAAGTCGAAACAATAAACGTCATTCATTCAACATTATCAAATAATCATAATTACATGAAAGAAGGTTTATTGTGCATATTTTTTTGACGTGGAAGGTACCAGGGTATCACAAAACTGTAGGAGAAGTCGAAACAATAAACGTCATTCATTCATCATTATCAAATAATCATAATACATGAAAGAAGGTTTATTGTGCATATTTTTTTGACGTTCAAGTTACCAGGGTAGCATAAAAGCGTGGGAGAAGTCGAAACAAAGAAGTTCATTTATTCCCACAGGAACGACGGGGAGCGGCATAGAAAGTATCCTATGTCCTTCCCCCAGTTCTTAGCTACCTCCTTACCAATTTTTAGCCAAATTGGTATAGCCGTTCTTCAGTTATAAATGATGTAACTAACACGACTTTCTTTTATATATATAGATATATTAATAAATAATGATATAAACATAGAATATATAAATAAATAAATATATACGGACAAATCACACAGATTGAGCTAGCCCCAAAGTAAGTTCAAGACTTGTGTTATGGGATACTAACTCAACGATACTATATTTAATATAATAGATACATATATAGATAAACATCTATATATGGTCAATCAGGAAGAAATTAGTTTTTCATCATGACCTGGCCAGGGATCGAACGTCCACGGGGCGTCCACGTCGCAGGCAGGCGTGTTGACCGCTGCTCCACGGAGGACGACAAAAACATATACCTACGAATTCTTTTATTTTAATTCAACCTGACCGTGTTCAAAAAACTGAAAGGTGTCATGGGTGCTCAATACTTTTGGCCAAGAATTATAGAAGTCATGATTTAATTAATTTCATCTTGTGGTGACTGGCTGAGCCCTGAATATCTGTCCATTGAGACTGACATGCGTATTATAAATTAGCTGTTGCCCACGAATTCGTCTGCGTTCCAGAATGAATAGTAAGTAACCTATGTCCTTCTCCGTCATGGTACAAAAGAAATGAAATTTATGTTTAGATGTGTTACACATTAAAATTAAACACACATACTATAAATATAACTCGATATTTTTCAAACCATGCTAAACAGGAGCAGGTTGCTATAACTAATATGTTCCATAAGAAACTGTTCACCTCATTGAGTCATGCTTAATTAAACTTCCTTTACATACATATATGCATACATCACGCATGATGTCATTCAATGAATTAACTTTATCTTGAGGTGATTGACTGGAGTGAATATCCGTCCATCCGGCCGTGCAGATTGTATATCCGTCTGCATTTAGGCGCGAATACTAGGCTGGCATTGAACGTAATTGAACTTGATATCGTCACAAAAACAGAACACAATGATTGTGTTAACCAAAAAAATTATAGTCACTCTGAAATGCAGTTAATATGACTGCATATAATCTGGTTTAACCAGTTTATTAAATAAGTACGCTTTTTACAAGTATAGTCTCAAAAATGTTAGAAAAACCTACTCAGTAGCATTATAAAACTTTGAATACCAGTTTTGTTCCTCAAAAACGATTAAAAAGGGCTTCAACAAAACTAAAACTTACCTAGTATTGATTCCGGAATCCTTCCAGCCTTCTTCAAAATCAGATCCAGAGATCCACCGTCCATGTACTCCATACAAATCGATATTTCGCCATCACTGTAGAATGCCCCGTAGAAGCCCACAATATGAGCGAAGTTACACTCATGCAGTACTTTCAGTTCTCTGATGATTTGTTTCTTGATGGCTGGTTTCACTTCTAGATGGATTAGCTTTCGAGCCATAATGAGGCCCGTCGACTTGTGACGGACTTTCATTACAACACCGCCATTTCCTTGGCCTGTAAAAATTAAAATAGACTGATTGTTTAAGTTAGTAGAACAACAGGCGCAACAGGGCTAATTTGCCGTGGTTGATTTGGATTAACCGGGTCTTTATAAAAAAAACGAGAATTTTGCCTTATGTGAAGAGGAACTCCCGATTTGCACTTGGCTGGTTATTTTTTGTCTCGCTGACAAACGAAGCTTGGTAATAAAGTTCCTCTTTTTTTAGTTCTATGTTGTCTCCCGACCAGGGCGTCTCCTGCGGCAGCTAGAGGCGTGAGGGCGCTGAGATTCCCTCAGGCGCTCCGCCTCCTCCTTAGCCAGATCACTGCTCCGCAGGAGATGACGGCCTGCCATGCACTCTCGCTCCGAACTATGGACTGAACCAGGGTCGGACGTGAGAGATCGCCGCCAATCGCCGCCACGAGAACACGGCGGTGCTCTACCTTAGCCGGGCAGACCTCCACCATATGCTCCACTGTGTCCTCAGGGTGATCCAAACATTGGTGACACCCTGGCGTTTCCTCCCACCTTATACAGAACAGGAACCTCTCGAAACAGCCGTGTCCGGTGAGGGTCTGCGTCAGACGGAAGGCGAGGGCGCCGTGGCGCCTCTCTCTCTCCTCAAAGAGGGGACTTACCGCCGCTATTGTGGTAATAACAGCTGAAGGGACTGAGTGCGGAAACCGAACCAATAACATAGAACATAGAACGTTCCTTAGTACCCTTTACGAAAGTAATGCTAAAAGGCCAGTATACTCAATTATGGCGTGTACAGTGAAGATTACATGATTTCGTAACCATATAATGTCTTACCTAACTCTCCTAGTTTCTCAAAGTCATCATCACTAAGCTCTCCGATCTTCTCTTTCTGACAGAGAAATACTTCTATCCTGCGTCTCTGAGTGTCATCCATCTCAATCTGCTCCAGCCTCTCCGTCAATGCTTCAATGCTCGTCTTGGACTTCCCAGCTAAACCCTGCCGCCTACAACAGTTGGATGATACCTATTATTTTTATCTCTTTTTAGGTAATTGAGACAAATCCTTTACTCTTTAGTAATATTTCTCGAACTAATACTTCTACTTCTTTGACTATGGTGAAAAGTTCCAAAACTTTTATTGCAATTACATTCAATACTGACTTGTTATCTTAGTTTTAAAACATATCATTTTGATAATATATGATGTTGATGAATTCATTAAACATTTTTTTAATTTTCTTTGTTACTCCAGAGTTCCAGAATATAAACTATAATACATAATAAAAATCCATAGAGTACAGAAATCAACAATACTACTATAAATATAACTTACTATAGTTACTATACTAATGATGTAAATATTAATGGCTTACAGTTTCTTTTTTTTTTTCATATAGTTCAAGACACTTAATTTATGTATTGAATACTTTAATTTTTACTATTGCACATAGAGGTAGACTTGATGCCACACGCATTCTCCATCAGTCGACCTTTGGGAGATATAGAATCATCAATTAACCTCCCATGCACCCATCCCATGTACCAGCAATTCTGTAGGTCAATGTTAATACTTACTCCGTAGCTGTGGCAGACTTCAGCTGTGGTGTCATATTTGATGGTGTAACCGCCGGTGCAGTGTCAATTGACCCTGGTGGCAGGGTCAGGTTCAACTTGTTCTTAGACATTTTACTCATCTTGGATAAGCAAAGTCTACTGCTTTAACCCATGTAATGTCCTTGTTTTCTCCGAGTTGGTAGCTAGAATTTATTCATTTCTTTTATTTAAAACCACTGACAGAAATTAAATAAAAATACAGCATTTGTATACAATATGTAAAGAAAACCCTGTCCGATCTGTGAAGGTATTAATTATTAGGTATCGATAACTGATTCTACTAATGCCTACAAAGATGGGCTAAACTTAAAAAAAAATCCTCAAAAAAAATATTATTTCGCTAAAGAAGGTAAATTAATACATGTGCAGTAAGCGATACATGCGCGGAAGAAAGGGCCCAAAGCACGCGGCACGCGGTCGCAGTGGTATTCGCTCATAATAATAAGTACCGGTGTTGTCATTTATCAAAAAATTACCAGCTTTTGGGGAAGTTGGAATTAATTCGCGGAAAAAAGATTATGTCAAAATTCATTACTATTGATACTATGATTACTTACTATGTAAAATTTCATATTTTACTTGGTAATGTGTTTACTTAACCTTTATTATCCTTATGGGTTGGACGGGGTTTTCTTTACATATTGGGTTTTCTTTACATAAAATAGAAAATATTAAATCATCAAGTAAAAGGTTAACATTTTCATAAATTCCTCTCACAGTACTTCTGATATGCAAATAAAATTTTTGTCTAACGTCCACAAGCTCATTTTTTATTGGATTGGATTCTAAGAGAGAGAATATTTGAAATTCAACAGATTAACCCATTCGTTGCCACCAAGGCATCATATGCGTTTAGCGAGATTTGAACGTCATGCCACCAATGAGCCATTTGCGTTGAGTGCACTATGTAACGTTTTCTGCCTTTACAAAAAAATTAAAGAAATTTATTTAAATATTTGGCAACATTCACGTCTAGATACAATTTTGAAATTTAGAACCACTGTCGGTTTTTGGTTTGGGCTGTTATTCTTGTCTCAGTAAAGAAAAAACGGTTGGTGCTGTGAAGGTCCATTTTCATTTAGTGATAACTGAAGTTTTACTGGGTGTTTATAGTACATTTTTGAATTGAGAGATAAACATAAGCAATATTCTTGATTTTATCATTTTTGTACACAGTATCATCGTATATTTTTTAAATAAAATCACTTGCACGCAAACCGTGCGTTCACTGGCATAGCCGTAAAAATATTTTTTGGATAAGTTTATGCATAACAAAAACACGGAAAAGGTATGCACGTATTTTTTAATATTTAGAGTTAAATTTACTAGTATGTAAGTAATTTACTAATTACGAACTGAAAATGGATCATGCATTTTTAGTAGGTAATCAGTAAATTACTTCCATACTTATAATATTTTGCAACCTGGCCGATAATTGATAAATGTGAAACTGAATCCACAGGATTTTTAATAAACTGTCGAAGAATACAGTCCAAACGTCAACGCAAACGGTGCGTTGAATGGCAGTTACGATTTAAATTCTTTTACCACTGCCACCAACGCATATCGTCGCCGTAGAGTGAAAACCTCGTAAGTTCAAAAATAGTAACTTTTCAGGGGGAAGAAAAAACTGCGTGCTGAAAAATTTTTGTACGGCGTCTTTAATATTTTTTTTTATTAATTAATATGGAGATTTAATCCGCTTTCATACCCAAATCGGTTCCGTACTATAAGATTGCCCAAATGAAAATGAAAATAAAATGAAACTACACATTCGTTGCTAGGTATTCACACAAAACTGACAGCTGCGCATGTTTACGAGGTTCTCATTTAGTGTCATAGATATCGCTATGAGTATCGAATGAACAAATGAGTCAGATCAAGATGGTTAGTGAGGTTTTCTTCCCAGAAACGCAATAAAATAAATTTGAGCAAAAATGCATTCCCGAGGTTTTCACTCTACGGTGACGATATGTTGTGTTTACAATTTTTGAATGGATTTTTCTTATTTGGGATTTTTTTAATATTAAAAAACACATTTCATTAAGTATTTTCTATTGTAATCATTAAAAATATTAAGTGGCACCCAGGCGAAGTTTTTAAAATTTTAGTGGCAATGAATGGGCTAATATTTCAATTCTTTTGTTGGCTACCTTATCAAAATGGCAGCAGTGTGGTTATCAAGTTATGCCACAAACTATGCCCCACCTCCTACCCTGCTCTCCCTGCACTGCACTGTCACCCACCAATGATGCTTTGGAAGTGGTAACAATTTGCTCCAACAAGATCTGCAATACTGTTGTCAGTGTATCTTTGAGGTCCTACTGCTCTATGCTACCCTAGGGTAGAGTAGCTTTACTGCCCCCCAAGGTGTTTGGAACTTAATCAATAGCAATAAAATATTGTTAAAAGTTTGTAATATATTTAATATGTTACCAAATCTCATAACCTAGAGGATTTTGTCTGAAAGAAACTATGAACACAGTTGTGCTAGTAACAGTACACTACAGAGGAGGACTTCTTCTTTTGATGCCTCTCAAGTAAATCAAGGCAGGCCACCAAATTTGTTAAAGATATCTTTGAAAGTATTGACACACAATTAGCATGGTACCTAGTCAGAATTGATTTTCATTGGTGATCTAATATGTGTAGTATATTGTGTGAATCAACTAAGTACATAAGTATATTTATAAAGCTTAATTAATAGTATTCAAGTACCTATAAGTAACTTATTTAAGTACCAGTAAAATAGGGTGAAGTAAAAGGGTGTGGTAAACATTTGGCCCTTATTCACCTGATTTCAACATGAGAAGGGTATAGCCGACCCTTCCCAGCTGATAATAGAACATGTGTAGCATCTGCTACAAGGGCATAAAGACATGTATAAGATGTCCCGTATATTATGAATTTATATGTAAAGATTAATTAATTGTCACAAAAATAGAAATAACTTTATAATTGTTTACTAAACTGACATATGAATCAATAACATCAGTGAACAAAACAAGAAAAGCTTATATTGGTATGCCCTATGTTATCAAAACAAAAGGAGACTCAGGCAAAATAAAAGTCAAACTGAGGCTTCAGTTGATTTATTTAATTAAATCAAGTAACACCATTCTGAATCATTGCGTACGTTTCAAAAAATAGGTGAGGGTGAAATTTATTTCGCCGTGTAGTTATCAAGCAGTATGAACTAAAAAAAATCGACTTAAGAGCATTATTACTATAAAGACATCTACCTACTCCATCAAATTAACAAGTAAAACATGATCCTGTGATTGAAAATTTGCAGAAAAATAACAGTGCAGTGACTCAGGCCCCGGGGTGAGTAAATGAAGGGTGTAGGCAAGTAAAAAAAAAGTCTATACTTACAGGATTAGGAAACTTTATCCCTTCGTCACTGCATCTCTATCATCACTCGAAACCACGAAAACAAGGAATAATGTGATACATATATATAAAATAAAAACAATGCCGCAATTACGATTTACAACGATCGAAAACTATAAAGAAAATCGGAATCCAAAATTTGTCAAACGTCAGCCAGTGAGCAACAGATAATGAAATAAAAATGAATGACATGACAACTACTTTGACAGCTTCAAAAATAACAAGTATTGGTTAATTTCGATTGCTTTATTTGGTTAATTTAATTTTAATATAAGTATGATTCCAAGTGCATGGTTGGTTGAATTTAATATCAACAGTCAATAGAATAATTTTGATTCTACTAGACTAGTCATCTATCCGTAGACAGAGAATGCATTCTCTGCCTTCGTGTTTATCATTTCTACGCTACAGTTTGACCAATAGGGACAGTTGGGGGACAGTGGAACACGGGGCACTATGGAACAATGTCGATAAAAAATTGAATTTTAAACTAATTCGCGCGCTACCACTTCGACCAATTGCAGCGCGTCCTGCGCCATACGAGGACGTAGTGAAATATGGCGGCGCGATTACAATGGAGCTGTAAATAGAAAAATATTGATATTTATATTCAAAAGTTGAGATTTCTTTTCAAAGTAGTTTCGTTTTTAGTTAAAAAGTATAAACAATAGGTAAGTGATATATTTTTTTCATAAATCTTAATCATTTTGTCTATTTGAGACCGCTATGTGTTAAGTGCAAAACATAACTTAACATTTTTGAATACTTGTTTAAAATTTTGTACACGCTATGGGGAACTATGGAACGGGGCACAGTGGAACACTGTTCCATTGAACCCCACTAGGTTAACTTCATTTTTGTGCAGATTTTACAAGTCATCAAGTGAGACATCGCGTCAGAAAAAGTGATAGGGGACTTCACAGCGAAACTAACCTGCGTGAAGCTGTAGAATTCCTAGAAAGCGGTATGAATTTGCGTGCTGCTGCTGAAATAATCGATATGTCCAAAACAAAAAAGCTGCAGCAGAAGAAGCAGAAATTCGTATGACACCTAACTACGCAGTAAATAAAGTATTTTCAACTGACCTTGAAAAATCGTTGGAAGAATATTTGGTGATTTGTTCTAAAATGTGCTACGGTCTCGACACTTTAAAAACAAGACGTTTAGCTTATGAAATAGCGAAGCATCACAATCTTAAAATTCCCCAAGCTTGGAATGAAAGGCAAATGGCTGGTATTGACTGGCTTTACGGCTTTAAACAACATCACCCCGCTTGCAGCTTGTCCAGCGCTACTTCCTTTAATAGGCACAATGTGTGTCCAGCTTTAAATTACCAAAACCTAATGATTTTATCATGGAAAATTTTTCCGATCTGAAGCATATCAAATTTTTCGTTGATATAGATGAGAACAACGAATTTGGGATAAATTATTTGCGTCGAAGCGCAAAAGTTGAGAATAGTTTCTATTTTCCTTTAGAACCAAACATAGCAATAGTTTCAGCTGAGGATATTGATCTAGTCTTGCCAAACCCGTCCTTATTTGGAAAAACTAAACGTCAAAAAAGCATTTACACGTTTCCTGACAAGGTATTAAAAAGGTTTGACATCATTGGGTAATTCTTTGGTATGAATACAGGTTGTGTTTCAATGTGCCCCATACCCTGTTTCATTGTACCCCAGACCTGGGGCACAGTGGAACGCAGGAAGGGGTTCACAAAATCAAAGATAAATAGGTTTAAGTTTGATTATTGTTCTCTGTTTTACTGTGCAACTATTAAGTTAAGATATTTTGTTGATGGTTGTAAGCAAAAATTATATAAAGAATAAACACAGATTTTTCTAAAAATGAAGATATTTTTTTCGTACCATTGTGCCCCAACTGTCCCTATATCTAAGTACCTAGTGTGGGTAGGAGCAATGAGTTGTATATGTGTACACAGACTATTATGAGGCTAAGTATATGTAATTGTGTTGTAGGTGCGATACGGATTGCTGGCTGCTTCTCAGCTAGCACAGAATATAGGTTGAATCGCTACAATCAGATATTGGGTCAGCGCTGCCAGAGTAGTTTGGAAAGCGAGAGAAAAAGATTCGTGGATACAAATCAATGTTTATCGTCTTATTTGTTTGTAGATTATCCCTATTTTAATATAATGCTCTTAGAGATTTCCCTATATAATTGGATAAAAAATCATAATTCGAATCTTAAGTATGCGCTTTATTAGAAGTTAGCTCGCTATAGGATTATGGAGATGGGGCGGATAGTCAGCCAGGCCAACCACGACAGTGAATGGGGCCCTTCAGGCTTCATACTGACTTATTGTAGATTTGTATTTTTTACCATCGCTGACACTATTTCGGTGTAAACCGAAAAATGGATCCCCTTTTTGTTCCGGGGTAGAAAATCCTCATGATGTTCGCCGCCCTGGGATGGGCGACGGGATCTGCCAGACTTCTACTGACTAAAAACCACCCTGGTGTCTCATTCGCGGCACGGGAGTCCAGATTCCTCCGCAGCTCCACACTCCCGTGCCGGCCCGGTCCGTCTGGGCCTCGTCTCCTGCACGGGGTAGTCCCTCGTCCCTAGACAGCGGACTGTAAAAACGGGCCGGGTCTACCCCACCGCGCTCCCTATTTATGCACTCTGCAGCTGCAGAGCGCAAATAGAGAGCCCTCGGGAGAGGCTCCTCCACTCCGGCAGAAATTTGCCGCGGACAACAATCCCCTCGCCGGATTGTTGCCCGCGCCCAGGGCGCCAGGGTAGTCGCAGCGTCTGCTCCTCCTCGGTTGTCGAAAGCGAGGACCAGCAGCTACCGAGCACTCGGGGAGGTTTTCTGCCACGCACCCCTCATTACCCTACCCTACGTCGTCTTTACTCATGTCTACCTTTACTATGCATTTTTTTAATCACTTCTCCATTTATGTAGGTATATAATAATACCCGAGGCGGCAGTTTTTTATGGCTTCAAGTCAAGTGACCCTTCCTTTCGGATAGAGATACAAGTTACATAGCAGTCTTATAGTTGTTTTGCGCCTAATTCTGGTTCAACTAAATTAAGACAAACATACCAAATTAGCAGTCAAACACTGGAAAAAACAATAACTCATAATAGAACAGTGGTTTCTGACCGCGCGACCGACAAGACAATAAAAATGCTTATTAAAATAATAGTTGCATTTTTCTCTCGCACCGCATCGTATGGCATCGCCCGTCCATTCGCCTAGCTATTGATTAACTCTGTCAGATTTCTTTATTCGATTTTCAACTTTATATCGCGTTAAGGCCCAAGGTTGATTAGGAATATTTGACAGTTTAGGGCAGCTTGATCAGCCCCCTAATCGGCGAACACATTTTTGACAAATTATTGCTACTAGTTGGGATCGTTTGGACCGAACGAACCAATGGGTGGTCCGAAGGATCCCAACTGATGCCAACTAGTCGCAATCATTTGACAAAAATGTGTTCGCCGATTAGGGGGCTGCTGTCGTCAATACCTAAAGCACCGTGATACCTAGACAGTTAATTTCACAGGTGACGTGTTTCTTTAGCCGGCTATAACAGCAAGTACAGTTTTTTTTTGTCATTTAGCCGGATTCCGACTCGCACTGGCAATTTTTTTATTTTCGCTCAGCTTGCGCTCCTAAAAGAGCAGCGTGTTCTTAAATACACTTTAACGTGATTGTCTCAATAAAGAAAGATATGATATTATAACCTAACTACTCAGTATTGTACACAGGATTCAAACTCGGAAAATTAAAAAAACATATCCTATAAATCAATATGTTTAATGAAAAATAATTATATATAACACAAACTATTGTCTGTACTAAGCAGAATTCTACTGATATTTACAGCATAAGCATTTCAAAACAAATATTTATATTTAGTACTCATCATTACAATATAATTATTTAGAACTATGTATCAGTCTATGATTTGATCGGATCATCATAGAAATATAATAAATTCTAATAAGAAATGGGGAAAGTCAATGTACGGACTGCAGCAGGTCAAGCTACACCAAACTGTCAAGTATTTCCAATCAACCTTGAGCCTTAATGGTTTAGAGATAAAGTTGAAAATCTAATAAAGAAATCTGACAGATTGTAGTAGCTTCATGTGCTGTCGTCTGTACATTCCGATTCATACTTTATGGCGGCTCTGAATATAAGGTGAGTCCCCGCGCGGTAACATCCTTCAGATTCTTCATCTTTTAACAACCTGTCAGACAGGGTGAGAGATGAGAACTTCAGAGCCTCCATAACCTGGTATCGGGACATAACATACATGCATTTTCTGGATGCTGTCTTGCGATGACACGATCATATATGCGCACCAGATCCCAATTCTGTCACTTTTGCACTAGTCATTATAATATATGAGATTAGAAAAAAGAAGTTTTAAGTAAAGCCGATAGCCATAACTTAAACAATATAATTTTTATAATTTCAAACCTAATTAAAATGAACCTAAATTAACACAGGATGCAATTATTTATGATGATTTTAATTTCGTCAAAAACATGTTAATACCGGGCTGATTCTTTTTAGTTTCTGGAACATTCTTTTTAGTTTCTGATTTAGGAGTTTTACTTTCTTTATCTTCTGTTTTAGCTTTCTTCTTTTTGTCTTGTTTAGGGCTTTTCGGTTTAGGTTCCCCGTCAGCTGTTTCTTTAGGTTGCTTCTTCTTTTTGACTTTCTTTTTCTCCGTTTCCTCAGGCTCAATAGCTGGTTGTAATAAAGGAGTTGGATCATTCATAATCATAGACAATTTTTGGAAGTAGTTCCATAACGAGTCAACACAATTCTCTGGTTTCCCACCATCAGCTGTTTCCCAAAGTAAGCCGTACATTCTCGGTTTCAGTTTTTCTGTTGGCTTTTTCAGTTCAGACTCAAATTCGTCTTCTAAATGTTTCAGTCTTTGTTTTTGTGTTTCCGGTGAGAGGGATAACATGTCGTCTTCATCCATTGTTGCTTCCTGTAAAGGAAAACAATTGGTAATTAGTTATATCAAATTCTGACTCAGTCAGTACATAATTCTGTCCACTACACTTTCATATAAATTGTTGCTGCATTCTGGTGATCTATAACACAGACTTCTTTAAAAAAACCTATTTCAGACATCAGTTTCTTTGAAAAGGGAGGATCCTCCGACCAGACGGACGGATGTTATTCTGGCGGGCACATGCCCAATATTTGAATTTGGGAAGTTGTATGTATGCTAGTTGCACGGTAAACTCTGATTGCGAGATGTAGAATTCGTGTGACGTCAGTATGACGTGATGTTCCATTTGGCGTTTGTAGGTGTACCGCTACAGTGGACTATTTATTATTAGTCGAAAACATTGTTAATTATTCAGAAAATCAGTGTGAAGTGGGAAATAAATAAATGATGATGTAATCGAGTCGATGGTTGGCAGCGAAGAGTCCTGGGATGCGGTGGTTTCCTTCTGCGAAACAGTCGTCCCACAGGAGGCTGCGGAAAGAGAGGGAGATTTCGTCCACTCACCTGGCCCGCAGCAGGCCTTCTTCCAGCCCCCCTAAATGGGTCCAGGTCCAATCCCCAAACAAACATTAGGACCTGAGATGAGGGCGCGAAGTGTTCCACCCGCGCCACTCTTAGACGTCGCGGGGGGAGTCACACCTCGCTCCCCCCCTGACCATGAGGAAGCCCACAATGGCGGATGTAGTGTTCGTTCTCCCAACCCCCGGCGTAGGTGTGAGATGGAACAACTCTGGTTTATAGTCAGTAAGAGTCTGACAAACCCCGACGCCCATCCCAGGGCGACGGATATCCACGAGGATTTTCCAAGTCGAGGAAAAAAAGAAAAAAAGGTTCTGTAATCGGTCCTAAGTATGCTGTTTATCAGTACAATAATACTTACCTCATCGCTAAGATATCCGTGTGGTACAAACATGGCGTTGTCGACCTCGTACTCATCGGCGTCTTGTTCATCGTCGGAACCGGCAGCACTGCCGTCGAGACTCTCGCCTTCCTGTTCCTCCTCCCACTCTTCGTCGCTGTCTACCTCGTAGTCCACATGTTTCTGTAATAATGTTAATTCAAGATGATATAGAAATAGAAGCAACAGAAATATGTAACGAATAAATGTAACCCAAACTATGATTTTAAAAGAGTGTCCATGGAGTTTCTTGCACATTCTTCTCTATAGAGATCTACGCTTTGGAACATGCAATTTAGCTTCACTTTACTTGGACTGACCGACATTGACTATTCAAAAGCACCAACGGATGATTAATTTGAAATAAACAAATTTGATTTGATTTGATTCAATGTCTTTCAAAATCAAATCTTTTATTTAAGGTAAACCAAATACAGGCACTTTTGAATTTACAAAGAGCCAAACGGTCAGAAAGATGAAGACCAAAGTCGATCAAGTACTTTTTAGCACTTAATAATGTTTAAATATATATAATGTCCAAAAAAGATTATTTAACTGTAAAGAAGAGAGAAATAGAATTTGTGCACTGTTCCTTAATTAAATTTCACTTACGTTTAGATTTGAATAAAATGCTTTCAGTCAGTCAGTAATTTAAGATTTCGAAAACAAAAATGTTAATCAACTTTTGCTATTGGTATGGACAAGAATGAGCATAAAACTCCACGAACTCTCTGTTAAATGATAAAATTGTTACAAAATATTTATTACATCAGTCATGTTCAAATTAACATGGTAAGAACAATGATAAAAATTTGCATGTCAAGAGTCCGTAATAGAAAACATGTATACAACTTTTTTTATTTATGCAAAACCTAAATATCGTTTGTTCAGAATAAACTACTGAATCGATTCAAATCATTTTTACACCAAGTTATATTTTTTCCCCAAATACATTTAAAAAATGTTGCAGTGTGGTTACCGAGCGCGCCACGCAGCTCACGATAGATCATAGTGCTGCGCGCCCGCGCAACAGCTGACGCCAGAGCTCAACGCCCGCCCGAGCGGAGCATAACTTTGTGGTTTTTCATGATATCGTTTTAAAATTTCGTACAGATTCTTTACTTAAAAAAAACTGGACATAAAAAAATAAAGTTGTATAAATATTGACAAGCTCACAAAAGCAAGTAACTCAGAGTGAGTGCGCAGAGTGAGGTAGATTAAAATATCATATTTAGAAGCAGTTTGCCTATTTGCATTTTGGAGCCATGAGGAACAGGGATTAAGTTCACTCATCCTCAATAGAAAAGGGAGGATCCTCCGACCAGACGGATGTTATGTCTGGCGGGCACTTGCCCAACGGTTGAAATTGGAAGGTTGTATATATGCTAGTTGCACGGTAAACTCTGATTGCCAGATGTAGAATTCGTGTGACGTCAGTATGAAGCGTTGTTCCATGTGGCGTTTGTAGGAACCGCTACAGCATTATTTAAACATCACATAACAAAAAATTACTAACTTATTGTTTCTGCAATCACTTCAAAGCCATTTTGGAATGGACAGTGATTTAGAAAACTTGGACTGGGTTTGAAAATTGCAACTGAGTTTATGTTTTCTTTATTTCATCTTAACTTCACCAATACAAGTTTTAGCTACGGCTGTAGGCGGCCCGTTACACATTGAAAACTAAATGGCGACAGAGCGAAGTTAAATAGAAAGGTCCACATTGTTTCTACCAATGTCTCAAAAAGACTTTATGACTGAACTAATATGTATTTTCTTATACTAAAACATAGCTAACAACAATTTTACAGACCTCATCTTGCCCAAATGGTCGTCGAGCCTTGACATTCGCGCTCTTTTTACGCCAAGTGCCCCAATATGGCGGGCGTCGGTTCTCGTGGAAACTTAAAAGCTTCGGTCTAAGCTTCTCACGCTCAGCTGGCTCGCACGTTAAGATCTCACCAGCATCATCTGGCATGGGCAACTCATCCTCTGGAAGAATGAAGTATTTACTAAATTAGCTGAGTATCACACATACATATCCTAAGAAATGTAGGTCTGAGAAACAATGGAGCACAGTACAAAAAAAAGCGTAATAATATTTTTTATTATAGAGATCTTTGCCTAGTAGTGGGACAAAATTGGTAAAAAAAAAACTATCAAATTATAAGGCAGAGCGAAGTGTCAGTCTTGTAATGAAGTATTTTCTCATCATATTTTATTCAGTCTAAGAAACAGATTTTTTTTTAAATACTGGGTGTGAGAAGTTCTAGTACTTTTCTAAGATTTCTTAAATTTACTGGGGAGGAGGGTTACACAATGAACAAACTTCCCAGCTAAACTTTTAACTTTGAAACATTGCAGACTGACAAATTGATAACTTAATTGTTTTCTTGTTTTGTTTTTATAACTCCTAAAAACACGATAGTATTTTAATTAATGGGTAGAAAGAAGTCTACATTATCAAAAATACTAGCTTATGATATCTAACAATGGTATATAAATTTTTTTTCTTAAATATTGAAATAGTAAATTTGAAAAATTTTCTTATATTTAGTTAGCGGGCTTGCCAATTAAGGCATCGAAAATCGAAATGACAATCAATAATTATGTTTACCTAGGGGTCATTGTTACAGCTGCTATCATTCCAGTTCCTATCTTAAACTTATTTCAATAATTTATTTCTCTATTTCCAGATTTACCAGACAAGCATACTTACCAACAATCATAACATCATCATCATCCTTATCACTCAATGGCCATGTCTTCCCACTTGACAATGGCTTACTAGTTCCATTCTTCAAACAGTTCAAATAAAGATCGTTCTCAGAGACCTTTTGAGTTTTAATAAAATTAACTAAATCCTCCTTCTTGTCATCACCCAAATCCACCCGGACTAATGGAGCTAAACGCATATCATTTTTAATCATGAAGTTTGATAACATGCTAGTTTTGCTGATGCAGGCTTCAGTACTTTGTTCTTTGTCTAATTTTTGCTTGGGAACAAAGAAGTTGACAAATGCTTCTGCTGCTTTCTTCTTTTTAAGTTCTTGTTCTTGCTTCTCTAGTTCTAAAGCTTCTTGTCTTTTGCGTTTCTCTTCCTCTTTTGCTTCCTTCTCCTTTCTTCTTTGTTCCTCTTTCTCTTCACGTTCCTTGCGCTTTTGTTCCTCTTTTTCTTCGCGTTCCTTACGCTTTTGCTCCTCTTTCTCTTCTTTTTGTTCTGGAAAATAAAAGTAATATACAATTAAATCCTTTTTTAATAATGTGATTTTGAAGTCCTGCCTGCACCCTGATTTTCAAGTAAATGCTTACTTTTCTCTAACTCCTTTGCGCGTTCCCTCTCTTCTTTCTCCTTTCTCTTTAGTTCTTCTTTTTCCTCCTTCTCCCTCTTCTTAGCCTCTTCCTTTTCCTCCCGTTCCTTCTTTTTCTGATCTTCCTTCTCTTGTCTGGCTTTGGCCCTTTCTTCTTTCTCTTGTTGTCTCTTCTTTTCTCTTTCTAATTTTTCTTTCTCCTTTTCTTCACGCCGTTTGGCAAATTCCAACTTTTTCTGTGCCTATACATGAATTGAATATTGTTATTATAAACTAGACTACCATTGTTTTTGAAACCCTTTCCGCTTTTTAAACAATCCCTTAAGTGCTTAACAGTCCCTTATCTATTCATCACCGGATATAATGTATGCTTAATGGAATTACAGAACCATGAAATGATTACCTTAGGAGGCAGGGATTATTCTTTATTATTATTTCAGTAGGTACAAGCTACAATATTCTTTGTTTCATTTAAATATATATGGGGTATAAAAGCAAAAATGCTTCAGTGACAAAACATGTAAATTAACACCTTGCATTTAAAATTGGTGTAATTAAAAAAAATATTTTAAATGCAAGTTGCACAAACTCATTAAAAATTATACAGTTGCTACGAGGGGCATGCCAAAATTTTTTAGATACTCTTTACTCAAGAATTTGATACTGGCAAGTAATACACCATTGTAAACACTGGTTATTTAGTAGTAAATTGAAATATGGAACATATTTGAATTCATTTCCTTTTTCTTTAGAGGCTCATTTTTGAAAGACTTCGGCAGGAATTTGCTTGCAAGAATGGAACTCAGTCGACGTGATTTTCGCGCTATGATTTACTAAGACTATAAAAAGGCTTAAAACCACAAGAATGTTTTGAAGTGTTGGTGGCTACTTTTGCAGAGTCTACTTGTTCACGAGTAACACTTTTTAATTGGTTTGCTGAGTTCAAGAGAGGAAGATGAAGCTCGAGATCAGGTCGCCCGCCAACAGCAGTCACTCAAGATAATGTTGAAGCGATTGAAGTGTTGATCTGGGAAAACTGACATATTACATATGTAGATCTTGAACGAGAACTGGGTATTGGATCAACAGTGCTGCCAATCATTATCCATGATCACCTTTCTTTTCGGAATCACTGTTCAAGATAGATGTCGCACAAACTGACCGACGACCAGAAACACCGCCGGGTAGATTGGTGCTGATTTATGTGTGAGAAATTTGACTGAGGCAAAAAAAAAAATTGTATCGATATATTACCGGTGACGAAACATGGCTGTATAATTATTATTCCGAAACGAAACGACAATCGACTGTATGGTGCTTTGAAGAAGAACGAACGCCGACAAAATGTCGCCGTGCTCAGAGCTCGCAGAAACAAATAATTGGCTCGTTTTTTTGTAAGACCGGTCATATCGCAACTAAGGTGCTCTAAAACCAAAATACCGTTAATTATAAGTGGTATGAGGAATCCGACACCTACTTAGGCATCACGACAATGCCTCGGGTCACACATCCGCCAAAACACTTGACTTTTTTAATTAAAAAAGTCAAGTGTGTCAAGTGCATATCCTGCCTCACCCACCATATTCCCCTGACTTAGCTCCTTGCGATTTTTACCTATTCCTTAAAATCAAAGAAAAGTTGAAAGGTAGCAGATTCGAGAGCAAGGAAGATGCGCTAGCTGCCTGGCAGAGGTATTTTTCAAATTGTTTAAATGTATGGATATTGTATACATGCGAGTGTGAATGCTTTGTAAAGATGGACATGAGTAATCCATAATTATAAATGCGAAAATATCTCTGTCTGTCTGTCTGACTTTCACACCTAAACTACTGAACCGATTGTAATGAATTTTGGTATACAGATAGTCTAGAGCCTGAGAAAGGACATAGGCTATAAAACATCCCGCTATAACCAATAGGAGCAGAGCAGTAACAAAAACTGTTGCGAAAACGGGAACAAACGCGGACATACATATTGCTCCCATTATTTTAACAGGCGCTTATTTTATAACAACTGAGCTCTTTCGGTCCGAAGCTTACGCGGGTGAAACCGCGGGGCACAGTTAGTAAATAATAAATATTATAATTTAGCTGTTATACGTTAAAGATTCAACATCTCAACAAAGATAATTTAAAAGGTTCTTTGGGAATGGTTCTTTAACATAGATACGGACAACAGCAGGTCAAGCTACCCGAAACTGTCAAATATTCGCAATCAACCCTGAGCCCTAAGGGTTTCGAGATAAAGTTGAAAATCTAATAAAGAAATCTGAGAGATTGCTGTAGCTTGATGTGCTGTCATGTGTACAAACAACTTAGAAAATGAAAGCAAACTTACCTGCTTTGGTGTTAAATTCACAGACGACGTAGACTCATTAAGGGACACATCTTCCTGGCTGTTATTAACCGATGAACTCCGACTAGTTTTAGGAGTTTGTTTTGGTGTTGTTGGATTAGAAGAGACAGAACCATTAAGTTTGGAACCAGGTGAACCTTTAGAGTTATTATTTGTTTCAATCTTAGTTTTATTTCGAGTACTGGTGCGTTTCGGAGTTATCTGTTCTGTTTTATTTCCTTGCTCTTTTGATTGCTGGTTGTCTTCTTCGACAGTTGAAGTAGTTTTGTCCTCTGGGTCTTGTCTTATGCCTTTTTTATCTTCATGATTGTTCGAAATAACATCATTTTTGGTATCAGTAGGTTTTCTATCGGCAGAGTTATTTGAATCTTCTAAAACAATTATTTCATTATCAGACTTAATTTCTTTCGCTTCACTAATTTTATCATCTGGTGGTGATTTAGTAGACTCTTTTTTGGATCTACAGTCTTCAGTATTGCTGTTAGAGCCATTTAATTCTGTTGAAGGAGATTCATCTACATCCATCACCTCACTGTCAGTTACTTTATTGTCAGCACTATCAGTGCCACTTTCAACATCCAAAGTACCAACAGTTTTTACAGACTTCTTGCCTTTTTTGTTATTCTTCTTTCCCTTTTGGAGCTTCTTCTTCCAAGCGGTGTCCACTAACTTGACAAAAGGATTCATAGGCTTTTCTTCATTTGCCGGGTTCTTACTGACTTTACTGTCATCGTCACTAATTAGAACTGCTTCTTCAATTAGGTCATTTTCTTTGCTGATTTTCCCAACTTTTGTAACAGATTCCGTGTCAGGAGAGGAAAGCTTTCGCTTCCTCGTCTGTGGAACAGCCGGTTTTGGAGATACATCACTAATAAGTTTGAAGGGAAGTCTCGCTTGCTTCAATTTCTTTTTCGATGGCGTTATCTCTGTATTCTCTGGCGACTTACTTGTTTTCATCTTTAAACGCTAAAGTTAACTATAATATAACATTAAATAAGTTTCTAATGTACGCAAACACTTACAAACAATTTAAAATAAATTCAATATTCTCAACAAAATACGATGAACTTTACTTTTGACAGTAATTGACAGAAATAAGAAAACGCGGGAGTTCATAGTACGCTCAGAAACTGAATAAGAACAAATTAAAAAATGTTTCATGAAACAAGAATAATTTAACAAATAAAATTTAACAAATTGACATCAGATTAATCAATTATACAATCTTAAAAGTAAAAATAGTAACGCATTGATATATACACATAGTTTATCGAAAGATATTGAAATAAAATATTATGTTCAAAGGAGTAAAACACAGTCGTAAACATTATTTGATGTTCAGAACGTACCCTTCACTGCGTTTCGTTCTACATACAATGTACAGAGTACAGACTACTAAGAGGACACTATCATTTAACAGAATGATGTGGGTCCCAGAGTCAGTCTTTTGATATCCTTAAAAAATGCCCAGCACTTTTTGTTGAAGCTCTCTGTAGTCGATGGATTTAATAAGAAACACTGCTTTATAAGTTCATAACTTCTGCTCTATATTAACCATTTTCAATAAACAAACCACACACTATAAAATAAACACTTTGGGTTAAAAAAAAATGCCCTTAAAACATATATTATATGTAACTTAACTAACTACTGCTACGGTAAATCTCAGTAATTAATGTTAGATAGTAAAATACGAGAGACTACTCACGAGACAAAGATAATGTATTTTTGTTAGCATTGTGTTCCACAGTTGGACAAAGATCTTTATCCTTCCAAATCTTTTTATCTTGCCAGTTTACGTACGTGACCGTACCAGCGCAGGCGATTCTCTTGCAGTTTGTCTGCTATGTCACGGACATGGAGACTGCCACGGATGCGGAAGTTCCTGATGGGGTCTTTCCGCGTAACTCTACACATCCACCGCAGCATATTCATCTCCGTGACACGCAGCTCCTGCTTGTGTCGCTCAAGCATAGGCCACGCCTCACTGCCATACAGAAGGACAGGTCTAATGATAGTCTTATAGACCTGTCCCTTAAGCTTAACTGGCATTTTGGGGTCACAAATGACTCCTGTCACCTCACGCCATTTTGCCCAAGCTGCGGAAATGCATGCTTTAACGTCGCAATCAATGTCGCCGGAGGCCTGGAGCACAGACCCCAACTATTTAAATTGGTCTGTGCACTCGACCATGTCTCCGCCTATGCACACAGGCATAGGGTCTGTGGTGTTGCTGGCCATGTACACCGTCTTCGCCACATTGAGTTTAACACCTACGTTCTCAAGCGAGTTCTTCCACGCATTTACCCGCCACACCAACCGTTCCCTGTCCGCGTCTGTCAGCGCGATATCATCAGCATACATGAGCAACCAGGGAGGTTGCTCATGTGAATTCTTGATGCTGTCTGACAAGACATCTAATATCACGCTGAACAGAAACGGACTAAGGATGGATCCCTGGTGTACTCCGGCGGTGATGGGGAAGGGTTTAGTGTCGCCAACAGCGGTCCTAACAACGGAATCGGAATTGAGGTACATGTCTCGAATTATGTCAACATAGGCTTCTGGTACCCATTTGGACCTCAGTGCTCACCAGATCACCCCCCGAGGGACACAGTCAAAGGCCTTCTGCATGTTTAAAAAGAGCATATGCAGAGGCGTGTTCTTCGATCTGTATCTTTCCATGGTGATCCTTAGGGCGAAGATTGGGTCCGTGGTTCCGTACACTGGACGGAATCCATATTGACACGTCGAGACAGCACACTCCTGCCGGATCCGGGAGTCTAAAATCCTCTCAAAGATCTTCATGGTATGTGACATGACATTTATACCGCAGTAGTTACCACACTCCTGTACCGAGTCCTTGCCTTTGAAGACTGGAGAGATAATATTCAGCCTCCATTGGCTCGGAATTTTGCCGGTTAGGAGCACGCGGTTCAGAAAGTTCACACCGCGAGGACCCATTGCCTTCCAGGCCTCAATGGGGACTCCATCAGTTTAAACAGCTTTCCGATTCGCCATGCGACGAAGAGCCGTGTGGACTTCCTCAGGCGTTATCGGGGGCACTAATCCAAGGTTCGGAGGAAGTTCTGGTGTCACCTCTTGGTGCTGCTTATTCAGCAGCTAGTGGAGGTACGTGCGCCATCTCTCCTTCACCGTGCGATCCTCGCAAAGCAGGTTGCCAGTAGGGTCTTTTACACAACGGCACTTGGATATATCCTGTGCCGCTATCACCCTAGAACGCGCCAACTTGTAAATGAGCTCCTGCCCCTCAGACGATTCCAACTTCTCGTAGAGCGGTTGCATGTGGTCTCGTCTGGCTCTGGCTACAGCTCTTTTAGTGGCACGTTTGGCAACCTTGTATGCGTCGCGATCCTCAGGAGATCCGGTCGCCTGCCACGTTTTGAAGAGTTCTTTCTTCACCCTTGTCTTCCTCTGGACTATGTCGTTCAGGTCTCCTTGTCACTTTTGCGACCGCCCTTAGACACGCCGAGCACCCCCCGCGCCGCCCTAGTAATAGCTGCCTGGATTTTGTCCCAGTGATTTTGGACAGATTCTCCCTCGGTGCCAGCGCACTTGTCAACCAAAGCGAACTCCTGGCACTTATTTTCATCAAGCAGCCGCCAACGGATCTGGCGTCGGCAGCGCTCTACATGTCTACGTTGGGCCTTAACGCAGAGATCCATGACAAGGAGACGGTGTTGTGCAGTGAGACTCTCACCGAGTATGACTTTGCAATTGGCTACTTTGCCGATGTGGTGTCTCCTAGTTAGTAGGAAGTTGATCTGGGTAGCGCTTCTCCCGCTCCGGTAGGTTACAAGGTGCTCCGGTTTCTTTTTGAAATAGGTGTTCACAATTGCCAGGTCAGCGGCCGCACAGGTTCGGAGAATGTTGTCCCTTTCCGCGTTGCGGCTACCGTACGCAAAGCCACCATGAACACGCTCAAGCCCGTCACAATTCTCACCCACATGACCGTTCAAATCACCACCCAGAACGATTCCCTGGGATAACGGGATCCCGCGAAGCAATCCTTCGAGATGGCTCCAGAACACCGTACTTTCGGCGTCACCGCACCCAGCCTGCGGAGCGTAGGCGCTTATCAAGTGTGTTATTACCCCATTGACAAGCACCCGCACCGACATTACCCGATCACTGATGCGATTCACCTCCAAGAGGTCATCCTGGAGCTCGTCAGATAACACCATGGCGACCCCATTTCTCCCACTTGGCGCACCCGTGTAGATTAGCTTCTAGCCATTCCCTATAAGCCGGGATCTGCTGCCTTACCACCAAGTCTCCTGTAGGAACGCCACGGCCACCCTCCGCTGTGCCAACGTTCCACAAAACGGATTTTACTGATTTGGGCTCACTTCTTAAGCCGTGTCCGCCCCTGACCAGGTAGCCCTAGCCCACAGGTCACAGGAGTCAGGCTGGGCTCCTGCGCGCCGTTTTGCGGCGGTGCCTAACTGTCGTGCCTTTCTTCTATTCCTTTTCATGTTTGACGGATTTTTGGCTTTTACGAGTGTGACTGCCGTCTGGTCACTCAACCCCGAAAGGAAAGCCGGCGTCAGGGCCCCGTCCGTATGTCAGCAGGTGCACCGTCTGGCAGGTGGGGTTGACTTGAGTCCCATAGATGGTGGTGGCACCCCAATGCACCCACTTGGGTAATAGAGTAAAATCATAAATTAGATATTAAAAAAAACTATAACTGCAGTAGTTTTAGTAATAAGCTAATGCAGGGGACCTAATATGACTTAAAACTTAATATGTATTAAAGCTTTCATCAAATCAATGTGAAAAGGGGAAAGGGCTATTTTTTATGTTTATTCATTCGTTTTGTACCATTAAACCAGAAATGGTTTGTATTGGTACTCACAGCTTAATGCTCTACAGCTCCATCTTTGTCTGAAACTGGAACCATGATGGTTTTAATAGGTTATAGTAACCCACTAGCCAATGAATATGTCAATAAACGTAACTGAAATTGATTTTGTTTAACGAATTAGGTACTGAAATAAAAGCAATGCTCAAAAGCGTGTGCTGTAGTTTTGTATCACTGTTGTAATAAAAAGTACTCAGTGACTGATGATATACCAAGGAAATTATACCTAAACTGGAATGTGAACCTGCATAGTCTCTTATTTAAAAGAAGACGATCACAAGAGCAATAAGATCGATCGGAAATAAAACCTTATTTGAAGAGAACACGGTCCGAGGGAGAAAGCGTCTCAGTAGCCCTCTGTCTCTTTCTAAGTGTTATCCGTATTTATTTTTCGTAATTTTGTATGAAATCAACAATTTCGATTCTAAAAAGATGTTGAAAAAGGGTGCCATTAATTAATGGCTGCAATAGTGACTCATACCCTGGATGTGGAATATCATTCTTAAAGTATTTTTTTTATTATTTAAAACAAGTTATTTTGTTTGTATGTAGGGTGACCATAAATTTCGGAATAATTAATAAATATGCACTTAGTATTGGCCCCGATTCCCTTGTTCACAAACTTAACTAAATTTAAGCTCAGTGCATCGCTTTCTTTCTATTTTATTAAGAAAAGGAGAGAACATGATGTGTTAGTTTAGACCAGTCAATTTATTATATATACATATATAATAAACTGACTGGTCTGGCGCCTGACATAAATTGATGTGATGTCAGAAGTGGTGATTTTTTATTTAAACAATAAACATTATTCAGTAATTTTTTTCTTTTAAATTTTTTATCGTAAAATTAAAAACAACAAGTGAAGAGAAAATTGGCTCGTTTCCAAAAGAACAAGAAATTAACTGAAGTTAATTAAAACCCAAAGCAGCATTATATTACATTAAATGAATGAAGAAGCTTTGAAACAAATTAAATCAAATGTGTTGAAAAATCAAAACAAATGTCTATAACCTAATGAACGTATCGTGTGCGTAACAAACTAATAACAAGTGAAAAAATAACTGACGATAGTGTGCACGTAGCAGAAGTCAGGGAATTACCCGCGTGATAAGTATGAACCTGGAGGACAATCGCGCTAAAATAATTCAACCAAAACAGAATTGGATCGCAACCAAACCATAACTTTTGTTATGTTTCGTATCGCGCTAACGGTTTAACCATAACTGGATCGCAATTGGAACGTAACCGTTGTCAAATGACAAAGTTGAAACAAAGGTAACTTTTTCTATGTCATGTCAAACTTACGTCTAAATGATTAAATTTAGTTACAATTGATTTAGTTTTAATTATTATATCTGATGAAATGTATCACTCATACCTACATTGATTTTACTTCAAACGAAGTTGAAACTTTAGCGCGATACGAAATACGATCGAAACTAAACCATAACTTTAACTGGATTAGATACGAACAAGAGTTGCACTTCTACTGTTTTATTTAGCGCGATTACCCCCCTGTTCATTACAGGCACGGAATAGATAAGTAAGGTAACAGTCGACAGGTCGCCGCCGCTATTTTATGGTTGAATAACCTCCGATTAAAACCTCCGATTTAAAAGTATCGGAACTGAAGGTGTGATAGTAATCGAAAACGTCGGAATCGAAGCTCCGTAACATCCCTGATATACACAATAAGATAAGTGATCGTGCAAATTAGACGTGGTCGTTATTTCACGTAACTGATTACAATAACCAGCGACGCGGTGTGTAACTGAATCACTAGTTACGAGTCAAATTAAGGTGATAGATACCCGTGAGCGTCCAAAATCGCTCAACTTTGGAAGTTTATTCCTCAAGAATGCCTCGATCAAAAATTTTGAAAAAAATAAGTTATGATCATAGATTCAAGCACAACATATTTATTGTTTATTATTTTCTATACGGCCTATATTTAGGTAAAAAAAAAAAACATTTCTACACGACGTTTTTAACCTTAAAATCGATATTTCTCTTAAAGCGCTTAGACTTTTGTAAATATTCTTATTCGCAGTAACGTGTACCTGTAAGAACTATAGAATCATAGTTTTATTTTAAAATCAATGAAATATTTAATAAGAAAAGTAATAAAAATGAGGTTCCGCACGAGTTTCCGCCTTACGAAGTTCAGAGGGGCTCTATGCGGGACGCGGGCGCGGGTGGCCGGCAGTCGCGCGCCAGCGCTCGTGAGAGGAGACTGTGTCACTTTTTGCTCCGCGCACCCTTGGATACCGACTTCGAGTGCAATGAAGTATTTTTAGTGATTATTGAATTTTTGCATTTATTGCTGCGCTTGGACGCTTTACGTGATTTTATATGACGTTATTCTGATCAGTGTAAATAGTTTTGTTACTGCGGGTGTATAACTAGATGTGCCGTTGACTGTACCTATATTTTTGCCTGTAGTCTCATCCGCTTAATTTTCCCGTTTCGTTTCGTTTACTTATAACACGATTATTCTAACTAGGCGCATGATGCTGTCAAAAAATCAACCGCGCGCGTAACCGGTCAGAGGGTCGATTTCAGGGCGGGTTGTTGGAGTTGGGGTATACGCTCCTTTTATGAAACGTAAAGAAAAACAATAAAACAATTTTTGGGATCAAAATTTTTTTTGAGTTTTTAAATTTTCGAAAAAAAATAATTGCGTCATGTAGAGGGCGTCAAGAGGGTAACTTTTTATTCGGGTTATTTTTAATTTCGGGTCATTTTTATCGGGTGGTTAAAAACCAGACTCGAAATTTCTCCAATTTTTTTTGGCGGAATGAATAGGGGAAGGTCTAAGAAAGAACTTTGTATCCTAGCACTTTTTCGCTGCGACGTACCGTTTTCGAGATAAAACGGCCCACGACGTGGGGGGTCGGACCCCCCCCTATTCATTCCGCCAATAAAAATTTACCCTTATCGTGGCAAGATTCTTTGTTCGAAGAAAAGCAAAAAATGTATATATATATATATAGTAGCTTTTTTGGGCTATAAGGAACGCATAAAAAATAAGGAAAAAAAATCATAATATGAAAATTAAAAAAAAAAACAAGTCGTAGGTATATTAATCTATACATTGCTACACGAACAGTGAATATTGCAATTTTAGTGATGTATATTATGCTATACATTGCTATGTTTAGGGAAAAATCAAAATCAAAATTGTTTATTTCAAATTAACTATCCGTTGGTGCTTTTGAATAGTCAATGTCGGTCAGTCCAAGAAAAGTGAAGCTAAATTGCACGTTCCAAAGCGTAGATCTCTATGGAGAAGAACGTGCATGAAACTCCATGGAAAGTTTGAATGTTACTGGTAGTTTTGAACTTTTACTAAAATATCATTGTAAATAACATGATTTTAAACAAAAATAACTGTCTTAGTGGAAGAAAATTGGTTTAATAAAATAAATTTTTCTTAAACAATTTTTTTTTTTACAAATATATGTAACATAATAATTCAGATATCCTATTGCTTGCGGTGGTACTCCAAAAACGGTTTCTATTCTTCACATAACAATGATGAACCTTCCATTTGTGCATATCGTACTTGCCTGGCCAGCTTTGCAGTACTTGCACCTCTGATATCCAGTTATTTGTGGCCAATGATCTTATTTTTCTTCCCTTTGTACGGTACAAGCATTACGTCGATACTAAAAGCATTCTCTTCTGCTATGGATAAACACTGTGTTTTAATACGATCAATTACAGGACGTAGTTTCTAATACCTATCTGATGTATCGGCTTCAGAATTGTTGGTAAAATGTAAAAATCGCCTGATTTTATCAAATCTCTTTAGGAGCATTATGTATGCTAAAGCTTTGCATAACGAAAATACTTTTACCAGTAATCTTTGTAGGATGGCATAACTACATTACCCATGATGACACTTATTGCCAAAAAATCTAGTATTTCTTCCCTTGAAACTATTCTGGATCTTACTGTTCTATGTACGCTGTATAAATTTGTGTGACTGGTGATAATATTTACTAAGCCTTCAGTGAAAAATCTATAAAAATAATCTAATCATGACCAATCGGAAGGCACATTTTCCAAAAATGTAGTTATTGCTATTTCAGCCTTGTGTTGAAATTGTGCTTTTTGCTAACGAAAAGATACGTTTAGTCTTCTGTTACATTGTCTTTTTATTTTTCGTGCAACGATGGCAGAAGCTTTGGGTTTCATTTTTTGAGCGTGCGACAAAGTTGTGCCAACAGGCGTGGATGGAAGTGGTTGATTAGAAGGCAAAGATGAAATTTAAGGTAGAGCGCCATAATTACTTTCTGATATATTAGGAAATACCTAAGTAAGAATAGGTGTAAGAGGCACTTCGGTTGTATCAGCATAAATATCATCTGCACGCGTTCCTATTTCATGATCAGTTTGTGGGAGGTTTAACACTTGAGACTGGAATTTATCGATGGTGCTGGAAAACTTTCTGCAAATCCAAAGATTCTACTTCATCACCGCTACTAGCTCCGTTTTGTGTCAGAGTCTGCATCCTTCATCAGGCACCAAGGCTTAAATGCGCCTAGCTCATAGCAGTCTAAAGCCAAGGCAAAAGAAACATGCAAAAAACCATCACCATAGCAAAACCAAACCATATTGTAATATAGCTAGGTAGATAATGTGTGTAACGTTATTTGTCCATTACCTTTATTAGGTAGTCATGCAGTAATAATAATATTATTTAGTATTTATTGTGGGAATCAAACCCACAACTTTGTGTCACTTTCTAAAACCACTATTTCAACGAGGCAGTCAAACATTAATACACCTGTCTATTCAATTGTAATAAATTTTATTACAATTTATTTTATTTAATTTATATGGTTTAGTATACGGTATGTTATAAAAACCCTGTCCGACCCGTGAAGGTGTTGTTAGGTATCGATAACTGATTCTACAAATGGATACAAAACCGGGCTTAACTTTAAAAAAAATCCCCCTAGAAAAATAAATATTATTTAGCAAAAAGAGGTAACTAGGTAATAAATGTGCGTTATGCGCCCTCTCGCGGGCGGCGGGCGGCAGGGCACGCGGCACGTGGTCGCATCGCTATTCGCTCATAATAATACCGGTGTTGTCACTTTTTTTAAAATTACCAAATTTCGGGGAAGTTGGAATTAATTCACGGGAAAAAAAGATTATTTCAAAATTCATTTGTATTGGTACTATGATGATTACGTAAAATTTTATATTATATTTGGTCATGTGTTTACCTAACCTTTATTATCCTTATGGGTTGGACAGAGTTTTCTTAACATACTGTATAAGACAACACACATGCACTTAAAATTTTATACTATAAATATAACGGAAGGTAAATTACTGCAACTCTGGTGATATCTAGTATAGTTCTTGCAATTCACGAACGCGCGTGGCTCTTAGTTGTGTTCAAGTCGTATCTGTATACGTGTAAATGTGTGCGTGAGCGTAGACGCGCTACGGTTAGCATACAAATAATCAATGTTAAAATTATTTTTTCTTTGAAACCAACAATGATAATAAAACAAATATTTTAATAGTAAGTTTTATTAAAATTAATTATTATTCATCGTCAGAAGTGTCACTATCTTCAAACTCTTCAGTGTTGCTATCAGTTGATTCTACATTAATCGTTAACTCGAAGTCCAATTCGAAATATTTTCTATATTCTTCTTCAAGTTTTTCGACATGCTTGCAAGTTTTACGCCAGGTATCATTGTCGATATCGTTCATACACTCAATTATTAAATTTTGTAAAATAGTCATATTTTGCCCGATATTTTTAGTTGCAATTTTATTTTTTTAAATTCCCCAGATATTTTCGACACAGTTCAACTCAGGGTGATAGGGCGGAAAACGTAATATTTCAAAATTCTTGCTTTTAACTATTTCGTCGATTTTGAATGTTATGAAACGATGTTTATTATTTTTTATTAAATCATAGAGTTCGATTTTTTTTAATCGTACGTCACATAAAATTCCGTTATCAGTTAGCCATTTTATCATATCGCTCTTCCTTGAACTGAACGTAGGAATTTTACGATACTAATGATAGGACGCGTTATCCATCACATTTGTCATAAGCTTCTCTTCTAGCGACTTCTTATAATTTTCAAAACTCATATTTGAGTGATAATCTCCAGTTGTGGAGGATGCTTTATATACCAATGAGGCATTTGGAATGAATCCATCTTTAGTACCTGCGTGCACTATAATAAACCGGCTCCCAGTACCTAATTTCTTCATAAATGGAGTATCTTTATCCTTTATGCCCCATGTATTTTGTCGAACGTGTGACGTTAAAACATATGATTCGTCAGTGTAAACAATAGGACGTCCTTCTGCACGGCACAGAGAAATCTTTTTCAAATATTTTAAACGCCATAGTTGTAAATCATGCCTTTTTTGTAACTGGTTACTGCTAATCTTTCGCCATTTATAACCAATTTTTATGAGCAATGAACGTAAAGTGCTTAGACACCCGTCAAAGTCTATCTTTTCTCTGAGAACTGACCGAATTTTGTGTAAAGTTGGAATTTCCTTGTGTTCGATGTGATAATTTTGAATTGTACTTCGAATCAAATTAGTGTCAAAATTATCAAAATCAAATTTGCTACTTCTTTTACGACGTTTTTTCATTGGTGATAGAAACTTGGCAGATGTAGAGGGCATCTCTTTTTCTTCTTTCAAAATAGAAGTTACAGTACGTTCACTGACCCCTGTTGCTTCGGCGGTTCGTTTTCTTACGTTAGCCAAAGGACTGAAATCACAATTATCATTATTATTCGCCTTCATGAAATTATATTCTTCTTGAAGAAAATGAAAAACTCGGGCGATAATTGCACGACCCTACAAATAATAAAGATAATACAATGGTCATGATCGTTGATCCATACAAAAAGTTTAATATTAAATTAACGCTATAAACACATATTTAAATAACTCACCTCACTACGAATAACTTTTCGCTTTTTATTGGTATTTGACATGCTGACGGTACTTCGTGGCTGGTAGCGACGTGAAAACAATAAGCACAAGTGACCTGAGCGGGCGACCGCTCGCTACTGAACGCTCCGTCAGGCACACACACTAACGCATTGTGCATGTACACAACATACCACAAGCAAGAGTCACGCGCGCTCGTAAATTGCAAGAACTATATAATTCTCATAGCAACAACAGCAAATACGTATGCGCGGGTTCGATTCCAGGTCAGGCAAGTACCAATACAACTTTTCTAAAGTCGTACTTTGCCCAGCAGTGGGACGATAAAAAGGTTGATAATGATACACATTTAGGGGTATAAACAAAAATAAAATCAAACTTACCTTAGATAAAACTGAGAGTCGCATCTAGACAGTTACTTTTCACAGCTAATTTAAAACTATGACAGTTAACCCACTATTTTTATTTTTGACGAGAAATGTCATGTGTTTAATAAAAGTGAAAAATTATTTTATAGTGATCGTATATTTATATAAAGTTGTATGTATGGTATACTATACAAAATAAAGAAAAAGGACATCTCAAAAAAAAAATCGGCAAATTGTTGCTAAGTCCAAAACATTTTTTTTTCCTTCCTTAAATATATATATAAATGATACTTGTAATTTAATCCATGAAATTTGATTAACATTCCCCATTTTTTTTTTTTCTAGTAAACCAAAACAAATTCTTTTTTTTTTTTTCATTCTATAACTTCATTAATCTCAGGTGTTCATTACCTAAAATTTGGTCAGCTAAATTTTTAAACAATAATAATATATATAAGTTTCCAATGTTTCAATGGGAATTATACCAAAAACGCTAAATGCCAAATAATAACTTTAAATAAAAGAATAAACCTTTTCCCGTTTTGCATTAATCATTTTTATAAATAAATATTTGTTTTCCCTTTTTTAAATAAAAAATCCCTGCAACGCGGTATCGAAAACAACATAATAAAAGTAATTACATAATATGTTTCACTTTAGGGCATGAGTTTAGATACCACGTAATTTTATATTAGGTACTTTTTAGACAGAATACTATGAATAGTATACTTTTTAGACATGTTATGGCATTATACGTTTCTTGCGAGACGTCCGCGCTCGAAGCAAGGGAGTAGGAAATGTGCACGTAAATATGTTGCGGGGTGCGCGGGGGTTTTTGCCTAGCCCCGCCCAGATGCGCAAGGTCATCGTCGTAACTAATCGCCTTAAAAAGTAGTTATTTTTGTAAATGCGTTATTTCATACACACGTTATGCCGTAGCGGGTAGCCGTATCGTGCATCACACCGGCGCCGCGGCGGCGCGCGTCCCTTTTTTTGTAACTAGTTACGTGAAATAAGGACCACGTCTAGTTTCGTTTCGAGTGTAACTGTATAGTTGGTGGTTATATTTATGTAAACAATCACAGTAGATGAATTAAAATAACTAGCTACAATTTTTTTTTTTAACAGGTTACGCCGATCAAGTAACTGGTTACATTACGTTTCTTGAAAAAGGCGTTACGACCCACACCTAGTGCAAATTCAGTCACAGAATACACGCGGGACGTGTATCACATTAAAGAGGTCCGTTGGAGGTAGAATAGATAAAAGGTACAATAGATAAACAAACTTTATACATTCGAACTTGAACTAAAATGTGTGCTTTCATTATAATATATGTCAGTGTTACTATGTAATATTTACTGTCAGCTTTCTTATCAGTCTGTAATATAAAGTTTTTGTAAAATGGTGAAATGGGATTTCAGGGATGTGTCGACGGGTCTACAGACAATCCGACAATTTTTATTAGGCCGGAAATTTGTATTTCATCATCGCTTTCTACCAGTGATTTCGCCTAGATCAATTCCCCCACCTGACATTCCTCGAGGGCCTGAGTATAAATATTCTGACCAGTGGTATGGAAAGAGGGATCTCTTGAATTCTGTAAAGCCTCCGGTGGTGGCCCCAGTTTTAGCCAGAGGTTTCAAAAGTACTAAACCTAATCCATGTTACCCGAAGAAACCCAGCAGCGGACCGAGTGTAAGTAACCTTACATAGATGACGAATCAACGTAATATTAAAAAAAAATATTATGTTGTGTGTTGCTAAACCAAATAAGTCCGATCCCATGGGAAGATCGGGGGATAATATTAGGTAATCTATTCTATTTATTTGTTATTATATTCGCAGGTAAAGTTCCCGAGCGAATTACCAACACCAGGTTGTGTGTGGTGGTTCGACGCTCACTGTTACTATAAAGAAGAAACTAGATCTCCTTGCGGTCGTCCTTCAAAATTGCCTACTGTTCCGCCTCCTTCTTCACCTTGCCCTTGTCCACCACCCGAGAACGAACGGCCAGTAGTAAAAGTTAAGAGTGAAAATAAGGATCCCTGTAAAGAAGAGCCGCCCTGTAAATTAGAGCCTTGCAAGGTAGAAAAGGTAATACCTCAGCGGCCACCGGAAATTTGTGATCCTTGCAAAGTTGACGACCCGAAGAAGAAGTGTTAGATTTTATTTTGGAATACATCGAGGCAAATTTTAGAAATTGTAGCCTTTGGAATGGTTTGAAGAGGCAGATTAAAATCACCCTACCACGTCAAAAGTTAGCCACTTTGCTTCGTTTTGAGACTTCTGGCACACAAGTGACGCAGTGACTTGATTTGATTGTCTTGGAAACGCTTTATATAAATTTGTTTTTTATTTAACCTTTTTCTCATAGATAATGTCTCAGTGACATTTTTCATCGCCAAATTCCGGATGCTATTTGGGCGGTCACTTGCTCTTCCAGGATTCAGTAACTTCTAAAGGGGTTTGTCCGATCGAGGGGTGACCAAACCCTTTTCTCCTTGTTCCTTTGATGACTGGTCCCATCAAAGGAACGTCATCGAGAACAAGGTGACGGCTCGAAGTAGAAAAACATACGTTTACTATGGCCGCGTATTCACCGTTCGCCGTCACCAGGACATCCCGTTCGGTTGGTATAATCTCGTATCTCTTTGGGGGCCCGATTACGACTGACAAACGGGATTTAGTCTCTTTTCAATGGTAACATCGACTCATAGTCAGCCGATCTGTACAAATTGCATTGCTAATGTTAGGTAGGTATGTACAGACAATAACACATCAAGCTACTACAATCTGCCAGATTTCTATACAAGATTTTCAACCGTTTTAAACCGTTCTAGGCAGTTACGGGTAGCTTGACTTGCTATCGTCCGTACCAAGGATTGATAACTCACTCAACTCTCAACTCACGGGCAAGTCACTTGACCTAAGTATTCTCGGTGAGATTTCTACGGAATAGACCGGCAAGCCAGGTGGGTTACTAAGACGTGATAAAACCATCATAGTTGCAGTGTCAGACAAAGATGGAGCTATATAGGTTGGATAGCGGTATCCCCTTTTCAACGGTTTAAAGATTGCTTTAATACGTCATAATAGCCCCATGTCTTTTAGTGAGTATCTAAAGGTTCCGATCCGAACAGAAACATTTTTACTGAAGATATTATTTGGAATAAATTGGCACTTTTTGTTTGTCTACTTATTAGTTTACTATTTTAAATTATATTTTTCTCCACATTGATCTAGTTATAGTTCTAGTGAACTTGGCGTACTTAATAAATAGTACAATACACAGCTGTCTCTTACATAAATAACATTTTCAATTGAACGTAGTTATGCAAAATGGATCCAACCCACAAAAACCGTTTTTTTGAGTTACTGTCATAAATACTGACTACCTTTGAGAAGAAATAACCGAAACAAACTCAGGGATCATCGTCTTTTTTCAAGCCCAAACATTAAAAATGAAGATGTTTACAATAATTTATGTTATAATTACGCATATTGCTTAATAACAATGCTTTACAGAGCGAGCAGCTCAGTCCCAAGCTTTTTTTGTCTTCTAAATAATCTGTGATTTTATAATACCCCCTTTTGCAAAGTGTTATCGTACAAAAATTTAAAGTCACATTCATAAAGGCCAAAGCAAAAAGCTTTGGCCTTTATGTAGAGATGTCAGCACATCGTGACGGGCCACGAAGACCGATGCCTCTTGGGTCAGGGTTGCGGGTTGGTTGAAAAAGAAACCGTAGCCCTGGCCGTTGCATAGGCAAATGAAGAAACACGGGTGGGTTTTAGTCAGTAAAAGTCTGATACTCCCTTCCGCTCCGCCCAGAACGGGAGAAGTCATTTGATGATTTCCCATGCCAACAAAAAGAAAAAAAAAAGAACGATATTGATAGGTAGTAATTTAGTCAATGGTTAGCCTATGTTCCCGCAGGAATTTAAGCTTTTTAGTAATATTTTTAGTAATACTTTTCAATTCGTTTAATAGTGGTATTTTTATTATGTAGTGCTCTGATTATTTTGCTCAATTCTGTTCGCATATTTACACAATGCTAATTATTGTATACCGATTACTTTGTGCACTGAGTGTTTTGTGTGCTTTTAACATACCTACAATCCGCTAGACTTAAGACTACCACGTAGGGATGTTATGGATATGAAATATCGGACACGGATTGGATACGGATTTAGGAATGATTATTATACCGGATACGGTTACGGATACGGATAATAAATTATTTCGGATTATCCGTTAGTTTCGGTTACGGATATTATTTTTTTAAGGAATTTCAAAAGTAAAATACAAATAGGTAATAAAGTAGTTTTATTTAGTTTTTGGCAGGAATTTCAATCAGTCTGTGAGGTCGTCGTGAATCGGTAATTTCATCAAAAAATAACCAAAGTGCACTCGACTTAGGACGCATTTTGTCCAAGTTCAATCGATATCGTAACACAACACACTTGTCGAACTATTTGCCATTATAGAATTGGTCACAAGTCAGTTATTTACGAGAATGTTATGACGACAAAAGAAGAAAAAAAACAAACAATGCGCGTAGCTTCTGTGTGAAAACAACTTGTCATAAAGTGTCTCAATTAGGCTCCGCCCCTATCCGATACTATGCGAAACTTTTATTTCGGATTCGGTTACGGTTACGGATGATTTTTTATATCGGATATCCGATAGTTTCGGTTACGGTTACGGAGCTCCCTAACATCCCTACTACCACGGTAAGTGAATGGTTGTGCCGTTCACAGTATAGACAAAGTAGAGAGTACCAAGCATAAGAGTGTTCTTGAAATGGTTCACCAATGGTAAAGAAATGTTTGTTTTGAAATGTTCGTAGTCAAATAACATTTCAAAGCTGTTATTCTTGTCTTTGTCTTGCAGGCTGAGTTTTTTAATGTCAGATTTTATCTAAGAAATTTAGATTTTTAGACAGTTCTTCTATTTGTAGATAAGACTTGTTAAGTCTTGTCTTTAACGCAGGTATTGCTAGTCTATTACAAGTGCTTATACGAACGTTGTTCTAAGTCTAACATTGTAAGAAAACTTAACTTTTAAACAAAAATACAATTTATGTACACTGAAAATGTGAAAATTCTGAAACAATAATAAGAATTTTTCGTAGAAATAATATTTTAAAAAATAACATCAGCTCCATGTTTAATGTTTACGCTTTCAGTTTGTTTTGATTTTACGGTACCTATTTCTCTTCATTTCTTTCATTAACAAAATCTGTTGTTTTTACTGACTTTTTACTGAATGAAGATTACATTTTTTCCGGTAATCTGCGCTGTTCATAATGATTAAAAGGAAGAGTTAACGGATTGTGTGAGTGAATGAGGAATGAGTGATGTGTGTGTGAGTGAGTGAATGACAGGAAAAGAAGGGAGTGAATGATACCGTTTGATAGGAGAGAATGAAAGAAGAAAACGTGTTGCAGTGCCCACAATTAATCGTACGAGGGCAGGAAGGTGATGATGATGAATTTGATGAAAACAGCAAATGCGATTCTGTGACCTTTTTTGATATCGGGCCACCGCGGTGATCACCATCCGCACATAAGGAGGAATCTTAAAAGACCAATTTCGGAACCACCACCTCTGCGGAACGCCTGTAGAGGCACGCACATCTCTGGAGAGACTGTAAAGGGGCCTCTCCTAGGTCTCGCTGTGTACGAGCACTGAGCACTGTGCTACAATCTTCCCAGGGGACCATACTGTGAAAAATTAGGTGAAGCAAGCGTGTAGTGAGCTGTCATTTCCAACCATCGTTGCCAGCTTACTCTAGGTTCAGTTCACCTAGTAGGCGTGTACACCGCGTACATCGAGGGACTGGAATAATCTGCCGGCGGCGGTGTTTCCGTCGGACTACAATTTGAGTGTCTTCAAGGCTAGAGTGAATAGGCTCTTAATAAACTAGTGCGCTTTACCATCAACGATTGCGTCACTGCTTACCATCAGGCGGGATTGCGGTCAAGCGCTGGTTTATATTTAAAAAAAAAAAAAAAAGGCAGTGACCTGGCTGCCGGCCGTAATCGAGTCGATGGTCGGTAGCGAAGAGTGCTGGGATGCAGTGGTTTCCTTCTGCGAAACAGTCGACTCGCAGAAGGAGGCTGCGGAAAGGGCGAGGGAGATCTCGTTCGCTCACCCGGCCCGCAGCAGGCGCACCGGGCGTCGACGGAGGGCGGATAACGCCCTCTTCCAGCCCCCCTAAATGGATCCAGGGACGACAGACCGATGTCCCCATCTGTCGCCCTTCAAACATCAACACTCTCGCAACCCCGGTGTAGGTGTGAGATGGAACACCGGGGTGTTTTTTAGTCAGTAAGAGTCTGACAGACCTCGTCGCCCGCTTCAGGGCGGTGGACATCCATGAGGATTTTCCACACCGGAAAAAAAAAAGGCTCAGTTCAAGATTTTTACAGAATCTATCGACTTGTTATAATAGTTGTGTTTTAAATTAAATAAGGAGGAAAGTAGTCTACATCGGGGATGAAAGTAAGACGCGATCACAGTAGCATCGTCTATATTTCGAAGCCTTTCTCATTGTATATCCCATTCAGATCGAACACGATCTGAATGGGTTATACAATGAAAATATTATTTTGACACCCATGCTTCTTGTATCGTCATGTCTTAAAACATCGCGAGGAAACCGGCTTACTAGAATGAAAAATTTCGAAGACATATGTGACATCAGGCGCGTGCGCTCCATACAAGCAGAAAAGCTCTGCATACCCTAATAGTCTTCTAAAAAAATATATAATAATTTATAATATACTGTAAAATAATTTATATACTACAAAGTTAAAACTAAAAGACTTTGTTAATCAGTTATTGATAACACTGCCATCTATTGGGCCTAGTGCTAACGAGACACATTAGTTGCCTTAGGCGCGACACCCGCGCCTCTTACGGCGTAAGCATAAACAAAATGTGCCTCTTCCGTATCTGTCTGTATATAAAATTATTTGCTTGTGTGCCTAAACTGTTGTGTACGTGTGCGTGAAATTTCTTTGGGTTTAAAGCCCATGATAAGCACAGTTTCTAATAATGCGACGAATTTAAGAAGTTCAGAAATATAGCATGATTGTTGTTCGTTCAAATACCTTTTTATTTTAGCAGCTTATGTTGTTTCATTATTGGTGTATTTGGGTTAAATATGTATTGATTGTTTTAAGCGGAATTGAATATTCATTTATTTTAGAGTTTTTGGTTTAACACAAAAGAAAGGTTGTCTTTATAAAAAGTATTATGATAATTATATGTGGTTAGCAGGTTGTGTAGTGTGTACACACAAATACATTGTTTTGTTTCTCGTATAGGTATATTATTTTAAAACACGGCTTTGACAGTTCGACGTTATAAAAACTTAAAAGACCTTAAGTTTTTCAACCTACCTGCTTTTGAATTTCAATACTATATACTTTATGTTGTAATAATTTTCCTGAAGTTTACAAATTAGCAAAATTGAATAGTTATGATTCCAATGAGTAGTGCATTAGGCATATTTATGAAAAGGTAAGGCAGACTCATAGATTTGTCTATCTGTCCATTTTAAAAGAACTTTTAGCGATTTCAGAACGATCTTATATATATTTGATTTTTACAGAGTTATTTAAAAATAGATAGGCGCGTTGATTTAATTTATAGATAGTGAAATATTTTTTTTTAGTTTTTTGAGAAATAAATTATTACTTATTTACAGTTGAGTTAGTAATACCATTTCATTGTATTTTGACAGCCTAAATGGCGTAGCGGTAGCGAACGCGGCCGCTGCGTAAGGAGGCGCGGGTTCGACCCTCGCGCAGTGTAAGTATTTGTATGCATGAATATGAATATTTGCACTGGTCTGGTCGTACCTCGGAAAGCACGTTAAGCCGTTGGTTTCGGTTGCCATGCGAACATCTAGTGGCAGTCGTTACGGGTTGTTGGAGCCCACAAAAGTCCAACAATTGGTCTAACTTCAATGCTTCGATATTGCCTTCGCGTTGTGGAGGTCAGACGGCAGTCGCTTCACGGAAATTGTCGAAATTTCGCCAAAATCAGCAATTAGACTGGAAAAGCGGACCCCAGATTCCAAAGCTTTGGATGCGACTGGTATTAACCCTGAGATGATGATGATTTCATTGTATTCATTTGGGCAAAAAAAAAAAAAAAAAAACCTAATACCCCACGTATATCATTTATTTGACTTGTTCTTATCATCAATCACATACTTAGATGTTCATTGTAGCCACGCACAAACATCAATTCAATGTTGACATGCGAAAAAGTACGTAACTATGTTAAATTGAAACTACGTCTAAGTTACGTTTTTTAAGTTTTACCATATATAAGCACAGAGATTTGGATAGTAGGTATATTTATGCATACCCTCAATAAAATCTTTGTGCACGCCCCTGTGTGACATATGTGCATCTACTTGCGCTGCGCCCGTGTCGTGGATTATGGCCCACTCTCTGGAATCACAGGAATTCCGTGTCTCAACAGTTGTTGATTATTTTGTACCATGTATCAAATGCTATTATTTATTTTATTTATACATCCATTTCAGGCATCACAACCCATACAACACAAACAATACAATATTAAAATAAATCCAGAAATACAAATAATAACCATATATACAAATATATTATGCAAAATTTGAAATGTCAAAAATAAAGAAGTAAAAAAATAATATTTAGTAGTACACCTGTCTGAGTCATTTGTTTGTTTGTCAGTACATTAATCATATAACAATGGTTAATATATTTGTAGCGCGTAGGTCGTGTCGCGTAATTAAAACTCGGATAAATCGAACTTTGTGTATTGCACGAATGTAAAAGAGTACAATGTATTTGACGTGTACAATGACGTGATACAAGAGTGTGAACAGGAATGGACTGTAATGTAATAGAATGGAATAGAATATAATGATAGTGTAGAATATAATAATAATGTGTCCCTTACAAGCTATGCACTCACTTAAATACTAACTATCTCTAAATAATAGTGGGGTAACCAATAGCAAATCAGCTTGCTGTCCTGCGATGTCCACGCGGTGTTGCGTACGTTCTTGATGTTGATTCGTTGATCGAGGCAGGCCGCGGCGTTTGATTGGTTAATGTAGAAAGCGCGCCAATTCAGTCACGTGCTAGACGACTCGCTATGATTCCCACGGACATTGTGACCGTTGGTCAGCGTCGCTGCGGGAGTCAGGGTCGCAGCGACGCGCGCCATGACTTCCGCGGTCTTTGTATGATCTGGTGTGATTTACAGCCGACCCATTCCCAGCGAATAAGACATGTGTAGCGCCTGCTACATATTGTTAATCAAACCTATTTGCAAATACGCTCAGGATAGTGTTGGAGGTGATCTGGAGCCTGCGCCCCAGAGACGCGCACCGCTTTCGCATCGTCATGTAAAAACAGTTGACACGGGCATCGGCAAACATACCCGAGACGCTGCAGTGCCGGGGCAGCCCCAGCAACACCCTAAACGCATTATTATACTGTACACGGAGAGCGCTGTACTACTTCTGGGTATATGACACCCACAGTCCCGCTGCATACAGGGACATACAAAATGCTCTGAAAAGAGTTATTTTGACGGCCCCCGAGCAACGAACAAATCTGCGGGCAATCATATTGGCCCTCACAGACAACGCCCTCCGCTCTTTATCGATGTCCGCATCATCCCTCTGTCAGAGGTCACGATAGGCTCGAGATATTTAAACCGTTGAACTCTATTCAACCCAACACCGTTCAACGTAATAGGCGGAACAGAATCCAAGCTGCTCCGACCTCTGACCTGAAAGACCATGCGTTCGCTCTTCTTTGCGTTGTATACCAAGCCATGATCCTGAGCGTAACGCTCGCAGTCGCCCAGCAACCTAGAAAGACCATACACCGAAGCGCTATATACGATTTGTAGAAGGGTTTCGTTTTGCGTAGAAATGGCTGTAAGCGCCTACTACACATTTTTGAGTACTTATGAGCATATCGTTACTAAGCGCAGATACATAAAATTAACTTCTGCATATTGCTAATTCATTGCTCTATAAGTTCTATAAATGTGTCTAACTTATGCAATGAATGTTGTTGAACTGTCGAAATGAAACCTGTTGATTCTGATAGTGTCTTACGTCATCATTTTGCTGGACTAGTTCCTTTCAGTAATTTAACCGAGCTCATCAGGCTTCGCAGTCTTAGATACTTGTGACAACTCAATCATTTTCATACGATGATACTAGGATGTAAGTAGAATATCTGCAGTTAGATACTGTAAAAAAAAATCATAGTAAAAGCTTTTTTTTTTCTTTATTTTTTATAGGGGCCTTTACGCATAGCGTATGTTAGTCCCACCCTTTATTTTTTTTAACTTAAACAATTGTACTTTCACAACCCGTGGGTAGGGATGTATCCAAGGTATGAAAATCAAAAAAATAATTAGTCCGTCTTTTCCTCGGTGGTAGGCCATAACATCGGCCGTGGGCAGAAGTTACCACCCACCAGACAAAGTCTTGCCGCCAAGCGATTTGTCGTGTTCCGGCATAATGTCTGGTGAAGCCGTACGGAGGACGCGTCTGAGCATTTGTGTTGCGATGTGTGCCAGGTACGATGCGCCAAATGTTGTTGTGTTGGGAGTTTGGTCGTGGAGGGTCTTCAGATCAATCTACCTTTGGCGCAGCATCGTTGGTCGAGTTGTTGGATTTAATATTGCATCACCTTGCTCGACTGCCGTCTTCTTTCCTATTCGCTCAGTTTTTCAAAGTGAATAGACTCTTAATAAACTAGCGCGATTTACCATCACCGATCGCATCACTGCTTACCATCAGGCGGGATTGCGGTCAAGCGCTAGTTTATAATTATTAAAAAAAAAAAAAAATAAGACCCGTATTTTTTATTATGTCGAAATTACACACAACCAACTCAGATATAGCGTATTAAAGTTACTGAGTGGGGGCTGATTACGTCACGCCGTGGTATATTTTGTACCACGGTGTGACGTAATTAGCCCCCACTGCGACATTTCAAATCAATATATCTTCCTAAGTATTTGAATGAAAGAAGAAATAAAAAATACGTGTTCAATATTTTTTATAAATCTATCTGATGAACATCAAATTATTTTTTAGGATACAACCCAATTGTACTTTCACAACACGTGGGCCATGAATTTGAACAAACCTTTTGCATCGTCACCATTTAGTTGGGATATAAGTATGTAATAGGGTAGTTGACTAAAAACAACTAATTAGTTCGACAGTCAGATTTACAAAAAAATAATAGACACGTATTTTTTTCTTTTTTCATATAAACAAAAAATGAAGGAGATACAGTGCGTTGACAACTAGTGTGACGTCACTGCATGCTACACTTTTTAGCGAACAGTGACGTCACCAGCCACCAATCCTGATCTTTGATGCCTTTTATATTTGTCAATTTTTATTGATTTGATAAAACAAAATATACGTATCCAATATTATTCTATAATCTGAATGATGGACTAAATAGAATTTTTTTTTTTACCCGGAAAACATCTCTTTTGTATGGAACATATCTACACTAGTTCTGTTCAAATTCAATGATCTTACTAAATAATTCCCATTAGACTCATATTGGACACATGGTCCTCGATAACTCCACATTCCTCACAATCGGGGGAAGCAATTTTTTCATCATAAAGGCAATTTTTTTGGCATGGAATGTGTTCAGTACCTTTATTACGTAACAAACTATTACTATCAGTTAGAATCATTTCAAAGCATATTGCTAATGCATTACTCCATGTCTTCGAAAACATATCTCCTCAACAACCTAAACAATGCAAATAAGTTTTGTTACGTAATTACCCTGCAGATCTAAGAGCAGTAACAATCGGTTTCTTCGTAGAAATTTAATGCATTTTACGAAGTTAAAAAAGTACAAGTTAGCTGTACTAGACGCTAGGATTACAGCTTACTAAATTTAAGTTATCATAGTGAAATTTTTACAGAACAATCTACTAACGTCTGCACTTTATTCCCATTTCCCTAAAAGTATACACTTATCATGGGGCGGTGTAATTAATTATGTAGGCGCATACATAAGTAGGTATGGACTTACGGTACCGGACCCACCGCCGGCGATAAACGAGACGGGATAGAGCTATACTAAATTGGATCAGCTAACGAGTGCGCAACGGTGGTAAGCGATTATTCGCTGATATGATTATGTATAGTTTTTTGTGTTCCAACCTCCACATCCAAATATTATACACATCCACATGGATAGTGTTCGTTTTTGAATTTTGATATATATGTCATGGATAACGATATTATTTTAATAAAAGTTGATCATTTGATTCGTGTAGTAGTGGGGCAAACGCTGTGACGTTATTTTGTAATGGCGGCACGTGCTCAGAGTTGTTTTGGAAATTGGGGATTGTTGAACGGTCACTACGCATTGAGGCGCGGACCAGGGCACTCCGTGACGAAACTGTTGCCTTTTTAAATTGTTATTGTCAGTTGTTATTTCCTATTTAGCCTTTATTGAATTGAGGGCATTTACACTTTCTGCTTTAGTTCAAAACGACACCTACGAAATGGATCCTTACCTTCACACCAAGTTGGTGACTGTCGTCGTCATATACAGTATGTTACGAAAACCCTGTCCGACCCGTGAAGGTGTTGTTAGGTATCGATAACTGATTCTACTAATGCATACAAAACCGGGCTTTACTTAAAAAAAAAAATCCCCCTAAAAAAAATAAATATTATTTCGCAAAAGGAGGTAACTTATTAAATGTGCGTTGACCACCCTTCGCCTGCCGACCGCGGGGGGCGGGCGGCAGGACACGCGGCACGTGGCCGCATCGCTATTCGCTCATAATAATACCGGTGTTGTTACTTCTTAAAAATTACCAAATTTCGGGGAAATTGGAATTAATTCGTTGGAAAAAAAGATTATTTCAAAATTCATTTGTATTGGTACTATGATGAATACGTAAAATTTTATATTATATTTGGTCATGTGTTTACCTAACCTCTATTATCCTTATGGGTCGGACAGGGTTTTCGTAACATACTGTATATGTATTTTTGTATAGGTATAGAGTATGTTAAGAAAACCCTGTCCGACCCATAAGGATAATAAAGGTTAGGTAAACACATGACCAAATATAATATAAAATTTTACGTATTCATCATAGTACCAATACAAATATATTTTGAAATAATCTTTTTTTCCCGCGAATTAATTCCAATTTCCCCGAAATTTGGTAATTTTTAAAAAGTGACAACACCGGTATTATTATGAGCGAATAGCGCTGCGACCACGTGCCGCGTGCCCTGCCGCCCGTCCCCTGCGGAAGGGCGCAACGCACATTTATTAAGTTACCGCTTTTTGCGAAATAATATTTATTTTTTTAGGGGGATTTTTTTTTAAGTTTAGCCCGGTTCTGTATGCATTAGTAGAATCAGTTATCGATACCTAACAACACCTTCACGGGTCGGACAGGGTTTTCTTAACATACTGTATGTGTGTTATTAGTCGAGTGAACGTATGAACATACGTAGACACACTAATAACACACATATCTATTTATATGACTACCTGTGAAAGAGCAGAGTCTCCTAAACCATTTTTTGGTTACAAGGAGGCCTCCAATCACTTTCGTGATTTGGATAAGGTTACAAAACAAACTATTTTATTACATATTTCATCTTATCTATAGTTGATAGCTAGCGGCTTGAACCGCTTCCTTGTCGACGGTGGAAGAGGTCCCTAAGTCTGCAAGATTACTTTGTGTATCGAGTGCTTAACTTCCTGAGACGTTATGGTTTATTCATGTTAACGGAATTAGGTTGGATTACACTGCGTTTGTTATTTAAAATGTTTTAATGGTGTGACTTCCATTTGATTTGCTTTAATACCTACGAGTCTTTTCAAAGACTGACAGAATGAGAAGAGGAGCAAAAAAGTGGCTTCAACTATAGTTTCTGCTTAATTCTATGGGACAAAGGCGATAGCTTGGACAGCCTCCGTGGCGTAGCAGTAGCGAACGCGGCTACTGCGCAAGGAGGCGTGGGTTCAATCCCCGCGCAGTGCAAATATTTTTATGCGTATGAATATTTGCATAGGCCTGGTCATGCCTTGGAAAGCACGTTAAGCCGTTAGTCCCTGTTGCCATACGAACATCAGTCGTCATTCATTAGTCGTCCTCCGTGGCGCAGCGGTCAACACGCCTGCATGCGACGTGGAGGCCCCGGGTTCGATCCCCAGCCAGGTCATGATGGAAAACGATCTTCTCCTGATTGGCCTGGGTCCTGGATGTTTATCTTTATATGTATTATTATAAATATAGTATCGTCGAGTTACTGTCCCATAACACCGATTTCTTACGAGGCGGCTTGCGTCCTGTCCGGATCCCCGCCCTGGGACCTAGAGGTGAAAGTACTCGTGTCATTGTACCGACTGCGTGAGGAGGAGCAGATACGCGGCTCCAGTGGTAAAGGACCCTAGACTCCAAAGCTAAAAAGCTTTGGATGCGACTTGGATTAACGCTGAGATGATGCTGATGAAAGGCGATAGCTATGTGGGCTGTGGCTTGGTCGCGATCCCGTCTGATGGGAAGCAGTGGTACAATCGTTGATGGGAAAGCGCTAATGGACTTTGCTAGTGTTTATTATGAGTCTATTCACTCTAGCTTTGAAGACATTTAAATTGTAATCAGATGAGAATACCACCGCAGGTGACGGTCGGTGAGCGAAAGTACCGTGAGGTAATCGGTATGTCCCGTCATGAGGCATCAACCAAACGCATCGGCCCGCTCTCTTACTGTATCTCAACAGTGCGTATATTATAGGCAGATGTTATGCTTATCTACCTCTATTCTATATCAAAAATATTATAAAAAAATAAGCTTTGTGAGGCTGTGGGGTTCTCTCGATCAGATTTTGAAAATTCTTTGAACAATAGAAAGTCACGTTATTTATGAATCATCATCATCATCATCTCAGCGTTTATCCCGGTTGCATCCGTGGCTTTTGCGTTGGAGCCCGGGGTCCGCTTTCCTTCTTAATTTCCTCCATTTCACGCGATCTTTAGCATCCTGTGGTGTGAGATTGTTGGCACGCATGTCATCTCTTACAACGTCAAGCCAGCACCTCTTTGGTCTACCCCGCTTGTTCCGGCCCGGCGGACATTATTTATGAATATTATAGGCAATGTGTGATTTCCGGCCCTTGTCCAGGCCATGATCCGAAGCGAAAGTGCATGGCAGGCCGTCACCTCCTGCAAAGCAGTGATGCTATGAAAGGAGGAGGCGGAGCGCGTGAGGTAGCGGGAATCCTAGCGCCCTCACACCTTTAGCCGCCGCAGGAGACGTCCTAGTCGAGAAACAACATCAAAATTCCGGCCAGGAGCATTAGACAGCTCGCCGCCCGATAAGACCAGGCCAGGGTCGACGAGGTCTTGTGTTTCACGCGCGCCTCAAAGAGACGTCAGCACATCGTGACGGTGTCCACGAAGATCAATGCCTCCTGGATCAGAGTTGCGGGTTGCTTAAAAAAGAAACCGCGGCCCTGACGCACAGGCAAATGAAGATACACGGGTGGCTTTTAGTCAATAAAAGTCTGACACACCCTTCCGCTCCGCCCAGAGTGGGAGCGGTAATTTGATGATTTCACATTCAGAACAAAAGAAAAATGTGTAATTTAAAGTCTATATTCCTAAGAAAACTGTTAAGAATAATGTACTGTAATTTTCGACCACCAGAGTACTAGCGCTACTACTAAGTTTTTAAATGTCATATTTTTTTTTCAATTTTTATTGAGTTAATTAATATTAAGACATAGGGACAATTCCGTTAATTAGTTTTTTTTTTTTTTAATAATTATCGTTTTAATATTTGTCGGGGACAGCGACGGCAGAGCGGTAGCGTCGACAATACCTTGGTGTAGTGGTACAGGTTCCGTTTCGTAGGTGAGTTTTGAATTAAAGCACGACGTGTAGATATACCCTCCAATCTTCATAATAACAATTTGAATATGCAAACCGACAGTTTCGGTTCGGAGCAGTGCCTTGGTCCGCGTCTCGATGCAAAGTGACCGTTCGACGAACCCCACTTTCCAAAGCGACTCTGTCCATGTGCCGCCATCACAAAAAGACGTCACAAGCGTTCGCCCCTCTACTACGTAAATCAAATCAGCAACTTCTATTAAAATTATATCGACGATCTCCGACATATTTATTGTCGTACCTTTCCGCCAAATCCTTCTTTTTCTCCTTCAAATTCGCACCGCGTTCGTGAAGCAGTTTCTTTTGATCATCAACTTTTAAATGGCCGTAGGATGCCATAATATACATTATTTAAAGTAAATCCTGTCCGATCCGTGAAGGTATTGTTAGGTATCCGTATTAGGTATAACTGATTCTACTAATGCCTACAAAGCCGGGCTAAACTTTAAAAAAATGCCCCTAAAATAATTAATATTATTTCGCAAAACGAGGTAACTTTATACATGTGCGGTAGGCAATATTTGCACGGGCGAAGCGGGACAGGGCACGCGGCATCTGTTCGCATCGCTATTCCCTCATAATAATACCGGCAAAAATAGTGTTGTCACTTTTTAAATAAATGCCAAATTTTGCTAAAGTTGAATTAATTCCCGGAAAAAAAAATATTATTTCAAAACTCATTACTATTGTTACTGTGATGATTATGTAAAATTTCATATTTTATTTGGTCATGTGTTTACTTACCCTTTATTATCCTTATGGGTCGGACAGATTTGTTATTGTGTAGTTAAAATACAAAAATAATTTAAATTTTGATGTATTTTCACATATTGGTGAATACCCAGTTATTACATTTAAATAACACAAGACAACGACAGGTATACCCATGAAGCAAATATGGTATGTAACCTATACGAGATACTGCAACAACATGGCGGTTTGTTTCTTTCTTTTATGGCTTCGCACGGTTTGTGCATTTAGCCAATGTCATGTAATGAATTGTTCATGTCGAAAAAGACGGTCGCGTGACCCGTCTTACGATGGAGGTTTGAGACAAAGTCATGATGTGGCCACTATACTGCGATATTTCACTGTTCTTTATGAATTATTAACTGAATGCACTGTTTACTACATAAATCACGCACTTTTATATAGTAAACAACACTATAAATAATTTTTAAAGTCCAATGAAAAATGAGCATTTCACTCAGCTTGACCTTCCCGCTAAAACCTCGGGGCGGCTTGTTTATTGCGTTCTCAAAAATGTCGCGATATGCGTGATTGCTAATAGAAGCGATTAGGCGCTTAAACATTCTTGTTGGCTGTAAGAAGTACAATATAGACACTTCCATTTTTTTTATAAAAAATCCATATTCACGAACATCCTACGCTAAATTATGTGGTTGTGTGTTTGTATTTGCATGACAAAGCAAATATCTAATAGTAAGTCTATCATTTAATTAACGAATACTTGTGCCCATATTAACCACCCATCAACAACTCAATGTACGACAGTACACCAATCTACTAAAACCTGTCAGATGTTTTCATTATATTTTCAACTTTACCTCTATAGAGTTAAGGCTCCAGGTTGATTGGGAATATTCGACAGTTTTTGGTAGCTTGACCTGCTGTTGTCCGTACAGAGAATCTGGTGACATTTTGACAATAGACATCATCATCGTACCTATGCCAATTATCGAGAAACATTGAGAGAGGTGGACATTCTGACTGTAGCTTTGCTTAATAAACGATTTCATTTCAATTCATGAGTTTCAAATACGTTTTGTATAAAACTGAAACTTTTACTACATCGTCTCGAACTTTTTCGTCTGTGTGTTGCATGTCGCGTGACGGTCGGCCGCGGAGTAGGGATAAAGTTAAAGGTGCTCCTCAGAGCAGTCAAGGCCAATATGGCGGCGCCTGTAGTTTGCAGCAGCTGACCGTAGTATAAAAGTTTCATTTTTACCGTGATTTCATAAAGCCACACAATCCTTCTTTTCCTATGGTTTCATTAACTGATAGAAGCTGTATTAATCAGTTTCATCGCATCAGAGTATCAATGACGTCCACTCAATATATTTTTGCATCGTTCTCACACTGCTGATTTCAACATGAATGATGTAATTAAATATTTGTATCAATAGCTTGATAATTTAAAAGAGTGTCCATGGAGTTTCTTGCCCGTTCTTCTCCATAGGTACCTACTCTTTACTAGCTTCATCTTACTGACTGACCGACCTTCTGAAAATTCAAAAGTGCCTGTAACTGGTTTATTTTAAATAAATGCTTTGATTTTGATTTTGAATAGTTTTTGTATAGAATAACTCTCAAAAATTTAAAATTGTTCCCGAATCAAACTATCTGGCGTTGTAAAAATCAACCCTATCATGAGATATTTGTTTATATTAATTACCGTTGAGCATGAGGTTGGATTTCTGGATTTGTACCCGATTATTGTCATTGGTCGCGGTGGCCTAGTGGTTAAAACACCGGCTCACAAATATGAGTGCGCGGGTTTGATTCCAGGTCAGGCAAGTACCAATGTAATTTTTCTAAGTTATATGTACTTTCTAAACTTGCACAGCAATGACTGATTATAAGGTGAAGGAAAACATCTTGAGGACACCTGGACTTTAAGTCTGTAATCGCTAACCCGCATTAAGCGAGCGTGGTGATTACGCTCAATATTTCTCTGTATGAGAGGAGACCAGTGCCCAGCAGTGGGACGATAAAAAGCTTGATGATGTGTATTGACATTGGGCTCGACGTGCTTTCCAAAGCACGGAGTGGTCTCAGTATGTAAAAATCACCCATCTGTGATGAATCGACTCCGGCAATTGCAATTTAACCTGATCATGCGGCTGTTATTTTTAGCCATAAAACTTTACAAGGACATGAACAAAGAAGTAGGAAAAAATCCTGTTTTTTCCAACTACTCTGTGGTCTAACGAGAGCGACACTTTTGCAATGGAAATCAAGTTGCCAGCACGACCAATTGAATTCAATTCGTAAACATCGTGTTTACATTATAGTCTTAGAATATTGAAGCAGCGAGTTTCAAGGGACTGGCGAACAACATGGATCGTTTATTTATGAGTGTGTTATTACGTGGTGTTGATTTTTATTGGGTACTGCTTGGTTTTATTACCCATTTCGCGTTGTTACAACTTTTCTGGTTTGCTGTAAGTTATACAGGTATCATATGGTTATGGATGTTGGTGTTGTTTCTCTTGTTCACTAACTAAATTGATTTTGTAAACTGAAACTGGAACTAAGTTAAGTGCATCTCTTTATTTCATTAAGAAAATGATAGATGATAAAATATTAGTTCAATCCTGCCAAATTAATATACTCCATAGTACATAGTTTAGATGCGATTAAAAATGGTGACTAAAAATACGCCTCTCAAACTCTATAACTCATCATCATCATCTCAGCGTTAATCCCAGTAGCATCCGAAGCTTTTTCAGCTTTGGAGGCTGGGGCCCGCTTTACCAGTCTGACTGTTGATTTAGATAAACTTCGATATTTTCCGTGAAGCGACTGACGTCTGACCTCTACAATTTTATTGCAGTTAGACGATTTGTTGGACTTTCCAACAACTGGTAACGACTATTGACTGCCATTAGATGTTCGTATGGCAACCGGGACCAGCACCTTAACGTGTAATTTCTGAGACCAGACCAGTGTAAATATAATATATTATAAATATAATACAGAGTGGTGCTGACAATACGACAAGAAATTACACATCGTGTACCTCAACACATTCTCAGTCTACCCATAAAAAATCATATAAATATGTCCATTAGTTTAGTCACAGGAAATTATTTTTCATTTTTCACATTTTCTACATGATGTACATCTTGATAAGGAAGCGCTTACAGGTTAATGACCGCCGCATCCTGCGGTACCAAACTTTAATAATAATGGCGCGAAAAAAGCAAGTCGATACAGGATCGTGCTGTGGCCGATCGGAGGTCAGTGAACCAATATTTTTAAAGGATGTTCTATTCCGTTTGCAATTTTATGCGATTTAGTTTGTTTGAAATTTTCATTTCTTTATTTTTGATGCTAGATTTTTTTTCTATGGTTTAGGATTATTCCTATGAACCAGCATTGTTCGTGTTTTCATTAATTGTCGTATTGTCAGCACCACTCTGTTTATAATAATTTGACAGGACTATTCTGATATTTATCTTTTGTCCTTTTCTTAATGAAATATGTAGAAAGAAAAAGATGCACTAAATTTAAATTACGTTTAGTTTGTGAACATTCGGGGCCACTGTGTGCAGCAAAATCAACTCTAATATCTACATGAATAAATCTGAAGTCCGTACACTTATTAGGTTTCTCATCTAATACCTTTAAACGAGCAATTCTTGTATATATATATATATATATATATATATATATATATAATTGGAATCTCGGAAACGGCGCCTACGATTTTCATGAAATTCTGTGTGCAGGGGGCTTCGGGGACGATGAGTCGATCTAACTAGGTTTAATTTTCAGAAAATGTCTTTTTCCATGTTTTGAGGCACTGAACAATTGCTAAACTTTTCATAAGAAGCTAAATTTCGCCGCTGTCCTTACTGATACGAATAGCTGAGGGGCTTCGGCCTCTGATTTGGAGCTCGTAGACTTCGGGTTCAAATCCCTGACAATATAGTGTTTTCCTTTTTTTTTGGAGTTAAAAAAAAAAGAATGATTGCGTTGCCTAATGCTTTTTATTACATTTTATATAATTGGAAATGGCGTCAACGAATTTTCTTTTACGTTTATTAAATCAATGAAAGAAATTTTGTTTTGCCTAATTTGTGGAGATGCAAGGTACCAGGATCGCACAAAAGTGTAGAAGTCGAAACAATTGTGAAAGAAATGATGTTGTATATAAACAACAATATTTTTTGTTGTTATATTTATTGTTAAATATATAATACATGGAAGAACTTTTATTTTGCCTACTTTGTGGAGGTGCAAAGTACCAGGGTAGCACAAAAGTGTAGAAGAAGTCGAAACAATGAAGCTCATTCATTTTAAAGATCAGCCTGAAGGAGTAGTCGAATTTACAACAGAATTTCTCAACAGTGTCAACATTTCAGACTTGCCACAACACGAACTGAAATATTATTATTATTCCTTTATTTCATTGTATATACATATAAATTACATTTTTAAATATTTCTATATAAACAATACATAAAAAACATTTAAAAATATAAAAAATAGTAGCCCACCGGCATCGGGAACAGGGTCCAAGCCACCGGCGGTCAGGGCTCCAGAGAGAGTAACTTCCTGACAATGCGAGCCGTGTCCAGAAGTACAGCTTTCTGAATCAAGCCTTTGATCCAGCTGCCTAACGAGAGCCTCTTGAGTTGTTGGTCGAGGCTCTTGGCTATTAAGCCATTGGCTGTCACGACTATCGGCACAATAATTGCTGAATCATTGTTATTATTATTGTTAACCTTATGATACCTTGCACCTCCTCAAAGTAGGCAAAATAAAATTCATCCATATAATATGATTTAATAATGATGAAGTACCTGGGCGACCGAGCTTTGCTCGGCATCTTTTTTTTTGTTATAATTATTATTATTAATTTATTTACATCAGACAATTGTCCATAGTTTTCATAAAAACACATACACAAAATACATTTAAATTATCTATGAACTATTATAAATACACACATCAAAAGTGTCTAGGGATCAACATATATTTTTGCAATAACTTTTCTCCTGATTGATATTAATTAAAATTTTCTTTAAGGATTCATCAAATAAAGTGTTTTCGTTTGTCACAGTAACGATAAACCAAGTCACCTTTGCATTAATAAAGAAATTTGCCATTTTCCTAATAAAGGGATATTTGACATTTGAACCACTAACACAAAAGTTCGAAAAAAAAGACTGAAATAACAGTTTTCTCTAAAATTTTATTGGGTAACTTAAACAATTAATAATCCGTGTTTCTACCGCGAACACTAACAACACAAGAACATCGGTTTGGCATACTCAAAATGAGTTCATCCAAATCACGCTGTGGAATGGCCGCCCATGTTCGTTGCAACAACAAAAAAAGGTCTTCTTGCGACTGGATACCCTCCATATTCGGCAGAGCTCTTCTCTGTAGCATATCCCATGCATGCTCAATCGGGTTCAAGTCTGGCGACTGAGCAGGCCAGGGCAGGACATTGATGTTAGCTGCGGCGAGAGTCTGTCTTACAACTCTTGCGGTGTGCGGTCGTGCATTATCATGCATTAACTGAAATAAGGGACCGATTTGCACTTGTAGAGGAACGATGACGTCTGATACAATCGTCTCAGCATAAATCTGAGCGTTGAGGTTGCCTCTGATCCAAATCAACTCAGTTCTTCCGCCGATCCAAATACCCGCCCATACCATGATGGTTCCACCACTATAAGGATGGACTTCCTGGCAGGATTTTAATCGCTGTTGGCGTCCAGGGGTTCTCCAGTGTCGTATACGTCTTGTATCCGGTCTCATACCAAAACGAGACTCATCAGAAAAGCACACGAAACGCCATTGTTCTTCTACCCAATTTCTTGTGTTCAAGAGCCCATTGATATCGAATCCTACGATTGTGCATTGCTATAGGTGGTACCCGTAGCGGTCTTCGGGAATGAAGGTTCACTTCATGCAAGCGGTTTCTGACTGTTTGGTCGCTAATTAAGTTCCCTGAAGAGTGATGAAGCCTCACGGCTAACATCATGGCGGTTATTGTTGGAGCTCTTCAAAGTTAAGATTTGAATGTATCGGTCTTATCTCCGTGTGGTGCAGCGATACCGTCCTCCATGGCGCTCAGCCACGGTACTAGTGCTTCGGTAACGTGTCCAAAGTCGACTGATAACACTCTGACTTGTATTCAGAGCTAAAGCCACAGTACGTTGCCGGGAACCAGCTTCTATCATTCCCACGGCTCTGAGCATTTCTTCCCTGCTTAAATGACGTCGCCGCTCCATAATAACGTTGGTTTTAATCAGTAGTAGGGAAACAGTAGCACTAATAATGTCTTCAATGCGTTTTATGTTTTTATAGGGAAAATATTGACAGCTGATTTTCATCTTTTACTCGAATTTGATTCACAGTTCCTGATTCAAATTATGAAATGCACCAAAAAGGATCCATATAAATTTATAAAATCATAAATTTATTACAAAGCCACATCTCAATCTCAAGAAATCCGCATAAAAATGCTTGATCCCTAGACACTTTTGATGTGTGTATACACATAACATTCCAAAATAAAATAAAATTAAATTGATAATTAATATAGTACTTTGATTTGATGTAGATGACGTTTACATTCATGGTACACGAAGCCAATGTTTGGTTTGAGGTTAGACCCAGAAAATTGCTCTTAAAATATCATATGTCTTTTTTACACGAAAATGCCAAAAAGAACATTAAAAAAAAAACGCTTACGAACAATTTAACTCCACGAAGCCGTGACTCACCTCAAGAAGCAGAAGAAAACCTCCATGAAAACAATCTGATTTTCGCTCGTCCCACACGTGTTTGTCAGACTTCGCATAGTGAGGACCCATTTGAAGAAGAACTTGATGAAAATCATCAGGTTTCCGCTCATCCCACACGTGCTACTAAAGTAAGATACTTGCAAAACTTGACTAACATTTTAAGAACAGAAAGGTCTTATGATTTAGTATGGAAGGAAATATTAGGTTAAGACCTTAAACTATGTATTGATGATAATATATAACTGATGTAACTGATTGTTAAACTATAAGTACTTATTTCTAATAAAATGTTAAACTAAATTGCACTCGTAATTTTATATTTAAATAACAGTTAATAATATTTTTTATTATTATGTCGGTATGATCGAAAAACATTAGTCAAAAATTATAATTTAAAAAATTCGCTCGTTATGTATTTTTTGTTTTGAAAATATAGAGACACGCGATGTACCTAACAAAAAAAAAAGATGCCGAGCAAAGCTCGGTCGCCCGGTACTAAATATTAAATAGACACTTAAAATTATTATCCAAAAAAAAACATCGCCAAAAAAAGTTTCTATTGTCTAAGAAAAATCCTTTATGAAAGCAATATTTTTAATACCGATGTGAGTGAGTATCGTAGGGGTATTCATCGACATGAATAATTTGTATCTTTCTTTGTTTAATTTTTAAACTTTGTAGGTATTCTAGGCACGAAATCTGAAGGCGGGAGCGACGATCTTTGCAGGACAGCTGGTGGGAGCTGAAAGAGATTTGCCGGAAATTGAATTGAATGGTGTTCGATAGGAGAGGCCTGTCTAGCAGTGGACTGCTATAAGCAAATGATGATGATCCAAGGCACTTATTGTAATACAGTTTTTTTAAACAACCTTACCCGCACTCCTGTATCGTGCATGCGTTTACAAATATTTATTTTATTATTATTATACAAATATTTGTTCCGTGCAGGAATCCAACCCGCGACATGCAGCGAAGCACTCAATAGCTTAAGCACTGCGCTAACCGTGCAGAAAATGTCTACGTTAAGTAACATGGAAGTTTATTTGGATCTATATTGCTTGTTACTCTTTCACATAAAAACTACTAAACGGATTTGAGTGAAATTTGGCACACAGATATGATATGAGGTTTGGTATACAACCAGTATTAACTTAGAGTATAGTTTCTATCCGGATATTCCCATGGTATCAAAACTTTGTAGAGTTTTTTTTTTTATAAACAGCCAGACCCGAAACCACTTCCTGTAGACCATACAAATATTTGTTCCGTGCGGGAACCGAATCCACGACACGCAACGACACACGACAGTAGTCGATTGCTCAGCCCCAGCACCAGCCGTGTTGTCAAATAGTAATTTTGAGCATTAACCACTTTTTGAGCATTATTATTCACTGAGATTTTTTGAGTGAATAGGCTCTTAATAAACTAGCGCGTTTTACCATCAACAATTGCATCACTGCTTACCATCATTTATAATAATATAAATAAAAACGTGAAATGTCGGTCTTCCGGCAGCGAGATCGCCGGAAGACATTGTTAAAAAACTGGTACAAGGGCATGGGCACTTAAAAAGAGATCTTTGCTTAGCAGTGGGTGAAATCCAACTGTGGAGGATGACGATGATGGGACAAGGATATATTTTAGATAAAACGATGTTTATTTCATCAATAAGCTGTTCAATATTGTTTATAAATTATAAACTAGCGCCTGACCGCAATCCCGACTGATGGTAAGCAGTGACGCAATCATTGATGGTAAAGCGCACTAGTTTATTAAGAGCCTATTCACTTTAGCCTTGAAGACACTCAAATTGTAGTCCGACGGAAACAACGTCGCTGGCAAATTGTTCCAGTCCCTCTATGTACGCGATATAAAGGAGGAGAAGAAACGCTTCGTCCGGATCGTAGTGGTGTTAACAACGTCAGGGTGGAAATTTGCCGTAGGACGGGTCGTCCAATGGTGGAATGGAACTGGGGGAATTAAATCATGCAATTGCCTCGCACACTCTCCAAAATACATCCTATAGAACACCGAAAGATATATTAATTAGATATATTAATTTATAGAATATTAATGCAATAAAATAAAATGAAAACAATACTGCTTAAACAATACATCACGCTTAATCTTATTAAGCGTGATGATGAACTAAATCGCTATCGGCACATAGTGTTCATCTAAACGGACATATATAAACTGATAATCTTTGGCAGCAGATTAAACCGTAGTCATCAATCTCATTTTTATCACTAAATAAACAAAACAGTAGTTATTACCAATTTATCATCAACTAAGTATCACATTGACAATGGAACGAATTTCATACTTCGATATTTTCATATAATATTATATTTTACGCAACGCTGGCTTCTATGAAAAAAATATAAGCAATGGTTCTGAAAGAAGATAGAAAATACATTTTTGATGACGTCCTGAAGCGTTAACACCTGTCTCGCAGAGATAGTAAACCATAACTCACTCAGAATAAATCATTATACAGTTCTACTTTATAAATATTGTCTGTTCTCAGAGATAACGTTTGCGATGAGAAAAAATAACTGCTTCTGTAAACGTAATAAGCAATGTGTTTTACCCGCAGTTTACAGCAATAAAATTAAATTTTAAATTGATTGTAGTGTTTACAGTGTTTACATTTAATTATGTATTGTTGTTAATGGAAATGGAAATCCTAACATAACAAGATAATTATTACGTTCTCATTAATATTACAAGCATATCGTGTTCAACGTCGCGTACGTATCTCGTAGCACACAAATGAACATTGTTTTCAGAACTGTAAATTCTACGATACGGGGTTATCTTTTAACCTGTATAATATATGTTACCTCAAGACCGGTCATCGGTTGCGTTTATGATCAGTGCTAATCTGTCGGGCGCAGTGCACGAGCCGCTTCGTTCGTCGGCGCATGATCGAGTATCCAGTTCAGTCAACGTCGCCCGGCAGTACCTCTACCGACCTCGACGCTCCGGCACGTCTCTCGCTCTCAAAAATCCCTCCCAGAGGGCTGCACAAATAATGACTGACACCACCCCCGAAACTCGGCTCCCCAAATAAGTAAGGGCGACAACCCTCCGTACGAAAGTTATGGCCGGCCCGCGCGCGCTACTGCCGACTGACGTTTTAGAATCCGAAAACTTGTAGTGGTTTTGTTTGTTTGAGTTCTGTGAAACGAACACTTAAAAGGATTTCTGCAGTTGCAACGCCTGTAAGATAAAAATAACAGGGATTAAATATTCTGAACAAAATGATTACCGAAAATTCTGCTCTGACCGAGGAAATTGCTGCTTTCAAGAGCGACCCGGAGAAACTTCGGGAAGCCACTGAATTTGTAGACCAACTCATACAGCAAGCAAAGAAAGAGGCTGAATTAAAACAAAAAGAGAAAGACAGAAGTAAATTCGTAAGTATCAATGTATTTAACGTATAAGGAAAAGAAATAAATGGAATTGATAGGGTGGTAAGTGTTAAAAGTGGCGTAGTGCTGCTATAGATTGCTACCTTTGGCTTCTTCCAAATAGCAATACTATCTCATCATTATTAAGTATGTCTTGAAACACATCATACTCAAAAAGCATTTACTTTTGCATGCTTTTCAATATAGAAAATCTTCACTCACCGTTCACCGAGCTATCTATTTTAAACGATCTTATAATCGATACGACTTCACATCTTTAAACTGATGCTGCAAGTTCACATATTGTGGCGACAAAGACACGAAATCAATTTTCCATACAGTTTTGGAGCAAATAAATTAAACAAATCTTCCATTAAAACCTCATAAATTCCTCGTTCAGTAAGAATACGATCGAGATTTTGATTAATGGTTTTTGTTTCAACGTTTTAACTAGAGAATTTATTATATATAAAATTCCAGAGTATAGCATGTTTTGGTAAAACCTAGTTGATGTTCATGAGATTATAGTGACCAATCGTTTTACCTTTATCTGATAAAAGTGGTGTGAAGTACTTAACTATGCAGCCAATTGGTATTTGATCGATATTCTAGACTTGGTTGTAACAGGACATCAATAAAATTTGCTGTGCTGAATAATCAGACAAACTTTTAATTGAATTAGGCTACAACTCTTTTGGGTATATATTGAAAATGTCAATACTATGCCAAGCGAATATGCTTGATATCGATTTGATATTTCTTAAGAATGTTCTTAAACATCATCATTATATTATTTCTCAAGGGCTTTTTTTTGTCGGTAACACTTCCTTCATACTTTATCAATATACATAAATGAGGCATCACTTTAAAGCTTTTCTGAAAAATATACAAATTACTCACATTTTCATCAATTTTTCGAAAATATGCAATTGAAAATCAAGGAACTGCACAAATACTTCGCACGGATCAACCAGTAATTTCTTTTATTCCAAGGTATCCTAAGGAACCAACTTGAATGAAACTTCTTTAATATTCTTCGTACCTATAATATAATCTTTACAAAACGCATTGTCTTCAGCATAAAATGTTTATTAACTACCTATAATTTGTTTACGATGCTCTCATTACTTTTTGTAGCTTTTTTACTGAATAGATTGCGTGACTTTCATCATTAGCTACTCGTCAGTGATTGCACTTATTCATATTTTCGCATTGCAATTTTATCTGATACTGCTGATTTTCAACGACCACTATTTCAATCACTTTTATTATTTCATAGAGCGACGCGACTCATGGACATTTACCAAATCATTAGATTGACTTGCTAGCTTGTGCGTTGATTTTACAACTTTTGCTGATAATTTTCGTATATTAACAATCTTATTTAATTATGTTTTTTCATATTCTTGTTACAGGAATCACAAGATCCAGGTACGGGTAAGTTTTGATATGTATTGTTATTTCAAAACACGTCAAGACCCTCATATCTTTGGCAAAAGTTTAATTAATGAAAGCAAAGAAAGCACCTTCATCTTTTGAAGTCAGGACTTCAATTAATTTGAGAGATTTCTATGAGGATCCTCATCAATCAAATATATTGAGTGAAGTCAAACGATTTATTTAACTTTTGCCCTCTTCACAGGAGAATCCATCATTCAAGTTTGTATGAGCTTGGTCAATGTTGGTGCTTTCTTAATGGTCAATTTGTTAAGAATTTATTCCAGTTTTCAATATTATTTTCTATTGTATTATAAAGACTAAACATCATCGAGTTAAAAGGAAAATACACGTTACCTTCGCATGAATCGCGAGTCACGCGACACAAAAGAAATCATATTATATTCAAGTCAAGACATCGGCAACCCTGAACTGTTTGGTATTCAGGTTGTGACTCGCTGAGTGAAATACATCGAGGACTTAAATAATAATGGCTTCCGAAACAACATTTTACGTTTTTAAGTAATAATTATGGACATGTTTGAAGGCGTGAAATTGGGGGAAAATTGTGCCAGGTTTTCTTTTGGGGGGTACGATGAAGCGGAAGCGCAAACCAGGGCTATATTTGATGTTTGATACAAAAATTCAATGATGCGATAAGTCAATACTGACTTGTTGTTGTTTGATATTAATTATTTATTAATCCGACGAATATTTTTCAAAAATAACGTTCAATGCAAACAATTGCTTCACAATACTAAAGTTCAATGTCGATATCTGGTTTATTCAAACGGAAAATCACGCCAGTGGAAATGCATAGAAATAAGAAATGTGCATACCTACTCGCCCAATACCCTGGAGGGTTCTTGCCAAATTCCCGTATTTTAAGGAAAGGTCGCGTTCTAATGTCAATCTGTCAAATTTATCTTTAAAACCTACTTTTTTAACAAGTTTGTGACATTGACTGTCGTTGAGGATATTTCGTTATCATGTGTAATCTTAAAATTAGTTAAAATAACAATTCTGTTTCTTATATATTTGTTTTATACTTTTTAGTTTCAATTTGTATTTACATAGCTATATGTCAACAAACGAATTTTCGTATCTTTATCATAACACAAACGCATGTAATGTATAGTTGACCTATAACTGAAATAGCCAGAAGGGAAACAAGGAGGTAGACCAGAACAATGGTCAAGCTTGTCTCAGATAAATTAGTTTTATCGATTGGTAGTATTGGACCACCGAGATCTAAAATACAGACATGCCAGCTATACGAAGAACAAAATCTATCAATGAACGTGGCTCTTCATTGGTTTACTGTCGGTAAATGGAAATTCATTACAGGTAATGAAAAAAAATCACGTTAAAATCCTTTAAATTTGAGGGAACAATTTCGAAAGATGAGGAAGAAAATAGCATTGATGTGGCGATGGCCTTAAGCCAACATATGAATTCAGTCTGTTTCGAAAACGTGCCGACGCAAAAATATTGCGTACTTCACTGGCTTATCGGTTTATAGTCAAACTAGCTGTTGCCCGCGACTCCGTCCACGTGGACTTCAGTTTACAGGAGCTCAGTTGATATACAATAAGCGCCTGTTAAAATAATGGGAGCAATATGTAAGCCCTCGTTCACCCCCGTTTTCGCAACATTTTTTGTTATTACTCTACTCCTAATGGTCATAGCGGGATGTTATATAGCCTATGTCCTTTCTCAGGCTCTAGACTATCTGTGTACCAAATTTCATTACAATCGGTTCAGTAGTTTTGGCGTGAAAGCCGGACAGACTGACAGATACTTTCGCATTTATAATATTAGTATGGATTATTTCTCTCTCTTTCGCTTGTATCCTGATTTTCACTCAGTGATCCGTCTTTTAGTATTGACAGTTGCTCGTTGGGTATGTAAAAAACCTTTTATGGATCATATTTTCACAGTAGGCATACATTTTAGCGCGGCTCCAAATGGAGCATCATTAACAGTTTTTTTATCTATACTAATATATAAAGCTGAAGAGTTTGTTTTTTTTGTTTGTTTGAACGCGCTAATCCCAAGAACTACTGGTCCTTTGGATAGCCCATTAATGCAGGAAGACTTTAGGCTATATAAAATCACGCTGCGACCACCAGGAGCGGAGCATTTGTTTGTTTGTTTGAACGCAACAATCTCAGGCAATACTGGTCCAAATCAAATCAAATCATTTATTTCAAATAAACCAGTTACAGGCACTTTTAAATTGTCAGAAGGTCGGTCTAAGAAGAAGCTAGTTGCCCATTCCAAAGACTAGGTACCTATGAAGAAGAACGGACAAGAAACTCCATGGACACTCTTTTAAATTATTAAGCTATTCATACAAATATTTGATTACATCATTCATTTTGAAATCAATCGTGTGAGAAAGATGCAGAAATATATTGTACGCTAAGAGCGTCCATTATGGAAAACACACAAAAAAAAAAAACAACAACAAAAAAGACTAACCCAACAAATAGATGCTTTACAGCAAGTTCCAACAGTGTTCCCGAATGCTAAGTTTAGCTCCTGTGTAGCTGCACCAGTGCCGAATGCCCCTGTCAGCGATGCAATTCCGTAACGTACAATATGCCTGGCTACATAGTGTGTACTGGCTTTGAGTAAAAAAAAAAAAACAAACAATTACAAATTAAAACTACAAGAGGAAAAATCAAAAAACAATCAGTGTAAGTATAGAAATCGGACGCAGCTCAAGCCCAAGCCTTTTTGTCGTCAATATAATCCTTAACACTATAAAATGCTTTCTGACACAACTTACGTTTAATGAAGGATTTGAATTTATTCAGGCTCTAGAACCACCTCTGGAAGTCTATTGTAAAAATGTATACATTGGCATCTAAAAGAGCCACCTATTTTCTTGAGCCTTGTTGTAGGTACAATAAATTTGTGCCTGTTCCTAGTATTTATATTATGGACATCACTGTATTTTTTAAACAATTTTATATTTTAATTAATTTAAGACGGCACGGTCAGTACATTAATCTCTTTAAATTTTTCTCTGAGAGAGTGTCTCGGACTTAATTTATAAATTGCACGAACAGCTCGTTTCTGCAAAACAAATATTGTTTGAATATCAGTAGGCCTAGTATGAGTTTTCAATACGAAACTCGTTCGATAGTATCGAGCGCGTTTGACTCAGCGATTGGCCCGCTTCAAGGTCGTAAGAACTCTCAACCAATGAGAGCGCCAAACGAGCTCGATACGATCGAACGAGTTTCGTATTGAAAACTCATACTAGGCCTACTGTGGTATTTCCCCATAACAGAATGCCGTACGACATTACGCTATGGAAATAGCCAAAGTACACTAAACGGACCGTCTCAATATCAGTCAAATTACGAATTGTTCTAACTGCGTATGCAGCAGAACTTAGTTTTTTTTGACAATTTCGACAAGTCCGATTTGAAAAATTCTTTTTGCGTTAGATAGACCATTATTCCATGAAGGCTTTAGGCTATATAACATCACGCAGGAGCATGGTGCAGCTAGTAGGTACTACATATAACGTTATACAGTGTATCTCCTTGCATTTTAAGGACAACCCTATATATTTTTGCTTCGATTATGTATCCCCATTTGTTCATCAAGGAGTGCTATTACGTACGTGGCACACATCATCTCTTAGCTACCTACCAAGGTTTATTTTAATTCTTCTTTTTCGTCTCAGACGATAGAGGTCTACTGTTGGACCAAAGCCAAGGCCAGTCTTGTGCTGTCTGGCTGGATCCATCGGTTTTCCGCGACCCTCACCAGGTCATCGATCCACCTTGTTGGGTCCTACGCTGCATCTATTTTAATTAATAGGTACATTAAAAAAAAAAAAAAAACTATTGACGCATTTGTTAGTGACCACGTCTCAGTTCCATGTGTCATCACTGGCAACACACACTGTTTGAAGACTTTTGTCTTGAGAAACTGCGGTGTTTCGGACGAGAAGATTCTACGTAGCTTACCGAAAGCAGCCCAGCCGAGTTCGATTCGACGACTGACCTAACTGGACAGTTTATCCCAGGTGTACGTAACTGTCAACAACTTCGACAATAGAGTCTCCAATCTTTAACGTGGATACCATCTTTCAGCTTCATCTTTCTGAGACCGACCCCTCAACAATTCAAAGTGTTTATCCTTACTAATATTGTAAATCGGAAAGTGAGTTTGTTTGTTTGTTTGTTTGTTCCGCTTTCACGCCGTAACTACTGAACCGATTACTTTCAAATTTTGCAGACGTAAAGTTAGAAGTCCAGATTAAATAATAGGGTACTTTTTATCCCGGAAAAAAAATTATATTCTCGAGGGAAATCTAAAAAGTGCGATGTAACCGAACTCCACGCGGGCGAAACCGCGGTCCAGTCGCAGTCCATACTAATATTATAAATGCGAAAGTAACTCTGTCTGTCTGTCTGTTACGCTTTCCCGCTTAAACCTCTCAACCGATTGTGATGAAATTTGGCACAGACAATCTTTAGACTGTGCCTGCAGCACATTTCCTTTTCTTAGTATGATGAGATTACAAGACTCACGTTAGTCAATTACAATAGGTACCTTTTATTGAAAAAAAAAATTGATATTCCCGAGGGAAATCTAAAAAGCGCGATACAACCAAACTCCACGCGGGCGAAGCCGCGGTTGGAAAGCTAGTTAGTAATAAATGCTTTAGAGTAGAGTTAGAAAATAATACAAGTACCGTTGATTTCAATACAGTACCTACATAAGTAGGTAGGAATATTTGTTTAGACTACCCAGTCAAAGTTATAATATATGTAACAATGTAACTACAAACTGTGGTCTCTGAAACTGTTACACAAAAACCATTACGGAACGCTGCATTAATGTGTATAGCCTCGTTGCAAGCGTGAAATATTCTGCTTCCATGCAAAACTTTCATAGTCGTTTTATTTTCTAGAACTAGGCGCTTTCTGGCACCAGATTTGAATCTGACATGGTTCAACAATCCTTTAACATTATGAAATAGCTGGGAGTAGTTGATCAATCAATATGAAGGGGAAATTTTACGGAAACGGAACTTTTTATTGACTTCAATAAGGGCTAAGGGTAAGGTCTAACAGGGGCCCTAATCTGTTATTACAATGGTGTCAGAATAGTCGATCAGTGATTTCATAATGATTGATTTTGACAAATTTCGTAATCTACTAACAAAATGGCGTCATTCTAACTTTCCAGTGTTCAATCACTGACACTGCACTCCATATTAATATAATAAATGTTCAAATTGAGTATTGGTTATTCGAAAATCAGTTCTACTAATGGGTTTTATTATAACGGCAATACAGCAATATCATTCTATCAACATTCCATTACGATATGACTGAGATAATTGATCGATCATTATGAATTTAACAAATTACGAACTTTTAAGTACAATGACAATGGATAGTGTTGGAATAACAAATTTATAAAAATAGCAGACTACCTACCTACTGCATGTACACCTCTGCTTGTCCCTTCTAGGAATGCAGGCGTGGTTATGTATATTGTAAAAGTGTATGTCTGTTTTTATACTTTAAGATTTTATAGATAGGAATAAGGATTTCGGGGAAGGGCTTAAACTCAATCCTAGCAACGCCCACGATAAACGATATATCAAATATAGTAGACGGAAAAGAATTTCCAATATCAAACATGAAAATTGTAGTAAATCTCTTGTTTGAAATACAACAACAAAGCCAATTTAATGTTTCTTTTCATGAGTAAAACATTGGTGGTAATAGAACGAACACGGTGTTTGTATTAACATGATTAAGGAACTGCTATTTATGTAGTGTACTGAAACATAAATATTTAAACAGAGCGGCCGCGTTTTGTTTTATTTAATTTGCATTTATTACATTTACATTCTTATTTTCCTATTCAACTGTAGTATGTGATAAACGCTTTTGATACGTCTCGTATTTCTACAACGACGCTCAAAACGGTTTGTTAAATGCTATTATTTTATGTAAATTGTTTCAGAACCACTTTTACGCATAAATAAATTAATGTATTTTTAGGTTCAGAAGTGGATTTTATTAAAAACAGACACAAATTCATCAAACTCTGTATATTTACAATTGTAATCGACATGAAACATTTATAAAAACTTCAATTATTAATTTAACAAAGGATAAAGCAAAATGGCTTACGTGATCTTAATGACCACAGACACTAATTAACACAAAACGTCCGTACACTCCAGGACCCAGCGGCTTTTTTTTTTTTGATTATGGCATCTCGTAGTTGACCTTGAGAGATCGTGACTACTTAACCGGACTATCCTGTGGCTGCCTTAAATGAATTTAAAGCCTCCAGTCAGGGCAACTAAAGGGCTTAAAGGGCTTAAAGGGCTTAGGGCGTCGCTGGAGAACAGCAAGGGACGGCTGGATCGAAGTTTTATTTTAATTCGGTTTGATGACCGCGGCGTTTCCTAGTACTAGCTCTGAGAAGAAACAAACTCAGAGGTCATAGATGGGAATTTATATTTACTGGCTCAGCTGCGGCGCGGGCTGGCCTTCATCGGACAAGCGACCCAGTGGGCCTATGTCCTGTTCACAGGGATGTTGCGGGGTGGCTCATGACATTGTCAGGAACTCCTTACAGTATTCCTAAATGATTTTGGTGTCCCCTTTCCAATAGGGTAGTTGACTAAAAGAAACTAATTAGTCCGTCAGTCAGATTTCCAAAAAATACTAGACACGTATTTTTTCTTTTTTTCATATAAACAAAAAATTAAGACGACACAGCGTGTTAAAAAAATCGTATGACGTTACTGCACGCTACACTTTTTAGCGAGCATTGACGTCACCAGCCACCACTCCTGTTCTTTGATGCCTTTTATATTTGTCAATTTTTCTTGATTTGATAAAACAAAATATACGTATCCAATATTTTTCTATAATTTGAATGGCGGACGAAATAGAATCAATTTTGTTTTACCCAGGAAACATCACTATTACTTAGAGAAGAAACACCGAAATAAATTCATAGGTCACAGGTCTCTTTTAAAGTTCATACATAATCTTGGTTAGGCCATCTACTCCATTTGAGTTTCTTTGAAAAAATTCGGCCATTTTGACAATGTTCCCGTAGTGCAATTTTGCTATACTTTGAGATGTGACTATACCACAGTTGCACTGCGTCTCATACCACGGCCATATCACACATTGATATGATACTTTGTCTTTATATTACAACTAAAGCGACTGACTTAAATTGAAATGGAGCTATAGACAACCATTCATAATAGTGGTCTCTGGACTTTTACAAAGTTATTTATACTTTTCTTTGATCTTGTCAGGTTCCAGTTGGAACACCCGGAAAGATTTTAGTATTATGTACTGCCTCCTTTGTCTATTGGGTACAAACGCTACTGCTAAGTTCAAGTCCCTGTTGGGTATTTACGAAACAGTATCTATCAGTACCAATAGGTTTCGTTTTGACAGTTTGAGAATATTCATTGCGTTATTTACGCTGTTGAGTAAACGAATTTTTCAAATAAATGGAGTAACGGATTAGAAATATGCTTCAATATGTTTCGAATTGATAGTTGTTTCCCAACGTTGTTAAGGTCGGCTTCCAGTTTAACCTGATTCAGCTACCAGTATTTTACATATCACCAGGGGCGTGCACAGAGATTTTGTTGAGGGTATGCATAGATCATCATCATCATCATTATCAACCTTTTTATCGTCCCACTCCTGGGCACAGGACTCCTCTCATACAGAGAAGGATTGAGCGTAATCACCACGCTTGCTCAATGCGGGTTGGCGATTTCAGACTTAAATGTCGTGATGGCCTAGTGGTTATAACACCAGCCTCTCAAGTATGAGTGTGCGGGTTCGATTCCAGGTCAGGCAAGTACCAATGTAACTTTTCTAAGTTATAATTATGTACTTTATAAGGATTTTACATATAGCAACTGTATATTTGACCTCCAAAACTCATTTACTACGAATAATGCGATACGCATTGGTTAGACTGACGGTCAGAATTTAAGGCCTTCTGTCGATTCTTAAAGATCAAAGAGAATAACAGCCGTGGCCAACGCCTTAATGTACTTTCACAGAAGTGTCTCGGTGCGTAAAGATGATCTCCCATGTCATCCCACATTCACATCCACAGACTAAACGCGGAAAGCATACTTTGCACAGCAGTTAAGCAGGTAAAATGTGAATGTTCCTCCTAAACATGGTCGTTATTTAACATAACCAGTGACGCGATGTGTAACTGAATAGCTAGTTACGACTCAAATTAATAAGTAGTTATTTTTGTAAATGCGTTATATCATACACACGTTATGCCGTAGCCGTATCATGCATGACACCGGCATAATTTATTGATTTAACTGTATAGCTATAGATTTAATTTAGTTTCGTTTCATGAGTAACTGTATAGTTGGTGGACGTATAATTATGTAAACAATCACAGTAGCTGAATGAAAATAACTAGCTACAAAACAAGTCGTTTTATAACAGTACACACTCAAGACAGTGATTTAATTTAGTTTCGTTTCGTGAGTAACTGTATAGTTGGTGGATGTAAACAATCACAGTAGCTGAATGAAAATAACTATCTACAAAAATAACTCGTTTTGTAACATGTGTATGTGTAACTGGTTATGTTGCGTTTCTTGATAAAGGCGTAACGATCCATACCTAGTTCCTGCTACCTACCTAGCTGGGGGAAATCGCGCTAAAATAATTAAACCAAAACAGAATTTCATCGCAACCAAATCAAAACTTTATACGTTTCGTATCGCGCTAAACTTTTGACAGATGGTTTAACCAAAACTGGATCACGATTGGAACGTAACCGCTGTCAAATGAAAAAGTTGAAAGAAAGCAATTTTTTTCTGAGCCGTTTGTTAAACTTACTTCTAAACGGTTTACTTATAATTTCTTTAGTTTTAATTATTATATCTGACTAGCGGTCACCAGCGACTTCGTTCACGTGGAGTTAGTTATACTCCGCTCCTATTGGTCGCAGCGTAATGTTATGTAGCCTAAAGCCTTCCTGGATTAATGGCCTATCCAGCACACAATGATTTTTTTCAAATCGGACCAGTAGTTCCTGAGATTAGCGCGTTCAAACATACAAACAGCTTTATATATTAGTATAGATGAACTGTATCACTCATACTGATTTTACTTCATTCGAATTTAAAACTTTAGCGCGATACGAAATGGGAACGAAACTAAACTACCTACAACTTTAACTGGATTAGATACGAACAAAAGTTGACCTTCTACTGTTTTATTTAGCGCGATAGCCCCCCCCCCCCCCCCCCCCCTGTACCTCCGTCCAATCCTTTGAGAAAACAATGCATGATGTTTTAGGGTAACTCATTGTTTTTGGCATTCCCGAGAGGAAGCCTCGAAACGACAATCGTTTAACAAAACACTGACCAGTGAGAACGGCGACTTACTAAGTCAGTGAGTACAAATGGTAACTGTAATGACACCCACTTCAGTAGGACATTGATAAAGGTTGGGTTGGACCTCAACCGTGGGACGGGCAGACCGCATAATGAGTGATGCCTTTTGTTCATAATCATCTTAAGTGTCTCAAGGACTTCGAAACATACGGTAAAATGTGGGAGAGAGAGGTTAAATGTTTGAGCCTTTTTTGTCGATTAATCGGAATATTTAATTTTTGATTTCTTGCAATTATAAATGTTTAAAAGTACTCGTAATGTCATCTTAATGACAATCAAATGTACTCGTAATACACCTCAGTCTAACAATCAAAGTCAAAAACTTGTCAAAATTTTAGGGAAATTAGTGATATTTTTGATCAGTTTTGACAGGAAAGCAAAGATGAGTGTCACGCGCAATCAATATTGATATTACACTGTGAAAGTTATTAAAATGACGAAAATCGCCCTTCTGGTTGACTGCGTCGAAATACTGACTTCATTCGTCTGATTGGGTTCGATAAGAATATCTCGGTAGGGGCCGGATTTGGGTCCGGTTGCGGATTTAATTTTCGAGTCTTTTGTTATATAGATAGGTACTTTCGAAACGAATATATCGATCTGGAACAAGTATATAGCTTGCCTTTTGTGCTATAAATGTCTTTGTTGTTAGAAGTTTGTATGGGGTAATCTTCGAAACTACTGATTGGACATCGAAAATGCTTTCAATTATGAGAAGTATAATGATTCTTTATTTTAAGGTGCAAATAAATGATTTTTATTTATTTATTTTATGTTATATCAAGTAAAGTCACGTTGAAGGAATTGACAGCAGATACTAAAAAGTTTTTTTTTCATTGGCGACTGAGCCGATGGAAAAGTGTTAGGTAAAAAGTTGCTGGTTAGAAATATAGTCTAAGATCCGGCTGCAGAATCAGTGTACCCATCGAGTGTTTGCTGAAAACCAAATTTTTACACATATTTATGATTAGGAGAATTTATATCCACCAGGTTGCCTATCAAAATGTGGCCGCTAGTATTTTTAATTAAATTATTAATAATTCATAATCCGTAAGAAATTTCACTGACTTGTTTTTTCAATGAAATGTCGTCTATTTTACGGCAATATCTATGAAGACTCTGAAAAATCATGGTTGCCGTTGCGCACCTGGCCGCACCTCTTCGCAGCCAGGTATACACAGGTATGATTTTGTTACATTTATACACCCACAACGTACATTCATATTTTATAAATCAAATCAAAGCTAATTTTTTTCTGTTCATTATTATATACGGTTGCCTAATTAAATTTGGCCGCAAATAAGGGTTGCTGGCTGTTAAATAAAGAAAATATTAAAAGAAGAGTGAAAGAGAGCTAGCGCGTTACACTACTATTCAGACGAGGATAGCAATTGCCAGCTGTCGGACAGTTTAAAGCCATTGCGCATGCGTCAGATGCTAGTGTTCTCAACGGATCAGTTGCGACTTTTATTCTAAGGTAAAAACCACGCTATTTTGGAGTACGTAATACACAACATAATATATTGCTGTTTCATTTGTGCATCGAAAAATTATCAATCTTTAAAAATTAAATTAAATTAAATTAATTAAATTTATTATTATTATTAATTTAATTATTAATTAAATTATCGATTTTTAAAAAAGAGTCACGGAAATATAAAATACATTTTAAAAATTTATAATTTACTTAAATTTATGAATATGTAAAATAAATCTAATACTTAAATAAAATCAAATCTTTTTCATACAGTACTTGCACAACACAATTTTTTTTACATAAATAACCTTGGTTTTATTCATCAACAATATCCATTTACGGATATTGTTGATGAATTAAATTGCATTTTACGGTACGCCTCAAAATAATAAATACTCCAAGACGTTTCTTTTGGAGTATTTATTATTTTGAGGCGTACCTACTATTGTTAGAATCGGAGGTTGAGAACACTAGCATCTGACGCATGCGCAATGGCTTTAAACTGTCCGACAGCTGGCAATCGCTATCCTCGCCTGAATAGTGGTGTAACGCGCTAGCTCTCTTTCACTCTACTTTTAATGTTTACTTTATTTAACAGCCAGCAAACAAGTATATAATAATGAACAGAAAAAAATTAGCTTTAATTTGATTTATAAAATATGAATGTACGTTGTGGGTGTATAAATGTAACAAAATCATACCTGTGTACACCTGGCTGCGAAGAGGTGCGGCCAGGTGCGCAACGGCAACCATGATTTTTCAGAGTCTTCATAGATGTTACCGTAAAATAGACGACATTTCATTGAAAAAACATGTCAGTGAAATTTCTTACGGATTATGAATTATTAATAATTTAATTAAAAATACTAGCGGCCACATTTTGATAGGCAACCTGGTAGATATAAATTCTCCTAATCATAAATATGTGAAAAAATTTGGTTTTCAGCAAACACTCGATGGGTACACTGATTCTGCAGCCGGATCTCGTACTAATATATTTCCAACCAGCAACTTTTTCAATCCAAACAACAACTGCTGTCAATTTCGTCTTCGTGATGTGATGTAATGTCATGTTATCTCTTATAAACTGCCTGTATCAATATAAAGTTGGCGTAGGTAGAGGTACAGTGATCAATAGCTGTGGCATGACCTATATCCAGCACTGGGGCGCTGCAAGTATCAATCTAGGACACTTGTACCTACTGGTAAATACAACGTCCTTGGTTTTTCATGCATTTTTTCTGCCTGACTTTTTAGTTACTTATTGCCTTTGCGGCTTTGTCTGGCTAGACTGATCAGCGGTACATGTTATTAAATTTTAATATCTTTTCTATCCAATGTTTTTCTTTCATCATAGCAGCCATGTACAAGGAATGTGTAAAGTTGCGTTAAAAAAAATCGAAAAATCAAAAGTCATTTATTCAAATTAGGCTGATAATCAGCATTTATGAACGTCAATATTACATAAGAGAGTCCCCCAAAACGCCTGTCCTTCGCCACTTCCTATTGCGTTCCCTGGGAAGAAAAAGTGGCGGACAAAACTCCACAGCTGTCTGTTCAGATTCTTATTTTTTTTTTAATTAAAAAAATGTTGCTATCATTCCTGTATTTTGGGTGCGTCCACAAACATTCGAACTCATATACATAAACAGCCCGACTCGGAATAACTACTTGTAGGCCATATAAATACTTGTTCCGTGCGGGAATCGAAACCGCGACACGCAGCGCTGCAGGCACTGCCGCAACCGTGTCGTCATTCTTAATTCAACTCTGATGCTACTGAGTAAGATCAGACTACTGAGAATCAAACCTTACCCCCTTTCTTAACCTCTCAGTAGTAGAAAATACATTCAATCGAATAGATATTTATAAAAAAAAACATGTATGTCAGTGGTAGTTAGTATACTACTATGTAGGGTACACGAACATTGAAACGAACACCATTCACAAACCAAACTAATTTTAAGTTAAGTGCATCTCATTCTTTCCATTTCATAAAAAAAAAGATTGAAGTTAACGTTTAAGTTTAATTCTGTCAAATTAAGATACTCCATAGACGCGATTATGAACATGGCGACCAATAATACGTCCATTTACGTCAGGAGCGGACTAACTTGACAGGTCTAAACTAACATTTTATGTTCTGTCCTTTTCTTATAAAATAGAGAGAAAAAGATGCACTTAACTTAAAGGAGATGTTTCGGAAATGTATGGAGTCTGGGCTAGCACATTGTACACTTAATGCTAGGTATAGTTACGCTATAGTTAACTGTTTTAATGTTAATTTCCTATATTTTGGCTTAGTTTTTATACAGATTCAATTTAACTCGGCCAAGGAGTGCAACACAACTACTAATAAATACGGTCAGCAATAAGCGAAATAAGATTTTGACAGTGACATTTGATTTACGTGTCATGTATCTAAGGCTATCGTATCTAAATTATCTACCATATGACTGCGAAAAAACAATACATGATTATTTTTTTATCAATATTGTTTTTTTTTAATAATAAACTCAACTCAAATCAGCACTCGACACGAACACAACGGGAAAATAGAACTGTCAAAGTCGCCAATCAAACGTCATAACCACTGTCATGGCTACCTTAATTACTAAAGGGTTATCTCACTAAAAAACGTTTTAAATAATTAATGACATATACTTGTATTTTTATTCAAATTAACTTAGTAGTATTTTAATGAAAATCTTATATCTTTTTTCCTATTTATCTATATAGCGTACATAGTCATCATCATCATCACTACCATCATCTCAGAGTTAATCGCAGTGGCATCCGAAGCTTTTTCAGCTTTGGAGTCTGGGGTCCGCTTTACCGGTCTAACTGCTGATTTTGGCAAAACTTCGATATTTTTCGTGAAGCGACTGCCGTCTGACCTCCACAACCCGAAGGCGATATCGAAGCATTGCAGCTAGACCAATTGTTAGACTTTCGAGGGCTCTAACAACCCGTAACGACTGCCATTAGATGTTCGTATGGCAACCGGGACCAACGGCTTAACGTGCTTTCCGAGGCACGACCAGATCAGTGCAAATATTTATATTCATGCATACAAATATTTGCACTCCGCGGACGGCACTAGCGGCTACGTTCGCTACCGCTACGCCACTGAGGCTGTCATATAGCGTACATAATGGTGGCCCAAAATAAAACATCTCCCTTAATTTAGTTTATGAACAAGAAAAGCGGGGCCATTATCATTTGCCTTTTCCCAATTATGTGACGATCGGTTCCCTGTCTGACCTACTTTAACTCGATCAGTTAGGTTAGGTTATAGCTAGTGTTGCCCAAATTCAGTCTTGGTCTTGCAGTCTTGGTCTTGTTCTTGCGTTTTTGCAAGATCAAGACCAAGAACAAGACCGCGTATTTTTAGCAAGACCAAGACCAAGACTGACCGTGCAAGACTTGAGCAAGAACAAGACATAGCCTGCAAGACTCTTGCGTCTTGCAGCTAGGACTTAGCGCTATTTCACTGAGTAGTTAGATGTAACAGTTCGGTGTATAGGTAGGTACGCTTAGGAATTCTATGAGACGCAAAAAACTGTATCAAAGAATATGAAAAACTGGACCTATGCGCATTACGACTAATACCATAAACATAGCGAATAAAAAAATATCTATTAAAATCAAACTGAGTGCATGCATAGTTATGTTTTAACCATCGGCACTTTGATAATGCGGCATCAAAGGTTTTGTACTTACTTCCCAAAGAAATTTGCCGCTTTTCGGAAGTACATGGTTATGATACACGCGCCGGCGGCTTCTTTTGAAATCTAAAACAATCGTTGCCGCCACGCCGAAATCATAACATTTGACACTATTTGATTGCCGCCATAGGGCGTAGGTATACTCATGCAAAATAATTTCGAATTTTAAGAGTACCTACAGGTGTTCGAAAGAATAAATAAGTTTCAGAGTGTTTAGAATGAAAATGAATACATTATACTGATCACGCAAGTAGTATTATGATTAGGATAAAATGGTAAGGATAGGTAGTAGATGTCATATTAATTCATTCTAGTAAGTATATATTATAATATTGATTACTTATATGGTTTTAAACTAATTATTTAGGTACTATTATTGTACATTTAGTCATTATAGTTCTTAAGTTTTTACAAGAAAAAATAGCAAAAAAGTGTTCAAATATCACCCGTTTAATAAATATTGTAGCCACTTTTAAATATACTTGAAACGTGTAAAAAAATTCTACAAAACTAATAAAATAATATAAAAAGCGTAGGTACTTACCTACTAATAAAATAAAAAGCCTGCGATAAGAGTTTTGTATTATTTACCAGCCCGAATATCTCTGAGAGAGATGATGAGAGTAAGTATTTACTAGCTGTGCCCACGACTTCGTCCACGAGGAATAGTAACTTTGGAGGTATAGTGACGTTCAAGACTTATTTATTTATTTTAATACTTCTGTCATCAAACATACAAACGAACTCTTCAGCTTTATAATATTAGTATAGATGTACGCCAAAACATTCACTTATATGTAAAGAATAGTGATTGGCACTAATTCTTTACATATATTTTATTCACGCGTCGCGTCTGTACAAGTAGGTAATATTGTGTGTTTGTACGCCGCACGCGGCATTGTTTGATTTGCGGCGGCGTCCTTTTCATAGAGCCGGCACGTGGCGAGGCGGCGCGGTAGAAAGCAAGGAAACGTACTATAAATAAAGGAATTATTTTAATTTCAGACATTTCCAATTGAGCTGTGCTTCGAGTCTAACTTAATAATTGTTTTTACTAATTCTCGTTGTTTTCTAAAAACGTATCATGTGTACAATTTAATATGAGTGACGAAGATTCAAATTATTCTAGTCCGAGTAACGAGAGTTTGAGTTACAGATATAAAAGACCCAAAAGCAAATTTGAGGAGTTTTTCGAAATAACTCATGCATCCCAAACTGCCTTCTGTAAATTGTGCCAACATAAAAAGATTGAAATAAAAATGAAAAACAGAAACACTTCAGGCTTAAGGAAACATCTAATATCTTTCCACAAAAAGGAATCAGAAATATTTCTTCCTGTTAAACCAAAATTAAGTGGAGATATCACAAGCTTTTTAGTAACCGCTGGAAGAAGTGGACAGGTAAGAATATTTTTTTAACAGTTAAAAGAATTTTAACTCCGCGTAGCTATTCATGCGATACTTTCAAAAACGCCATTAACTTACGTAAGTATTTTTGAGTTAGTGGTGTTTTCATCAAGGGGTGCGACATATTAAGTATGTAATTATCGTCTTAAATATTTTTTATAAACACCCATATTTTCATTTAATCGGCCAGTAACAACTAAGTACTTTATTTTGGTAAATTACAGTACAGTGCAACCTTAATATAACAAATATTAATTTAACGATTTTCTCGATTTAACAACAACAAACCTCCTCCTCTTATACGCTCAAACCTAGTATGTTTTAAATAATAACACAAGATTTATTGTTTTGTTTCAGTCGGAAAACAGCAGTGACAACATCACGACAGCTACAGTTGATTAGGTGGTGAAAAAATATCTTCCCTTCTCATTTTTCGATGACGAAGCTACAAAAGTATATTTTCGACGTATTTGCCCTAATATGGTGTTTCCTAAAAGGTCTACACTTAGAAGGAAAGTCAAAGAGCGATTTGAAGAGCTCCAATTGAATCTCAAGGAACGACTTCAACAATTATCATCTAAAATGTCTTTTACCATTGATGGGTGGACGTCAATTGCTGGTAGGAGTTACTACGGGGTTACTATTCATTATATAGACAACGAATGGAAGTATCAATCTGTAGTTCTTGATTTTATACCATCACGCGGTCGACATACTGGGGAAGATATTGCAACGATTTTCCATGAATGTTTATTGGAATATGGCATAATTGATAAAATACAAGGTATCACCGTCGACAACGCAACTGCAAATACCAAATTTATGTATGAACTGGGCAAACAGCTGCCGCCACACTTTGATTCAGACAATCAACATTTCCGGTGCTTTGCTCACATTTTAAACCTTGGTGTACAAGATTTATTAAAAACCTTAGTATTACACTGTGAGTCTGACACTAACGCGCAAGATCAGCAGTACGAAGACTATGCAGACGAAACTGAGGATGAGGAAGATGAAGAATCTGCACCAAATATTGCTGACTCGCCTACATCTGTAACAAAGTTACGCAGTATTTCCAGTAAAATAAAAAGAATTGAGATAGTGAAGAAGAAGTTTCAGTCTGCTTGTGAAGCAGCTGGCGTGCCATCAAATCTAAATGCCATTCTTGACTGTCCAACGAGATGGAATTCCACACATGATATGATTGGATTTGGTTTAAAAGTGAGAGCGGGCATTGACATATTGTGCAGTTCTGTCACCGAATTAAATGATTTTCAAATCACAGCTAATGATTGGCAGGTACTCGAAAAATTACATAAATTCTAATAAACTTTATACTTTTAAGTACAAAACTTGGTGGAGACAAATATGTTACATTACCGCTTGTCATTGTATCATTCAATCTCTTGCTAGATAAAATTGAATCCATGGTAAAACAGTTAGATGAGAAACCTAATCGATCTGAAGTGGATGAGAGGCTCATTCTAGCTTTCCAAGCAGCTCGAGACAAAATGCTTAAACATTACAAGAAGAGCAACTGGATTTATTATACTTCTTTAATTTTAAACCCAAGGCATAAGGCTCAGACTTTTGACCTGACAATGTGGGGGAAGCAACTTAAAACAGAAAGTCTGCGCAAGTTCAATGAACTTTATGAAGAATATAAAAGTTTACACTCACTGAACAAATGGCCCCGTGTGGTACCGGGCTTAGAATAGTACCAACCCATATCCTCCCGTGGGTGTCGTAAGAGGCGACTAAGGGAACTCTCACCAGGGAAGCGGGCAGCAGCGCTTCTTCTGTGGAATATGAAATCCTGCGATCCCCAACCCGCCTGCCAAGCGTGGGGATTATGGCAAACCCCCCCCCCAAATGTTGCACACGACTAAGCCAAGGCCCCTAGTCCCCGGCAGCTCCGCTATTCCTGGTCATTGTGGTAGCGGCCAAGGTAACGGCGGGGCAAGGGGTGCGAAGAATCTCCGGAAGAGATCCGGCTACCACAAGCAACGACGGATCGACCTGGCAACACTAAACATGCGCACACTGCGGACCGACGAGAGGGTTATTGAACTGGAGGAAGAATTGAGCAAGTTGCGATGGGGTGTCCTGGGATTATCTGAAGTCCGAAGAGAGGGTGAGGACTCGATAATCCTTAAATCCGGTAACTTGCTCTATTTCCGGGAGGGCGACCATCAGTCCCAAGGTGGTGTCGGGTTCCTCGTCCACAGGTCCCTTGTCGACAATGTAGTGAAGATCGAGAGTGTGTCGACCAGGGTGGCGTTCCTGATACTCAGAATAACCAAACGGTATTCGCTGAAGGTCATTCAGGTATACGCCCCGACCTCGACACACTCCGACGATGAAGTAGAGACTATGTATGAGGACATCTCTAAAGCCATGCATAGCTCTAAAACTCACTACAGCGTTATCATGGGGGACTTCAACGCTAAACTTGGTAAACGGAGTGGTGAAGAGCTCGGACTGGGAAATTTTGGATTTGGGCGTCGGAACCACCGAGGCCACATGTTAGCTGGCTTCATGGAGAAGGAGGGACTCTTTATGATGAACTCCTTCTTCAAAAAGCGTGAACAGCGAAAGTGGACTTGGATCAGTCCCGACGGGGTCACTAAGAATGAGATAGACTTCATTTTGACGACAAAAAGGCACATATTCAATGATGTCTCAGTGATCAACTCGCTCAAATGCGGCAGCGATCACCGTATGGTCAGAGGCACATTGAATCTGAACATAGTGTCCGAAAGATCTCGCCTGATGAAGTCCACGCTCCGGCCAGCACCCATTCAGTGGATCTGAATGGGTGCTGGCCACTCCGAGGGTTTCCAGCTCGAGCTCCAAAATCGCTTCGAATGCCTAAGTGGCGACGTGGACGAATATAATGACGGGTTTGTAGAAGCTGTCCGTACGGTCGGGACTAAGTATTTTAGGACCCGCCGTACAAATAGAACTAAAAAGCTCTCGGACTACACTCTCGAGCTCATGGAGGACAGACGTGAGATGATTTTGCGTTCGTCAAGTGATGCTTGCAGATACCGGCAGCTCAATAAGCAGATCTCAAAGTCTCTGAAGCGCGACCTACGTCGGTATAATACCGAGCGTATAACGGAGGCTATAGAGCGAAACAGAGGCTCTAAAGTTTTCGCTAGAGATCTGACTATTGGGCATAGCCGGCTAAGCAAGCTGAAGACTGACGACGGCAAGATCTTAACGTCCGGGCCCGAGCTTTTGAGGGAAGTCGAGAATTTCTATGGAAAGCTCTACACTTCAACGACAAGACCCGCATTAAATCTTGCTGAAGACCCTAGAGCAAGATTAACCCGACACTACACTGAAGATATCCCGGACGTCAGCCTGCAGGAGATTCGATTGGCTCTGAAACAGCTTAAAAACAACAAGGCGCCAGGCGATGACGGAATAACGGCAGAGCTACTGAAGGCGGGTGGTAAACCGATCCTTAGGGCCCTTCAGAAGTTATTTAATTCCGTCATAGATAAGGGAAAAACGCCACAGGCATGGCACAGAAGTGTGGTGGTACTCTTTTTCAAAAAGGGTGACAACACCCTTTTGAAAAACTATAGACCCATCTCACTTCTGAGTCATGTCTATAAGTTGTTTTCAAGAGTCCTCACAAATCGTCTCGCCTGCAGGTTTGACGACTTCCAGCCGCCCGAACAAGCCGGTTTCCGAAAAGGCTTTAGCACAGTAGACCACATACATACGCTGCGGCAGGTTATACAGAAGGCCGAGGAGTATAACCTACCCCTTTGCTTGGCGTTTGTGGACTACGAAAAAGCCTTTGATTCGATCGAGACCTGGGCTGTACTGCAGTCTCTCCAGCGGTGCCAAGTAGACTATCGATATATTGAAGCGCTGAAGGGTTTGTACGAAAACGCCACCATGTCAGTCCGAATACAGGACCAGACCTCGAAACCAATACCTCTGCAGCGTGGTGTCAGACAGGGAGATGTTATCTCTCCGAAACTGTTCACCGCTGCACTGGAGGATGTCTTCAAGGTTCTGGACTGGAAAGGACTGGGCATCAACATCAATGGCGAGTACATGACACACCTTCGGTTTGCTGATGATATCGTAGTCATGGCTGAGACCGCGGAGGACCTGAGTACAATGCTCGAAGACCTCAGTAGGGCCTCCAAGCGAGTCGGTCTTAAAATGAACATGGGCAAGACGAAAGTCATGTCTAATGCCCATGTTGTACCGACTCCTATAAAGATTGGAGACTCTGTTCTCGAAGTTGTTGACAGCTACGTGTACCTGGGACAAACTATCCAGTTAGGAAGGTCCAACTTCGAGAAAGAGGTCAATCGTCGAATCCAACTCGGCTGGGCTGCTTTCGGGAAGCTACGTAGAATCTTCTCGTCCGAAATACCGCAGTGTCTCAAGACAAAAGTCTTTGACCAGTGTGTGTTGCCAGTGATGACTTATGGAGTTGAGACGTGGTCGCTAACAATGGGCCTTATAAGAAGGCTCAAAGTCGCTCAAAGGGCAATGGAGAGGGCTATGCTTGGGATTTCACTGCGCGATCGAATCAGGAATGAGGAGATCCGCAGAAGAACGAGAGTAACCGACATAGCCCGAAGAATTGCAACACTGAAGTGGCAATGGGCTGGACACATTGCCCGTAGGACCGATGCCCGATGGGGCCGACGGGTTCTCGAGTGGCGACCACGCACCGGAAGACGTAGCGTGGGTAGGCCCCCCCGACAAGGTGGACCGACGACCTGGTGAAGGTCGCGGGAAACCGCTGGATGCGGGAGGCGCAGGACCGGTCGTCGTGGAGAACCTTGGGGGAGGCCTATGTCCAGCAGTGGACGTCTTTCGGCTGAAATGATGATGATGATGATGAACAAATCTCTGGAATTACCAGAAAAAGAAAATAAAGTATGTGATGAAGATGAAGACGTAATAGACTTTGATAAACTCTATGAATGTCCCTCGACGTCATCTGGATCTTGTCTTCAAGGCTTAGTGATAGACGAGTTGGAGGAGTACCTGAGAAAACCAAGAACTGCCAGCTCGGAAGACATTTTAGATTGGTGGAGGACGCATGAGACAGAGTATCCGATTTTATCGAAAATCGCCCGTGATTTTCTCTCAATACCTGAAACTTTAGTACCTACTGAGAGGTTATTTTCTAAAGCATCATTAGTAATTAGAAAACATAGAAATAGGTTAAGTGATGAGTCAGCCAGATGGTTACTTTGTATTAATTCTTGGTCAAAAAAATTGATATAAAGTATCATAACCTAATGATAAAGCTGTTGATTTGTGTTGTATTTTATTTTTTATTCAAATAAATGATAAATCGTAAAACTCTTTTATTAAATTTCTTATAAGTTGAGGGTTCAATCTCTTTCTAGACTAGTAATTAATTTGTTTTTTTACATGTTTTAGCAAATGTAAGCTTATAAATCATAAATGTTTATTAAGAAACAGTTACTTCCACGGAAAACGACATATAGGTCAGTTGATTTTTCGAATTTCTTATCAAATCTTCAGTTATTTATTAATCTGCTTGATCTTTACTATGGCTATGTTAATTCAAGCTCACAATGTTCCAATTCTAATACGTTTTTCTAAGATTTAAAGTAAACTTTAATAAATAGTAATAGACTAATAGGTAATTGCAAGACTTGCAAGACTCTTGCTGCAAGACCAAGACCAAGACTGGGAGCGCAAGACCAAGACCAAGACCAAGACCAGGTGTATTGGCGCAAGACCAAGACCAAGACCGGCTAAGTCTCGTCTTGTTCTTGCATTTGGGCAACACTAGTTATAGCGGTCGCCTGACTGTATCGGCCGCGACTTGTAGATCGTAGTTTCTAACCCCGTCATGCCCTTTACTTTGTGTAAATTATTTCATCACCATGAAGTGTTATGTATTTACCTACATATGCTTACACATATGTATTTATATTCATACATTTATATCATAATTATGAGCAATATGAAATAACATAAAGGAGTTCGGATAACAAATCCGGTAGAAAAATAGTAGGCTGTCAAGAATTTAGAAGAAAAGGTTGTCATAGAGACATAATCAACAGCGTTGTCAAAAACTGTCATAACAATGAAAATATTATTGTAAATATGTAAATATAAGTAAATATTAAATTATAGTGTTGTGTTGAGTAGGAAAATTAATACAGCACAGCATAGGTATAGCTTCTTCCGCTAAAAGTTGAGGACCGTGTCTGTAAGCTGAATAATGAGTCTTGGTGTAGTAAAATGTTATCAGAACAGCGCCTCATAATACTGGAATGCGCATTATGACCTGCAAAAATGAATGATATAAATGTATGAATATAAATACATAAGTGTAAGTATATGTAGGTAAATACATAACACTACAACCATTCTCAAAACGGTGAAGAAAAACGTTGTGAGGAAACCGGAATGTCTTAGTGCCAAAACAAGAAGACATGTGACATCTACCATTACGGCTCGCTCCCTCTCACTGAGAGGAGGCCTGTGTCTCTGGAGTGGGAAAAATCGACTCGCCTTTCTACAAAACAATGGAGATGTTTTTAGATTGTTCGAGTCAATCGAGATGTCTATCGATTGTTTCGAGTCAATGGAATCGACCGCTGGTTTTCAATTGTTCGAATCATCGAGTCTCGCTCCACTCGATGAACGAGGGAATCGAGGGAGGTAGCGATGTGCGATTCCGAGATGTTTTATCAATCGAAAGAATCGGAGTTGTTAAAATAAACTATCGAGTCAACCATCGACTCGGCTTTCTACAACACAATCGAGATGTTTTTCGATAATTTCGAGTCAATGGAATCGACCGCTGGTTTTGAATTGTTCGAATCATTGAGTCTCGCTCCACTCGATGAACGAGGGAATCGAGGGAGGTCAGTCGATTGCATGCATCAAGTCGAGGTGCATGTCAGAGTCAAGTCGTGCGATCCGCCCGTAATTTGTGAACATTTGTTTATACCATGTTCAACCTATAACGTTCCTTCTACTGTACACACATGGTTACAGTATACCATGCAGGCTTATGCGGGTTGGTAGAAGTTGACTTTGAATTTTAGATTCTAGAACATGCAGGTATCCATACAATACTTTCATTCACCGTTTTGAGAGCAGTGCTGATGAAAAGTAGAGTGGAATCGAATCGTTAGATGCGTTCGGTACCAGTGAACCACCCCTTCATAAATAGAAGGGGTGTGTCTAAGGTATGGTATGTTTTATGTATCATAATGACATACCTACTACAAATTACAGACATTCTTTCGAATTGAGACGCCAGTCATACTTATAGTAATAGATTGAGGGTACCTACCATAAATACATTTTTTTTAAATAATTATAAACTACCCAACTAACATTTTTGTCATATAATCAAACATTTATATGACCTTATGTCTTATTAAAGTTGTTTTACAGTATTTTTGTTAACTCTTAGTCGTGTACTGGTGCATTATGTGTCCGATAGTCATATACGCTTTTGGTTGTATAATAATGTCGTATAGACGTTATTGCGACCTTTTTATACAACCGTCATATAGTAGTGTCTACGACGACTTCTATAAAACTAACTTATACAACTTTTCGTCGTGTAAACGTTTTCATCGTATAAACGACGTAATACTGTCAATTTTGTCATAAGTATAATTACCATTTAAATAACTGCTATACGGATAATAATTGTTTACACGTAGTATTTGTAACCATTATATACCTATAAGTCGAATAAGTATTACGAGAGCAACCATTATACAACCTAAAGTATTACAAACATGCTAATACGACAGCTATTTAATTATTACTCATAATAGAGGTTTATAATCACCTTATATACAACTTCCATCATTTTGAAATTATATTTAGGTATTTACTGTTTGCTACAACAAATGGATTGATAAAATTGGAAAAGTATTAAAAGAAGTGGGGAATTAAAAACAAGTATCATTCGCTTCGAGCACGTCCTTTAATACAAAGTAATAGAACTCAAACTGATAGTGAAGAAAATGTGAAGGGTTCCGTATCACATTTAAATGTATGTTATTCATAGTCCAAAAATGAAGTTAACGTCAATAAAGACACCCACAATGACAACTTCAGAGACCATTAAAAAAAGTGGGGGCTATTGATTTTAATATTCCCCAAATTGTATTAAAGCAATTAATGATTTGAAACTTAAGGAAAGATGTTTTGTAAATCTTCATATCCAAATATATGAGAAGGAAATTTCGCAAACTGAAGTCATACCTATATTAGTTTAGGTACTGATGTAAAGTGTCAGTTGGTTAGTGTGTTATTCATACATTTTAGAAATAGGTAATAAAAAAGGCAGAAAAAATTATTGAAGTATTTTTTTTTATTATTCCCAAGAAAGTAATTAACATTTCAAGTTTGACGAGACTTATTAATTAGAAATAAAAGCAAAGATTTCAAATATTGCTAGTTTTTGGAAAAACTTAAATGGCTTTTTGAACCATAGATGTCAAATATGAAATATTATACAAAATCAAACCTTCATTTATTTTGCCACATTGAAACATCTTATGAAGCTAATAATCTTACAATAGAACATTAAATTATGGTGTATTTTCTAGCTCTACATTCTGGACATTGCATTGCTTTTGAACTGGCTGCTGATTATTTTCGTGCAACACTTTTGCTTCCTTTGGTAAAAACTTTTCAACATCCTTGTGGGGTTTACCTAAAACAAGAGTATTCTAAGATATAGGTATGTCACGCAAATCGGTTCTTAAAATATAAATGCCTAGCTAACTTAGTACAAATACATCCTAATTGAACAAAGTTAGTTAGGCGTTTATTATGTTATTATTGATCCCTAAATCAACTGTCATGGCGTACTCGAATGAATGAACACGCAGTTATACGTCGGGAAGTTATATAGTTGTCATATAACGCAGTCACATTAATGATAAATTAATAGAAATATGTGAAAACATTAATATTTCAAAAGCGCGTAAAAAAATTGTTAGAAACTTTCCTCATATTAATCAGTAAACTTGATTGCGCAATGGTTGACAACTGATGAAATAGTTTTATCATCTCAAATAACAAAGAAAATATACAATATTAACTCTGCTGTCAAAAACACTGCCATATTACACACATCAAAAGTGTCTAGGGATCAACATATATTTTTGCAATAACTTTTCTCCTGATTGATATTGATTAAAATTTTCTTTAAGGATTCATCAAATAAAGTGTTTTCCTTTGTCACAGTAACGATAAACCAAGTCACCTTTGCATTAATAAAGAAATTTGCCATTTTCCTAATAAAGGGATATTTGACATTTGAACCACTAACACAAAAGTTCGAAAAAAAGACTGAAATAACAGTTTTCTCTAAAATTTTATTGGGTAACTTAAACAATTAATAATCCGTGTTTCTACCGCGAACACTAACAACACAAGAACATCGGTTTGGCATACTCAAAATGAGTTCATCCAAATCACGCTGTGGAATGGCCGCCCATGTTCGTTGCAACAACAAAAAAAGGTCTTCTTGCGACTGGATACCCTCCATATTCGGCAGAGCTCTTCTCTGTAGCATATCCCATGCATGCTCAATCGGGTTCAAGTCTGGCGACTGAGCAGGCCAGGGCAGGACATTGATGTTAGCTGCGGCGAGAGTCTGTCTTACAACTCTTGCGGTGTGCGGTCGTGCATTATCATGCATTAACTGAAATAAGGGACCGATTTGCACTTGTAGAGGAACGATGACGTCTGATACAATCGTCTCAGCATAAATTTGAGCGTTGAGGTTGCCTCTGATCCAAATCAACTCAGTTCTTCCGCCGATCCAAATACCCGCCCATACCATGATGGTTCCACCACTATAAGGATGGACTTCCTGGCAGGATTTTAATCGCTGTTGGCGTCTAGGGGTTCTCCAGTGTCGTATACGTCTTGTATCCGGTCTCATACCAAAACGAGACTCATCAGAAAAGCACACGAAACGCCATTGTTCTTCTGCCCAATTTCTGTGTTCAAGAGCCCATTGATATCGAATCCTACGATTGTGCATTGCTATAGGTGGTACCCGTAGCGGTCTTCGGGAATGAAGGTTCACTTCATGCAAGCGGTTTCTGACTGTTTGGTCGCTAATTAAGTTCCCTGAAGAGTGATGAAGCCTCACGGCTAACATCATGGCGGTTATTGTTGGAGCTCTTCGAGTTAAGATTTGAATGTATCGGTCTTGTCTCCGTGTGGTGCAGCGATACCGTCCTCCATGGCGCTCAGCCACGGTACCAGTGCTTCGGTAACGTGTCCAAAGTCGACTGATAACACTCTGACTTGTATTCAGAGCTAAAGCCACAGTACGTTGCCGGGAACCAGCTTCTATCATTCCCACGGCTCTGAGCATTTCTTCCCTGCTTAAATGACGTCGCCGCTCCATAATAACGTTGGTTTTAATCAGTAGTAGGGAAACAGTAGCACTAATAATGTCTTCAATGCGTTGTATGTTTTTATAGGGAAAATATTGACAGCTGATTTTCATCTTTTACTCGAATTTGATTCACAGTTCCTGATTCAAATTATGAAATGCACCAAAAAGGATCCATATAAATTTATAAAATCATAAATTTATTACAAAGCCATCAAAGTCATCACATCTCAATCTCAAGAAATCCGCATAAAAATGCTTGATCCCTAGACACTTTTGATGTGTGTATATTAACGTGATATGTTATAGAATTTATTCAAATAAGCACACCTTTAAATGACAATAACACAACTTTACATTGGATAAAAGTCATATTGTGAGCCATTACTCGACACGAAGTCGAATAAACGTCGCGACAGTTGTTCTTACATGACATGTAGTCAAATCGCCGACGTAAATATGACTACTATGCGACTTTACAGGACCATATATGACTATTACACGACACTCTTAGCGACTTAAGTTGAATAAAATGGGCCCTAATGCGGTCGAGTAAACGTCCTTATAACGTTTATACGACTATAATATATAACATTAAGTCGCCAACAAAACGTCTACTCGACTTCCTAAATGTTAGTTGGGTAGTGCTTCACTGCTATCCCGCCTGATGGTAAGTAGTGATGCAATCGTTATGGTAAAGCACACTAGTTTATTTAGAGCCTATTCAGTCAAAATAATCGAATGGCTAGGAAGGAAGACAACAGTTCAGCGAGGAGATGCAATTTTAAACCCAACAACACTATCAACGTTGCTGCGCCAGAAGGATATTGATATGGAGACCCTCCACGACCAACTCTCGACACAATATTTGGCGCATCGCATCCGGCACACATCGCAACACAACTGCTCAGATACGTCCTCCGTACGGCTTCACCAGACATCATTTTCATAATTATATCACTCAAGATTTTATATTATTACTAAACTGTTTATAACTGTAATGATTAAAAATTAAAAAGATAACATATTTTTTAAATGTTGAAAAATTACATTATGATCGTTTTAGCCATTTGTTACTTCGGATGTTAAAGCTGCCGCTTCAGGTGAGTAATAGGGTTGCTACTTTCGAGATCTACGTCGTAAGTATAGATTTTACGACTCGACTGTTCGGTATAAAACTATCGTTCCGGAAATTGGGTTTTTGATTGAAATTGCTGAGAACGCAGCTGTTACTTGAGGAACGAGGTTTTAGCAAAAAACACTGAGTAAAATTCTACTTAACATATTATGGATATTTTGCTATGATGTTATGTTCATTCTGTCGCTAAAAATTACTAACTTTTCCGTATCAATAAGCATCACTGACAGATCCGTAGTGGTTACGCGTTGTCTGTCCGTGAACGTATTTTAGATTTTTGTAAAGTAAATAGGGCTAAATATGATTAATAGTACTCTGACAAAACAATCTAGACTTCAAAAATAGATCGATTTCGGAGGATAGTGTACTAACTACAGGTTTGTAGTCTGTAACGTCTGCCTACTACTAATATGCTTTGATGATTCCATAACAAGGTTGCGGATCTATTCCTTATTTATTGTTATCCTTTAGCTACCTGACTTTTTCTTATGTCCTAGTTACAGTAATTGTATGATGGTGGAATGTTTCAATCTGCCTAGCTTATTCATAGTTTAGTGTCGGTTTCCAATCTAACATTATTCTGCTGAATACCGGAGTTTTACATAAAGCGTTCACAACTTATTTACTGGATAACAATACCGTACGCAAAATACGCGCTTTGTATTGGAATTGCGGACCACATCCCGTATTACCTATTACCTAAGACTGGTTGTCTGATTTTCGGGATTCCAAATACCGGTAACATTACCGTTACCGATTTAATCTACGAATGACAGCCGATATCCACACTAGCGGATCAACCCAAGCGACTGTAACTTCACGAGTCAAAAACCGAAAATAATCCAAACTAATCTTATAAATGAGAAAGTAGGTTTGTTTGTTCCGCTTACACGCCTAAACTACAAAACGGATTTGATTGAAATTTGGTACACAGATAGTTTATAAACAGAAATAACCCATAGGATATTTTTTATCCCAATATTCCAACGGGATCAAAACTTTCGCGAGTGAAACTGCGGGACGCGGATACTTGTTCATAAAAACTAGAACAATTCGAATTGACAGCCCTATTAGTAAGACTTTATTATGAAACGTATCTAGTAGTGTACGTAGGTTTAAACGGAAGCTTTTCATCTCCACACCGACAATTGTTTCCTCCGCAGTTTGCCGATTACATTACGAGATTGCGGATTTCTCCCTTATTCCATTTTATGTTTTACCTTCAGGGCTTTTTTTTTTATCGTATGTCCTTCTTTAAGTAAAACTGTTCTGTTGTAGAAAATTTTTGTAGTGGAGAGTAATCCAGATATATGCCGGCCACTGTAAATGCTTATGAATTAAACTGCGCACTTGACTATCAGTAGCAATGAGCACTGGACCTACGTGGTGTAGAGACATAGGTTCTCAGTGTGACGGGCATTTAATTAAATTAAATTTAAGTGCAGTGAATCTTTTTCTTTCTATTCTATTAAGAAAAGGACAGAAGTTAAAATGTCAGTTTAGACCTGTCAAATTAGTCTACTCCTGACGTAAACAAATCGCGTACTTATAATCGCGTCTAAACTGTCTATGGAGTAGATACTCCATAGACAGAAGATTAATTTGACAGGATTAAACTAAAATGTTATCTTCTATCCTTTTCTTAACGAATTGGAAAGAAAAAGATGTTGTTTAGTGTGTCAACAAGAGAATCGGCGCCATTGATAACATGTGTCGACATGATAGGCTAAAATGGGGACATTTATATGTCTACTCAACTTTATCTTTCCTATACAGCAGCGTGGGTATGATTTCCATATAATGGTGTCCAATGGCGTGTATTAATTTTTAGTAAAGACCGATTTAAATACAAAAAAAAACTTGAGTTTCAACTAAAATATAATACGTATAAATATGAATGAAATCAACTTTATTGCTGAAACATTACATGCAACAAAATTAACAATATGTATATGAATGAACAGGAAAATACAATTAAGTCTCCAAATTCAACACAAGGTGAAGTTACTCTACTATTATATTAAAGCTTCTGTCGTGGACGCCTAAGTAAGGCTAAGTAGTTCGGGATTAAGGTTGGTTAATACCTTAAGTTGGATATCGTTCAAGTGTCTCGTTCTGAGCCGGATGATTTTGCGTTGATCCGAACTTAAGAGTTTTAGGACGAATCTTTTGTTACTGGTTTTGGTAGAAAAAACCATGATCCATTTTTTTTTGAAACTTGTGCCATACTAGGAATTGCTCCTTTATCGCGGGTGCGTTTACGAAATTTAAACTCACATAGACAAACCGCCAGACCCGAACCAACTATTTGTAGGTCATAGAAATATTTGCACACTGCACCAACCGTGTTAGTGTTGTGTTTAGAATATATTTAACATTATTTTACTATATCCTTGTGTTATCTCACTGCTGGTTGCAGCCTTTTTTCCTCGGTCCACCTATCCTGCTTTAATGGGCCGATCCCCATAACCACAATAGACCAGTGTTAAAGATCAGTCGGAATGAACTGGACTCGTTCTTAGAGTCTTTAAAAAGGAAGCCAAAACTTCTCGTAACTTAAATCGAGCATATTGTTTTTTAATAGTTCGTAGTTTATCTTGGCGACAAACAAATGTCAAATCGGATATAAAGAAAGAGGATACAATGAAGGGGCGAAGAAGAGACAGGAGAGAGAGTATAAAATATTGTCTACAAAAAACGTTGCTCTAAAATCGTAAAATGAATTCTAGAGTTAACAATGCACGCGGATGTGCCACATAAAGAAAAAAGTACGTACGATTTCTTGAAAAAACATTACAATTTTTTTGACAGATTGAAACTGAGATCTGCAAAAGGGGGGGGGGGGGGGAGGGCTGCTGCCAAAATAAAAATGCATGCATAGTCAAATTTACTTTTATTTATGTAATTACTAGCTGGACCCAAAAGTTCTGAAATGACACCGTCCTTCAGCGCGTTCAAATGCGAAAGTTGTGGCCCATCATAAAAAAACGCAAAATAAAATATCTCTGCCACGTGCTCCGACACGATAAATATGCTACTCCAACTCATTATGATGGTCAAAGTAGAAGGAAAGAGGCGCGCTGGACGAAAGAGAAAATGGTGACTGTGAAACATCAGGGAGTGGACCGGCATTACTTCCGTCGAAAAACTGTTCCGACTTGCGGTTGATAATACCAAGTACAAAAAGCTGACGGCCAACCTTCAGGATTGAAGAGGAACAAGAAGAAGAAGAACCACATATAAAGTAGAATCATTTGCGGCTGTTTGCTTTGCCCTACACACTACATTACAAATAGATACCTAATGTTTCATGTGGATGTGTTTGTGTAGTGTGTAGGACAAATCAGCCACTGACTATCCGACCCAAAAAATCTCACCCACCCGTGTTCCTTCAGTTGCCTCTTCGCCAGCGACCACGGTATCTCTTTCAAATAACCCGCGGGCCTGTCAGGATCCATCCCTTCCACCGCCATCATCATCATCTCAGCGTATAATCCCGGTTGCATCCGCGGCTTTCGCGTTGGAGCTCAGGGTCCGCTTTCATACACTTACTCCTCCATTTCGCACGATCTTTGGCATCCCGTGGTATGAGATTGTTGGCACGCATGTCATCTCCTTCACCGTAATTTTAATTAATTCTCCATAACACTACTACGATCCGGACGACGCGTTTCGCTTGTTCTTTTATACCGCGTACATTGAGGGACTAGAACAATTTACCGGCGGCGGTGATTCCGTCACACTACAATTTGAGTGTCTTCAAGGCTAGAGTGTATAGGTTCTTAATAAACTGGAGCGCTTTACCATCAACGATCGCATCACTGCTTACCATCAGGTGGGACTGCGGTCAAGCGCTAGTTTATAATTTATAAAAAAAAAAAATATACGTACTCAAACCAGAGATTTACGTTTAAGAGCATTTACTACGCACAACTGGCAACGTCGTATTTTAGTGTCATATTTTTTGGTTGTAAATTTTTATTATTAAATTGTAGCTATATTTTAAAAATGTCTTCTAATAACTTTTTAGAAATATGTGAATACTGGATGAAAAGTAAGTAACCGTAATGTTTACAGTTATTTAACAATGAAAATAAAGCCTTGCAAGTTTCCAATGCAATTTTTGCATATAAATCCATACTAATATATGGTTTAAGACATTTATTTCTCAAAAAACAGAATAGAAATAATCAAAAAAAAAAAAAGAAAAAAATAGAATGATTCGCTTACAATGAGAAACACTGGTTACAAAAGTAAACGTTCATTGAAATATGAAATCTATACTAATATATAAAGCTGAAGAGTTTGTTTGTTTGTTTGTTTGAACGCGCTAATCTCAGGAACTACTGGTCTGATTTGAAAAATTCTTTTTGCGTTGGATAGCCCATTAACCCAGGAAGGCTTTAGGCTATAAAACATCACGCTGCGACCAATAGGAGCAGAGCATAACTAACTCCACGCGAACGAAGTCGCTGGCGGCCGCTAGTATTATATAAAGCTCAAGACTTTGTTTGTTTGAACGCGCTAATCTCAGGAAGTACTGGTCCGATTTCAAAAATCCTTTTTGCCTTGGATAGCCCATTAATTCAGGCTATATAACATCACGCTGTAACCAATAGAAGCGGAGCAAAACTAACTCCACGCGAACGAAGTCGCTGGCGGCCGCTAGTAGAACTATAAACAGAATGATTTATTACACTTTTCACCAAACTCTATAGTTAGTAGAATATATTTTTAAAATATAGCTCCGATTAAATAATAAAAATTGAAAACCACGCTAACAACTAAATTGCTGCGTTGCCAGTCGAGCGTAGTAAACGCTCTTAAATATGCCGTCTATTGTTATTTCCCTTTCAGCGAATGTTAATACAAATATGAATTCAGCCCACATTAATGTTTCAAACGACAGCAATTAGGATCTTGGGTCCCTTTATGTCAATTAAATCCTTTAATTATAATTAAAGGACTTAAATTGACATGAAGGGTCCTACAGACACATACGGGTCACAGCAGACATATTGAAGTTGACGACAATGAATATGTAATAGGGATTATAATCATTATCATAACAATTTAGCTCTAGCTGGAGCCAATAAGATGAAAAAGCATGTCTTATTATATTAGCTACATTGTTTTTGTAAATTTATAAACTAGTGCTTGACCGCAATCACCCCTGATGGTAAACAGTGATGCAACCGTTGATGGCAAAGCGCGCTAGTTTATTAAGAGCATATTCACTCTAGCCTTAAAGACACTTAACTAATTTGAACCTCGCAACTAATCGTGCGAGCCCTTGAAATGCTTAATAACGATCGTACGCATAGGACACTGATGAAATCTATATGTTTGAACTCATCGCACGAAGAGAACGCATCGTGTCATCGTGCGATCAATTAGGACGACGCCTTACGTTGTTAACAACACACTATCTCTGTACAATATGTTTTTTATAAGTGATGACTTATAATTGGCTGTCAGTCTGACATACATTTTTTTTTATTCTGTTTGTTTTAGCTGTAAGTTGTCCATAGTTAATAAATAAATAAATAAACACTACGATCCGAACGAAGCGTATCTTCCCTTTTTTATACCGCATACATCGAAGGACTAGAACAATCTGCCAGCGGCGGTGTTTCCATTGGACAACAATTTAAGTGTCTTTAAGGCTAGAGTGAATATGCTCTTAATAAACTAGCGCATTTTGCCATCAACGGTTGCATCAATGCCTACCATCAGGTGGGGCGGCGGTCGAGCACTAGTTTAAAATTTACAAAAAAAAAAAAATGTAGCTAATACAATAGGACATGCTTTTTCATCTTATTGGCTCCAGCTAGAGCTAAATTGTTATGATAATGATTATAATCCCTATTACATATTCATTGTCGTCAACTTCAATTTGTCTGCTGTGATCCTTATGTGTCTGTAGGACCCTCTATGTCAATTTAAGTCCTTTAATTATAATGAAAGGATTTAATTGACATAAAGGGACCCAAGATCCTAATTGCTGTCGTTTGCAAGATTAATGAGGGCAAAATTCATATTTGTATTAACATTCGCCCAAAGGGAAATAACAATAGACAGCATACTTAAACGTAAATCTTTTGTTTGAGTATGTATATGGAGAATTAATTAAAATTATGGTGGAAGGGATGGATCCTGTCAGGCCCGCGGGTTATTTGAAAGAGATACCGTGGCCGCTGGCGGAGAGGCAACTGAAGGAACACGGGTGGGTGAGATTTTTTGGGTCGGATAGTCAGCGGCTGATTTGTCCTACACAATACACAAACACATCCACATGAAACATTAGGTATCTATTTGTAGTGTAGGTTGTAGGGCAAAGCAAACAACCGCAAATGATTCTACTTTATAGTTGGTTCTTCTTCTTCTTCCTGTTCCTCTTCAATCCTGAAGGTTGGCCGTCAGCTTCTTGTACTCGGTATTATCAACCGCAAGTCGGAACAGTTTTTCGACGGAGGTAATGCCGGTCCACTCCCTGATGTTTCGCAGTCACCATTTTCTCTTTCGTCCAGCGCGCCTCTTTCCTTCTACTTTGCCCATCATAATGAGTTGCAGTAGCGCATATCTTTCGTGTCGGAGCACGTGGCAGAGATATTCTATGAGCAACAACTTTCGAGGCATTTGAACGCGCTGTAGAACGGTGTCATTTCTGAACTTTTGGGTCCAGCTAGTAATTACATAAATAAAAGTAAATTTGACTATGCATGCATTTTTATTTTGGCAGCAGCCCCCACTTGTCCAGATCTCAGGTTCAATCTGTCAATTTTTTTTTCAATGATTCGTACGTATTTTTTCTTTACCTATGTGCCACATCGTGCGAGCACATGAAATGCTTAGTAACGATCGTACGCATAGGACACTCTGATGAAATGTGTATGTTTGAACTCATCGCACGAAGAGAACGCATCGTGTCATCGTGCGATCTCCGCCAATTAGGACGACGCCTAACGGTGGAAACTTGCCGTACGACGGGTCGTTCGATGATGGAACGGAGATGGGGGAATTAAATCATGCAATTCCCTCGCACACTCTCCAAAATGATAAGAAATAATAAGACGAAAAATTCACGTAACATGTGAGATTTTTTTAAAATCGAGATTGTCTTTTATAACCTTAAGATACTTAAGTCTTTCATTAATTATTCAAATTCAAATATTTTATTTCCGATAATTATTGATATAATGTTAGTAGCGTAGCTTAGGCTAATGTTAGTATTACATAATTTAACTGAAGTGGGTCTGGACTCTTATCTACCTACATACGAGGTTTGAAAACACTTTCGGATGTTCCCGACATCCTATATGCGACAGCCCCCAACGGATTACTACCACAAGACTATAGGCATAGAAGGTGTTAAAAAATATATATCTCTTTTAACCTACATTGCTGGCAATGTACTCAATTGGAAAATACACCTTGTCGTTTAAACCGGGATCAAAACTCTAATTGAGTAACACACTATCAATTTGAATAGTTTTGAAGCATATAAATAATCTGTTGCGCCATATGTTTGTAAAATTTCTCAGCTCAACAATATAAATAACGCAATGAATATTGTTGAACTGTCAAAATGAAACCCATTGGTAATCATAGTGTGTTCTATCTAATCTATTACTCGGCGAGTTCTAAGATTAGCGATTGAGTAATAGACTTCCAATCATAAACTAAAAAAAAATGTTTGCTCAATAATGTAATGAATCTGGTTGAAATGTCAAATTCAAAGCCATTGGTTTTATAGGTGTTACATAATACCTTGCTGGCTCTAAAAGGGTATGTTAAGGGTTCATTATAATATGTATTTATTACATATCGTAGGTAATGATGAAATATGATGTTACGTATATTAACATAATTTATCTTCATCAAGGTATTTTATTTGCTTTATTTTTAACATTAAATTACATTTTGTGAGTACCCCAAGGCTAAATAATAATTATCGCACAGGTCGATCGATCAGGCTAAGCTACGCTTACCGCGGTTGGTCTATGGATGGGTGACCATCTTTGAATGTAAAAATCGACCCCCGATCCTTTATATATCGGAAAGAACATTAAGCCGTTGGTCTTGGCTGTCCTTTCTAGATTTTTCATCTTTGACAGATGTTACAGGTAGTTAGAAGTCCGAAAGTCTGACGACGAGTTTTACCATTACTACTCGCCCTGAGGACACGGTGGAGGTCTACCCGGCTTGGGTAGAGCACCGCCGTGTCCTCGTGGCGGCGATCGGCGGGTTGTATTTCAGACGCGCCTCAAAGAGGTGTCCGCACATCATGACGTGGTCCACGAAGACCAATGCCTCCAGGGTCAGGGTTGCGGGTTGGTTAAACAAGAAACCGTGGCCCTGGCGCACAGGCAAAACACACGGGTGGAGGTTAGTCAGTAAAAGTCTGACACACCTTTCCGCTCCACCCAAAGCGGGAGAGGTCATTTGCTGATTTTCCAACCAGAACAAAAAAAAGGCTACACTACCCAATAATGGGGTTGTTGAGGTCATATAGGCAGTCTCTCCATGTAAAGTACTGGTATTCACTTGAATGCGGTGAGATTGAAAGCCTGACCCCAACAAAGTTGGGAAGAGGCTATGTTTTAATTAGATTTTGTAATACTTACCTATTTATCTAACAGAAGGCTTTGTGTTTACAGCAGTTTTAGAGCAACTAGTGTTAGAGTGGTAAGTAACTGCTGTCTGCTGTAGTCTTTACGTATTATGGGCACTAACTTCCCTCTCTTTCGCCATGAATTGCTTTGTCGTGTTCCGGCATGATGTCTGGTGAAGCCGTACGGAGGACGGGTCTGAGCAGTTTTGTTGTGATGTGTGCCGGGTACGATGCGCCTAATGTTGTTGTGTTGGGAGTTTGGTCGTGGAGGGTCTTCAGATCAATCTCCCTTTGGCGCAGCATCGTTGGTCGTGTTGTTGGGTTTAACATTGCATCGCCTCGCTCAACTGCCGTCTTCCTTCCTATTCGCTCAGTTTTTCTGAGTGAATAGACTATTAGTAAACTAGCGCGCTTTATCATCAACGATCGCATCACTGCTTACCATCAGGCGGGATTGCGGTCAAGCGCTAGTTAACAATTATTAAAAAAAAATCTTATGATTTTATTTACTACATTGAAAATAGCATATTTTCTTTCATCACCATTAAATATAAGAATCCTACTCGATTCATGGCATTAAAGTTTAAGGTTGATTGGGAATATTTGACAGTTTAAGGTAGCTTGACCTACTGTTATCCGTACATTAATTACGAAGTGCATACTGCAGTATCGTTGAAAGTTCAGCCATTAATGCTAAGAGAATTTCTAATTTGAGGTATTACCAAGAAACTTAAAGGTAAAACAAAATAAATGACATTGAAAATTGTAATTGACGCGTTATCTCTTTCTCACTCTTTCATAGTAATAAATTCACGGTGTCAAAGTGCACGGTGTAGCGTGTATAAGAAAGAGAGAGGTGGTCAACGTCGACCGCAAAAGGTTACTCGCGGTCAAAATTATTATCTTCAACATAATGTACTAAAGACTTTTAGTTTAGCTATAAGTTTCTTGGGTCTTACAGACCCTTAATATAGACAGATGCATATGGCATGTATTTTCTAAATGTACCAGGGGCATGTCAAAACTTTTTAGACAGTCTTTATTCAATAATTTGATACTGGCAAGTAATACATCATCTGAAACACTGGCTATTTGAATTGAAAAGTTGATCCAGGCAAACCGCTGAATTACATACGTAATTACGTACGAGCTCGAGCGAGACCTGGGAATTGGATCAGCAATGCTGCAAAACATTATCCATGATCACCTTTCTCTTCGAGAGCGTTGATCAAGATGGGTGCCGCACAAACTGACCGGTGACCAGAAAGACCGCCGTCTAGATTGGTGCCGATTTATGATTGAGAAATTTGAAGGAGGCAAGAAAAACAATGTATACGACATACTTACCGAAACATGGCTGTATAGTTATGATCCCGAAACAAAACGACAGTCGACTGTATGGTGCTTTGAAGGTGAACGAACGCCGACAAAATGCACACAGCTCGCAGAAACAAATTAACGCCTCGTTTTTTTGTAAGACCTGTCATGTCGCAACGGTGGTGCTCGAAGATCAAAAAGCAGTTAATTCTGAGTAGTATGTGTCAGTTTGTGTCCCAACCGTTTTGTCAGCACGGCGTGACATGCGACTGAAGTCAGGAATCCGGCACCAGCTTAAGCGTCAAGATAACGCTTCGGCTCATACGTTCGACAGAACACTTGACTTTTTAAATTCAAAAAATGTGCATATCCTGCCTCACCCACCATATGCCTCCTTGCGATTTTTCCTATTCCCTAAAATTAAAGAAAAGTTGAAAGGCAGGAGATTCAAGAGCAAGGAAGATGCACTAGCTGACAATAATTTAGAAATTACAGATGTATCTGAAAAGGAGTGGGCAGAGGTATTTTCCAGATGGTTTAAACGTATGGATAAGTGTATAGATGCTGAGAGTGAATACTTTGAAAAGATAGACATGAGTAGTCATCATTCATCATCATCATCATTTCAGCCGAAAGACGTCCACTGCTGGACATAGGCCTCCCCCAAGGTTCTCCACGACGACCGGTCCTGCGCCTCCCGCATCCAGCGGTTTCCCGCGACCTTCACCAGGTCGTCGGTCCACCTTGTCGGGGGCCTACCCACGCTACGTCTTCCGGTGCGTGGTCGCCACTCGAGAACCCGTCGGCCCCATCGGGCATCGGTCCTACGGGCAATGTGTCCAGCCCATTGCCACTTCAGTGTTGCAATTCTTCGGGCTATGTCGGTTACTCTCGTTCTTCTGCGGATCTCCTCATTCCTGATTCGATCGCGCAGTGAAACCCCAAGCATAGCCCTCTCCATTGCCCTTTGAGCGACTTTGAGCCTTCTTATAAGGCCCATTGTTAGCGACCACGTCTCAATTCCATAAGTCATCACTGGCAACACACACTGGTCGAAGACTTTTGTCTTGAGACACTGCGGTATTTCGGACGAGAAGATTCTACGTAGCTTCCCGAAAGCAGCCCAGCCGAGTTGGATTCGACGATTGACCTCTTTCTCGAAGTTGGACCTTCCTAACTGGATAGTTTGTCCCAGGTACACGTAGCTGTCAACAACTTCGAGAACAGAGTCTCCAATCTTTATAGGAGTCGGTACAACATGGGCATTAGACATGACTTTCGTCTTGCCCATGTTCATTTTAAGACCGACTCGCTTGGAGGCCCTATTGAGGTCTTCGAGCATTGTACTCAGGTCCTCCGCGGTCTCAGCCATGACTACGATATCATCAGCAAACCGAAGGTGTGTCATGTACTCGCCATTGATGTTGATGCCCAGTCCTTTCCAGTCCAGAACCTTGAAGACATCCTCCAATGCAGCGGTGAACAGTTTCGGAGAAATAACATCTCCCTGTCTGACACCACGCTGCAGAGGTATTGGTTTCGAGGTCTGGTCCTGTATTCGGACTGACATGGTGGCGTTTTCGTACAAACCCTTCAGCGCTTCAATATATCGATAGTCTACTTGGCACCGCTGGAGAGACTGCAGTACAGCCCAGGTCTCGATCGAATCAAAGGCTTTTTCGTAGTCCACAAACGCCAAGCAAAGGGGTAGGTTATACTCCTCGGCCTTCTGTATAACCTGCCGCAGCGTATGTATGTGGTCTACTGTACTGTAGCCTTTTCGGAAACCGGCTTGTTCGGGCGGCTGGAAGTCGTCAAACCTGCAGGCGAGACGATTTGTGAGGACTCTTGAAAACAACTTATAGACATGACTCAGAAGTGAGATGGGTCTGTAGTTTTTCAAAAGGGTGTTGTCACCCTTTTTGAAAAAGAGTACCACCACACTTCTGTGCCATGCCTGTGGCGTTTTTCCCTTATCTATGACGGAATTAAATAACTTCTGAAGGGCCCTAAGGATCGGTTCACCACCCGCCTTCAGTAGCTCTGCCGTTATTCCGTCATCGCCTGGCGCCTTGTTGTTTTTAAGCTGTTTCAGAGCCAATCGAATCTCCTGCAGGCTGACGTCCGGGATATCTTCAGTGTAGTGTCGGGTTAATCTTGCTCTAGGGTCTTCAGCAAGATTTAATGCGGGTCTTGTCGTTGAAGTGTAGAGCTGTCCATAGAAATTCTCGACTTCCCTCAAAAGCTCGGGCCCGGACGTTAAGATCTTGCCGTCGTCAGTCTTCAGCTTGCTTAGCCGGCTATGCCCAATAGTCAGATCTCTAGCGAAAACTTTAGAGCCTCTGTTTCGCTCTATAGCCTCCGTTATACGCTCGGTATTATACCGACGTAGGTCGCGCTTCAGAGACTTTGAGATCTGCTTATTGAGCTGCCGGTATCTGCAAGCATCACTTGACGAACGCAAAATCATCTCACGTCTGTCCTCCATGAGCTCGAGAGTGTAGTCCGAGAGCTTTTTAGTTCTAGTTGTACGGCGGGTCCTAAAATACTTAGTCCCGACCGTACGGACAGCTTCTACAAACCCGTCATTATATTCGTCCACGTCGCCACTTAGGCATTCGAAGCGATTTTGGAGCTCGAGCTGGAAACCCTCGGAGTTGTGGATCTGAATGGGTGCTGGCCGGAGCGTGGACTTCATCAGGCGAGATCTTTCGGACACTATGTTCAGATTCAATGTGCCTCTGACCATACGGTGATCGCTGCCGCATTTGAGCGAGTTGATCACTGAGACATCATTGAATATGTGCCTTTTTGTCGTCAAAATGAAGTCTATCTCATTCTTAGTGACCCCGTCGGGACTGATCCAAGTCCACTTTCGCTGTTCACGCTTTTTGAAGAAGGAGTTCATCATAAAGAGTCCCTCCTTCTCCATGAAGCCAGCTAACATGTGGCCTCGGTGGTTCCGACGCCCAAATCCAAAATTTCCCAGTCCGAGCTCTTCACCACTCCGTTTACCAAGTTTAGCGTTGAAGTCCCCCATGATAACGCTGTAGTGAGTTTTAGAGCTATGTATGGCTTTAGAGATATCCTCATACATAGTCTCTACTTCATCGTCGGAGTGTGTCGAGGTCGGGGCGTATACCTGAATGACCTTCAGCGAATACCGTTTGGTTATTCTGAGTATCAGGAACGCCACCCTGGTCGACACACTCTCGATCTTCACTACATTGTCGACAAGGGACCTGTGGACGAGGAACCCGACACCACCCTGGGACTGATGGTCGCCCTCCCGGAAATAGAGCAAGTTACCGGATTTAAGGATTATCGAGTCCTCACCCTCTCTTCGGACTTCAGATAATCCCAGGACACCCCATCGCAACTTGCTCAATTCTTCCTCCAGTTCAATAACCCTCTCGTCGGTCCGCAGTGTGCGCATGTTTAGTGTTGCCAGGTCGATCCGTCGTTGCTTGTGGTAGCCGGATCTCTTCCGGAGATTCTTCGCACCCCTTGCCCCGCCGTTACCTTGGCCGCTACCACAATGACCAGGAATAGCGGAGCTGCCGGGGACTAGGGGCCTTGGCTTAGTCGTGTGCAACATTTGGGGGGGGTTTGCCATAATCCCCACGCTTGGCAGGCGGGTTGGGGATCGCAGTAATTTGATATTCCACAGGAGAAGCGCTGCTGCCCGCTTCCCTGGTGAGAGTTCCCTTAGTCGCCTCTTACGACACCCACGGGAGGATATGGGTTGGTACTATTCTAAGCCCGGTACCACACGGGACATGAGTAGTAAATATAATAATTTTTGAGTATCTAGTTTTTTTTTGGCATGCCCCCCGTATGTTGGACACCAATGACTGATTACAAGGTGAAGGAAAACATCTTGAGGAAACCTGGACTTTAAGTCTGAAATCGCCAACTGGCATTGAGCAAGCGTGGTGATTACGCTCAATCCTTCTCTGTATGAGAGGAGACCTGTGTGCAGCACTGGGACGATAAAAAGGTTGATGAAGACAATGCTGATACTGCATTGTTTTTTCTAAGAACAAGATATGCTTGTCGGATGGCCAGAGACAGGAGGAGGGTATTTAGGGTTTCTCGCCATCCTATTCTTTTTTAACTTATAATATTTATCAATAATTCTTAACTAAAATAATTTGTGAAACATTAATATTCCCTATGTTCATAAGGTTCTTGTTAATGAGTTTTTGAAATAATAAGTATACACCAACCTTGTGTTGTCTGTGAGGCCTGGATATCGATTTGACCTAAAACATCTATTTTACTGGCTTTGTGCTTTCACAATGCTTTTCCATCTCAATGATTTGGTCTTTACATAGTTTTTCAGTCGGTTGGACATGTTCGTAGGCTATTGTAGGCAGTATTGTGTACAATGTTTGTGTATAGTGATTGTGTCGTTGTTATTTGAACTATAAGGTGATAATTATCTGATTGCTACACAATGATATCTACATGCAATCAGCATATTAATGTCCCTATTGCTGAGGCATAAGCCTCTCTTTGAGGTGTGGGCTGTATGTAATATACCACTCTGGCCTAGTGCGACTTGGTAGTTTTGTTTTAATCGGTTTATATAGCGCTATTTTTTGTTTACGCCAAACCTGACTATACTTTGTTCGAATAAGCAACTGAACCGATTCCAATAATTTTACATCATGTTATATTTTTTCCCAAATACATTTAGAAATTGATGCAAAGTGGTTACCGAGTGGTTATGATAGATCATAGTACTTACGTACTTACGTAGTGCAACGTTATAAAAGCGATTAGAAAGCGGTGTTCTATTGTTTAAGAGTATTCCCTATACTATGGTTGTTACATAAAGAACTTTACAGAAAGAATGATATTTGCTTGATGTCTCTTACCAGATGAAAGGTAATGAAAAAATTAATACCTTTTTCACGTCTACCCACATTTTTAGGTAAATACATTTTATTTGCACTTGTTCCTTTAGACTTGTGTCTTGTTTAAATTATGATGGTTTGAAAGCAACACATCCAAGTTTAGATTATACCTAAAATCTAGGTTATTTCGACCTACCGCAAATAAAGTTCACCTTTGTACCATCCTATCTATTCTAAAGGTCATTTGTGTGACTTATTGCTAAAAAAAAGGCGCGTGGCACCCGGAGACTGCCGCGGTAAAGCTATTGCACGGCCTTTTTTATCAACTATAACTTGCAATTATAATTATTTATTTATTTTATTTATACAGTAATTTTTCCTTTGTTTTTAAGCTATTACATAGCTTCTATCGCGGGCCTTGAGCGCGGGGACCGAATCCAGAAATTCCGTAACGAAAAAACCTCACGCTCCCCACTCCGACGGGCACAGAGGTGTGGCTTGAAGGCCGTACATCGTCTAACGTCGTTTCAGTTCGGCAGTCTTCGGCACGGTATGTTTGTGTGCGTGCGACTACATCTTCTGAAAACAATTTATAGATTTTCAAAAAGAGCATGCATATTGCAGGGCGCGAACTCAGGTTTACACACTTGCCATGTTACTGATAGTCGCGATGTGCTAAACTTGCGATTAATTTTCTGTCTGAAATAGGTCTTCTATAGAGATATGTCATAGACGTCATCGACGTTGTCATGGCTACCTTAAAAACTTTTCATAAAATTAATTATTAAGTACTTTTATTCAAATTAATTTAGTAGTGTTTTTATAAAATAGCTTTTTTTTAACGGAAAAGCTAAGATGAATGTCACGCTAATTTTTCATTGGACTTTTAAATTATTTATAGTGTTGTTTACTAAATAAAAGCGCGTGATTTTATAGAGTAAAAAGTGCTCACGCGGCCGTTTTTTCAACTGTTATTGGCGATATCCGCCATTATTGTGAAATATTTTTTTAAAGAATTTCTATAATTTGTTACACGTGTTATTGGCAAAATTGTGGTATCTATCCACAGGGACCAGATCAAGAGTTGAAGTTGAAGTTTTTATTAAATAAAATATTACAGAAAGATGTCGGTGAACAATGTTAATACGAGTACATTTAAGTGTACGAGTTGTAATATTGTTATCTCCGAAACGAAACATCGAAAGTTTAATAAAAATATGCTCGTCAGCTTTTTCTGAGGAAGACATTGGTGAGGCAAAAAAGTTATTGTTTGTTTCTACGAAGACAAGACAAAAACATGTATCGAGACGTAAGAACAAAAAGCAGAAAGACCTAAAATATACGATTACGGTGTTTAAAATCACGGATCCCGAACAATCCCAGTTTTTGTGGCATATGACCTTCACAAATTGCCACCAGTTTGCTTTGACTACGTAGAACGTACGTAAAGAAGTTGATGAAGGATTTATTAATTCTACGGTCAGATGTTAACGCAATCAGAAGTGATTATATTACTAAAGATCAGCTCGAAAATATTAAATTGATAACAAATAATTCGACACCGATGCCGTTCATCATCAACAACCTTTTTATCGTCCCACTGCTGGGCACAGATCTCCTCTCATACAGAGAAGGATTGAGCGTAATCACCACGCTTGCTCAATGCGGGTTGGCGATTTCAGACTTATAAAGCCCAGGTTTCCTCAAGATGTTTTCCTTCGCCTTCAGTCATTGGTGTCCAAGATATACTTAGAAAGTACATACAGTATGTTAAGAAAACCCTGTCCGACCCGTGAAGGTGTTGTTAGGTATCGATAACTGATTCTACTAATGGATACAAAACCGGGCTAAACTTAAAAAAAAATCCCCCTAAAAAAAATAAATATTATTTCGCAAAAGGAGGTAACTTAATAAACGTGCGTTGACCACCCTTCGCCTGTCGCCCGCGGGGGGCAGGCGGCAGGACACGCGGCACGTGGTCGCATCGCTATTCGCTCATAATAATACCGGTGTTGTCACTTTTTAAAAATTACCTAATTTCGGGGAAATTGGAATTAATTCGTGGGAAAAAAAGATTATTTCAAAATTAATTTGTATTGGTACTATGATGAATACGTAAAATTTTATATTATATTTGGTCATGTGTTTACCTAACCTTTATTATCCTTATGGGTCGGACAGGGTTTTCTTAACATACTGTATAACTTTAGAAAAGTTACATTGGTACTTGCCTGACCTGGAATCGAACCCGCGCACTCATACTTGAGAGGCTGGTGTTTTAACCACTAGGCCACCACGACAAAACAGTGGGGTATATTGAAAAAAGAACCTCGGAGTCTTTGAGTATATTTCGTGGTGCACCCTGTGCGCCGTTTCCGAGTCAACGAAATACCAGTTGGTGGAGTCATAAGGATACTATAGCTGTCTTGCCTGCCCCTCAGTGCCCGGCCGGTCTTGCGATTGCACCGAAACAGCACACAATGACAGAGATTATAAGTAATAGCATAGACAGACCTTACGGAGGAATTGCCCTATTGTAGAGGAAGTCCGCTTTCTCAAAGGTATCAGTGTTGTTGTGTAATAGTGATCGTTTAGTTCTCACACGGATCGTTCTATGTTAGTTTTCTCATTTTACATGCTTACTGACTCGAGTGATAATATAATAGATTTCATGGGTTTTATCTTTATTTCTTTATTTTTTGGCTTCGCACGGTTTGTGCATTTAGCCAATGCCACGTAATTATGAATTATTCATGTCGAAAAAGACGGCCGCGTGACCCGTCTTACGAGTGAGGTTTGGGACAAAGTCATGATGTGGCCACTATGCAGCGATATTTCACTGTTCTTTATGAACTATTTACTAAATGCACTTTTTACCACATAAATCACGCACTTTTATTTAGTAAACAACACTATAAATAATTTTAAAAGTCCAATGAAAAACGAGCGTGACACTCAGCTTGACTTTCCCGCCAAAACTCAGGGTGCTGATCACGAAAATGATTTCATTTTTGAAATCCAAGATGGCCGACATCATATTTCACGACATTCTGACATGGGTGTGATAACGAACATGACGTCATTTTTAAGCTATTGCTTAGCTTCTTTCTATCTCTTTATCAAAGTAGAACAGAAAACATTGAATATAGTTTAGTCGCTTAATCGTCACCATTTATTGCACTCTTTTGATGACGTTGCTGGTAAAAAATAAATAAATTACAAAACAGAAAGAAAACTTGAATTGATATCAATGAAAAAAAAAAAAACAAAGGAAAAATTACTGTATAAATAAAATAAATAAATAATTATAATTGCAAGTTATAGTTGATAAAAAAGGCCGTGCAATACCTTTACCGCGGCAGTCTCCGGGTGCCACGCGCCTTTTTTTTTTCTTTGATATCAATTCAAGTTTTCTCTCTGTTTTGTAATTTATTTATTTTTTACCAGCAACGTCATCAAAAGAGTGCAATAAATGGTGACGATTAAGCGACTAAACTATATTCAATGTTTTCTGTTCTACTTTGATAAAGAGATAGAAAGAAGCTAAGCAATAGCTTAAAAATGACGTCATGTTCGTTATCACACCCATGTCAGAATGTCATGAAATATGATGTCGGCCATCTTGGATTTCAAAAATGAAATCATTTTCGTGATCAGCACCCTGAGTTTTGGCGGGAAAGTCAAGCTGAGTGTCACGCTCGTTTTTCATTGGACTTTTAAAATTATTTATAGTGTTGTTTACTAAATAAAAGTGCGTGATTTATGTGGTAAAAAGTGCATTTAGTAAATAGTTCATAAAGAACAGTGAAATATCGCTGCATAGTGGCCACATCATGACTTTGTCCCAAACCTCACTCGTAAGACGGGTCACGCGGCCGTCTTTTTCGACATGAATAATTCATAATTACGTGGCATTGGCTAAATGCACAAACCGTGCGAAGCCAAAAAATAAAGAAATAAAGATAAAACCCATGAAATCTATTATATTATCACTCGAGTCAGTAAGCATGTAAAATGAGAAAACTAACATAGAACGATCCGTGTGAGAACTAAACGATCACTATTACACAACAACACTGATACCTTTGAGAAAGCGGACTTCCTCTACAATAGGGCAATTCCTCCGTAAGGTCTGTCTATGCTATTACTTATAATCTCTGTCATTGTGTGCTGTTTCGGTGCAATCGCAAGACCGGCCGGGCACTGAGGGGCAGGCAAGACAGCTATAGTATCCTTATGACTCCACCAACTGGTATTTCGTTGACTCGGAAACGGCGCACAGGGTGCACCACGAAATATACTCAAAGACTCCGAGGTTCTTTTTTCAATATACCCCACTGTTTTGTCGTGGTGGCCTAGTGGTTAAAACACCAGCCTCTCAAGTATGAGTGCGCGGGTTCGATTCCAGGTCAGGCAAGTACCAATGTAACTTTTCTAAAGTTATATGTACTTTCTAAGTATATCTTGGACACCAATGACTGAAGGCGAAGGAAAACATCTTGAGGAAACCTGGGCTTTATAAGTCTGAAATCGCCAACCCGCATTGAGCAAGCGTGGTGATTACGCTCAATTCTTCTCTGTATGAGAGGAGATCTGTGCCCAGCAGTGGGACGATAAAAAGGTTGTTGATGATGAACGGCATCGGTGTCGAATTATTTGTTATCAATTTAATATTTTCGAGCTGATCTTTAGTAACATAATCACTTCTGATTGCGTTAACATCTGACCGTAGAATTAATAAATCCTTCATCAACTTCTTTACGTACGTTCTACGTAGTCAAAGCAAACTGGTGGCAATTTGTGAAGGTCATATGCCACAAAAACTGGGATTGTTCGGGATCCGTGATTTTAAACACCGTAATCGTATATTTTAGGTCTTTCTGCTTTTTGTTCTTACGTCTCGATACATGTTTTTGTCTTGTCTTCGTAGAAACAAACAATAACTTTTTTGCCTCACCAATGTCTTCCTCAGAAAAAGCTGACGAGCATATTTTTATTAAACTTTCGATGTTTCGTTTCGGAGATAACAATATTACAACTCGTACACTTAAATGTACTCGTATTAACATTGTTCACCGACATCTTTCTGTAATATTTTATTTAATAAAAACTTCAACTTCAACTCTTGATCTGGTCCCTGTGGATAGATACCACAATTTTGCCAATAACACGTGTAACAAATTATAGAAATTCTTTAAAAAAATATTTCACAATAATGGCGGATATCGCCAATAACAGTTGAAAAAACGGCCGCGTGAGCACTTTTTACTCTATAAAATCACGCGCTTTTATTTAGTAAACAACACTATAAATAATTTTAAAGTCCAATGAAAAATTAGCGTGACATTCATCTTAGCTTTTCCGTTAAAAAAAAGCTATTTTATAAAAACACTACTAAATTAATTTGAATAAAAGTACTTAATAATTAATTTTATGAAAAGTTTTTAAGGTAGCCATGACAACGTCGATGACGTCTATGACATATCTCTATAGAAGACCTATTTCAGACAGAAAATTAATCGCAAGTTTAGCACATCGCGACTATCAGTAACATGGCAAGTGTGTAAACCTGAGTTCGCGCCCTGCAATATGCATGCTCTTTTTGAAAATCTATAAATTGTTTTCAGAAGATGTAGTCGCACGCACACAAACATACCGTGCCGAAGACTGCCGAACTGAAACGACGTTAGACGATGTACGGCCTTCAAGCCACACCTCCGTGCCCGTCGGAGTGGGGAGCGTGAGGTTTTTTCGTTACGGAATTTCTGGATTCGGTCGCCGCGCTCAAGGCCCGCGATAGAAGCTATGCAATAGCTTAAAAAATAAGTTCTACTGGACTTTTTTTGAAAGACTTTCCCTTTATTCCTTTTTTTGTTCATAAGTTATTGAGGTCACGTTTTATAAATAGAGAGTAATTTAGTTTTGGAGGTTTATGTTTAAGAGATAGTATATTACACTAAGCTTATATATGTAACGCTTTAATTTTTGTATATTTATGTCTTTCATTCGGTATCTTTTACTTCAAGTTAAAAATTTGAACACAAAATCAACCAAATGAAAAACATGGTTTAATTTTTAAACAATATTCGATTTCGGCATTCGACCTCTTCCGTGTCCATATTGTATGTCTTTGGTTTTTGTATATTAGTTTATGACACCGACTTCCGAAATTAGTTATTTTTCACTTTGTAGTGTTTTTTGGAAGTCGGTTGTTTTTTTTTTGTAATAATTAAAAGTTTTTATTTTACTCTTTTTAATTGTGAAAAGTACTGTTCAGCTGCATCCGGTTAGACTGGATGCTGACGCTAAAATACTTAATGAAAAAATTTACAAACGCACTGGTTGCCCCTACGATTTTTGAAAGTTCCCCTTGATTTCTCTGGTCTTCCACCATAAAACCTTGGGAATGTCTTCTTTCCAACAGAAAAAGAATTATCAAAATCGGTTCATAAACGACGAAGTTATTCGCGAAGAAACATAAAAAAAGCATATATACGGTCGAATTGAGTAACCACCTCCTTTTTGAAGTCGGTTAATAAAATAGTGAACGAGGAAAGAAATAAGAAATTATGGAACTTCACTGGTCCGGAAAACGTATCACTTTAGTTCAAAAAGGTAACCAAGAAGTAAGGCAAGTAGATAAACATATTATGTAATCTAAGAAACGTTATTCCTATTGAATTCCAACTCGTAATTTCCACTACAGAGATTTTCACACTTAATTTCCCAAATCCTGTCTTACAAGAACTCCCATCCTACCTTCGGAAATCCTTGCGTCATTATTCGAGCCATTACTCCTATTGTTAATCTAAGCTATTCATTCCCTGGATGCTTCCTTAGTGTATTATGTTAATGTCACATGATAACGCAAAAAAGATTTAGCTTCAATGATTAATGACAAGGACTGGTTAAGATGTCGACCAGCTAAGAAGGAAAGTTCAAATAATCTTCAACTATTTGATTTTGCTAATGACAATATTGATTCTTTCCAAATATTTTTGTTGATTTGTCCCTTGTTTTAACCGAAAATGTTATTATGAATGCTTGACTGCAATCCCACCTGATTTTAAGCAGTGATGCAATCGTTGATGGTAAAGCGCGCTAATTTATTAAGAGCCTATTCATTCAAAAAAACTGAGTGAACAGGACGGAAGACGGCAATTGAGCGAGGCGATGCAATGTTATACCCAACTACACGGCCAACGATGCTGCGTCAGTGGGAGCTTGATCTGGAGACCCTCCACGACCAAACTCCTGACACAATAACATACGGCCCATCGTAACCGGCACACATCGCAATACAACTGCTCAGACCCATCCTAGATAGAGATAAAGATATTTTTCAAAAAAAAGAAATATTATATAGGCTTTCACTCCTTTGGGTGGAATGAGGAAAATGTTACATTAAATGTGGCAAATGTCATGGGGAAAGCTTTTAGTTTGAACGCTGATGGCTTTAAGAATAGGGAAAGGCCAAAGCAGCGATAGATGGACTAAGTGAAACATGATGTAGCTAGAAGTGACAACCGATATGATGACTAACTGAAAAATGAAAAAAAATGATGAAAATGATGAATAAAGAAAACTACAATCATATCAACTAAGTAAAAAAGCTGGCAGTGTTATAATTATTGTGGAATATAAACATTCGCAACTATTGAATGCAGCTTTGATGTGCTTCGTACAGTTTCAATAGTGCAATAGGGATGTTTTCTGGGTAAAAAAAACTGATTCTATTTAGTCCGTCATTCAGATTATAGAAAAATATTGGATACGTATATTTTGTTTTATGAAATCAATAAAAAATTACAAATATAAAAGGCATCAAAGATCAGGTGTGGTGGCTGGTGACGGCACTGGTCGCTAAAAAGTGTAGCGTGCAGTGACGTCACACGAGTTTTCAACGCACTGTGTATGACTGTGTCGACCTCATTTTTTGTTTATATGAAAAAAGAAAAAATACGTGTCTAGTATTTTTTGGAAATCTGACTGACGGACTAATTAGTTTTTTTTAGTCAAATACCCTATGGCACTCAGTTGCTTATAGTGTCATAGGTAAATGAAAATACCTATCATTTCAGATTTTATTAATGGTAGCCTGGATTTTGAAATTTGGCGATGTAAGACGGCCATGCCTCGAGTCAGGGTTGCGGGTTGACTAAAAAAGAAACCGTGGCCCTGGCACACAGACAAGTGAAGGAACATGGGTGGGTTTTAGTCAGTAAAAGTCTGACACGCCCTTCCGCACCGCCCAGAGCGGGAGAGGTCATTTGATGAATTCCCGTCAAAAACAAAAAAAGCAAAGGCTATGCCTCGGATTGCAAGTTTAGATGTTACTCGTGCGTGGTGACGTGAGCATCAGTAATGTCGGATTGCTGTCCCACCAGACCATGAGGCGCAATTCCCAGTAAGGGAAGAAAGAGTGTACCTATGTTTGGACATAAACCTGTGCATTTATAAACCTGTGCATTATAATATCGAGGGCATAAGGTTCAATATCGCGTGACATGCAGTGCGTAACTTTTAAGCCCTATAACTCGAGACCTAGACATTGTATAGGTGTAATATAAAAACGCATTCCTAGACTTTAGGTGGCCTATCGAATGGTACAGGTTTTTATCAATTTTGTCAATTAAGTGACGACATCGAAATTTCTAGAAACCCGTTTCCGGGAATTACCGTAGGTACCTACTGAATGTACTCGAAGTTATGCGCTATTATTATTACGTCTAGACGATTCTGGAATGTTCGATCAGCTGGCCTATATATAGCGCCGTGACGCCGGCGCCGAGTCAGTCTGCATTAGACTAGCGATACGAAAACAAGCGACAGATAAGAAGCGATATTCGAGAATACCTACTGCGACAACTGTAACGATAACTGTGAGTACTACGTGAAGTAACATCTGTTGTGTTATTGCGTGTTTACAAAACGGACTTCGTGGACGTAAGTGAAGACTTCGGTGCAACGTCAGCAACATTCTACTTGTCATTGCCTACAATCGATTGTACCTTCGTTGCCAATAAATTTCGTAACCCTTAACCGGTATTTTAGTACCCCTAGCCCGTAACAATATCTTCCACGTCGATGGTTAGTTTTTATTGAATTTTGCCGTCATGATTATAATTCAGCCTGGATGTCTTTTGTAACCGGTGGAAGAGCGCATTCCTCATAATGAGGATGATTAGGTTGATTTCATAAAACTCGATCAAACAGCACATCTACCTACTACAATCATTGATCACTTCTACACTAGATACACAGTCTCGAACAAAACTCTTATCAAAAATGGTGACAAGTGTTACGCAGTCTAAAGTAGTCAAAAAATACAGGGTGTATCTGACATCGTAACGCAAACTTCGCGAAAAGGCTAGACCGCATGCCACTAATAAAATCATGATAGTCATTTATGTCGTTAATGAGCGCTTACAGAAATAACAATGTTTAAAAAAAGTGTCGGCTCGGCCTTTGAACGTTGCAAGCGTGCTGCCGTGCGGGTTTGTAGGTATGAAGTTGATTCCTGAGGTGAACTCTATTAAATCAGCTGATAAGATAGTTTTTCGAGTTTTGTTTTCATTGCGCTTTTTTGTATAATTAGTGAATTACTAAATTTTGGGTTATAAAGATATAGCAATTATGAACGGTCTAAAGTGAAAAAACTACATATATAGATTTTTAAATCATCAAAAAGCCGACGAAAAATTCCAACACTGGGGGGTTCAGAATCATGTACTGGATCCATGGTACTCGTTAGTTCGTCGATGTCAGATACACCTTTATACATTAATTTAAAATCAGCCATATAAAGTTCTTATCACAAAGCAGTACAAAAAGCCATTATTTTTTACGACCGAGTCTGACATCAAACCATATTCAACCTTACATGCATGCATTAAAGTCAGAATTATAAAGTAAACGAAAGAAGCAGCCAAGTGCTGCGTTGTGCGCTTGTTCAGTTCAACCATTTTTTTACGCTGATTGTGAATCTAGTGTATACCAGGTCTACCAATATGAAATTACCGGTAACACAGATTTAGCTGTGTAGCTAATGATTATTGTGAACGAGCCTTTTTTTTTTATTTTGTTGGTATGACATCTGTGGAATATATTTAGTATACTGCAAGTCATAGTGGAACCAAGATTGTATTTTTTTTTAGTTAAAAATGGAAAATTTTGTACCAGAAAATCATCATATGCGGGAAGTTTTATTGCATTATTTTTTTTTAAGGAAAAATGCAGCTGATGCTCACAGAATGCTTATCGAAGCTTATGGTGATCATGCTCTTTCAGAAAAAACATGAACCATCAACATCGACCGCAAAATCAAATCGCTTCGGAAAGAAGAGAATGCTCTGTGTTTGGTGGGACCAGAAGGGTGTGGTGTATCATGAGCTATTAAAACCTGGTGAAACTGTCAATACTGATCGCTACCGACAACAAATGATCAATTTGAACCATGCATTGACCGAAAAACGACCAGAATGGGCCACAAGACACGGAAAGGTAATTTTGCTTCACGACAATGCTCCATCACATACAGCAAAACAAGTTAAAGAAACGATAAATGCACTTAAGTGGGAAGTGTTACCCCACCCGCCGTATTCACCAGACTTGGCACCTTCCGACTACCATTTGTTTTCATCGATGGGACACGCACTGGCTAAGCAGCACTTCAAAACATCTGAAGAACTGGAAAATTGGGTCTCTGAATGGTTTCTATCAAAACAAGAGCAGTTTTTTTTGCAGGGCATCCACAACTTAATAAAAAGATGGGAAAAATGTGTAGCTAGCAATGGCAAATACTTTGAATAAACTTTTTTTGTCTGTTTTCTTTAAAATAAGCGTTTTATTTTCCTTAAAAAACGGTAATTTCATATTGGTACCCCTATGTAAGTACAACCTGTCAAATTTCTTTATTAGATTTTCAACTTTATCGCAAAAATACTCGGGCTAAAAGTCTCTGTCATCCGCAACATAATTATTTAGTCAATTAATGTTATTTAAATTTATGTTTTAGCGTGTATTGTTAGCTGCTGCAATGACGTCACAATCTGTTTCTCAATATTTTGTTTTTGTATATATTTCACTAACATAGTTTGATGGCACATAATTTAAAATTCAAATTACTAACACTACGACTCTCTTTGTTAGAAATAATTTGATAAATTAATATGTAGTTAGTAATATTGTAATTGGATAGCAAGTAGACAAATAGGAGGCTTGCTTACTACATCTTTACTATCAGCAGCAATGTAAATAAATATATTGATAACTGTATAGAAACAAATAGAAAACCAAAAGGAATTTCTACAATCATCCGCAGCATAATAATCACATACGAAATTCCTCCTTCACATTTTTGAATAACAACCACACAATCACAAGCGGACGGACGCCATTGTGATTTGATTGGTAGATAATACACAAACAGACACGAAACTAATGGATGGATATAAAACAAAATCTAAAGCGTTCTAATTTCGTATATTCTCGCGATAAAATTCGAACATTCTAAATGCATGATATTTTTTTTTGTTACACTGGCTTAATTTTATTTGAAACATGGAAATAGTAAGTACAAACAATGGTGAATCGAGTATGATTGAATGTCATATATCTGACAGAAATAAATGCCTTATTCGTTTTAAAACAGACTGTCTAATGTTCCATTGAAAAACAAAAATGATGCCTTGTCGCCGACGGCAGTTAAAATTAGTTAAAGCAATTAACGTGTACGAGTCACTTTAAAAGATAATTTTACTAATTATGATCATTAACATAGCTTTTATGAGGAGGTTATTTGAATAACGTTGGTATTTTAAAGCTAGTTTAGTTTATAAATATTGGCTGAGACTGTAGCGTTGCGGGGTATTTTAAATGCAGGTAGTTACCTATTGGTAGATCAACGGAGATTAATTACGTGGGTAACACACAAATGTATGTTTTGTAGCGGTTCTAGTTGTTGTAGACATTAATCCAAAAGTTATATTATAACAATAGAGTTGTGCTGGCTCAGTGGAAATTGCGGCGACATACATTCATACGTACGAAAGTAGCCGCCGTTTGAACCCAGGGAGGCACTATATTCTGTGTAAATGAAAGAAAGAAAGAGTAAAGTACAAATATATATATGGCAAACATGACGCAAAACAAATTAAAAAAAGTGTTGTGGAAAATGCGTTACATCCACGCAAAACGGCTATTGCTCATCATTAGGTATGTTGGAGACAGAAAAATAATTTACATCAAGACAACTCTGAAAACGATAAAGGAATAAATAAAACATTTGTCTGCTACTACATGTTGTTAAATCAAACCGTAAATGCTCACTTCCGAACTCCAAACAGGACCCTTCAATTGAATACTATAATTAACGGTCAGCGAGTATTTGATGTATGTACGAGTACTAGGGGAGATGGTTTTGATGTAATACCATCTGATTCTACTGAACTATATCATAATTTAAAGAGAATGAACTAGATTTGTGCTTATCAGGGAAAGTGGTTTTGCAACAAAGTTACAATTATTTATTCAAACACAACATCACGAAGAATCTCGTCCCATGTTGCAAAAGTTTCTTTCTGAATCTGGAAACTTCAATTCATATCTTAAAAAGTTCAACACAAGAAGTAAAATATAATATAATATTATAAATATATAACGGTCTTTTGTATTTTTTTTTGTTATGTTTTCACGGTATTTATTATTAAGTATGGCACATCAACGACATATTTACAATGATAATAACAAAAAAGCAATTACAAGTCTTTAGTTCCGTGTTAATACATCACTTACTAGGCATGCACAACATTGACAATAAGAGAAATATTAGCAAAAACTGTTATCTCGATATTTATACTTGAGACTAATAAGAATACCTATGTGAAACTGAAAAGTATTTAGTTATGGCCACTTTCAGACTACCTAAGTAGCGTAGTATGATGTATGTAGATCAATGATAATTGTAATCTAGGCAATATTCTCATATAACCGACAGTTATAGTTCAAAAATAAATATCAATATACAATATGTTAAGAAAACCCTGTCCGACCCATAAGGATAATAAAGGTTAGGTAAACACATGACCAAATATAATATAAAATTTTACATAATCATCATAGTACCAATACAAATGAATTTTGAAATAATCATTTTCCCGCGAATTAATTCCAACTTCCCCGAAATTTGGTAATTTTTAAAAAAGTGACAACACCGGTATTATTATGAGCGAATAGCGATGTGACCACGTGCCGCGTGCCCTGCCGCCCGCCGCCCGCGGAAGGGTGCTTAACGCACATTTATTAAGTTACCTCTTTTTGCGAAATAATATTTATGTTTTTAGAGTTTTTTTTTAAGTTTAGCCCGGTTTGTATCCATTAGTAGAATCAGTTATCGATACCTAACAACACCTTCACGGGTCGGACAGGGTTTTCTTAACATACTGTATATTTTGTATCATAAATATCTTATTTAATATTTATATTAAGTACTAGCGGCCGCCAGCGACTCCGTTCGCGTGTAGTTAGTTATGATAATTACATTACATTGTTTTTTTGTTACTTTCCTGTTTGGTAAAGAAAATCAAATCTCTCTATTTCATTTTGACAGTCAACAGAGCAATTCGTATTTAGGCAATTACTAAAGCCGCAGTCTCAAATAACCGGAGACAAGCGTGGGTAGTAATTTATATGTCAGATAAGGAACACTGGACTATTATTTTAACTTGTTATGTTGTTAATCTGACTTGCCACTTACCATGCAACCATCTTACGTCATGCTGTCCTTGATTTAAGGAGATAGAAACGATGTGGTAGTTAGACAAACCCTAAGTTTTACGACACATTGAACATTTTTTTTTATCAATCTCGCCTGATGGTAAGCAGGGATGCAATCGTTGATGGTAAAGCGCGCTAGTTTATTAAGAACCTATTTACTCAAGAAAACTGTGAGTGAGTGCATTGGAATGAAGCCGGCCGTTGAACGAGGTGATGCAATGTTAAACCCAACAACACGACCAATGATGCTGCGCCAGAGGAAGATTGATCTGGAAACCCTCCACGATCAAACTCCCGACACAACAACATTTATCGCATCGTACCCGGCACACATCGCAACATAACGTTCATACATCGAAACAAGACGAATCGCTTGGCGGCAAGACTTTGGTGAGTGGTAACCTCTGCCGGCAGAAAACGCAATGGACGTCACAAAAATGACATAAACGATGGTCGTGGACGTTACGACTTATGAAATTAACATAAAGGGTGGACGGATCTTCCTGGATATTTCTGGGGCTTTTGATAACGCCTGGTGGCCTATGCTGTTGTTAAAATTAAAAACCCGCGGTTGCAATAAAAACATATATAATCTCGTTTACTCTTACTTTATAAACGGTTCCGCGGTACTTAAGCTCGGTCATTTTTCTAGTACTAAAACACTAACCATGGGATGTCCTCAGGGTTCAGTTGTCGGTCCTTATTTATGGAATTTGGGTTTTGATGACTTCCTCGCGATCCCGCTTCCTTGCGGCTGTTCACTTACTGGTTACGCGGACGATGGCCTACTGCTCATTCAGTCAAGTACCCGAGCTGGACTTGAGAACTTGGCCAATACTTGCCTAAATTTAATATCTCAGTGGGGTGATCGTAACCGCCTAACGTTTGCGCCACATAAAACCTATCAACTTCTACTAAAAGGTAATCTTAAATCATTGCCTACTATTAAATTTAATAACGTTCCCATTAAAAAACAGCAATCCGTATGCTACCTTGGTATGATCTTAGAAAGGAATTTTTCATTTATAGAACATATAAAAATAGTTGGTTAAAAAGCTAAAAGGAACTTTTATGCCCTAACTAGAATATCCAAAGCAACTTGGGGTCTATCATTCCTAACTTTAAAAACTATATATGGAGCTACCTACTTAGGATGTATGTGCTACGGTGCACCTGTTTGGGCCGATAGGGCCAGCATAGGGGCGGCACGACGTAAACTGCTTCAAAGCCAACGTTTGGCATTGATATTTTTATGCAAGGCGTATAGAACGGTCAGTACTGAAGCCTTACCGGTACTGGCAGGTGTACTTCCAGTCGACCTTGAGGTACAGCGACGTGCTTCAATGTACTACTCCGCGAGGGGGGAGGCCATGGACACTAATTTTGTTACACAACGCGACTTTAATAAAATCTCTAGATTATTTAAACCTCAGACTGAAGTCTGGGAGGACCTCTTATCCGAATGGCAAAGTAGGTGGGATAACTCCATCTATTCTTTCCATCCGTTGGCGATCGGCTGGCTAGGACATGGCTGGAGGTTGACCACTGCGTTGCCCAATTTCTCACAGGTCATGGCAACTTTAAAAGTAAACTGTATTCTTTTAAACTTGTTCCTTCCCCTTTGTGTCAGTGTTCTACATCGAACTGTGAATTTGAACAGTCCGCACATCACATCTTGTGGGAGTGTGTTCTTTGGCAGAATGAACGCAATATTATGTTGGATAGTGTACAAGTTACATCCGGAGTCGTTTATTATACGGACCTTGTAGAAACTAGAACCAATTTCCGTGCGTTCAGGCGCTTTTGCCATACCTATTATTGGAATCAATTGTAACAGCTAATACCTACTTAGGACCCATTAACTTAATCAAATTTTATTCCGTGGTGTTTGGCAATCTGGGCTTCTCCCAGTTGCAATAATGTCCCTTTGTGCCGATTGGCCTAGTTCTGTTCCGTCTCCTGCTTGTTATGGAGGGAAGTGGAAAAAATATCTTTTTTCTTACTCCTCCGCATTCTTTTCTGATTAATTTGTTGCGGGACCCAAGACAGTTGAATCGTTTCTCCGGGACTCGTCGAGATTCATTGCTCGGCGTTTTTCTGGCGGTCGCCACTGTTGATTCTGGCTTTCAGGAGTTGCAGTGGTTGGGAAAAGTGTGGCGGGTTTTGTCCCAAAAAAAAAAAAAAAGGGTGGACGTGACCGTTGCGAAAATTTTAAACTGTTTTTTTTTATGTTTCCATAAATTTTACCTTCACTGTGTCATGAAATAATAAATTTTATCTTCTCTGATGCCGTAAACGTCCACGGTAATATCGTCACATTATGATGTTCCACTCAAAGTAAAGGCCTTTCTTTCTCCTTTCCACTCCTCTTTGTCTCGAGCTAAAGTGGACTAATTCAGTAAGCAGACCTCAAGCTAAGCTATTTCGAGTCTGCTTCAATATCGCTGGTCGTTATCGTCAATCCAAATGGTGATAGTTTTGGCCCATGTCTCATTGTGAGACGTTAGAAATGATATACTTACAATGGTTAGAACTTTATGACGTTTTATCCAAACTCATGCACACGGATTTGCTGGCGAAAGGCCTGGACTTAATCCTTATACACTTCTGGACACATCTATTGGCCCACCTTAGAGTTTAGGTTTCGATGGCCCCTACCGAAATATGACGGTCGGTAGACCGTCTTCCTTCCATAATTGCATAACATAACACAATTTTAGACCCATCAGAAAGGAGTAGGTACACGGCTCCAATCTTGCTGTGTCCAATTTAAATGAGTGCGTGCGAAATGAAGGCGCGCTATTCTGTGGGCTCGCGTTAGTTTGGGCCCATTAGCTGGATTGTGTGGTACCATATCGCGTTCTTTTAACCTTCTCCGAACAGTTCGAACGCTCACAGATACTCCGTGGAAGTCGCGAAGTTGGTTTTGTATCTCAATGGAGGTAAGGTGACGATTTCTCAAGCTGGTCGTCACGATGAATCGATCCTGCCTTTCAATTGTGACCCGAGATCGTGGCCTGCCTTGGCGACGAACAAAGCCGCCGGTCTCTAGGTACCTCCGATAAACATTTCGGACCTCAGATCGACTTAAATTATGTTGAGCACTCACATTTCTTTGGCTGTGTCCGGCCTGAATAAGTGCCACAGCTTGAGCGGCGACTTCAGGTGAAGTATCCATATATTATTGATAGAACCTCACCTTAATGTTAAGAATAAGTAATGTTTGTTGCAAAATCAAAGATATCAATCACTTTTTCAAGAATTAAATCCAAGTAAACCAATAAAATCAGGTTTTCTTAGTATTCGATTGTTTTATATCAACAAACAGGCTCCAAATTGTCTTTTGTTTCTTTAAATGCTGTTTCGAAATTCAATAAAAGACTATTGAATAAAATTGTGAATGTGCCAGATTCAAAATTGCATACTCGTAAAAACTTTTTGCTCGACCTAATATAAAATTTTAGCTAGGACCAAACGAAACTGAAAATGCAAGATGGGCCAATAGATGTGTCCAGAAGTCTATAATAATGCAATTTAGGTCACCTTTTTTAATTTTTTATCGAAATAGACGATTATTATTATTACAAATATAACAGCTACCAATTACTCCATTCATTATTTAATAATAATGATTCTTAGTGGATAGCAGCTAAGTACTACGAGCGCAATAAATAAGACTCGCCTCGTCTTTTATACCGCGTACATCGAGGGACTGGAACAATTTGCTTGCGACAGTGTTTCCTTCCGACTACAATTTAAGTGTCTCCAAGGCTAGAGTGAATAGTCTCTTAATAAACTTGTGCCACTTACCATCAAAGATTGCATCACTGCTTACCATCAAGCGGGAACGCGGTAAAGCAGTAGTTTATAATGAAAAAAAAAAAAAGACTCTCAGAGGTCATGCAACGACGGTTGGAGACCATTTTTTTTTACCTTTACTTATATTTGGCTATGATTTCAATAATTTTCATATTATTTTCATTTATGTTTTCTGTATTTTAAGGTAACATCAAGCATGTATTCCGCAAACGATTCGGCAAAGGTTTATCAGTAGTCCACCCACATTTTGTCAGCCATGTTTTAGCCTAGGGGGCGAACCTGTTGCCATCATGACTCTGAACTGCTAATTATCATCATACCATCATCAACCTTTTATCGTGGGCATAGGTCTTCTCTCATACATAGAAGGATTTTGCGTAATCAAAACGCTTGCTCAATGCGGGTTGGCGATTTCAGACTTATAAAAGTCCAGGTTTCCTCAAGATGTTTTCCATCACCTTCAGTCATTGGTGTCCAAGATATACTTAGAAAGTGCATATAACTGTAGAAAAGTTACTTTAGTACTTGCCTGACCTGGAATCGAGCCCGCCCACTCATACTTGAGAGGCTGATGTTTTAACCACTAAGCCACCACGACTTGTTGAACTGCTAATGAGCAACTACAAATGGTAAAACTCGATAATATTCCTCACCCAAGAATACAGTAAGTAGTAGTAAAGGTGAGACAGTCTACTGGCTGTCTTATGAGAGACCTACGCTCATTGGTAGCACTAAACTTATGAGGCCATCAGTCAGTATTTTGATCATAAAAACTGGCTGATTCGTTGATCGAAAAGCGAAAAAATAGAAAGGCAGGATTTGCCCTTAGTTTCGCTTTTCTCATCCTAATAGAGTCGATATAGCTGTTGCTTCAATTTATTCTCGCTTAGATCTAGTTTATAGGCATTACAAAATCTTTTCGATATTGATGGCGCAGGCAGTTTGCTCCAACATATTGCTGGAATATTGTTCAGGCCTTAGGGAGATAAAGCGAACGAAAGTCTTGTAGCTAAAATACTAAAATCCCTACTGGATTTTTCTCGGCCTTAGGGTGTTTAAGCGAACACCCAACAAACTAGACTTTTAAGTCTGAAATCACCAACCCGCATTGAATAAGCGTGGTGAATCCTTCTCTGTATGAGAAACCTGTGCCCAGCAGTGGGACGATAAAAAAAAGGTTGATGATGATGATGATAATAATGACTTAACTGAAATAATTAATAAACTAACATTTACTGGTATTTCATTAAATAAAAAAACGCGAACTTATGCAATATTATTCATTATAGTACGTAGTACGCAGGGCTGCGTACCCTCACTCTATTTCAAATTAACCAAAAAATAACTTTATTTGAATGACAATTAAGTAGACTTTATAGTGGCTTATACCATCGAAAAAGTTATCAAAACGTTTAAAGTTTTATAGTAACCCATCAGCTAATATCTGACTCTGTAAGATACATCGACCTTATTGTCTATGGATATGGACGGCCGGCACGGGCGCGAGTGGCACGCGGATATTTTCTGGTGTTTAGTTTTGAATAAATCGTGATATCTCCTGAATACAACCAATTCCAATAATTCAAAAAGAGACCTGCTTCTACTGAAATTACCTTTGTTGTGACGTAATTTATTTGGATAAGGATTAATAATAAGGAACAAATAGTGGGCTCTGATTTCGATTGGCATTTTAATTAATTTTTCAAACATAAAAAGTAGTCATTATGAAGAAACCACAGTAGGTAGACATATGGTGTCGCAGCCTTTTTATAGGCATTTTTAAGGTCTACAATAGTGTAGTATATTCAGTGTAGTAATCTATCTCATAGGGTTCAGTCAGCGCTTGCAATGTAAGCTCAAAAAATTGGGTTTATTTTGCGACATGTGATAAAAACCTCAAAAATAATAGTATTTCTCCACTATATAATGAATGTTATTATACATAAAAACCTTCCTCTTGAATCACGCTATCTATTATCAAAAACCCTATCAAAATCCGTTGCTTAGTTTTAAAGATTGAATCATATAAAGCGATATAGGGAAAGTAAAAGTGACTTTGTTTTATATCATTGAAGGTAATACGCTCATCTCCTATTACCTACTTGAGACTCAAATAATATCTTGAAATACGTTAATGTACAGACGCTAGCAGATCCACCTCCCTAACCTGTTAAATTTTCTTAATCCACCTTAAACCTTAATAGAAAGTAAAGTAAAAAAGTAGAAAATCTATTAAAGATTGCAGTAGCTTGTTGTGCTGGCGTCTGTACAATACTGGCTGGTATGAGTACGACCATGGAGCAATTTGCTTCATGAGTGCGACTCACGTTGACTCATTATATTATTGTAACAATGACATTCAAAGTTACTGTTTTGACAGTACTTAATATTTAAGTTTACAGTTTCGACAGTACTTAATATTTAAGTTTACTGTTTCGACAGTACTTAATATTTAAGTTTATAGCCATCAACTGCTCGTCCAAAGTTGTGACGTTATATGAGTTTGTAAAGTTCCCCTAAATAGCTTTTATTATGAGTTGTAGTAGGAGTGCTGGTAACGGTTGGATGCGAGAAGCACAGACCATCAGGGTAATTGCGTAAGCCACTATTAGTATCAATGGGTTTCCTTTTGACAGTAAGACAATATTCACTGCATCATTTTAGTTCTGAGCAGACGCATTTTTCGAACATATGGTGCAATGGATTAGCATTATACTTCAAAATGATTCCAATTAATTGTAATATACTTACTATTACCAAAATACAATATAATATGTAAAGAAAACTCCGTCCATGACCAAATCAAATATGAAATTTTACATAATCATAGTAACAATACTAATAAATTTTGAAATAATCTTTTTTCCGTGAATTAATTCCAACTTCCCCAAATATTGATGGTTTTTAAAAAAGTGACAACACCACTTTTGACGGTATTATTATGAGCAAATAGCGATGCCTGCGCGTGCCGCGTGCCCTGCCCCCCTTCGCCCGCACATGTATTTCCTACCGCACATAAATATTAAGTTACCTAGTTTTGTGAAATAATATTTATTACTTAAGGTTTTTTTAATTTAGCTCGGCTTTGTAGGCATTAGTAGAATCAGTTATCGATACGTAACAATACTTTCACGGATCGGACACGGTTTTCTTTACAGATGGTATAGAAAACTAAAACTTGGGATATGTAGGTGTTGCGATGAATGTAACCTAATTGTTTAGCAAATAACTCTGCAATAATAGTAGTTCTAGTGTGGCTTCAGTTTACTATACCGACTGAAATTACTTCGAAAATAGAAGTTATAATTTACTTTAACTAATAGAATGTTGTTGGAAATGCATTGCTTGAGGCTTTCTAGTTTCAGAGTTTCCAACTTCTAAGTGGTTGGATAGAAACCTGTACTTTATAGTTATGTTGTAAGCTGGTATTTCGTTATCGCAAACTTGGAGTTTGAATCAAAACTTTGTGTATGTGAAATCGAATTGGAATTTATCTAGTGAGGAGCGAGGACGATCATCAAACAAGTCGAAATAGGAATTTGTGAGCTATATCATAGGCAAGTTTAATAACTTACTTATTAACTCTTTGGCTAAACCAAGCTATCCGAAACTGCAAATTTTACGAAATCAACCTTGAATCTGAATGTTTTAGCAATATAGTTGGAAATCAATTAAAGAAATTTGATAGATACGAGTAGTACATGGATAGTTCGTAGAAATACGCCGAAATTCACAAAAAATAGTATTTTTTTTTATTAATTATAAACTGGTGCTTGACTGAAATCCCGCCTGATGGTAAAGCGGACTAGTTTATTAAGCCTATTCACTTAAAATACTTAGGAATAGGAAGGATGACGGCAGTTGAGCGAGGTGATGCAATCTTAAACCCAAGACCAACACGACTAACGATGCTGCGCCAGAGGGAGATTGATCTGGAGACTCTCCACGACCAAACTCCCAACACAACAACATTTGGCGCATCGTACCCGGCACACATCGCAACACAACTGCTCAGACCCGTCCTCCGTACGGCATCACCAGACATCATGCCGGAACACGACGAATCGCTTAGTGGCAAGACTTTGTCTGGTGGGTGGTAACTTCTGCCGGCAGCCGACGTTGAGTAATAAGTAAGACGATAAGTTTTTCTACGAACATTTGGTAATTTGCTTAATACATATCCATAAGTCATATCTCAATAGTACTCATTCCTGTCAAGTCGTGTTACAATGACCATCTCCACGCGGGTAAACCGTAGTACAATGAAACTTTTTAATTTTTTTAAATGGCTATGGCATCAAGAAATCAACATATGATTATGCCAAAAAGCGCGCATATTTGCGTCACGACTGAACATCGCATGTTACTAGGCTGTATGGATGATTTGCCTTTGCCTTTCATTTGTGGGATTATAACAACAAAACAACATTGCTCGTCAACCATGGAACTTACATCTAAACTGGAATGTGAACTATCGATCAAAACGCGGTCCGAGGGAGATAGCTTCACAGTAGCTCTCTGTCCTTGTTATGTAGGGTGTCTATTATAATGGAATTTATAAGGAATGTACGTAAAATTTTTTAATTTTATTATTGAATTTAAAAAATAGATGAATACATTGTTGATGTACGGATGACAGCAGGTCAATCTACCCGAAACTGTACCTTTAGATAAATAAAAAATCTGCAAGAAAGCAGAATTTAATGTCATTGTAAATATCTAATAAAAGTCACTTACTTATTATGCACACAACTAAGTGCACATTTATTAATATTCCGAAATTTATGGTCACCCTATATAAAAACAAAATAACTTGTATATGATTACCGCAAAAATTTACATAAAGAATGATATTCCGCATCCAGAGTATGACTCACTATTCCAGTCATTAATGGCACCCTTTTTCACCATCTTTTTTCTAATCGAAATTGTTGGTTTCAAACAAAATTACAAAAAATAAATACCGGTAACACTTAGAAAGAGACAGAGGGCTACTGGGACGCTTTCTCCCTCGGACCGTGTTCTCGTCAAATAAAGTTTCATTTCCGATCGACCTTATTGCTCTTGCGATAGAGTCATCTTTTGAATAAGAGACTTATGCAAGTTCACATTCCAGTTTAGATATAATTTCCTTGGCGTCAACATTGACGGTTTTTTGTATTTATTTATTTCAAGGTCGTAGAAAAAGTTTTGAATGCTACTGTCGCAAACAGCTATTGTAATACTCGTGCTGATCTATTGTGCCACTTAGCTTCGCTTCGTGGCACAACAGTGGAATAAATAACTATTAGAATTATTATAAAATTCGTTTTGATTGAGACTTGAATTTCGAATCAGTGCCTCATATTTTCTACCAAGCTGTTTGTTCTTTCTTTCCAGCCAGCGTCACTAAATTATTTGCATATTCAGTGATAACCATCTTTATTTACGGCTCATAATATAATGCTGGCTGGCGCCTGCATAAGTAAGGCGTAGAGTTCTTTAGTATGAAGGTTTTATTCAATTGTAAATGAAGTGAAACGAATTTGTTTCGCATTGCATGCCATATATGTATTCAGTATTGACATAAGATTATTCGACTGATGGTAAGCAATGATCTAATGGTTGATGGTAAAGCGCGTTAGTTTAGGTATTAAGACCCTAGTCACTCCTAAAAAAACTGAGTGAATAGGAAGGAAGACGGCAGTTGAGCGAGGTGATGCAATGTTAAACTAAAAAAAGTGGGTCTGGAGACCCTCCACAACCAAACTCTCGACACAACAACATTTGGCGCATCGTACCCGGTACACATCGCAACACAACTGCTCAGACCTCAGACCCGTCTTCCGTACGGCTTCACCAGACATCATGCCGGAACACGACGAATCGATTGGCGGCAAGACTATGTCTGGTGGTTAGAAATACAAATTGATTCATCTTCATCTTGATTTGTCTTACGTCATACTTTCCTCAAATATTATTCGACAGGGGAAATGAAGACAGATAAAATTAGTAACTTTTTTTTTAAAATTCTATTTGTGTCAGAGGTAATTATCGATCGAGCTTGAGTCCCAAGGTCCAATGTAACCTACATACGTTTACCGTTATAATCGGTATCCATGAAAATAGATTTCGTCTTTTTTTATACGACGTTATCAACATTTGCTAATTTTGATTTGTTTATACGTTTTTCTAATATTTTTAAAAGTTATCAAAATTTAGGATTTATGAAATAAAATTTTATTACTTCATATATGTAATATTATGTTGACATGCCACCATTGTTTGTTTTAATTTTGCATGCCATGTAATTTGGCAAAACATAGCGCACATATCTAAGTAGGTATAATAACTGTAACCATGACATACCCATGTTTAACAAAATAAATGTTTGATTGACTGAAATCTCTAAATATTTCTAGTACACCTCACCTCAATAATTTTTAATTGCCTTACCTAATAGAAGTCAATAGAGATTAATAAAGTCGTCGAAAGTTCCAAATTATGCATTGAATTCGGGAGAAGCGAGACATTCGGGCCCAAATCGATATTTCGCCGCCATCTCCGAGTGCTGCTGACGAAAGAGAGTCTAGGCTATGATACGGTTTTACAATTTGCAATATTGATGATATTGCGGGCAGACATGCTAGGGTTAAATCGTCGACCAGGTGTTTTAGGTATACTTTCATCACAAAAAGAATGTCCTTCGATAATGCAACAATCTGTGTCTGTTATTTGCTCTATTCGAGCTCCGTTTTGGCTCAAAATGGTATGTCTGTTACGTTCGTTTGTATAAGAATACAGAATACAGAATATAAATAATAATATCTCATCAAAAACATACCTAAATGTAATATGAGAGAAAAGTTCAATATAATTATAATATATACCTTAGTTGTTGACTTCAACGACAATAAAAAAAAAAATGAGTTTAAGTATCCTTTTTTTAGTTTTTACTCTTCTGTTGAGATATATATTTACATCGAACCATCGGATTGTGGTCCGTGCATCAGTACCATAAAGAGAAATTCCTAAGAGTGTATCGCTTGCATCTAGTGCACCACATTCTCTGTTATTGAGTGCTCGGAGACCTACGTTAAAAAGCCTACTAGCGAGAGATTTTGTAGAATTTATGTTGTCAAAAGCGTCTACTGCGACTTTATTCACTTATAGTCCTATCTTTGATAATTTAGTAAAGCTGTTTTTTCACCTACATACTGTAAATCCATGTTACCATTCCAAGCGAAGAGGATTGCTGGATTATAGTCGTTAATGTAACAAGATTCTAATTCGCGAGGCATATTATAAAAAACTGTTACTTTTTAATGTTTACCTAGCCGCTATTGATTCGGTTACTGGCTGTGGAAACCCAAACCTGCAAACCATTGTAAACCTTGTTTTGTTTTTTTCTTTCGTAAACAGTATGTGTTATGTTTATGCGTCTGATAATTGATAACGCCATAATGTAACATTGGGGATACTTTTTATATCTGAAACAGAACCTGTAATGTATTTATTAATAAACTCTGCCACCTCTTCAACAGTCGAAACTTGCAGTATTGGTGCATTTTTTACCCACAACATCAGAGAGATTGGGAATGCTGTAAGCCCCTAGACTGGTATTCACGACGCCAGTAATAGTGTTTATAGTGATAATAGAAAAATAGAATAGAATCAATTAAGTGAAAAATTATAATATAGTAAACAATTACTAGTTTCTGAATTATTCCTTTGTATTAACCTAATTACCTATCTGCATGCCAAATTTAAACTTTCTAGGTCATCTGGAACTGGGTAAGAATTGTGATCTAGAGGTCAGTCAGGGTTAAAATGACGATTTTTAGACTAATATTTAGATAACCGTTTGAGATATGTTTATGAAATTAAGAGTATATATGTATCTCGCAAGTCTCAATACATGAACCAATTTTGAAATGTTTATGTGAAACAGTTTTTGAGTTAAGAGGGGGTCAAAAGTAGCTCTAAATGGTTCGTGTATTACACACGGTGCTGCTCGCCATCTGTTCCTTGACCTTGGCTCGACACGTTACCGCGTGTTGAGATGGTGATATATTTTTTCCCCGAAAATAATTACTGCAAAATATATGCATTGACTGGATAAGTCTATTCAATTCTGTGTGGTTCTTTTTGACTAAAATTATGATGGAACTATAAAAGAATGGAAGAATTTGTCTGCATAGGACGTTCCGTCTGACTAAAATTTAAGTGTCTTCAAGAGTAGAGTAGCGCTTTACCAGCAACGATTGCATCACTGCCCACCATCAGGAGGGATCACGGTCAAGCACAAGTTTATAATCTTAAAAAAAACGAGACCGTGACCTTTGACTTGTTTTTCTTTCGGTCTTTTTCCTCAGAGTAGTAGGTTACGAAGACCTCACCTTGTTCTTCTTTTCTTTCTTTCTTTATTTTTTGGCTTCGCACGGTCTGTGCATTTAGCCAATGTCAAGTAATTATGAATTATTCATGTAGAAAAAGACTGCAGCGTGCCCAGTCTTACGTGTGAGGTTTGGGACTAAGTCATGATGTGGCCACTATGCTGCGATATTTCACTGTTCTTTATAAACTATTTACTAAATGCACTTTTTACTACATAAATCACGCACTTTTATTTAGTAAACAACACTATAAATAATTTTAAAAGTCCAATGAAAAACGAGCGTGACACTCAGCTTGACTTTCCCGCCAAAACTCCACCTCACCTTGTTTTAACATAGGCAAGACGAGTAAAACTGTTTGTACAAACATTACAGTACTTACTTTGTCAGTTATGCTTTTCATTTCATTGCTGTAGTCCTTTCACAGTTAATTTACATTTACATCCCTTCTTTTCTTCAGCCTATAGAGGCTCACTGCTGGACAAAGGCCTCCCCAAGGCCTTCATTATATTGGAGGGTTTTTGCCATAATCCCCACGCTTGGCAGGCGGGTTGGAGATTGCAGTAATTTGATATTCCACAGGAGAAGCGCTGCTGCCCGCTTCCCTTGTGAGAGTTCCCTTAGCGTAGTTGCTGACAGGTGACGTAAGAACGACACCCGTCAGCAATTATTTTATAGTAACAATTAAGATCACTTTAAGTTTAACAGACTTGACAGTTAAAGTACGTAACCCAATAGCAACTTTATCGTCATGAGATGAAAGTTCATTATTATATTGACAGAGATGCAAAATTCACATAATTTGAGACATGTACCTCAATTCCGATTCCGTTGTTAGGACCGCTGTTGGTGACACTAAACCCTTCCCCGTCACCGTCGGAGTCCACCAAGGTTCCGCCCTTAGTCCGTTTCTGTTCAGCGTGATATTACACGTCTTGTCGGATAGCATCAGGGATTCACATGAGCAACCTCCTTGGTTGCTTATGTATGCTGACGATATAACGCTGGCGGACGCGGACAGGAATCGATTGGGTCGGCGTGTGAATGTCTGGAAGGACTCGCTCGAGTACGGAGGTCTGAAAATCAATATGGCGAAGACCGTGTAAATGATTAGCAACACGACAGACCCCATGTCTGTGCGCATAGGCGGTGACATAGTCGAGTGCACAGACCAGTTTAAATACTTGGGGTCTGTATTCCACGCGTCCGGCGACATTGATTGCGACGTCAGGGCACGTATTTCCGCAGCTTGGGCAAAATGGCCTGAGGTGACCGGTGTCATTCGTGACCCAAAAATGCCGGTTAAGCTTAAGGGGCAGTTCTATAAGACCATCATTAGACCTGTTCTCCTGTATGGCAGGGAGGCGTGGCCTGTGCTTGAGCGACACAAGCAGGAGGTGCGTGTCACGGAGATGAATATGCTGCGGTGGATGTGTGGAGTTACGCGGAAGGACCACATCAGGAACTCCCGTATCCTTGGCGGTCTTCATGTCCGTGACATAGCGAAAACCTGCAGGCGGGTTGCTTACATTGGTACGGTCACGTCTTACGAAAACCGGCATGTTACGTGGGTCTTGCCTTGGCGCTTCCGTCGGACCGGAACAAGCGGGGTAGACCAAAGAGATGCTGGCTTGAAGTTGTAAGAGATGACATGCGTGCCTACAATCTCACACCACAGGATGCTAAAGATCGCGCGAAATGGAGGAAATTAAGCAAGAAAGCGGACCCTGGGCTCCAACGCGAAAGCCGCGGATGCAACCGGGATAAACGCTAAGATGATGATGATGATGAGAGATGCAAAATTCAATCTGTCTATATAATAGGAGACAACATGATTTTTGCTTTATTACTATCGAAGACCGCATACACATGTAACAAGCAGCAATAGTCGAATAATACTTTTGTTTTAGAATTCTTAGTTAGCAGATTATTTTATTAAAATTGAAACGGACGTGACATTCAATAATTTTAATTTTTAAATTCTTCTATTGTAAAATGCCAAAATACATACTATCGAACCATATCGTGTTGACATATCATATATATTCGATGTAACATATATTATATTTTATATCGAATCATAGGTAATATGTGTTTTGTTGCTCACCTTGCCTATTATTACAATACGTGCTATATCTATCCATCAGTGTAGAGATTTGATTTGTCAACCCGACAATAGTTTCCCTTGAATAATAGTGAAATGTGGTTACCACCCAAGATAGCATTGAGACTTAATCGAGTTGAATGTAACTAGATTAATCGGTCTATCGTTACATCGCTGTTTGAACTCTTGTATATAATGTAAAATTTTCAGTTCAATTAATTTTGGATAGTCTTCATATTTGATTAGTAAGTTCAGCTTACGTACCTAAACTCTGGAGTTAGAAACATATGAGTGGATAATATCCCTTTAAAATCTCGGATTTATAATACGTAGTGACATTTTGATCCCGGACATTTTAATTAAAACTTAGGTACAAATTATTTATTCAATATGTAAACCTTCATAATGATATTCATCGTTAAAAAAAGAATGCTTAAGAAGGTTTTGTACTTATCATCTTCATCATCTCAGCGTTAATCCCAGTCGCATCCGAAGCTTTTTTCAGCTTTGGAGTCTGGGGTCCTAGTCTACAAGGTTTTGTGCTTATTATTATGAACAATTTTTACTTTGAGACCACCCTGTAATCAAAACTAAATCCGATTCATACTTTTAAGTTCGCATAACTCGACATATAAACATGAAAAAAGAAACGATTTGAAGATGCAATTAAATTTTTTAGTTTTCCCAAAAAACATGACGATTAAGTATCGTCATGTTTATGATTTTAGGATTTTAGAAGAGGTATTATCCAACACATATAATAATTTATTTTATTATATACCTAGGTATAATAGGGCATTTGACTAAAAAAACTAATTAGTCCGTAAGTCAGATTTCCAAAAAATACTAGACACGTATTTTTCCTTTTTCATATAAAGAAAAAATGAAGACGACACAGTGCGTTGAAAACTCGTGTGACTTCACTGCACGCTACACTTTTAGCGCGCATTGACGTCACCAGCTACCACTCCTGATCTTTGATGCCGTTTATATCTGTCAATTTTTATTGATTTGACAAAACAAAATATACGATCCAATATTTTTCTATAATCTGAATGACGGACTAAATAGAATCATTTTTTTTTTTTACCCAGGAAACCTTCCTATTATGAATGGAATTGCTTCATATGCTTTAAGCCTTAGACTACTACGTATGTTGGCTTCAGCAATTAGTCTAACAGGAAGCAGCTGAAAACCACCATTTTACAAGGAGCAACTGCCTATCTGCCATCCACAACCCAATTACTGGGTAATATGATATCTCTTTACAAGATTAGTTGTCAGACTTTAAGACGACCATCGTGGCTTAACCTGAGTAATTGACAAGTGTGGCTTGTATTACTTAGCCAATTGGAAAGAGCTATGCTCGGAGTTTCTCTGCGCGATCGAATCAGAAATGAGGAGATCCGCAGAAGAACCAAAGTCAACCGACATAGCTCTTCGATTCTTCTAAAATTAAGTGGCAGTGGGCGGGGCACATTGCTCATAGAACCGATGGCCGATGGGGCAGTAAGGTTCTGGAGTGGCGGCCACGTACCAGAGGACGCAGCGTAGGTAGGCCCCCAACAAGGTGGACCGATGACCTGGTGAATGCGGGCAGCACACGACTGGTCATCGTGGAAAGCCTTGGAGGAGGCCTTTGTCTAGCAGTGGCCTCTATAGACTGAAGAAGAAGAAAGAAGAAAGTCAATTAACAAAATAAGAAAGAAAGATGAAACAAAAATTGTTTATTCCGCACAAACAAAACGCACATTACAAGTAATAAATAATTATCATAACAAAAAAGACATAAAATACAATACACTCAAAAGCCTCGTACTCAAACATGAAAAATTATAAAGAACGTTTTCCTGGGGTCACAGCCAGGGCCGAAGACAACGTACATGTATTGACAACAACGGTTATTCATATGTTGATGTATGTAGATATGAATGGCTGTTATAATCCGTAATTTATAGGTAAGTACATTACAGTATACCACGTTACGATTAACTTACTTATAAGAGATTATTACATATTTAATTACAGAACGCTCTTTATCCCAATTTGCGTGATACATGATCAGAAAATAGAAGGTACCGCTCATACAGACGTATACAATTTATGTAGCAGGGATTATTAAACCAAGGAAAGGTTAGTGATTAAATGATAGGAGAAATGGGTTGTCGAAGATTAGGCTACGCTTGCCGAGGTCGGTTCTCGACGGGTATTTTTTAGGGTTCCGTAGCTAAATGGCAAAAAACGGAACCCTTATACCCCGTCTGTCTGTCCGTCTGTCCGTCAGTATGTCACAGCCATTTTTTTCCGAAACCATAAGAGCTATACTGTTGAAACTTGGTAGGTAGATATATTCTGTGAACCGCATTAAGATTTTGATGCAAACATAAAAAAATAATAATAAATATTGGGGGCTCCCCATACTTAGAACTGAAACCGAAAAATTTTTTTTTCTTCAAACACATACGTGTGGGGTATATATTATACCCTATTATAGATATTTTTTTCTAAACCGAATAGTTTGTGTGACAGACGCTTCCAAAGTGGAAAAAAGTTGGTTCCTCTAATTTCTAAAATAAGAAAATGAAAAATCTAAAAAAAACATATGATGCACATTACTATAAAAACTACCAACGAAAATTGTTTTGAACGAGATCTAGTAAGTAGTTTTTTTGAATACCTCGTAAATCTTAATACGCTTATTAGCGCGTAATCTTTCATACAAATAACTTAAATCCTTTAATTTCATAAATCAATGGTACGGAACCCTTTGTGCGTGAGTCCGACACGCAGTTGGCCGGTTTTTTTTTTAGAAATTACTAGCGACCCGCCCCGGCTTCGCACGGCTGCAATGCTGATACTAAGTACACTACAGAAAACTGTTAATGTTGTTTAAAAAAAAAGCGGCCCGCCAGCTTTTGATACCCCGAACGGAACCCGACGCTCCGCAATTTTTAAATCTGTAATATCGTCGAAAATATTCATTCAAATCATATGCTCTAAAGGGCGGTATAGATCTATATTAAATCAACAATTTATTTAAGGTGTTAAATTGGATAAGGATTAATGCTGTATTGGTTAAAAGCGCTTCGAACATTAGCCAGATTTCGTCGTAAAAAGTAAATGACAAAAAATGTTATTGTGGGATATCCATAAGAGATAGATGTATACCATCGCGGACTTTTCTGTAGACTTTTTCAATGTGTACAATATTTAGTACATGCTTTTGATAAATACCGTAGGGTTCAGCCAGCGTTTCACTGCAAAATGTATGTACTTACTTACATAATTATTTACTACATCACATTAGAAACCTCAAAAATAATAGTATTTCTCTATAATTTAATGGATATTATTATACATACAAACCTTTCTATTGAATCACTCTATCTATTAAAAAAAAACTCAATCAAAATCCGTTCCGTAGTTTTAAAGATTGAATCATTCAAGGGGACATAGGGAAAAAGAAAGTGACTTTGTTTTATAATATGTAATGATAAACTAGCATTTGACAGCAATCCCGCCTGATGATAAGCATTGATGCAAACGTTGATGGTAAAGCGCGCTAGTTTATTAAGGCCTCTGCCTCGAATCTTGCGGGCAGCGGGGTGGCGGCGGCGGCGGCGAGTGAGCGGCAAGATCTTATGCGTAAAATCAAACGGACCGGTTCTCGAAAACAGCGGCGCGGCAGCGGGGCGGTGGCGGGCAGCGAGCGGTGTACTTCACGCGTTCGGATCTTGCGGGCAGCGAGCGGTGATCGAGCGTTAGGAATAAATTTGAATCAAAAAATGTTGCCGTTATTATTCAGACATTTCTTTTGCGAATAAAAACAAATATCTCGTCGACACAATCGTGAACACAACACGACGCGCGATCTGCCCGCTAGTTTCGAGAACGGGTCCCGCGCCAGGCAGCGAGGCAGCGGCCTAAGAGCCTATTCACTCTAGCCTTGAAGACATAAAATGCGAGGAGAAACGCTTGGTTCGGATTGTTGTGGTGTCAACAACGTAAGGGTGGAAACTCACCGTACGACGGGTCGTCCGATGATAGAACGGAGATGGGGAATCATGAATTTCCCTCGCACACTCTCCAAAATGAACACCGACAGGCTGGCTATTCTTCGCCCGTGCTTCAGGCTTTGGAGATCGTTTTGAGCTAAATCTGGGTCGCCAATTAGCCTCTTCGCATGCCTTTCCACTGAATCCAATCCAAAGTAGCGAGGTGGCATTTTGCAGCACCAGCCCAAATGTGGCTGCAGTACTCCACACACGAACGGACCTGTGTTTTGTATAACATATAGCTGTCCTGCTGTGAAGTACCGTCAGATATCCATTAATAACATATCAAATCACTAACTAAGTATATCATGGCTACCAGTATAATCGGATGCATCAGAATACCATCAGTTTACATGGAGCAACTACCTTTCTGTTCTCTACAACCCAGTCACTGGGTATTATACGAGTAAGTTCCTTTAGTAAGGCTGGTTATCAGATTTTCGGACTTCTAACGACACGTAACGAATGTCACAGAAATACAGATGACAGCGAAGTACCTATGAGTCATTCAGTTCAGCTGAAAGACGTCCACTGCTGGACATAGCCTCCCCCAAGGATCTCCACGACGACCAGCCCTGCGCCTGCCGGATCCAGCGGTTTCCCGCGACCTTCACCAGGTCGTCGGCCCGCCTTGTCGAGAGGTACGGGTATTAAAAACACCTACTAGTGTTAAAATAAAAACACCCCAAAAATTCTCTCACACAATCTATCAGTAACAATAAACAAATTCGACTTGGAAGCGTATTATGAAAACAGTTCGCATAATTACATTTAAACATCCCGTTTATATAACGCGATAGGAACAACCAATATTTACCTTTCTATGTTGTTCCATCATACGGTACCTACATAAAGTATTATCGTTCACTCGATAAGATAGATACTTGAGTCGAACACGCTGTTTTCAAGAGGAGTCTATGGCGTCGATTTCCTTTTTACAAACTAAACTAAATATAAGTTCAGTGCATCTTTTTCCTTAAAATTCATTAAGAAAAGGACAGAAGATAAATATTAGTTTGGTCCTGTCAAATTAGTCCGCGCTTGACGTAAAATGACGTATGTTTAGTCGCCATGTTTTTAGTCACGGCTAAACAATTTATGGAGTATCTTAACTTGACAGGACTAAATTGATATACTTTATCTTATATACTTTTCTTAATGAAAATGAAGGAATAAAGTGAATTTAATTTAAATTTAGATTAGTTTGTGAACGAGGGAGTCTGTGCCATTTACGAATATACGACACTTGAGTTTGTTTCGCCATTTCTTCTCAGAGGTACTCAGGAAATATCGACTCCATCTAAAAATGGTGATTTACGTATCTTATTTACAGCGTAAACATTTACTTAATTATTTTTTTTTCCTTTTAAATTATCGATGCGGCAAAGAACGATTTTTCATCGAAACATGGCGTTTCTTTCAAGTTGTCAAATTACAATTAGAGAAAATATTCTGGCAAATCTTGCATCACGTAATTGTATTCGAGTATTCGTTTCTCGAGTGAGTGTAAGTTCTTTTCCGTTTGGCTTTTCGATCAATTTTGATCGAAGGTTGGGTTATATTCAACCGATTCTCAAGTTCACAAACTAAATTCAGTTTTTCAGTGCATCTTCTACATCATCATGAAAAGGACAGTAGATTAAACTTTTGTTTAGTCTGTCAAATTAATCAGCGCCTGACGTAAATTGACATATTTTTATATTTTAATTTTTAATTAGGTCTAAACTGTATATGGAATATCTTAATTAGGCAGGACTAAACTAATGTTTTATCTTATGTCCTTTTCTTAATGAAATACAAAGAAAAAGGTGCACTGAATTTAAAATTAGTTTAGTATGTGAACAAGACAATACACTGTCCCACTGTTGAGCAAAACCCTTACCTAACTCCTTCCAAGCACACCTTTTCATCTCTTGTGATAGGTACATTTCTAAATCAGCTCGCCATCTCTACCGAGGCCAACTCAGCCCAACACCGTCCATTCTTAAGCAACTACTGTATGGAGAATACTGCCAATCCCATTTTGGTTTGACAGCCATTTAGCTATTTTGAAACGTAACGTGGTATTTCGTTTTGCCAGTTTAACACCTATGATTCTGCGTTCCATGGCTAAACAACATTATTTTTTATTTATGCGAAACCCGCAACACGTGTCCAGAATTTTTAAGTAAAGAATCTATGTACAAAATTTCAAAAAGATATCATGAAAAACCACAAAGTTATGAGCTTGTTCTCCTACTTCATTGTCCCAACAAAAATATGGTCCACGCTCCGCTCAGGCGGGCGAGCCGGTGGCATTGACCTGAGGCGTCAACTGAGCGCGTGCATGCGCCCGCGTAAAATGCGTAACGCGCTCAGTAACTTTTAAATGTATTTGTGAAAAAATATAACATGGTGTAAAAATTATTGGAATCGATTCAGTTGCTTATTCTGAACAAACTATATTCAGGTTTCGCATAAATAAAAAATAACATTGTAAAGCAAACCTCAAAGCGGAACTTTTTAAGATAAATTACCTAACGATTCTCGTAAGGACATTGTCGTCTCTCAAAGTTCTAGGAAGTCTCTTCAAGTAAATCTCAACATTTTTACCAAGAAAACTCAAAACTAAAAATATCAGAAACACACGTCTCTCAATTGTTTTCTTTCTCCTTCGAAAATGTGGTGCGTGCTCTTGAAACGGAATTCCACGATACTTGTTTTTCTTTGCAGTTAACTTTGTAGCATATTTGCTTTGTAATGGAAGTCGGCAAAGAATAGGACGGTGGTGGGATAAAGATATTAGACGTTGGAAAACGTATAAATGAGGATGGAGTTTATTTATTTGGCGGTTGTAACTTTTTGCCAGTACTTACCTCAAAGGAAATGGGATATGAGAGTTTAATTATGAGCCTCGCATGTGGAAAGTACAAAAAAGACCCATCCCTATTCAGTTGGCTCCATTGTTTATTCAAATACAAATCTTTTAATTCGTCAATGCAGGTGTACAATACAAAAGGTGGTAGGGTTGCAGGAAGTTCGCTACACTGTGCCTGTGGGCATACGAAAATTATACTAAACGAGAATTACTTATATACTATTAACCTATTATTATGTATATAATACATTCACATATATAATACTAATTCCATCACTTATACTTCAAACAGAAATGTGTTGCTTATCAATGAGAAAACTACTCTTGACATAGGTAGATAAGAAATTTATTTCTAAATACAATACCAAATATGTCGAAAATATTATTGTGATGATTTAAAAAAAAATACTTAATAATAAACATTAATTATAGTTTTAAATACATTCATGTTTAAAATTGATTATGCATTTAAAATATTAGGGCGAGGTGCTCAGATGAGGTCTATGTCCGGCAGTGGACGTAATGCTAAAAATGTTAACTTAAATTTAAAATTCATAACCAAATATATTAAAAAAAAATATGAACACTAAAAATTCACTTATCATTATAATAACTCATCGATAACCTTTCCTCAATAAATTTGTTTTAATTTATTTTTAAACATTCTCTTACAGATTAAAGGTTAAAAATACAATTAATTATAACACATATCCTCAAATAAACTTCTTGAAATCGAAACTATCATCTTTTCTTCTTCTTAAAAGATATATAATTAACAGGAACATACACAAAATTGGTGTTAGAATAACAAATGACAGTTCAAAATATGGAGGACAATAGCAAGACTCCAACAAAGGCGATCGTAAGTGAAGAGCCCCTTTCGTGCGTATGACATGCTCTATCCAAAATAAAAGCTCGTCACCAGGATGAATGGGTCGATCATAATACAACAAGGAAAGTTCTCGTACTGATTCTACATACCTGAAAACATAAATATTTATATATTTTCTTTCTTTTATGCTCATATACACGAGAGATACGTGTCGTCGCCAGAGGCAAAATGTCCTTGTGTATAGCACCGTACTCAAATACACTAGCAAGATCCGCCTCGACCCTTGCCCGAGCCGGCCCGCGCCGCTAAGCTACTTTTAAATATACATCCCTAAATAATTCCGAACCAGCCTGTCCTTTGCTGCCCTCTCCCAGTGACGCCCTAAGCAGAGGTCCGTAAACCACAGGGTGTGTCCTTAGCGTGTGGTCTCTTAGTTTTTGATTTTTTTAAGCCCTGGCTGGAGGACTTAAGAGGGGACTCTAGTGCCGAGGAATTTTAAAAATAGGTATTTGAAGATACTATTGCCGTCGCGTCGCTTTCAACCTCTCCCTGTAAAGTGCGAAAGGCTGAGTTGCAACTCAGGCTGATTTTACCTACAAAAACGTTGACCAAAAGACATTTCCTATTCCGCCGTTTTCTTTTGCAAAACACGACAGATCTCAATTATAATTATTTTTAAATCAAAATTTAGAGGAGTATACCTATGCCTCTATTATTATTATTTTTTTGTGAAAAACTTATCACATTTTTGTAGTCGTCTGAACATCGCGGTGAAAATGGGTTATTTTTCGGAATTTTGAAATATCATACTTCTTTTATTGATTAAGTTTTCGAAAATATCAAATAATATGAGCGCGTATAATCGAGGTGTGAAATTGTAGAAAAAAATCATTGCTCTTAAAGCGTTATCCACGCAGAAAAGAGCGGAATACGTTTGTATGGAGAAAACGCCACTCGAGTCCCCTCTTAATTTAATGAAGCATGCAACCATTTACAAACCATCATCTGCATGACTGATCATTTGTTTCATTATCGTCACCATTAATTTCGCCGTAGCACGTGCCCATACAAGACAGTAAATTTCTGCACAATTTATCAGTTATCGGTGCCACTTTCAGGCTTCTCTTATTTGTTCATTTTTTGCATAATTATGTATGTTGGTTTAATGTAGGAAAATGCCAAAACCTCATCGAATATGGCGCATGGAATTTCGAAATAGAATCACCTAAATTCTACCATCATAAATTACTACTATCTCTGTAATATTCACTTACTTGGTATTTCTTATCACGTCATCCATGGCCGCTTTCAAGGTTTTTATATCCATAATATCTGCTTTCTTTCCAAAACCTTTATTAACTGCTTTGTCGACGTTATTGAATTGATCTTCCAATATAGGAATTCCGACAATAGGGACGGTGAAGTGAACAGCTTCGATAAATGATTGAAGGTCTCCGCTCATAATGAACAAAACACAATTTGGGTGTGCTGAAAATCAGATAAATCAATTACGGGTAACTCAATTTTGATCCGCTCTTCCACGTGATGTTAAAAGATTGTAAAATCTAAAAAGGCATTGTTTTAAAGTACATTACAAAACGATGAGCCTTGCTGTATATCGAATAATAACCAGTAGATATGTAATCTTATTATTTGACGTACAGTTACATTAACCAACCATTAGAAGCCACCCGGCTTTATCACATTACAATCTAACCTTTCAGCCAATAAGTAAATTAAATAAAAATGCTAAGTAAATGTGACAGTAACAAACCGCCCATTATTTTTCTTATTCAACTAGATTCTGACGGCAAATACATTTTCAACTAAAAATTCGATAAAAATTTCAGATATTTTTTTAACCTGCCGATGACCTCTGAAACGAACTTATTTAATTTAAAAAGTTTTTAGTTTAGTTACTTTGTTATGATCGAAATATTTTAAGGTTTCAGAAGAGGTCGAATTACTAAATATATTGTAGGTACTTTTAATATGCTTTAGCTGATAGAACTATAGTGTATATATCAACCAACCTAAAATACTCTGCTGCGGCACTCGATCAAAGACATGAACATTCCTTGGAGCATTTATTATTCCCTCATATTCCCATATTACAGTCATATTTATTGCCTTGAAAACATCCAAAACATTTTCAATAATATTCTCTGGAAGGGTATTTCCTTGTAATGTTCTTCCCATACTGAAATATACCACTCCATTTTTTGAATCAGCCATAATATCTTGCAGATTCTAGGAAAGAAATATTATAAATATGATAAAAAAAATTAATATCGAGGAAAACGTTTTATTATCTACTAGTTGCACCTCGCGGTTTCACTTGAAAACCCTCGATACCGTAAAAATATCGTGATAAAAAATCTGCCTTGTGGTATTCCTTAGCAGTTTAAGGGCGTGAAATCGGAAAAAACAAAAAAACTCGCTTTCAAGTTGGTTAAAGATACCAATGTTCTTCTACCAGTGAATCATTTTTCTCCAACAATGTTTGTTACAAATTTATTCCATCACCATTGCTTTTAGAACTGCCAAGGAAAGCATGAGAATATACCTACAGGCCAAAATCTATACCAATATATAAAGCTGAAGAGTTTGTTTGTTTGCTTGTTTGAACGCGCTAATCTCAGGAACCACTGGTCCGATTTGAAAAATTCTTATTGCGTTGGATAGTCCATTAATTCAGGAAGGCTTTAGGCTATACAAAATCACGCTGCGACTAATAGGAGCGGAGCATAACTAACTCCACGCGGACGAAATCGCTGGCGGCCGCAAGTGTTATATATTCTTGTGTACCAGCAGTGGGAACGTAATGGAATGATTATGAATGTATGGCATGAGGAACAGGGAATAAAGTTCACTCGTCCTCCATAGAAAAGGGAGGATCCTTCGAACAGACGGGTGTTATGTCTGGTGGGCAGTTGTCCAACGGTTGAAGTTGTGTGTATGCTAGTTGCAAGGTAAACTCTGTTTGCGAGATGTAGAATTCGTGTGACGTCAGTATGACGCGTTGTTTGCATGTGGTGTTTGTAGGTACCGCTACAAATCGTTGGGTATTTTTTATCATTCAATTTTATTGTTAGTATATATTTCACTCTATACATAAGTACTAATATAATTTAAATGGAAAAGTGTGTTTATGTCTGTTTGTTTGTCATGCCTCTCATGGCAAAACGGAGCTACGAATTGACGTGATATTTTAAGTGGCGATAGATGCATGGATGGAGAGTGACATAGGCTACTTTTGTCTCTTTTTAACCCCCCACTTCCCTAAAAAGGGGGGTGGAAGTTTCTTTGGATTGTATTCCGCAATTTTCAATTTTAGAATGCTAAAAATTTGTATGCGGACTATTTGTGAATAGCAAAAAACTTCTAACTTCTTAATAATAATTTCTGCTACAGTAGCGTATATTTTTAGCATAAAAAATAAGCAATGCCATCCAATGTGGTAATTCTGCCACCCTTTTGGGCACTTATCCCACTGACAGCAATGTGGACGGATTTTTTTATGTCCAATGAGCTAGTTTATTATTAATTTTTAGTTTTTTTCTTGTATATGTTTATACAGATTTTTTAGTTTTAGCTAAAAATAATGTGTGTACATAAATAAAATAGTAGCGAATTATAATAATATTCTGTGCCGAGTTCTCTTCTGTGTTCTAAATCAGGAAAAGGGAACATGTTACCCCGAATTTAACGCGAGCTAAGCGGCGGTCAAAAGCTGGTATATATATATTTTCTCACCTTTGTTAGAGGGTTGCTATTCTCGTCAATATGGTAGCCAGCTATCTGAATATAACTCAGTGGCAAACGGAATGTCTGGCCAGTGGAAAAATGCGAATTTCCCAACAAAAGAGATCCATTCTGCTTTGCTACTTCAAAGGGAGGTAAAATGCCACCTCTTTTAGCCATCGCTCCGCCAAAGCCTCTATTGAATATAGATTCCTCTTTCTCTCTGAGTAACCTGTAAAAGGTAGAAACATTTTTAACGAAAAGTAGGTGAAATAAATTGCCTACAAAAAAGTGTACCTACATTTTGTTAAAATCTCCTTCGGCAATACTCCAAGAATTTTCTCTGTAATGCCTAAGTTTCTTAGCATTTCGCTATACGTTAATTGCCAATATTCTTGGTGGTTATTTTTCTGCATTATTAAACGGGAACGATAGAGACTTCTTACTTCCTATCCTACAAATATTATAAATGCAAATTGCAGTCAAATGGAAACACCGGCGCGGGAAAATTGTTTCAGTCGATGTACGCGGTATCAAAGACAAGGTGAAAGGTTTCGTCCGGATTGTAGTGGTGTCAACAACATAAGGATGGATCTCGCCGTATGACGATGGATGACGAGATGTCCCATGATGGAACGGAGATAGGGGAATTGAGTCATGCAATTCTCGCGCACTCTCTCCAAAATGCATCCTATAGAACACCGACATCCTGGCTTTGGAGCACAGGCCAAATTTATTGTGCAATACAATAATGCATGCAAATTATACTTTACATGTATAATATAATATATTTCCATAATATCATAACATAAGTCAAGATGGCAAGATCTAAAGTTGTGAATAAGTTATGGGCGTTTTTATTATGCTTGTTAGTTATGGCAATGCTTAGATCGCCTAGAATTGTTTACAAGAAGTTTTCTAAGAAAATGTTCTACTAGGATCGCATCGCACTTGTCAAGAGGAGCCTAAACTACTAAACAAATAGTAAAGCAAATTTACGACCTGTAGGCTTAGTATGAGTTTTCAATACGAAACTCGTTCGATCCTATCGAGCGCGTTTTGGCGCTCTCATTGGTTGAGATTTCTTACGACCTTGAAGCGGGCCAATCGCTGAGTCAAACGCGCTCGATACGATCGAACGAGTTTCGTATTGAAAACTCATACTAGGCCTACTGGTGGATATCGTGGCTAAAATGCGTGCGAACGCAACAACCATACTGATTTAGTAGATTTACCAAACAATGAATCACTGATAGCCGTTGGTGCCATGAAATGACAGATTTATGAGTCATCAATTACAAAATGAAATTGGAAAGAAATCCTGGCTAATGTCGAATGGAAAATTCGTTTGTGTTTTTCGTGAATTCAATAAAGAGGAGAATATATATTATTTGCAATACATCATGAACCTCATTCCTTATTACCTTTCGTCACTTCCAAATTTAGTATTCTTTTTTTTTAATAAAAACTTTGCCCACGCTAGAAATTACTCCTGTATCGTGGGTGCGTTTACAAACATATAAACTCACATACACAAACAGCCAGACCCGGAACAACTATTTGTATGTCTATGTTGCATGTGGTGTTTTAAACTTTAATAATAGATTTTATGTTTTTTTCTTATTTTATTCCAATTAACTTTTGCCTGCATCTTTATATTTAACTATAGAGATAAAAAGTACTTTTGTCCTAACGCAGCCTATTTTATATATTTACTTTATTTAGTAATTATTATTAGTTGTTTAAGCAAGAGAAAGGTAAAGTAAGGGTAATGTAGTAGACCAGAGATGGATAGACGGGAAGATAGAATTACGCACACCCAAACCCATATACCCACCCACACACACCCACATACACACACTGCACACCCAAACACATATACCCACCCACACACACCCACATACACACACTGCACACCCAAACACATATACCCACCCACACACACCCACATACACACACTGCACACCCAAACACATATACCCACCCACACACACCCACATACACACACTGCACACCCAAACACATATACCCACCCACACACACCCACATACACACACTCGTACAACACAAACGCACGCACAACACACACACATACGCATAACGCATACACAAACACACACACAGAGATAAAACCGATATTCAGCTGCATCTGGCCAGATTGGAAGCCAACCCCACTGTAGTTGGGAAAAGGATTTTTCATAGTTTATTTCAAACACCAAACTGGAAGATATCATTGGTACAGGTCTTCAATGTTTTCCACGTTATTAAAAGTTAAGGCGCTGTGAAGTTTTGTTTCAGAAGAATAGAATAAACGAATAGATTTTTTTTTTTACGAGCAGATTCAACTTCGTCATAGTATTATAAGTAAAGCGAGCGCCTTCTGTATTAAAAACTTCTTTCATACTTAAATATTACGCGTCAGATTTTTCCTCATTATTAGAAAATATAGGTGTACTTCATTTTCCTTTATTGCTCTCATGAAATAATTGCGCAAGATTGCCGTTACTTTGAACAGGACTTTTTTCCGCATAACTTTGTTACCTTTGCTACTTTGTTGCGAAACGTTACAAAATAAGTAGGTACCTATACAAGATTATATTTCTTTATACGAAACCTGAATATGTGTAGTTTATTTAGAATAAGCAATTGAATCGATTCCAATCATTTTTACACCATGTTCTATTTTTCCATCAGTGTGATTACCGGGCGCACAACACAGCTGATGATAGATAGTACTAGGAGCCACTACAGGCGCGGGCGGGCGAGCGGTGCGTTGACCATATTTTTTTTGGGACAACCAAGTAAGATAACAAGCTCCTAACTTTGTGGTTTTTCATGATATGTTTTGAAATTTTGTCTTAGATTCTTTAGCTAAAAATACTGGACACGTGTTTCGGATTTCATGAATAAGCAAAAAATAAGTTTGTACCTATAGATTTTAATAGCCCGGTCTTTGGATGAGAGTAATCCAAACAGCACGTAATACTGATTACTTGCAACGACTGCCAATAATTTTCGAATAACAGGACCGGGACTAACGGCTTAGAGTGTTTTACGAGGCACGGAAGTGTCTTAGTATATATGGACGGTAACCCATCCATGGACCGACCTCGGCAGACGTAGCTTAACTTTTGACTGAACCGCTATTATTTCTTAACACGAAACCCAATTTGAAATTAAAACATTTAGAAAAGTTTCATTTTCAAAATGGGTATGAAAAATGGTACTTATTACGAAGCGGCTTAAAATGTGCATTATGTGCAATTAATTCAAGTTTCTGAACTAATATAAAGAAATAGAACCTACGTTTGAATAATTAATAGCCATGCCATAGAAGTCACGAATTTTTTTAATGACTTGATAAATGGATCATTTGCCCATTAGTGGAACTATTTTCGCCGTTTTTAGGGTTCCGTAGTCAACTAACCTTCTAGTTTCGTCAAGTTTGTCTGTCCGCGGATAATCTCAGTGAACTGAGCACTAGAGAGCTGAAATTTAGTACCAATAAATCACACCGAAAAAGTGCTAAAATAAAAAGTAAAAAAATGATAGGGTACCCCCCAATTACCCCCAAAAATTGTACAAAATAATTTCTGAACTAAGTTTGTACCTTAACCGTATACGCAAGCATTTTTTTTATATTAGTTTACATACTTTAATATAATCCTGAACGTATCTTCCTTCAAATAGCCTATATTTTAACTCTTAAGTGCGGATACCTATTGTGACGGGGGGAAACCACGGAACCCTAAACTGAGCGTGACCCGACACTCTCCAGGCCGGTTTTGTTTAAATTGCTTTTCAACTTAATCATTAAAGCATTATGTTCTAGGTTGATTGGGAAAATTTTAGTTTCGGGTAGCTTGTATATACGGTTGGATAGTACATAAGTACGAACTACCTCTTTGGTCTAGCAGTCTATTGGTGATGAGTTCTCGGATTCGATTCTCGGATTGTCGAACAATTATTTTTGGATTTGAAGCGCGTAGGACGTGTTACGTAATTAAAACGAAATCGAGGAAAAGCGTGGCGTGTGATTGGTCGGTGTAGAGAGCGCGCCAATTCACAGTTCACGTGCAAGACGGCGCGCTAACGATTTCCCACGCACATCGACGATGGTCAGCAGATGTACTTCCTGTGGTGAGATTTATAGACGACCTCTCAAAGGGTGGCAGCGACGCCCGCCATGACTTCCGCGATCCTAATGTGATTTATAGGCAACCCTTTACAACCCCGTCTGAATGTGTTGCAGCTGCTACAGTACTCCCTCCTTAGCGTAGCGTACGTAGCGTGCAGGCATCTTGACGATCCTGCCTGATCTGGTACGTAGTTCCCTTGTATTCGGGGCTGGTAGTAGGCTGGATAGCTCGTCTGTGGTAGATGCAGGATTATGTTTTGTTGTTTTGTCAGAGAGCTATGTAGAAGACTATGCTAGGTGTTTCTCTACGTGATCGAATTAAGAATGAGGAGAGCCGGAGAAGAACTACATTCGCCAGCATAGCCCAGCGGATTAGCTCTCTGAAGTAGCAGTGCGTGGGGCACATAGCTTGTAGAGCCGATAGCCGATGGGGCAGAAAGGCTCTTGAATGGCGACCACGTACCGGCAAGCGAAGCGTCGGTCCCCCACCGACTAGGTGGTCGGATGATCTGATCAAAATCTCAGGGAAGCGCTGGATGCAGGCTGCGTCCAACCGTTTATTTTGAAAATCCTTGGGGGAGGCCTATGTCCAGCAGTGGACTTCATGTGGCTAAGATGATGATGATGATGTTTTGCTTGCAATGTGCCCCGCCCATTGCCAATTACTTTTAGCGACTCGAAGAGCTATGTCGCTGACTTTGACGTTCTTCTGCGAATCTACGATACGATGCGCCAAATGTTGTGGTGTCGGAAGTTTGGTCATTGTTGTTGGGTTTAACATTGCATCACCTCGCTCAACTGCCGCCTTCCTTCCCACTCACTCAGTTTTTTTGAGTGAATAGTGCTTAACAACAATTCCGCCTGATGGTAAGCTGTGATGCAATTGTTGATGGTAAAGCGCGGTAATTTATTAAGAGCCTATTCACTCTAGCCTTGAAGACATTCAAGTTGTGGTCCGACGGAAACACCGTTGCTGGCAAATTGTTCCAGTCCCTCAATGTACGCGGTATAAAAGAGACAGAGTTTTACAAATATTCACACGGTCGAGTCATTAGCAGTCATCGTTCATGGATAACAACTTTTCCACAGAAAAATTTAAAATTTTATCAAATTGTATATTTGTAAAGCTTTCTGGAGTTTATCAAATCAAAAGACATTTATTTAAATTAGGCTGAGAAACAGCACTTTTTGAACGTCAATATTATACAAGACAGTCCCCCAAAACGCCCGCACTTCGCCACTTTCTAGGGAAGAAGAAATGTCAGAACAACGTCCCCAAGAGCACAGCTGTCTGTTCATTTAAAAAACACATTACTTAGTACAATACTATGCATAGTAATGAACACAAGAAAACACAACTTAAAATGCCAATATGCCAGTATACCATATGCCTAAGCCTAGCCACAACAAAATACCAGCAAAGCAAAAAAAAAAGTCCCAGGTATAAAGGGCATGACAACTCACATATTTATGGATTATAAAAAAGACAATTGTATAAACTCATATACATACCATCTATAATACTTGGTTTGAAGTAATCGAAACTGCTTCTTCACTCTTTGCCAGAAGGTTGCCGATGGCGGTACTGACGTCAATGAATAAGATTCTGGATTCTCATTCAAAAGCATCAGAAGTGACTCATTCGGCTCCACTGGAGATGACCATATTAACGGGCAATTGTATACTGATGAGAAACTGAAATCATATAAAAAATTAATCACAAATATTATGCTTTTAAATAACATCTATACTAATATGTATATGAAGCTGAAGAGTTTGTTTGTTTGAACGCGCTAATCTTAGGAAGTACTGGTCCAATTTGAATAATTATTTTTGCGTTGGATAGTCCATTAATTCAGGAAGGCTTTAGGTTTTATATAACATCACGCTCCGACCAATAAGAACGAAGTCGCTGGCGGCCGCTAGTTACAATATAAACGACACTCAACTGGTAAAGAAACTTAACAAAAATCCATTCAATAGCTTTCTGTTTTTTTATTCTATTTAAAAAAAAATATATATATATATAACGAAGACGCCATAATATACAGTCTGGCAAGAAAATCGACTGTAAATATGTAACATTGATCACTTCTACACTAGATACACAATCTCGAACAAAACTCTTATTAAAAATGGCGACAAGTATTAAGCAGTCTAAAATAGTGAAAATAAATATACATTAATTTAAAATCAGCCTTAAGCGCAGTGTATATAGTTCTTATAACAAAGTAGTATAAAAAGCCATTATTTTTTACGACCGAGTCTGACATCAAACTAAATTCAACCTTACACGCATGCATTAAAGTCAGAATAATAAAGTAAGTACTAAATGAAAGAAGCACCCAAGTGCTGCGTTGTGCGCCTGTTCAGTTCAACCATGATGATATATAAACAAGAATTCTACACATGATTCTAGAGGAGTCCGTGGCTATAAAATACCCGCCAACCCTTTGTGTACAACATTAGGTGTAGTGGCGTAGACATGTATTTATAGTGTTTTAAGTTTTTATGTTAATATATTATTCTATCTTTGTAAAAAAAAGTCGCGGTGGCTTAGTGGTTAAAACACCAGCCTCTCAAGTATGAGTGTGTAGAGCCCGAAAGTTTGTAAGCCAGTCTTAACAAGGGGTCTCGTACTCGTATTGTTAGAGGCTAGGGGTATTAAAATGCCGGTTAGGGGTGGTCGGTGGTAGGCCATAACATCGGCCGCCGGCAGAAGTTACCACCCACCAGGCAAAGCCTTGCCGCCAAGCGATTTGTCGTGTTCCGGCATGATGTCTGGTGAAGCCGTACGAAGGACGGGTCTGAGCAGTTGTGTTGCGATGTGTGCCGGGTACGATGCGCCTAATGTTGTTGTGTTGGGAGTTTGGTCATGGAGGGTCTTCAGATCAATCCCCCTTTGGCGCAGCATCGTTGGTCGTGTTGTTGGGTTTAACATTGCATCACCTCGCTCAACTGCTATGTTGCTTCCTATTCACTCAGTTTTTCTGAGAGAATAGGCTCTTAATAAAATAGCGTGCTTTACCATGAACGATCGCATCACTGCTTACCATCAGGCGGGATTGCGGTCAAGCGTTAGTTTATAATAATTAAAAAAAAATATATATCAATGAAGGTATCGTCTATAGTAGGCAATGACAAGTAGAACGTCGCGGATGTCACACCGAAGTCTTCCCTTATGCCCACGAAGTCCGTGTCGTACACATACAACAACACCACAGTAGTTACTTCACGTAGCCCTTGAAGTGCTCGTTGCAGTTGTCGTTGTAGATGTTCTCAAAGATTGCTTCTTCCTTATCGCTTGTTTCGCTTTGATAGTCAAGTACAGACTGACTGCCGCGCTGTTGGAACGCCACTTTATGCATATAGGTTAGCTAATCGAAGTTTCCAGATCTTTCATCATCATCATCATCATCATCTCAGCGTTAATCCCAGTCGCATCCGAAGCTTTTTTTTTTCCAGCTCTGGAGTCTGGGGTCCGCTTTACCAGTGCAACTGCTGATTTTGGCTAAATTCGATATTTTCCGTGAAGCTCCTGCCGTCTGACCTCCACAACCCGAAGGCGATATCTAAGCATTGCAGTTAGACCAATTGTTGGAATTTTGAGGGCTACAACAACCCGTAACGACAGCCATTAGATTTTCGTATGACAACCGGGACCAACGGCTTAACGTGCTTTCCGAGGCACGACCAGACCGGTGCAAATATTCATATTCATGCATACAAATATTTGCAATGCGCGGGGACCGAACCCGCGCCTCCTTTCGCAGTGGCCGGGTTCACTACCGCTACGCCACGGAGGCTGTCATTTTTTAGCTTTTAATGAAGATGATACTGTATCTTGGAGTTGCCAAAGCTGCAAGTCAACTTTTGAACCAAATTTTCTATACCCCTACATGACGATTCCAGCGCAGCGGGGTATTGGTGTCACACACTATCAAAAGCAATGGGTTAAATTTTATTTAACAATATTAATTGCGTTATTTCCGTTTTCCAGATCTGTCTAGAAGTAATAATAATAGCGGTTAACTTCGAGTACGTTCAGCAGGTACCTACAGGTACTTCACCGGAGATGGGTTCCTAGAAATTTCGATGTCGACATTTCGTTGATAATATTGATGAAACATGTACCATTCGATAGGCCATCCTAGGTCTAACAATGCTTTTTTATATCGCACCTCTACAATGCCTAGGTCTCAAGATATAGGGCTTAGAAGTTACGTACTGCATGTCACGCAATATTGAATCTTATGCCATTGTCATAAGATGTATGCCTAACAATATTACCCAATAACTGGGTTTTATAGGTCAGAGAGCCCTATGTAACATCTATATAGACTCGATCCATTTGTGGAACAGCAGCACATTTACACAATTACTGGGATTATTGTGCAAATGTATCCACTCCGATTTGATTGCGCAAAGTAAAGCAAGAATATGTGAAAAAGCCAGTACGTCAGAAATAAAGGAATCAGTACCTACATGTGTGCTTTGTAAAGTTATAAAAGTGTCCCCTGTCATAAAGTGAAGCGGACTTCATCGTTAACTAAAAGCCGGCTGTTTGTTAGTGAACTTTCCTGTCATGAATATTTAGTTTTAAAACTTTAGCGAGAGCGTAATTTTATTTCAGTACATTGGAGTATTCAAATGGAATTATAGTTTCAAGCAAAGTATTAATGAAACTGGAAAAGCCCGGAGTCAAGTCCGCCTTTGTACAATATTCTCTTTAGAAAACAAATGAACAAATGAAAGCTACATTAGACTAAACCAGGTTCATTTAGGTTCTTTTTTTAAACAAAATTCTAAACCAGCATAGGCTGCTGGTTTAAAATGTTGCTTGAAAAATAAATCTTGCGAAATATACGATTAGGTACTATCAATAATTTTGAAGCATATTTGTGTCTGCTTTGAACGATGCAAAAAACGCAATGAATATAATTGAATTGTCAATATGAAAGTTATTGCTACAGATGGTGCGATAAGCAATTACCCTCAGTACTGCTTGTTTTTGCTGATCGCCGTTACATACTGATGATATTCTTCAGAAAAGGAAGGGTCTCCCAGACTGCGCCACATATAGTCTATCCTAGCCACTTTTTTAAAAGTTTCAGTAAAAAAGGAATAAATGACTAGAAATATACTAAACTATCTCCGCCCCGCGCTTCCACCTGCAAAAGTTACGATCACACGCGAATATACGGATAATAAGTATCCTATATGTTAATTCTGGTTAAAATCATCTGTTTGCCAATTTTCATCTAAATGCGTTCAGTAGTTTTTGCGTAAAAGAGTAATAATCATATATTAAAAGTTTTACCGAAAAATATTGGTAGGAATGGTCCACTTACCCAGAGTAAACTTCACTCTCGTACATCCACTCCACAATAACCGCATCAAATCCTTCTGCATCATCATTCAATAGTTTCTGCACATTGGGATCCATGACTGTTGCGTTCACAACTTTTATCATCTCGACGAGAATTGTACCAATATCTTCCATGCTTCCTTTTCCCTTCAAAATATGGGTTATGTTCGAGGCATTTCCTATAAATTTAAGAAAATCATATCAAGCCTGGTAATTGCGTAACACATTCTGAAGCAATGAGTTACATTTTGACAGTTTAACAACGTTCATTGCATTATTTACATTGTTGAGCAGATACATTTTTCAAACGTATAAAGCAATGGATTAGAAATATGCTTCAAAATTATTCAAAGTGTGTTTACGCAGTAACGCAGTAGGGTTCCAGATATTTGTACTATTTCTTAGCTTTGGATGGGTCTCCTGCCCACTTTAAAATAAACACAATCTCATGTACCTACCGACAGCCAATATCAAAAATTAAGGTTTTTCAGAGCTTAGGAGAAATATGCGAACATTCTAAATAATACGGCAATTTACCTTTACAGATGCATTACATTTTGTAAATGTTAGGGGCAAATGTTTACACTCAAAACCTTCAAAATATACCTACTCTTTATTTTCTCGCATATTTCTAATTTCAGACTACTTCAGTAGTTAACGAAACTTCTCATAGTTGAAAAAATTGTGTTGGAAACTCAATTCGTGACTCCAACGTTTGTAAAGGCTTTCAAACTTGGGCATAATAAACAGATATGTAGGGAAAGTTCGCCTATTTCACGGCAAAATGTTCGCATGAATGTTAATGAGTAAGTAACAGACTGTTTGGTCGTCGCCACGTAACCTGAGAAGGTTTTGGTGTAGTGGGAGTAAGTTCGCGCATTTACACTAAGTGTTCGTTCATATAAATGACTCTCACAGGAGAGTACAGTCATTGAAATAAGGTTGATTTTATCTTGTCACTGCGTGGAAAAAGAAGTGACAATTTTTATTTTATATATTCAGATGACTTTATCTAAAGAACAATTATGGTAGTTTGGCATATTATTTTAATACATAAACTGTAAAACAGCAGGTAAGAGTTTTTTAAAATTGAAAAAATTGCCTTAATGCAATGTAATGCTTCTTCATCAACCTTTTATCGTCCCATTGCTGGGCACAGATCTCCTCTCATACAGAGAAGGATTGAGCGTAATCACCACGCTTGCTCAATGCGGGTTGGTGATTTCGGACAGGTTTCCTCAAGATATGTGTTTACTTTTATCGCTTGACGTTATTTATTTAAACACCATAAAAACATATAACAAAAAATATCGACATTGTTCTATGGTTACTGCCATGTATTATGTTTAAATATGCCCGTTTGTTTAAACGAAAGTTAAATTAGAGGAAAAGGAGAGGCCTCTTGGCAAATTACGTGCATGACTGTAAGGCGCGGGCGGCGAGCAGTTGGGAGCTCGCCGGCCAGTAAGAATCAGGCCTATGTCGAGAGCATGTTTGGCGTCGGTATTAATCAATATAAGGCCTCTGCCTGGAATCTTGCGGGCAGCGGGGCGGCGGCGGCGGCGAGTGAGTGGCAGGATCTTATGCGTAAAATCAAACGGACCAGTTCTCGAAAACAGCGGTGAGTGGTGTAGTTCTTGCGCTCTAATCTTGCGGGCAGCGAGCGGTGATCGAGCGGTAGCAATAAATTTCAATCAAAAATATGTTATTGCCATTGTTCAGACATTTCTTTCGCGAATAAAAACAAATATCTCGTCGACACAATCGTGAACACAACACTATGCGGCTATAGTGACGCGTGATCTGCCCGCTAGTTTCGATGTCCGTCCGGCTCACGCGCCGCTGCCGCCCCGCCCAGCTGCCCGCAAGATTCGAGGCAGCGGCCTAAGTCAGACGTACACTTCCGCTCCACCCAAAGCGGGAGAGGGCATTTGATGAGATCCTACCCCGCCCGGAAAGAATCAGGCCCGGGTTTACGGCATGTTTTTGGTGACGGTTATATTCGGTAAAAGTCTGACATCCGCCTCGCGCAAAGCGGAAGAGGCCATTTAGTAAAATCCCACCAAAACAAAAGGTATGTTAAGGGAATGGCAACGTCTTTTCACGAGGGAGATTTTATTTGGTTGCATAAACTGTGAGACGAATATGGACCATATTGTATGCTAATTTAGTTCGCTCTAAGCTTGTTTCGCCTATCTTGCTACTTTATTTTCACGAACAAATTTACCCTATGTTGGACGATTTCACGGTCTGTTTAATTGTAGGTTTCAGAGAATAGAATATACAACTCTTTTTGTTTGTTTTACCCTTTGTGTGTGTCTTTTTTGTATGTGTGCCCCAAGCATTGAGGACGTTATAAACTGAATAGAATATACAGCTTTTTTTGTTTGTTTTATTCTTTGTAGGTATGTATGCCCCAAGCATTGGGGACAATATAAACCACGGGGTTATAAACTGAATAGAATCGAAATAACCAACTCTTTTTGTTTGTTTTAGTCTTTGTGTGTGTGTGTCTTTTTTATATGTTCTATGTTGTATGTGTGCCCAAGTATTGGGGACGTTATAAACAAAATAGAATAGTCTTTATTATGTACCTACACCATATAAATTACAAAACATAAAAATTATGATTTTACAAAGGGCTAATTATGACTACACTAGAGTTGTATGTTGTATATGTACTGCCGATCGATCCTAATCACTCAGCATTAGTTGGAAAAACAGACCACGCACACTTTACCAAAGATTTTACGCTGAAATGGTCACAGAACTGTAGGTGTGTTAGTTAGATGACAAAACATGAGGGTAGCATTTACCCTGGATTAGGACAATACAGGCTTTATGTACATCAGAAGAATTACACAAGAGATATAAAAAATAAATAAAAATAAAAAGCCTTTTATTTCCTACTAATTAATATTACATTATTCTTAAGTTTACTACTTATTTTTTTTTCTTTTTTTTATGACCTTACATGTTTATTGTATATTTATATATTTAAAACTAAATTTATTTATAAGTTAACTTTAAAAAAACTAATTTATAACTTAAATTTGTAAATAGTTTATTTCTTAAATTTATTTAAATGTACCTAGTTTTTAACTTAACCTGATTTTCAGGAACCCCATTATTGGGTAAAGGCCTCCTCCAAAGCTCTTTCTCTAGTTCCAGTAAGCGTTCGTATGACGATAGTGTCCTGACGTTATAAGTTGAGATTTTTAGTTGGGTTGAGTGCTCGTTTTGATCGCTCTTCTTTTGTGTGGTTGTGTTTGGAGGGTTTTGGTCAAAATCTTCCACGGTGACCAGCCGGGTTGGAAGATGTTTTCTGTTGTTTCTTTCTGTTGCTTGTTTATGGTATTCGTGCGAGAGGGGGGGGGGGGGGGGTTGATTGCTATATGTTGCTTTCCTTGTTGCCATTTTTTTGCTCTGTTGTTGCGTTGTTAATATTTTTATTTACCAAGAAGTTAAGCATACTTGGCTTTATGACCCCTTCAGACGTGCTGTTTGATCTTTGTAAGGGTTTGTGAGAGCTTTGTGTTCGGTTCTTTTTATGAGGCTGCATGTTGGTGTTGTTATTTGACAGAGATGCTGAAGTTGGTGTGTTTCCTGGTGATATTTGAAGTGGCCTTTTGTTTTTATTTTTTACTGCTACTAATCTGTCATACTTTATTCTCACATTGTTACCTTTTTCTTTTTCTATTTTCACCTGTTCTTGTAATTCTCTTCGTTTTTGTAAGACTTGCAAAGGGTAGTCTTCTTTCACATAGTATTGTGTATCCTTTAGTAAGCTCTTTTGCTTCAAAATATTAATTTTTAATCCGAGAGTAGAAAAAGTAACCGTTATTGGACGAGGTCTGTCACCTTTTATCCCAATTCTTCTTACCTCTTGAATATCTCCGAGTTCTAGGTCGGTGCCGAAGTAATTTTTAATAAAGCTAACGATATTATTTTGAAGATTATCGTATGATGACTCATTGTCTTCAATACCAAAAAATACTAAGTTTCTTCGTCTTGCCTGTTTCTCCAAAAAGTATATTCTTTTCTCTTGATTATCTACTTTCTCCTTCAGTATGTCGTGTTGATCCTGTATCTTGGAAAATTTTTCTTCCAAAATTTTTTGGATATTTTGTGTAACTTGTTCTGTTATCTTATCAGAACTTTTACGGATTTCAGATTTTTGTTCCTCAAGGTCATTTTGTATACTTTTAAGTGCAAGTAAGATGTCTTCCATGGTTATCGATTTGTTGATTTTGTTTTGGTATTAGTAGATCCCTGCAGCGGTCAGCTCATGTACTACTTCTGTTCAATGTGTGGCGCCCTCTTTTGACTATAACAAATAACTCTTAAATTTATGACAGCTTGCTGGAACTCGGTCTAGTGGTAGTTGACCCGTGATTTCAAAGGTGGCGCTAGGTGGATATTTGTGTGTAATATCGATCTATGTAGTGAATTTGCAAATCATTGTACTTTAAGGTTATATTTGACTTTCGAATTTCTCCGTTAACTGTGATGGCTAATGATGCACATTCAGAATAATTAATATTTGTTTCTGCACTAGTTGTTATCGATATCACTTAAAAACAAGTCCCCAAAACACCAAACACACACGAAGTTATCCTTAAGTTCTTCCGGGTTTTTATTGTTGTTTTAGCACTCTGTTTAGTCTATCTTCAATAAATGTTTTTCTATACTTATTTTATAAGCACTTGAAACATTCACACTTAAAAAAAATAACTTATTTATTTTTAAACACTTTATATTTACGCAGCTGATCTTAACCGTGGCTCAAGTCTACCCTCTCCTCCACACAAGAGATATATGGCGATACAAAACACAGGCGTGTCTTTTCACCGCCATAAGAAGCACGTTCACCTTGGCTCCTGCTTTTCGAAATATATCCTTGGAATGTACCTACCGACCGCCTTCAGCTTTGGGAGTTGAGATTTCCTCGAACCTAAACTTTGGGCGGCTCATTGAGTCCAAGGCCAAGGTGGCTACCAGGAAACTTGGCGTTATCGCAAAGGTCCGGCAGTACTTACACCAGGGCAGCTTCTAACATTGTACAAAGCACAGGTCCGTTCTTGTGTGGAGTTTTGCAGCCACATTTGGACTGGTACTGCTAAGTGTCACGTGGCCACTTTGGATTCAGTGGAAAGGCGTGCGAAGAGGCTGATTGGTGACCCTGATTTAACTTGAGAGGGTCTCCGAAGCCTAGAGCACAGGCGTAGAGTATCCAGCCTTTCAGTGTTCTATAGGATGCATTTTGGGGAGTGTGCGAGGGAATTGCACGATTTAATTCCCCCATCTCCGTCCCACCATCAGACGATCTGTCATACGGCAAGTTTCCATCCTTACGTTGTTAACACCACTACGATTCGGACGAAGCGTTTCGCCTCCTCCTTTATACCGCGTACATCGAGGGCCTGGAACAATTTACCAGCGGCAGTATTTCCGTCGGACTACAATTTGAGTGTCTTCAAGGCTAGAGTGAATAGGCTCTTCATAAACTAGTGCGCTTTACCATTAACGATTACGTCACTGCTTACCATCAGGCGGGATTGCGGTCAAGCGCTAGTTTATAATTTATAAAAAAAAAATGATTAAGGGTGAGAGAATGGATGGTCTTACCACTGAAACAGATATCGATGGATTTAAACCTAGACCACCAAACCTTAGATCACCCATCGGTGTATTTAAATGGGGATAGAGGGGCAATCCCGGAGCGTAAGAATATAATCAATATAATTATATAATAACTTACTTGGATAAATCTTTGTGTTATTTGTAACATCGATTTGTCGTAATTCCTTTGCGGCGTTTTTTATTGGATAGGGCGTGATATATGTCACCTGAAATTAGAGACCTGTTACAATAATTTACGATTTCAAAAATCTGTCTCAATAAAACTATGTGCGTCCTATTGCTTTGCCCACATTGATCCCGTAGGGATATCGGGACAAAAGTATACTAGGGCCTAATCAAGATCACGGACTACTCATGTGCTTAATTACATTCGAACCCGTAAAACAGTTTTATCGGTAAAGTGTAAACATAAAAAGCAACTGTTTCTGTTTATAATATTAGTTTAGAAAAGAGGCAGATAAGTTATAAAGGTTGGATAGCATTTTTTTTTGACATATCCCTTGTTCCTCCTAATTTAAATCTGTTGTGCCTTCTAATAATATAGTGGTCCTATCAGTGGCGAAGGGTGAAATTTTGACAAAGGGAAGCCGGTCCAAAAAAATAAACACTTATACACTTACCTACTGCAGGATATCTTGGAGGAGGTCTTCAGATAAGAATAATATCAAAAGCCCCACCTTCACCATACAAAAAAGGACTGATGATTTGATAACAGTGTCTTTCAAGTATGATAAAAGCGGCTTTGAGAAAAGCCTTTTTCGACGTGCATCTCCATACCACACATGCATGCTTGTTAGTGAGTACTAAGTTAAGTACCTATTGTTAGGGAAGAAAAAAAGTCAAGAAAAAATAAAATAAAAAATTACAAAAATAATAAAGTGTTAAAAACCGAACCACACAAACACCGATCCAAAACCAACAAAAATATTAAGCAAAAATAAAGCAAATTATACACAATCACAACGTTATTTATATTCTAATGCAATGCGTCTTGTTTTGAAATTTTATCGTGTTTCTTTTCTTGTAGTGGCGTGGTTTCTTTGTCTCTTTCTAATAGAGGAGAGGAGAGAAATACAAGCCGCTGGACATTAGCCTATATTTATCAAGTTTTACCGACGGTTAGCGAGCATTAGAAAGAGATGGTCTGACACGCTCTGTCTCTTTTCGCCTCATAGTAAAAGGTTGACCGAGGTAAGCTGAAATTCATCGGGTTCCTTCAATGTAGGTAATGTACGAAAAATTGAAGCGCTGATTAATTTACGACTATAAAATGAAATGTGATACTTAGGGTATTGCTAAAAATTACGATTGCTATTGTAAATCGCGCCGGCATTTGATTAATAATACTTTGTTAATGAAATAGAATGTAAACAGTTTTGTATGAATATGGAACTGATTTTTGAAAGGTAACCCGGTGGGAATCGGCTTGTATGGACCCTTCGCCACTGGGTCCTATACCTAATCGCGAATCCTGAATATTTATATATACGTACCACGTTTTACTTATAATTCAATAATTGGACAGTAAGGCGTGGTTGAACATGTCCAACCTTACAAACAAAACAGTTTGTCACCTTGACTTGTTCAACCCTCTGTTTCCCTCGAGAGTTAAATACAGGTTGTTTTTAATAACGATTATAAGCTGAATTAGTGTCCTACCTCATGACCAGCATTTAACAGAATCCTGACATATGCTTCTCCTAATTCTGAGTTACTTAAACAAGGAAACGGAAACACCAACAGTAATTTATACCCAATACACAAATTGTACGAAGTTAATATTAAAATAAGTATTAATTTAAACATTGTTTAAACTAAAGACGTAGAAATGCGTGATAGTACGAAGACAATGTATGGAAATATAAAAAAAGAAAAATTATTTGTCACGTTTAGTCTATTAAAACGTTTATCAGTAGAAGTTTTCATAGCTACAGAAAGATAATGTTTTCAGGGTACATAGTATAGCTAGTTGGATTACAGCCGTACTGTCAATTGAAGGTTAAGCTATATTTCCCGCGGTCGGGTTATGGATGGGCGTCAATAGTATCCCCCTTATTCATAAACGCTGCTTAAAGTTAACTAGTGAATAGCGATTTTTTAAACATACATTTTAGACATTTGCACGTCACTTAACTTTAATAATTCATTATGAATAAACCCTTTAAACACTGTGGTGTTTATTCATAAAGGATGATCTAAGTTAAGTGACGTTTAAATGTCAAAAATTAATGGTTAAAGAATCGCTAATCACTAGTTAAGTTTAAGCAGATATATATTTATTGATTGAATATACTGTCAATATATAATCTTTGACAGTCATTCGACATCGTCATTACAGTTCAACCACGCAGGCCTTTTTTTATAAATTATAATCTAGCGCTGGACCTTAATCCCGCCTGATGGTAAGCAGTGATGTATTTGTTGATGATAAAGCGCTCTAGTTTATTAAGAGCCTCTTCACTCTAGCCTTGAAGACACTTATATTGTAGTCAGACAGAAACTTCGCCCCTGGCAAATTATTCCAGTATCTCGATGTACGCTGTATAAAAGACGAGGCGAAATGCTTCATCCGGGTCGTAGTGGTGTCAACAACGTAAGGGTGGATACTCGCCGTACGACGACGGGTCGTTCGATGATGGAACGGAGATGGGGGAATTAAGTCGTGCAATTCCCTCACACACTCTTCATAATGCATCCTATAATACACCGACGTGCTGTTTAATTACCATTAGAATAAAGTTGATTTTTATTTAACATGAAATATCGTCAATTTGAAATATAAATAGAATTTGAATATAATTACGTTCTGTAGGAGAGTGCCGATGACGGATTTGGGTCAGGTCTACGTGATGGGTTGAAGGTGAACATTATCGTAATTAATTATTTGTATATAATAATTGTGTGTATGTGTGTATTAAGGATTTTATATGTTTCTGTTTTTTGTTCCTACTGAGTAAATAATGAAATAGTAATTAATGAAAAGCTAATGATAGCTTTTCTAGAATAGAATAGAAAAATCTTTATCCTACTAATCTGATTTCACTTAATATTATAAATGTGAAAGTTTGTTTGGATACACGTATAGTAGATAATTGTTACTCTTTCACGCAAATGCGAATGCGCAATTGAACGGATTTACGTGAATTATGGCACACAAATGGTTTATGATCAACATATTGGACACTTTTTATTCTGATATTCACACAAATGATTTATAATTAAAATATTGGATACTTTTTAATCTGATATTCACACAAAAGATTTATAATTAACATATTTTATACTTTTTATTCTGATATTCATACATCTATACTCGCGTTAATCTCAGGAACTACTGATCCGATTTGATAAATTCTTGCGTTGGATAGCCCATTAATCCAGGAGGGCTTTACGCTACGACTAATAGGAGCGGAGCATAACTAACTACACGCGAAAGAAGTCGCTGGCGGCGGCTAGTGATTTATAATTAACATATTGGATACTTTTTATTCTGATATTCACACAAATGATTTATAATTAACAAATTGGATACTTTTTATCCTAATACTCTTACTGAATCGAAATGTATACGAGGGGAACCGGGGGGCACAGCTGGTAGGTACTATAAACATGAAAGTTTGTATGTAAGTTTGTTACTCTTTTACGCAAAACGCATTTTTATGAAAATTGGCACACAGTTTATAACCAGGATTATCAAAAAGGGTGTATCTGACATTGACGCACAAATGAGCACCATGGATCCAGTACATGATTCTGAACCCCCCAGTGGTGGAATTTTGCGTTTGCTTTTTTCCGATAAAAAAAAAATAATATGTAGTTTTTTTTTTCACTTTAGACCGTTACTAATTGCTATAATTTTATAAACCAATAAGATTTTAAAGTAAAAATTAATTATTTCGCTAATTACACTAAAAAGCGTAAAGGAAACAAAACTCGAAAAACTATGTTATCAGCTGATTTAATAGAGTTCACATCAGGGACCAACGTCAGGCCTACAAAACCGCACCTCGGCACGCTTGCAACGTTCAAAGGTGGAGCCGACACATTTTTTTAAACACTGTAAATTCTGTAACCGTTCATTAACGACATAAATGACTATCATCCTTTTATTAGTGGCATGCGGTCTAGCCTTTTCGCGAAGTTTGCGTTACGATGTCAGATACACCTTGTACACTGATTGCGTCGCGATTTCAGGTTTCACTTCCGTCGGTCGATCTATGAATGGTAGCTGGCAACAACGGTTTCATCTGCTTTCAGAGGCATTGAGGGATGTCGGTATGTGGAGGGGGTTACCTATCCACAAACCAATCGCGGCAAGCGTAACTTACCGTGATCGATCGACCTGTACGACTGTTAAATTTAACCACAGACCCCTCCCACATCATGGTCCCTAGTCTGCTATTAAAATAGTGTCAGAATGGTCAAACAGTGTTCTTATAATGATAGATTTTGACAAATTTCGTAATCTACTAACAAAATGACGTCAATATGACTTTCTAGTGGTCAGCCACAAACACCCCACTCCATATTAATAAATTTTCAAATTGAGTATTCATTTTTAGAAAATACAATAAAGGCAATACAGTAATGTCATTTCAACACTTTTCAATTACGAGACGACTGAGATAATTGATCGATCATTATGGATTTTCTGCAGATTACGAATTTTTAGCACAATGACAATGGAATCGTGTTGGAATGTCAAATTTATAAAAATAGCAGGCTAGGCCCCCGGGTTCATTACGTACAGATGACAGCGCACCAAGTTACTACAATCTGTCAGATTTCCTTATTATATTTTCAACTTTATCTCTAAAGCATTAAGGCTGAAGGTTGATTGGGAATATCTGACAGTTTGGGGTAACTTGACCTGCTGCCGTCTGTATCTTGATTTGTTTAAGTTCAAAGACATATCTATAAAAGTGAAAATGTCCAACAAAAACAACCCAGTTAATAAATCGCTAACTCCAAAGAAAACAAAAGGTTTCACGCCACTTAACCTTTTTAACCTTCCTTGTCTTAAGTAATGAAAATCTTAATTAACCTGAAATCTCATAATCTCGCACTCAGAGTTCTTTGAAGCAATTTCCGCTATGATGATGTCAGTTGACAGGCGGTCGTCTTTCAATCATTCGCAAACAATGGTTGTTTAATTACCGCTTTGTGTTACCATCGTTTGAATTGTAGAGATTATAAAGTTATCGAAGAAGTACTAAGGCATCTATATTATAATACAGGCTGTATCTGACATCGTAACGCAAAATTCTCGAAAAGGCTAGACCACATGCCACTAATAAAATTATGATAGTCATTTATGTATAAGCGTGCCGCCGTGCGTATTTGTAGGTATGACGTTGACCCTGACGTGGATTCCATTAAATCAGCTGATAGAACAGATTTTCGAGTTTTGTTCACATTGCCCTTTTTGTTTAATTAGCGAATTAATTAATTTTTACTTTAAAATCTTATTGGGTTATAAAAGTATTATGGACGGTCTGAAGTGAAAAAACTGCATATATTTTTTTTTTTAAGTTCAGCAAAAAGCCGACGTAAAATTCCACCACTGGGGGGTTCAGAATCATGTTCTGGATCCATGGTACTCGTTTGTGCGTCGATGTCTGATACACCCTTTATATTAACTTACGGTTTTATCTTTTCTTGTGTTCTGATTGAACTCATTAGGTTAACATTCAGAAAAATTTTTTGGTAAAATACTCTAGGACATTACAATTGTAGATTCAAAAGGTTGCCATAACCTTCACAGCCTATACCTTGGAAATAATATACAAGTATGTAGTTTGGAATCGGATTTAAAAATTCTTTCGTCTTCTTCTTTGTGTGCTTGGCACGAATTTTATATCTTGTTGACCCGAAACTTTTCCGCTTCCTAGAGTTCCTAGTCATCATCAGTTGTAGTACAGAGGTCACTTTAACTGCATCCCTTTTTTTGTTCTGGGAGGGAAATCATCAAATAACCTGTCCCACTCTTGGCGGAGCGGTAGAGTGTGTCAGACTTTTACTGACTAAAACCCACCCAGGTTCGTTCACCTGCATGTGCGCCAGGGCCACGGTTTCTTTTTTAAGAAACCTGCAACCCTGACCCAGGAGGCATCGATCTTCGTGGACCCCGTCACGACGTGTTGACATCTCTTTGACTACATGCCTTGGGATGCACAGGACGGGATAGAAGGTGGAGCATGATTTGCATATCAGAGTTCCACAATTACACCCTACTACCATTCTGTCATGGTAGCCTCACTGTACCAGGTTGGATTTACCTTTTCCTAGTTGTGTCTGGAGATAGTTATGAGACTTTCGACTTTTAAGTGGTCCTCGGAGAGATACTTTCATTGATAGAGAACTACGCTATTGCCGAGTGGTTTTATTTTATATTTAAATTGTATTATTTAATTTATTAGATATGATTAAGTTTCATTTTATTTTTATAGTGTTCTTAAAATAGCCGAACCCAATAAGCTAGTACGATTTCTTCAATATTTTTGTGTACCGTTGACATAATGGGATATCCTCAGAATTTTTTTACTAGACGTTGGAATCAAAAGTAAAAAATACTATCTAGAAGAGAAAAAATAATTAGAAAGGAACAGACCCCTATTTATTCCAGCATCATAAACACGTCTAAAAGATAGGGCAAAAGGTTTTAATCTTTCAATCAACTTACAGTAATTAAAGTCTTAATTAACACGAAATCTTATAATCTCACCACCACTGAGTTAGCTCTAATGAAATGTATAACGACTTAAAATGTCGTGACGTCATATGTCAAGGTTCTTATTCCAACAGAGTGACTAACTAGGCTTGTTTGATTAACGCTTGGATGTTTGTATACTAGAAACTATGGGAAAAGGAAAGAATTATAGAAGTCACTACCTTAACTACTACTAGCAGAAATATTTTTATTTATTAAATAATTATAAACAGGCGCTTGACCGCAATCTCGCCTGATGGTAAGCAGTGATGCGATCGTTGATGGTAAATCACGCTAGTTTATTAAGAGCCTATTCACTCAGAAAAACTGAGCGAATAGGAAGGAAGACGGCAGTTGAGCGAGGTGATGCAATGTTAAACCCAACAACACTACCAACGATGCTTCGCCAAAGGGAGATTGATCTGAAGACCCTCCACGACCAAACTCCCAACACAACAACATTAGGCGCATCGTACCCGGCACACATCGCAACACAACTGCTCAGACCCGTCCTCCGTACAGCTTCACCAGACTTCATGCCGGAACACGACAAATCGCTTGGCGGCAAGGCTTTGTCAGGTGGGTGGTAACTTCTGCCGGCGGCCGATGGATAGTTCGTTTTTCCACGGAATAGATATCCCAGTGATCTAATCTGACAATCAAAGTATTTCAAATTTGTCATTCTAGCCAAGGATTGGTCTCCAGTGTGGCTACCACGAGTTCATAACGAAGTCTCGATCATCGGTATCGATCGCGTTTGACTCATTGATTGGCCCGCTTCAAGGATGTAAGAAATTTCAATCAATGAGAGCTCCATACGCGGTCCATGCGTATGATCGAGTCTTGTAATGAAAACTCATGATAGCCACAGAGAACCAATGTTTAAAATTCGCAAAGTACTTTCTCGCGTGTCATGTGTTGATGATGTCACGTGGAATGCGCTCGTATTTCAGCCGTTGTAGTAGTGCAAACAATGCTTGTATGATAATGGCTTCAGTGCTGTGTATTTATGGAAACTGTTACATGATTGCACTGTAAACGCTGTAGGTATAGTGTTCACAGTGACTCAATAAAACAGAAAAGCTAAAATGTGAACAGTGAGCGATTTAGGAGTGTAAGATGTTTGGGAACGTATGTATCAATCAATCTACTCATGCATGTCGCATGCTGCCATAATACTCGCAGAGTAATTGCGGGATTGCAGTCAAGCACTAGTTTATAATTATAAAAAAAACCTGACACATTTTTAAACTTTTGCAGCAATAGTTTAGCAATATGCTTCAAAATTGTTCAAACTGATAATAAGTTAGTGTGTTAAGCAATCGGGATGTTGTCCCTTAGCGTTCTGCTTCCGGTATGCCTGTTAAGTACGTATCTTCTTATGTAACTTCTTCTTGGTCGCGCACTTCATTACTGAAAATAAATGACCTCATTATGGACGATATTATTCCACTTTGTCCGGTTATCAGCTTCTCTCTTCTTCTGCTTCTGCCTATAGAGGTCCATTATTACTGGACAAAGACCTTCCCTAAGGCTTACATTATATTGGGGGGATTGCCATAATCCCCACGCTTGGCCGGCGGCTTGGGGATCGCAGTACTTTGATCTTCCACAATAGAAGCGCTGCTGCACGCTTCCCTGGTTAGAGTTGCCTTAGTCGCCTCTTACGACTCCCACTGGAGGATATGCGATGGTAATATTCTAACCCGGAACCACACGGCTCCTCTCAGGGCAGTTTTAATAGAAAGTCAGGTGAAGCCGGTTATTTGGTATGTTCATTGATTAGTTAACTATAGACGACACGGTTGGTGTAGCGTCTGAGCGCTCAACTGTTGCGCTGCTTGTCGCGGGTTCGCTACCTTCACGGAACAAATATTTGTACCTACAAATAGTTGTTCCGGGTCTGGCTGTTTGTATATGTGAGTTTAAATGTTTGGAAACGCACCCAAGGTGCAGGAGTAATTCCTAGAGCGGAGCAAAATTGTTTTTCAATTTATTATGAATAACAGGGAATTGTTTAGGTTACTATGTTATCACGCCTTACACGAGCTTCAAAAGTGATTTTCTTGCAAATTATTTATAGAAATCGTAATTTTCCAAACGCATATGATTTTGAAACATTTATATTGGATGTAGGTATATTCCCAAAGTTGCAATAGTTACTTTGAAACCGCATTTCAATTTCAACTAAAAGTATGTTTTCGTATAAAGCCTTTTTTTTCAGGATGGGAAGTCATCAAATGATCTCTTCCACTCTGGGCGGAGCGGAAGTGTGTTGTCAGATTTATACTGACTAAAACCAACCATGCTCCTTCATTTGCCTGTGCGCCAACACGACGGTTTCGGCATCGGCATCGGTCCTCGTGGACCCCGTCACGATGTACTGACATCTCTTTGAGGCACGCGTAAAACATTGCGCGTCGTTGACCCGGGCCTGGTCCTTACCGGGCGGGTTCGATGTTGTCTTTACGTATAAAGTCTGCAGTGCAGATTCAATAACCATCTCTGATAACAAAGTTAAAGTGAGCGTGGAGTGATCTCTCATCCCAACTAATGCTAAGATTCACACTCTTGACAACTCAGTCTAAGCTCCTTTCACCCAACTTTTGCATGGAATAGTTATTCCTGCCACTGTCAAGCAATGATAGCTATCGTAATATGGGTGATAGTCTGTGCACAATAGATCAGCACGAGTATTACAATAGCTGTTTGCGATAGTGGCATACAAAACTTTTTATACGACCTTGAAATAAATAAATACAAAAATCCGTCAATGTTGAACTTTATGAGGAATTATAGTAATTTACATTTCCTTGATTTGTGTAGCAATTCTTTTGTGGTCTCCATAGCTATTCCTCTCATTTCAGGAGGCGTTAAGATATTGTCCATTTCGCTATTATCACCGATATCACTCATTTTCAATGCAGATAAAAGTTAAAAATGGCGCGTACATAGCGCGCCGCGCGCAATTTTGAGTTATTGTTATAATCCCACAAATGAAAGACAAACAAAGGCAATTCATCCATACAGCCTAATAACATGCGAGGTTTAGTCGTGACGCAAATACGCGCGCTTTTCGGCTTAATCATATGTTGATTTTTTGATACTATAGGCCTAAAAAAAAAAGTTTCATTGTAGTACGGTTTACCCGTATGGGAATGGTCATTGTAACACGACTTGGCAGGAATGAGTACTATTGAGATGACTTATAGTTATGTATTAAGCAAATTACCAAATAGTCGGCTCCCTGGTAGGCCATAACATCGGCCGCCGGCAGAAGTTACCACCCACTAGACAAAATCTTGCCGCCAAAAGATTTGTCGTGTTCCGGCATGATGTCTGGTGAAGCCGTATGGAGGACGGGTCTGAGCAGTTGTGTTGCGATGTGTGCCGGTTACGATGCGCCAAATGTTGTCGTGTTGGGAGTTTGGTCGTGGAAGGTCTTCGGATCAATCTCCCTTTGGCGCAGCATCGTTGGTCGTATTATTGGGTTTAACATTGCATCACCTCGCTCAACTGCCGTCTTCCTTCCTATTCGCTCAGTTTTTTTGAGTGAATAGGCTGTTAATAAACTAGCGCGCTTTACCATCAACGATCGCATCACTGCTTACCATCAGGCGGGATTGCGGTCAAGAGCTATTTTATAATTTTATTAAAAAAAAAAGTAGTCGTTGAAAGACATTTTTATAGAATCAATCGGCTGGATATTGTACTATTTAAATTTTAAAAGACAATTAGCACCCTGATGGCGTAACACACTTTTACTATCAATTAGAATCATTTTGAAGTTTATTGCTAATTCATTGCTCAACAACGTGAATAACGCGATGAATGTTGTTGAACTGTCAAAATGAAACCCATTGCTACAGATAGTGTGTTACGTAGGTAATTACTGTGCTGACTGCATAGCGGTCCAATTAGCAATACTGAATATGCCACCAGTCCTTTCATAGCCTGTTTGTAGGTGGCCCGTAAAAGTTCAACAGCAGTCGTGCCATTGTGCCATAAAAACAGGAAAACACATCGACGGAATTTAATTTAACGCCAGTGAAAAATGTTTTCACTCGGATTACTACAACCTATTATAATTTGACATGAAACGGAGTTCATGACCCGTAGGCTCTTTACAGTAGCAATACGTTTCTTTTTGACAGTTCAAGAACATTTATTGCGTTATTTACATTATTGAACGTTCATATATTCGAACACATGGAGCAATGGATTAGCTATAATGCTTCGAAATGATTTCATCTAATATTTCATCTAGTAGTGTTATGCAATAGGAATGTTTCCTGGGTAAAAAAAAAATATATTCTATCTAGTCCGTCATTCAGATTATATAAAAATACTAGCTTTCCGCCCGCGGCTTCGCTCGCGTGGAGATCGGTTATATCGCGCTTTTAGATTTCACTCGTGAATATAATTTTTTTCCGGGATAAAAAAGTACCCTATTATTTAATCCGGACTTCTAACTTTATGTCTGCAAAATTTCAAAATAATCGGCTTAGTAGTTACGGCGTGAAAGCGGAACAAACAAACAAACAAACTCACTTTCCGATTTATAATATTAGGATATTTGGTGTACACATACAAATATTCCAGTAATATCCCTTGGGAACTTGATGTTTTTTTTAGGACCAAAAGTAGCCTATGTTACTCTCCATCTTTTCAACTAACTGTATGCCAAAAATCAGGTCGATTGATTGCTTAGCTACGGCGTGAAAGAAGGACAAACAAACAAACAAACACACTTTCACATTTATAATATTAGTATGGAAGTATGGATTGGATTCGTATATTTTGTTTTATCAAATCAATAAAAATTGACAAATATAAAAGGCATCAAAGATCAGGAGTGGTGGCTGGTGACGTCACTGCTCGCTAAAAAGTGTAGCGCGCTGTGACGTCACACGAGTTTTCAACGCACTGTGTCGTCTTCATTTTTTGTTTATATGAAAAGTAGTAGTATTTTTTTTGGAAATCTGACTGACGGACTAATTAGTTTTTTTTAGGCAACTACCCTATTAGAGTGCTGATCTATTCACAAGCTGTCGTTTTGCATCCTCGTCCAGTAGGAGGTAACTATGCTACTAATTCTCGACACGAAACAATTTTTCTTATTTTAGGAAATAAGGGGCTATTTTTCTGTCTGCTATTTCTATTTTGTCATTCCAACACGATTCCATCGTTATTGTGCTAACAGTTCATATTCTGCTCAATTCATCGATATATTTCAATTGATCGATATATTTTCGGCCAGTCGTCTCGTTATGAAATGGTAATAGAATGATTTTGACATATTGCCATTATTATAAAACCCATGAACATTTATTAATATGGAGTAGTGTCAGTGATTGACAACTTGAAATTCATAATGACGCCATTTTGTTAGTAGAATACGAAACTTTTTTTTGTAAATTGTTAACTAGCGCTTCACCGCAATCCCGCCTGATGGTAAACTGTGACGCAATCGTTAATGGTTAAGCGCACTAGTTTATTAAGAGCCTATTCACTCTAGCCTTGAAGACACTCAAATTGTAGACGACCGACTCAAATTGTAGACCGATGCAAACACCGCCGCTGGCAAATTGTTCCAGTCCCTCGATGTACGCGGTTTAAAGGAGGAGGCGAAACGCTTCGTCCGGATCGTAGAGGTGTCGTAGGTGGTGGAACGGAGATGGGGAATTAATGCAATGCATGCAATTCCTTCACAAACTCCTTAAAATTCATCCTACAGACCATCTCGAGTTAAAACAGGGTCATCAATCAGGCTCTTCGCACGCCTCTCCACTGAATCCAAAGTGGCCAGGTGGCACTTAGCAGCACCAGTCCAAATGTAGCTGTAGTACTCCACACACGAACGGACCTGTGCTTTGTACAACGTTAGAAGCTGCCCTGGTGTGAAGTACTGCCGGACCTTTGCGATAACGTCAAGTTTCCTGGCAGCCACCTTGGCCTTGGACTGAATGAACCGCCCAAAGTTTAGGTTCGAGGAAATCTCAACCCCCAAAAGCTGAAGGCGGTCGGTACACTCCAGGGATACATTTCGAAAAGTAGGAGCGAAAGTGAACGGACTCCTTTTGGCGGTGAAAAGACACTATACCTATGGTGCAACACTCGTTCGCTCTACCATAGCCTCTCTTTCGGATCGATCATTATGAGATCACTGATAGATCATGCTGACACTATTAGGGCCCCAAACTGTATGAGACCCTCATGTCGTCGACACTCACGCACGCAGCGAGATATTAGTCTACCGCATACGCAACGGAGCGATTCTGCAGATTGATTCTATAAAATTCTCAGCATGGAATGTTAAGTGAAGTAAGCTTAGAGAGAGCTGTCATTATCATCATTTCAGCCGAAAGACGTCCACTGCTGGACATAAGCCTCCTTAGATTGCTATACTACTATATATCTATAATACTATATACCATTAATACTATATACCTATATATCCCTCTATAAGTCTACCCGTCTTATCGTTAAATAATTGAATCAAAATCAAAAAAGTTTTGCTAATTAGAAAAATATGGCGTTTCAAACAATAGGCTGTGGAGTGAGTGTTATAAGTTGTAACTTACAGTAAAATAAGAGAATAATTATTATTTAAAAGAATTTTTCATTCATTATTTATTCAATTATTCATGACATTTCTATGAAGATTTAACTTCTTTAAAGTTTCTTTTTTCTCTTTAATGATATAGGATAGTTTTAGATTAAACTGGTTGAGGAATTCTGCTGTCAATAGAGTGGTTTCATGAATATTGTTTTTATAGCATAAAGGAATTTTTGGAACATAAAAATTGAAATGTTTTAGGAATAATGATTGTAAAACATCAAACATTTGCACGCTTGCATGCAAGCAGAATACTATAACTTTTAGGATTTAAGAACTTACCTTTAGAAACAAAAAATGTATCTCTAGCAAATAATTGTATGATTATGATTATGAATAAAACGAAGCATTTATTTCTGGCATCCGACTATTTTAAATTCATCTGGGGAAAAAACTAGTTCAGGAAAATCTCTGTGCGGTGGTGGCAGTGGTGTTTTGGAATTTCCTACTAATACGTCCAAGGATCCCCGAAAAGAGGGACTAAGCCTTTCCGTGCGGAACGTTTAACTTTGACTAAATAATCGGGACGTCTAGCCAAAATCGGGACGTCTGGCAACGTTGGCCAGAGACCAAAATTCTATAGGCCTGAACTTTTCTAAAATGTGATACGCCTTATTTAAAGCCAGAGTGCTCTGGCATGACAAAAAGATTGTCACGCAGATTTGTACAACCCATATCCACGACAGAGAATAATATACACCGCCTTTTGTGCTGACACATACATTAACGTTACCCCTACTATTGTTACAGGTAATCTGAAGAGGCGGCTGGGACGGGCGCGAGGCTTCGTTCTCCGAATGTTCGACGCTCTGTGCAACTGCACGCAGACCGCTGCCGCTGCAGCCCGCACAACTGCCCGAAACAACCCTTTTACCAAGCGTTAACCCGATCACCTCGCCCATGTAACAAGAATTTGAATTTATAGTGTCTCAGAATATGAAGCAAACCAGAATACAACTACACTTACGATTCATTCTCGCGCAATGTGAATGAAAAATGTATCTCTAGAAACTTCAAAGTTTTATTTATCAATGGTAATGTACGAATAGCGTTGTGGGATACATTTCTAGTAAAGATTGTATGTTTTTTTTTGGTTGGAATATAACATAATGTATCTATTTGTTGCAATTATTTACTAAAATAAAAAAATACTCCTACACTTGGACGATTTTTGTTTTGCTATTGCATTGCTAACACGTATAAATAGCTAGTTAACCAAACTTATACCATACCTGTGGAAACATGTTTCCTCCTGTTTTGTCATAGGCAGAAACTAATACTGATTAACTAAAATAAAATTGTCAAACAAAAGTCAAATTACTATTCTAAACTACCAATTTTATTCTGTGGGGGTCTATTGACCCAATTCTATGCAAGTTTGCGCCTTCTGGTTAGTTTTGTATTCTGAGTCTACTTGTATAGAACTTAATTCTTAGTACTCTGAAACTTTGATATCGAGTTAAAAGGGTTGGGTGTGGATTAGAAAGATTAGAGGTTTATTGATTATTCTTTCCCTTTATACGATTTAATTTGATCTCTGGCAGTCTTTGATCATCGAATTCGTATTTCATTTGCTTGTTTTTAACAACTTGTTAAGGCGAGGTTTGGGCATGCCTCGAGCAAAGACAATATTTGGCCCCAAGGAAACAATTTAAGTTGTGTAAATTACATAACAACATTTTATAAGAGCGAAAGCCCTTTAATATAATGAAGGATAAATGAATTATGACGCTCAAAGTCTTTAATTGAAAATTGAAACGAGTGTTAAGGAATAAGGTGTTAGTGAATCGCAAAAGGTTAACTGATTAAAAAAACAGCTGAACTTTTGTAGATTTACATTACTATAATATAGTGTCAATGAATAAGTGTCATAAATCCAATACCATAACACAACAATGAATGTGTTTATTCCTTTTATTATTTCGACGCTATAGTCAACATATCTTCAAACTAAGTGAACCCTAGTATCCGTATATGATAGCATGTGTAGTTGACTGTTTACCAAAGGTGTTTTAGCCAGTAAATGTGTATAAAAGTTTACCAAATAAATAACAAAATATGTATAGTATCTTGAATTTTGAAGGCCGATGCGCCATTATTCGTATCGATTTATACAATGATGAATAAACATCTTTTCCGAATCTATCCTTGTCTTGTGATCACCAATAGAATGAAAATGCAATATTACAGGCCAAAAATATAGTTTATGAATAAGGGAATTGTGAATCTACAGCTTCGATGAATTATTTGCATAGAGATTCAATTATAAGTCAATCTCTTGCAAATCAAACAAGCCGTATGATTTGATTTATTTGAAAATACACAACGTAGAAACCTAACGATTCCTTCAATGGGCGAAGTCAGGTTTTCAATAATATTTTCTATATAAGAGAGAATATTTAAAAAGATTTCTGACGCTAATTTACTGCAAATGTATGGACGACAGCAGGTCAAGCTACCCGAAACTGTCAAAAATTTCCAATTAACCTTGAACCTTAATGCTTCAGGGATAAAGTTGAAAATCTAATAAAGAAATCTGACAGATTGTAGTAGCTTGATGTGCTGTCGTCTGTACAACCTTCAACCCTCTCGGTTTTGAAGGTGTTTTTCGACCTCCAAAAACTGTGGTTATGTCCGTAACTCTAACTAAAAACCTTAGTCTTCCTATTTAGTATCCCTAAAACGGTGTAACATGGTGTTATGTGATCGGTGTGATTACGCTTATAGTTAATAAGGTGTATTTTAGAAGTAACGTTAAAAAATCTGGACACAAGCTGTAAAATTTTAAATAACTCTTTCTGAATCGCGAAGACACGTCGGCTTTTTACTATAAGGGATTGAGAACACTTAGTCTTGGTATACAGGGTGACAGGGCTAGCGTGCAATTCTGTAACTATACCACCATGAAAGGTTAGGTGAACTTAGCTGTCATTCCAAGTAAGGTATCCCTCTGTATGTTAAATCACCGCATAGTATAAAACAAAGTCACTTTCTCTGTCTTATGTAAGCTTAACTCTTTAAAACTTCGCAAAGGATTTTGATGTGTTTTTTTTTAATAAATAGAGTGATTAAAGAGGAAGGTTTATATGTATAATAACATCCATTAAATAATGGAGAAATACTGTTATTGTTGAGGTTTCTTATATGATTTTTTTCCACTTACATTGCAAACGCAAGCTGAACTCTACGAGATTTATCAAATATTGTACTAAGTATTGTACACATTGAAAAGGTCTACAGAAAACTTCGCGATGGATGTCTATCTGTTCTGAATATCCCACAATATTTTTTTTTGTTATTTATTGTTTACGACAAAAATAATGCCTAAATTTCGAAGCGATTTTAAACAATACAACATCAATCTTTATCCAATTAAATATCTTAAATACATTGTTAGTTTAATATAAATCTATATGGCCCTTTACAGCATATGATTTAAATTAATATTTTCGAAGATATTACAGATTTTAAAATTGTGGGTCATAGTGTTTGCGGCGGTACTGACCGGCCGGGGTGGCGGCGGGAGCATATCAAATGTCTTTTTTTTGGTATTGTTCGTCGAACCGTTGAGCTCCTGGAGTTTCGAGTTGAGTTGTATGATTTCTCACAGATGCGCGCACTGACTGGACAGGTTCTCTTAGTCTGTGGGGTTCTTTAATAGGTACTGTTAAATGTTTGGTTAGTGCCCTTATCACCTTGTATTACCAACACATAAATGAATGGTTAGGAAAAGATTAACTTCTTAAGCTGAAATAGAAAAAAAAAATAACGTGTCTTCGTGTTGTTTATGTATCTGTACTCACTCTTTCACCATGCTTATTTATTTTTATGTAGATTATGGAATATTATTTTTTTTCCAACGGCAAAGTAGAGGTTCTTCATCCTATTTTTTTCTCGGTGGTAGGTCATAACATCGGCTACCACCCACCAGATAAAGTCTTGCCTCCAAGCGATTCGTCGTGTTCCGGCATGATGTCTGGTGAAGCCGTACGGAGGACGCGTCTGAAAAGTTGTGTTGCGAGGTGTGCCGGTTATGATGGGCCAAAAGTTGTTGTGCCGGGAGTTTGGTCGTGGAGGATATCCAGATCAATCTCCCTATGGCGCAGCATCGTTGATCGTATTGCTGAGTTTAACATTGCATCACCTCGCTCAAATGCCGTCTCCCTTTCTATTCACTAAGTTTTTTTTATGAATAGGCTAAATAAACTAGCACGCTTTACCATCAACGATTGCATCACTGCTCACCATCAGGCAAGATTGCGGTCAAGCACTAGTTTATAATTATTAAAAAAAAAAACTAAATTAAAAAAATAAATTTGTAAGAAATTTATTTTTACCTGCAACACTTATTATAATATTGTATAACTTTTATACTATTTATCTATTGTAATAAATATAAATCATTTATATACTAAAATATTTTCTACTACACTACTTCAATGTAGTTTTATACAGCACTTGGAATTGTTTCGTTTTTTCGTATGTTATTCAGTCTCGAGTTTTTATGCAATGAAATATAACTTCGATTAAAGCCAGAATTGATTTTATGATAATGATTTATCAGTAATTATAGTTAAGTATTTGATGCACAAAATATGAACGAAATGAGCACAAAATTATAATGAATCTTAATTTTATACTATATATTACTTAATAAGTTATTTTTTCATGCAATAGTCGTTAGATACTGTGGTTATTTTGTACTAAAGGACTAAAAAACATCATCATTATCATTATCAACCTTTTTATCGTCCCACTGTTGGGCACAGGTCTCCTCTCATACTGAGAAGGATTGAGCGTAATCACTACGCTTGCTCGATGCGGGTTGGCGATTTCAGACTTAAAATCTAGGTTTCCTCAAGATGTTTTTCTTCACCTTCAGTCATTGGTGTCTAAGATATACTTAGAAAGTACATATAACATTAGAAAAGTTACATTGGTAGTTGACTGACCTGGAATCGAACCTGCGCACTCATACTTGAGAGGCTGGTGTTTTAACCACTAAGCCACCACGACTTATCCCTTATGACTTATCTAACAAACAAATAACTGTCTAACTTGAGAGAGAAAAAACCTAAAAACCTATGTCATTTTAGGAAAATAAATGGGATACACTGTATCCCATTTATTTTATGTTTGTAAAATATGTCTTTTACAAAAAGATTATAAAAGTTGATATATACATTTTCTGTGTAAACGTTTCTGTAGTTAAATGTTCACAATTAAATTAAGTGTTTAAAAGATAAATGTTCAATGTGATATCCTGCCTGTAATACCTTACTTCCGATGTGATTCTACAGAAAACTTCTTCTAAAAAATAAAGTGATTTTATAAACAAATTTTGTTTAATTTACCCACAGGCCTTTAAACATCTTCTACTAGAATACGTTCGGACACATTTAATTAAAAAAGCCGTGACAACACATTATTGTGTCGTCTTGTCGTGACTAGGTATTAACCAATCAAAAGAATATGTTCAGCGCCCTAATTGCGTACGTAACAGACTATTACTATCATTTGGAATCATTTCAAAGCATATTGCTAATACATTGCTCCATGTGTTCCAAAATGTGTCTGTTTAACAATTTAAAGAACACAATGAATGTTGTTGAACTGTTAAAATGAAACGCATTTCTACTGGTACTGTGTTACGCAATTACCCTACAAAAGAGTTTAGACTGACGCGGTCGTAGCATCGTTCGCTACGCCGTAGCTTGAGTGTAGCCGGTGTGTGTTTGGTACAAGTATTTCAAAAGAAATACGAGTGGTGCATTTTCAAATACTTTTTGGAACTGAATAAAGGGTGTATCTGACATCGACGCACAAACGAGTACCATGGATCCAGTACATGATTCTGAAACCCCCAGTGGTGGCATTTTTCATGATTTAAAAAAAAATACATGTAGTTTTTTTCATTTTAGACCGTTCATAATTGCTATACTTTTATAACCCAATAATATTTTAAACTAAAAACTAATTAATTCGATAATTACAAAAAAAGCGCAATGAAAACAAAAATCTAAAAAATATCTTATCATCTGATTTAATAGAGTTCACATCAGGGATCAACGTCATACCTACAAACCCGCACGGCGGCACGCTTGCAACTTTCAGAAGTCAAGCCGACACTTTTTTTTAAACATTGTTATTTCTGTAACCGTTCATTAACGACATAAATGGCTGTCATAATTTTATTAGTGGCATGCGGTCTAGCCTTTTCGCGAAGTTTGCGTTACAATGTCAGATACACCCTGTATAAAACAAAAAAAAAAACTATTTACTACTATTTTGACAGCAGTCAATGCTAGCCAGATTGATTGATATGTACTTGTACATATATATCAAGCACAAACATTTATAATTTGTCTATATTTATTTTAGTGTTAGCTATTTTATTTTAAATGTAGTATAATAGTAATTAAGTAATCTTATAACCATAAAAATTTTTATTCAAATAAAAAAATAAACTTAGTAACAATTGGTAACCTACTAACAAATCCTTCTACCCCAGTTATCTACGTCAACCGTAAAATATCGTTGATGATAGGAGTCTTTATGGGTAACGGTAGCCATTATGTGGCTGCTACGTTCCGTGACAGCCGAGTTTATGGCCAAGTCATAAATATCAGTTCGTGAACTACGTATCCACGCACTATTGTAAATCACAATACTTGACGGGCTGTTATTAGAGAATTGGTGATGAAAAAAACCATGATTAACATACCTAATGAGTTTAATAATCATAGGTCGGAGTAGGTAGAGTGAATTGGGGTCATTGATCGGAAACGTATATATTAAGATGAACACTCCGGATAAAATATTAAGTCGTAAAACCGTTTGATTTGGCCATACCCTTCATTAGAGGCTAAACATAAAATATTAATGCTTCGATCGGAATTCGATTATTTTTATTTTTTGGTGGTAGGCCAAATCGGCTGCCGGCAGAAGTTACCACCCACCAGACAAAGTCTTGCCGCCAAGCGATTCGTCGTGTTCCGGCATGATGTCTGGTGAAGCCGTACGGAGGACGGGTATGAGCAGTTGTGTTGCGATGTGTACCGGGTACGACGCGCCAATTGTTGTGCCAAATGTGTCGGAGGTTTGGTCGTGGAGGGTCTCCACATCAATCTCCCTCTGGCGCAGCATCGTTGGTCGTGTTGTTGGGTTTAACATTGTACCACCTCGCTCAACTGCCGTCTTCCTTCCTATTCACTAAGTTTTTTAAGTGAATGGGTTTAATAAACTAGCGCGCTTTACCATCAACGATTGCATCACTGCTTACCATTAGGCGGGATTGCAGTCAAGCGCTAGTTTATAATGATTAAAAAAAAATAATAATAAAAAAAGTAAATAAAAAATTAGTTTAGTTTTGTTACCTTCCTTTAAATGAATTGAGTAGTAATAATGACACTACCAACATTAACAATATTTACTTGGATCCGGAATTACATTCCGGGAAAATCCACGTTATTCTTTCTGTGAACATTAATTATACAATTACCAAAAATCACTCTACCTATTCCGACCTATGTTATTATACATATGTATGTATACTTTATTGTACACCACAAAAGTCATAACATTAAAAAGTTAATGTATTTTTAATGTTATGATTTTAACTAAAAAATATATAATAGACGACCTTATCGCTAATGCAATCTCTTCCTAACCTTAGAATTAGAATAGACAGTGATTTTTTAAGCCATAATAGAATAATCATAAATTTTCTTGGTACAAATATTGTGCATACAATACACTAAACTAGTTCTTCCTCACAAAAACTGTTAAAGGTCAATTTTATTCCGTAAAAAAGAATTACCTGTCTATTGAAAAATCAGCCTTTACTCGAGTAGAGAGAATATATGTATATTATAGTTGTGTGATTATAACCACTTTGTTAGTGTAAAGTATTCTCATTACATTTGGAGCGCAACTTTGCAATCTCCTGTAAAATACGTCACTCCCAGTTCGCTTTGCAATAATCTTAGACTTACTGATCCCTGCAACATACATAGGTACCAATTAGCACGGGAATCAGTACAACATAAACGTAACATGTTTTAGGTATGTCAATAAAAAATTATTATTACTTACTTACTTAAAGAACACTATAAATAATCCCACAAATAGCTCCTTGTACATTTTTCAATGTAAAGTAATTTTCTCTCATTTTTATTAAACGCACTGGGGACCAATAGCAATATTGGCAAGTGCACGACCGCTCACGAGCGGTTATGGAATCGGTCTAAGGGGACCCTTTCAGAAGTGGACGTTTACACTGAGTAGGTACCTACTTAACTCGACGTAATTTTGCGCTGGTAGAACGATTTTTATGATTGAAAATACTTAGGAGATTTTTAATTTATTTACTAGATATATGCATAAGTAAATATAGCGTGGCATCTGGCGCACAGGCAAATGAAGGAACACGGGTGGGATTTAGTCAGGAAAAGTCTGAAACACCTTCAGCTTTGCCCAGAGCAGGAGAGCTCACAAAAAAAAATGATGACTAATTCACCTTACACACGCTCGTTTCGTCTGGACACTTGAGTAACTATGAATTCACTAGGTAAGTACATGATTCTGAACACGTAGGTATTGCATTTTTCTATGAAAGAGCTGACTTATTTTTCGGTAATCTAAAAATACTAATAATTTACGTTAAAATGTCTAGATTGCCATGATACTCTAATATATGTAGACAGTCAAATTCCTAAAATAAAAACAATACTACCCATTTGATTACTATCGAGTATACTTAAATAGTGAAAACTAGTGACTAATTTGCTTTAATCAAAACAAATATATGCTAGCCTAGACAGATGGTTGCGGTTCTAGCATTTAAGCTGGCAGAAATATAGCAGCTAATAACACAAAACAGGTAAGTTCATCAATTAGTATGATTAAAGAGCTCCACACCAGTAATATGTCAATCAAACTAATTAGAATGACTCATACATAACCAGCCAATAATGTTTCTACTCCTGGAACACCGGCCACAAACACACTGTTTTCTCGGTGGTAGGCCATAACATCGGCCGCCGGCAGAAGTTACCACCCACCAGACAAAGTCTTGCCGCCAAACGATTTGTCGTGTTCCGGAATGATGTCTGGTGAAGCCGTACGGAGGATGTGTGCCGTGTACGATGCGCCAAATGTTGTTGTGTTGGGAGTTTGGTCGTGGAGGGTCTTCAGATAAATCGCCCTTTGGCGCAGCATCATTGGTCGCATTGTTGGGTTTAACATTGCATCATCTCGCTCAACTACCGTCTTCCTTCCTATTCGCTCAGTTTTTCTGAGTGAATAGGCTCTTAATAAACTAGCGCGCTTTACCAACAACGATCTCATCACTGCTTACCATCAGGCGGGATTGCGGTCAAGCGATAGTTTATAATTAATAAAAAAAAAATAGGCCTCGTCTCACTGAGAGGGAGTGGGCCATATGATACCACGCTGGACCAGTGCGGGCTGGTAAATACAACATGTCTTCAAGGTTTTGCCTTTAGGCCATGCCGGTTTCCTCATAATGTTTGCCTTCGCCGATTTGAGAGCCATGGTGATGAAATCATAATTTAATTTTTTGATTCTTTTATTGATCATAACGACGAGAATCCTAAAGTAGGTACGCGTGGAAACCCAATAGGCAAGTGAAACAACATAAGTGATTTTTAGTCAGTACAAGGCTTACAGGCCCTTCCACTCCGCCAAGAGCGAGAGAGGTCATTTGATGATGTCACACCCATGTCCATCAAAAAAAAAGCCCTAACAAAAATCGTGCTATGCTGACATATTAGACTGGCACACTAGTAGTGATGCTCGATCGCCCGTTTTAAATGAAACCACTCAACAACTCAGTGATTGAGAGCGTAGTTTACCAGAGCTGTTGGTAAGTGAGAGAAATAATAAACAAATGGTAAGGGAAATTAATTAACTCAGAATGAAAAAGACACACATACGAGTACATAAAACGTCTAAACGTAATTATTAGCTTACAGGGCAGGGCTTCAGCCCTCGGTTAAACGCGTCACATTCTATCACACATTCTCGCTACTTATTGATTTATTTTATAAATGTCTTTGTTTCTCAGGTATCGTCAATATAAAGAAACGATTGCATCATGACTTACCATCGGATAAGCAGTGATGCAATCATTGACTACGCACTAGTTCATTAAGTGTCTATTAACTCTAGCTTTGAAGACACTTAAAATTATAATGATAAGTTTGACATATTGCTGTTTCGATTTTCCGACGGGATTTGTCTGGGCAACAACAACAATTTTTCCTTCCATGGACCAGTAATTTAGCATACCGAAATGCTTACGAGCAGCTGCAAACACACGATGCCGAACTTGTGTCAAGAACTCGGAGATGGTGATCCCGGTACCCTTAAGAGCCTTCTTGCTATCCCACACAAGTTATCGGTGCTCCATTTTGAAAAATCATACCAGTATGGGTTTTGAGAATCCAAGTCTATGACAAACATGGATAATATTTCTTTCCTTACACACCTCTGGCACATTAAGTTGGTTGGAAAAGATGTTGTGGACTATATCGAGTAACTTTTCATTATCCTTCTCTGGAATACCATAGAACAGCAAGACCTTTCTTCTCATAGCTGTCTCATCATCGTCATCATCATCATCAACCTTTTTATCGTGCCACTGCTGGGCACAGGTCTCCTCTCATAGAGAGAAGGATTGAGTGTAATCACCACGCTTGCTCAATGCGAGTTGGCGATTTCAGACTTAGTCCTGGTTTCCTCAAGATGTTTTCCTTCACCTTCAGTCAATTGTGTCCAAGATATACTTAGAAAATACATATAACTTTAGAAATGTTACATTGGTACTTGCCTGACCTGGAATCGAACCCGCGCACTCATACTTGAGAGGCTGGTGTTTTAACCACTAGGCCGCCACGACTTCGCATAGCCGTCTCATGTCTATCAAACCCGGCAGCCAGCAGCTCAAATTGAGTTTTTAATGTGGAAAGTGCCTGACAGACATACAACTTAAACTCGGAGAACTCACATGCAATGGATACAATGTCAGGTGAAGCTGTCTTGGTAGCAGTGGTGGCCTGCTGCAATTTTGCTTCATAATTTTGTTTCATCTTATTTTAAGCATAAATATTTTATGAGAGAAGCATCTGTCGAGATGCCAACAAGGTAATTGCGTAACATACAAATGCTTTCATTTCGACAGTTTAACTAAATTCATTGCGTTATTTACGTTGAATATAGAATTCGAATTGGTATAATCAATAAAAAAAAAAAGTACTCCATAAATAAAATAAATAAATAATTAGAATTGCATAAGTTGATAAAAAAAAGCTATTCAATAGCTTTACCGCAGCAGTCCCCGAGTGCCATGCGTCTTATTTTTTCTTGCACATATATGAATAGTTTTGTTGGAATTCCGACATGGTAACAGCCGACATATAACAATGTTCATATAACAATGATCATATGTTTTTCACATGGATTTTATATAGGTGATGTATTTTCTTCCATCTACCATTACAGGTTACCCCAATGGGATAAATGCGGCTCTGTTACACAATTATGGTTCACCAAGGCAATAGGGTAGTTGACTAAAAAAAACTAATTAGTCCGTCAGTCAGATTTCCAAAAAATACTAGACACGTAAATATTTTTTCTATTTTCATATAAACAAAAAATGAAGACGACACAGTCACTGCATGCTACACTTTTTAGCGAGCAGTGATGTCACCAGCCACCACCTGATCTTTGATGCCTTTTATATTTGTCAATTTTTATTGATTTGATAAAACAAAATATAGGTATCCAATATTTTTCTATAATCTGAATGACGGCCTAAATAGAATCAATTTTTTTTAGCCAGGAAATATCCCTATTGCGCAACACATTATCAGTGGCAACGGGTTTCATTTGGATAGTTTAAGCAATTTCATTGCGTTATTTACGTTGTGGAACGGACATATTTCTCGAATATATGAAGCAATGGTTTAGTAATTTGTGTCAAAATCATACAATTTGTAATAATGTGTTACTCAATTAGGATGCTGAAGTTTGTGAAGTTTTTGCGGAGAGAGTATTGTTAACAATTAGGTAGGTACATATCAGTGGCGAAGGGTGAAATTTTGACAAAGGGAAGCCGGTCCAAAAAAATAAACACTTAAACACTTACCTACTGCAGGATATCTTGGAGGAGGTCTTCAGATAAGAATAATATGAAAAGCCCCACCTTCACCATACAAAAAAGGACTGATGATTTGATAACAGTGTCTTTCAAGTATGATAAAAGCGGCTTTGTGAAAAGCCTTTTTCGACGTGCATCTCTATACCACACATGCATGCTTGTTAGTAAGTACTAAGTTAAGTACCTATTGTCAGGGAATAAGAGTCAAGAAAAAATAAAATAAAAAATTACAAAAATAATAAAGTGTTAAAAACCGAACCACACAAACACCGATCCAAAACCAACAAAAATATTAAGCAAAAATAAAGCAAATTATACACAATCACAACGTTATTTATATTCTAATGCAATGCGTCTGTTTTTTTTAACAAAATGAGCTTAATGTTGTTATAAAAATTCGGATTACTTTTCATTTTATTAAGCAAATTTTTTTCAATTGACATCATAGCCAAATCGGACAATCTCTGCTCTTTTTGGCAGTTTCGCACATACGTGTGAATGCGTTTTAAAGCAGAAAATGACCGCTCAGCTGAAGCTACTGAAATGGGGAGGGTCAGAATTAAACTGCAAAGATTCGAAACTTGAGAAAATGCGTCTTTCAAAGACGTATTCTGGAGCTGTAAAAAAAGCTCATAGGTGTCCAATTTATTTAACGACGCTGACGTAAATAAGACTTTAAGTTCATTTTTCAACGCGGTAAAATCAAAAATTCCCGGAAAGTTCGCTGTCAAAGAGGAAACTTTTTCAGTTGGAAATGATTGGTTGTATTGAAGATACTTTGATTTATTAAGTAAATCAATAAATACAAGCTGAGAAAAAGATCGGTACCTTTGAGTAATTTGAGCTTTGACTTTATCTATAATCGAGGAAAAAATACGCTTGTACGCCGTTTTGGGATCCGTGTCAGTATTTATTCGGCGCCGTCGCCGCGGCGGCTCACAGATTTGTTCAATGCTGTGGAAAATGGTATCAAACCAATTAATAAACTCTTCCGAAATCCACCGTTCAAAAGAATCGATTTCGCGCTTTGCCACTTCAATGTCTACTTGCTTACTTTGAAGCAAAGCAAAAAGAACGTCTGTCTTTTCGAAAATGTCTGAAAAAATACGCAATAAAAAGCAAAATTGCATGTCTTCCAGTTTGTGTAACAAGCACTCAGACATTGAAATTGATTCGCTGTCCCATGATTCCGGTGAATCTAAAATACAATTCAAAGTTTCGATCATGTCGGTTCTGCAGTTGAAAATTACGTTAATTATGCGCGAGTGATAATGCCATCGCGTTTCTGCTACGATGGCATACGACGATGAGCAACTTCTTTCAGAAGATTCGATCTTTTAGAAGATTTATTAAAAAAGCGTACGATACTGTTAATATGACCAAAAAAAGCTTTTAATTCGGGTACGAATTCAAGAGACCGACTCAAGACTAAGTTTAAAATGTGAGCATAGCATGGAATAAACATCGCCATGGGACAGATTTCACGAACTTTAGTTTGTACACCACCGTGCTCTCCAGACATAACTGCCGCACCATCGTAAGACTGTCCAATTAATTTATCTTTACAACGAAAGTCATCGAGAATACCGATTAACATGCTGGTCAAAATGTCGGCATTTCGACCACCACTTACGTCATAGAAGCCCAGAAAACGCTCTTCAATTCCACTGCCGGACAAGTACCGCAATATAACAGTCAACTGTTCCCTGTGACTGACGTCCGGTGTTTCGTCGATCATAACCGATACAAATGAAGCTGAATTTATTTCCGACTTTATCTCATCACGCATAGAAGACGCGATACAATGAATTAAGTCATTTTGGATGTCACTTGAAAGTCCTGAAAATACAGAATTTTGGGTCGAGGAACATTGCTCCAAATGAGAATCAAGGACTGTATCGTACTTGCACAAATAATTTAACGTTTCAATGTAATTTCCGCGATTATCCGAATCTGCTCTTTTATTGTGACCGCGAAATGGTAATTCTTGCTTCCCCAAAAGAATGACCGTGTCAATAAAACGTTTCATTAACTCGCGATTACGGTCAACTTTTCTGTTATGTACATCAAAAGCGTTGGAAAAAAATGACTCGATTCTGCCATTATTTCCAAATTCGTGAAGTAACAAGCAGCTGCGGATGTGTTTTTCAGTCTGAATGTGTTTTTTGGCTGAGTTAGACAAATTATTAATATCCGTAAAACCCGTACTGCTCCAAACAGATTTCGAATTAGAAAATAACAAACACGGAAAACAAAACATTTTGTTCAGTTTGCAACTGCCTGTCATCCATGTATATTTATCATATAACGACGCGTGAAAATGTTTAAAAAATCCATCTCGCCTTTTGCAATCAATAATCATGAGTGGGAGTGCTCGACCTAACTGAATAACATGCTTCTTGTATGCATAACTTAGTTTTGAAAATGAAGTTTCATTTGTAAGCAGGTAATCTGTTGAGCAGCACTCTATATGAATTAAAGCCATAATAACAAACAAAATCCACAGTATTTAACCAAATCTGCGATTAAATTACCTTACAGAATCCGTCACAGTTTAAATAACACAAATATTAAAAACAAACGAAAAACTCACGCATCAGTAGGTTAGGTATAGAGAAACACATACTGACGGTGAACTCAAACGCTCGTAGTGACGTGGTTAATTTGTCTCTTTCTAATGAGTAGAGGAGAGTACTATAAGCCGCCCGCGAGTAGCCTCATATTTATCAAGTTTTACCGACGGTTAGCGAGAATTAGAAAGAGATGGTCTGACACGCTCTCTCTTTTCGCCGTCGTTGACTGAGGTAAGCCGTGATTCCTCGAGTTTCCTTCAACGTAAAGTACGAAAAATTGAAGCGCTGATTAATTTACGACTATAAAATGAAATGTGATACTTAGGGTATTGCTAAGAATTACTATTGCTATTGTAAATCGCGCAGGCGTTTGATTAATAATACTTTGTTAATGAAATAGAATGTAAATACTTTTGTATGAATATGGAACTGATTTTTGAAAGGTAACCCGGTGGGAATCAGCTTGTATGGACTCTTCGCCACTGGTACATATAGTATTTTTATCTCATGACGAGAGACGCACGCTTCACTTGTGGTAACCAAATGTACAAACAAGCTGTGGATATTTGCAACTGTTACCTATTTATAAGGATTAGTATTACAATAATAACAAAAAAAATCCCTAAGTGAGACTCTCATGGTTCATTATCACATTTTGTTTGCCTGATCTATCTATCATATCACATGATTTTGGCAGCTAAGTTCCATCACATGGATCGTTCACGTGATCGACCTTCAATGCCAAAATTATATGTCGGAGATCGTCAATATAATTTTAATAGAAGTTGCTGCTTTGATTTACGTAGTAGAGGGGCGAACGCTTGTGACGTTATTTTGTGATGGCGTCACATGGACAGAGTCGCTTTGGAAAGTAGGGTTCGTCGAACGGTCACTTTGCATCGAGACGCGGACCAAGGCACTTCTCCGCACCGAAACTGTCGGTTTGCTTATTCAAATTGTTATTATGAAGATTGGAGGGTATATCTACACGTAGTGCTTCAATTCAAAACTCGCCTACGAAATGGAACCTGTACCACCACACCAAGATGCTGTCGACCCTACCGCTCTGCCGTCGCTGTCTCCGACATATAAATATATGATAATATTACTATCTTTTGCCCGCAGCTTCACGGTTCTCGTTTCCCAAATTTCCATCCCCTATTTTAAGGGGCTGGAGGAAGAATTCCAATAAAACAAGAGAGTTACTTATCTTTCGTTAGTAACAAAGAGTCTGTGTACCGATTTCTAGCTTCCTATCTGAAAAACTGCGAAAAGTTCCATATAAAATTTGACCACCTATTTTAAGCAGTAGTGGAGCGGGCTTCCAAAAAAATGTTACACTATTTATTGTTAGTCACAAATAGTCCGCAAACCAATTTTTAGCTTTCTAACTTAAAAATTGCAGAATAATCCATACAAACTTTCACCCCCCATTTTAGGAGTGCGGGCTTAGGAGTCACAAAAAGTAGCACATGCCACTCTTCATCGCTTCAAATATCGTCACTTAAAAATCACGTCAAATCGTCGTTCCGTTTAGCCGTGAAAGACGGCCAAACAAACAGACACACAAACTTTCACATTCATAATTTTGTATTAGCAGTAAGTATCGTCTCAGGTCCATATAGTGTTGTAGCAGCCAGCTGCTACACAGTCCGCTGCGAAGGGTTCTTATAAATCACACTAGGATCGCGGAAGTCATGGCGGGCGTTGCAACCACGCATCGCGAAGTGCCCATAAATCTCACCCCGGAAGCACATCAAGCACATCGTTGATGTGCGTGGGAAACTATAGCGAGCTGTTTTGCACGTGAACTGTGTGTTGGCGCGCTTTCTACACCGACCAATCACACGCCGCGGCCTCCCTCAATCAACGAATCAACATCGAGGCCGCACGCGCCACCCCGAGGATTTCTGCAGCACAGCAAGCTGTGTTCCCCCACTATTGTTTAGAGATTTGCTAAGTTTATTCAAGGGAATACATAGCTTGTAAGAGACATTCATATTCTTATTCCTGTTCATACTATTGTATGTACTATTGTATACTGTGCACATTCTGATACAGACTCTTGTAATATTTATCGATACACCACATTATTATACACGTCATATACATTGTACTCTTTTACATACGTGCAATACACAAGATTCGATTCATATGAGTTTTAATTACGTGACACGCCCTACACGCTACAGTGTGATCAAATCAGAAATGTGTAGATCTGCACAAGAACGAGGGTAACCGACAAAACCCAAAGAATTGCAACAGTTACATAAGTAACAGTGGGCCGGGCACATTGCCTGTAGGATCGATGCCCGTTGGGGCCTATGGGGTCTCGAGTGGCGACCACGTACCGGAAGATACAGTGTGGGTAGGTCCCCGAAAAAGGTGGACCGACGGCCCGGTAAAAGTCGCGGGAAACCGCTGGATGCCGGAGGCGCAGGACCAGTCGTCGTGGAGATGCTTGATCCTTAGCCTATGTACAGCAAAGGACGTCTTTCAGCTGAAATGATGATGATGATGACGATGTGTAAGTATGGATATTAAGTATAGGTTTACGCATTTAATAGGAAATCAGTTTGATTAGGAAATCATTAACGAGTATCAAATTCAGTCCTTGCAATATTCACGGGCACACTCCCACAAGCTAATTATATACATATTCTACAGATGTACATATTGGTAAGGAAGCGCTTACAGGTTAATGACCGCCGCATCCTGCGGTACCAAACTTTAATAATAATGGCGCAAAAAAAGCAATTCGATACAGGATCGCGCTGTCGTCGATCGGAGGTCAGTGAACCAATATTTTTAAAGGTTGTTCTATTCCGTTTGCAATTTTATGCGATTTAGTTTGTTTGAAATTTTCATTTTTTTATTTTTGATGCTAGGTTTTTTGTTATGGTTTAGGATTATTCCTATGAACCAGTATTGTTCGTGTTTTCATTTATTGTCGTATTGTCAGCACCACTCTGTACAATACTAAGTATTTCAATACCTACAGCGCATAAAGAGGGATGTTCTCCGAGAAATAATTATTTACATCGGGTCGGCTCTGAGCTCGAGAGTCATCAATTGGGTCAAGCCAGCCAAGTAAACCTATATTCAGCTTCGACCATGCCTCCATCGACAGACTGTAACTTAATTAAGACATGTAATAGCTGACATTTTCGTGCTTGTATAAGGTGTCATCCACAGTCTATTAATATATATATATATGGACAAATCACACAGATTGAGCTAGCCCCAAAGTAAGTTCGAGACTTGTGTTATGGGATACTAACTCAACGATACTATATTTTATAATAGATACATATATAGATAAACATCCAAGACCCAGGCCAATCAGGAAAAGACCGTTTTCCATTATGACCTGGCCGGGGATCGAACCCGGGGCTTCCACGTCGCAGGCAGGCGTGTTGACCGCTGCGCCACGGAGACCGACCGAGGTAATTATTGGTAAGAAAATACGGCATCTCTTGTTCACAAACTAAACTAATTTCAAGTTCAGTGCATACTTTTCATTCTATTTTATTAAGAAAAGAACAGAAGATTACAAAAAAAGAAAAAAAAAATTATATTCAACTACACGAGCTTCCTCGCGGTAGTGGGCCGTAATCTACCACATGGGCCCACTTTTGATAGATTAGATTTCACATTCTTTTTGAAATTTTTGGCTCAAGGACATGCCGTCAGGACATGCCACGTCTTCTCACGATGTTTTCCTTCACCGTTATCATAAAGAGCAGTTGTGATGAAATAATTTACATAAATTAAAGAGCCTGATGTTGTTCGAACTTACTACTTACAATTTGTGAGTTACGGCCGATACGTCTAGGCCACCGCTGCTTTACTAGGCCACCGGTGCTCTTCTAGACCACCGGTGCTCGTCTAGGTCACCGGTGCTCTTATAGGCCACCGTTGCTCTTTTTAGGGAAATTCTCTAGGTGTAATTCGATTATTTTCATATAGGACCTAAGTGTGCGTGTAAGTGTGTGTAATTTCGACATCATAGGACTCCATTTTTACTAATTCAGTAGGTAGCTAAATCCTATCCTATTATTATTGTAAATGCGAAAGTTTGTAATATAGGGAGGATGTCTGTTAGTTTTTCACGTAAAACTACTTAACGGATTTACATAAAATTTGGCACACATATAGTACATATAATTATATCCAAGATCAACACATACATTTTATCTCTATATACCATAATTATATACCCAAGGGATCAAGACTTTTGCGGGTGAAACCACGGACCGCTGTTATTAATATTTATTATGCAGTGTAGTATGGACAGACGGTTTTTGAAGTGAAACTTCTTTACGCACGCTTGACTTGGGGAGTAAGCTGGCGAAAGCGTTACGAAAATTGATAGGGCAAGGCGAACGGAAGTTAAGTGGGGATATAAGCACAGAGGCGCCCGTGGCGCGAGCTTGGTACTACGAGGTCTACAACGAGTTTTTTTTTTTCAATAAAAATAGAAGATCTATGCAATTTTTTTTTTTTAAATTTTGAGACACGGATACACTTATTTATTTATTTATTTACACTTAACACTATACATTAAATTTTATGTTGACTGACAACCATTAAAGGGGTCAGTTAACATAAAATTTGGTACCGCCTACTTCACAGTCCCTCCTGTATCCCCCCTTACTCCCCCCCCTTAATATCCCCACGAAACTACCCCCTCCCCGACCCCCCTCATTGATTACCTCACCCCCCCGTGGATTATCTCGGGAACCAGAGGTCGTGGACTACCCGAATTTGGGGTCCCCTGAATCAGGAGGAGGAGCCCGATCTTTTGGCCTCGAGGGAATCCATCCCCCCTCTCCCCCTCCCCTTCTCCCCCGCAACCTCACGAAACCTATTCCCCCCCGACCCCCTTTAATTACCTCACCCCCCCGTGGATTATCTCGGGAACCAGAGGTCGTGGACTACCCGAGTTTGGGGTCCCCTGATTCAGGAGGAAGAGTTCGACCTTTTGGCCCCGAGGGAATTTTTTATTTTTTTTTTCATTAAAAATAGAAGATCTATGCAAAAATATTAATTTACCAATGAAACCATGAAATAAATTTAAATATTTATAGAAAATTAATATATGTATATGTGTATACATGTATATATTGTACACACATATACAGTATGTTAAGAAAACCCTGTCCGACCCATAAGGATAATAAAGGTTAGGTAAACACATGACATTTTACGTAATCATCATAGTACCAATACAAATGAATTTTGAAATAATCTTTTTTTCCCGCGAATTAATTCCAACTTCCCCGAAATTTGGTAATTTTTAAAAAAGTGACAACACCGGTATTATTATGAGCGAATAGCGATGCGACCACGTGCCGCGTGTCCTGCCGCCCGTCGCCCGCGGTAGGGTGCTTATCGCACATTTATTAAGTTACCTCTTTTTGCGAAATAATATTTATCTTTTTAGGGGGATATTTTTTTAAAGTTTATCCCGGTTTTGTATCCATTAGTAGAATCAGTTATCGATACCTCACCACACCTTCACGGGTCGGACAGGATTTTCTTAACATACTGTATATATATATACATACAGATGGAGTGAAAGAAGTTTCACTTCAGTCGTGTGGTCATAAGCACGCTCGTTTTTTTTTTTATGGACAAATCACACAGATTGAGCTAGCCCCAAAGTAAGTTCGAGACTTGTGTTATGGGATACTAACTCAACGATAAGTACTATATTTTATAATAGATACATATATAGATAAACATCCAAGACCCAGGCCAATCAGGAAAAGACCGTTTTCCATTATGACCTGGCCGGGGATCGAACCCGGGGCCTCCACGTCGCCGGCAGGCGTGTTTACCGCTGCGCTACGGAGACCGACAACACGGCACACATATGGTTTAAACCCAGGATTAACACTTGATCTACATCTCAATAATCTCACGGGTTCAATACGCGTGTGTTACGGGGTTATGCGGCTGAAATTGCTTCTAGTGTTCATATTAACATAATAATGTTACGGGCTAGGGGTACTAAAAAGTTAAGGGTTACGAAGTTTATTGGCAACGAAGGTAGGTATAGTCGATCGTAGAGGTAGAACGTAGCTGATGTAGCACCGAAGTCTTCCCTTATGTCCACGAAGTCCGTGTCGTACACATACAGCAACACCACAGAAGTTACGTCACGTAGTCCTTAAAGTGCTCGTTGCAGTTGTCCCTGTAGAATGTAGATGTTCTCGAATATCGCTTCGTACTTATCGCTTGTTGCGCGTCGATAGTCAAATGCGGACTGACTCCGCGCTTTTTTTTGTCTATGGCATCTCGTAGTTTGACTACTTAACCGGACTATTAAATAGTCAGGGGTTGACTTCGCGCTAATGCCACACCGCTTTATATAGGCCAGCTAATCGAACATTCTAGATCTGCCTAGAAGTAATAATAATAGCGTTCAATTTCGAGTAAGTTCAGCTCTTCTGTGAAGAAGTACCTATATGTACTTTTACGGAGTTTCTAGTAATTTCGATGTCGACACTTCGTTGTCAATAATGATGAAACCTATACCATTCGATAGGCCATCCTAGGCCTAGCAATGCGTTTTTATATCATACCTCTACAATGTTTGGTCTCAAGATATACTGAATCTTACACGCTATATTGAATCTTATGTCATATATTGACATAAGGTGCAGTCGTAACAATAATATAGAAAGATATAATAGAAAGCAAAGTTGCGTAGGTATCTCTCCCTAAGGTAAATGACAAATAGGTAATTTTAAAACTGTCACCCCATCTAATGCTACGGATTGACACTATTGACAGATTTTCATATAAAACAGTCCAACAATTTCGAAGAAGTGTGGTATCACACACCGCGACACAAAATTTTAATTTCTATATATTTGAAAAAAAAAATCAAAACAAGGAATTTCACACAGGCGAAGTCGCAGGCAGAAGCTAGTGTGGTATATTAACCTACGTCTGAGTATATTAATACCTACCCACTTACTTTATACTTTTTATTATTTGAGCTTATAGGTTGGTAATACTTTAGCTGGAAAATTGATGTTCCGCCAGCGTTTTGAATAATTTATATTTCTATCAACCTCGACATTTGATATATTGGTACCTACCTATATGAGCTTAAAACAAGGACATAATTTATTAAGCCATGTTCTTTAATGTTGGAACTGATATTTATTGATATTTTTCGGATTAAAGCTTAAGCCATGTCAATAAAGCCTACTATGATACTGATAATGATGACATGATTTTATCATTGGGTAGAGTGCAACGGTATATAGGTACACCGTTATTTTTTGTTAATGCAAAACCTGAATATAGTTTATACAGAATAAGCAACTGAATCGATTCCAAACATTTTTATACCATGTTATATTTTTTTCCAAATACATTTAGAAATCGTTGCAGTGTGGTTACCGAGCGCGAAACACAGCTGGTAGATCATAGTGCTAGACAAAGAGTGAGACAGCCCCACCGCGCTGAGCTGCTGCAGGCGCAGGCGGGCGAGCCGTGCGTTGACCATATTTTTGTTGGGACAACCAAGTACGATAACAAGCTCATAACTTTGTGGTTTTTCATGATATCTTTTTGTAATTTTGTACATAGATTCTTTACTTAAAAATACTGGACACGTGTTTCGGGTTTCGCATAAAGAAAAAATTACGTTGTATAGGTATAGGTAGGTGTGGAGCAGAGGTGATCCAGTAGTAAAGCAGTCTTAGCAGTTGTAGATCGTAAGTTGAAACCCAGACAGGTATAAGGTACCTGCGCCTTGTAAGGCCCATTTTTTGCAATATTGAAATAAATAAAAATATTTAAGTTATTAATATAAATTAACATTTTCACAATATGAATAATTTATTTGCGAATAAAATCAACATATAAATTAACATGTTTTATAAAATTTCCTTAACAAAAAAAATGTTTTTAAAAACCTCTAAAGTGGGCCTTTTTAAGAACATGGGTACTTATCATGGCCCGACTTTCATCACATAATTTATAAACTCTATCAAAACAAAAAAATATATAAATACGTTAAACTTAACCTAACATAAAAGATTCTTAAGTAATCAGTCTGTTATAATAGTTTTCGTGGTCATTAATGAGCGGTGGGCCATGTTAGGCTTAACGAAATTTGATCTATCTACAAAACAAAAATCTTTCAATAAATGCAATATAAAACAATTTCGTCACGATCTCCTGATAATTATATTTCTTAAAAATAAAAATGTATTAGAATATTGATAAAAAAAATTGTAAACAACTTTGGTGGGCCTTATTAGGACAATAAAAAAAAACAATTAAATTTGAATGTAAAAAACCAAAAGCTTTGAAGATTTCTAGTCACATTAGACATAAGAAATTTTCTCCGTCGTTTTTATTTTAGTTAAGCCAACACACTCTTCGTGGCAATTAATACATAACAATTAATACATTGTCACATATTTGCAATGCGTTCTGCTTTACAAGCTTGGCAATACCAGGTTTCAATCTGAGTATCTTTTGTGTTTTTTACTTTGGTTTTTAAATTTATCCTTTTTTCGTTTAGGTTTCTGTTCGCCGATGTTATCTCCCCTTTATCATTTTTATTCTTTTGCTATATCTTTGATTTTCTGTGTTTTTTTGGTTGGGTTTTGATATTTTTGACTCCTTTTCTTCAAACTGTTGCGCTTTTTGGTTGTTACCATTTTGTAAAATCTGAAAATAAATTAAACTTAAAAAGTTTAGTTAAGACACTGAATGAGGTTAGAATTTATAAATGCTTTAAGTACCTAGGTATCTACGTTTAAAATAGGTTCCCATGTTTTGCTCCGATAGAATACTAATATTATTTTATAAAAAGTAACACTTTATCATATAATAAACAAAAAAGTAAGATATACAGTAGTCCTGATAAGGCCCGGGCCATCTTCGTAACCCTTGTGGTGGGCCTTAAAAGGGACTATGCCCGGCAATAGGATCAACTTATTTTAAATTAAAAATATCAGACAATACAAGCAATACTTACTTTCTCCGAACGGCCAATTAAACTAGGTAACCTTTAATTTGTAAAAAAAACGTTGAAATTATTTGATTTTTCTAAGTAATAGTACACAGTTTAAGCACATGGGATTACAAAACGCTAGTCATTTGCAATGTCAGTGACAAACTTTCAACCACTGCGAAAATGGCGGAACCCTTCTTATAATATGAAGTTGCAGTTTTGTTTATGGAACAAACCAAACGTAGGCACGAAATATTAGCACAGTCGACTTCAATTAATATGAATTTACGAAAGCGGGCCATCTTAGGAACAGGGCCATCTTTGGCGCAGGTACCTTACTTTGGTAGGTATACTTTATCTCATCAAAAACTTAATGTGAAATGAGAGCCAAGTTCAATATTATGATATAGGCCTTAGTTGTTGAGTTCAACGTTAAAAGAAGAAAGATCTAAATGGATGCCAAGTTCAATAGTCAGTCCTGAAATTCATTTATAATAATGTAAAATATTTCTTCTTATAACTTAGGATAGTATATTATAGCCTAAGGTTTGAGAGGTAAGAAGAAATTATATTTTGTTATTATAAACGAATTTCAGGACTGACTATTGAACTTGGCATCCATTTAGATCTCATTTCTTTTATCGTGTTCTTTTGTAGTGTTTCTATCAACTAAGACCTATATCATAATATTAAACTTTGCTCTCATTTCACATTTATGTTTTTGATGAGATATCATTACTTTTTGTACAGACGACAGCACATCAAGCTACTATACAGTATGTTAAGAAAACCCTGTCCGACCCATAAGGATGATAAAGGTTAGGTAAACACATGACCAAATATAATATAAAATTTTACGTAATCATCATAGTACCAATACAAATGAATTTTGAAATAATCTTTTTTTCCCGCGAATTAATTCCAACTTCCCCGAAATTTGGTAATTTTTAAAAAAGTGACAACACCGGTATTATTATGAGCGAATAGCGATGCGACCACGTGCCGCGTGCCCTGCCGCCCGCGCCCCGCGGAAGGGTGGTTAACGCAGATTTATTAAGTTACCACTTTTTGCGAAATAATAAGTATTTATTTTTTAAGGGTATTTTTTTTTTTAAAGTTTAGTCCGGTTTTGTATCCATTAGTAGAATCAGTTATCGATACCTAACAACACCTTCACGGGTCGGACAGGGTTTTCTTAACATACTGTATAAATCTGCCAGATTTCTTTATTAGATTTTCAACTTTATCCCTAAAGCATTAAGGCTCAAGGATGATGGGTAATATTTGGCAGTTTGGGGTAGCTTGACCTGCTCTCGTCTGTACATAAATTATTAGTAGGTTCCTACTTATTTAGGTATAACAAAAATAACACCAAATGGTTTTTGACCAACTACTGTATTTTCTTACGGATTTAAGATGATTATTATTATGATTCAATTTATTATGTATTCTATAAAGCAAAAATACCTGTGGGTGCAGCTACTGCAGCTGACCTATTCATTCGCTTCTTAACCCAGTTTTTAATTGTATTGATTGAATAACTTCTTCCCGTGCCGCCTGTCCCACTAACAAATATTCTCAAAGTTTTAGATTCATCTAATAAAGTCTTACAGATCTCGTCGAAAATACGTTTTTGGTCCACATTTAAACTTTCTATCATTTGTTCGAGCTCATTTTCAGATACCAAATCTTTAGCATTTCTGATATCTTCCCTTGCATTCACAGATTCAACGGGTGGATTCTCTAGACCATCATCTTCCTGACGATTTCTTTTGATTTCCTCTACTTTTTCTCTAATCATTTCAAACGCTCTCTCTGTGTTAATTAAGAATTCTGTCTGTACCTACATATCTCCGTAATCAAATCTTTTAGGAAATTGAAGGCTGTGTAAGTATTTTGTCTAGACTTCAGTACTGCTAAATCTCTCCATGGATAAAACATTAATAAAAGCGAAAAATAGTATTTTTCGATGTGTTTATTTGCTAAATTTGTGTGTAGTGATTTATTAAATAAGGTCTCTGTCATTTTTATAAATATTTATTTGATGATGATTCATATACCTTGGCCGAAGGGGGCCGGGCTGTAGGTAACGTATGTAGAACCATCGAGCGAAACTATATATAAGTATTCATACTGTCTTGAGGACATTGAGGTTAAATATTATCAACCCAAGATTCGAAATAGATGTCAGTAGAATCTGATTCAAGTTAGATTATCTATTTTTCAGTTTTTAGTCTTCTGTTGCGATATACTTATATTTACATCGAGTCATCGGATTGTGCTATGTGCATCGGTACCATAAACAGAAATCTCTAAGAGTGTATCGCTTGCTTCTAGCACACCACATTCTCTGTTATTGAGTGCTCGGAGACCCTATGTTAAAAAGCCCAGTAGCGAGAGATTTTGTAGAATTTATGTTGTCAAGTATCTACTGCGTGACTTTTTCACTTTTAGTCGTAGGTATATTTGGTAAGTAAAATAATAATTTAGTACAGCTGTCTTTTCACCTACATACTGTAAATCCATGTTACCATTCCAAGCAATATAGTCGTTAATGCTAAGCCGAGGTTCGTACCCCACAGGGGGTGCCCCTAGCATTTAGTTGCTTAGTTTTTAGTTGCCCTGGCTGGATGGAGGATTTAAATTCATTTAAGGTAGCCACAGGATAGTCCGGTTAAGTAGTCACGACCTCTCAAGGGCAACTACGAGATGGGACATTAAAAAAACAACAACATTGTTTTTGGATTTTGTTAGACCTGTCTGTTTTTTATGTGGCAGTCGGTGATACAACAAATCTTTCAAATATACGAAAAAATGGATTAACAATATCCTTCAAAGTGTTACAGGACCCTAGTTGCTTAACATACTATCAGGTACATCATCATCGTCATCTATCATTTGAATCATGTTGATAATTCACTGCTTCATATGTTCGAAAAATATGTCTGTTCAACAATGAAATTAACGCAATGGATGTTGTTGAACTGTCAAAATGAAACCCATGCTACTGATAGACGCAATTACCTTGCTGGTTTTGACTGAAAGTGTATTACGTAAAATAAATTAGGGTGCAAATGCAACTGACTTTTTGTATTTTCTATAGACCAACTGTCTTATTAGTTATTAATAACATCAGAAGCGTAGCAAGCCTTAGCGGTGCTCCGTATAACAATTTGTTTGGGGGCCCTTAGGAAGGGTAAAGATTTTTCATAAAAGAAAAAAATAAATCATAAAATTAATAGAAATATTTATTTATCATAATTATCTGTCTGTCACTTTTTCCAAAATTTTAAAAAGTTACTGGAAAATTACTGTAATTATAGTATTTTTCTAGTAACTTTCAGAGAATTCACAAAACTGCTGCTGCTTTTCACTGTTGGCCTTATAGCCTCTGTACATTGCGCGCGACGAGCGATGAGCGGTATCCAATGAGAACTTCGCTTCCCCCGGAACCGTTCGGAAAAGCCGAGCTCTCATTGGATATCGCTTGTCGCGCGCGGTGTGCAGAGGCCATTACGCGGGAAAAAGAAAAATAGCTTTTTTTTACTGTCAGTTGTGAAATAAAAAAAAAATTGGGAAGTTTTTATTAATTTTTGCTTACGCGAGTTGGGGGCCCCCGTGGCGCCCGTATAACTGATACCGCAGCTACGGCGGTAGCTACACCCCTGAATAACATGCTAGCCAATCATTATTTTTCTAGTTACTAGAAGAATGTTTATCGCAAGTTTTATTTTATAATCATAGACATTTAGACCCTTTGTACACGGTATGGTTTTTAACGTTATGACGTATAAAAGTGCTTGTCAACAAAATTCCATAGTGAGCGATGCATATAACCCGATCATCCCTACCCGGACACCCGAACCCGACATCGACCCTACATACGGCGCATAAGCCGTAGATTATTACTAAAATCTTTTTCTATTTAATCAAGACAATGATAGAAGATAACATTTTAGTTACATAATCATTATCAACATTTTTATCGTCCCACTGCTGGGCACAGGTCTCCTCTCATACAGAGAAGGATTGAGCGTAATCACCACGCTTGCTCAATGCGTTTGGCGATTTCAGACTTAACGTCCAGGTTTCCTCAAGATGATTTCCTTCAACTTCAGTCATTGGTGTCCTAGATATACTTAGAAAGTTACATTTTAGTTTAATTTTGTCAAATTAAGATGCTCCATAGACAGTATAGACGCGATTATCAACATGGCGACCAAAAGCGTCAGGAGCGTACTACTTTGACAGGTCTTAACTAACATTTGATCTTTTGTCCTTTCCCTAATGAAATAGAAAGAAAAAGATCACTAAAATTAAATTAAATTTAGTTTGTGGACAAGAGAATCGACACCATTGATTGGTTTTACTCCGACATCTATCGGTGCCAATAAAGCCTCTATCTTTACGTTACTAAAAACAGAGCTCGTATCTGGTCGAGATTTTTAAGACACCCCAGCAATAAGAAAACCAATTTTAACGCCACCTATACTGAACGTTGAGAACTATTGCAAATCCGCGCCATCTAATGGCAGAAACTTCTCAGCTTTAGATTGGTGGCACTAAAATGACTATTCTTTTGTAAAAAATAGGTTCATGTCGAGATTACGTCTGTTCATGGGCGTAATAAACTTTTTTCGGTAATTTAAACGACCATGGTGGGTTATATTCTACTGAGAAACAAGGCAAAAAAGTATACATTCTAAAATATAGTTTTATTTATACTTGATTCTTACTTCCTATGCTTTTTATATATCGGTGACCGATCTCTGTCTCTCTTCTTCTTCTTTCCTTTGCGTTTCTTATCAATGTCTCTTTTCACTTCTGAACTCCTTTTGCGCGATTCCCCAGAACTGCTTCGATGTCTCCTGCTCTTTGACTTGTGTTTTCTTCTACTCTTTTCATCATCAGAAGAGCTCAAAGAGTCATTACTGCTATATCTTTTCTTCTTTTTTTTCTCTCTGCGTCTCGCCCTATCTTCACTGCTAGAAGAATCTCTTCTTTCTTTTGTTCTGTCCCTACTTCTGCCATTTGATGATTTTTCTTCTCTGTCTTCTCTATGCTGTACATAATCATCATTACTTCTCTCTCTGTCAGTTTTTACAATAGTTTCATTACTTCTTTGACTGGTTGAACTCCTTTCTTCCTGTTTTTGCGCAATTTTCCCTGTCTTTTTGTACTCTTCATATGAACCCGCGTCTAAAATTGTAGTGAATACATTTATGATTAGTGTAACAAATAAAACTTCCTATCTTGCAGTCTCATTCAAAAAGCAGGGTTTGTGTGTAAATAGCATCTGAAGCTGTTAGTGACATCTTCAATTGCATCTGTAAAAAAATTTACTAAAGTTTATATGGAATGTGGTTTTTAATAGGGCACAGCGAGTATAATGGTTTTACCACATAATGAGTGTTGTTTATACACTTGCTTACCACAAGTAAAGCGCGCGTCACTTCGTGACAAAATACTGTATTAAAATAAATTTTGGTTCTGGTAGAGACTTGGTGATTCTCTCATACCAATACCGATCTGCCAGATTAACTCCCAGTTACATACCTACTTGCTAACTCACATGTCACAATTCTTGGATAGTGTAACACTGCAACCATACTACCACAAAATAGTGTTTGGCCGTTGTTTAGATTAAACACACAAAATATTAGTATATGAACTATAACTCTGACACTAGATGGAGTGTATTCTGCCCTAAGACCCTGTAATTTCTGCCCTAAGACTAATAGTAGAAGTAATGATTATCTTATGTCATAAATATACTTACTTATAACTTTAGATTCTTTATCATATTCTGATTTTGTGACTGCATGCATCATGAACTCACTGAGGCTGACTGTTTCTTTCTTAACAGCAATCTCGACCATTACACGACCATTGTCTTCATCTAAGCTTACAACCTGAAATTATATAATTTATTTATTTGATTCTTATTGCTAAAAGCTTATCTACAGCCTTTTACAGCCTAAAATATTCTCCTGGTAATGAATATAATGTTCATGCAAAAATTTTGTTTATTATCTTCCTGCTTTTTTTATTTTGGATCGGAAGTCATCAAATGACCTATCCTGATCTGGGCGGAGCGGAAGGGCGTGTCAGACATTTGCTGACTAAAATCCACCCGTGTTTGTTCACTTGCCTGTGCGCCAGAGCCATGGTTTCTTTTTTAACCAACCCGCAAGCCTGGCCCAGGAGGCATCGGTCCTCTTACACTTCGTCACGATGTACTGACATCTCTTTGAGGTGCGCGTAAAACACTACATGCCGTCGACCCGGGCCTGGTCCTTACCGGGCGGCGAGCTGCCCACTGCTCGCAAGCTCGCGGTGGCAACGGTGGCCGGGAGTTCGATGTTGTCTTTACGTATCTCAACTGTCAACAGTCTCACCGTGATAACTAAGTTAAAGTGAGCGTGGAGGGATCTCTCATTCCAACTAATGCTAAGACATTCACACTCTTGACCACTCACTCTAAGCTCCCTTCACCCAACTTTTGCACGGAAAGATTTTTCCGGCTCCGTCTCCTCCTTTGCCAGCATCACTGATTCGCAGAAGGAGGTGACGGCTTGCCATGCACTCTCGCTTCGGACCATGGCCTGGACCAGGGTCGGACGCGAGAGACCGCCGCCAATCGCCGCCACGAGGACATGACGGTGCTCTACCCAAGCCGGGTAGTCCTCCACCACTCCACCGTGTCCTCAGGACGATCCACACAGTGGTGACAAGCTGGCGTTTCCTCCAGCCTTATCCGGATCAGGAACCTCCCAAAACAACCGTGTGCGGTGAGGACCTGCGTCAGGCGGAAGGTGAAGGCGCCGTGGCGCCTCTCTAGTCACTCTTCAAAGAGGAGACTTACCGCCGCTATTGTGGCGTACCCATTCCTGCCTTTCTTCAATGTAATATGGGATCGACACAACACATTTTCTTCCGTTGTCGGCTGTCAGACATCACATCAACAATAAAGATAGACATAGAATAACAATAAAACCTTTTTTCCAAAAAAAAAAACATCATCCACAAAACACTACAAAGTGAAAAAAAAAACGAATTTCGGCAGTTGGTGTCCTTGTTTTTTAACCGACTTCAAAAAGGAGGAGGTTACTCAATTCGACCGTATATAATATGCTTTTTATTTTTAATTTTGTTCGCGGATAAACTTCGTCGTTTATGAACAGATTTTCATAATTCTTTTTCTGTTGGAAAGAAGACATTCCCAAGGTGGTCCCATGATAAGGACATCAGGGTTTGATGGTGGAAGACCAGAGAAATCAAGGGGAACTTGCAAAAATCGTAGGAGCAACCAGTGCGTCTAGAAGTTTTTCATTAAGTATTTTAGCGTCAGCATCCAGTCTAACCGGATGCAGCTGAACAGTACTTTTCACAACTAAAAAGTGTAAATTAAAAACTTTTTTACAAAAAAAAGTTTTTTGTAAATCCTTTTTTTTTTTTGTAAAACAGTTTTTATTTTACACTTTTAGCAAGCACAAAGTAGCTACTGTAACCTTTTGAGGGGTTCCCTTAGCTGTCGTTCGTCTTCATCATAAGACCCCTAATGACAAACACAATATATCTAAGTGTAAAGCTCTAATAAATACAAATTAATCACGCAAAAAGACCAAGGTAGCTGCTGTGATCCTTGAGGATTGAACCTTCTGTCAGCTCCATCATCAAATCTACTGCAGACCTTCATATAACCCATATGGGTGCAAAGTTCTCATAAATATAAATGAATTAAGTTCAAACAAAACGTAACTACTGTAAACGGTTGAAGAGTTCCCTGAACTGGCCTTTGTTTTCATAATCAGAGCCCTTATTACAGTTTAACCCATATAGGTGTAAAGTTCTTATCAATACAAATTAATCGAACACAAACACTAGGTAGCTGCTGTGAATTGTTAAGGAGTTCCTTTGACTGTCTCCCAGCTCCATCATCAGATCTACTCCACACCTATATTAAATTGTAGTGCTTTAAAATACTTAGAAATGCAGTAGTCGCCCCTACGATTTTTGCATGTTCCCCTTGATTTCTCTGGTCTTCCATCATCAGATCCTGACCTGGTGACTACAGTAGTATATCTTTGGAAAGTACATTTTTTCAAACAAAATAAGAATTTTGCAATCGGTGAATAATAATCGCAATAGTAATCGGTGAACATACATAAAATATAAAAATAAAAGGTTATGACGAATTCGGGACATCCTCCTTGTTTTGAAGTTGGTTAATAAACATGACAGACAAGAGGAAGACAGAAACAATAAAGTGAGAAATCATATTAGTCCTTAATTTAATGCCATTTCTCATATTCAATACCACAATCATTTATGTTCTGTTTTAGCCACATGAGTTTCTTCATTCCACATGCAAAAATGTGATCACTGAAGTAATTAAAAAAATACCTTTCCGTAATAACCACTATATTTCCCAGTAGTTATTTTCACGAAGGTGTTCTTCACAATAACTAATTCTTCTTGCTTGTTATCCTTAGTGTGTTTCTTTTGATTGTCTTTGATTACTTTATCAGCTCCTAAACCTAACCCTTTTGGACGGAGTTCAGGTTGTTTGTATTTAGACCTGAAAACAATAAAGTATAACTTAATTATGACAAAACAGTTTGTCAATATTTAGGGATGTTAAATGAAATCAAAGTCTTTAGCCAAAGCTGTGTGACAAAACAAAGCATGCAATTCCAGTTTTAGTTGACCTTATACTGTATAAGTTTTTGGACAAATAGAAGACATCAAGGCAGCTGTGGCCCGGAGTGATCAGCTGCAACTTACAAGTTGCAGGCCGTAGGTAGGTTCGAACCCCATCAGGCACTTCGCTGCTTATCATGAGGCGGGATCGCAGTCAAGTGCAAAACTTCACTTTGTGTAAATTATTTTATCCACCACTGCTCTCAAAACGGTAAAGGAAAACATTGTGAGGAAGAATGACCTAAAGCCAAAATCTTCGAAGACATGTGACATCTACCAACCCGCACTAGGCTAGCATGGTAGATTATGGCCCAATCGCAGAACGCCTGTGTCCCAACGGTGGGAACATTATATTGTTATAATGACATTCTATACTGGTTATATATAGCCTTGCGTACCAATAGCAACTATTCTAAAGTACATTTTCCATTCTCTTATTTTTCAGGATGTAATCTGGGAGAATTATCTAATCTTTGTGCCCAGCATAATTATCAAAAGTCTGTGATGTTCTACTGCAGAATAAAGGTCTACTCTCTTTTCACTTCTTCTTGTTTAAAGCTTCTGAGGAACAGTTGTTTGTCTGACATGGCACAAGTCCATATCTCAAGTGGATGTCATCATCATCATCATCATCAGCCTCTACATGTCCACTGCTGGACAGAGGCCTCTTCCATGGCACGCCAACAAGCTTGATCTTGAGCAGTTCTCCGCCAGCCACTACCAGCCACATTTTTGATGTTGTTGCTCTATCTCGCCCAAGGGCGTCCTACGCTACGCTTGCAGAGACATGGTCTCCATTCGAGGACTCGTTACCCCAACAGTTGTCGGCCCTGCGGCATATGTGACCATTGCCACTTCAGCTTACTAATCCTTACAGCTATGTTGGTGATTTTGTCCTCTGTCAGATCACCTCATTTCTGATGCGGTTCTTCAGAGAGATAACCAACATAGCCCTCTTCAAAGCTTGCTGAGCGGCTGTAAACTTATGGACTAATCTGACTGTTGTCTACACACACATGTCACAATTGGTTAAATACTTTCCATGAATATATAAATGAAATAAAAGTTTCTACACACCCGTCTTTATTGGGTGTCCATCCCATGCCTCGCAGCATAGCCATTCCAAACTGTTGAATGGGCACCGACTCATAGTCATCTAAGGAAGACTGTAATGAGAAAATAAATTGCTATTACAAATTATTAATAAACAAAAGTTAAAACTATTGCTTTAAGAATACAAAGGTCCTGGTAATACTAGTCCTAAATAAAATTCTTTAAACAGAAAATTTATTAAAAATGTAGATGAAGTTTGTTTTTAGAAACATTGAGATAGGGATTATTAGTATGTCTTGAAAAAATATTTTTCCTTAGGCAAATTCAAAATCCTGTTGACAAAGCTAGTTACAATCATATAAATACATTTACCTCTTTCTCACCAGTCAATACAGGCTTTGCAGGCGTAGGAATAGCAAAATTATCAGGAACTTCTACTTTGACATCCTTTCTAGCTTCTTGGATCAGCTCCCGAATGGCCATCTGGTCCAAAGTCTCATTTTCGTCAATTTTTTCTTCTTTAATTACAGGCTCTTCTTTGATTTCTGGTTCCAGAACAGCACTTTCAACTTTCTCAGCAATTTGTTTTAGTTTCTCTGCCGTTATGAGAGTGTTCGGTTTCATAGGAATTACTAGCGGTAAATCTTCTGTTACCGTTTCGCCTCTGAAACAGTTTTTAAGATTTTGATTAATACCTCGAGTTGACGGGCAACGCCGCGAGAGAATACAGACAAAATATCTATTTTTAGGTTAGTTTGGATTTAAAATAAACAGGATTTTATCACTTACCCCACGACTTTAATTGATTTCTCTTCAACGCATTCTATATAGTCCCTCTTCTCTTCAGTTATTATTGGTGTAAATGGTTTTTCAGCCTTTTTAGTTTTCATAAAACCAAAAGATATTTTTTTGCCCTCCATCTTGCAATTTATTCGACTTCAGTAGAATAAATTTTATTTATAAGTGATTACACTCACATCATTTATAAGAAATACGAATATACATGACGTAATGATAAACTAAGTAAAAAATTAAAACAAAACAAATCTCCGCTTCCATTTGAGTTTGACATAAACAAAGAGAAAGTGACATGACATGATGACAGTCACACTCATAGAGATCGGCGAAGCGTACGAAATGAACGAAAGATCGAATAAAGCACACAGATAAACATACATTCAATATTTTAACTTTCTAGAGTGAAAATAGAGGTTTTTAAAATATTAAATATTGTAATATTAGACTAATATTCTAATACCCTTATGTTGACGAATATATGTATTTTGGATGTGTAACTTTGGTCGTCAGTAATTCGTCAATCGTTTGTAATAGGTAATTGTCTATTGTGTTGTGTCAAAGCATTGCTTGTAAAGATTCTCAAGAATCAAGAGTCGTTTGACTATCGAGCATGCTACATGCGGCGCGCGGGCTTCAAGCGCATTAGCAGAGTGCAGACATTTATTTAGGAGAGCGCTATATGCTACAAATGTAGAATGTATAGTATGACCCCATTTAGAGCCAACTCCTCGTACTTGCAGAATCTGTAGGTTGCCGGCCAAGCTACGTGACTAGTGACGGTACTGCACAACACTATGAGCGACGCTCCCGGCCCCGCGCGCCGGAAGTAGGTCGCTAAGCTTCATGCGATACATGCGCGCGCCAAAGAGAGTATGTATAGAGGCGCGCGCGCTCCGGGTATACAGACTCGGGAGCCTCGCAACCCAGCCGTGATAAAATCGTATTTAATTGTAAGTGCCACTCTTTTATGTACCTACCATATACCCAATATACCTACAGTTTACATGCATATTATAAGCGTAGTTTCTTTTTAGGTAAAGTACCTCGACGCGCTACAAACTGGCGTCCGAACATACGGCCTATAAATGCTCATGTCAAGTAAATGTGAAAAGCTGCAGCAAATGCTAATTTTTAGCATGCTTTTATTAAGCACCTGTAGGCGGAACGTAATTATGTTTTAGTGACATGAAGTTATCGATAAAAAGAACCTTGAGGCTCTTTGTAGTGACTTATATTTTTTTAGTTTTAGGTTTTTTTTATGTGCCCTCTTGCTTTTCCAATCGACTTTTAACATTGGCAGAATATATGATATCAGCTTTACTTGCCATAACTAAAATAAAAAAAAGCCGTTTAAACGTCAAAAATGTGTGGTTAAACCAAGGAAATTATACCTAAACTGGAATGTGAACTTGCATAAGTCTCTTATTTAAAAGAAGACTCTATGTCAAGAGCAATAAAGTCGATCGGAAATAAAAACTTATTGGAAGGGAACACGCTCCGAGAGAGAAAACATCCCAGTAGCCCTCTGTCTCTTTCTAAGTGTTACCCGTATTTATTTTTCGTAATTTTGTTTGAAACCAACAATTTTGATTAGAAAAAGATGGTGAAAAAGGGTGCTATTATTGGCTGCAATAGTGAGTCATACCCTGGATGCGGAATATCATTCTTAAGTAAGTTTTTGTTTGCGGTAATCATATACAAGTTATTTTGTTTGTATGGAGGGTGACGATAAATTTCGGGATAATTAGTAAATGCGCACTTAGTCATTGTTTATAATAAGTCAGTTTTCCTTATTAGATTTTAAACTTTATTTCTAAATTGTTAAGATTCAAGATTAATTAGGAATATTTGACAGTTTCGGGTAGCTTGACCTGCTGTCGTCCGTACATCTTCTATTTATTCATCCACTATTAGAATAATAAAATTAAAAAGTTCGCATCCATACCTAAATATTCATAAGAAACTCAAGTTATGTGAGTAAACAAATATTTTACGTACATTTCTTATAAATGCCCCCGTTATAATAGTCACCCTACACAACAAGGACAGAGGGCTACTGTGAAGCTATCTCCCTCGTACCGCGTTTTAATCGATAGTGCACATTCCAATATACCTATGTATAAGTTCCTTGGGTTAAACTAAATAGTCGCTTAAACCAGCCCCCTAATCGGCGTACACATTTTTGTCAAATGATTGCGACTAGTTGGCATCAGTTGGGTTCGTTCGGACCGCCCATTGGTCCGTTCGGTCCAAACGATCCCAACTAGTCGCAATCATTTGACAAAAATGTGTTCGCCGATTAGGGGGCAGGTACACCTAGGTAACCAGTACCTGCCTACTAAACTTTATGCAACGTTTATAAAGGCAGGAGGTGCTAGCTATATTTTAACTACTTAGTTATGTACCTTTCCTCTCTTTGTGTAATTACGACGAGTCTTAGGTAAATTTTAATCAAAAGCGTAGAATTCGTTTAGGTCCACCTCTTGGTCCGCCTAGCTTCATTCAGGCCCGCGGGCCCACAGAGCAAGTAATCATTACGTTTTACGCGGGCCGCGCAGCGACGTGCGCTGAACAGGCGAAATGAATTATTTTCGCGACAATATCGACACAAACGGGACTGGGCAAACGCTTTATGCCAGCTGCGATTTATTTGCTACAAAAATAGGACCATAAATTTTATGCCCATACTTACCCATCTTGAATTTCATTCGTTTTTTTGTAGTGTCCAACCGTTTTGTTATGGATGCTCGTAGACCTAGTAAAAAGGTATAACACATAGTTTATTTGTAGACAGTTGTTTTTGTTTGTGTAGGTTAGGTACCCTACCTATTCCCTACCCAGGGCACTTTTTATGAACATAATGGCTAAATCAACATTGCTATATCTTTTTAGATATGGAGGATATTGAAATCGGTCGATAGTTGGTAGGATCGGCGCGACTAAGTACTCTTTTTTGGGCACGGGCGGCACATTGACAAGTTTCTAGGACTTGGGAAAAGTAAATTTGTTGACTTGATTTCTTTTTTAATATTATAAACTAGTGCTTGACTGCTATCTGGCCTGATGGTAAGTAGGTGTGGGTCGTTACGCCTATTTCAAGAAACGTAACGCAAACAGTTACTTGGTCTGCGTCACGTGTTATAAAACGAGTTATTTTTGTAGCTAGTTATTTTCATTCAGCTACCTAATTGGCGACCCAGATTTGGTTCAAAGTGGTCTCCTAATCTGGAGCAGGCGAAGAGTAGCCAGCCTGTCGGTATTTTATAAGATGCATTTTAGAGAATGCGCAAGAATTGCATGACTTAATTCCTCCATCTCCCTTCCATCATCGGATGATCCTTAATACGGCGAGTATCCACCCTTACGCCGTTGAGGGTGACGCCACTACGATCCAGTCTACGTCTTTAATACCGCGTACATCGAAGAACTGGATCAATTTGCTTGCGGCGGTCTTTCCCTGTGACTTCAATTATTTTAGTGTCTTCAAGTCTAGAATGCGCAGGCTCTTAATAAACCAGCGCGCTTTACCATCAACGATTGCATCACTGCTTACCATCAGGCGGGATTGTGGTCAAGCTATAGTTTAAAATTATAAAAAAAAAAATCAGATCTACTACAACCTTTATTAAATTGTAATACTTTAAAAGCCTAATGATTTTTTTTATCCAAAATAAAACGACCGATTTTCAAGAAAGACTATAAAGTGAGAAATAACTAAGTAATTTCGGAAATCGGTGGCAAAAACGAATATATGTATATATTCATGGTCATGGTGTCTTGGAAATGTCTTCTTTACAATAAAAAGAATTATCAAAATCGGTTTATAAATAACGAAGTTATACGATCAAACATTTAAAAATAACATAAACATGGTCGAATTGAGTACCTAACCTCCTCCTTTTTGAAGTCGGTAAAAAAAACCTATAAGTATACTAGTCGCCCTTACGATTTTTGTAAGTTTCCCTTGATTTCTCTGGTCTTTCATCATCAAATCCTGATGTCCTTATCATGGAACCTTAGAAATATTATCTTCTTTCCAACAAAATATGAATTATCAAAATCGGTTTATAAACGACGAAGGTATCCCTGAACAAACATAAAAGCATATACTTAAACGGTCGAATTTTATTGGTCATACTCCTTTTCAAGTCGGCTAAAAAATAAAATTAAAACATGCAGCGCGCGTCTGCGGTAACTTAGTTGCAGTTTGGCTTACAAAAATAGCATAAATTTTAGAAGATTTCCTCAAGTATAATCTCGGTTAAAGTTCTTTACGAGCTTGTCGTAAGATTTAGAGCAAAGACTTTATATGGAGGTAAAATAGTTTCTAAGATATGCCTTGGGAACATGCGTTTCTTTGAATACTTTCTTGTCATGGAGAAACTGTTTTGGTGCGTAACGGTGTCTGTCACGAAGATTAGGCTTCTATAATTTACATTATGTAATGTTCATTTTAAGTATTGTTTCTGCATCTGATAATTTTATTTAACTTTCATTTGACGTTGTTTCTGCATAGTTAATTGTGATAATATTTATTTATTAATTATCACCATCATCGACCGTTTTATCGTCTCACTGCTGGGCACAGGTATATAGAGAAGGATTGAGCATCACGCTTGCTCAATGCAGTCGTGGTGGCCTAGTGGTTAAACACTAGCCTCTCAAGTATGAGTATGCGGGTTCGATTCCAGGTCATGCAAGTACCGATGTAACTTTTCTAAGTTTTATGTTCTTTCTAAGTATATCTTATTTTTATTATAGGGACAATACACAGCAATAATATAAACACATACACAATAAGGATAATTCATAATATTAGCAATATTGTCGCCCACTACATTATCCACATATTAAAAAAGAAAATATGATAATGAGTGCCACTAAATCTATACTAATATACAGGGTGTAGCTGACATCGTAACGCAAACTTCGCGAAAATGCTAGACCGCATGCCACTAATAAAATTATGATAGTCATTTATGTCGTTAAAGAAAGGTTACAGAATTCACAGTGTTTAAAAAAAGTGTCGGCTCGGCCTATGAACATTGCAAGCGTGCCGCCGTCCGGGTTGGTAGGTATGACGTTGATCAGCTGATAAGATAGTTTTTCGAGTTCTGGTTTCATTGTGTTTTTTTGTGTAATTAGCGAATTAATTAATGTTTACTTTAAAATCTCATTGGGTTATAAAAGTATAGCATTTAAGAACGGTGTAAAGTGAAAGCAACTACATATATTTTTTTTGTTAATCATGAAAAAGTCGACGAAAAATTCCACCACTGGGGGGTTCAAAATTATGTACTGGATCCATGGTACTCGTTTTTGCGTCGATGTCATATAGGTACATCTTTTATAAAGCTGAAGAGTTTGTTTGTTTGTTTGTTTGTTTCAACATGCTAATCTCAGGAACTACTGGACCGATTTGAAAAAATCTTTTTGCGTTGGATAGCCCATTACTCCAGGAAGGCTTTAGGCTATATAATATCACGCTGTGACCAATAGGAGCGGAGCATAACTAACTCCAAGCGAACAAAGTCGCTGGCGGCCGCTTAGTCGGTAATAAGTATTTCAATTACATCACATTAATAGTATTTAAAAAATATAGAAAAATCAATTAACAATCATTAAATAAACAATCAAAAATAACATCATGCAAAATACAAAATCCAAATTTGATTGCTTGGTAATAATAAAAATATTTTTTTTAAATATATTTTTAAATGTTTTTTGTACATTTTTTATGTAGAAATATTTTAAAATGTAATTTATAAGTGTATATAATGAAATAAAAAAGTAATTAACATTAAATATAAATAAATACTAATAAAGTCTAGCCTAGCTCACATTCCTTATGTCATTGTTATGGTTATCAATAATAATTTTCATAACTTTTATCTTGTGTTTGAACTTCGAAATTTCTTATCTTGGACACCAATGTCTGATTTCAAGGTGAAGGAAAAAATCTTGATGAAACGTGGACTTTAAGGCTGAAATCGCCAATTTATTTAATACTTACCTAATATTCAACACAATACTGGATATCTTATCTGGTACATATCTTTTGTTAGAGTGGTGGTGACCTTTTTTGTGGATGGGTTATCATCAAAAAAATCAAAGGAAGAGGTCGTTCGATCTCCCCGCTCTGGGCGGATTTTTTCTGACTAAAAGCTACTTGTGTTCCAAGGTATTTCTTTCGGACTATTCACAGCCCCGGCAGGCATCGGTTTTCGTGGACACCGTCACGATGTGCTGACATCTCTTTGAAGCATGAATGGAACTCAACGCGCTGTCGACCTGGGCCTGGTCTTTATCGGGCATCGAGTTGCCCATTGCTTGCCGCCGAGTAGTGATGGCCATTAGGAATACCTAATACCTAATAGTAAGTCTAATACTATTAGGTCGTTGTGTTCGAACCTAGACAGACACTGAATTTTATGAATATAATTTCATTAACAGTGTTCTCTAAAGGGTGAAGAAAAGAACGGGCGACGACGCTATGTTTTACAGCCAAATTGGTGGATTCTCACAGGCTCTATTACAGCAGTCGGTATGTAGGCTGATTAACGAGTCTTTCGTAGATTTTTATGAGGTTGTGATAGTCTTCGGAAATCTAATGCTATACACACGTCTCTTTTGGACATTTCGCCATCTGTTGTTCAGTAGTGTAGTAAACTCTGGACCAGCTACAAGCAAAATAAAACCAGTCTTATTTCTCTTAAACCAAAATCCTCTTGGAAAACACCACACATCTTGCTAGCAATCTAAAAAAATAGAAGAAACTAAAATAAAAAGCGTACGCGCAAGAACGCGAGGCTATATTTCATGAAGAACGCTATTATTCTTGCCACGTCCGTCTTGCAATTAACTCGGGCACTTCGTTTTATGTTGCCACAATAACTGCTGGTTCTCGAAGCTGGCTTAATGCAGGAGGCGTGTCTAATTCTACATCAAGTGTAGTTTTATGGAGAGACCTATGAGAAAGGACCCGAAATTCATGATAATAGTAATAAGTAATCATGTACTTCTAATAATACTTAGCTGACCATAAAATGCAACATAATTTATCTATGATATTTAAGAAAGTATTAACACGCTGAATTTTGTGCCCTATCTTATACAGGCGGGCAGGGATCTTGAAGCGCAACCTAGACGAAACATTTAACATTGAAAATCGAGAACTATTAAATATAAAAACTGTTTCGAAGGACATTTTGATCTCGTCGGTAGTTTTCTAAAAAGTAGCAGATTTTTTACTTAATAACCGATTTCTTTGCTACAGGGCTCGAAGAATCATATCTTGAATTCATGATTTACGTGTTTATGTTTCTGCGGTGTGTAGGGCTGGAATCATATTCCGGCACGTTTACACGGGAGTTTCTCGAATATCGAGAGGCGAGAATGGCCATGGGAGACTTGTAGGCAAAAAACGTCAAAAGATCTGCCGCTTTCGTTTAAACGACAAGCTCATTTTAAACAAGCTAGTGCGATTAATCCTTGTGTAAATCCGCCTTAATGCAGTAGACGTGGCTGAGGCCAAAAGTACAGTGGCTAGCTGTTAGCAGCCTACTAAAGCGATATGTCAATGAGTAACACATTTTTTTTTTATATAATTATAAACTAGCGCTTGACCGCAATCCCGCCTGATGGTAAGCAGTGATGCGATCGTTAATGGTAAAGCGCGCTAGTTTATTAAGAGCCTATTCACTCAGAAAAACTGAGCGAATAGGAAGGAAGACGGCAGTTGAGCGAGGTGATGCAATGTTAAACCCAACAACACGACCAACGATGCTGCGCCAAAGGGAGATTGATCTGAAGACCCTCCACGACCAAACTCCCAACACAACAACACTAGGCGCATCGTACCCGGCACACATCGCAACACAACTGCTCAGGCCCGTCCTCCGTACGGCTTCACCAGACATCATGCCGGAACACGACAAATCGCTTGGCGGCAAGGCTTTGTCTGGTGGGTGGTAACTTCTGCCGGCGGCCGGTGTTATGGCCTACCACCGAGAAATTCATACAATTATTTCAGAGATTATAAATAGGGTTTATTATTTAGAGAAATAGTGGCCAGTGTTTAAATGACCTAAAATGTTTTCTTCTTCAGCCTATAGAGATCCACTGCTGGGAGCATCCATCGGCTGCCCGCGATCTTCACCAGGTCATCGGTCCACCTTGTTGGGGGAATCCCTACGCTGCGTCTTCCGGTACGTGGCTGCCACTCCAGAACCTTACTGCCCCATCGGCCATCGGTTCTACGAGCAATGTGCCCTGCCCACTGCCACCTAATTTTAGCGACTCGAAGAGCTATGTCGGTGACTTTGGTTCTTCTGCGGATCTTCTGATTCGATCACGCAGAGAAAAATGTTTTATTTAGCAAAAAAATTATTATTTTTTTAAATATTTTAAACTAGTGCTTGACCGCGATCCCGCCTGATGGTAATTCGTGCTAGTTTATTAAGAGCCTATTCACTCTAGCGTTGAAGACGCTTAAATTGTAGTCAGGCGGTAAAAAGACGAGGTGCAACGCTTCGTCAGGATCGTAGTGGTGTCCATGAGGAAAGGGAGCATATTCGCCGTACGACAGGTCGTCCGATGATTAAACGGAGATGGAGGAATGAAATCATGTAATTCCCGTGCACACTATCCAAAATGTATCCCATAGAATAGTTAGCTAGCTACTCTATGCCAGACACGAACGGCTGTGCTTTGTATAACATTAAAAGCTGTCCTGATAAGACTTACCTGACTCATTGTTTTTTTCGTGCTGCAAACTGTTTTTGCAATGTAAAATGTTAGAGATCGAAGAAGTGTTTCTTGTAAACGAGACTGGCATGGTCCATATAACCTAGATGTCGTATTTCGACTTTGCGTGAATTCGTAGAAATAATTTCAAAAGATAGATTCGGTCAACTTAAAAGAAAAAGGTAATAATCATAGAATATCCTTTTAAAGTTAGGTTTCGCCAAAACAACGTTGATAAAAGAGCAAAACTGCGGGGTAATTGCGTAGCATACTAACATTACAAATATGATTCATTTATTCAATTCATCAACATCCACTGCGTTATTTACTTGGTTGAGCAGACATGCTTTGAATACACGAAGAAATGGATTTGCAATATCTTTTAAAATTATGATTTATAGTGTGTGATGTAATTAAAGGCTAATCCTGGCTACGTGTATACTCACCCAATGGCGCCGATTCTGTTGTTCACAAACTAAACTAATTTTATGTTAAGTGCATCTTTTTCTTTCCATTTCGTTAAGAAAAGGATAGAAGATAAAATGTCAGTTTAATCCTGTCAAATTAAGATACTCCATAGACAGTTTATACGCGATTAAAAACATGGCTACTAAAATAGGCCAGTTTAAGTCATGAGCGCACTAATTTGACAGGTCTAAACTGACATACTATATTCTGTCCTTTTCTTAACGAAATAGAAAGAAAAAGATGCACTTAATTTGAATTTAGTTTAGTTTGTGAACAAGGGAAATGGGGCCATTGTCAGGTAACCGAAGATTATACCTACAACGTTATTTTTTCTTCATGCGAAACCTGAATATAACTAGTTTGTTCAAAATAAACAAGTGAATCGATTTCAATCATTTTTACACCATGTTATATTTTTTCCCAAATATATTAAAAAAATATTGCAGTGTGGTTACCGAGCGCACAAGACATTTTACAGCGGATCATAGTGTCCTAGGGCCCCGCCGCGCCGATTGAAATATAGTGGAAATGAATGGTTTCAATAATCCTTATCCTTACTAATATTATAAATCGGAAAGTGAGTTTGTTTGTTTCAGTTTCACGCCTGCAAAATTTCAAAGCAATCGGTTCAGTAGTTAACTGAACCGATTGCTTTGAAATTTTGCAGACGTAAAGTTAGAAGACCGGATTAAATAATAGGTAGGTATTAGGTAGGTACTTTTTATAGCGGGAAAATTTGATGTTCCCAAGGGAAAACAAAAATATTTTTAGCTTCATACCAGTTCGGTGATAGATGGCGCTGTGTGTCGTTTAAAACAAGGTAATATATTGCAAACGAATATGCACACCTAAACTTAGAAGCTAAATTATACGATAATTATTCCCCGAAAATGAGGAATCTAAAAAGCGCGATATAACCGAATTCCACTCATGCGAAGCCGCGGGCGGTAAGCTAGTTAGAAAAATAAAACAACTTGTTAAGAAGCTTGGATATATGTCACGAAATACCTACGATGTGACTATGACATCTTTCCACAAAATACACTTTACCTAATAACTTGCTTTCTTAAAACGAATACTTAAAAAACCTTTGGGTAACCTGTCAGTGCAGCGAAGCCTCGTCCTAAAAGCCTCACTGCCCGAGAAGGCGAGGACTTAGGAGAATTGAATAAATGGTCCTTAGAGATCGCCCGATGCGATTCGCGCCTTTGTGCCAGCCTCGAGAGGGCTCAACACTGACTTCAACCGATTGTAAAGCATTTCTTCATTTACCCTACTTATTTAATCTCCAGTGAAAGGATTTTAATAAACAAAGTTGTTGGCATAAGTTTGATTGAGGAAGTGAGGTAGCTAGGACTTGTGTTCTTAGAGTGCCTCTTTATGATTTAGACTTTAGTAGGTACGTTCCCTTAGGGGCGAACGTTACTGTCGGTTGCAGTTAAGATTCATTCAGATACTTCCTGCTCAGAATATCCTGCTTTCACTAATATTTATATATAAATAAATGTCAGGCAACTAAGTACCAATGTTAAACTGAATGGAGACTCCATTCAAGAAAAACTGTCGTTTTTCTTGGATTAACTTTTGACGCCAAGTTACAATGGGGTCCTCACTTCGAGAAACTGTCGGGTAGACTTAGTTCTGCCGCCTTCGCTGTTAAGAAAATTAGACAGATCTAACTGATGTGGATACAGCCAGAATTGTTTATTTTAGTTATTTTCATAGTCTTATGAGTTATGGGATTCTTCTCTGGGGAACTTCTGCGGACATCAATACCATCTTTGTTTTACAGAAAAGGGCTGTTCGAGTCATTTACAACCTTGGTCCTAGAGATTCTCTTAAAGAAAAATTCAAAGAGGTGAACATTCTGACTGTAGCTTCACAATATATATATGGGTATTTGAAAATCTTATGTATGTACTATCATGACCAAAAGTCGAGTTACAATCTCACAAAACTATGGCCAAGCAATACTAGTTGTAGTTATGACCTTCTTCTATAATAAAGTTTGATATACACTTTGACAACTTGCTGCCCGCTTATGATTCTTAGGTACTACTAATTTCAACGATCACAGTAAGTGTCTCGATGGCTAAGCGGTTAACGCCGTGATAAGCATTTAAAGTGGTCCGAGTTCAAATCTAATAAATAAAAAAAAAATTGAATGTTTATTGGTGAGTTATGAATGCTGATAACAAAAATATGTAAAAATACCGACCCACAACTTAACGATGATACCTACTTTCTTTTAAGATTTTTCCTATATTAGAGTCATTATAAAAAGATGAGGGTAGATTTGAAACAAAGTAAATAGTTCACATAAAATATTCCACAACCTACTAACTCAAATAATATTACTTAGCTGTCGTTGGTTGGTGAACATATAGTTACGAGTTTGTGTTATTGGTTTTACTTTTTTAATCAATATGCAGGCTAATATTAGTATCGAAGCTAAGGTAAATATTGTGGCCCTATATTTATACTCAATATATCTCAAATATCATATGGAACCGGCTTTTGTGTAAGTTGTTTTTATTATTATTTGGGTAAGGTGCAAACCAATCGTTTTTGCAAGTGTGTAATATATGTTATTGTTTTAGAGAAACTGTAAGCCAAGAGGTCAAGACGTTGGAGGACGAAGGTAGCTTAAAGTGTCGAGAGAAGTTGAACAAGACGACATTATTTACCGTTACATAAACCTTTAAATCGTGCGAAGAAGGAAGGTTGCATTTGTGGTTTAAAAATAATACGCATTGGTCTAAAAGCAATATTTTCTCAAATACGGAGTCAGGCAAGAATATCTGTAAATATGTGGGAGTGGAGACTGGTGGAGACATATAAAGCTAAAAAAAAAATTATAACAATCACAGTGCAGAAGTGTCCTGCAGAGTGTTTTAAATATATATATCTTAATATCGGACTTACCTAAACAAACAAAAAATAATATTGCTCCTACTCATCAACAATTTTGATTTTTGATTATTGGTATTTGATTTGTTCATTAATGATAACGTAATTGGCCTTACGAAAATCGTATTTCTTCATGAGTTTTCTTTTAATGGTTTGCATTGACACAGCTATGGGAACAATTGCAACATACGAGGGGTGATGTGTTTTGCGAGCGACCAGAGACATTAAGGAAACACGACCGAAGTTCCCGTAACATTGCAATAAGGACCCCGCCGCCATCCTGTTTTTTTGTTGTGTTACGATCCCGGTCGCATACAACAAATCAAGGATCAATGAGCTCAACACCAGCAATATCGGGCACAAGCCATGTTTCAATAAGAATAATAACGTCATAAGAAAACGATAAAATGTTCACAAACAAGGTGTGCAATTTGGTTCTTACACCTCTACAATTTTCATAGTATATTGATATTTGTTCGCTGCTATCCATAAACACAATTCCCAACTATGAATTCATATAAAACAATAAATGATGGGCACGTAAGTAACAGCCAAACCATACCCGAAAAACCCAGCAACGCATCCCCATATGAGACCTGACTGAGAAAGGTCAGCGCTGCAGTTAGATAAAAACGATAATTGGCTAAACCGTACCCACAAAATACAACCATAATCAGTTCTGGTAGATATTGTCTTGAAATATTATGCAATATAAAAATAAAAATTGTGTCCCACAGTATGACAATAGTTAAAATTAAGATATATAACTGGAGTATGGTGAGAATGTCAAATCAATTAAAATTTCAAGAAATATAGAATTAAATTGATGATGATAACATAAATAAAATAAACAATACATGCGACATTAAGAAAATAATATTATTTAAACAACATTGAAAATAAGCAGTGATTAAGCGGTGGATACCTGTAATAAAGAATCAGTTATTCAGTTGGTTTTGTCTTGGTTTTAATTTTATTGAAGTCGTTTTCTCCACGTATGGCAAATGCATTTTCGTCCTCGGACTCGCGCACCAGTATAGTACCATTTCTGATCCACACAAGTTTGTAGTTATGGATTATGGTTGTTAGCAACTTCACGGGCTTTACGAAATAACTTTTTCTTCCGTAAGGTCAAGTGCTCATTGACGTAAACAGATGTGGTAGAGCCAGTAATACCGATTTGGTCAGTCCTCAATGACTTAGCTTTACGGAACGCGCTAAGCATATTGTCGTACTGCAAGCGGGTAGCGAATTTCAGAATGATATTTTTTGGTCGTGTGCTTTGTTGGTGTACGTGGGGAACCCTATGCACCGAAATAATGTCACTTAACAAGACCGGAGATTTAAGTGCACTAACTATAGCCTGGACAATAACTGATAAGTCTTCATTACGCCTCTCGGGTACGTTGCTTATTTCCACATTACACTGCCTAGCCTGCTGTTCTAATACATCGAGCTTAGCTTCCAAGTTGCCAATTAATAGCTCCGACACAGCTGGCGCGTGTGTTCTGCTCAGTTCGTCAACACGCTTCTGCAGTATGTTGTTATCCACTGACTGACTCTGGGCACTAGTTTGAAGTATTATTACATCCTCACGAAGATCAGATACTCGCTGGTTTAAGAGGATTTGCTCTGTGCGTAATATTTGCATTTCCTTCTGAACATCTAAAAGTGTTATCTTAATATCATCACGCAAATGACGCATGTCTTTAGTCATGTCACTACGCCATTGATTCAGGGTTGATTGCAGATTAGCTGTGAACGATTCAAAGTCCGCAATGGTATTATTAGGCTTTAACAACTTTTCCATGATCACCGTTCCCTTGCCAAAGCTGGTTGATGAGCCTAGAGAACTCTGATCTAAGTTATCACATGACATATCCATAGAGAGGTCATCAGCTGGGGGCTCAGTGTAGCTGCGCTCAGACGTATTTATGTTAGACCTAGTACGTATAGTAAAGTTATAACAAGCCGGGCATTTCCAGGAAGACTTGTATTCGTGCATTCTTAGTGGTATTTACCATCACACATATAGCACAGGAAGATGCTATTCAGTGGCATAACTACACCGTTCGAGGCTCCTGGCAAAATTCATCGGATGGGCCCCCGTGCCCCCCTTCCCCCCTCCTCATTATAAAAATAAAATAAAATGCTAAGTGCTTGATGGTTCTTGCGTAACAGAATAGTGGAGTCTGTCAAACTTGAATCGGGGATTCCCCGAGCATCAGTAAGTATTACCAACATAAATTATTATAAACTAGGTTAAAACTTTTTTTACACATGCATTGAAATTTCAATACATTTTTATTTACTTAAGAATGAAATTAAGTAAACAATTTAAATAAACTAAAGACAAAACATTTTATCAATATCTTGTGTATGTGTTATAATTTTATAATAAATGTTGGGAATTGATATTTTCATCTGACCGGGAGGCCCTTCTGGCTGGGGGCCCGTGGCATTTTGCCGACTTGCCACCCTGTAGTTACGCCACTGATGCTATTCACCTCCGGTAACGTATTCACACAACACTGCATAATGTACGATCAAAGATGTCACGACCAAAGTATAGATAAGCATATGTATTGGCAACACAGGTAGCGCCCTCTATATTTACCCGATGTAATTGATTAGGATCAAGTAAAAGCAAAGCTGCGGTCGATAGTTACTGTATTCCAGATCTAAGTAATTTCGCTATTCCACAATAAATGGCGCTGTTACCAGTTTAAGCTTAGTTTATTTGACTTAGCAGTTTTGATAAAGCGGATAGGTTTTCAAATACAGCAAAAAGCACACTCAACAATTATAATTGGGCGTTCCAACACTACAATAACACGGGGAATCACCAACAAAATCGTGTTCCTGGTCCAGTATAAATACCTTTATTCCATGAAATAGGAGTGTTTCATATAGTTCACTACCCAATATTATACAGAGTGGTGCTGACAATATGACAATAAATTAAACATCGTCTACCTCAACACATTCTCAATCTACCCATAAAAAAATCACGCAAATATATCCATTAGTTTAGTCACAAGAAATTATTTTTCATTTTTCACTTTTTCTATGTGATGTAGATGTTGCCGCCGCGTGACCGCCGCATCCAGCGGTACTAAACTTAAATAATAATGGCGCGAAAAAAGCAAGTCGATATAGGATCGCACTGCCGCCAATCGGAGGTCAGTAAACCAATATTTTTAAAGGTGTTCTATTCCGTTTATAATTTTATGCGCGAATTAGTTTGTTTCTTATTTTTTATTTTTGATGCTAGGTTTTTTTTTCTATTATTTAGGATTATTCCTATGAACCAGCATTGTTCGTGTTTTCATTTATTGTCGTATTGTCTGCACCACTCTGTATATACACTTTATCACTTTAAGATTTAGATCTTTGCCACCAGTTAGGCAGCTTATATAATGTTATTACACTTGTTATTTTTAAGTTAAGCCCGAGAAAAATCAGATATGATCACTTAATATATTTTTAATTATTATTCAAATACGAAGCGTTATAAAAAGAATACTTATAGTTGCACCCTCTAGTGACAGTGAAGGTTAAAGAACATAGCACACTTAAACGACTCTGCTCCAACAGCGCTCCCACCTAACACCACCCTAAACTAAGACGACAGCTCGCAGTCCACGCGGCGACAGCTAGCAGGCACCCAGCAGTCCACGCGGAGACTGCTAGGAGACTCCCACCTGTCCACCGCTCTAGCTTTTTTTACAATGAATTGAAGCAACTTTTTTGCAATGTCCCGATTCACAACGCGCGAACTAGCAATTTTTGGTATTGCACTAGAGGATGAAGAGAGGAATGCAAGAAATAATAGACGAAGATTTTGACGCGACCAGCGGCGAAGGCGCGAGTGCCGGTGCGGCGACTGCTAGCAGCCTGCACGCGGACGCCGCGTCGTCCGATCGGCTACAACGTGCGGCCAGCTAGGCGTTAACTACTGAGAAGTGTGACGGCGGTAAGCTCGCTTACAGCGAGCTGTGTACTACTTTATTATGCCAATGTAAAATATATCTTAAGTGCAACATTTAAAGCCTATATTTGAATTATATTCTTTTTGCCGGGTGGGAGCAGAGACGTTTAAGTGTGCTATGACCTTTAGGCTGGAACTAAAGATAGATATCGTTTTTATAATAAGAAAGACTGAGGTTAAAACCAGGATTAACATAAATACACACTTACACTTTATACCGATATTCCCTCAAGATCAAAAGTTATGCGAGTGAAACTGTGGGCTAAAGTCAGTAATTTATAAATGTTTAAGTTTGTGATGATGGATGGAGGTTTATTATTCTTTCATGCAAAAACATCTGAACGAATTAGAATGAAATTTGGAACACAAATATTAAGGGTTACAGTTCTGTATATATAAGAAGTGCAATTTGACATTTCTAATTTACTGAAGAATATAGGATTGGGTTAAAAAAATCGATTACTACAATATCCGATTTATACGAGATATTGATTTTATTTCTATGTAATTTCTAATCGATTAAAGTTACAGATTTATTAATTTTATGACTGTGAATGTCTGAGTTTTAGATGAAAGAAATTCTCAAAATGTTTAGTTCCACCCAATCTTAATCAACATTGTATTACATACAATGTTAAATATTATAAATTTTGCTTTATACATTAATAATTTTGAGTTTCGTAATTTTAACAGAGATGACATTATATTAAAAAAATTCGTTCTTTGTTCAATATATAAGTGTTTTGAGGGTAAATAAATGAAAAAAAGTAATTAAACAATAAAGCACGCTTTCATTGAAAACGGTCGTTATTAGTAAGTTCGATTATTCGGTCATTTTTAACGATTATTAGTATAAGTGAATTTGAAGAGACTTGACGTGACTTTGACACGACGTCGAGAAAAATACTATTTATTGTCTACATTGGTTACATTGCTTTATTAAAAAAAAAATGTAAATTAAGTGATTAAGAACTGTGCAGTTTGTGATAAAATAAAAATAAATTTAAAATTACGTGGTTTTGCGGAAGAAATAAATGTCAATTTTTGAGTTACGCATGTACAAAGTTGTGTCGTCTTGAAAAGTATGAAACGTCAAATTGCATTTCTTATATTTGAAGAACTGTAAACATTGGATAACTTTATGCCCGATGTTCCCACGGGTCCGAAACTTATGTGGGTAAAATCGCATGGTCCTGTTAGTAATTCATCATTAGGAAGGAATAATTATATCAAATCAAAGTTCTAGACTCGAAATACTCGAAACTCGAGGTACCCGAAATGACTAGTGGGTAGTATTATAAATGAGAAAGTTGATGGGAATGGATTATTGGATGTCGGCTACTCTTTCACGCAAAAAGTAATGAATGGATGTGGATGGAATCTGGCACATGGACAGCTGCTTATAACCAGCATTCATAGACAGGATTTGTAACCCGATATTTAATAAAATCGAAATTTTAGGTGAGGCAAACAAATTGCAAACTGCATAGGACTCTGAACAATGGCAATTTTCTCGGAATGGGAATGTTACCTGATTGAGGAGGCTATCTGATTGAAGAGGCTATCAAGTTGCACCTCTTCTTGCTATCAGCGGTGGTAGGGTGGCCCACTGTTTTCAGCAGCAGTGGACCTATAGCATCGGCTAACAATTTATAGGGTTTAGGTTCGAACCCTATGAAGAGCATTAGTTTCATCACTATTGCCCTCAAAACGATGAAGAATAACATCGTGAGGATACCCGCATGTCTTTAGAGCCAAACACTTCAAAGACATGTGACATCTACCAAGACGTACTGGGCCAGCGTAGTAGATTACGTCCCACTCCCTCTCACCGTGTGGAGGCTTTTGTCCCAACAGTGAGCTCATTATAGGCTGATTGTGTTATGTTAATAACAGCTGAAGTGGTCAAATGTAGGTCTGCTCAAACGGTTCAATGATAGTTCTAACGTTCCCAGCTATGTTGGGGTCAGCTTTTAGACTAATCGGATTTTTTTTTTAATGATTATAAACTAGCGCTTGACCGCAATCCCGCCCGATGGTAAGCAGTGATGCGATCGTTGATGGTAAAGCGCGCTAGTTTATTAAAAGCCTATTCACTCTGAAAAACTGAGCGAATAGGAAGGAAGACGGCAGTTGAGCGAGGTGATGCAATGTTAAACCCAACAACACGACCAACGATGCTGCGCCAAAGGGAGATTGATCTGAATACCCTCCACGACCAAACCCCAAACACAACAACATTAGGCGCATCGCACCCGGCACACATCGCAACACAACTGCTCAGACCAGTCCTCCGTACGGCTTCACCAGACATCATGCCGGAACACGACAAATCGCTTGGCGGCAAGGCTTTGTCTGGTGGGTGGTAACTTCTGCCGATGGCCGATGTTATGGCCTACCACTGAATCAACTGAATGCTAGCATTTTAGATGGAGTGACTGTATCTGACCTCCACTACTCAGTTCCTGGGTAACGAGACAGTGGCGCCGATTCTGTTGTTGACATACTAAACTAATTTTAAGTTATGTGCATCTCTTTCTTTTCATTTTGTTATTAAAAGGACAGGACATAAAATGTCAGTTTAGACCTATCAAATTACTGCGCTCCTGACGTAAACTGGCGTATTTTTAGTCGCCATGTTTATAATCGCGTCTAAACTCTCTATGGAGTATCTTAATTTGACAGGATTAAATTAAAATGTTATCTTCCATCCTTTTCTTAACGAAATGGAAAGAAAAAGATGGACATAACTTAAAATTAGTTTAGTTTGGGAACAACAGAATCGGCGGCATTATCGAACTTCTGGCACAGTAACGATATTGTGCTTTTAAGGTATGAATATAGCATATCACACTTAAAGGACTCTGCTCCCACCTAGAAAAAAGAATACAATTCAAATATGGGCTTTAAATATTGAACTTTAGATATACTTTACACTAGCGGCCGCCATCGACTTCGTTCGCGTGGAGTTCATTATGCTCTGCTCCTATTGATCGCAGCGTGATGTTATATAGCCTAAAGCCTTCCTGGATTAATGGGCTATCCATCACAAAAAGATTTTTTTTTAAATCGGACCAGTAGTTCCTGAGATTAGCGCGTTCAAACAAACAAACAAACTCTTCAGCTTTATATACAGGATGTATCTGACATCGTAACCCAAACTTCCCGACCGCATGCCACTCATAAAATTATGATAGTCATTTATGTCGTTAATGAACGGTTACAGAATTCAAAGTGTTAAAAAAAAAGTGTCGGCTCGGCCTTTGAACGTTGCAAGCGTGCCGCCGTGCGAGTTTGTAGGTATAAAGTTGATCCCTGACATGAACTCTATTAAATCAGCTGATAAGATAGTTTTTCGAGTTTTGTTTTCAATGCGCTATTTTGTGTAATTAGCGAATTAATTAATTTTTACTTTAAAATCTTATTTTGTTATAAAAGTACTTATAGCAATTATGAACGGTCTACAGTGAAAAAAACTACATATATTTTTTTCAAGTCATGAAAAAGCCGACGAAAAATTCCACCAGTGGGGGGTTCAGAATCATGTACTGGATCCATGTTACTCGTTTGTGCGTCGATGTCAGATACACCCTTTATTAGTATAGAAGTATAGATTGGCATTATAAATTACCAGACAGCTCGCTGTCAGCGCGCTTTTCGCCGTCAGACTGCTCGGTAGTTGACGCGTCGCTAGTCGCTAGTTGTAGCCGAGCGGTCGGTGCGGCGTCCGCGCGCAGAATGCCAGCAGTCGCCGCATCAGCGCCCGCGCCGCTTTCGGCTGTCGCCGCGTGTACTGCTAGCAGTCGTCTTAGTTACATGCGGTGTTGGGTGGGAGCGGTGTCGGAACACAGTTGTTTAAGTGTACTATGACCTGTAGGCTTCTACATAAGTACTCGTAACGGCTGTTACATGTATAGACATGTTTGGAAAAGCACATCAAATCGTTTGATTCGCTTGAGACCCATAGGGGTCTCAAGCGAATCAAACGATTTGATGTGCTTTTGAGGCGTTGATTATTTATGGATGGTCAGTATCATCAATCGATGAACACACTTCGGCAAGCGTACGTTAACCTTCGAACAATCTGTAAAGCTCTTATCATTTACCCTCCGGCTCCTGTACTTCATGAAAATCTTATTAACTACTCACTATCCTTAAGGGATTAACCACATTTCGTTTGCCGGGTTGCTCAATGAGTAGTCTCAGAAGGCCTTGATGAAGATACAACTAATTTATATAACGTTAATTTACTCGTCTATTAGGAATTGGGATCAGGATTCAGAAATTAACTTGGTTGGTCTGATTTTAGGATCTTCCTAAGGTAGGCTGCATTTTGAAACATGAGATTCATAATTTTATCAAAATTTAGAATTTTCAAGTTTTCTGTTAGATGTTAATTTTGTTCCACTAATAAAAAATAGGTATCTGTCGTTTGGAAATCCGGCCTTAAGCTTACAGTAATGTACCTAATTGATGTCCGTATCTAACTTTTTTCAATGTAATCAATTAAAAAAAAGAAAAACATCAAAGGATGTATTTAATTGTCAAAGGGTTAGTCAGTTAGAATAAATATGAAGCTAGTTGCCCATTTCAAGTATTATTATTCCTTGTATTATTATTATTTAATTCGTGCTACTCAGATTACAAATACTTATAATAGTTAATAGTAAATAATTTTAATGTCTTATAATCTTAACGAAATTGAATGAATGACAAACGGATGAATTTTAAATTGTCAATTTCAATTGTTAAATGATGTGTTTGTCTTTGATCCTGACTTCGTGTTTGAGTACGAGGCTTTTGAGTATATGATATTTTAATGTGCATTTTGTTTGTGCAGAAATTGAAAAATTTTATTTCTTTCTTTTCTTTAAATTAGGTTGGTGTCCTCCGGAACGAATTTCGACCTTAGCGATTAAATAACGAGTCACAGCGGAGACCAGCCTTTGGCCTCTGCCTCGAATCTTGCGGGCAGCGGGTGGCGGCGGCGGCGGCGAGTGAGCGGCAGGATCTTATGTGTAAAATCAAACGTACCGGTTCTCGAAAACAGCGGCGTGGCAGCAGTAGGCCTAGTATGAGTTTTCAATACGAAACTCGATCGCCGATATCGAGCGCGTTTGGGGTTCTCATTGGTTGAGAGTTCTTACTACCTTGAAGCGGGCCAATCGCTGAGTCAAACGCGCTCGATATCGACGATCGAGTTCCGTAATGAAAACTCATACTAGGCCCACTGGGCGGTGTACTTCTCGTGCTCGAATCTTGCGGGCAGCGGGCGGCCAGCGAGCGGTATACTTTAAGTCAAGCGGTGATCGAGCGTTATGAATAAATTTGAATCAAAAAGATGTTGCCGCTATTGTTCAGACATTTCATTCGCGAATAAAAACAAATATCTCTCTTTTCCATATTCCGATGAGACAGCAATCCAACACGTCCAGAAAAAGAACGGGTAGGTCCCGGGTAAGTACGGCTTGACAGGCTCTCCGGAAAACTTAATATCACTTTTCCCGCGTCGAGAATCCAAACCTGCGTACTTTCAGTAGCAATGGGTTTAATTTTGACAATATTCATTGCGTAATTTTACGTTTTTGAGTAGACACATTTTTCGAACATATGGAACAATGTATTATTAGCTACCTACTTTATAATGATTCATTAGATTGATATTAATAGTGTATGCAATCAGGGTGCATGTCATTTTAACTTCTTATTAGTTTTAATAGGGAAGTTGACTAAAAAAAACTAATTGGTCCGTCAGTCAGATTTCCAAAAAAAAAACTAGACACGTTTTTTTTCTTTTTTCATATACCTACTTAAACAAAAAATTAAGACGACACAGTGCGTTGAAAACTTGTGTGACGTCACTGCTCGCTAAAAAGTGTAGCGTGCCACCAGCCACCACTTCTGATCTTTGATTCCTTTTATATTTGTAATTTTTTATTGATTTGATGAAACAAAATATACGTATCCAATATTTTTCTACAATCTAAATGATGGACTAAATAGAATCAATTTTTTTTACCCTCGAAACGTTCCTATTATTGTTTTTTTTTGTATTGGTAAATAAAACTCATGATTTTATTTTAAAACTCACACATTCGTATATTAATGTCAATTAATTGCGTCCCGAGGGACGGGATCCAAACATATGCAGGTGAAACCGAGGTTCCACCTGTATATGTTTGGATCCCGTCTGAATAAACTACTGTATATTTTAATTATAGTTATAAACCATGCGTGTGTCAAATTTCATTCAATTTCGTTCAGTAGTTTTAGCATAAAAGAGCAAGAAACATACATCATACGGAGGACGAGTCTGAGCAGTTGTGTTGCGATGTGTGCCGGGGTACGATGTGCCAAACATTTTTGTGTCGGGTGTTTGGTCGTGGAGGGTCTCCAGATCAATCTCCCTCTGGCACAGCATCGTTGGTCGTGTTGTTGGGTTTACCGTTGCATCACCTTGCTCAACTGCCGTCTTCTTTCTTATTCACTCAGTTTTTTTTTTAAAGTGAATAGGCTCTCCTTAAGTATAGCGCGTTTTCATCAACGATTGCATCACTGCTTACCATCAAGCGGGATTGCAGTTAAGCACTAGTTTATAATTAGTAAAAAAAAAATATCTAAACTTTCACTTAAAAAAAGGAAAAGTATTCTACATATGTTATTTCTAATAGTTCCAATTATTTGTGTACAATTTCATCGTGATCGATTCAGTAGTTATCACTTGAAAACGAAAGAAACAAACTTACATTCACATTTATAATATTACCAGCACCCTGATTCCGCAACACACCATTACTGCCAGTTGGATTCATTTTGAGGCTTATGGCGATTCCATTGCTCCCTATATTCGAAAATGTATCTGCTCAACAACGTAAATAACGCAATGAATGCTGTTGAACAGTCATAATGAAACCCATTGCTACTGATAATCCCCCTTATTCATAAACGCTGCTTAAAGTTAACTAGTGATTAGCGATTTTTAACATACATTTTAGACGCTTGCACGTCATTTAACTTTAATAATCGAGGATATAAGTTAAGTGACGTTAAAAGGTCAAAAATGTATGGTTAATGAATCGCTAATCACTAGTTAACTCTAAGCAGTTTTTATGAATAAGGGGGAATGCGCCACGCGGGTTCAACCGCGTAAGTTTCGTGAGAATATCACGATAAAATGTATCCTATACGTTATTCCTGGTTAGAAGCCATCTGCGTGCCTTCAAATTTCATCCAAAGCCGTTTAGTAGTGCATGCACGATTTAATTGCCCCATCTCCGTTCCACCACCGGACGAGCCGTCGTACGGCGAGTTTCCACCCTTACGTTGTTAACACCTCTATGATCCGGACGAAGCGTTCCTCCTCCTTTATACCGCGTACATCGAGGGACTGGAACAATTTCCGTCGGACTACAATTTGAGTGTCTTCAAGGCTTTACCATCAACGACTGCGTCACTGCTTACCATCAGGCGGGATTGCGATCAAGCGCTAGTTTATAATTTTATAAAAAAAGTAGTTTAGGCGTGAAAACGTAACAAAAAAATTCACTTCCACATTTATAATATTCGCAACGAAGTAAAGATATAGTAGGATTTTTTTATAAGTATGTAGATACAATTGTACCTAATAGGATTTTCCCGACGGATTAATTTACTACCTACCTAATTGCGTTGCTTAATTATGAATGTTGAATGTTGTTGTTGTTGGGAGGTCTGAGGCAAAATCATCATGACTTTGCCTCAGACCTCCCTCGTAGACGATTCACGCGGCCGTCTTTTTCGACTGTCATTGGCGATATCCATTATTGTGAAATAAAATTTACTACCTACCTAATTGTGTTGCTTAATTATGAATGTTGACAACACGAAACTAACTTTCATTTAGATTTCTGTGGTTCAGACACATGTCGCAGTCCATTATGCAGATAATAATTAATTTAATCTAGCTTGTCATGAATAAAATGAGTTCTAATTTAACTTTTACTTCCACCAGAGTCATGCGGTTCGTATTAGTATAATTAATTTTAGTTCATTTAACTCTCGGGAATGGCACGTTGGCGAATATAATATCTCATTTACTTTGTTAAAGTTTCGGTGTTATATGTACATATGTGTATATTATATTTACGTTCATAATAGGGCATAATACTGCAATAGTACTGCAGTAGTTGAGTTGAATAATATTAAAAATATAGCACAATTCAGTTTTTTCATTTTTATAAATCTTAAACTAGTGCTTGACCGCAATCCCATCTGACGGTAAGCAGTGATGCAATCGTTGATGGAAAAGCGCTCTAGTTTTATTAGGAGCCTATTCACTCTAGCCTTGATTGAAGGCATTTAAATTGTAGTCCGACAACGTAGGGTGGAAACTCGCCATACAGTGGGTCGTCCAATGATGGAACGGAGAGTGGGCATAAAATAATGCAATTCTCTCGCACACTCTCCAAAATGCATCTTCCAAATTCTTGTTTTTCCGTTTTAAAACCGTTTCATCTTCGTGAAGCAGTATCTTTAGACCATTCACTTATAAATGACCGTAGGATGCCATAATATGTGTATAGTTAAAATACAAAAATTAATGAAATAATATTTATCTTCACAGAATAGTAAAATATCCGGTTAAATAACATTTAAATAACTCAACTTCAACTCTTGATCAATGGGCCCTGTAGAATAGATACCATAATTTTGCCAATAACATGTGTAACAAATTATAGTTATTCTTTGAAAATTTTATGTCACAATAATGGCGGATATCGCCAATGACAGTCGAAAAAGACGGCCACGTGAATCGTCTACGAGGGAGGTCTGAGGCAAAGTCATGATATGGCCACTATGCTGCGATATTCAATGTTCTTTTTGAAAGATTTACTGAATGCACTTTTTAATACATAAATCACGCACTTTAATTTAGTAAACGACACTATAAATAATTCAAAAGTCCAATGAAAAATGAACGTGACACTCATTTTAGCTTTCCCGCCAAAAATCCTTTAAATAACTCAGTACGACAAGGATATGAGATTGCCCAATATGGCGGGTTGTTTACTTTATGTGCTTGTGGCGCTCTCTGCGCCAAGTTTTGCGTAATGTTCCCTATTATAGTACGTTTCAGTGCGAGAATGGCCATATTGAAGTATCATTATTCAAGAAAACCAGCGGTGCAATTCTGTAACCATCCCAACGCGAAAACTTAGAGTGAGCTGTCGTTTTAGCTATTGTTAGGGATTAAGACCATTGACAGCTCATTCCAAGCTTGCTTCATTTAACTTTCCATTGTGCGATTTTTAAAGAATCTGTCGGCAGAAGGCCAGTTTCTGAAGTTAAAACGTTTAAAATCTACTCGCAATCTCGACTAAGCGTCATATTGGATGTTGGAGAAAAACAGCCGGGCTGAAGTAGAAGTGGGTCGGACACGTATCCCGAATGCAACCGGAGAGATGGGATTCACTAGACAACTGAACTGGCAGCACATGGGTGCGGGCAGCGAGCAGTGGGCAGCTCGCCACCCGGTAAGGACCAGGCCCGGGTCGACGGCACGTTGTATTTCCCTCATACCTCAAACCTCAAAGAGATGTCAGCACACCGTGACGGGGTCCACGAATACCGATGCCTGGGTCGGGATTGTGGATTGATTGGAAGTGAAAACGTGGCCCTGGCTCACAGGCAAGTGAAGGAACACGGGTGGGTTTTCGTCAGTAAAAGTCTGACACGCCCTTCCGCTCCACCCAGAGCGGGATCATTTGAAGGATTCCCATCCACACGCAAAAAAAAAAAAAATACTGGACATGGCTGTCGTAGACCGCACGTAAATAGTATAGCGTTTAAACACGTGAAGATTTCTTTATTTATATTTTCTCCTTTATTTCGTCCACCAAGAACAGCGCAAGGAAAATGCGACAGGTATTTTTACATAATTATTTATACACCTTCAGACAAATATCTGTATAAGACATGGGTGCCCTACATTTCTCAATGAGCACAAAAACATATCTGTAAAGTAAAACAGAGGCAAAGATATCAAAGAAAATGTTTTTCAGAGAATTTTATTTTCTCTATTTGCGCGTAGATGTTGAACATGTCACTAAGGTTAACGGCAGGATTGATTTGACAAAGAAATGTATTTCTTGGCTGCCGAAATCAAGAGAAGACAGTCTCGAATTTACATATTATGTATTTCTTTTGGGAATATAAAACGTTTTCTTAAGAGCGCTTTATGGTAGCTATATAGCTACTATAAAGCGCTCTTAAGTCAACTGTTTACTAACGAAATCCTATGTTATCTACTTGGTACACACATCTGGATACCTTTAACGAAACTGCATAGTTCAGTACACAATTAAGTACCATTTATAAAAGAAAAAAATAATTATTTATTTAACTTAGTTACTATATTTCATTGATTGAGCACTTCGTCTGAGCATATTCCGGTAGATTAACAAAATAGTTCGTAGCTGGATATTGCCTAAAGAATCCAATGTATAAGTCACTGTCAAGCGAGAATGGTGTTTATGTTTTGTTTGTTTTATGTAAAAAAATGCTGACTCACATTAATCTGTTGAACCAAAACATGAATGCGGTTGTTGAATATATATCATCAAATTTGGATATTTCTATTAGAAACCAATGTAATCTAGACCTGAGAATGACCTTGCTTTTAAAAATGTGTCGCGGCGCAGAGTGATAATTTCGCTTTGAATTTTCATGTGGTCCATTAGAAATGTATCCGTGTATTTATTGCCTGACCACGACCGTCTGAACTGCTAATAGTCATGATCGACCAGTCGATCTCGATCGACCGGTTGGCCATCCCTGCTATATCGTATATACTTTAGAAAATTTGTTTAATGTGTAAAACCTATCACACTTCTGCGAAGATTGAATTATGTGACAACAGTCAACCACAGTAAGTCTACTGCATATTCAATTTTAGAATGTCAGTTTAATTCTAACTGAGTGAATCTCAATAACTGAAAACCTTTTCAAAAAATGTGCTTATTCTTTCACCCAAAACCTGGTACCAAACAACAAATAACTTTGCATAACATATTATCAATTAAAATTTAAATTATTGTAAAGGATATTTCTAATCCATTGCTTCATATGTTAGAAAACAATGTCTCCTTAACTACGTAAATAACGCAATTAATATTGTTAAACAAAATTTAACCCATTGCTTTTGATAGTGTGTGACACCAATACTCAGCTGCGCTGGAATCGTCATGTAGGGGTATAGCAAAATTTGGTTCAAATGTTGACTTGCAGCTTTGGCAACCATCAAAAGCCAAAAAAGCAAAAAAATGATAGCCTCCGTGGCGTAGCGGTAGCAAACGCGGCCACCGCGCAAGGAGGTGCGGGTTCGATCCCCGCGCAGTGCAAATATTTGTATGCATGAATAAGAATATTTGCATTGGTCTGGTCGTGCTTTGGAAAGCACGTTAAGCTGTTGGTCCCGGTTGTCATACAAACATCTATTGGCAGTCGTTAAGGGTTGTTGGAGCCTTCAAAAGTAGAACAATTGGACTAATTGCAATGCTTCGGTATCGCCTTCGGCTTGTGGAGGTTAGACGGCAGTCAGATCAGAAATTTCGAAGTTTAGTCAAAATTAACAGTTACACTCGTAAACCGGACCCCAGACTCCAAAGCTGAAAAAAGCTTCGGATGCGGCTGGAATTAACGCTGAGATGACGATGATTAAAAGCTAGAGAAAAGATGGAGAATTAGATGATTTATTACTTATTCTTTATACTACAGGCCACAGCACTTTAACGCCATCATTTCACGAACACAGGACCACATTGAAGTAGTTACAATCACAATGGGATAAAAGCGCCTATTGTCCCCCGAAACTGTGGGAGTAGAGTGGGCGAAGTGAATGATTACGTTGCTCCACTAATTATATGTAGTTTATATATAAAGCGTTTACTCGCAACTTGTCTAAGTTATTTCTTGACCGCCTCTGTGGCGTAGCGATAGCGAATGCGGCCGCTGTGCATGGAGGCGCGATCCCCCGCTGTGAAAATATTTGTATTAAAGTCGTGGTGGCCTAGTGGTCAAAACACCAGCCTCTCAAGTATGAGTGCGCGGGCTCGATTCCAGGTCAGACAAGTACCAATATAACTTTTCTAAAGTTATATGTACTTTCTAAGTATATCTTGGACACCAATGATTGAAGGTGAAGGAAAACATCTTGAGGAAACCTGGACTTTATAAGTCTGAAATCGCCATCCCGCATTGAGCAAGCGTGGTGATTATGCTCAATACTTCTCTGTATGGGAGGAGACCTGTGCCCAACAGTGGGACGATAAAAAGGTTGATGATGATGAATATGAATATTTGCACTCGTGCCTCGGAAAGCACGTTAAGCCGTTGGTCCCGGTGGCCATACGAAAATGTAATGGCAGTCATTACGGGTAGTTGGAGCCCTCAAAAGTCCATCAATTGGTCTAACTGCAATGATTCGATATCGGTTTTGGGTTGTGGAGGTCAGACGGCAGTCCCTTTATGGAAAATATCGAAGTTTAGCCAAAATTATTAGTTAGACTGGTAAAGCGGATCCCAGACTCCAAATCTGAAAAAAAGTGATGTGACTGGGACTAACGCTGAGATGATGACGTCTAAGTTATTTCTCATTTCTACGGGGTCATTGAACCAGTTTAATAATTGTTTGAGTGATTTAGGTTTACTTTTGAGTGTACAGGAAACTTTTTTTTATAATCGCAATTGAGTTTTGCCTTGTCTTGCGTCGTATTTAAAAACGATTATAGTAATAATTCTAACAATTATCATCATCATCATTCCATCCGAAAGACGTCCACTGCTGGACATAGACCTCCCCCAAGGATATCCACGACGACCGGTCATGCGCTTCCCACACCCAGCAGTTTCTCGCGACTTTCATAAATCTTATACAGACACTACTGTGAGACATCAGGCGAATGACGCTACACTAATTATGATCTATCTTTGTTTGGGTCTATTGAATTGCTCTCTCACTGATTGTAATGTTGGCTGCATTTGCCTGCATTTGCTTGTGATCCTTCTAGCGTCATTAATCTTGTTTGGCTCAAAAGCCATTATACCAGTCTTTCAGTCGCTATACGTTCTAATAATAAGTCGTCCTAATTTAATCTTATATATTATATTGTACATTGATACGGAAAACCATAGATATATTCCTCTCGAGTAATAAACGTTTTCTCATTAAGTCATTATGTTCAAAGGGCCTTCAATGTAATGAGACCAAAGCGCAGAAAACTTTCCAATTTAAATTATCCATAAAGTTTAATATCAGTTGTAATTATAGCAAACCAAGCTTCAAGTTTGATTGTCTTTTATGTACTTAATACACAAACACGCAACATCAATGAATATTACAAAAGTTCGCTTTGTTCTTGTTGGTTGCGATAAATCAGTTCTGTCGTAGGGAGGTAACACCTCGATTCGTTCCGTAACCTGTTTCATGACTAATTGGAGTTAAAGTTGTTCAAAGTTCGCTACAAACCGTACGGGTGGCCGCATTACAAACTGAATGAGTCATAGTGACTTTATTCGAATTTATTTACAGCGTGTTTCTGTCCTGACGAATGTAAGAAACCAACTCTTTTTGTTCAGGACGACGAACACTGCCAATTGGTAAAGTTTGGCGAATTAATTTTATAGTTTGAACTAAAACAAGCTTCAAGCTCGTAATTATAGTAATTGAGAGAAGAAGTGTTAAACTAGGTTAGAGTATTCACGGAAATTTTGTGTTATTGTCACAGTTTGATGGTTTACCGACGAGCCCATTAAACTGTCTAACAATTCTCTAATAATGTATTGTATAAAGCAACAGCATAAAGACAAGGGAAACTTGTTGCGATTAAATAGAACCTTGTACCTACGCATTTTGAGCGGTACTCTCAAAAGTTCAAGTGAAGAATTTATATATATTCAATTACTTCGGAGAATTCTTGGAAGTGGAGAGAAGTGGAAGCAGAAGTACGGTCGTTGTATGTTCGAAGAAAAGGAACATTATTCGTTTATATTTAGGACGATTTTAGTTTTGTCAAAGTTGGGTATGCAGACAGGAAACTGTACTACCTGTTGCGTTATATTTATTGAGCTGCTAATTTATATCAACCTGTATTTTGCACCGACCAAACCAGACTCAACTAACAAAATTAGTATGTTTCTAACTTAGTCGCTTACTAGTAAATCTGGGTTTATTTTGTCGAGTCTCAGGGGCGTGAATATTAGTATTACTTTACTAGCGGCTACATTTTTTTCGCGCATCACCTTGAAAAAGGCATGAGGTAAAATATAATACATCATTTTAAAATATTCTTTACCCCTCTTATTTCGCGGCACAAAGCCTGCACCGGCTTCTAAACTTTTTCTAGCATTACCTCCTCTGAGTGCGGATATTTGTTATCTAACTTCGCACCGCAGAACTACATTTTTGCGGAAACCGTTTTTGTATAGGCGGAGTCGTCATGTAATATTTTTTTAGTTCTTTGAGCTAGTATCATGAATATGGAATGTACGAATTGGGCTTTACGGTAGTGTGTCCGATGAATGTAGGCGTTTTTGTGATTGGCTAGCCAAAATATGACAAGTTCATAAGACTTGGTGCAGAGCCTAGGTTTAGTTTTGTTATTGTTTGTTTTTCTCGGTGGTGGGCCATAACATCGGCCGCCGGCAGAAGTTACCATCCATCAGACAATGTCTTGCCGCCAAGCGATTTGTCGTGTTCCGGCATGATGTCTGGTGAAGCCGTACGGAGGACGGGTCTGAGCAGTTGTGTTGCGATGTGTGCCGGGTACGATGCGCCAAATGTTGTTGTGTTGAGAGTTTAGTCGTGAATGGTCTTAGATCAATCTTCCTTTGGCGCAGCATCGTTTTTCGTGTTGTTGAGTTTAACATTGCATCATCTCGCTCAACTGCAGTCTTCCTTCCTATTCGCTCAGTTTTTCTGAGTGAATAGTCTTTTAATAAACTAGCGCGTTTTACCATCAACGATCGCATCACTGCTTACTATCAGGCGGGATTGCGGTCAAGCGCTAGTTTATAATTATTAAAAAAAAAATAATAAAGTTAAGAGTAATTATTTTTTTTACTTTAGTGCTGTTGAGAATGAGGAATACTGGCTACGAAATGACTTTCACAATTTTATTGCGCTCTATAAAACGTAGAACTGAGCGTCTGTGTTGAATAGGTCACAAAATCTATAAAAATGTTAATCTTTACGTTTGCTTGCGGCGGGTGTCGTAAAGACGATGAGATTCCATCAAGTGGTTGGGCAGCATCATCCATTGAATACTGATAAGTGATACCATTTGATTACAAGCGTCAATTTGGAGGTTATAGCCCAAAGGATGAACTGGCGAGCGAACGTCGTAAATTCGACGTCTCTACCTTTGTAGGTACTTATTACTGATATGAATAGATGCGCGTCTGTTATAAGGATATAATAAAAAAAAAAAAACAAGAAATTTTCTGGGTAAATATTATAATATAAAATATATCTACGGTACTACTTAAAGTAAAATCACACTAAAAGTATAAATTTGTATTCCTCTATTTTACTTCTTATACTCCTTTTGTATCTAAAAATAAATTGTAATATGTTTTCAACCACATTAGTTTTTGGTCAATGTTCGAACGAAGATGTAGTGGGCTTTGGAGATTATTATAATGCTGGTAACGTACATTATGAGATATGTTATTTGTTTTCACGAAGAATAAAATAAAGAAACATGGATGCATCTAGACGTTTTTTCCCCTCAAAACACTGATCATAAATTTTCTAAAATGGCTTTAAAGTTCCATTTTAAAAGTCTAGGCCAATTTTTAAAAAAACCTTCTACCAGACAAGCATTTGGCATCTTGCCCCAAAGGCTGGTATTAATCACCAAACCAATCACACAAAATTTCAAAACGATATCATGAAAAACCACAAAGTTATGAGCTTGTTATCCTACTTGGCTGTCCCAACAAAAAATGGTCCACGCTCCGCTCAGGCGGGCGAGCGGGGCATTGCCCTGAACGAGAGAATGCATTCAATAAAAAAACGAGTGTGCTTATGACCACACGACTGAAGTGAAACTTCTTTTGCACCATCTGTATGTATATATATATACACATCAAAAGTGTCTAGGGATCAAGCATTTTTATGCGGATTTCTTGAGATTGAGATGTGGCTTTGTAATAAATTTATGATTTTATAAATTTATATGGATCCTTTTTCGTGCATTTCATAATTTGAATCAGGAACTGTGAATCAAATTCGAGTAAAAGATGAAAATCAGCTGTCAATATTTTCCCTATAAAAACATATAACGCATTGAAGACATTATTAGTGCTACTGTTTCCCTACTACTGATTAAAACCAACGTTATTATGGAGCGGCGACGTCATTTAAGCAGGGAAGAAATGCTCAGAGCCGTGGGAATGATAGAAGCTGGTTCCCGGCAACGTACTGTGGCTTTAGCTCTGAATACAAGTCAGAGTGTTATCAGTCGACTTTGGACACGTTACCGAAGCACTGGTACCGTGGCTGAGCGCCATGGAGGACGGTATCGCTGCACCACACGGAGACAAGACCGATACATTCAAATCTTAACTCGAAGAGCTCCAACAATAACCGCCATGATGTTAGCCGTGAGGCTTCATCACTCTTCAGGGAACTTAATTAGCGACCAAACAGTCAGAAACCGCTTGCATGAAGTGAACCTTCATTCCCGAAGACCGCTACGGGTACCACCTATAGCAATGCACAATCGTAGGATTCGATATCAATGGGCTCTTGAACACAGAAATTGGGCAGAAGAACAATGGCGTTTCGTGTGCTTTTCTGATGAGTCTCGTTTTGGTATGAGACCGGATACAAGACGTATACGACACTGGAGAACCCCTGGAAGCCAACAGCGATTAAAATCCTGCCAGGAAGTCCATCCTTATAGTGGTGGAACCATCATGATATGGGCGGGTATTTGGATCGGCGGAAGAACTGAGTTGATTTGGATCAGAGGCAACCTCAACGCTCAAATTTATGCTGAGACGATTGTATCAGACGTCATCGTTCCTCTACAAGTGCAAATCGGTCCCTTATTTCAGTTAATGCATGATAATGCACGACCGCACACCGCAAGAGTTGTAAGACAGACTCTCGCCGCAGCTAACATCAATGTCCTGCCCTGGCCTGCTCAGTCGCCAGACTTGAACCCGATTGAGCATGCATGGGATATGCTACAGAGAAGAGCTCTGCCGAATATGGAGGGTATCCAGTCGCAAGAAGACCTTTTTTTGTTGTTGCAACGAACATGGGCGGCCATTCCACAGCGTGATTTGGATGAACTCATTTTGAGTATGCCAAACCGATGTTCTTGTGTTGTTAGTGTTCGCGGTAGAAACACGGATTATTAATTGTTTAAGTTACCCAATAAAATTTTAGAGAAAACTGTTATTTCAGTCTTTTTTTCGAACTTTTGTGTTAGTGGTTCAAATGTCAAATATCCCTTTATTAGGAAAATGGCAAATTTCTTTATTAATGCAAAGGTGACTTGGTTTATCGTTACTGTGACAAACGAAAACACTTTATTTGATGAATCCTTAAAGAAAATTTTAATTAATATCAATCAGGAGAAAAGTTATTGCAAAAATATATGTTGATCCCTAGACACTTTTGATGTGTGTATATATATATATATATATATGTGTGTGTACAATATATACATGTATACACATATACATATATTAATTTTCTATAAATATTTAAATTTATTTCATGCTTTCATTTATAAATTAATATTTTTGCATAGACCTCCAATTTAAAAAAAAAAAAAAAAAAGTGGATTCCCTCGGGGCCAAAAGGTCGGGCTCTTCCTCCTGAACAGGGGACCCCAAACTCGGGTAGTTCACGACCTCTGGTTCCCGAGATAATCCACGGGGGGGTGAGGTAACTAAAGGGGGTCGGGGAGGGGGATAGGTTTCGTGGGGTTGCGGGGGGGAGGGGGAGGGGGAGAGGTGGGAGTGGATTCCCTCAGGGCCAAAAGGTCGGGCTCCTCCTCCTGATTCAGGGGACCCCAAACTCGGGTAGTCCACGACCTCTGGTTCCCGAGATAATCCACGGGGGGGTGAGGTAACTAAAGGGGGGGGGTAGATTTCGTGGGGTTGCGGGGGGTAGGGGGGAGGGGGAGAGGGGGGAGTGGATTCCCTCGGGGCCAAAAGGTCGGGCTCCTCCTCCTGATTCAGGGGACCCCAAACTCGGGTAGTCCACGACCTCTGGTTCCCGAGATAATCCACGGGGGGGTGAGGTAATCAATGAGGGGGGTCGGGGGGTGTTCGCAGCGTCATGTTCTCGAAGAAATTCATAGTTCTTAATCAATCAAGGTACTTAGCTTAATAATTGAGCTTATGAGGCTCGAAAGCAATTTGTACTTTGTGTCCAATTATCGTATTGTGACGATATCTTAAAGCTTCTATACTTTCAATTATATCAGAAATGTTCAGCAAAAATATATAAAACAATATAAAGGCCAGAACAGAACGAAATTTATAAATTTATTTGTGCTCTTAGGTAATCAATTGTTAACAAATCTTAAAAAGATCCAAAAAATATATATTGCCTTCGGCGAGATGCGAACTCACAACTTCATACTCGACTCAATTGTTAACAAATCTTAAAAAGATCCAAAAAATATATATTGCCTTCGGCGAGATGCGAACTCACAACTTCATACTCGACAGGTCATGCAATATTTACATGAGCCAACTCCTTGTTTGTATTACAGACGAAATAGGACTATACTCTGCTTCCGTTCGCCTTCATCATTTTTTTTCCTATCATTTTTCGTAACGCTTCGCTAGTTTACTCCCCAAGTCAAGCGTGCCTAAAGAAGTTTCACTTCAAAAACTAAAATTTTATGAAGTTGATGTTTATTAATTAGTAAAATTATCGCACCGCCAGGACTGGTGTCATCATTCTCTTCTCAATTCTCTATAACTTTACCCACATTTTTGACAACTTTTTGACATTGGTTGTGACTGAGATGAAACTAGATTCTGAACATTTTGAATTACGAAAAACGGGCCTTAAGGTCTTACGGGGAGCTGGAACCGCTGGGAAATAGCGGTTCGGGGGAGCGGAATTCGCATTTGCATTCACCGCACCCCCGAAGGACCGGGCGTCATAGAAAAACCGCGGTGAATTTAGCTGGTCAGAGTCCTCTCTGTCACTTCCACGATGGAGGTAGTTCATGAGGATAACCACAGCGACAAAACAAAAAAAAAGAAAATCTGGGCAAACCCGTAATCAACCGTATGTCATTCCACTGTCGGCTTCGATTGATTTTCTTAATGTATGTAAATTTTAATGAGCACACGCTGATCACCCTTTATCTGTGAATAATTGAACAGGTAATACTTGAGTGGCGTACGGAGGTCGGGTTTGAGCAGTTGTGTTGCGATGTGTGCCGGGTACGATGCGCCTAATGTTGTTGTGCTGGGAGTTTGGTCGTGGAGGGTCTTCAGATCAATCTCTCTTTGGCGCAGCATCGTTGGTCGTGTTGTTGGGATTAACATTGCATCATCTCGCTCAACTGCCGTCTTCCTTCCTATTCGCTCAGTTTTTCTGAGTGAATAGGCTCTTAAATAACTAGCGCGCTTTACCATCAACGATCGCATCATTGCTTACCATCAGGCGGGATTGCGATCAAGCGCTAGTTTATAATTATTTAAAAAAAAAAGCTTTTAACTGAATAGCTAATTTTCTAATTCAGTTCCATTTCTTTTCCTATGGAACGAGCACCCTAATAGCGTAACAGACTATTAATATCAATATGAATCATTTTGAAGCATATTGCTGATCCATTTCTCAATATGTTTGAAAAATGTGCTCAATAACATAAATAACGCACTGAATGTTGTTGAATTGTCAAATTGAAATCTATTCAAATTAGTAGTGTGTTAAGCAATTACCCTGAAGATGTTTGATCGTTTCACGGAAATTAAAGGCACCTATAATGTTTAAATTACCATGCAATAATTATTATAATCTGTCCAGTTTTGTCCTGTATATGTCGGGATTTTAAACATTTCCGGTTTCCAATCGGATTGGATGTAGGACGAGGATGCGTAGGATGAATACCAGTATTTAACTTGGAACGACTGCCTAGCTGATTTCCAGAACCCAGTTACTGGTTAATACGATTCCTTGGTAAGACTTAGATTAAGACTACCCGTACCGACTGTCAAAGTTCCAGGAGTAATAGCCAGGATTTACGGCTTATAGTGTCCAGCTTTCATCATCATCATTTCAGCCGAAAGACGTCCTCTGTTGGACATAGCAAAGGATCTCCACAACGACTGGACTTGCGCCTCCCGCGTCTAGCGGTTTCCCGCGACCTTCACCAGGTCCTCCACCTTGTCGGGGGGCTACCCACGCTGCGTCTTCCGGTGCGTGGTCGCTACTCGAGAACCTGTCGGCTCCATCGGGAATCGGTCCTGTCCATCGGTAATGTGCCCGGCCCACTGCCACTTAAGTGTTGCAATTCTTCGAGCTATGACGATTACTCTTGTTCTTCTGCGGATGTCCACATTTCTGATTTGATCACGCAGTGAAACCCTAAGCATATCCCTCTCCATCGCCCCTTGAGTGAGATTGAGCTTTCTTATAAGGTCCATTGTTAGCGACCACGTCTCAGTTCCATACGAGTAAGTCAGTCATGGGTTTATCTTGCTCTGGGGTCTTCAGCAAGATTTAAAGCATGTCCAGCTTTCCGAAGTACAAAAGGGTTTTACCATGTAAAGATGGTCACCCATCCACACAACAACCGCGGCAAGTGTAACTTAACTTGATTGATAGATCAGTCCGGCTACCACCACCATTCAAAATACCGTGCAATAATACTAGTTACAAAACATGTTATACGAAGGCTTCCATGATGGTTTTGATTTAAGGTTTAAAAGGAAGCTTGTGCCTGCAAATTCGTGCATGAGAAATTTCCCCACTCTGTCGCATCGCATCGCCACGCCATTATTTGTTATACAAGAAAATATTTTGATATAAAACAAGTAATATGTTTTTATATCAAAATATTTTTTGCCAAGCTAATATTTGTTTTTACTCTATCATCAAAATATTTTCCCAGATACCTTCAGAAACTGTCTTCAATTAGACGTCGCAGAAACTTAGCGGACTCGTCAGCAATTTCTTCAAATTGGTCGCTGGCAGGAGTCCAGACGATTAACAACTTAGTGCAAGCTGTTTAATTTCATGCCTGGATGCCCTCGTTTTATGTCGTAACTACCTTCGCCCCCTCCCCTCCCCCACCCCGCTGGTATCGCTTGACAATGAACATGAAACAAGCAGAGGGATCGATTCCACGAAGTTTGTTTCATAAATGGAACAGTTAGCTCTGCATCAGTTAGTTTAAATGTGTATTGTTAGTTTGGCTGAATTCGTGAACGGACTGACTAGTTGTTTGTACATTTTTTAAAGGTTCATGGTATAATATCGATAAATTAAAGGATAAATAGTACACTGTAGACTACCTATATTATTTCTCACTTCTTTCCCTTGGAATTCCATCCAAAGGTTATCTGTTAAAAAACGCTCTTAGCGATAAGACCGCCCATTGTTGTTTATATTCTGTAATCAGTGTACATAATAAAAAGTATTTTAATCAATTATCGTAATTTTAAGAACTTTTACAGCTTATACTTAGTCTAAATCTATCTAACGTACCACGTAACATTTTTTTTTATAAATTATAAACTAGTGCTTGACCGCAATCCCGCCTGATGGTAACCAGTGATGCAATCGTTGATGGTAAAGGGCTCTAGTTTATTAAGAGCACGTTTACTCTAGCCTTTAAGACACTTAAATTGTAATCAGACGGAAACACCGCCGCTGGAGAAATTTTCCAGTCCCTCGATGTACGCGGTATAAAAGACCAGGCGAAACGCTTCGTCCGGAACTTGGTGGTGTCAACAACGTAAGGGTGGATACTCGCCGTACGACGGGTCGTCCGATGATGGAACGGAAATGGAAGAAATAAGTCATACAATTGCCACGCAAACTGTCCAAAATGCATCCTATAGAACACCAACAGACATTGTTTTAGATTTGATTGAGATGGGACACATTAGACATATTTCACGTAACCAGTTACAATAACCAGTGACGCGATGTGTAACTGAATAGCTAGTTACGACTCAAATTAAAAATCAGTTATTTTTCTAAATGCGTTATTTCATACTTACGTTATGCCGTAGCCGTGTGATGTATCACACCGGCATAATTTATTGATTTAACAGTATAGCTACACACTCAAGAAAGTGATTTAGTTTAGTTTCGTGAGTAACTGTATAGTTGGTGGACGTATTTATGTATGTAAACAATCACAGTAGCTGAATGAAAATAACTAGTCACTAAAATAACTCGTTTTATAACAGGACACCCTCATGACAGTGATTTAATTTAGTTTCGTTTCATGAGTAATTCTATAGTTGGTGGATCACAGTAGCTGAATGAAATTAACTACACCTAGGAGAAATGGAATTTGGCTTTTGAAATAAAGATGATTATTAATAGATTATATTTAAATTATAGTCGGGTTATAGGCGGTGCACAAATTTCGTTTCTGCTCCATAAAGTGTTAAAATGGCTGCAGCGCTCTTGTACAGGGCATTGTAATGTACATTAGAAAATTGACACGATCAAATCTCTCTTTTGTAGAGCGAATTCAACCGCTTTGCGCCGATACTTAGAACCTATTTATTGCTTTTACACAGTCCTCGATTGAGCCGTAAAACTGTACTCTGTAACGATCTGTAGCCTTAGGCATGTTTTTGTACAATTAACATCACAAACATTCGTACCTTACCTTATTCGGTTCGTCTTTCATATTTAGATAAAATCTTGGCAGAGTCGTAAATAGAAGTCGTAAATATTACTTAATTTTCTTTTCTTGGAAACCGGGTTATTTATTATAGATGGGTATATTAGCTGGTAAATAATTTTTCTGTTGTGTTAGTGATGGGTTGACTAAGGCATAAGAGGCGACTAAGGGAACTCTTACCAGGGAAGCTAGAAGCAGGGCTTCTTCTGTGGAATATCAAATCACTGCGATCACCATCCCGCCTGACAAGCGTGGGAATGGCCCCAATGCTTTGGGATTGGCCTTTTCCTGGTAGTGCACCTCTATAAGCTAAAGAAGAAGTGTTAGTGATTGGTCAAAAAAAGTTAAAAACATTGAACAGATTTATCATTTCCCAAGTCCAGAGTTACATCATTATATTTTTAACCGACTTCAAAAAGGAGGAGGTTATATATATATGCTTTTTTATGTTTGTTCGCGGATAACTTCGTCGTTTATGAACCGGGTTTGATAATTCTTTTTCTTTTGGAAAGAAGACATTCCCAAGGTGACTCATGATAACTTTCAAAAATCGCAGGGGCAACCATTGTGTTTGTAAGTTTTTTTATTAAGTATTTTAGCGTCAGCATCCAGTCTAACCGAATGCAGCTGAACAATACTTTTCACAACTAAAAAGTGTAAAATAAAATCTTTTTTACTAAAAAAAAACAACCGACTTCCAAAAAACACTACAAAGTGAAAAATAACTAATTTCGGAAGTCGGTGTCAAAAACTGATATACAAAAACCAAAGACACCGACATCCGATATTAGTTATTTTTCACTTTGTAGTGTTTTTGGATGTCGGTTGTTTTTTTTTTATAAAAAGTTTTTATTATTTTATAACATTTTACAGTAAAATATAGATTCTCGTTTCATGAAGGATTCTATGATTTGTTATTTCTCTTCTGTAATTTACATGGTGTACATAATTTCTATTGTATTCCATAAACATTCAGAAACTTCAATTAAACATTTAAAATAAAGGACTGTCAAGTATTAAGATGGCGTGGAGGCGTCGCTTTCGTAAAAAAGCCGGACTACGCCGTAGCAAGTCATGTAACGTAGCAAAATTAGCTACGTGCGGCGCTACGGAATTTCTAGCGTTTTATTGAACCATGTGTTAGCAATGTAGAAATAATGTGTTATATAACTTTCATTTTAATAACATTACATTACACCTATTTGCCGTGAAGAGTTAGGCAGAAGTGTACCTACATAGTAATCCCTCGTTTCACCAATTATTTCAATAATTATACTGGAAGATTACTATTTATTGAGGAAATAGAGTAGGTTATTTAAAATTGGTTAAATTTTAATAAATCCATTCGAACCACCATAAGGTTCAGTGGTGTTACCACTGAGCCACTACTGCGACTTAAGAGTGGTAAGTTTTTACTTTGTGTTTTTTAAGAACTTTAACCCCGCACTGTGTAGCCCCTTTAACGCATGTGCGTATGCAAATATCATCCATCCACACATCCACATACACATACAATCAGACTCGGAACAACTACTTGTAGGTCATACAAATATTCGTTCCGTGCGGGAATCTGTGCTTAACCACTGCACCAACCGTGCCGTCATCAATTATTTTCTCTCTGCTCTGCTCTCAAAACGGTGACGGAAAACATTAAAATGAAAATCAAAAGTCATTTACTCAAATTAGCCTGAGAATCATGTCAATCCATACTAATATTATAAATGCGAAAGTATCTCTGTCTGTCTGTCTGTCTGTCTGTCTGTCAGGCTTTCACGCCAAAACTACTGAACCGATAGTAATGAAATTTGGTACACAGATAGTCTAGAGCCTTAGAAAGGATATAGGCTATATAACATCCCGCTATGACCAATAGGAGTAGAGCAGTAATAAAAAATGTTGCGAAAATGGGTGTGAACGCGGATGTACATATTGCTCCAATTATTTTAACAGGTGCTTATTTTATATCAACTGAGCTCCGCGCGCTGTAAACTGAAGTCTACGCGGACGGAGTCGCGGGCAATAGCTAGTATTATATAAGACAGTTCCCTCAAAACGCCCGCCCTTCTGGCGAAAGGCGAAATGGCCTTCATAGTGCTTTCGCTGTGAAAGAGAAGTGGGGGAGCAAACTCCCCAGCAGCACAGCTTTCTGGGCATTTAAAAACACACGACTTTATACAATACTATGTATAGTAATGAATACAAGGAAACACGTCATCACAAATAACGTTCCAGATTTGAGGATAAGAGATCTGGTTGATGTTCTGGAATAAAAAAATAAAATTAATGTCATCATCATCATCATCATCATCATTTCAGCCGAACGACGTCCACTGCTGGACATAGGCCTCCCCAAAGGTTCTCCACGACGACCGGTCCTGCGCCTCCCGCATCCAGCGGTTTCCCGCGACCTTCACCAGGTCGTCGGTCCACCTTGTCGGGGGCCTACCCACGCTACGTCTTCCGGTGCGTGGTCGCCACTCGAGAACCCGTCGGCCCCATCGGGCATCGGTCCTACGGGCAATGTGTCCAGCCCACTGCCACTTTAGTGTTGCAATTCTTCGGGCTATGTCGGTTACTCTCGTTCTTCCGCGGATCTCCTCATGGTTAGCGACCACGTCTCAATTCCATAAGTCATCTGCTTTTGGGAAGCTACGTAGAATCTTCTCGTCCGAAATACTGCAGTGTCTCAAGACAAAAGTCTTCGACCAGTGTGTGTTGCAAATATGTGTGACCCTAGCAACCCGAACTGGGTCGAGGATAGAGATCATGGCCCACTTTCTATCGGCGATAGAAAGTGGGCTTACAATATTATTAGAGCGAAACAACCATTATAAATACGTGAGGATAATTATACGCAGAGTACTAGTCTGGTCGTGCCTCAGAAAGCACATTAAGGCGTTGGTACCTGTTGCCATACGAACATCTAATGGCAGTCGTTACGGGTTGTTGGAGCCCTCAAAAGTCCTACAATTGGTCTAACTGCAATGCATCGATATATCCTTCGAGTTGTGGAGGTCAGACGGCAGTCGCTTCACGGAAAATATAGAAGTTTAGCTAAAATCTGCAGTTAGACTGGTAAACCGCTTTACCAGTCTCACTCCCCAGGTCCCCAGTCCCAGACTCCTAAGCTGATGCGACTGGGATTAACGCTGAGATGATGATGATATTATAAATATAAATATCGAGTAGCAAATATGGAATAATACTTACATATAAAAATGGATATCTACATTGTCGCTCCGAAAAACAAACGAATAAACATGTTATACTCGTTTATCCCAGCAATATAAATTTTTATCTGGACGCATATTGGATTACCGAGAACATGTTAAAACCTTTTTAAATACACCCGGTATGCATTGCAGATCTTTATTATCGGCCGGGAGTTTAGCTGTGCCGTGTCCATTTTAATTCAGGTTTGGGTTATAGGTTAATACACAATGGAAAGAAAGAAGAAAAGAAAAGAAAAAAAAACATTTATTTGCGGTAAACATGACGCAAAAGTTTACAAAAACACAAAAATAAATAGTTGAGGGAAGCATGCGTCACATTCACGCAAAACGGCTGTCGCTCAGCATTATCAAAATCAAAATCAAAGCATTTATTTCAAATAAACCAGTTACAGGCACTTTTGAATTTTCAGAAGGTCGGTCAGTCAGTAAGGTGAAGCTAGTCGCCCATTCCAAAGAGTAGGTACCTATGGAGAAGAACGGGCAAGAAACTCCATGGACACTCTTTTAAATTATCAAGCTATTGATACAAATATTTGATTACATGATTCATTTTGAAATCAATCGTGTGAGAACGATGCAGAAATATATTGTACGCTGAGAGCGTCCATTATGGATAATACAACAATTAAGAAATTAAAATACGCCGTAGCAGCTAAGAGATGACCGACTGGTCCCCTCTGACGGCGTCCGTTCACGAACATGACGTATGGATCAGCATCATTCAGCTCAACCATATTGAAGGGAACCTAATGATCCAACACACACGCCACCACCAGCGAGACATTTGAGTGAGCATGACATACTCTCAACAGCCATAGCACAATCAAGTCAATAAAAGACTAACCCAACAAATAGATGCTTTACAGCAAGTACATTGTGCTCACACGTGTTCCATGCAGTTATGCTGCGACCCTATGCAAAGCAGAGCTCTGTAGGCCTAGTATGAGTTTTCATTACGTACGGAGGACGGGTCTGAGCAGTTGTGTTGCAATGTGTGCCCAGTACGATGCGCCAAATGTTGTTGTGTTGGGAGTTTGGTCGTGGAGGGTCTTCAGATCAATCTCCCTTTAGCGCAGCATCGTTGGTCGTGTTGTTGGGTTTAACATTGCATCACCTCGCTCAACTGCCATCTTCCTTCCTATTCGCTTAGTTTTTCTGAGTGAATAGGCTCTTAATAAACTAGCGCGCTTTACCATCAACGATCGCATCACTGCTTACCATCAGGCGGGATTGCGGTCAAGCGCTAGTTTATAATAATAATTTAAAAAAACTCGATCGTCGATATTGAGCGCGTTTGGCGTTTTCATTGGTTGAGAGTTCTTACAACCTTGAAGCGGGCCAATCGATGAGTCAAACGCGCTTGATATCGACGATCGAGTTTCGTAATGAAAACTGATACTAGGCCTACAGCGCTGGTTTTCAGCGACAGTCGGCGCCGACGTAAAGACGTCACCCAGTGCAACAAACAATTACAAGTGACACCGAAACGGTAATACAATAAAAATAAAAACGTAACAATATAAACATAAAAAGTAAATCTAAATGGCGCAGCTTCTCTTGTTCACAAACTTCTATTTCATTAACAAAAAGACATAGAAGATAACATTTTAGTTTAATCCTGTCAAATTAAGATATTCCATAGACAGTTTAGACATGATTATAAACATGGCGACCAAAAATACATCAATATATGTCAGGCGCGGACTAATTTTAACGTCCTTTTCTTAATTAAATAGAAAGAAAAAGATGCAAGGAACTTAAATTTTGTATATTTTATGAACAAGTGTTTGAATTAATGCACATTGTGATCGGTGATCAAAGTATGGTCATAAGGGAATTAGGCAAATGTCATGAGGATAGTTTGGCGTGTGATTGTCAGTGGTTATTATGAGTATGAGAATTTTAAATATTTTTTTGACCGAAAAGCTAAGATGAATGTCACGCTCATTTTTCATTGGCCTTTTAAATTATTTATAGTGTCGTTTACTAAATATAAGTGCGTGATTTATGTAGTCCGTCTCCTACTTATATTATACTTTCCAACAAGGAATTAGATGATGGTTGGCCAGAGCTAGTAAGAGAAAAGGTAATATACTTTGACTTGTCTATATTCAATGTTAGTGAATGTTTAGAGAGCCATTTTGAGACCAAATTGAATCCCGACTGCGCATGTAGTAAAAGTACATTCAGTGAATAATTCATAAAGAACATTGAAATATCGCAGCATAGTGGCCACATCATAACTTTGCCTCAAACCTTCCTCATAGACGGTTTACGCGGCCGTCGATACCTATCCGCCATTATAGTAAAATAAAATTTTCAAAGATTTTCTATAATTTGTTATACGTGTTATTGGCAAAATTGTGGTATATATTCCAGAGAGGCCATTGATCAAGAGTTGAGGTTGAATCTCACCTTGAAAAAGTAAGAAGAAGAGAATTTATTTGAAAATCTTATGTATGTACATAAAAATATTTCGAATTTTAAGAAAATGAGCGATATTAATAATATAGGTAAATACCAGGAATAAACACAATCTTGCTGGACATCACACTCGTCTCCACAGAGTAGGCACCTCGTTCATGGGTCAATGTATACACTTTTACAACAAGCTTCCCATAGACATTCGGAACTTACCTATTAAACGATTTAAAAACTATATAAAGGTCAAACTTTGCAAAAAGGGATATTATAAAATCATAGATTATTTGGAAGACAAAAAAGCTTGGGACTGAGCTGCTCGCTCTCTTAAGCATTGTTATTAAGCAATAAGCGTAATTATAACGTAAATTATTGTAAACACTTTCATTTTAATGTCTGGACTTGAAAAAAGACGATGATCCCTGAGTTTGTTTCGGCTATTTCTTCTCAGAGGTAGTCAATTAGGAAATGCCGGCTTCATCTAGTTAAAAAAAAAAAACATGACGTGTAAAAGTGATCGGTGATCCTACTTGCTTAATAAACGATTTCATTTCATTTCATTTCAAATAAATGACAGATGGAATGTGTGAATAACAGAGTACATTTTTTTTTTTTTTTTTTTTTTTTTTTATAAATTATAAACCAGCGCTTGACCGCAATCCCGCCTGATGGTAAGCAGTGACGCGATCGTTGATGGTAAAGCGCGCTAGTTTATTAAGAGCCTATTCACTCTAGCCTTGAAGACACTCAAATCGTAATGTGACGGAAACACCGACGCCGGCAAATTGTTCCAGTCCCTCGATGTACGCGGTATAAAGGAGGAAGCAAAACGCTTCGTCCGGATCGCAGTGGTGTCAACAACGTAAGGGTGGAAACTCGCCGTACGACGGGTCGTCCGATGATGGAACGGAGATGGGGGAATTAAATCATGCAATTCCCTTGCACACTCACCAGAATGCATCCTATAGAAGACCGAAAGGCTGGCCACTCTACGCCTGTGCTCCAGGCTTTGGAGACCGTTTCGAGTTAAGTCTGGGTCGCCAATCAGCCTCTTCGCACGCCTCTCCACCGAATCCAAAGTGGCAAGGTGACATTTCGCAGCACCAGCCCAAATGTGGCTGCAGTACTCCACACACGAACGGACCTGTGCTTTGTATAAAATTAGAAGCTGCCCAGGAGTGAAGTACCGCCGGACCTTCGCGATGACGCCTAGTTTTCTGGCAGCCACCCTGGCCTTGGACTCAATGAACCGCCCAAAGTTAAGGCTCGAGGAAATCTCAACTCCCAAAAGCTGAAGGCGGTCGGTACACTCCAAGGATACATTCTGAAAAGTAGGAGCCAGGGTGAACGGGCTCCTTTTGGCGGTGAAAAGACACGCCTGTGTTTTGGCGGCATTGAATGCTACAAGATTGGCATTGCCCCATTCGGAGACTGCCTGCAGTGCAGCACTCACACGCTCTACCATGGCCTCTCTTTCGGACCGGATTGTTTCCTTACTAGCCCGAGCTTCCGGCAGGTATCTCTCCACAACTGTTCTGTCATCTGCATACCCATAGATACCGGGCATCAGCAGATCATTAATATGCAGCAGGAACAGAGTTGCAGAGAGAATAGACCCCTGAGGAACACCGGCATTGGTCGACATGGGCTCAGATGAACATCCGTCGACAACAACTCGGAGGGACCGTTCAGTCAGGAAGTCTTTTACCCAGCCAGTCAGGCCAGCGGAAATGCCGTACGCTGGAAGCTTACTCAAAAGGCCAGCGTGCCATACCCGGTCGAAGGCCTTCGAGACATCAAGGGAGACGGCAATCGCTTCCCCATTTTTCTCGAGGGCCTCGCCCCACAAGTGAGTGGCATACACTAGTAGGTCCCCAGTTGACCGATTGCGTCGAAAACCGTACTGTCGGTCACTGAGGAGATCGTTACCTTCCAGGTATGCCAAGAGGCCCGAGTTCAATACACGCTCCATAATCTTGCAGAGTATGGAGGTTATTGAAATCGGCCGATAGTTGGTAGGATCGGCACGACTACCCTTTTTGGGCACGGGCTGCACGTTGGCAAGCTTCCAGGACTTGGGCACTATACCAAACCTAAATGAGAGGCGATACAGGCGCGTCAATACAGGAGACAACTCGGGCGCACAAGCCTTAAGAACAATCGCTGGTATACCATCTGGACCACTAGCCTTATTCACGTCCAGACGACACAATACTCTCAGAACCTCCTTGTTTCTAATGCGAACCTCCGGCATTGAAGTTCCGCAATGAGGTAAATTAGGTGGAGTAGCATTGTCAGTGTCAAGACGCGAACTATGGGCAAAGAGAGATGCAAAGAGACCTGCTTTCTCTCTCGCCGTATGGGCCAGTGCTCCATCAGGCCTAACCAGCGGAGGCAGTGTGGGCCGACAGAAGTTCGCCTCGACCGATTTGGCTAGGGACTAGAAAGATCTGCTACCGGAAGGGTGCGCAGAGAGCTTGTTACCAATGTTAGTAATGCGGTCGAAGCGAGCCTTCTTAAGCGCCTTTTTGTAGGACTTGGCAGCACGGTTAAAGGCTCTCTTCTTTGAGCTTAGATCCAGAGCTCTGCGGTCACGAGCGTCAACCCAGGCGAGGAATGCCGTGTGCTTACGCTGTTCAGCTTGAACACAGTCGGCGTTAAACCATGGGCGAGCCGAGCCACCGACGGGCACGTCACTGAAGGGGATAAAATACTCCATAGCTTGACGCACCACGTCGGTTATAGCGTCCGCACAGCTCGATGGATTGCTAGAAGAGAAGCAGACCTGCTGCCAAGGATAAGATGCAAAGAAGTGGCGCATCTCATCCCAATCTGCTGACTTGTAACGCCATATTCGCCGCTCACCACGCGAGTCGCAATCAGGTGGGGAGAAGGACGTCACAGACTTCACCAGACAGTGGTCTGAAGTTCCTAACGGTGAGGAAACTGTAACAACACATCTGTCCGGATCAGTGGTCAGCAGAAGGTCCAGACAATTGGCGGTATGACCAGCCACATCAGGCACCCTAGTCGCTTCTTCCACCAGCTGGGAAAGGCCCATTGATAGCGCAAAGTTTCGCGCTTCTCTCCCAGCGTGGTCGGTCCTCTGGTATGGGAAAAGCCAGTCTTGGTGGCAGGCATTAAAGTCCCCCAGAGCGACGAACTGTGCGTCAGGGTGCTGATGCAGTACATTGTCAGCAGACACACTGAGGTGGTCAAATAGTCGAGTTGTCTCCTGGTCACCGCTGTGCGATCGATAGACACAGGTGTAGACAATTTTGTCCACACCAGTGTCAACCAACAGCCATAAGGACGATAGATGAGAGTCTTCGAGGTGACGGAGACGCCGGCAACAGATGTCATTGCGGACATACACACAGACCCCGGCACGCTGCAGGAAATGATGCTCCAAAGAGTATCCCGGGTAGTTGAGGTATGCCGCATCAGACGGACATCTGATCTGGGTCTCCGTCAAGAAAAGTAGGTGGGGCTTTTCAGTCTCAAGGTGGTGATGGACTGCATCGATATTGGAGTGCAGACCTCGAATGTTTGAGAGGTGCACTTTAAATGAGAGGACGTGCGCCCGCTGTGCACACCTAATTTTCTTTTTAAAACTTTTCATTTTGATAAACTGAGTGAATAGGAAGGAAGACGGCAGTTGAGCGAGGTGATGCAATGATAAACCCAACAACACTACCAACGATGCTGCGCCAGTGGGAGATTGATCTGGAGACTGCGGGGACGCCCGAACCCCCCCAGGGATCGCCATCGGGTCCTCTCGTCCGGTCGCCAACCGGCACGATGGGGCCACCCTGGGATTTTTCGCAGTTGGCGGGGCAGCCTTTCGTGTGTGGCTGGCACACTACTTGGGCCCCCAACTACCTGCGGTCGGCCAGCGGAGCACCGTGCTTCGGATCCCGCTACCCTCCACGATCAAACTCCCGACACAACAACATTTGCCGCATCGAGCCCGGCACACATCGCAACACAACTGCTCAGACCCGTCCTCCGTACGGCTTCACCAGACATCATGCCGGAACACGACGAATCGCTTGGCGGCATGACTTTGTCTGGTGGGTGGTAACTACGCCGGCGGCCGATGTTGTGGCCTACCACCGAGAGAAGTTATACTATAGAGTGTGAATAATGATATGTTTAGAAAGGCGATTAGGTACCTACTACTGTGATAATCACTAATGGAGTTGTCTTGTATGGAGGACAAAGTCATGCATATAATTTGGGCGTACAAAGGTATGACGAGAATGGTCAAATGACAATAGTTTGTTCAGAATTAATTGTGAACAAACTGTAAGTTAATTTTTTTATCCATACAATAATTAAAACTATTATTAGTATCAAAAAAGAATGTAAAACTATTAGGCCGCGTTCTCCCTAATAGGATTGTTCACGAGTATTCGTGATCGCTGGGTTCATAAAGCGGAAAACTGCGTCAAACCGGTGGCGAAACTTTGTCGATGCGACCACGTGTTCAGGTTTACCGAACGAATCAGTGCCATATGAACGCTACGATGCGTATTCGCGCAAGCGATCTTGTTGCGTTGTTGGAAGCGGATTTACGGTCTTCTCTAATGACATCTTCACCGAGGAGAATATTAATAAATTTATAAATATAGGTTTGTTTATTTAGTATTAGCTCTGTCTTTTTTTAATAATTATAAAATAGTGCTTGCCTGCAAATCCGCCCTAACCAGTGATGCAATCATTCATCGTAAATCGCGCTAGTTTATTAAGCTACTTAAAATACTTAGTGAATAGGAAGGTAGACGGCAGTTGAGCCTGGTGATGCAATGAACAACCCTGCACGACCAAACTTCCATAACAACAACATTTGGTGCATCGTACCCGGCACACATCGCAACACAACTGCTCAGACCCGTCCTCCGTACAGCTTCACCAGACATCATGCCGTAGCACGACGAATCGCTTGGCGGCAAGGCTTTGTCTGGTGGGTGGTAACTTCTACCGGTGGAGATCCTTGGGGAGGCCTATGTCCAGCAGTGGACGTCTTTCGGCTGAAATGATGATGATGTATGTGTCTCTGACTATTCAATAATGTTCTCACTACTGATTTATCATTCGTAAAAGTGCTGGTTGGATGACCAAAAATTAAAATTAAAATTTTGGGTTCTGGGACACGTCGATTTCCTCACGATGTTTTCCTTCGACCAGTCTCTGTTTCTGACTATGCCTTTCATTATTATAACAAAATTTAAAAAACTAACAAAACTCCCAAATCTTTCAAAGTATAATTAAAAGAAAATTTTACCTACAAGTTAGACAAGAAAGTTAACTTTTAATAGTTAAGTTGGTATGCTAATCGGAGGTAACAAACAAAACTTAAAGTTAAAGTAATAAGCCTCTTTGGAAATTAATTAAAATGACGGCCCTGTGACAGATTTCCAAAGTAAACTTTGTCAAAGTGCCGCTTAGTTCGACGAAGTTCAACACAATTCGCTTATATCTATAAAATTCTTGTTCGTGTGGGTATGTCAACTTTTCGGAACCATTTTTCTATACGTGTCATTTTCTTCTGACTTCGTTTTCGTAAACAGCTAGAGAACAATAGAAATAACGATACCTTCTGTTTTTTTTTTTTGACGCTGTGGAAATGCCTTTACGCACCATACCCGCCGCTAGCATAGCTAGGTGACGGGCGTGTGTAGGACTCGCCCAGCCGAAGCCGGGAATTCCCACTAAAACCACAGCGGCACATCGACATCGCCTTAGTGGCGGGGTCATGGGAAACCAGCAGAGCCTGCGCTACCAATCCCCCGCCAGCGATTCCCGCCTAAAAGGCGGGCCCACAGAGGGAGGGTCCGGGCTGGGTACGTCTTCTTGTGCGAGAAGACGCAGCAGCCAAGGGTTTTTTAGCGAGATGTCTTTCCTCTTAGCCCCACTCGCTTGCACGCAGGCAAGCGGACCCCCCAGCTCCGCTCAGTGAGGAGCCTGGGTTGACCGACGGCAACCCGGAGTTCGGGTCGTGTCAGCTCACCAGAAATGGTGGCCGACTCGCCGCACGCATGACCGCCGAAGCGGTCTGGGTTTGGTCCGCGCCGGTAAACCGGTAACCCCCATATCTGGGGGCCGTTCCTCTATCCGCCACCTGGGGACACGACCGATGGCAGGCCAGAAACTGCACACGGAAGAAATAACGATACCAACATTAACCCAAAAGTGTCAGTGAACGAATACGAATATAAAACCGCATTTCCAAACGCTTTGAACGAGCGAATGATGGAGTGGTTTTTTATTGCTGTATTGACCTACGGGCTTTTGACCTTATTTACGCATTATAAAATGAGATGGATGATGTCTATGATATAGTAACTATGGAACAAGCGTGTCTAGAAGATACCTATTCACCTTTGGCTTGAAGACAGATGGGTTAAATGAGGAAGTGAAACACAGAGTTGGCAGTAAGTTCCCCACACTAAGGAGTGCGCATAATTGGTTGTTTTCAAAAAAGTTCCTTGAATTATTTGACCTCATTGTTTGTTTTTTTTTTTATATACGGACAAATCACACAGATTGAGTTAGCCCCAAAGTAAGTTCGAGACTTGTGTTATGGGATACCAACTCAACGATACTATATTTACAATAGATACATATATAGATACACATCCAATACCCAGACCAATCAGGAAAAGATCGTTTTCCATCATGACCTGACCGGGGATCAAATCCGGGGCCTCCACATCGCAGGCAGGCGTGTTGACCGCTGCGCCACGGACGACGATTATTGCAATCCCATGAATTGAAAACCGAGATAAAGTCGGGCTGCATTATTAAACTAAAAGGTCAGCAAATGGGGAACGAGAGAATTGTTCAATTAACAACTTGTGACTCAATCACGGTTGTAAGGTGGGTAAGTTAATATTGCTGACCAACACGGGACTTTCACTATGGTAATGCAAGTTATACGCTTAAAGCGACCATATCCTACCAATATTCTATCCTATCCTTACAAAAGCATTCTCTTCGTGAACTGAGACTTTTATTAAAAATGTCCTTCTTTCACAAAATCGTGAGCGGTCAATATCAATGTAGCTACTTTCTGGAGAACATGCCTTTAAAGGTTCCCCGTACCTGTACTCGCGAGTCATGGGAAACTCAAATATATTCTTTACCATACCTGTAAAGTCTAATTTGAAACGGCAAGCACCTCTCCGTAGAATAATTGATGAGTATCATTCCTTTATCGCAGTAATACCCGACCATAATGTGTTCCAAGATAAGTTGTGTAGGTATATTTAAAAACAAAATAAAAAATACCTTAATCTTAATCGTTAATCATTTTTTGTTTTATAACTGACTTGTAGCTACTTGATATCATATTGATATTTTTCTTTTTTTTTTTTGATCTGACATCACGTTTATTAGACATTCATATTAGTATTTCAACAATGATTACTCTATTTTTTCTTAAATTTGAATTTCAAAGTATGTTTTCATTAGGTATTTTTTTTTTAAATTAATCATTGCATTCCATCTTCGAGCCGATGAACTGCCAATGTTATGTGCGCCATTCTTGACACTTGCATCAGGCATAAATTAAACAGTTTAAGTTATTTTAAATATTAAATGTTAGTGATGTAGCAGTACTTTTTAAATAAATAAATATCCCACTAATATTATAAATGCGTAAGTTTGTGGTTATTGTACTTTACATAGTATTGTATAAAGTCGTCTATATTTTAAATGAACAGACAGTTGTACTGCTGAGGAGTTTGTTCCGTCACTTCTTCCCAGCTAAATCACTAGGAAGTGTCGAAGGGCGGGTCTTTTGTGGGACTGTCTTATGTAATACTAGCTGCGCCACGCGGTTTCACCCGCATAAGGTTTTGATGTGTTTTTTTTTATATGATCCGCTCCTATTGGTCGCACCGTCATGTTATATAGCCTAAAGCCCTCCTGGATTAATGGGCTATCTAAGGCAAAAAGATTTTATCAAATCGGACCAGTAGTTCCTGAGATTAGCGCGTTCAAACAAACAAACATACAAACAAACAAACAACACTTCAGTTTTATATATTAGTATAGATTGACGTTCCCAGCCTAATTTGAATGTATATGTTTCTTACTATTTCACGCAAAAACTACTTAACGGTGTGATGGATGGATGGATGGATGAAACTTGGCACACAGATAATTTACACTTTACGGTAATAACTGGCTTAGTTCAATTGACCAGGTTAAGCTCCGTTTGTCGGCATTGGTCTATGGATTTGTGATCATCTTTACATACCTAGACCGCTTTGCACTTTCAAAAGCACATTAAGCCATTGGTGCCGGCTGTGATTCGTAGATCTTTTAAAATACCTGAGTTGATTTGACAGCTTACGGCCATCGCGCAAGCTTACTCGGCAATAATTACTAGTCAAACCCAATCCTAGTAGATCGCAAGACAACGTAATTTTTTTATACGAAACCTGAATATAGTTGTTCAGAATAAGCAACTGAATCGATTCCAATTATTTTTACATCATGTTATATTTTTCCCAAATATATTTAGAAATTTTATAGCGTTGTTGCGGAGCGCACCACGCAGCTTACGATAGATATATACATAGTACTGAGCACGGCCGCGCAACAGCTGATGCCAGAGGTCAACGCCCTGATCGCCAGCATTAGCGGAGCGTTGACCATATTTTTGTTGGGACAGCTTAGTAAAACAACAACAACAATAACATAACTTTGTGGTTTTTCATGATATCTTTTTGAAATTTCGGGTTTCGCATAAACAAAAAATAATGTTGTATACATAACGAACACATGCGCCACTCTGAACGTACACACACACACCCACCTACCCACTCTTACACACCTTCAAACATACACAGCCTCACACTTATGTACACTCGCCACACTTTTTGCACGCTATATTTAAACACATAATTGTTCCTTTTCATAATACCATGCTACTTACTTATCTGTAATTTGTATAATGGATGAATGGATGACCCCTGGAAATCATGTTCCAAAATAATTAATTAAATAAATTAAAATACATAAATTTATATGATATCTTCTTCTTCTTCTTCAGCCTATAGAGGTCCACTGCTGCCTTCCCCAAGGCTTTCCACGATGACCGGTCTTGTGCTGCCCGCATCCATCGACGCCCCGACGACCTTCACAAGGTCATTGGTCCACTTTATTGGGGAACTCCCTACGCTGCATCTTCCGGTACGTGGCCGCCACTCCCGAACCTTATTGTCCCATCGGCCATCGGTTCTACGAGCAATGTATCCCGCCCACTGCTACTTAATTTTAGCAACTCGAAGAGCTCTGTCACTGACTTTGGTTCTTTAGCGGATCCCCACATTTCTGATTCGATCGCGCAGAGAAACTCCAAACATAGCTCTTTCCATCGCCCTGTGTGTGATTTTGAGTCTTCGTATTAGGCCCATTTTGTTTATATGATAGGATACAAATAACTAAATTTATTATTATAATCCGCTTACAGCTTTTATCTTGCACTTCTTTCCAAATTAAACAGTGTATCGCCTTCAGGCGTACGGTGTAGCAATACGTGACCTGTCCCGTTTCCCGCGACACCGGACGCGTGTTCCGTTGCTCAGTAGTTTTTCCATGTAGGTATGTTGGCAGCGGTCCGGTAGGTATTCTGCTTTTTTTATGGAGGTGTGTTTCGGACAGTGACAGTGAAAAATGAGTTAACATTTTTCTGTTTGTTTATGTTTAAGGTACGGTTTTATGATTTAGGTTAGGGGAAGTACGAACGACAATGAGCGATTTTTCGTAGGCAAAAATATTATGGCTTCGCCTCTCGGACGTTATGTGAACAGTATAGCTTTAGCTATGGATATAACGAGCTGCTGCATTTGGCGAGCTGTGATTTGACAGAAAGAAAGAAAAATTGTTTATTTCGCACAAACAAAATGCACATTACCAGGAAATAATAACAATAAAGACATAAAATATAATACACTCACGAGCCTCGTACTCAAACACGAAAAGATACATATATAAATGTTGGCCCGATGTCAGAGTCAGGACTGCGCAGAACGTGCGGCCCACCGGTAACGGTTTACGGGGCACCGGTGTGGATCTGACCGCGTCCCAGATGGTCATGGCCATTCGGCTGGTCCGGGGATATGGATGTGATTGTCGCAACCGAGTGCTGGGCATCCCACAATAACGGCGGTAAGTCCCCTCTTTGAGGAGTGGCTAGGGAGGCGCCACGGCTCACCGGACACGGCTGTTTCGGAAAGGTCCTATTCGGGATAAGGCGGGAAGAAACGCCAGTGTGTCACCACTGTAGGGATCGTCCTCAGGAAAATGTGGAGCATACGGTGGAGTTCTACCCGGCTTGGGTGAAGCACCGCCGTGTCCTCGTGGCGACGATCGGCGGAGATTTCTCGCGTCCGGCCCTAGTCCAGGAATTGGTCCAGAGCGAGAGTGCATAGCAGGCCGTCACCTCTTTCTGAGAAGCAGTGATGCAGGCAAAGGAGAAGGCGGAGCGCATGAGGCAGCGAGAATTTCGGCGCCCTTACGCTTCTAGCCGCCACAGGAGATGCCTTGGTCGGGAGAAAACATCGGACTCCCGCCCAACTAGCAAAACAGTCTCAGAACTCGCACTTTATAAGAGCGGTATTCTTAAAGCGCTCTTATATTTGATTAGAACATACCATTGACCCTATATTACTCTTAGACAAGCCAGTATGGTCTCAAGAACGCTCAGTTTCATAACCAAGTATCATATTTGTATATACGAGCATTTAATAAGACTAGTTGCATTTGAGAAAAACTTACTTTTATATTGGTATTTTCTAATCTCATTTGATTTTATATTAGACTTGCTAAACGCTGTTTTGTGAGAGATTAGACTAATATCAGCATAGCATATTATAAGAGTACTGTGAGTACGTGCATTTCTGATCTTATTTCATTGAAGCTTATGCGGCTTTTTATGTAATTGCATGGGGAAGCTAGCTAATAAACCATAGTGGCCGGATGTTAGGTCATGTAATCCAAATTTATTTTCGGCATTACAATTACTAAGCATATTTTCAAGACAGGTTAATGAAGATGCCGTGATACGAGTAGGTTCAAAAAACAAGCTAATTACATTATAAGACCTAAACAGTTTGAAAAGTCTAATACTCGAAGGAGTAACATCTAAATTGTCAATGTATACTTTATTTATTTATATACTTTTATATTTATAAGACGATATATACAAACTTATAAAACTAAATAAAGCTATAACCCTAATTAAAACTATTAATAAATTACAATACAGCATCAAAAAATCGACTGGTGATGTATCCAAGAGACTGGCAGCATTGCCGCGTTGAATGGCAGTACTTAGCCTCTGGCCAAGGTAAAAGCCAGCCCTTGGGTCACGGGAAGTGTCAACAAGCCGTTTGGACAGTTCATTAAAAAGGCAAAGAGCACTCGGACCCTACGGCCCAAGGGTTTCAACCCCAAACGGCTCGAAAATATAATTTCCGATAAGGTTGTTATATTTTCGCCGTTTGATATACATATTTATATTTTGTCAAAGGAGTCCAAGGAGTCCAGGTAGACCAAGGAGTCCAAGAAACCAGGTAGACCAAGGAGTCAAAGGAGTCCAAGGAGTCCAAGGAGTCCAAGGTGTCCAAGGAGTCCAAGGAGTCCAAGGAGTCCAAGGAGCCCAAGAAGTCCAATGAATCCAAGGAGTCCAAGGAGTCCAAGGAGTCCAAGGAGCCCAAGGAGTCCAATGAATCCAAGGAGTACTAGGAGTTTAAGAAGTCAAAGGAGTATATTTATTTTAAACATTTTATTTTAACCCCAGATGAGTACCTATTACCTCCAGATCTATACATAAAATATATGACATCAATCTGCGACCAATAGTCAAGGAGTCCAAGGTGTCCTTGGCGTCCAAGGAGTCAAAGGAGTCCAGGTAGACCGATGAGTCCAGGTAGACCAAGGAGTCCAAGGTTTCCAGGTGAACCAAGAAGTAGAAGAAATCTAAGGAGTCCAGGTAAACCAAGGAGTCCAAGGACTTGGACTCCTTGACTATTGGTCGCAGAATGATGTCATATATTTTATGTATAGAAATCTGGAGGTAATAGGTAATAGGTACTCATCTGGGGTTATAATAAAATGTTTGAATAACTAATTCCACTCGATCAAACTCACGGGGTCGCTAACAATGGGCCTTATAAGAAGGCTCAAAGTCACTCAAAGGGCAATGGAGGGCTTGGGGTTTCACTGCGCGATCGAATCAGGAATGAGGAGATCCGCAGAAGGACGAGAGTAACCGACATAGCCCGAAGAATTGCAACACTAAAGTGGCAGTGGACACATTGCCCGTAGGACCGATGCCCGATGGGGCCGACGGGTTCTCGAGTGGCGACCACGCACCGGAAGACGTAGCGTGGGTAGGCCCCCGACAAGGTGGACCGACGACCTGGTGAAGGTCGCGGGAAACCGCTGGATGCGGGAGGCGCAGGACCGGTCGTCGTGGAGAACCTTGGGGGAGGCCTATGTCCAGCAGTGGACGTCTTTCGGCTGAAATGATGATGATGATGATGAAACTCGCGGGCGGCCACTATTATTTATAAAACTCACTGTGACGCGGTTGGAGCATTTGCATGATCTATACAAGGCCTCTTCACACTGTTCACGTAAATAGATACTGCTTTATAATGCTCAGTTCCGCTAATTTAAACTAAGACTGCGGGTTGGAATATACTGCATTATGTTACAATCTTGGAAATGCACAACACTAACTTTGACTTTGACCTTAACCTTGAACTTGTATTTGACCCTGGACATGGACTTGACCTTGGACTTGGACCTTGGACTTGGACCTTGGACTTGGACCTTGGACTTGGACCTTGGACTTGGACCTTGGACTTGGACCTTGGACTTGGACCTTGGACTTGGACCTTGGACTTGGACCTTGGACTTGGACCTTGGACTTGGACCTTGGACTTGGACCTTGGACTTGGACCTTGGACTTGGACCTTGGACTTGGACCTTGGACTTGGACCTTGGACTTGGACCTTGTTCTTGGTCTTACCATCCTAGATTAATAAGTAAGATAGTTTGACATTCCGACGGGATTAAAACTTATGCGGGTGAAACCGCGTGGCGCAGCTCGTTGAAGAATAAATTAATCAGATGATGATTAAATTATCATCTGCCTAGCCTTTTCCCAACTATATTGAGGTCGGTTTCCAGTCTAACCGGCTTCAGCTGGATGCCAGCATTTTACAAGGTGCAAGGAGCCTATCTGACCTCCACAATCCAGTCACTGGGTAATAGTAATAATAATAATATCTTTATTCAAGTAACATAGACCCATATTGTTAAGTTAACCTTAAGAACTTTCTCGGTGGTAGGCCATTACATCGGCAGCGATTTGTCGTGTTCCGGCATGATGTCTGGTGAAGCCGTACGGAGGACGGGTCTGAGCAGTTGTGTTGCGATGTGTGCCGGGTACGATGCGCCTAATGTTGTTGTGTTGGGAGTTTTGTCGTGGAGGGTCTTCAGATCAATCTACCTTTGGCTGCGCCAATGGTTGGGTTTAACATTGCATCATCTCGCTCAACTGCTATCTTCCTTCCTATTCGCTCAGTTTTTCTGAGTGAATAGGCTCTTAATAAACTAGCGCGCTTTACCATCAACGATCGCATCACTGCTTACCATCAGGCGGGATTGCGGTCAAGCGCTAGTTTATAATTATTAAAAAAAAAACTATGTTAATCAATTTACTTTATATTTAAATTGATTTCATCCCTATACACAATAAACAATCGAGCCTGCTAGCGATCATTTTCAGGATATTGTTGGAGCTGTCCCAAAGTCTGCGCACCAGGGGTGCACGTCTCATTCGCATTGTTGCGTAAAAACAATTAATATGTGCGTCCGCAAACATTCCCGATGGGCTACAAAAACGGGGCAGCCCCATCAAGACCCTGAAGGCATTGTTAGACTGAACATGAAGGGCACTGTACAGATAATAATACTGTAAAACTGGTGGTCAAACTTTCGGGCAACTGGCAACCCGTAACGACTGTCAAAAACGTAAAAGATACATGAATGACAATAATAATGTGATCTTCATTGAAAAATAACTATTTTTATGTTTATTCCTTAAATTTTCTGTTGATTCACTCAAGATGATAAATAAATAACCAATTTAATATATATGTAATAAATCAAATAGAAATTATACACTTAAAGGTATTACCTAATTAATCATCTAATGATTTCGTGGATAATTTATGAATAATAAATAATTATGATTGTTAGTTTACAAAGTAAAAGATTGAATGAATCTCAATAGATGATTTGAAAAGGAGTGTTACGTAACATCAGCAGGGACTCAACGAATGGCGTCAAATAACATTTTGGCAAGAGACAGAAGTAGTTTACGAAATCGACATCCAATTATCGACAGTCGCCCAGTCCCTGAATGGTCAGGCGACAAACGACAAAAACCAGACTTAAAATCGATAGCGGACCGAATTTGATTGAATCCGCACCAACATAAGATGAGATAAGTTAGACTCGGAAGTTTGCAATACGGATTCAGATCCACGCTCAAATAAACAAAGATCAAAGCGAAATACTCAGACAAATAGATTTTATCTATGACATGAATCAGCCGGATAATACTCTGATTTTGTTTGCTACACGTAAAAATATGTGGTGAAAGGTTTTGTAAGCTCGCTTTTCGTTGAGTCGCTTGTTTTATTTATTCGATCCAATTTTTATCCCGAACGTATCGGCTATTAGTCATTATGTACCAATACTCTTTGTTTTGCTCGATGATTGGAAACGCAAAATACGGTTGGACAACTTTGGACAATTTTATGCACGATCTGCGTTCAGATTGGGTAATGAAAGGATACGGGGCCGTTTTTGGTGATCGTTTTCCGGTCAACTTATGGCATTAAGGAAACTGAGTTGGTCCCATTTGTTGCAAGATTTGTAACTGTATATAGTAATGGTGCTTTTACCTTACTGTACTATTTTTGGCTTTCGTACCTAATACCATCAACACCATCAACCTTTTATTTATCGTCGTATATACTTAGAAAGTAGACATAACTTAGAAAAGTTACATTGGTACTTGCCTGACCTGGAATAGAACCCGCACACTCATACTTGAGATGCTGGTGTTTTAACCACTAGGCCGCCACGACTTCGATACAATACAATTAAAGGCAAAATTCAAGTGGTTTCGAAATCCTAAAACTCGTCGTTCCATTCAATCTAAGAGTATTCCCAAAAGAATGGATGGTGATCGCTATGAGTGAATCGGTAAATGAGTCGCATCTGTTTAGACAAGAACATAAGGCCTTGGAAAAGGGCTAGTAGAGAAGCAGTTACATAAAAGTGGAGTAATGTATGCAGAGCTATCGCTCCTCAACTAATTAAACAAACAACTTTACAGATCGCAAATCATGTTATCAATCCCATAGACTCCGCCCAAAATCAACATGCAACGTTAACTCCAAACGGCTTTATTAACTTAGCATGCACGCCTCGAGCCACACGTAATCCTGAGCTCACAAAATTATACTTATCCTGCAACTGACAAGCAAAAATAAAACCATTTTGTATCCATCTCTAAATCTGAAACCTTTAAAGTAAAAACCGTGTTGTAAAATGGAAAGAGAATTTAATTTAGCGCAAGCGGGAAGCCGAACACGTCAATACAACAGCTAGAACTAGTACAAGACTGGCCTCAAATGCAAACGTCGCCCTGGAATTAAATTTAATGATTTACAGCCGATGGGAGTGTGCCCCGCTCGAAACTCGATTACAGGGGTTGTCAAAGCAAACATAGACGGGCGACCTTTTAAATTAATTGCGTGATTCGATGGATGTGACGCGTGCAAAACTTCGCTGATTGAGTGGTCATTGGCGCGTTTGTGTTGCGCTACTGTGTAGACTCTGAATTGCGCTTTTGGTGAGCTTGGATTGCTTGATTCGTAAATAATTGTTTGGATAAACCCGATTACCTATTTGATAGGGATGAAGATAATGCTTTGGACAAACGTACCCTTTGATTGATTTGGCATCGCATTGCTTTTGGCACATTTTTGTCATGATCATTCAATATTGAATGATATGGTTGGTGCAGTGGCTGAGCGGTCGATTACTGCGTTGCATGTCGCGGCTTCGATTCCCACACCGAACGAATATTTGTATGTCTTACAGGTAGTTGTTGCGGGCCTGGCTGTATGTGATATGAGTTCATCCACGATATAGGACGATAAAAAATAAATAAACAATAATGCCAGAGAAACATTTGTAAATGTTATTAACTTATTTACACAAGGCGCCCCACACACACATACACTCAAACACTCACACACTCACACACACGCAGGCACATGCAGACGCACACGCACGAACCTACGAACATGCGCGCGTACATATATACAATCACACACATATGTTCGTAATTGTCTTTATTTTATTTTTATGATACCAAAACATATTCTAAACTTAGTTGTCTAATTCTTCGAAAATGTAATAGTAACATCAGAATCACTATACAATATGTAAAGAAAACCCTATCCGATCCGTGAAGATATTGTTAGGTATCGAGAACTGATTCTAATAATGGATACAAAGCCGGGCTAAACTTAAAAAAAAAACATCCCCCTAAAAATAAATATTATTTCGCAAAAAGAGGTAATTTAATACATGTGCGGTAAGCAATTTTTCATGTGCGGTAAGGGGTTTTCTTTACATATTGTATATTTTTTACTTAATTGTACCTTATGAAACCAGACTGCTTCTCCTTAACATAGGTTTTTATAATAACCTAGCTAGGCTAGCTAGAACAGTGCTCACCCACATGTTTGCTTAAATAGTGTTTATTTTGTATAACTGTATTTTTTTATTGACAAAATGTGAACCCATGGTGTGTTTTTACGTGGCAAACTCAGGGTTAAATGATATGTTAACTTTGTTTAAGCCAGTCTAAGTTCCATATAATTTTAATGCACACAATTAAAGCGCTGGTGTACGAGTAAAAGTTAACGTATTAATAAATTTGTTCCACCTTAGTTATTAAACAAACTCGGGGTCTAAACGCAAATGTATAAAAAGTACTCGACAAGTAATAAAAGTTATAATAATCCTCTAATTAATTGCCGTTTGCCCGTGCATAACGAAGCAAGCCGTCCAAAGTTCTCGGTAAATGAGCCCTGTCGAAGGAATCCATTATTAATTTATTTGACGGATCCGCCGGGACGGGCCGCAAACTGACAATCAAAAATAAAAATGTTATTAATACGTTACAACTTTGTTTCTTACTCAATTTTCGTAGCTTCTTTATTTACCGTGTAGTTTTTGTTTTAGTAAACAAGTTCTTTAATAGAACTCCCGTTAGGAGTAGAAATAATAGGTTGTCGACATGTGGGATGTGGATTCAGCAATCATTGTAACTATAGTCGTGACAGCCAATGACTTAATAGCCAAGAGCCTTGACCCCTCAGGGGGCTCTCACAAAGGAGGACACGGAGCGCGTCGCACCGCCCACATGCCTCTAGCCGGCGCAGAAGACGAAACAACATCGAACTTTCGGTCACCGTAGGCGCAGGCTGGCGGGCGGAGACCAGTGAGCAGCTCTCCGCCAGGTTAGGACCAGTCCCGAGTCGACGGCGCGTTATATTTCACGCGCTCCTCAAAAAGATGTCAGCACATCGTGACGGGGTCCACGAAGACCGATGTCTCCTGGGTCATGGTTGCAGGAAGAAACCGTGGCTCTGGCGCACAGGCAAGTGAAGAAAGACGGTGGGGTTTTAGTCAGTAAAAGTCTGGCACGCCCTTCCGCTCCGCCCAGAGCGGGAGAGATCATTTGATGATTTCCCATTCAAAACAAAAAAGTCTCGTTAGACATCTGAATCAAGGGCTTGATTTTGAAAGCGGTACTTCTGGACACTTCTCGCATTATCAGGGGGTCCTCCCCCTGGGGCCCAGGTAGCCGGTAGCTTGGACTCTGTTCCCGGTACCGTTGGGCTACTATTTTTTATATTTTAATGTTTAAAAATATAATTTACTAGCGGCCGCCAGTTAGTTATGCTTCGCTCCTATTAGTCGCAGCGTGATGATATATTCAGCTTCGCTTTGTGGCACAAAAGACCGCCAGTTTGTGCAACGAAGCGAAGCTGAGTGGCACGATAGATCAGCACGAGTATTATTATAATAGCTGTTTGCGGCAGTGGCATACAAAACTTTTTCTACGATATAAACAATTTTATTTATAAATGCAGATAAAAGTTAACAATAGTGCGAAAACAGCGCGGCGCGCGCATTGTTGTTATAATCCCACAAATGAAAGGCAAAGGCAATTCATCCTTATAATAACATACGATGTTTAGTCGTAACGCAAATACGCGCGCTTTTTGTCATAACCATATGTTGAATTTTTGATGCCATAGACAAAAAAAAAAAATATATATATATTAAAAAGTTTCATTGTAGTACGCTTTACCCGTGTGGAAATGGTCATTGTAACACGACTTGGCAGGAATAAGTACTATTGAGATATGACTTATGGTTATTTTTTAAGCAAATTACCAAATGGTTGTAGAAAAACTATCATATGCATTATTATGATGCATGAGATACTTTGAAATATCCTTTTAAAACATAACGTTATAATATGTATTTTAATAGGCATAAAGAGCAGTGGTGGTCTGGTAGTATCTAGAGCAGCGGTGGCCTATTGGTATTGAGAGTAGTGGTGGCCTAGTGGTATCGACAGCGGTTGTGGCCTAATGGCATCAAGAGTAGTGGTGGCCTAGTGGTATCGACAGCAGTTGTGGCCTAGTGGCATCGAGACCAGTGGTAGCCTAGTGGTTATCAACAGCTATGGTGGCCTAATGGTATCGAGAGCAGTGGTGGCCTAGTGGTATTGAGAGCAGTGGTGGCCTAGTGGTATCGGGTATCCAGAGCAGTGGTGGCCTATTGGTATCGACAGCAGTTGTGGCCTAGTGGCATCGAGAGCAGTGGTAGCTTAGTGGTTATCAACAGCTGTGGTGGCCTAATGGTATCGAGAGCAGTGGTGGCCTAGTGGTATCGAGAGCAGTGGTGGCCTAGTGGTATCGGGTATCGAGAGTATGTCATCACAACTGCTCTCAAAACGGTGGTGAAGGAAACATCGTGAGGAAAAGGCATGTCCTAGAGCCAAAAAATAAAATCTAAGATATGTGACATCTACCAACCGGCACAGGGCCAGCGTAGTAGATTACAGCCCGCTGCACCGAGAGAAGGCCTGTGTCCCAACATTGTAGGCTGACTATGATTTTAACATATTTTTTCGTTTTAAATATCCATTATATAACTTTCGTACACGAATCACGATATACTGGCAGACATTAATTATATTTCACGAATTAAAAAAGGTAAATCGCAATAAAAAAAAAAGTAGCCCCAGGTAATAATTTTATTATATAAAATTCTCGTGTCACGGTGTTCGGCTTTAAACACCTCCGAAACGGCTCGACCGATTTTGATGAAATTTTTTGTGCTTAACCGGTATCTATGAGAATCGGCCAACATCTATCTTTCATCCCCCTAAATGTTAGGGGTAGTCCACCCCTAAATTTTTTTTTTATTTTTTAGACAAAATTTTTAATTTCTATTTTTTTATGATACAACATACAAAAATACATACAATCCCTAATTTTCACCCTTCCACGATCAACCCTTATTTTTTAATAGCCATTTTAGTAATTTAATCTATTATTTATATGGCAAAACAACGTTTGCCGGTCAGCTAGTTTTATTATAAAAATAATGGTACAGAGTTATTTTGTTTTTTAGAATGAGACTCTAGATTGTTTTTTTTTAACATTTTAAACTAGGGCTTGACTGCATTCCCACCCGATAGTAAGTAGTGATGCAATCGTTGATGGTAAAGCGCGCTAGTTTATTAAGAGCCTATGGATTTACTCTAGCCTTGAAGACACTTAAATTGTATTCAGACCGAAACACCGCAGCTGGCAAATTGTTCCAGTCCCTTGATAGACCTATGTCGTATATTATAGCATTATTTGTCTTATCTTTCAGGGCACACGCTAATAGATATAGCGTAAACATGTGTTGTGAGATTTATATAGTCAAACCTTAATACATTAAGTATATTATTAAGCGATCTTTGTGTTTCCCACAAGCTTTTAGGAGCACAATTATTAAAGAACGGCCAACTGCGAGTTAAATTCTCGCATGAGGGTTTCATGTCATTATCCATGGAAGTAAGAGATTTTGGTCTTAGGGGCAAGCCAGATTTATATAGTAAAATAATGCTGCTTCATAGTTGGTTAAATAAATAAAAGTAAATTTAACTATGCATGCATGAAATCAAAACGCTTCTACTTAAGGTAGTCTCCTTTAAAAGTATTTTTTTGAGGATCTTCTACGAAACGGTTTATGACATCTTTCGTGATATAGAATACGGAATGAATATTTGTAATCACCTACGTTTAATTTAGCTTATTTAAAATAATAACGTGTCAAATAAAATAAATACTAATTGCTCGTAACCTCAGCTCGTAATTCCCTACCGAAGATTATCGATTCCAGCTAAGCGAAAGCGTTAGAACGTTCGGCTATATTCGGTAACCTTTGTGCGCTATAGTCATACGCGGATTTTTGGCAATTTCACCGTACGTTTTGCCAGTGGTTTATTTAAAAGTTAGGTATGTTCAGCGAACCCGCACCTACCCCCCCCCCCCCAGAGTTCGTTCACCTCAAGATGAAACGATAAATTTATTATATTAATCGTTCACTGTTTTTTTCTTGAGTTCAATGATGTACAATGTACATATTACGATTTATTGAATTTATTTTAACAAATGCTGTACCTGTTATGATTTATTAAATTTGGCCGCCGGCAGAAGTTACCACCCACCAGACAAAGTCTTGCCGCCAAGCGATTCGTCGTGTTCCGGCATGATGTCTGGTAAAGCCGTACGGAGGACGGGTCTGAGCAGTTGTGTTGCGATGTGTGCCGGGTACGATTCGCCAAATATTGTTGTGTTGGGAGTTTGGTCGTGGAGGGTCTTCAGATCAATCTCCCTCTGGCGCAGCATCGTTGGGTCGTGTTGTTGGGTTTAACATTGCATCACCTCGCTCAACTGCCGTCTTCCTTCCTATTCGCTCAGTTTTTCCGAGTGAATATTCTTTTAATAAACTAGCGCGCTTTACCATCAACGATTGCATCACTGCTTACCATCAGGTGGGATTGCAGTCAAGCACTAGTTTATATCCAATAATTAAAAAAAAATTTTTTTTTCGCTTTGTTTCATTTTCGACAGTTATCACCTGGAAGTAACTCTCGGCTAGCCCGAGTCTTGAGATAGGCTTGAGAAGGCTACACATATCTTTGAAATTGATCATTATGGAACTCCGAACTGGTAACTGAGAACTGGCATCAGTCGCAGGGCCCACGTTTTCAGAAATGGCACAAGACAGGGAGGTTAGGAAGGAAAAATGGGAGTCCTTTGCCCAGCAGTGGGCTACCATACAGGCTATAAAGAAATGGGCTAGTCAAAAATAAATAAGTTAAAAAAGGTAAGCCAAACAGGCGTTTTTATATAAAATGGATGGAGGATTTATTTAAGAAGTCGCGGGCAGTAGCTAGTCGTAGTAACCCCAGTTCATTTAACCAATTATCGCAGTCCACTACTGGACATCTGCCTCCCAGACGGCTCCACAATACCCTGTCCTGCCCAAGCAGGAGAGGTTATTTAATAAATTCTAATTAAAAAAAAAAAAAAAGTTACCCACACGTGTCATCTTGCCTAGTAAATGACGCTAGTACATAGTTAATAACGTAGACTATAGCTATCGATCTAAATTATATTTGTCGTGTTCAGATCCATTTCAATCTGATGAATTATTGAGTTGCGTTGACATGAATCGACACCGGGTAATCCGCATTGCAGGTCTACATCTAAAGGATTGTGGTCCCGCAAACTTATGATAACATCAAGTAAATTACAGTTATTTCAGCGTTTGACCAGACCGAATACATCCGGTCGGGTCAAACCCTGAAAATCAAATGAAAATCAAAAAAAATATTATTATTTTTAAATGTCATATGCAAAGCCGTACCAATTTCGGTCGGGTAAAACGTTGAAATAACTGTAAGTAATTTACTTGATATTATCATATGTTTGCGGGACCAAAATCCTTTAGATATAGACCTGCAATACGGATTACCCGGTGTCGATTCATGCCCGTCTTATACTAAAAAAAAAAAGATTTTGTAACCCGTATTTTTTATTTTGTCGAAATTACCCAAAACTACTGAGATATAGCGTATTAAAGTTACGGAGTGGGGCTTATTACGTCATGCCGTGGTATATTTTGTACCACGGCGTGAAGGAAAGAAAAAATAAAAAATACGTGTTCAATATTTTTTATAAGCCAATCTGATGGACATTACATTATTTTTTAGGATACAACCCAATTATCTGGAAAACTACAGAGTAATGTTGTATTTCCCAACAACAACACGTGCCTGTTTTGTAATTGACACGTGATTAAATAAATTTACCAAACGTATTGTACATCCAGCGTGCGGTTTCGCGGTCGCCGGAAAAGCTTGCCTAATAACATGGATGACAAAATATGGAAACAAAAATGCATTATAATGTAAAATTAAGTTACATTAGGCTGTTCTTTGTGCTCATCTCATGTTATTAGAGCAGCGTTATTTAATCTTACTAAAATATGAAATATTTTGTGAAAGTTCCTTCATAAGCAACTCAGTAATTTGATGTAAAAAGACGGAGCGAATTAATTTAACACCAAGAGTAATTGTGTATCCCAACGACTAAGAACGAAATAAAGTTACAGTGATAAATATGCAAATAAAACAGAGGGAAAGCTGGATAATCCACAGGATGAATATAAATCGTGTCATCGTTAATTGAAGTCAGACATTCTACTCGGAGGACCATCGTGAATAACAATGTTTTGTTGTTGATACTCTTGGCAAATGCATTTTGAATACGACCTGTGTAGTATATATTATTACATGCGAAGTTCTTTCTCACTAGAAACAGAAAGAAGGAAATACAAATAGAGTGAAGGCTCTCCCGCACAGGTCTGTTATTATCAGTCGATAATACCTACTTCAGAACTTTCTAACATAGAACCCAAACTATAGGCACCCACACTATCGTTATTAACGTGTGTGTAAGGTCTAATAGTTAATATTCAAAATGAACTCATATCGGAATGGCAAGATGGAGGAACACATACGCACTACTTCTACTTCGTTTATTATCGCAGGAGTGTGTAACCTCATGGCCGTCTTAATACACATAAAAACAGATATTTCAATAATACATACTTTATTTTTTAAAAGAAACAAGTGCGTACTAAAACATGTTGCTTTATTTGACAAAAAACCATTGTTCACAAAAATATCATCACCATCATCATCAGCAACCTTTTTATCGTCCTACTGCTGGGTACAGGTCTCCTCTCATACAGAGAAGGATTGAGCGTAATCACCACGCTTGCTCAATGCGGGTTGGCGATTTCAGACTTTAAGTCCAGGTTTCGTCAAGATGTTTTCCTTCACCTTGTCATTGGTGTCCAAGATATACTTTGACTGACCTGGAACCGAACCCGCACACTCTTGCTTGAGAGGCTGGTGTTTTAACCACTAGGCTAACTACCACAAAAATATAATAACAACAAAATAGATTTATAATCACGAACACAAAACAGAAATATGTAGTTGGCAATTGCATATCATGACCGTGACAAAATCATCATGGTGCTATGATAGCACGGCATCATGTTCTATGTAAATCCTATTACTAACTCACAACAAGCAAACTACGGTTGTCACAAACAAAAAATATTCGATGTCTTTGATTTTCCTGCAGACATTTCCAGTTAATATCCTAGAGGACTTAATAAAGACCCTTCTCATTCATTAGCTAAGAAATCGACAGCAGGGTTATTTACCACCAATTCTGTACTTAAATAATGTGCTTCCATCCCGTCTCACTTTGTTAAACACGTGTATTCCTTTGTAAGTACCCTTTCCTTGAGAGCTGTCATGTCCATGTTCCGTAGAATTGTAACATGCTCAAACATAATGAGTTCCAGGAATCGGGCTCATTTGTTTTGCCTCACTCTGTTGGTCTAGCGTGTAAGTAAGTCTTTGAGCTTCGATGATGAAGTTTCGGAAGTGAAGAGTGAACGAGTAATTATACCGGACGTCTAAATCAACTAAAGCACATGCACTGTTATTGCAGCTATAACTGGCCACGGGTTATTTAATAAACACCTCTTTGTCATACGAGGTACAGACAGTCCACAGCGCAGAGCCTGCATCAGAAAAAGTCTTGTCGCCACGCGAATTGTTGTGTTCTTGTTACATGCGAATTGTTGTGTACGGACGACGGATCTGAGCAGTTGTGTTGCGATGTGTGTGCCAAATTTTGTTGTGTCCGGAGTTTGGTCGTGGAGGGTCTCCAGATCAAGCTCCATCTGGCGCAGCATCGTTGGTCTTGCTTAACAACACACCAAACCACGCCAGGCACGCCAAATGGCAGTTCAGTATGGTGATGCAATGTTAAGGCATTTTCCTTCCTACTCAGTCAGTTTTTTTTAGTGAATGGGCTCTTGAGTCTTAGTAAAATGGAATGCTTTACTATCAAACGATTGTATCACTGCTTGCCGTAAGGCGGATTGCGGTCAAGCACTAGTTTATAATTATTAATGATGGTGCCACGTTACTCAACGAGGGACGGGACGGCCGGTAACATCAAAGCGTTTCTTGACATCCCATTCGCAAATACGTACATTGTCGTATAGTTGCGTCACCAGCCCGTATTATCTAGTAATTATATCTGCCTGTTCTGTAAAAAATTGTAAAACCTTCGGTGAACAGAGTTATAATTTGTCGTTACACATGGTGCTGGGGATTGACTGCTCACTTCAAATTGACTTCACCAATATTATCATGGTGTTAATTTTTTAATTACACTACAGTGTGTAAAGGTAATTGCTCCACTACTGAGTTATACGCAGGTATTTGATTTCATCTTTCTATACATACTGTTTACTAATTCACAACACACGTTTGGCAGTTAGGCACTTACAAAAAATTGAATTGAACATAGCATAACGGTCAGTAGGCATCTCCTAATAATAGTGAGGCACATGAGGCAACAACAGAACCTTTACAAAGAACTATAAGTGCCTAGTGCTATGTGTTCACCATTAGTACTGGCTTTATGATTCACTGAGTGTAATCGATGCATATATAGTACCGCAGTGTCTCAAGACAAAAGTCTTCGACCAGTGAGTGTGAGTGTGCTAACTATGAACCTTATAAGAAAACTCAAAGTCACTCAAAGGGCAATGGAGAGGGCTTTGCATGGGGTTTCACTGAGGGATCAAATCATAAATGAGGGGATCCGCATAAGAACTGACATAGGCCGAAAAATTGTAACACTTAAGTGGCTGTAAACCACTGCGGGAAACCGCTGGTTGCGAGAGGCACAGGACCGGTCGTCGTGGAGACCCTAGGGGGAGGCCTATGTCCAGCAGTGGACGTCTTTCGGCTGAAATGCTGATGAAGAATGGAATCACTGAGTTGTGGGAATTCTTTGAACTAGGCAATGCTGTAAGAGCACCTTATCTGGTGTATGGTGTGTTTTTTTGTCTGTTCTAAATAAAAATGTGTTTTCTTTTACATTTCTCATCAAAATTCTCAAAATTTTACAGTTTGGGTTACCTGGTGGCGTCTGTACCTACCTAGTTAAGAGTTCCTTAGATTTTAATGTCCCAGATTAACTTAAAAATTTCAAGGTATGATGACATATACACACATATAGGATACAGACCACCTCTCTATGAGAGGGAGCAGGCCATAATCTCATCATCATCATCATCATCATCTCAGCGTTAATCCCAGTCGCATCCGAAGCTGTTTCAGCTTTGGAGTCTGGGGTCCGCTTTACCAGTCCTAGTTCGCGCCCGTTCTTTAGTTCAAATCAAAGCATTTATTTCAAATAAACCAGTTACAGGCACTTTTGAATTGTCAGAAGGTCAGTCAGTCAGTAAGGTGAAGCTAGTCGCCCATTCCAAAGAGTAGGTACCTATGGAGAAGAACGGGCAAGAAACTCCATGGACACTCTTTTAAATTATCAAGCTATTGATACAAATATTTGATTACATCATTCATTTTGAAATCAATCGTGTGAGAACGATGCAGAAACATATTGTACGCTGAGAGCGTCCATTATGGAAAAAAAAACAACAATTCAGTTAGCGCCAATCCATAGCTGTGTGCTTAGGACATTTCATTCGTCACTGGGAGCTGCCAAGTGCCACTGATTTTGAAATATCATGACCGCGTGACTCAAAATTATGCATGATTAATATTTAACTTGACTTAGAAGATTTTGGCTTATATGACACGTTTGTTGTGTTTCGTATCTTTTTTCAATACTTTGTATCATAACTAATATTTTAATTTTATTTTATAGATATTGATGCAAATATATAATTCGAAATGTAGAAATTTCGTCGAAGACCATATCCTGGCCGCTCTTACACAAAATGTCAATGAGCTTTCGTGTGCGGACACCGATAGTGATACTATGTTATCAAATGAAGTAATTGATACATCAGGATGTATCAAGTGTATCGGATGTATCAGGATACATCCGAAAAGAATAATAATGAACCAGTAGCAAAAATACGTATTCATTTGTTCTTTTTGCCCTTCTAGAAAAAGAGCAAAGTGATATATTGTGAGCATAACGTTGGTATGTACCAAAGCTCTTTGTTATTTAGTTTTATATAACTTTATCACTATCATCATCATCTCAGCGTTAATCAGTCGCATTCGAAGCTTTTTCAGCTTTGGAGTCTGGGGTCGGCTTTACGAGTCTAACTGCTGATTTTGGCTAAACTTCAATATTTTTCGTGAAGCGACTGCCGTCTGACCTCCACAAACGGCAGGCCATAATCTACAACACGTTAAAGCAGTATATTTAACTCACAAAAATGTATACTATTTCTTTTTTATCACTACATATTTTAAAACAAAGTCACTTTTACTTTCCCTATATCGCTTTGTATGATTCACTCTTTAAAACTACGCAATAGATTTTGATAGAGTTTATTATAAAAGATAGAGTGATTTAAGAGGAAGGTTTTTATGTATAATTTTTGAGGTTTCTAACACATTTCGCAAAATAAATACATGTTTTTGAGCTTACATAGCAAACGCTGGCTGAACCCTATGAGATAGATCAAAATAATTTACTACAGTATTGTAGACCTTAAAAATGCCTACAAAAAAGTCTGCGAGGCCATATATCTACCTTCTATAGTTTCTTCATTATAACTACTTTTTTATGTTTGAAAAGTTAATTAAAATGCCAGTCGGAATCAGAGCCCACTATTTGTGCCTCATTATTAATAATAATAATAATAATCATTTATTTCAGACAAACGTCCATACATTACATAAAATGAGATAAATTAAAATTAATACATTAATAATCATCAAATGTCAAAAATATATCAAAATAATCAATAAACACAAAATCAGAAGTAAAAATAAAAATTCGGAAACAAAAAATAAAAATAATCACAAATCAAAATTTAAATAACAATAGATAATCATTAAAAACTAAAACCACATTAATAAAATCACATTAAATAATAATCACAGGGGCTAGCATGCAACTGTAGCCACCTTCTTAAAAAAGACGAGTCCCACCGCTCGGACAACACCTTCAGGAGCCCATTCGAACTGCCACGGGTACGGCGCAGAAGCGACGCACTCCGTTTTCTTATGATACCGTGGAAATCCTCGGTTCTAGCCTCGGCAAACATCGATGACGCGCTACAAAACCGTGGCAGCCCCAACAGAATCCTAAACGCGTTGTTGTCCATTAATCCTTATCCAAATAAATTAAATTGCGTCATATTAAAGGTAATTTTAGTAGCAGCAGATCTCTTTTTGAATTATTGGAATTAGGTGTTTCATTCAGGAGATATCACGATTTATTCAAAACTAAACACCAGAAAAAATCCACGTGCCGCTTGCCCCCCCTGCCTGCCGCCTGCTACTTGAGTGTTTCTCTGCCTAAACCGCGGAGTGAGTGTGCCGGAGTGGGGGACCATTATTTCAAATAAACTTGCTACCCCGGTAGGCTTTCATTCTGTTTGAAAGTGGTGGAACTGGCTAGACATGGAAAATAAGGTCGATGTATCTTGCAGAATCAGATATTGGCTGACGGGCGGCACAGTAGACATTATTTTTATTGAAGGGCCATCGTTTCTTAAGGAAGGCTTAGGTGCCTATACCATCTGTCCCCGTGCGAAGCCGGGGCAGGTCGCTAGTATTAAATAAATTTAAGCGGAAAGCTGTCTTATTAAATAAAATAATAATAAAATTGGATTTGAAAACAATGAAAACGTTTTATACGTTTACGTACGTTTTATATAAAAATACAATTATTAAATTGAACCTTTATCGATGCAACACTTAAGCGAAAACAATAATTCAACTATAGACACCAATACTAAATACTATAAGCAAAATAATCATGTTTAACTTTAGTTTTATGTGGTTTGTTTATCTATAGTATTTTATATTTGTTTGTATTGTAGATTACAATATAGTAGTTATATTTCAATACGGGTCTTTGATGCTAGAAACAAATAAATAACCCATTTCCCAAATAAAATAATCACCATTTTGATAACCTCTCATATTCAGTACAGCCTAGTATCGGTATAACCTAGAATTTTTATCCGATCATTTGTTTTGAGTATAATCGCAGAATTATAGAATACATTTTCTGTTACAGAAAAGGAAGATTAATACACATAAACATCTGCGTAGGATTCTCATAAATAACTCAGACAGTTTAACGTAGAACTTTTTACTCAAGTAAACGGAAAAAAATCATTATCGAAGAACCTGATGAATGATTTGAGTGATTTATATTGATTGGAGTGAATAAGATGAAATAAGAGGAAGTCTGAAAGTGGCGAAAAAGTTATGTCGAAATCGTGTCATGTAACGGACATGAAAAGAAAAGGGGGGAGGAAGTCAGATAAATAATTTATTATAACAACACAAAAATAAATAAACTAGACTTAGTAAAACGAAAATTAATGATGTGGCGCGTGCGGTGAAGAGCTAAAAACACTAAAAAGTAAAAATAGCAGCGGTCAGTCGGGCACAGGTAGCTTCAGAGGCTGCAGACGCTTGAAGGCAGTAAGGGCCCGTCACCAGGCTACAGGCCGGGTTGAGGGCGGCAGAAGAAAAAGGTTGTCACTAGAGACATATTCAACACCGTTGTCAAAAACTGCCATAACAGTGAAAATGTTATTGTAATAATGTATTTAGTGATATTAGGGAAGTTTTGACGGGAAAACTAAAATGAGAGTCACGCGCATTTTTCATTGGACTTTTAAAATTATTTATAGTGTCGTTTACTAAATAAAATCACATCAAGAGTTTGGTCTGGAGACCCTCCACGACCAAATTCCTGACATAACAACATTTGGCGCATCGTACACGGCCAAAAAAATAATGACGATTGATAAAAGTTTCCGAATGAACATTTTATTTGACAACCTACTTTCAAAATAAAAACCAAACTAGTCTGGGATTCAGCACTTTTATAACGTCTGCACTATACAGGGTGTATCTGACATTAATAAAATTATGATAGTCATTTATATCGTTAATGAACGGTTACAGAATTCACAGTGTTTAAAAAATATTGTCGACTCGGCCTTTGAACGTTGATCCCTGATGTGAACTTTATTAAATCAGCTGATAAGACCGTTTTTCGAGTTTTGTTCACATTGCGCTTTTTGTGTAATTCGCGAATTAATTAATTTTTACTTTAAAATCTTATTGGATAATAAAAGTATAGCAATTATGAACGGTCTAAAGTGATAAAAACTGCATATGTTTTTCTTTTAATCATGAAAAAGTCGACGAAAAATGCCAGCACTGGGGGGTTCAGAATCACGTACTGGATCCATGGTATTCGTTTGTGCGTCGATGTCAGATACACCCTTTATAAGAAAATCCCTCAAAGCGCTCGTTCCGTCACACTTCCTACTGCTTTAGCTGGTCATAAAAACAAAGTTTCCAAAATGAGCCTTTGAGTGAGTGTAGTGATGCTCATTCCTAAACAGCGGCTACCCAACAGTGGAACAATATTTTTCAGGCTGGCGTTATTGACATTCTCGTTCATTATTCGTAGGAGAGACATCGTGTATATGTGGTTATGAATTCACTCACGTGTTTGTAATAAGTCTGACACGCGACTTCCCTCCGTGATGAGCGTCAGAGCCAAGGCGTCGGCGTCGTTCGAGTAGAAAATTAGAGCGATAAACAATAAACAAATACCTTGTAATTATATGTAAATTAATTAATTTCGTTGTATCCTCAATATATTTCATCTGAAGTGATTTTCGGCAGGAAATAATCAATTTATTAATTTATTGCAATAGAAGTGTGCATGTTCACATGACAAAAAAAAAAAAACTTTCGTTTACTGTTTAACTTCTTCAAGCAAATAATTTTTGAACATCCATTTATACTGTTTTAAATCTTTTGTGCAAAATTTAATGCTTCTATACTTACCTTAATTAAAAAAAAACCTTATTAAACATTACCTTGATTAAAAGGTGAAAGAAAAACATCTTGAGGAAACCTGAACTTTAAGTCTGAAATCGTCAAACCGCATTGAGCAAGCGTGGTGATTATGCTTAATCCTTCTCTGTATGAGAGGAGACCTGTGCCCAGCAGTGGGAAGATAAAGGTTGATGATGATGATGATGAAGGACTGTCAAAGATTTAAGAAAGACAGTTGAGTACAACAGCGTAACGCATGTTCCGAAACACGAAGGAGTCACGTTATGTAAATATGTTGAATGTTGATCCATCCACAGACCAATCGCAGCATGCGGAGGTTTACCTGATCGATTGGCCAGTATGGTAGCTAATATTTAACCACAGACCCCTGTTGATTTAAAAAAGGGATGCTATTGAATTCTACAATTCATTTCCATTGACACAGTAAATGTATCCTAGTAGCCTCCCTACAGTTCAGCCAATGCCTATTTCAAAGCCAGTGTTTGCCGCACACAAACGGAACGGAGCAAACAATCGTAGCTCACTCGACATATCGCTTGCCCCCCAGCTGATGCCCGACATCATAAAAATGAATTGTACCCGCGAACGTGACCAGAATCTGTGAAACTTCATGACTAAATAAATTTCTACATATAATAGCTTCTTTTAAATTGCGTACGTAACTTTTTGTGGGTGTAACATTTGTGCTTCTCCAGTTTTTTTCCCGGATACGTGCCTGTGAAAATCGTGATTTGGTGGTGGATATCTTTTTTAGATATTATTTCAAGAATATCGAAATATGAATACTTGCTATGTGTAAGTTATTACTGAGAAATATGATGAAAAAGGGTAATAAGATCTTTTGATTTTGATTTTTAGGTGGGTAGTGTGATTGGCATAATATGGCGAGATAAAAATGGTCAGGCGACTAAGCGACGAAAAATTTCAATAGAGTGGGATTTAGAAACATGTACTGAATCAATCTTACAATTTTGTGTCGATGCACCGGCTATCCAGTATATAACCATTATCAAAACAATTTGCATTACACATCACAGTTTGATTTGGGCTCTCAATATATTGTTAGCATAGGTCGGAATAGGTAGAGTGATTTTTGGTATTGTATCATAAATATTCGCAGAAAGAATAACGAGGATAAGCCATTTTCCCGAAATGTAATTCCGGATCCAAGTAAATATTGTTAATGTTGGTAGTGACATTATTCCAAATCACACGGTTTTACGACTTAATATAATTTATACATATTTTTTTTTAATAATCAACCAATTGCGTAAATCCAGACGTTATACGTTTCCCATCAATGACCCCAATTGACTCTACCAATTCCGACCTATGATTATTATACACTCCCGTACTCATCTTGCGCTATTTTGTATAAAGAGACTTTTGTCATCGTCGCCGGTTGTTAATTCAAATTCGACATTGACATAAAATAATTGATCTTGACATAATAAACTTGATTCTGTTTCATCATCATTGTTCACATGTTCTGTTCATACTCACACGGAAATGCAGGATGGGTTATGACTCCACCCACACACACCAGTTATGAGCTTTTTTTACGGTCAAAGCACCGTTCGCCCGCCCGGACTTGCAGCGGCACGGTGTGGGTGGCCATGTCTCACGCGTTTAGTACTATGATCGAACGTCAGCTGAGTTGTGCACTCGGTAACCACACTGCAACAATTTCTAAATGTATTTGGGAAAAAATATAACATGGTACAAAAATTATTGGAATCGATTCAGTTGCTTATTCTGAACAAACTGTATTCAAGTTTTGTATAAGGAAAAAAATACGTTGTATAATAACTGAGAGGAATCACCTGCTATAAGTACATAATTTACACAAGAACACAATACAATTCCGTATTCATAAAGAAACAGATGACCTAGACGAAGATATTTAGCTCATGCTTTGGTACATCGATCAATACTTAAGGAGCTTTCAGATATAGGGCGCAGAGTGGTGTGAAGTGTTTTCTGTACTTTGTTTTGCAAAGGTCATACATGGAAAGATAAAACTGAATGGATGATACCGCAACAGGCTGTACGGTAGATCAGTACTCATCGTAACATTTCAAGGCATCGATCTGAAGGTAGATTTGATCTTTACGAAAGCTAAAAGTAATTTTATGTTGCGTCATTGTTCATTTATTTTGACAAATATATGCAGAAAATCAAAGGCACAACGATTGCGATAAACCACATTTCCGAACGGTGCGGGTTGTTGAGCCTCACTAGCGTTTGAAGTGGCATGTCAACCAGAAATGAGATTCAAACCGAACGTGAGGGTAACTGACGTGCAGTGGTCACGCGGCCACAGTAAATCGGTGACGTCCCGCTGATCAAGATCCATTTAAAAACAGCCAGTTTATGCGAAATACGAAACACATGTCCAGTATTTTTAAGTAAAGAATCTATGTTCAAAATTTCAAAAAGATATCATGAAAAACCACAAAGGTATGGGCTTGTTATCCTACTTGGTTGTCCCAACAAAAATATCGTCAACGCTCCGCTCGGACGAGCGAAGAGTGCGTTGACCTGTGGTGTCAGCCGTTGCGCACCACGTTGCGTACCTACCTCCTATGATCTATCGTAAACTGAATTAAGCGCTTGGTAACCACACTGCAACAATTTCTAAATGTATTTGGGAAAAAATATAACATGGTGTAAAAATGAATGGAATCGATTCAGTTCCTTATTCTGAACAAACTATATTCAGGTTTCGCATAATGAAAAATAATGTTGTATACCTACAAGATAATTAGGCCGCACGATGGAACCCTTCGCAAATGTCCAATAACCGTTTGGACAGTAACAAATTTTCACGTTTACTACAATAGGGTATTTGACTAAAAAAAACGAATTAATCCGTCAGTCAGATTTCCAAAAAATAATAGACACAAATTTTTTCTTTTTTCATATATAAAAAAAAAAATTAAGACGACACAATGCGTTGAAAACTCTTGTGACCTCACTGCACGCTACACTTTTTAGCGACCAGTGACGTCACCAGCCACCACTCCTGATCTTTGATGCCTTTTATATTTGTCAATTTTTATTGATTTGATAAAACATAAAATACGTATCCAATAGTTTTCTATAATCTGAATGAAGGACTAAATATAATAATTTTTTTTTAACCCAGGAAACATCCATATTATCCCGTATAATACTGATATTGAATTCGAAACTTTACTGAACTATAGTATAAATGAAAATTAATGAATGAAGTAAGATATTAAACTTGACATCTACTGGTGAAATTGAAATCAATACTAAAGTAATATTATAAGGAGTAAAATTTGTTTGTTTGTATGCATATAGGGGGTAATCTCCTGAAGTGCCAGTTGGATTTTGAAAAAATATTTTTCCGTTTGATAGCCCACTTTTTGAGGAAGGTTGTAAGGTTATGATATTATATCGTCGATAAAAATAAGCCAGAAAGAACACTAAGGGCTCACTGGTGGCACGGCCTGGCAAGGGATTTTACGTGACGAATGGAAAATGTTATTTAAAAATATGACATTAAAATTTACATTTCATTGGCAACGATGGAATTAGGGGTATCCTTAGGCATGCTTCGGAGTCCTTTAGAATCATCATTGAAATTTCAATATTATTGTCATTTTTAGTTTTGTATGTATATATTATAAGTATATATGTTGGTAATAGTATGTATGTGTATATTGCCTTGCCGCCAAGCGATTTGTCGTATTCCGGCATGATGTCTGGTGAAGCCGTACGGAGGACGGGTCTGAGCAGTTGGGTTGCGATGTGTGCCGGGTACGATGCGCCAAATGTTGTTGTGTTGGGAGTTTGGTCGTGGTGGGTCTTCAGATCTTTCTCCCTTTGGCGCAGCATCGTTGGTCGTGTTGTTGGGTTTAACATTGCATCACCTCGCTCAACTGCCGTCTTCCTTCCTATTCGCTCAGTTTTTCTGAGTGAATAGGCTCTTAATAAATTAGCGCACTTTACTATCAACGATCGCATTACTGCTTACCATCAGGCGGGATTGCGGTCAAGCGCTAGTTTATAATTATTAAAAAAAAAATAGCTTATTTAATTATTTATTTATTTAGTGTTAAGATTATGTTTTCATTATAATGTTTTCAATTAAAGCACCTGCTACTAATCTCTTCACCACCTATGGTTGACTGGTAGAGAATGCCTAAGGCATTAAGTCTGCCTCTGTACAATTTATGTGCGAAATGTCATATTTCGTGCTTTTAAATTTTAGTTATTTGATTGGAGTTATATTTTAAAAATGTTTTCTACAATATATTTAGAATTATGTGAAAAGTGGATAAAAAGTAAGTAACCGTAATGTTTACAGTTATTTTACTACCTACGCCTTGCAAGTTCCTAACGCATTATTTGCATATAAATAGAACTATGAATGCAATGATTAGTTGTGTAAAAGGTAATAAGAACTTTTTACACAATTTTCACCTAATTTTAAGTTGTTAGTAGAAAACATTTTGAAAATATCATCATCAACATTTCAGCCGAAAGAAGTCCACTGCTGGACATAGACCCCCCCCCCCCCAGGATCACCGCGACGACCGGCCTTGCGCCTGCCGCATCCAGCGGTTTCCCGCGATCTTCACCAGGTCGTCGGTCCACCTTGTCGGTGACCTACCCACGCTGCGTCTTCCGATGCGTGGTTGCCACTCGAGAATCCGTCAGCCCCATCGACCAATTTTTTTTTAATAAACTTGGCACTGATTAAACAATAAAAATTGAAAACCACGAAATATAACACTAAATTGCGATGTTGCCAGTTGTGCGTAGCAAACGCTCATAAGGTATATTTATGTTTGTTTAGATCCTAAGCAATCAGTCGGGGGTCGACATTCCACACGGACGAAGTCACGAGCAGAAGCTAGTACGGCTATAATTGTCTGTAAAATTACACGCGCGTGAGAAATTACTGTTTAGTGTTTAGGATGGCTGGCATCTTCGTTACTGCGTGACTAAAATAGATGCCAATAAGGGTGACAGAAGAAGATTAACTTTGAAGTCCCAGAAAGGAATAGATAGATTACAAAAAAAAAATTAATGTCCGTAATGACCTACTTCACTCAATGCCGGCTTTTATGTGCTCAACCGTCACAAATTTATAGCTTTGACGTAGTTACATAGTTTAACATTCAGTTGGAGTTAGGCATCCCCCAAGGGTCTCCACGACCGGTTCTGCGCCTCCCGTATCACCAGGTCGTCGGTCTATCTATTCGGGGGCCTACCCATGCTGCGTCTTCCGGTGGTCGCCACTCGAGAACCCATCGGCCCCATCGGGCATCGGCCCTACTAGCAATGTGCCCGGTGTTACAATTCTTCGGGCTGCATGAGAACACGTGTGATTGGTTTTATACTTTATTAAAATATACATGAAAGTCTCAGAAATACCGCTTACACCAATATTCAAGCGTTTTTTCTTATTTCTAAGTTCAACGATGCTTACGCTGGGTCAGCTGCTTTAGATGCCATATCTATACTAATATATAAAGCTGAAGAATTTGTTTGTTTGAACGCGCTAATCTCAGGAACTAATGGTCCGTTTTGAAAAATTCTTTTTGCGTTGGATAGCCCATTCATCCAGGAAGGCTTTATGTTATATAACATCACGCTGCGACCAACAGGAGTGGAGCATAACTAACTCCACGCGAACGAAGTCGCTGGCGGCCGCTAGTTATACATAATAGTCAACCACAAAATAACTTGACACTCATAACATATAAATTGAATTGAAGCCGCTAAAATTTAACCACCTATGTTAACCACTATTTGCGCGCCCATAACCTTACCATATATTATATAGATATATTTATTATAAATAATGGTAAACTCAAACCTTATATGAATTATAATAATCTGAATGTTGCTAAAATCGAACCGTGTCACCTATATATCATACACGAGCACATTTAAACGGAATACATAATTAAGTCTATTAAACGCACGCACCCAATTAATGTGAATCATACAGCTTTTAATTAATCATATGTAGGTCGCAAGTGTATGTTTCAGCTTTCTGCTAAAACTTCCGCCTTATGTATAAATCTACATCAAACAAATTAGTCTAATTGATTACTTTATATGTTGCATGGCAAGAATACTTTTAGGGTTCCGTAGCCAAATGGTAAAAAATGAACCCTTATACCCTGTCCGTCTGTCCGTCCGTATGTCACAGCCATTTTTTTTCCGAATCTATAAGAGCTATACTGTTGAAACTTGGTAGATAGATGTATTCTGTGAACCACATTAAGATTATGAAGCAAAAAAAAAAAAAATTGTAAATATTGGGGGCTCCCCATACTTAGAACTGAAACTCTTTTTTTTTCATCACACACATACGAAATGAAATGAAATGAAATGAAATCGTTTATTAAGCAAGTAGGATCACCGATCACTTTTACACGTCATATGTTTTTTTTTTCTTCTTTTTTTTTTTTTTTTAAACTAGATGAAGCCGGCATTTCCTAACTGACTACCTCTGAGAAGAAATAGCCGAAACAAACTCAGGGATCATCGTCTACGATGCACGATTATAGATACGACGGCAACACTGATTGTCCCGCTCACCTTGTACGGTTTCTCTCAATGCTTATTTTTGCAACCTTGAAGCAGAACCGCTCCAGACACGGCCTGGAGTGTTTATCCGCCATGAGGTCGGCAATGTTTTTTTCCGTCAACATTCTACCTGTACTTATTTTCAGGTCATGTTACATAAATGCATGTTAAGAATATTACAGTTATAATTATTATTAAGATAGCCTCCGTGGCGTAGCGGTAGCGAACGCAGCCGCTGCGAAAGGAGGCGCCGGTTCGATCCCCGCGCAGTGCAAATATTTGTATCCATGAATATGAATATTTGCACTAGTCTGGTCGTGTCTCTGAAAGCACGTCAAACCGCTGATCCCGGTTGCCATACGAACATCTAATGGCGGTCGTTGCGGGTTGTTGGAGCCCACAAAAGTCCAACAATTGGTCTAACTGCAATGCTTCGATATCGCCTACGGGTTGTGGAGGTCAGACGGCAGTTGCTTTATGGAAAATATCGAAGTTTAGCCAAAATCAGCAGTTAGACTGGTAAAGCGGACCCCAGACTCCAAAGCTCGAAAAGCTTCGGATGCGACTGGGATTAGCTGAGATGTTGATGAGTTAATGTACATATGTGTGACTACACAATAGCTTTGTGCCTAAAAAAATAACAGCACAGGTCGATTGATCAGGTCAAGCCACGCTTGTCGCGGTTAATCTGCGGATGGGTGACCATTTTTACATATCAAGATCTCTCCATGTCTCGGAAAATACGTTAAGCCGTTGATCCTGGCTGTCATTTGTAGAACTCTGTCAATCGTTACGATTCGTCAGAAGTTGAAAATTCGGATCACCAATCTTACCCAGGGATATCGACGTTATTGGAGCCTTTTTTATAACTATAGGTACCCTTTCATACCAGTTCTCGCTATTATTATTCCTCTCGCACTTTTATCCCGCATACCTACTTATCTTTCTTTCATTCATCGTCTTTTAGTCTAATGGGTGGGACTCCCATTTTATTGTTGAACTATCTACTTATTTATCGTTTGGGGAAATATATTTGAACTACTATATTTATTCATTACAAGAATTACCTTAACTAACTTATTATACGCTCTACAACACACTATTATTAATACATAACAAAATTTTAATTTCTTAACTATTATTTTTTACTTATACTTAATGAATTATTTGTAAAGTCTATTTCCCCATGCTTAATATAAATATACACAATATCTACTAAGCATAGTATCATTATAGTAATTTATTTCTATTAATTACGGTTTCGGCTATTTTTACACAATAGTTTAAGAACAAGTTTCTATTCTTTCCTCACCTGACTTCTGCATTGTTGTTTTTCCTCAGGTTCCCGTCAAGCTGCTGCTCCAGATTATACCGCACTGCGGCATAAGCTGGACACTCCACAATCAAGTGCGGTATGGATTCGATCACGCATGGATCACAGACGAGGGGTATCGTATTACCACAGTCTAAAAATCATACAGTCGTCCAACGAAGACGTCTAGACAGGGCAATCGTGCGGGGTGTGAGGGGCGAGACGCGGGTATGCGGATCTCGAACTGCGAATAAAACGAAGTTAGCAGTTCGGGATATATCATCAAGGGCTAACGCGTGTTTGTTTTTTATTTATGACATTATCATGGCATCGATTTATTGACACCACTTCCCGTTATAATTCCTGAAATATTTCTTTTTCAATGATTACACTAATCTAAGCTAATTAATATGATAATTTGAGAGATTTATAAACAACTGTCACGGGTAGAATTCAAGCCCTGAACTTTTCCAATCCGTGCATTGACAACTGAATTATTTATTCATTTAAACTTCTCTTAAACAATATTACAGTACAGTAAGTGTCACAGTAACTAATTATCAAGTCTGTATCAGTTCAATTACTTAAGCTCTTTGTATACGCTCCATCTGCATTTTTATTGTCATATACAACTCCATAATAATACATGCAGTAAAGAGCGAGTTAAAAAATTGTTTCATTGTTATATTAATATGTAATATTGTTTTATTTATAATACAGATATCGATGTTGATCTGCAATAAATAAAAAAAATCATATGTATTGTATATTTGTGACAATCCTGGCCGATGCGTCACTGTCTAGACAATGTCGGCATTTTATACGAGATCAAAGGCGTCGACCTACTGTATGATTTTTATACTGTGGTACCAGTAACTGGGTTGTAGAGCTCAGACAGCTCCACGTAAAATCCTGGTATTAATCCAAATTCGGTTAGAAAGCCGATGACATTTATTACACATCATCATCCTTTAAATCGTCCCACTGCTGGGCACTGGTCTCCTCTCATACAGAGAAGGATTGTACGTAATCACTACGCTTTCTCAATGCGGTTTGGCGATTTCAGACTTAAAGTTCATGTTTTCTCAAGATGTTTTCCTTCACCGTGTAATCAGTCATTGGTGTCCAAGATATACTTAGAAAGTACATAGAACTTAGAAAAGTTACATTGGTACTTGCCTGACCTGGAATCCCGACACTAAGCCACCACGACATTTATTAATCTATGGTGCCGAACCTTTATACATAAGCTAAATTAAATTTAAGTTAGTGCATTTTTTTTTCTATTTCATTAAGAAAGGAACTAAAAATAACTATTAGTTTAATCCTGTCCAATTAAGATACTCCACAGAAAAAATAGACGCGATTAAAACATTGTTACTAAAATACGTCAATTTACATTAGGCCCTGAATTGTTTGTGAACGAGGGACGGCGCCATTGTAGATCCAACGTAATCTAGTTTCTATAGATTAAGAGATCGTTTTAACTTCATGGACAGTCGGCTAATCGGCTTGACCTTTACTTTACTTAATGTCGTAGCTCCTTGATCACTGCTCCTCACAAATGCTTTTTAGTCTTTTCAGCTGAAATATCTTTTTTATTTATTTCATTCTTCTTTTACTTCGCACGGTTTGTGCATTTAGCCAATGTCATGTGTTGGGATTGTTATAAAGGCCAATTGGCAATGAATTGCGACAATGGGTCAGCTGCCTATGTTGAATGTTGTACATCAAAATATGCAGGGTCTGTCCGGCAAAGAGCTAGAGTTAAGTTTATTTTTAGAATATTATGATGTTCAGGTATTATGTTTGACTGAACACTGGTTGAAAGAACATGAAGTAGTGTTTATCAATAATGATAATTTTACCGTGCAAAGTGCATTTGTAAGGAAAAGTGCTATTCGCGGTGGCTCTTTAATTCTTGTTTCGAACATGTTGAAGTGTAAGCAACGTTTAGATTTAGTTAATCTTTCTATTGAGCGCACTATTGAGTTGTCTTGTGTTGAACTTGAGCGATACATTATAATTTGTGTTTATAGGCCCCCCTCTGGGGATTTTGTTAGTTTTGAACTGGTAATGGAGGATGCACTTAATAGGTTGAAATCGAGTAACAAAAGTATTATTTTATGTGGAGATTTCAACATTGACATTTTAGAGGTTACTCCTTCAAGTATTAGACTTCTCAATCTGTTTAGGTCTTATAATTTAATTAACTTGTTTTTTGAACCTACGCGTATCACGGCATCTTCGTCAACCTGTCTTGATAATATATTTAGTGATTGTAATGCCGATAGTAAATTTGTATTAAATGAGCTAATATCCGACCACTGTGGCTTATTAGCTAACTTTCCCATTCAATTGCATAAAAAGCCGCATATGCTTCAATGCAGGCCTTATACAGCTAGTCGCTGCAAAATGTTTAAAAATAATGTGGCTCATAAAATGACGCCATCCATAGTGGAAAACAAGAATGTTAATGAAATGTATAGTGCCATTTTTAATGTTGTGCAAATGGAGTACCAAATTATTTTCAAGACCAAAACCATTAAGCTTAATGGATCGTCTGTTGGATTTAACCAATGGGCTACTCCGGGTATTTATAAAAGTAGAGCGAGATTATACGAGCTATATGGTATGAAAAAATACAGGTTTGATACTCCCTTTCTAGAGTATATAAAAAAATATTCAAAATTATTCAAAAAAGTTTGTGTTTCTGCTAAATCAAAATTTCTAAGCGATACAATTAAAAATTCAAATAATAAAGTAAAAACCACTTGGAAAATTATTAATAATGAAACTGGCAAATCTGTTAAACAGGATAAGCAACTTGAGATCATGGTCGACAACAAATTAGTTTATAAGGCCGCTGACGTAGCTGAGGCATTTAATGAGTTTTTTGCTAACATACCAATAGCTACAACTCGCTCCTTAAATTCATCCCCATCTATAGCTGAGAATCTTTTGCATAGTAGTGTATCCAAGTGTAACCGTCTGTTTCACTTTGAACACGTATCCCCGCGTGATGTGGTTAATATTTTTAAAACACTTAAGTTGAAAAACACCGGTGATTATTGGGACATTTCCATTAAAGTATTAGGTAATATAATAGACATCGTAGCCCCCTATCTAGCTGTTAATTTTAATAAATGTATTGACCTAGGGACTTTTCCTGATTTAATGAAGAAAAGTAAAGTTATACCATTATTTAAATCCGGTAATAAAACAGTTGTTGGTAACTTCAGACCGATTTCTATCTTACCTGCATTCAGCAAAATATTTGAAAAATTAATACTCAAGCAGTTGCTAAAACATTTTAATTCGAATAATCTCCTACATAGTGAACAATATGGTTTCACAAAGGGTCGTTCGACTATGGATGCGGGTGTTGCTCTACTGAAATACATATTTAACGCATGGAAGAGGTCGCAAAATGCTATTGGAATTTTTTGTGATCTCTCCAAAGCCTTTGATTGCGTGCACCATGACATACTTTTGCGTAAACTCCGCCATTACGGTATCGAAAATGAGGCTCTCGATGTGATAGGTTCTTATTTACATAATAGATTACAGTGTGTAGATATTAACGGTGTAAAATCTTCCGGGCTACCAGTTCAGTTAGGTGTACCGCAAGGCTCAATACTGGGTCCATTCTTGTTTTTAGTATACATTAATGATTTACCATTCTATTTAAAGGGCATCTGTGACGTTGTGTTGTTTGCAGATGATACCTCTCTAATTTTTAAAGTAGACAGGAATAGACATAATTTTGACGAAGTAAACAGTGCACTCTCAACAGTTACAGATTGGTTTACGTCAAATAACCTAGCTCTTAACCCCAAGAAAACAAAATGTGTAAAGTTCGCCTTGCCTAACGTTAGAAATTTAGGACCTAACATCGTTTTAGATAAAGAGGTGCTTGAAACTGTGGGCTCGGCAGTTTTTCTGGGAATAACAGTAGATGCCAAACTTCAGTGGGGACCACACATATCAACCCTAGCAGGAAGGCTCAGTTCGGCCGCCTACGCCGTCAGGAAAGTAAGACAATATACTGACGTTGATACAGCTCGTTTAGTTTACTTTAGTTATTTCCACAGCGTTATGTCCTACGGTATTCTACTGTGGGGCAAAGCCGCTGACATACAAAATATATTTGTACTTCAAAAACGAGCTGTCCGAGCAATTTACCAGCTCGGTGTCAGATTTTCTCTGAGAAATTTGTTTAAAGACATTGGTATTCTCACGGTTGCTTCACAGTTCATCTTAGCCAACATCTTATATGTTAGGCAAAATATTCACGTGTACACTAAAAACTGTGATATTCATAATATTAACACCAGAAATAAGGACAAACTGCGAGCCCCTTTTCACCGACTTCAAAAGGTTCATAACTCTTTTGTTGGGCTTGGTATAGCTTTTTATAACAAGATACCCTCTGCTTTGCTAGACTTGCCCTACAATGCATTTAAAGCACAAATTAAGTCCAGGCTTTGTTCAAAGGCATGTTATTCCGTGAATGATTATTTAAATGATAAGAATAGCTGGTCGCTCTGATTAACTCAGGACAATGTTTGTGTTCTTTCTCAGTAATTAGCTTATTGATACGTTATATGAGTTCATATAATTTACTTTTTTACATTACATAAATATGTAAGCTGTCACGCCCTTTATGCCTGGGGCTTCTTAGTTAAGTAACAAGTTTTAGTTAATTACATTTTCATTTGAATATAAATATATTGTTTTGCTTTGCTGGTATTTTGGCGTGGTAGCTGGCATATGGTAAATAATTTCATTGTTATTGTATTTTATCGTGTTCATCACTATACATAGTATTGTATAAAGACATGTTTTTTTAAAAATGAACAGACAGCTGTGCTGCTGGGGAGTTTGTTCCGCCACTTCTTCTTCCCAGCGAAAGCACTAGGAAGTGTCGATGGGTGGACGTTTTTGGGGGACTGTCTTATGTAATATTGACGTTCAAAAAGTGCTGATTCTCAGCCTAATTTGAATAAATGACTTTTGATTTTGATTTTGAATTCTCATTCATGTCTAAAAAGACGGCCGCGTGAACCGTCTAGGAGGGAGGTTTGAGGCAAAGTCATGATGAGGCCACTATGCTGCGATATCTCAATGTTCTTTATGAATTATTTACTGAATGAACTTTTTAATATGTAGTAAAAAGTGCATAAATCACTCACTTTTATTTAGTAAACCACAAAATAAATAATTTAAAAGTCCAATGTCATATGAGCGTGACGCTCAGCTCAACTTTCTTGCCAAAACTCCTTTCAAATGATTAATTCCTCTTTAATCCTAGAAAGATAATCATATTTTGTAGTACGGAAAAGATACTCATGCGTAAAATTGACGCATGTGTTTGAATTAGCTGAAGTTCTAGGTTATTTAGTTTATTTCAATGAATTGTATGTTATTATATACACACATATATTGCAATAATTAATACAGCAGATAGTTTTGTATAGTCATTTATTAATATAAAAAAAACAAACCTTTAAACTTCTTCTATAAATCAATGAAAGGAGATGTTTCATTTTTGGCCACCACTATGTACACTATATAGATAAAAAGGAAAAAACTAAAAGATTTTCATATAAAATACTACTAAATTAATTTGAATAAAAATACAAGTATACCTATATAATTAATTATTTGAAACGTTTGTTAGTGAGATAACCCTTTATTAAGGTAGCCATGACAGTGGTTATGACGTTTGATTGGCCACCTTGGCGGTTCTATTGTCCCATATGAATTTAATTCATTTTTGTTTTTTTCGAAGTCTTATGGTAGATAATATAGATACGATAGCCTTAGATACATGACACGTACCTAAATCAAATGTCACTGTCAAAAACTTATTTCGATTATTGCTGACCACCATATTTATTAGTAGTGGTGTTGCACTCCCTGGCCGAGTTAAATTGAATCTGTATAAAAACTAAGCCAAAATATAGGAAATTAACATTAAAAATACTTAACTATACCTAGCATTAAGTGTACAATGTGCTGGCCTAGGCTCCATACATTTCTTCATCTCCTTTTAAGAGTATAACATTATTACTCTTTCATTATGAAAACTTATTCATTATTCTAATAATCCGTCTTTTTTTTAAGTAGTAAATCAACAGATAGCTTATCTTATAATTTATGAATATAAAGGCATACAGCCTCCGTGGCGTAGCGGTAGCAAATGCGGCCGCTGCGCTAGGAGGTGCGGTTCGATCTCCGCGCAGTGCAAATATATTTTGTATGCATGAATATGAATATTTGTACTGGTCTGGTCATACCTTAAGTTGCCGTTGGACCCGGTTGCCATAACAACGTCTAATGGCAGTCGTTACAGGTTGTTGGAGCCCTCAAAAGTCCAACAATTGGTTTAACTGCAATGTTCCATATCGCCTTCGGGCAGTGGAGGTCAGATGGCAGTCGTTTTACGGAAAACATCGAAGTTTAGCCAAAAAACAGCAGTTAGACTGGTAAAAGCGGACCCCAGAGATCAAAGCTGATAAAGCTTCAAATGCGACTGGAATTAACGCTGTAAAACTAAGTAACAAAGAGCTCTGGTACATATCAACGTTCATCATCATCATCATTTCAGCCGAAAGACGTCCACTGCTGGACATAGGCCTCCCCCAAGGTTCTCCATGACAAAAACCTTGCCCCGCCGTTACCTTGGCCGCTACCACAATGACCAGGAATAACGGAGCTGCCGGGGACTAGGGGCCTTGGCTTAGTCGTGTGCATCATTTGGGGGGGTTTGCCATAATCCCCACGCTTGACAGGCGGGTTGGGGATCGCAGGATTTGATATTCCACAGGAGAAGCGCTGCTGCCCGCTTCCCTGGTGAGAGTTCCCTTAGTCGCCTCTTACGACACCCACGGGAGGATATGGGTTGGTACTATTCTAAGCCCGGTACCACACGGAAAACGTTATACATATCAACGTTATGCTCACAATATATCACTTTGCTCTTTTTCTAGAAGGGCAAAAAGAACAAATGAATACGTATTTTTGCTACTGGTTCATTATTATTTTTTTCAGATGTATCAAGTATTTCATTTGGTAACATAGTGTCACTATCGGTGTCCGCACACGAAAGCTCGTTGACATTTTGTATAAGAGCGGCCAGGATATGATCTTCGTCGGAATTTCTACGCCCTTTTGAATTATATATTTGCATCAATATCTATAAAATAAAATTAAAATATTAGTTATGATTTAAAGTATTGAAAGAACATACGAAACACAACAAAAGTGTCATATAAGCCAAAATCATCTAATTCACGTTAAATATTTGTCATGCGTACCTAATTTTGAGTCACGCGGTCGTTATATTTCAAAATCAGTGGCACTTGACTTATTGACAAATATACCACGGGGTAGCTCCCAGTGTCGAATGAGATGTCCTAAACGCACAGCTATAGATTGATCCTAACTAAAAAGAAGGGTCTTTCGAGGGTTCTTTCTAGGAGAATTGAAAATATAGGGAATCTTTCTGGGGTTAAAGGACAGGCCTCGATCGTTGCTGCTGGTGACGAGACTTGCATCAATAGACACCCGAGTGCTACATACTAATATGCTGTGTCGCGTCGTGGTAACTTGTGGCATGCTCGAGACAATTTCTTTCGTTTATGTAACCCACGGTTGAAAACCATGGGAAACGTCAGCATTACTGTCATTTCCACTTCTTAAGACCTAAGTGGAATAACTCACGTGTTCCTAACACGTAATTTATTCCACTTAAATGTGCCGAATTATACGAACAGCAGTGAAGCCTATACTCCCAGCTATATCTTCTCTACAATGGGAATATTTCCCATTGAGCGGAACCAATGAAGTGTAAACGGGATAACACGAATGCTTTCACGACTAAAAAAGGATTCCTTGTTACTTTAAGCTGGGTGCACAAGGATTGCAGTGTTATCTCCTTATTGAATACCGTTTATGGTCACTTTTATGTGTTGGTGCTGCCGTCTGGTGCCTAATATGAGAATCAAAAGGCTATTTGAGTTTAATGGAAGTATTAAGATGATACTGAAGAAGGATAAAATGACAATGAAATGACTTAAAAGCACAGGCTTTTAAGCATTTTATTGATCTCAAATAAGTTTAGGATTACAAAAAGGTGTGGAGTGAATTGTCGATAAAGCTGCAGCTATTGTCTAGGATGAATGAAATCAATATCTACCATTTTCACCGTACCAAGATCATAAGAATTTTAGAAACGAAAATTTTTCAAAACCTAATTTAAACAAGACTTTGAGTGATCTAAATCATAATTTAGGAGCATGCTAAACAGGTTTAGTTCACTCATCGTCCACAGAAAAGGGAGGATCCTCCGACCAGACTGGTATTGTCTGACGGGCACTTGCTTATCGGTTGCTGTCGTGACGATGTATACGTGTTAGTTGCACAGTAAACTCTGCTTTTGAGCTGTAGCTATTTGCGTGACGTCAGTATGACGCGCTGTTCGTATGTAACATTGCATGTACCGCTACGTTGCTCCCCTCGGGCTGAGGATCCTGTTCGTTTTTTTTTTCGTCGGGCGGAATCATTTCGGGATCATTAGTCGGTTTGACTGTGAAGTTCGTCGGAACGGTTCAGGATCAGTACGCAATCAATTAAGGATGACTTCGGGGTCACCAATTCAGATATATGAGGAATAAGGTGTAACGTTCAATAATCCTCCGGAGAAGAGGGAGGATCCTCCGACCAGACTGGTATTGTCTGGGGGGCACTTGCCCTCTGGTTGATGTCGTGACGTTGTATACGTGTTAGTTGCACACTTGTAAACTCTGCTTGCGAGACGCAGGATTTGCGTGATTATGACGTTTTCGCATGCAGCTTTGTAGCTGTGTAAAATCATAATATAGATATGTCGGAGACAGCGACGGCAGAGCGGTAGGGTCGACATCATCTTGGTGTGGTGGTACAGGTTCCGTTTCGTAGGTGAGTTTTGAATTAACGCACGACGTGTAGATATACCCTCCAATCTTCATAATAACAATTTGAATAGGCAAACCGACAGTTTAGGTTCGGAGAAGTGCCTTGGTCCGCGTCTTGATGCAAAGTCCCCGTTCGACGAACCCCACTTTCCAAAGCGACTCTGTCCATGTGACGCCATCACAAAATAACGTCACAAGCGTTCGCCCCTCTACTACGTAAATCAAATCAGCAACTTCTATTAAAATTATATCGACGATCTCCGACAGATATATTGTGTAAAAATCTCACAGTGAATTTAAGGTGACCTGTCATTGACAGTTCACTTTCTTCTTTTTTTTTCTTCAGCCTATAGAGGTCCACTGCTGGACAAAGGCATCCCCCAAGTTTGGTGTGCCATAATCCCCACGCTTAGCAGGCGGGTTGGGGACCGCAGTAATTTGATATTCCATAGAAGAAGCGTTGCTGCCCGCGTCCCTGGTGAGAGTTCCCTTAGTCGCCTCTTACGACACCCACGGGAGGATATGGGTTGGTACTATTCTAAGCCCAGTACCACACGGGCAAACTCGCACAGTTCACTTTAAATCCTTGTCAATTATCATCTCAGCGTTAATCCCAGTTGCATCCGAAGCTTTTTCAGCTTTGGAGTCTGGGGTCCGCTTTACCAGTCTCACTGCTGATTTTGGTTAAACTTTGATATTTTCCGCGAAGCGGCTGCCGTCTGACTTCCACAACCCGAAGGCGATATCGAAGCATTGCAGTTAGACCAATTGTTGGACTTTTGAGGGCTCCCACAACCCGTAACGACTTAACATCCTTCTCAATCCCTAGCGTTATTTGGAATGAAAACTCATTCCACGCTCACTTTACCTAATTTTTCACGATAAGTTGGTTACAGTGTCGCACCACTGTTCTCCGCTTGCGAACTTTCAAAGTGTATTTCACTTTCTGTCCATGTGACGCCATCACAAAATAACGTCACAAGCGTTCGCCCCTCTACTACGTAAATCAAATCAGCAACTTCTATTAAAATTATATCGACGATCTCCGACAGATATATTGTGTAAAAATCTCACCGTGAATTTAAGGTGACCTGTCATTGACAGTTCACTTTCTTCTTTTTTTTTTCTAAAGCATATAGAGGTCCACTGCTGGACAAAGGCCTCCCCCAAGTTTGGTGTGCCATAATCCCCACGCTTAGCAGGCGGGTTGGGGACCGCAGTCATTTGATATTCCATAGAAGAAGCGTTGCTGCCCGCGTCCCTGGTGAGAGTTCCCTTAGTCGCCTCTTACGACACCCACGGGAGGATATGGGTTGGTACTATTCTAAGCCCAGTACCACACGGGCAAACTCGCACAGCTCACTTTAAATCCTTGTCAATTATCATCTCAGCGTTAATACCAGTTGCATCCGAAGCTTTTTCAGCTTTGGAGTCTGGGATCCGTTTTACCAGTCTCACTGCTGATTTTGGCTAAACTTTGATATTTTCCGCGAAGCGGCTGCCGTCTGACCTCCACAATCCGAAGGCGATATCGAAGCATTGCAGTTAGACCAATTGTTGGACTTTTGAGGGCTCCCACAACCCGTAACGACTTAACATCCTTCTCAATCCCTAGCATTATTTGGAATGAAAACTCATTCCACGCTCACTTTACCTAATTTTTCACGATAATTTGGTTACAGTGTCGCACCACTGTTCTCCGCTTGCGAACTTTCAAAGTGAAATATATCGAAGTTTGCGCCAAACTTCTGGCAATACCAAACTGTTAATAAAGAAAAACTGGCTTCGATCAAGTAGGTCGTACAAAAAGTATTCTTCCTATTATAATTATTATACTTTTAATTCCAAATAAGTATGAGTGCATTCAAAGTTTAGGAGACAGACGTTAAGGACGTCTGTCGACTTGACGTGACGGCTTTCAGTCTATAATATAATGACTTTGTATTACGCAAGAAAGTTGCTATCGGCTTTTTATACTATCAAAAAAGTTTGGTTGGATTATTTACTTTGATTTTTTAATGAATGATTTTTCTAAGGTCGTTTTTTATTCAGGCTATGTCTTAAATACCTGGACTTTAAGTCTGAAATCGTCAACCCGCATTGAGCAAGCCTGGTGATTACGTTTAATCCTTCCTGTATGAGAGGAGACCTTTGCCTAGCAGTGGGACGATAAAAAGATTGATGATGTCGTAAATATGATAAACGTACCATTTAATTTATATTTTTTTTTTGAGAAATGATTATTTTATTAATTTAGATATAAAACTGACACATTTTTTACTAGCTTTTTATTAGGTTCAATCCGTCTCTGTCTCAAAATTTTTTCGAACTTTACATTAATTTGTGCAGGCAAAGTATTTTTTAGTTTAGATTTAGTTACTTGGGTAACGCATCATTACGAATTTTAGCACTTGCTATTCTGTCTGTTGGAGATCAAGAAAACTTTGGTAAAAACAAATGAGCACCACATAAGCGTTCGTGTTATCCGTATATTATTTAAAAAAGAATATCTAACTAAAAAGTTGAAAAATATAGTTTAAAAAACTAAAATAAACACGCTTTTAAAGAATATCAAACTAAAAAGTTAAAAATAATTTTAAAATTTAATTTTGCACAAAGCGCCTCACGCCTTTTTTCTCATTTTACTAGTATTGTTTATAAACTATTGTCATAAATTAAATTTAAAAATTATTTTTAACTTTTTAGTTTGATATTCTTTAAAAGCATGTTTTTTTTTTAGTTTTTTAAACGATAAAACAGCTATCTCCTTCCATTCTGTATGTATATACATAATCAACCGATATTGTTCCCACTGTTGGGACTCATCCCCCCTGTCGATGAGAGAGAGTAGGCCGCAATCCACCACGCTGACCCAATGCGGCTTGGTAGATGTCACATATGTCTTCGAAGTTTTTCGCTTACGGACATGCCAGTTTCCTCACGATGTTTTCCTTCAACGTTTTGAGAGCAGTGGTGATGAAATAATAATTTACACAATGTAAAACGCCTGACGGGGTTCGAATCTTCGACCTTTTAAGTCGCGGCCGATAACACTAGACTACCACTGCTCTCTCTATACAATATGTAAAGAAAACCCTGTCCGATCCGTAAAGGTATTGTTAGGTATCAATAACTGATTTTACTAATGGATACAAAACGGGGTTAACTTAAAAAAAATCCCCTAAAAAAATAAATATTATTTTGCAAAAAAGAGGTAACTTAATACATGTGCGGCAAGCAACCCTTCCGCGGGCGGCGGGCGGCAGGGCACGTGGTCGCACCTCTATTCGCTCATAATAATACCGGTGTTGTCACTTTTTTAAAAATTACCAAATTTCGGGGAAGTTGGAATTAATTCGTGGGAAAAAAAGATTATTTCAAAATTCATTAGTATTGTTTCTATGATGATTACGTCAAATTTTATATTATATTTGGTCAAGTGTTTTACCTAACCTTTATTATCCTTATGGGTCGGTCAGGGTTTTCTTTACATATTGTATATGGAATCGAAAAATTTGATGTTCGAGAATTGAACGACAAGCTTTAGACATATCGAAAATGCAATGTATATATAACACATAATAGCGCACATCAATACGTTCATGAAGCTGTAACACAGCTCCGTAATTGTGACATTTCCACCTCATTGTCTAACCACTGTCTCACATTATGTATGTACACCGTTGTGCACTTAGCTTATAACTAAACGACAAGACTCCCGCCTCTGACGGAGTAACAACATTGAGAACAACACCGCTAACAGCCAATTCCATTTTATTTACATGCATGTAAAATGCATTTGGTGGTGTGGCCGTATGCTTTAGTATCGGTAGTGTATTGAAAATCTTGCGATAACGCCTTATCGGTGTTCGTAGTTGCTTATCTCCAAAGCCTAGAGCCTTTCGGTCTTATATAGGATGCATTTTGGCGAGTGTGCTAAGGAATTGCATGATTTAAATCCCCCATCCATCAACCCGTCGTACGGCAAGTTTCCACCCTTACGTTGTTTACACCATTTCGATCCGGACGAAACGTTTCGCCTCCTCCTTAATACCGCGTACATCGAGGGAATGGAACAGTTTGCCAGCGCCAGTGTTTTTGTCGGACTACAATTTGAGTGTCTTCAAGGCTAGAGTGGATAGGCTCTTAATAAACTAGTGCGCTTTACCATCAACGACTGCGTCACTGCTTACCACCAGGAGGGATTGCGGTCAAGCGCTAGTTTATAATTTTAATAATAGAAAAAAGATATCATTTTCCAAGCAATCTAGACAGTTTATGCGAAAATATTGTTTGCGGGCTAAGTACCAAAACCATTTGGCGGTACCATATCGATTCGTAGCGAAATACCAATTTAATTATAAAATGGACGTGGAAATCGTTGCTCTGACAAGTGCCAGCTGTCGTATTTAAACTTTGGTTATGTTTATATTATATGAACCAGTTCTAATTAATAACGAAAGCGCCTAATTACATGATTTCACACGCACACACAATATGTTATATGAATATGTGTGTGTATGTAATATGTCTGTAATGTATATGGTGTACATAATAAGGAGTACTATTATTGTTAAAGCATGCAAACATTCTTACATCCAGCACATTCAAATTTCTCGATTCTTTCCCATTTGATTCCATATATTCCTAATTCCATACATGTCTGGCTTAAAGGCCTAGAGATTGGGCCAGAAAAACTTACAAAAAAAAAAAAACAAAAACTAACTTCTCTCTGTTTCAACACTTGATCAAAAATAAGCAACAAGATCGTACGTGCCGGCCGGTAAATATAAAAATTATATAAATCAATAATTACCCCTTGAATCCAACAACCAAAGAGACCAGTGAACATGTGTGGAGGCCTCCATCACCACCTGGAGTGTGCAGCGCTGAAAATTCCAGTAAGTCCTTTTCCATTTTTCCGTTTGACTGTGCCACATGTAATTTCCCAAAATCGCGCCTAAGAAACGCAGTTCAACTATCGAAGAAATTTCAGTACCATTATCAAACAACTATTATACAATATGTAAAGAAAACCCTGTCCGATCCGTGAAGGTATTGTTAGGTATCGATAACTGATTCTACTAATGCCCACAAAACCCGCCTAAACTTAAAAAAAAAATCCCCTAAAAAAATAAATATTATTTCGCAAAAAGAGGAGAGAGGAGGCATCTCCCGCCTGGAGTCCGACGTATAATACCTATATAGACCGAATCGAGCGCGTTCAGAAAAAAATGACGAGGTACTTGCGATTTAAAGATCACAAGTGCCCATTTCGAGCCGATTACTCAGAACGGCTAAAGTACTTTCAATTAGACTCGTTGAAACAACGCAGAGCTCTAAATGATTTGACAACTCTATATAAAATTGTAAACGGACTAACATCAACCTCAGATCTCCTTAGTAAAGTAAACGTAAATGTGCCTCGTCATTCACATCTCCGGTCAAGGCGCTCCTCTGAGACATTTGCCACTAAGCCGTGTCGCACAAATCTGGGCCACCATGCTCCCTTAAACAGAATGTTGGCTTCCTACAACAGAGCTTGTTCGATGGACAGAAGCATCGACATTTTCTTTGATAGTCTGCCAATATTTAAGTCTAAAATTAAAAGAATTGTCCTGTAATCAGCTGCCTACATCAACTGTCACTTTAATAAAAATTGTCCACTTTAAATAAATACCAAAACTACAATTTCAAACATACATATTATTTGATTTTACTTCATTTATGAATAGTTATTCAATATCATTTAATTTTAATTATTGAGTTTAATTTTAATATATGTATATGTTTTGTTGAATGAAATTATTAATAGTATAATTAAGATCTCTTATTGTGAATGTTGTGTATGCCTATAAGTGACGTATTTACACAAAACTGAAGACCTGTGATTGCTTTTTATGCTACCATTATTGTAAATATGTCGTTGGTGTGCCATAATAAATATATAAATAAATAAATAAAATATGTTGCTTATAATAATATCGTCAGAATCGCGTTTGTCACTTTATTAAAATTTACCAATTTCCGGGGAAGTTGGAATTAATTCGCGGGAAAAAAAGATTATTTCAAAATTCATTAGTATTGTTATTGTGATGATTACGTAAAATTTTATATTATATTACGTCATGTGTTTACCTAACCTTCATTACCCTTATGGGTTGGACAGGGTTTTCTTTACATATGTATGTCGATAACATTTATTTCATGCCAGCACCAGTGCCATCTCGTTTCGCTTGACAGAGTCTAACCTTTTTTTATGTTGGGGATGAGAAATCATCAAATGACCTCTCAAATGTCGACCCGGGCCTGGTTCATACCGGGGGGCGAGCTGCCCATCGCTGCCCATCGCTTGCCGCCCGCAAGCCAGCGCCTATGGTGGCCGGGAGTCCGACGATGTCTCACAGAGTCTACCCTGAGTTCGTGGGGATGAACGATGGCTACAGCTGTAAGAGCGGTTTGAGCAGAGGTCTTTGAATCACTTAAACATTGGATATCGAACTAATAGTGTACCTACAGTATGAGATTCGCTAGTATTATTAACATGTTCGTAAATTCATCGGATTTGAACTGTAAATTATTTTTTTCTTTTGCACTATAACCCAAGTCGTGAAAGTCGTGGTGGCCTAGTGGTTAAAACACCAGCCTCTCAAGTATGAGTGCGCGGGTTCAATTCCAGGTCAGGCAAGTACCATTGTAACTTTTCTAAAGTTATATGTACTTTTTAAGTATATCTTGGACAAAAATGACTGAAGGTGTAGGAAAACATCTTGAGGAAACCTGGACTTTAAGTCTGAAATCGCCAACCCGCATTAAGCAAGCGTGGTGATTACGCTCAATCCTTCTCTGTATGAGAGGAGACCTGTGCCCAGCAGTGGGACGATAAAAAGGTTGATAATGATGATGATGATAACCCGCGGTACCCACAGTACCTACGCCCATAGTATGACATAGATATCGACGACAAGCTACCCTAAACTGTCAAATATTCCAAATAAATTTTGAGCCTTGCAGCTTTAGAAATAGAGTAGAAAATCTAATTAAGAAAAATATAAATTGCAGAAGTTTCACGTGCTGTCGTCTGTACATGATGATAATGAGACACAGACATACTTTTACCGACATATACGAATATATTAGGTATTTTTAGGTACTACTATGAACAAGGAAAACTAAAATAAACCCAATAATGAAGTAAATTACAAAGTTATTAATTGAAATTCCAGCAATTTCATAATTAAGCTTTAACTAATCTAGAAACAGTAAAGTTTTGAACAAACGTAATTATTTCCAAATAATAGGTACTTAATTTGATGCCTTAAGTAATATTCCGATAGACTTATATCAGACTTCTGTTTATTTATAATATTATTTCTCTAACAATCCTAAGAACTTGTCTTCTTCTTCTTCTTGAGCCTATGGATGTCCACTGCTGGACAAAGGCCTCCCCCAAGGCTTTCCACGCTGACCGGTCTTGTGCTGCCCGCATCCATCGGCTTCCCGCGACCTTGACCAGGTCATCGGTCCACCTTGTTGGGGGCCTCCCTACACTGCGTCTTCCAGTACGTGGCCGCCACTCTAGAACCTTACTACCCCATCGGCCATCGGTTCTACGAGCAATGTGCCCTGCCTACTGCCACTTCAGTTTAGCGACTCGCAGAGCTATGTCGGTGACTTTGGTTCTTCTGCGGATCTCCTCATTTCTGATTCGATCACGCAGAGAAACTCCGAGCATAGCTCTTTCCATTGCCCTTTGTGTGACTCTAAGCCTTCGTATGAGGCCCATTGTGAGCGACCACGTTTCAGTTCCGTAAGTCATCACTGGCAACACACACTGGTCAAAGACTTTAGTCTTGAGACACTGTGGTATCTTGGACGACGAGAATATGTATCGTAGCTTCCCGAACGCTGCCCAGCCGAGCTGGATTCGACGAGACACCTCTTTCTTGAGATCTTTTCTATATTCACAATTTGAGTTCACATCACATCATGAAACGTTGATAGTCGAAATAGTACTTTAGATCACACAAAAAATCAAAGAATAATAGGGCCTCCAGTCTGTCGTTGTTCTATAGAATACATTTTGGACAGTGTGCGAGGGAATTGCATGACTTAATTCTATCATCGGACGACCCGTCGTACGGCGAGTTTCCACCCTTACGTTGTTAACACCACTACGATCCGGACGAAGCATTTCGCCTTGTCTTTTATAGCGCGTACATCGAGTCATCGAGTTTCCTTCTGACTACAATTAAGTATCTTCAGAGCTAGAGTGAATAGGCTCATAATAAACTAGCACGCTTTACCATAAACGATTGCATCACTGCTTACCATCAGGCGATATTGTGGTCAAGTACTCTGTACTAGTGTATAATTATAAAATAAAGGTTTTTACACAATAGGGTATTTGACAAAAAAAAAAAAAATTAGTCCGTCAGTCAGATTTCCAAAAAATACTAGACACGTATTTTTTCATTTTTCATATAAACAAAAAATGAAGACGACACAGTGCGTTGAAAACTCGTGTGACGTCACTGCACTGTACACTTTTTAGCGACCAGTGACGTCACCAGCCACCACTCCTGATCTTTGATGCCTTTTATATTTATCAGTTTTTATTGTTTTGATAAAACAAAAAATACGTGTCTAGTATGTTTTGGAAATCTGACTGACGGACTAATTAGTTTATTTTAGTCAAATACCCTATATTAGCCTCATAGAATACCCACATAATATGATTCTTCTATAATCAACGTTAGTTTAGATACTCTTACACCACTGTGTACGATTATGTATGTTTAGCCACTGCTAAACAGGTTACGGACAAGACCTTTTTGAAGGACATCCTCAATTTAACCTATAAATACATCCCGTTCCGGTCACATTATGAATCACTTCGCTTGCGGCCTTTTAGTAGACCTTTTGCTAACCGAATGACTCTGTTTATGTATGTACTATAAAACTATATAACCGTAATATACGATTAGAAAACTCCCAAATATTGAGAGCCTATCAAATTTGGTCTGGTTGAAACTATCTGCTTTAGCTTTTCCTAACTGTCCATCTGACCTCCACAACCTGATTACTGGGTAAGACAAGAGTCTGACTACCTGTTACGACTGTCAAAGGCCACCAATGACAGCTCAGCCAATTACGACTAAACGTATTTTTCGAGGCACGGAGAGGTCTTGGAAAGCGGTATGTCATCCATTCACAGCTTGTACTGCTTATCCTTGAACTTATCCTCGACTCGTAAGGCGTATTTTTTAGCCAGGAGCCACTTTGTCCGGATAAATATCTATCACCTTGCTATAATGCACACGTTCTCAGTGCGAATAAAAGTCTAAGTACGAAAAGAGCAAATGCCTTTTAAAATTTGGTATTTAATTGTAATTTTGTTTTCATAGTTTCAAAACAATTACGGGTTCCTTTACGTAACTATGAATTATTATTAATGACTCAATAGTACTTAATAGAAATATGGTACCAAAAATTTTCTGTCACATTTTTTTTTTACAATGGAATTTTTAAATAAAATTTCTTTCATAGCATTATATTTTAATCATATATATATATTTATTATCATAACTTTGGATACAGAACATGAAAAAACATTAAAACGTATGTTACAATATGTTTTTACTTAGTAATAATATTTTACTTTGTGGTTTTCTTTGTTTTCATATTTTCAAGTGGAGTTTTGCGCCGAATAAACCAGCAAAAGTCTGCAAGCATTCCTTCTGACGATCTTCCGTTGTAGCGCCTCCCTATTTACATAATCCCCCTTATTCATAAACACTGCTTAAAGTTAACTAGTGATTAGCAATTCTTTAACCATACATTTTTGACCTTTTAACGTCACTTAACTTTAATTATCGTTTATGAATAAACCCATTAAACACTGTGGTGTTTATTCATAAAGAATGATTTAAGTTATGTGACGTTAAAAGGTCAAAAATTTATGTTTAAAGAATCGCTAATCACCAGTTAACTTTACGCAGCGTTTATGAATAAGGGGGTACATCTTGATGATACCTCGTACCATGTTCATCTGATACTGCTAAGGTTAGGTGGGAAGAAATCCAAGTGAGAGTCCAAAAAATATTTTTTTATGATATGTCTAGACATGCCTAGGTCTTTATACGAAGAAGTAAGTTCTATGACAGTATCCTGGTAGTTTTCACTTTTTTTGTATTCTAGAAAATTATGGCACACTTCGACGAAAGCAGTCCATGCCATTTTTGGGGGTTTGTTCAGATTTATTGTAAAATTTGTGTCCTTCATGAGCTCGCGTATTTGGAGACCCACAAAGATTCTTCTTCTTTTAATTTTGTATCCCTGATTCGAGGGAATTTTGTCTTTAGATACTGAAGGCCTTCAACATCCTTATTCACGGCTTTAACAACATTGTTTATAAGACCCAGCTTTATATAGAGTGGCGAAATAAAAAAAAAAAACAAAATTTCACTTGGAACTAAAGGTTCTTCATTAACATTCTTGAAACCAGGCATCATATTCGTTCTTCGTGGCTAGCTTTTTACTTTATTTTGCACTTTAAGATTATTACGTATCGATTCGAGTTTACCAAAATATTCCGTGTAAATCCAAAACAATCACTATACAACTTTTTAACGTACTGAGCGCCACGAAATCCCTGCAACAACTGCGCAGGCGCATACTATTCGTATAAAAATGAGTGAGCAGGTGTATTTTTTTTGTTCATAACCACTATCACAACTAAATAAAGTTGCGTTAAAACACGAACAACAGTAAAAATATAAAATTTTAAGCTATTCAAAAATATTTTTTTTTTGAAGAATGTATACGTGTTAGCAAAAAAATAAAAACAGATCTAGATTTAGGATATTGAATACTTCATACTGATCATATTTTTGTTCAAAGGAGTTTTTCTTTGCCGACCAGTGTTATGAACGAAAACAAATACGTTACAAAAATTTAGGGATATGTATATTATATTATCCTATACAAAAGTTATAAAAACATCATATTTTCCATGGTAATACATGGTAAACCCACTTGATAAGTGCTTACGCTCCGCAGGCCGGGTGCGGTGACGCCGAAAGGACGTTGTTCTGGAGCCAGCTCGAAGGATTGCTTCACGGGATCCCGTTATCCCAGGGAATCGTTCTGGGTGGTGATTTGAACGGTCACGTGGGTGAGAAGTGTGACGGGTTTGAGCGTGTTCACGGTGGCTTTGGGTACGGTAGCCGCAACGCGGAAGGGGACAACATTCTCCGAACGTGTGCGGCCGCTGACCTAGCAATTGTGAACACCTACTTCAAAAAGAAACCGGAGCACCTTGTTACCTACCGGAGCAGACGAAGCGCTACCCAGATCGACTTCCTACTAACTAGGAGACACCACATCGGCAAAGTAGCCAACTGCAAAGTCATACCCGGTGAGAGTCTTACTGCACAACACCGTCTCCTTGTCATGGATCTCTGCGTTAAGGCCCAACGTAGACGTGTAGAGCGCTGCCGACGCCAGATCCGGTGGTGGCTGCTTGATGAAAATAAGTACCAGGAGTTCGCTTCGGTTATTGGCGACAAGTGCGCTGGTACCGAGGGAGAATCTGTCCAAGATCACTGGGACAGAATCCAGGCAGCTATTACCGGGGCGGCGCGAGTGGTGCTCGGCGTGTCTAAGGGCGGTCGCAAAAGTGACAAGGAGACCTGGTGGTGGAACGACACAGTCCAGAGGGAGACAAGGGTGAAGAAAGCCCTCTTCAAAACGTGGCAGGCGACCGGATCTCCTGAAGATCGCGACGCATACAAGGTTGCCAAACGTGCCACTAAAAGAGCTGTAGCCAGAGCCAGACGAGACCACTTAGAACCGCTCTACCAGAAGTTGGAATCGTCTGAGGGGCAGAAGCTCATTTACAAGTTGGCACGTTCTAGGGTGAAAGCGGCACAGGATATATCCAAGTGCCGTTGTGTAAAAGACCCTACTGGCAACCTGCTTTGCGAGGATCGCGCGGTGAAGGAGAGATGGCGTACGTACTTCCACGAGCTGCTAAATAAGCAGCACCAAGAGGTGCAGACACCGGAACTCCCTCCGAACCTTGGATTAGTGCCCCCGATAACGCCTGAGGAAGTCCACACGGCTCTTCGTCGCATGGCGAATCGGAAGGCTGTCGGCGCTGACGGAGTCCCCATTGAGGCCTGGAAGGCGATGGGTCCTTGCGGTGTGGGCATGTTAACTAACTTTCTGAACCGCGTGCTTCTGTCCGGCAAAATCCCGAGCCAATGGAGGCTGAGTATTATCACTCCAGTCTTTAAAGGCAAGGGCTCCGTACAGGAGTGTGGTAACTACCGCGGTATAAAGGTCATGTCCCACACCATGAAGATCTTTGAGAGGATTTTAGACTCCCGGATCCGGCAGGAGTGTGCTGTCTCGACGTGTCAATATGGGTTCCGTCCAGGGTACGGAACCATGGACCCTATCTTCGCCCTAAGGATCACCATGGAGAGATATAGATCGAAGAACACGCCTCTGCATATGCTCTTTTTAGACATGCAGAAGGCCTTCGACTGTGTCCCTCGGGGGGTGATCTGGTGGGCACTGAGGTCCAAAGGGGTACCAGAAGCCTATGTTGACATAATTCGAGACATGTACCTCAATTCCGATTCCGTTGTTAAGACCGCTGTTGGCGACACTAAACCCTTCCCGATCACCGTCGGTGTACACCAGGGATCCGTCCTTAGTCCGTTCCTGTTCAGCGTGATATTAGACGTCTTGTCAGACAGCATCAAGAATTCACATGAGCAACCACCCTGGTTGCTCATGTATGCTGATGATATCGCGCTGGCAGACGCGGACAGGGAACGATTGGTGCGGCGGGTAAATGCGTGGAAGAACTCGCTTGAGAGCGGTGGTCTTAAACTCAATGTGGCGAAGACGGTGTACATGGCCAGCAACACCACAGACCCTATGCCTGTGTGCATAGGCGGAGTCAAGGTCGAGTGCACAGACCAATTTAATTACTTGGGGTCTGTGCTCCACGCGTCCGGCGACATTGATTGCGACGTTAAAGCACGCATTTCCGCAGCTTGGGCAAAATGGCGTGAGATGACAGGTGTCATTTGTGACCCCAAAATGCCGGTTAAGCTTAAGGGACAGGTCTATAAGACCATCATTAGACCTGTCCTTCTGTATGGCAGTGAGGCGTGGCCTGTGCTTGAGCGACACAAGCAGGAGCTGCGTGTCACGGAGATGAGTATGCTGCGGTGGATGTGTGGAGTTACGCGGAAAGACCGCATCAGGAACTCCCGCATTCGTGGCAGTCTCCATGTCCGTGACATAGCAGACAAACTGCAAGAGAGTCGCCTACGATGGTACGGCCACGTCTTACGTAAACCGGCATGTTACGTGGGTAACAAATGTCTTGCCATGGCGCCTCCGCCGGGCCGGAACAAGCGAGGCAGGCCAAAGAAGTGCTGGCTTGACGTTGTAAGAGATGACATGCGTGCCAACAATCTCACACCACAGGATGCCAGAGATCGTGCGAAATGGAGGCGTAATAGTAGGAAAGCGGACCCCGGGCTCCAACGCGAAGGCCGCGGATGCGACCGGGATTATACGCTGAGATGAAGATGATGATGATGATTTTCCATGGTAATAAAATAAAAGGTAAAAATTAAATTATACAATATGCTATGGAAATGGAACCCCGGAAACACAAAATAAATAACTTATATATTCGCATATCTCACAATCCAACGTACAGAGGATAGCACATCAACCTACACAACCTGTCAGATTTCTTTGTTTGATTTTCAGATTTATTTCTAAATCATTACTGCTAAAGGTTGATTGGCAATATTTGACAGCTTCGGGTAGCTTGAACCGCTGTCGCATGGTAATGGATACTTAGAAGTTTAGAACGCATGTTTGCAATTTAAATTTTATGTAGAACGTTCCATTTATCTGTAACATGTCTGACACATACGCTGTTTAATTATTTTTATTGACTCAGAAATGAAACCCAACGATGTATGCATGTAATTGAACCACTAATTATGATTGAATACAAGTACCTACTTAATAAGGACATTGACGAAAATGGCTAGCTTGGATTGGATGAGACGAGAATAATTGAATTCGTACCTCACAATATACGAGGCCTTTCAACTGACGTTGCGATGGGCTTAAGAATTTCATCGTTTATTTTCATAGATTAATAAAACAATACTTTAAACAGCAAAATGCATGTATTTTGAAAAAACATTTTCGTGAAATTCTGAGTGATTTCGATTTTGGGAACCATCGCGGCGTAAACAAGTCCTACAGTTGAATACACATTTTTAATAACACTGAAACTGAAAATAACGTAAATATAAACTTTTGATCTGCAGTAAATCTGATGATAAAGATCATAGGCAGTCGAGGGAATTCCTCAAAAATGTAAAAAGTTTAATATAGGCATTGAAGTTTAATATAGGACAACCACTTCCTATTCGTCACGCTTATGCAATAATCAATTAAAATCAAGAGACTGAATGTAAGTTGCGTAATCGCGTCATGTCTAGCATTGCTCATACTTTCAGTTTGGTCTCATAGGAATTTTGAAGATATCGGTTCAGTGGTTTTGTTTATGAACCACAATTACTGGTAAAAATTAATGTAAACAAAATGACGTCGTTTGCTTACAGGCCTTCTTCCAACTATATTAGTGTCAGCGTCCAGTCTGACCATAATGCAATTGTACAGTACTTTTCACAACTAAAAAGTGTAAAATAAAAACTTTTATAAAAAAAAAACAGCTTCCAAAAAAACCTCCCGAAATAACTAATTTCGGAAGTCGGTATCAAAATATACCGGGTGCGGCAATTGAACTGTCCGTATGCGAAAATGAAATATTTTTGTTAATTTTCAATATTTATTTATACAATTTTAGAATCTGAAAATAGAAGGTTCAAAGTTTTATTAGGGCTTTTTCCGAAGGAATACAGTCGCATTTGCAATACAAGCTTGAGTCTCTTTCTGTAAGAAGCGCACGCTGCTCGAACGACATCATCACTTAAACAGTTCCATTCTCGCGTAAGGGTAGCGTTGAGTGCTTCCACCGACGTGTATTTTTTAGCACAAGCCTTGACCTGTAAAATACCCCAAATACAAAAGTCCAACGAGTTCAAGTCGGGCGATGAGGACGGCCACATATCTCGGTCGATCAGCATCGGAACGTTCACTTTTAACCAATTTTGCCTTAGAATTGCTCTGTGCGATGGTGCCGAGTCTTGCTGGAATGTCCAACGCTCAGAATCAAATGTGTAGCGTGCCCACGGCAATAGCCCTGGTAATAAGACTTTGTCTCGATAATTTGTTGGTTTATTTTGACTTGGTTGCGACCCATTGTTCTAATCCATTGTTCTAAATTTGAATGTGTTTCTCTCACAACAGAATCACTTCAAATGGTGATAGCAAACATGTCAAAGACCACCCTGTTGAATGCATTTGATTCAGTATTTTGAATTTTAAAACAGTTCGATTGAGACGGACAGTTCAATCGCCGCACCCGGTACAAAAACCAAAGACATCGGCTTCCGAAATTAGTTATTTTTTATTTTTTAGTGTTTTTGGAAGTTGGTTGTTTTTTTTTTTTGTAAAAACGTTTTTTATAACTTGTTTTTATTTTTAATTGTGTTTAACTCAGTTTAGTTTTATGATCTTCCTGTACTAGTTGTAATATATAGGTACTTTTTCTTTTCCTTTCTTTCTTTTCTTCACCAGCTGACATAATTCCACTTTTTATAGGCTAAACCGTTTCATAATGAATGCTAGCAGTATCTTCGTAATTTGTCATGACGTCATCTCTTGATGACTCGGAAGTTATGCCCATTATTTATGGTTAAGAAGTTTAAAAAGTTTCGATTGTGGACGTTCGAGTTTCAGATGATTTGACATAGAGCTCTGAAGATAGGAAAATGGACGACGAGCAGCGAAACTGGGCTAGAATAATTTTTTCGGGGCTTTGAGACAGCTATTAAGTGTCACGATGCAGCTTTAGCAGAACGATTTAGAGGTTAAATATCGAGTTTTTCAATACAACTCTGACTTTCTGACTCTTGGCTTTCCAATTCGTACGCAGATATTGAGAAACACTTACAATATTGAATTCTGTAGCGTAATGAATACAAGTGCCTTTTTATAGATGTACCTAAAGTGATTTTACATAAGACCAGGTACCTAAGCTAGGCTTAGTGTGCCTAGCTTACCTGGTCTCTCTCGCCCAGTTTACAAAAATATACAAACTAATGCTTAAAATCAACTTATGCTTATCATGAAAATTCTAGGTAATCAGGTGGGATCATGGTCAAGCACTAATTATAACATTTAATGTAATTTGAGTGTATAATCAAATAATCATTATTGTCATTATTTATTTTTAGATATTACCTATAGTTGTACATTACTATAATGTCTAAAACAGGCCAAGTGCGTGTCGGACTCGCGCACAAAGGGTTCCGCACCAATGATTTATGAAATTAAAGGATTTAATTTATTTGTATGAAGTACGAGGTATTAAAAAAAAACTACGCACTAGATCTCGTTCAAAACAATTTTCGTTGGTAGTTTTTATAGTAATGTACATTATATGTTTTTTTTTTTGATTTTTGATTTTCTCATTTTAGAAGTTAGAGGGAGGGGGGAAGCATCTTTTTTCCACTTTGGAAGCGTCTGTCACGCAAACTATTCGATTTAGAAAAAAATATTTTAGAAACCTCAATATCATTTTGGAAGACCTATCCATAGATACCCCAGACGTAAGTCTTTAATGAAAAAAAAAAAAAATGAGTTTCAGTTCTAAGTATGGGGAGCCCCCAATATTTACTATTATTTTTGCATCAAAATCTTAATGCGGTTCATAGAATACATATACCTACCAAGTTTTAACAGTATAACTCTTATAATTTCGGAAAAAAATGGCTGTGACTTACGGACGGATAGACAGACAGACAGACACGATGAATCTATAAGGGTTCCGTTTTTTGCCATTTGGCTATGGAACCCTAAAAAGTGAGTAAGTATTAAGTGTGAGAGATAGTGAAATGAAATAATGAATGCATTCATAGAATAGACAAAATAATTATTTATAAAAGGATTATATGTATTATCAATAAAATAAACTACAATTAAAAACAACTTTTACCTACAGTCTGTTACAGGCGACAATCACCAAAGTATGTATGTCATTAATTCGTGTTTCCTTGATTTAAATTTTACTTTTTTATTAATACTAAGAAAGTGTCTTATAGTTCCTTTTGTGTCATTAAATTGTAATTTTTTGGTACAGAATGTACTTACCAGTTGTTCATAACTATTTTAATTAACCTACCTACTAAAAGTGAGTTGCTATTATATTGTGCGAACCTGTGGAAACCGCTTGATATGACGTATCACATGACAGGTCTTTCCGCCGAAAATATCCAGATATTAACTAGTCTTTTGTAATATAAAAATGATTGTTTCTTAGTAAAACGATAGGGATCGAGTTTTTATAGCAAAAACATTGGTTTGAATTCTACTTTTTTTTGGTGTTTAAGTTTTCATTATAATAATACATTGTAAGTATTGTTGGGCTAATACCTATCATGATTCAATGTAACCCCATCGAGTTTGTTCTAACGTAAGTTTATGAGACAAATATTATAATTAATTTACAGAGTGGTGCGGACAATACGACAATAAATTAAACATCGTGTACCTCAACACATTCTCAGTCTAACCATAAAAAAACCATATAAATATGTCCATTAGTTTAGTCACAGGCAATTAGTTTTGATTTTTCACATTTTCTACATGATGTACATGTTGATAAGAAAGCGCTTACAGGTTAATGACCGCCGCATCCGGCGGTACCAAACTTTAATAATAATGGCGCGAAAAAAGCAAGTATAAACAGGATCGCGTTGTCGTCAATCGATGGTCAGTGAACCAATATTTTTAAAGGATGTTCTATTTAGTTTGTTTGAAATTTTCAGTTTTTTTATTTTTGATGCTAGATTTTTTTTCTATGGTTTAGGATTATTCCTATGAACCAGCATTGTTCGTGTTTTCATTTATTGACGTATTGTCAGCACCACTCTGTATAGGAATATAGCTGTTAAAGCTAAGGGCCCACAACTATAGCTGCGGTTTGTTTGGCAACATACACAACACAACAAGGAACACGGGTGGGTTTTAGCCAGTAAAAGTCTGACACGGTCATTTGATGATTTTCCATCCGAAGATAAGAACGATATTGAAGTACCTAACATTATTTTTTACTTTTTTTTGTTATTTGTATATTGAATCTAAATAATCGCTATTCTTTTAGAGGAATTAAAAGTGTGAATGTTAACTAAACATAATATGATTAAATGACTTATTTTGCTTAGAACTTCATGATCATCATCATTTCAGCGGAAAGACGTCCATTGCTGGACATAGGCCCCTCCAAGGATCTCCACGATGATCGGTCCTGTGCCTCCCGCATCCAGCGGTTTCCCGCGACCTTCATCAGTTCGTTGGTCCACTTTGTTGCGTCTAACTACGCTGTGTCTTCAGATGCGTGGTCGTCATTCGAGAACCCGTCGGCGCCATCGGGCATCGGTCCTACGGGCAATGTGCCCGGCCCGCTGGCAGTTAAGTCTTGCAATTCTTCGAGCTATATCGATTACTCTCGTTCTTCTGCGGATCTTCTCATTCCTGATTCGATCGCGGAGTGAAACTCCAAGCATAGCCCTCTCCATTGCACTTTGAGTGATTTTCAGCCTTCTTATAAGGCCCATTGTTAGCGACCACGTCTCGATTCCATAAGTCATCACTGGCAATACACACTGGTCGAAGACTTGAGACACTGCGGTATTTCGGATGAGAAGAGTTTACGTAGCTTCCCGAAAGCAGCGCAGCCGAGTTGGATTCGACGATTGACCTCTTTCTCGAAGTTGGACCTTCCTAACTGGATAGTTTGTCCCAGGTACACGTAGCTGTCAACAACTTCGAGAACAGAGTCTCCAATCTTTATAGGAGTCGGTACACCATGGGCATTAGATATGACTTTCGTCTTGTCCATGTTCAATTTAAGACCAACTCGCTCGGAGGATCTGACCGAAATCGCAGGGAAGCGCTGGATGCAGGCCGCGTCCAACCGTTCTTTTTGGGAATCCTTGGGGGAGGCCTGTGTCCAGCAGTGGACTTCATGCGGCTGAGATGATGATGATGATGAAACCTGCATCAGGACAAAAATAGACTACCAGGAAAGCGGGTTGCTCAAAAGAAATATAGTGGCAAGTGAAGAAACATGGGTGCGCTATAGTCAGTAACAGTCTAAGATCCGATTCCGCTCCGCCCAGAGCGGGAGTTATTAGATAATTTTCCATTAAAAAAAAAGTCCAATATATAAATAGATGTAGCCTGCGTGTGATAGAGTACTCAGACAACGTAAAATATATACACAGGATTTTTTTTAAATTTAGCCCACATTAGGAATTTCTCCTGTATGGATGGTGCGTGGCTGTTTGTGAAACAGCCACACTCGGAACAATTATCGTAAGCCATATAAATATTTGTTCCGTGAGTGAATCAAACCCGCGACACGCAGCCCAGCGGTCAATCCGTCAGCCATTGCGCCAACTGTGTCTTCAAATATAATTTTTTATAATTAAAAATATACTACATCATCATCAACCTTTTTATCGTCCCACTGCTGGGCACAGGTCTCCTCTCATACAGATAAGGATTGAGCGTATTCACCACGCTTGCTCAATGCGGGTTGGCGATTTCAGACTTATGAAGTCCAGGTTTCCTCAAGATGTTTTCCTTCACCCTCAGTATATATACGTATATACGTATATAAACTATCTACTTTAATAAAAATGTGGTATCCTACCAACCCGGTTAAATCAGTTACGACTATATAAACGTATAAATTAGTTTAAGTTACCGATAACCGTAAATCGGCAACGATTAACCACCATATAAATATTAATTATGACGCAAAAAATACTGGCTGCACGGTAAAACGACCAACGGTGTTTTGTTAATTAAAATCTTTATTGGGGCAGTGTGCCAGCGTTAAAAATATTTCATGAAATCCGTGTATTTATTCACTGTTTCGAGCGTGGTGTAAATTGCTCATCCAAAACCAGCCAGAGAGCTATAGTTGTGGACATAGCTCACAGAATAAGCAAATTGAAGTGAACAATCGCCTCCTCTTTTATACTGCGTACATCGAGGGACTGGAACAATTTGCCAGCGGCGGTGTTAAAAATACACTTACAAAGTGAAAATAACTAATTTTTGAAGTCGTTATTTTTCAGTTTGCACATTTCCTTTTTTTTCATTTTACAGTGTCTCAAGACTAAAGCCTTTGACCAGTGGGTGTTGCCAGTGATGACTTACGGAACTGAAACGTGGTCGCTCACAATGGGCCTCATACGAAGGCTCAGAGTCACACAAAGGGCAATGGAAAGAGCTATGCTCGGACTTTCTCTGCGTGATCGAATCAGAAATGAGGAGATCCGCTGAGGAACCAAAGTCACCGACATAGCTCTTCGAGTCGCTAAACTTAGGTGGCAGTGGGCAAGGCATATTGCTCGTAGAACCGATGGCCGATGGGGCGGTAAGATTCTGGAGTGGCGGCCAGGTACTGGAAGACGCAGCGTAGGGAGGCCCCCAACAAGGTGGACCGACGCGATGACCTGGTGAAAGTCGCGGGAAGCCGATGGATGCGGGCAGCACAAGACAGGTCATCGTGGAAAGCCTCGAGGAGGCCTTTGCCCAGTAGTGGCCATCTATAGATGGCCACTGCTGGACACCCTATGCAGCCTATGCTGAAGAAGAAGGAGACATTTCCTGTTGACAGCGATGCGGATGAATTTTTTGATACCCTTTAAATATTTCCGTTCCTACTTTATAGTTTCTACTTGTAGTTTTTTTTAAAGTAGGATGCTTTATGTTTTGTAAAAAGTTTTATGAAATTAACAATTTAGCAAAAGATCCACCCCTTTAATTTATATTGCTGCATCAACAAAATAATAAATAAATAAATATCTAGCTAGCTAAATAGTTAGCCCCTAAGTAAGTTCGAGACTTGTGATATAGGATACTAACTCCACGATACTATATTTATAATAGATACATATGTAGATAAACATCCAAGACGCAGGCCAATAAAAAAAAATCGTTTTTCCATCATGACCTGGCCGGGGATCGCAGGCAGGCGTGTTGACCACTGCGCCAAGGAAAACGAATATTAACCTACTTGATAGGAGACTAATCCAATCAGTCCTACTGCCTAATTAATAATTTAGTATCCCAAAAGAATAAGTTATCTTAACGAAGAAGACAGAATAACTAACAGGAATTTATCGGAGTACCGCACAGGCTCACGTTCTGTACATACATAGGTATGTATATATCGTGTAACGGTAAGCATATCTAAACAATTAAACATAAATACAAATTTAAACACCGCAAAATGACAAGTACTACAATATATTTCATATCATTTTTTCACAATTGTAATTTTAATGTTCAATTTTGACATCACATCTCAACGTATTTCCCGATTTTTATTGTTATTTTTCTTTTTACTTTATTTCTATCCTTTTTATCCTGCCTATAATATTATTTATAATATGAATGTTTAATTTTGATTATGTTGACTTTATGTTAATTTTATTTTATGTTTCTAATTTTATGATTTGCACTCATCATAATTATATTTTCACTAATTGTATCGTGTTTAGACCTAGTTCTATGTGCAAGCTGTGGTCTTCTGTAATTGAAGGCGCACACGTAAAAGAGCCTTACTGATTTATTGTAATTTTCTATTGTATTTGTGTATCCTTTGTTGGAGATTCCAATAAATAAATAAATAAATACTAATATATAAAGCTGAAGAGATTGTTTGTTTGAACGCGCTAATCTCAGGAACTACTGGTCCGATTTGAAAAATTTATTAATTTATTTAATAGGTTTTAGGCTATATAACATCATGCTGCAACTAATAGGAGCGGAGCATAACGAACTCCACGCGAACGAAGTCGCTGGCGACCGCTAGTGTAGTATATACCCTGACATGTATACTTCGTGTTAGGGACAGGTTGGCAAAAACTGAAACAGCTCCAGCCTATGACTTATGTTCGAAAGAGGTTGGAATTTTGCTCAGGAAAATTTTCAAATTTCCCGGTACCGTTTTACCACTTAATTTGTAACGTTTTTTTGATATGTAACAAAAGAATCCTGACCTATTTATTAAAAAATAGGATAAAATAATTTATTAAAAAATACGGTAAAACGTTAACTCGTCAATTTAAGCAAAACGAGAAATATGCTACCGGAGGTTATTCCATTTTATCAATTCCGTAACGTACAATATGCTTGGTAACATAGTGTGTCCTTAGTGTGTCCTGGCTTTGAGTAAAAAAAAAAACAAACAATTACAAATTTACTAACGTCTGTGATAGGGGCTCGGCCTAGTAAAAATTTACTTTGATTGTATGTACCGTAGTTCCTCTAATATATTCGTAGGTTATAATTTATAATTTCTTTTCAATAAAACATTTTTTATTTATTTATTAAAACTAAAAGAGGAAACATCAAAGAACAATCAGTGTAAGTATAGAAATCGGACGCAGCTCAAGGCCAAGCCAATTCAGTCACGGGCAGTGTTGTAGGTAAAGAATGCTATTTGGAATTGCATGACTTAATTCCTCCATCACCATTCTATCATCGGACGACCCGTTGTACGGCGAGTGTCCAGTATCCGCCCTTAGGTTGTTGACATCACTACGATTCCGTATCGTAGCGTTTCGCCTATTCATTTACTACATCGAAGTACTGGATGAAATTGCCAGCGGCGGTAATCCCGCCTGACCACAATTTACGTGTCTTCAGGGCTAGAGTGAATAGGCTCTTAATAAATTAGTACGCTTTACCATCAATGCTCATCATCAGGCGGGATTGAAGTCAAGCACTTGTTTATAATATTTAAAAAAAAAGTATATTTATAGCGTCAACAGCTCCTACGATACGTAATCGATACGAAGTTTTCTTTCTCTAGCCAGATGTTTTGAAACTGAAATTCGATACGCGCCCTTAGACTTAAAAAGGCATTAAGGATGCGACGTTGAGTTCTTGAGTACTCTTTGGTGGAGGACGGGAATGATATCGAAGTAAAATGTCTCACTTTTCTCGGTGGCGTTGTACTTTGCCATTATTTTTCCGGGCCGTCAGAGCACATTTGAGAAATTATTATTTAATGAAAAGCCATTTGGGGAATCAACAACACGTTTTATAACTAGTCGATTTTATCCAGTGCTAAATTATACTCTCTGTCTGTTTTCTTCGAGGCTGGAATGAAAAGGTATCTAAAAAGGTATTGCGGCTGTTCATTCACGCGCGTTCTATCATTGATTTCCATCAGGCGTGAGGTCAAGAGACGCCTGATTTAGCAAAAAAAAAAAGTATAAATTATTTTTTTATTTAAATTTAGATATTAACTTGATAATTGTGGACATAGTGTCCATAATGAATCATTCATTCAATTAATCATCGTTAGGATGATTCAATCAGGTAATGTTCTATATTCAAATAATTTGCTAATTCATGAAGCTTCAATGACTAACCAGTTGATAACCACAAATTGAAACATTATAAATGTGAAAATATTAACATCGTGTATAATTACATATAATTGGTATATTTTCCAAATAAACCCGCTAAATATTACCGCGATTTCAAATATTACATGTTGGGTTACACTGGTTCACGGATTATTTGTTGCTTGTTAATCAGTGTATACTGCACCCTAATTGACACACCATCAATCTTAATTTGAACCATTTTGAAGGAATCGCTAATCATTGCTTCATATGTTCGACAAACGTGTCAGTTCAGCAACATAAATAACGATATGAATGTTGTTGAGCTGTCAAAATGTTGCCACAAATGTTGAACTTTTATGTAACTCTTTCTTTTTATTCGACTATTTTTCGGTCATTTTCAGTTTGAGGGTCAAATCTCACTCAATGTGTTAGGCTCTGTGCCAAAAATTCTATACACCTGAATATATTCGAGGCTTTGAAAATGATAGAGGTGCTCGCGAGCATTTTACCAAACAATTTCGCTTCCATTAGCTTCCGGCAGAAGTAACGACCAGACAAAGTATTGTCGTCAAGCGATTCGTCGTGTTCCGGCATGATGTCTGGTGAAGCCGGACGAAGGACGGGTCTGAGCAGTTGTGTTGCGATGTGTGTGTGGGTACGACGCGCCAAATGTTGTTGTGTCGGGAGTTTGGTCGTGAAGAATTTCCAGATCAATTTCCCTCTGGCGCAGCATCGTTGGTCGTATTTTTGGGTTTAACATTGAATCACCTTGCTTAACTGCCGTCAACCTTTCTATTCACTCACACACATTTTTTTAGTGAATAGGCCTTTACACTAGCTTAACACACTAGCGCGCTTTACCATTAACGCTTACCATCAACGATTGCACCACAGCTTACCATCAGGTGGGATCGCAGTCAAGCACCAGATTATAATAATAATAAAAAAAACATTGTCTTTCGGCAAGGGTCTTTGTACATTCTACAGCGGTAGTTTTAAATGAGACACGGTAGGCAGGAAATAATAATTACTATGAAGACAAAGCAAACCCAATTTATTCCGTACAAAGAACATTCAACTGTTATCAAGTAGTGTTCTAAACACCATTTAATTATTCCTAATGGCTATTACACTATATCAAAGTAAAATACGCCGAACTGTTCGGAAAATTCGCAACAATGGAATTTCGGCAATTTTCCATTTAATAGAATTCATGTTGGCAGCAATCGTGTTGGAATTTGCCGAAGGCACAAATTCTGCTGTTGTCTCCTTGCTCTAGTTTCTGAATTTTTATGGTAGAACTGTTTGTCTGGCCATTGCTTTCATAGATTTAGTTAGAACTTATATTTAGTATGCTGTGTTTAAGATAACATTAGTGAATATTTGGTATTGGAATGTAAAATAAATAATGGGTTATTAACGTATAACAAATAACCGCTGGATGCGGGAGGCGCAGAACCGGTCGTCGGGAGAACCTTGGGGGAGGCCTATGTCCAGCAGTGGACGTCTTTCGGCTGAAATGATGATGATGATGATGAACGTATAACAAGTTGTAGTACATGTACAACTCTATCTGTCCGGAAAAACAGGCTTGATTTTTTGTATCCATTACAGTGCACAATGCCTACTTCAGGGATAGATGCGTATTGGACACGCCACAATAACGGCGTTAAGTCTCCTCTTTGAGGAGCGGCTAGAGAGGTGCCACGGTGGCCTCACCTTCCGCCTGACGCAGGTCCTCACCGGACACGGCTGTTTGAGAACGAGCTGTTGGTTGAGCTCGGCAGCACGCGTGTTGGATGCTCGGTTGATAATGTTTGTATTAATAATATCAGCTATGCTGACGACATGGTGCTGCTGAGCCCAGCTGTCGGTGCGATGAGACAGCTTTTACATGTTTGTGAGAGGTATGCGAATAAACATGGTCTCATGTATAACTGCACGAAAAGTGAGTATTTGGTCTTTAAGTCTTCTGGTAAATGCCCATCTAGTGTGCCCAAATTGACATTAAATAATAATGAACTCAAGCGGGTAAGTCATTTTAAATATTTGGGACACTATGTTACCGAAGATCTTGATGACCAAATGGACATTGAAAGGGAGCGCAGGGCACTGGCGGTTAAGAATAACATGCTGGCACGCAGGTTTGCTCGTTGCAACGAGAATGTTAAAATCTCTCTTTTTAAAGCGTACTGCCAAACCTTTTACATGAGCAGTCTGTGGTTTTGTTATACACAGAGATCGCTCGGTGCCCTGCGAGTCCAATATAACAACGGTTTCAGGATGTTGCTGGGATTGCCCCGTTTCTGTAGTGCATCTGGCATGTTTGCGGAAGCCCGTGTTGATGGCTTTCATGCCATTATACGCAAGAGAACCGCCTCCTTGCTACGTAGAGTACGGGGTAGCACTAGCAGCATTTTGAAAGTAGTTGCTGATAGGACCGACTCCAAAATAATGGAGTGTTTCATGCGGGTCCTAGTTAGACAGTAAAGAGTGTCTGGCTGCGCTCGCAAATACTTTAATATTGTCTTAGTTTTTATTACTACTAACATAGGCTTAAGATTTTTGTAGTACTAACCGAATATGGATACCTACTGTCCGAAATAAATTATTATTATTATTATTAAGCCTATCCGCTGAAGCAAAATATCTGGGTATATACCTGGACAAACAGCTGAATTGGGCGAAACATATCAGCTACATCACAACGAAAGCCAGCATATCTCTGTGGCAATGCAAGCTGAAGCTTGGTAGAAACTGGGGTATCAGCCAGAAGGTCACTGGCTTTATACCCATGATACATATATAGTCATCCGGCCAATTATTACATTCTGCTCTCTAGTCTGGTGGTGGTCTGAGCACAGTCCAAAAAGACCTCGTGAAACTAAAACGGTTGGCGTGTGTGGCAATAACCAGTTGCATGAGAACCACGCCCACAGCCGCATTGCAGGCGATGTTGGGACTGCCCCCCCCCCCAACTTGTGAGGGAGGAAGTGACTCTGGTATATCACATCAAGCTTAATACTTGAGTGTCACGACGTACTGGAACGGGTAACCGCACCAGACCGCAACACTATAACACTAGAGTCGATAAAGGGACACAGCGGTTCAACTGGATAATGACGCAGCTGACGAGCTCGTCAGCTGCGTCATTATCCAGTAAACCACTGGCTAGAAGGTCATCCAGCACGTTGCTCAGCAGACCGGAGCCCATTGTGCCTGTCCACTTCATTCAAATACGCAGATGGTTACAAAGGAATACCTATGAACAAGTGGAGGTTTGATGGTCCTCGTCACCGGGCTGCAGAGACTCCAAGGAGGCTATGCCATCCCTGGATGACAGGCTAACCAAAAGGCTTTTGCACCTGGATAGGCATGGTCTACGATTGATGACGGGAATCATCACGGGCCACTGCTCGCTGAATAAGCTCTCCTTCCCCTTAATATTATGATTTCTTGTTACCTAAATTCATTTATTTTTTGTTAATCTGTTTGCATAGAATTCTATAAAATTTCCTATTGGGAGAGGGCACTGGCACCTAGAACAGGAGTCAGGGACTTCACACTTATTTGTACCAATTTTTTTGTATTTTAATTATTATTATTATTCCATCCAAAGGTTGTCAGTAAAATAAGACCGCCCATTGTGCCACTCTTTGTAAAATCTTTTTATTTATGTTTCGTAATCTGTATGGTGTATATAATAAAGAATAGTCTATTCTATTCTCCATACAATAGGCATAACGGACAGCCTGCATAGAGGCTGACAAGACAGTTGCGCATGTACTCTTCGAGTGTACAGGCGTTACCCAAATTAGAAGGAAAACCATGGGGGTACCAAGATCTTACAGAGATTTTCAGGCTAGGGGACCTGATGGGCTTCTGGAGGGAGGTGGGCTGGCTGGAATAACCCCCAAAGGCCGCCATAGCCCACGCACAATGGTCCACTGGAGGGACTGAGTGCGGAAATCAAACCCATAACATAGAACCTCTCCCACTCAGGGCAGAGCGGAAGGGCATATCAGACTTTGACTGACTAAAGCCCATCCATATTCCTATAATTGCCACGCATCAGTTCTTCCCGTCCCATTCCGCAATCCCGCGCCTTCAGTGACCGGGAGTTCGCCCGACCAGGGCGTCACCTGGCATCAGAGCTCTGACATTGTCTCTAAGTCAGCTCGTAATATGTCTTAGACATGTTCCTATTTATATCTTGCACTTGTAGTTTGACTAATGCGCGACGTGAACTCCTGCACTGCTCCCTACTTCTCAGGAACGAAGGCTCCGATTTACATGTTGTCAATCGTCCATCGGAGCTCATACAGGTACGTTATTTTGTGTAATTAATCTCATTACCATTGCTTTCTTTGTCGTCCTCCGCGGTGCAGCGATCAACACGCCTGCCTGCGACGTGGAGGCCCCGGTTTCCTGATTGGCCTGGGTCTTGGATGTTTATCTATATATGTATCTATTGTAAATATAGTATCGTTGAGTTAGTATTCTATAACACAAGTCTTGAACTTACTTTGGGGCTAGCTCAATCTGTGTGATTTGTCCGTATATATTTATATATTTATTATTATTTATTTCTTAAAGATGAAGGAAATGATGAAGGTTAAGTTCTAGCTGCTAGTTCGAACCACGAACTCTTTCATTAAGTTTCGTTAGTCATCAAATAAATTCTGTAGTTTCAGAGCAATGCGTAATACCTACATAGCAACTTAAATATCAAACAGCTAATCAGGGGGTTCAGAATCATGAACCGAATCTATGCCAACGTGAGAGATTTTCCGATAACTTATTCTTTTTCTTTTCAGTCAATAGAGGTCCACTGCTGCACAAAAGCCAAGGCTTTCCTAAAAATACTATAAAGTGAAAAATAACTAACTTCGAAAGTCGGTAGTAAAACGAATAAACATGTCATGGTCTTAGTATCTCTGGTTTTTGTATGAACTGACTTTTATTTTCATCATTAGCCCCCTAAAGACAGTCACAACCCATCTAGGTGTAAGGTTCATATCATATCGCCCTGAGGACACGGTGGAGCATACGGTGGAGGTCTGCCCGGCTTGGGTAGAGCACCGCCGTGTCCTTGTAGCGGCGATCGGCGGCGATCTCTCGTGTCCGACCCTGGTCCAGGCCATGGTCCAAAGCAAGAGTGCATTGCAGGCCGTCACCTCCTTCTGCGAAGCAGTGATGCTGGCAAAGGAGGAGGCGGAGCGCGTGAGGCACCGGGAATCCCAGGGCCCTTACGCCACTAGACGCCGCAGTAGACGCCCTGGTCGGGAGACGACACCTAACTCCCAGCCACCGTAGGCGCGGGCCTGCGGGCGGGGAGTAGTGGGCAGTTCGCCGCCCGGTAATGACCAGGCCCGAGTCGACGGCGCTTCGTGTTTCACGCGCGCCTCAAAGAGATGTCAGCACATCGTGACAGGGTCCACGAAGACCGATGCCTCCTGGGTCAGGGTTGCGGGTTGGTTAAACAAGAAACTGTGGCCCTGGCCGTCGCACGTCGCGCGTCGCAAGTGAAGATACACGGGTGGCTTTTAGTCAGTAAAAGTCTGACACACCCTTCCGCTCCGCCCAGAGTGGGGGAGAAGTCATATGATGATTTCCCATCCCAAAAAAATAAAAGTTCATATCATTACAAATATAAGGTAGCTGCTGTGAATCGTTGAGTAGTTCCCTGAACTGACCTTTGTCTTCATCATCAGTCCCTTAATGATAAGCACAAACCATCTAGGTGTAAGGTTCTTATCAATATAAATTAATCAAACACAAGGTAACCGCTGTGAATTTTTAAGGAATTCCCTGAACTGACCGTTGTTTTCATGATCAGCCCCCTAATAACAGTAACAATCCATGCAGGCGTAAGGTTTTTATCAATACAAATTAATCAAGCAAAAAAAAACAAGATAGTTGATGTGACTCGTTGAGGAGTTCCCTCGTCACTCCATCATCAGATCTACTCCAGACCTTTATTCAGTTGTAGTGCTTTAAAATAACCAATGAAATCTTACATATGCACTAGCCGCCCCTATGATTTTTGAAAGTTACCATTGATTTCTCTAGTCTTCCATAATGGAAGACCTAAACGCTAATGTCCTCAACATGGCACCACCAAAAAAAATCAAAACCGGTTCATAAACGACGAAGTTATCTCCGATCAAACATAAAAAAGCATGTATACGGTCGAATTGACTAACCTCCTCCTTTTTGAAGTCGGTTAAAAAATAATTGTAATTTCTCTACATTTTAACAAGTTTTTCAAATCATCACTGCAATTGGCCTTCTGTTAATTAGAAGGCCAATTGCTGTGATGATTTGAAAAACTTGTATTCTCCCAGATGATGGAGATGCTTGCGGAGCACCTTGTTACCTACCGGAGCGGACGAAGCGCTACCCAGATCGACTTCCTACTAACTAGGAGACACCACATCGGCAAAGTAGCCAACTGCAAAGTCATACCCGGTGAGAGTCTTACTGCACAACACCGTCTCCTTGTCATGGATCTCTGCGTTAAGGCCCAACGTAGACGTGTAGAGCGCTGCCGACGCCAGATCCGGTGGTGGCTGCTTGTTGAAAATAAGTACCAGGAGTTCGCTTCGGTTATTGGCGACAAGTGCGCTGGTACCGAGGGAGAATCTGTCCAAGATCACTGGGACAGAATCCAGGCAGCTATTACCGGGGCGGCGCGAGTGGTGCTCGGCGTGTCTAAGGGCGGTCGCAAAAGTGACAAGGAGACCTGGTGGTGGAACGACACAGTCCAGAGGGAGACAAGGGTGAAGAAAGCCCTCTTCAAAACGTGGCAGGCGACCGGATCTCCTGAAGATCGCGACGCATACAAGGTTGCCAAACGTGCCACTAAAAGAGCTGTAGCCAGAGCCAGACGAGACCACTTAGAACCGCTCTACCAGAAGTTGGAATCGCCTGAGGGGCAGAAGCTCATTTACAAGTTGGCACGTTCTAGGGTGAAAGCGGCACAGGATATATCCAAGTGCCGTTGTGTAAAAGACCCTACTGGCAACCTGCTTTGCGAGGATCGCGCGGTGAAGGAGAGATGGCGTACGTACTTCCACGAGCTGCTGAATAAGCAGCACCAAGAGGTGCAGACACCGGAACTCCCTCCGAACCTTGGATTAGTGCCCCCGATAACGCCTGAGGAAGTCCACACGGCTCTTCGTCGCATGGCGAATCGGAAAGCTGTCGGCGCTGACGGAGTCCCCATTGAGGCCTGGAAGGCGATGGGTCCTTGCGGTGTGGGCATGTTAACTAACTTTCTGAACCGCGTGCTCCTGTCCGGGAAAATCCCGAGCCAATGGAGGCTGAGTATTATCACTCCAGTCTTTAAAGGCAAGGGCTCCGTACAGGAGTGTGGTAACTACCGCGGTATAAAGGTCATGTCCCACACCATGAAGATCTTTGAGAGGATTTTAGACTCCCGGATCCGGCAGGAGTGTGCTGTCTCGACGTGTCAATATGGGTTCCGTCCAGGGTACGGAACCATGGACCCTATCTTCGCCCTAAGGATCACCATGGAGAGATATAGATCGAAGAACACGCCTCTGCATATGCTCTTTTTAGACATGCAGAAGGCCTTCGACTGTGTCCCTCGGGGTGTGATCTGGTGGGCACTGAGGTCCAAAGGGGTACCAGAAGCCTATGTTGACATAATTCGAGACATGTACCTCAATTCCGATTCCGTTGTTAGGACCGCTGTTGGCGACACTAAACCCTTCCCGATCACCGTCGGTGTACACCAGGGATCCGTCCTTAGTCCGTTCCTGTTCAGCGTGATATTAGACGTCTTGTCAGACAGCATCAAGAATTCACATGAGCAACCACCCTGGTTGCTCATGTATGCTGATGATATTGCGCTGGCAGACGCGGACAGGGAACGATTGGTGCGGCGGGTAAATGCGTGGAAGAACTCGCTTGAGAGCGGTGGTCTTAAACTCAATGTGGCGAAGACTGTGTACATGGCCAGCAACACCACAGACCCTATGCCTGTGTGCATAGGCGGAGACAAGGTCGAGTGCACAGACCAATTTAAATACTTGGGGTCTGTGCTCCACGCGTCCGGCGACATTGATTGCGACGTTAAAGCACGCATTTCCGCAGCTTGGGCAAAATGGCGTGAGATGACAGGTGTCATTTGTGACCCCAAAATGCCGGTTAAGCTTAAGGGACAGGTCTATAAGACCATCATTAGACCTGTCCTTCTGTATGGCAGTGAGGCGTGGCCTGTGCTTGAGCGACACAAGCAGGAGCTGCGTGTCACGGAGATGAGTATGCTGCGGTGGATGTGTGGAGTTACGCGGAAAGACCGCATCAGGAACTCCCGCATTCGTGGCAGTCTCCATGTCCGTGACATAGCAGACAAACTGCAAGAGAGTCGCCTACGATGGTACGGCCACGTCTTACGTAAACCGGCATGTTACGTGGGTAACAAATGTCTTGCCATAGCGCCTCCGCCGGGCCGGAACAAGCGAGGCAGGCCGAAGAAGTGCTGGCTTGACGTTGTAAGAGATGACATGCGTGCCAACAATCTCACACCACGGGATGCCAGAGATCGTGCGAAATGGAGGCGTAATAGTAGGAAAGCGGACCCCGGGCTCCAACGCGAAGGCCGCGGATGCGACCGGGATTATACGCTGAGATGATGATGATGATGATGGAGATGCTTGTACTTGTAATAAAATATGCCCGTAACATGTTCAAGCAAAACCTTTAAAACAGTTGAGATCTGGTACAAAACAAAAGGGGCTGGAACGTGGTGGTTTTAGGTTACGAGAAATTGTAATGTGAATGTTGGGGCAGTCGGTATCGAACTGTTATAGGACACAGACTCCCAAGTCCAGGCTAGTTATGTAAGTTAGGGAGATTTAGGGGATATTAAGAAGCTATGTCTGAGTGGGTCGCGAAATAGCGAGTTTGAGTTATTAAGTTAAATATTGGGTTGGAACCCAGATTAGGCATATCTAGTATTTAAAGCTGTGTGTGTGTGTTTGTTGCTGTGGCTAAATGAGTCATTTATTATAATCATTACTTTAGGCTGATTGTATTGGCTTTCTTCTTATTTGTAGTTCATTTCATTTATGTCGGTAGGAGAGTATGGAACTCTATAGGGCCGGAAGGCCTTCTAAGGACTCTGTCAGATTGCGACCGTTCTCCAGAAAGGAGAAACGATTCAACAAACTACATATATTTAATTATTTATTATTAATACCTACTTTATTGTGCACCAAAATCATTTTTTTTAAAATATATATTATAAACTAGTGCTTGATCGCAATCCCGCCTGATGGTAAGCAGTTATGCAATCGTTGATGGTAAAGTGCGCTAGTTTATTAAGTGTCTATTCACTCTAGCCTTAAAGACACTTAAATTGTAGTCAAGTTGTTCCAGTCCCTCGATGTATGCGGTATAAAAGACGAGGCGAAATTTCATCCGGATCGTAGTGGTGTCAACAACGTAAGGGTATAAACTCGCTGTACGACGGGCCGTCCCATGATGGAACGGAGAAGGAGGAACTAAATCATGCAGCACTTTGCTCAACTAGTGTCTTACTTTATATTCACTTAGTATATTACTGAAAATGGATATTCAACACAACAAAATATAAAATAGGCGGCCTTATCGCTAATGTAATTTCTTCCACCTCAGAATGGACGGAGATTTTCGTGGACATTAAATTGGAAAAACAAAAACTTTATCTGGCTAGGTTTACCCCCAAAGTTGGTACTAATTGCCCAGAATTTAAAATTAAATATTCAAATCTCCTTCAGTTGTGTGTCCAAATAGTTTGTCTTATTTACTGAGCAAAGTCCATAAGTTGTGGACTTAGGTAGTTATTGTCCGACCCTTACGACCGTTCTGTGTACATACAGACGTACCAACTTATGTATGTAATGTTTGGGCTGCAAACCCGTGCGCTGCTCTGGTAACATCCTGTTAGTTAGTTAGATAAACGATTTATTTTCTGTATGTAAGTTTGTACAAACACTTTTATACGTTTATCATAAAGGGTGTATCTGACATCGACGCACAAACGAGTACCATGGATCCAGTACATGATTCTGAAACCCCCAGTGGTGGAATTTTTCGTCGGCTTTTTCATGATTTAAAAAAAAATACATATAGTTTTTCTCACTTTAGACGGTTCATAATTGCGATACTTTTATAACCCAATAAGTTTTTAAAGTAAAAACTAATTAATTCGCTAATTACACAAAAAAGCGCAATGAAAACAACACTCGAAAAACTATCTTATCAGCTGATTTAATAGAGTTTACATCAGGAAACAACGTCATACCTACAAACCCGCACGGCGGCACGCTTGCAACGTTCAAAGGCCGGGCCGACACTTTTTTAAACATTGTTATTTTTGTAACCGTTCATTAACGACATAAATGACTATCATAATTTTATTAGTGGCATGCGGTCTAGCCTTTTCGCGAAGTTTGCGTTACAATTTCAGATACAGCCTGTACCTATTTATTTTAAACTAGATGATTTCGATGGGTCAAATTTTGGAGTGGTGTCCACGTAACCGAAAGACGCAGTGTAGGTAGGCCCCCAACAAGGTGGACCGATGACCTGGTGAAGGTCACGGGAGCCAATGGATGCGGTCGGCATAAGACCGGTAATTGTGGAAAGCCTTAGGGGAGGCCTTAATCTTTGAAGAAGAAGAAGATGAAGAAGCATATGATATCGGCGTTTCCTATCTGACTACTCCAAGAAGAAAGGTCAAAGAATAATAAGTAATAATGACAATAAGAAGCACTTCCTCTCTATTTAAACATATTATTATATTTTATTTGCTCTTGTATGATATTTATTAATTAGATGTATACATTTATTTAAACTAGTATAATACACTTAACGTATATATTTATTGTATAATCTATGTAAATAGTACACTATAGACTACCTATATTATTTCTCTCTCCTTCTCCTTGGTATTCCATCCAAAGGTTGTCTGTAAAAGATCGCTCTTAGCAATAAGACCGCCCATTGTGTCATCCTTTGTAAAATCTTTTTATTTATGTTCTGTAATCTATGTGGTGTACATAATAAAGAGTATTCTATTCTATTCTATTATAAAGGCCAAAACAAATTCAGAGCCTTTTAATGTCCAAACATAATTTTGGTAAGTTATTATTTCATGGCTAAATAATATCAGGCGCACAGGTCGATCGATCACGTTAAGCTTCGCTTGATGCAGTTGGAGTGAATCAATCTCAATGCCTCTGATAGTTCTTTAAGCCGTTGGTTGCGGCTGTCAGAAGTCCGAAAGTCTGACCACTAGTCTTACCAAGGTATCATAGTTTATATTATGGTATACCTATTATAGTATAGCTGGGTTGTGGAGGTTAGATACGCAGTAGCTCCTTGTAAAATACTCGGCCTCCATTGGCTCGGGATTTTGCAAGGTTCGGAGGGAGTTCTGGTGTCTGCATTTCTTGGTGCTGCTTATTCAGCAGCTCGTGGAAGTACGAAAGTCTGACCACCTGTCTTACCATGGGGTATCGTATTATAGTTTATATTGTGGTATACCTATTATAGTAAAACTGGGTTGTGGAGGTCAGATACGCAGTCGCTTCATGTAAAATACTGATATTCAGCTGAATCTGGTTAGATTGGAAGCTGACCTCAACAAAAAAGGCTAGGCGAATGATGAGATGATGATATAATCTTGGTCAGATGATATGGAGACTATGGAGAATTTATGTCTGAGGTGGTATTCCAGCAAAGAATCACAGAGAAAGAGGACCTGTTCAGTCAGCGCACGATTGCATGGATTTTTCTTCGTATAAACCAGAACAGAAATTGATTTTGCATTATTAAGAGCCTATAATGTTTGGCTAGGTGTTTATCAGATTGAACATTGACCTCCTCTTTGTGAAAAGGAAAGAAAGAAAGAAAAAATGTTTATTCTTCACAAGCAAAACGCACATTACAATAATAGTAAACACAAAAATAATAATAAATACATGACAAAGAAAAAATAAGAAAAAAATATAATTCACTAAATAGCCTCGTACTCAGACATGAAGAAACTAAAACAATGTTTTTCTGGTGTCATAACCCGAGTCTTTCTTTCTTTTCTTTAGTGTGAATACTACTTCAACTTTTCAATGGCCCCTGTATTTAGATACCACAATTTTGTCAATAACACGTGTAACAAATTATAGAAAATCTTTAAAAAAATATTTTACAATAATGGCGGATATCGCCAATGACAAAAAGGGTTGAAAAAAGGGTCGCGTGAGCCGACTACCAGGAGATTTGATGCAAAGTCATGATGTGGCCACTATGCTGCGATATTTCATTGTTCTTTATGAATTATTCACTGAATGCACTTTTTACTACATAAATCGCGCTTTTATTTAGTAAACGACACTATAAATAATTTAAAAGTCCAATGAAAAATGAGCGAGATATTCATCTTAGCTTTCTCGTCAAAAACCATCTCTCAAACCCGGGTCAAAGACAAACATGTTATCTGACAATTAGGCGACACCAGTAGATATCAACACATCATACAACAATATCAAATACAAAAAGACAATTTTAGTGTGGGACAATTCTATTTTTTTTTAATTTATGGCAAGTGGACCCGATGTCGACTATTCTGCCAATGTCATAAGCTGTAGTCTGCTGTCTGCTGTAGTCTATCACAAAGGCCCAGTGATGGTTGACAGATGTAATATTATCTTCGAATTGTTGGTTCTAAGACCTGTCGGTTTCCTCCTGATGTGTCCCTGCTTTACTTTGTGTAAATTATTGAATCACCACTGCGATCGAAACGGAGTAAATAAGCTTTGTTTTATGTTATTAAGAAACTATTTAATATTAATTTTCTGTCAATGTGTGCGTCCCGCGGTCGCATTCCAGCACGACGATGCGTGGAATACTCGCCAGACCACTATCCACACGTATAGGTACTGCGTAGACATACTTTAATAAGCCTCACTCAAAAAATTTAGTGAATGGGAAGGAAGACGGCAGTTTAGCGAGGTGATGCAATGTCAAACCCAGAGAGAGATTGATTTGGAAACCCTCCACAACCAAATTCCCGACACAACAACATTTCGCGCATTGTACCCGGTACACATCGCAACACAACTGCTCAGCCCCGTCTCTGTACGGCTTCACCAGACATCATGCCGGAACACGATGAATCGCAGCACGCAGCTTTCTTATGAGAAAGCTGCGTGCTGCGATTCGCGCCATTGTTATGCAGAATCAGCCCCAAAAATTAAATTCCCACTCCTGGGGTGACTGACGAGTGACTCCTCGATGAGAGTGAGTGGGCCTTAATCTACCACGAGGGCCTAGTGCGAGTTGGTAAATGTCACATGACTTCGAAGTTTTGCCTCTAGGACATGCCGTTTTCCGCAGGGTGTTTTCCTACACCGTTTTGAGAGTAGTGGAGATGAAACAAGTACTTAAGGTAAAGTGAAATGTCTGACGAGGTTCGAACCTACGACTTACAACATCTAAGTCGCGTCGTCTCTCCATTGTTATGCGAACAATAATAATTAATAATATGTGTCTTCTTTCCCACATTAAAGTGTAAACTATACCAATGTCTGTTTTATCAAAAAAACTTTAGTTCCTGAAATACCCTCTCTCATAAACTTGAATTATCAACATCAACCTTTTATCGTCCCACTGCTGGGCACAGGTCTCCTCTCATACAGAGACGGATTGAGCCTAAACACCCGATGCGGGTTGGTGATTTCAGACTTAAAGTCCAGGTTTCCTCAAGATGTTTTCCTTCACCTTGTAATCAGTCATTGGTGTCCAAGATATACTTAGAAAGTACATTTATAACTTTAGAAAAGTTACATTGGTACTTTCCTGACCTGGAATCGAACCCGCACACTCATACTTGAGAGGCTGGTATTTTAACCACTAGGCCACCACGACTACATGAATATATAAACTTGAATAAAACTCATGAAGTACATAATATCTAGAGATGTGTCGACTATCACTTTGACCGAATAGTCGGCTAGTCGGCCTCTTTACAGTAGTAGTAAAGAGATTTTGCTATTTTTGTTATTAAAATATGACATTTTGATTTGGGTTTGTGTGATTTGGTCCGGTTAATCTAAGTTCCTATGTTTCTTTTTATTTTTTTGAAACTGTTCGTGTTTAAAATATTGAATGTTTATTTTTTAATGTGTTGGTAACTATAAAATACCTACTTTTTTATTGGATTATCAATTAATAAATGTCTATATATATTAGTAAAGAAGATATTATTTTGTTTGTTAATTAATACCAATTTTAAGAAGGTATTAATTTTGTTTTGTATTTTTTTAGATAATTGTTATTTGAAGAAAAGACTGGTTTGCTTTCTTATCGAAATGTGTAAGATTGCTTATAAAATCCAAATACTAATGAATAATTATAGGTCTTATTATATTAAGTTTTATTTCATTTTAGTTCCTCTGATGTAGTACATATTAATGAGAAAGACATACAAAGTAAAAGGCCGACTACTCGGCGTTTTTTGCCGACTAGCCACCGACTACTCGCCGTCTACAAAAGCGGCCGAATAGTCGGCTTAACCGACTCGTCGGTGATTAGTCGGCACATTTCTAATAATATGCCTCTATAAAGTTTTTTTTTTTTTTAATAATTATAAACTAGCGCTTGACCGCAATCTCGCTTGATGGTAAGCAGTGATGCGATCGTTGATGGTAAAGCGCGCTAGTTTATTAAGAGCCTATTCACTCAGAAAAGCTGAGCGAATAGGAAGGAAGACGGCAGTTGAGTGAGGTGATGCAATGTTAAACCCAACAACACGACCAACGATGCTGCGCCAAAGGGAGATTGATCTGAAGACCCTCCACGACCAAACTCCCAACACAACAACATTTGGCGCATCGTACCCGGCACACATCGCAATACAACTGCTCAGACTAGTCCTCCGAACGACTTCACCAGACATCATGCCGGAACACGACAAATCGCTTGGCGGCAAGACTTTATCTGCTGGGTGGTAACTTCTGCCGGCGGCCGATGTTATGGCCTACCATCGAGAGAATTTTAATTTAAAAACACCCTTGCTCATTTTTACCACGTAGAATATTATAGAATAGAATAGAATACTCTTTATTATGTACACCATATAGATTACAGATACATAAATATAAAGATTTTGCAAAGGGTGACACAATGGGCGGCCTTAGCGCTAAGAGCGATCTTTTATAGACAACCTTTGGATGGAATACTAAGGGGAAGGAGAGAGAAATAGGTATACCATGTAGATAATATTTTTTCACGCTATTATTAATATTTACATAGTGGTTAATCTTTGCCGATATACGGCTATTGGTTATTTAAGCTAATTATACGTTTATGTTCGTAATTGATTTAACCTCCAGCCGGTAGATCAGCACATTTTTTTATTAAATACTAGCGGCCGCCAGCGACTTTGTTCTCGTGGAATTAGTTATGCTCCGCTCCTATTCGTCGCAGCGTGATGTTATGTATATGTATATAGCCTAAAGCATTTCTGATTTAATGGGATATCCAACGCAAAAAGAATTTTTCAAATCGGATCAATAGTTCCTGAGATTTGCGCGTTCAAAGAAACTCTTCAGCTTTATAAAGGGTGTATCTGCCATCGACGCACAATCGAGTACCATAGATCCAGTACATGATTCTGAACCCCCTAGTGGTGGAATTTTGCGTCGGCTTTTTCTCTTGAACACTTATCCGTGTGAAACCGCGGAGCACTGTTAATAATCATAATGACGTCGGTTCTAAATAATACTATGAAAGAAATAAACAATACGGTATTTGACTAAAAAAAACTAATTAGTCCGTCAGTCAGATTTCCAAAAAATATTAGACATGTATTTTTTCTTTTTTCATATAAAAAAAAATGATGACGACACAGTACGTTGAAAACTCGTGTGACGTCACTGGACGCTACACTTTTTAGCGAGCAGTGACGTCACCAGCCACAACTCCAGATCTTTGATGCCTTTTATATTTGCCAATTTTTATTGATTTGATAAAACAAAATATACGTATCGAATATTTTTCTATAATCTGAATGACGGACTAAATAGAATCATTTTTTTTTACTCAGTAAACATCCCCATTGTAAACGTAACTCATTTTAATTATTAATGTGAATAAATTAATTTGAAAGTTTTTAAAGTATTCCTTTGATTAACGATTACTTAGAACTTTCATGAGAACGGAATTTGTAATTGATGTTTTAATACAACCAAAGATCGGTAAAATCTGTTTAAGTTTCTTGAAATGAACACTAGTAACAAAGTTTTGATTGAATAGTAAACTACAAAGACGATTTATTTAGTATACCTATGTCAATGTTAAAACTCTTTATATCCTACGGGTATGTGTGGATATTTTTACTACATTATATTTTATATCTATTACTTATGTGCTTTACAATAAAATATACAACATTATTTCTTGTTTATGCGAAACCCGAAACACGTTTCCAGAATTTTTTTGTAAATAATCTATGTACAAAATTTCAAAAAGATGTCATGAAAAACCACAAAGTTATGAGCTTGTTATCCTACTTGACTGTCCCAACAAAAATATGGTCCACGCTCCGCTCAGGCAGGCGAGTGGGGCATTGACCTCTGCCGTCAGCTATTGCGTGGACGATAATCAAGCTAAGCTGCGTACGTATTTGTGAAAAAATATAACATGGTGTAAAAATGATTGGAATCGATTCAGTTGTTTATTCTGAACAAACTATATTTAGGTTGTCACTTATGTCACTTTGAAAATTGGCTATAATTTTTTTATGTACACGTGTGACGAATGTGAAAATGGGTGCATTCATAATCATCATCATCACCACACACACATCAGCCACATGAAGTTCATTGCTGGACATAAGTCTCCCCCAAGAATTACTAAAAATAATGGTTGGACCTAGCTTGCATCCAGCGCTTCCCTGACATTTTGGTTAGGTCACCCGACCACTTAGTCGGTGAGCGTCCGACGCTGCGCTTGCCGGTACGTGGTCGCCATTCAAGAGCCTTTCTGCGCCATCGGCTATCGGCTCAACGAGCTAATTCGCTTGGCTATGTCGGCGACTCTATTTCTCCTACGAATGTTCTCTTGCTTGATTCAAATGGGTGCATTAAACGGTGGCAATTCAAACACCGCTCTATGGTATAGAATTGAATATCTTCCGTGTCACTTAAAACCTGTTTCTCTACGAATTTTGAAGAATTGCTACTGTTCAAATGAAAAAAACTCGAATATCTAATGGAAGCTGGTGAACATCAACACCGGGCTGCTGGTAATCCAGGGTAACTTCCCTGGGTTACCTTCAGCCTGTTGTTGTATAGCTATACCATCCATAAACGCAGGCTAACTAGCCGCTTATTACGCACGGGCAGGATCGCTCTGCGCTTGGTGAAGGAGACCATTGCGGGAAAATCATTTCATACTATGGGCTTATCCGACAGTCTTCTGTGGTGAGCTTACATAGAGACTAAGAAAACCGTGTGCTCTTTGAATGAATTAGTATCACCTACACATACAGATGAACACCCAGATCTTAAAAATAGGTTTTTAACCGGTCAGGAGTTATAATCAATCTCTGAGAGAGGTGAATTATTGAGGATAACAACCAATGACCGCCATAGCTCATGCACAATGGTCCACCTGAAGGCTATACCTAAAATATGATCATAATAAACTAATGCGCTTTACCATCAACGACTGCATCACTGCTTACCATCAGGCGGGATCGCGGTCAAGCTCATAAACAACCTGTCATATAATTTCCTTCAGTTTTTAAGCCTCTTCTATACTGGGACAGGAATTTGAGTTTTATATGCAGCATGTACATACATAAGTTCATCTAATATAATCAACGGAGAAAGTAAACCACTCACAAGCCTTCCTGTTTCCCGTAAGAAGCCTTGCTCCCCTAATTCTTGTTAATACTTAATTTGTCTCGGCTCAAGCTCGGTAAAATTATTCCAGCCCATTTTCGTCTTCCACTTTCTTATCTTTATAAACACCAAATCCCCTTAGAATGGCCACAATAGAAACTTTTTTAACTTCTTAACCATCAACAGATGACGTCATGATAACTGGTAAGATAAAGCTAACTTTCATTCAGGGTTGCGGGTTGGTTAAAAAATAAACCGTGGCCTGGCGCACAGGCAAGTGAAAAAACACGGGTGAGTTTAAGTCAGTAAAAGTCTGACACGCCCTTCCGCTCCACCCAGAGCGAGAAAGGGCATTAGATGATTTCACATACAAACCCCAAAAAAGCTAGCTTTCATTAGGGACGGATTTAGCCAAAAACATTGTTCTGTTAGTTGTTGACATGGCTCACAGTCGCGCGACATGCTACTGCAACAGCTCGGTGACTCGATGGAACGACAGAGTAGGGATGATTTAATTTCCCCATCTCCGTTCCACCATCGGACCACCCGTCGTACGGCGAGTTTCTACCCTTACGTTGTTGACACCACTACGATCCGGACGAAGTTTCGCCTCGTCTTTTATACCGCATACATTGAGGGACTGGAACAATTTGCCAGCGACGGTGTTTCAGTCAGACTACAATTTGAGTGTCTTCAAGGCTATAGTGAATAGGTTCTTAATAAACTAGCGCGCTTTACCATCAACGATCGCATCACTGCTTACCATCAGACAGGATTGCGGTCAAGCGCTAGTTTATAATTATTAAAAAAAAAAGTCGCATGTTTTTACATCTTGTCGCAGCGACCAGACGCATTGTGCACGCAAGTCGAACCGACATTAACATACCATAGGTCAGTGTTATGTTGTTGTGAGTACGATATCGATTTTGTTAAATTAGACGTGGAATGCCATTGAATAAATAAACTAACTTCAAGCTTTCTTCTTCTTCTTGAGCCTATGGATGTCCACTGCTGGACAAAGGCCTCCCCCAAGGCTTTCCACGCTGACCGGTCTTGTGCTTCAAGCTTTAGTTTGTGTAAATTATTTCATCGCCACTGCTCTCAAAACGGCGAAGGAAAACATTGTGAGGAGACCGGCATGTTCTAGAAGCAAAAACTTCGAAGATATGTGACATCTACCAACCCGTACTGGACACGTGTGGTAGATTATGGCCCACTCCCTTTCACCGAGAGAAAACCTGTGTCCCAGGAGTGGGATATTATATGGACTGATGATGATGATGACTTAAACGTAATTGTTTGTACTACTCCTAGAATGCCGTCAGATTTGTGTCTTGTGGCAGCGACAAAAGCAATGAGAACTTTGCGACTTACTGTGACAATCTACATTGGTTTACATGAGATGCTCTTCCACAGCAGAATACAACTTTTTGAAAACCCTATGTATAATCAGCATGCAAGTGTGTATGTCGCGCGTGTATGTGCGCGCGCGTGTGTGTATCTGTGTGTGTGTGTGTGTGTGTTTTTGTTTCTATTGAGATGAGGAAAAAATAATGATTATTAACAGCATAATACACGGTTGTGTAACTGGTAAGGCCTGTGTTACAACACTAGGAACGTAACAGGCTGGTTAGTCTGTGCCCTTTACAGTAGGCCCCAATTTACCTAGCGGGTTAGTAGTTGGCACAAATCTTCCAATGTTTCTTGGAAATGAAATGAAATTAAATCGTTTATTAAGCAAGTAGGATGACCGATCACTTTTACACGTCATATGTTTTTTTTTTTTAAACTAGATGACAAACTCAGGGAACATCGTCTTTTTTAAAGTCCAGACATTAAAAATGAAAATGTTTACAATATTTTACGTTATAATTACGCATATTGCTTAATAACAATGCATAACAGAGCGAGCAGCTCAGTCCCAAGCTTTTTTGTCTTCTAAATAATCTGTGATTTTATAATACCCCTTATTGCAAAGTTTGGCCTTTATACAGTTTTTAAATCGTTTAATGGGTAAGTTTCGATGGCCGGAATGATACGGCTTTCCTCAAAATGATTTCTTCCACATGGGATATTCTACATTCAAAAAGCGCCTTTATGTATTCGAGCCTACGACTTACAGAACTCGTAAGTTGAGATTGTTACCATTTTTACTTTTATTTTTTTCTGGGTGGAAAATCCTCATTGGTCGTTCGCCGTCCTGGGGTGGGCGGTGAAAACTCTGACTCTTACTGACTGAAAACCACCCCGATGTTCCATGTTACACCTATGTAGGGGGTCGCGAACGAATGATACTTTCACAACCCCCACTACAGATCTCCTAGAGTCATAAGGGGAGCCGTCGGGAGGAATCAAACACTTCTCGTGTTTAAATCCTCCCGTTCCTCTCTGCCCGGAACGCGACTTAAGCTGATTGTATATTATGCTGTGCTAGTAATCATTCTTTTTTCTTGTCTCAATAGAAGAGAAAAATATAAATTATATTAGACCCCTCTCGACGTCTAAGAGACGCGTACGTCCACTTCGTGCCGCCCCCTCGGGTCCTGATGTTTGGAAGGTGAGAGAAGTACGACCTGCAACTCGTAAGATGCGGTCGGTACCACTTTGCCGATCCTTCATTCTCTCTCTTGCTTCTGTTGTTGTTATTCTTTTCTCGGTGGTAGGCCATAATATCGGCCGTCGGCAGAAGTTACCACCCACCAGACAAAGCCTTGCCGCCAAGCGATTTGTCGTGTTCCGGCATGATGTCTGGTGAAGCCGTACGGAGGACGGGTCTGAGCAGTTGTGTTGCGATGTGTGCCGGGTGCGATGCGCCTAATGTTGTTGTGTTGGGGGTTTGGTCGTGAAGGATCTTCAGATCAATCTCCCTTTGGCGCAGCATCGTTGGCCGTGTTGTTGGGTTTAACATTGCATCGCCTCGCTCAACTACCGTCTTCCTTCCTATTCGCTCAGTTTTTCAAAGTGAATAGGCTCTTAATAAACTAGCGCGCCTTACCATCAACGATCGCATCACTGCTTACCATCAGGCGGGATTGCGGTCAAGCGCTAGTTTATAATCATTAAAAAAAAAAAAAAATCTTCTTCTTCTTCAGCCTATGGATGTCCACTGCTAGACAAAGGCCTCCCCCAAGGCTTTTCATACTGACCGGTCCTGTGCTGCCCGCATCCATCGGTCCACCTTGTTGGGGGCCTCTCTACGCTGCGTCTTCCAGTACGTGGCCGCTACTCCAGAACCTTACTACCCCATCGGCCATCGCTTCTACGAGCAATGTGCCCTGCCCACCGCCACTTAAGTTAAGCGACTTGCAGAGCTATGTCGGTGACTTTGGTTCTTCTGCGGATCTCCTCATTTCTGATTCGATCACGCAGAGAAACTCCGAGCATAGCTCTTTCCATTGCCCTTTGTGTGACTCTGAGCCTTCGTATGAGGCTCATTGTGAGCGGCTGCTGGCTGTTATTATTAATAACTAATTAGTGAATGCAGACGGTTATATTCAACTACAGCGTAAGTGTAGTATTCCACTTTATTTCCGGATATCCTATCACATAAAACGAATTAAACCGTGTACACATGTTGTTTTATTCGTTTTATTTAGATTTGTTTCTGGCAAATGGAATATTCTACACCAAATTTAAATTGGAAACAGATGCGTTCAGAGAATCCATTACCGTGCTCAGTACATCGGATGGTGAGATATGAGAATATATTTAGAAGTTATTTCTTTTGTGTTAGATTTCCATAGCTTTTCCATTGAGTGTTGTATAATTCATACGTTAGCGTAAAACACTATCTTTCGGTATTCTTTGTGTGAATTGCCAAACTTAATTGCCTTTGTTCAACGTTTTATACTGAAATTATTCAAATAAACTTATGTTAAAAATGAAATTTTTAAAGGAACCCAGCCATTTTGGTACGGGAGAGAACTCATTAAACGGTTGTTTACTTTACAAAAGGAATCGTGGCTAAATAATGTTTTTTTTTTAATGTTACCCCACACTATCGTGGGTGCGTTTACACACATATAATCTAACATACATAAGCAGCTAGACCCGGAACAACTACTTGTAGGTCATACAAATATCCGTGCGGGAATGGAACCCGCGACACGCAGCGCAAATCTTCGAGAATGGACTCATAAAATTTCCGTACGGAATATTTTATATTTGTTTAATCACAACAGTTGAAAGCGCGTCCCTAGCGATAGCCTAATCCAACAGAATGACTGTTGGATTAATTGAAAACCTTATTTTGACACTGTGCTGATGAGGGTATCCCACAACAGTTGTGACTCTCTAGCGGAAAGTCAAGAACGTCAAGCAGAAAAGGAACGGTAGCGTAAACTAGACGGCTGTGACGAATCGCTTACCCTGAATCTTAATATATTTTCATCAGAGTTTAATTGCGATACATTTGTTATTTAAATTAAGAGTCTTACTTATGAAGCTGTTGATTGAAGACTTGTGTTTCTAGAACACCTAATACGATTACATACTTAAAGATGAGAGATTTTGATAGATCCCCACGTGCCATATTTTTAATTCATTAATTCATTCATCATTAATCATCAACTTTTAACTTCTGTAACTTTTATTATACATATCACTGGGCATACCGTAATTATTTTCAACCAAATATATTAGGTATTAATAACAATGTATTTTCAAGAAAATATAGCATATTGAAAATTATGAACGATCACATAAAGGCAATAACAGATGTTCTCAACAGGCTAGGAGACCTGATAGGCTTCTGGAGGGAGGTGGGCTGGCTGGAATAACCGCCAAAGGCCGCCATGGTCCACGCACAATGGTCCACTGGAGGGACAGAGTGCGGAAACCAAACCAGTAACATAGAACATAGAAGGCAATAACACAAGATTTTCTGAAGCATTTGGCCACGCCACCTAAATGTATTTTACAACCATTTAAATATAATGAAATTGGCTATTAACTATCTTATCTCCGTCGTTGTTATTCTGTCAGAAGCAAAAATCTTGTCGTTTAGTTATAAGGTACCGAAGTGCTCAATTATGTACTTATGTGCAACAGTTGAAAGATTATGAGATGGGAATGCCCCAATTAGTAATAATAACTAATTTTAGTAAAGGAAACCGGCATGTCCTTGAGGCAACTTCGAAGATTGTGACATCTACGAACACGCATGGTAGAATATGGCCCACTCCTTCTTACCGAGAGACCATTATAGGCTGAATATGTTGATGACACATACTTTTTTCTATTAAATCCATATATTCCTTTGATAGTTTATCTCCCAGTTTCCAATTACGAGAATATGTCAGTTTTAAATTTATATTATCAATATCGCTCGAAATCCGTAAACAGCCTGCCTGCAACGTGGAGGCCCCGGGTTCGATCCCCGGCCAGGTCATGATGGAAAACGATCTTTTCCTGATTGACCTGGGTGTTGGATGTTTATCTATATATGTATCTATTATAAATATAGTATCGTTGAGTTAGTATCCCATAACACAAGTCTCGAACCTACTTTGGGGCTAGCTAATCTGTGTGATTTGTCCGTATATATTTATTTATTAAAAATACATCCCAGCAAACTTTTTTAATTGACAAGTCAAAGTAAATATAATATGTACAACCAAACTTTATTGATAAATGAAAACCTGATAATATTGTAGCAAAATACATAAGTTTGGTCATTTATTGATTGGAAGTAACGTTTGCTGGTCTGAGAAACTTGGGCTTCAATCATATTTGCCATTAAAAGTTTATTGAATGTTTAAAGAATACTTTCAGTTTGACCTCCTTGATCGAGGCAAGTATTTCTTTATTAACAGTTTGATGTTGCGAGAAGGTTCGCGCAATATTCAATATATTTCACTTTGAAAGTTGGAAAGCGGCAACCTGTAATCTTTATTATGATACCTAATGATTTATTTTTATTTCACCAAGTTATTGGGTCTTGTTATAAAAAAAATCGTTTTCGTTAATACGGAAGATCACGTAAACTTTTCTTTAGTAATGCTTAAAAATTTTGCGTTACAGAATTTTTATATTACGAGAAGATTCGTACTTTACTTGTGGAAATCAAGCGTGTAAATATGCTCTGAATGCGTTTGTGAGGTAGACTAGCCTCAGCACACACACACGCGCTCTTTCGAATTTCGCCATTGTCGCGTACGTCACAATTATAAGGAGCTTAGCCCACGTTTCCACTGAAGCGGAGCTGGTCGGAGCGGAACGGGGATGAGTGGTGAAAAGTGGTCAGCGTTTTACCTGAAGCGGAGCGAAGTGGAGTGGAACGAAGCGGAGCATACTTTTGAACTTCTCATGCGTTTACGCATGCACCTAATGACGTAACGATCATAACTGAGGAACTACGCGCGTGTCACGCACCGCCCCGCTCCGCACCGCTCCGTTGTCCACCGCACAGCACCGCAATGCTGTATTTTTATTATAAACTAGCGACCCACCCCGGCTTCGCACGGGTGCATGTATTATACATACAAACCTACCTCTTGAATCACTCTATCTATTTAAAAAAATCGTATTAAAATCGGTTGCGTAGTTTTAAAGATTTAAGCATACATAGGGATATAGGTACAGAAAAAGCGACTTTGTTTTATACCACATAGCGGTCGCCCGCAGCTCCGCCCGCGTGGATGTCGGTAACCGCTACTAAACGCGAAATAAAATGTATTTGTAAGATTTGTGGGTTTTGGCCTGATGGTGGTAAAAGGCTACCAATGAGATGATTCACTTAATTCTTCAATTTTAAATGTGGACATAAAATTACCTAACCTTATTTCTTTTGCGTCAAAAGAAGTAATTTGAAAAAGACTATTGTATTTATGTATATTTGTTAAAAATGACCAGATAATGGATGGTTATTAGTTAGAAAAATTTTTATTGGTTGTGGCGGCTCCTGAAGGTTAGGAAGACAAAATTTACCTGAAGCACAGCACATATCATTAGGTTCGTACGCCCATTACTTGGCAGAGCAGTTAGAGCAGATCTTATTCATGACTCCGATTTGAACTGACGCTTGTTGTGCATAATCAATCTGCAGATCAAATCTAAAAGCCAGTCTGTTGCTGTTTGCTAAAATTCGATTGCGAACTGTATTTGTGGCCAACTACTGTCTCTCTGCCTGAGCACTAAGTCGCTGCGAACGCTCGGCAACTGAGAGTTTCTTATATTTTGTTCACGAAGCGTTGGAAATGCTCCAGCCTCGACTCTCGTGCACGTAACTCAGAGGTTCTCCGATTTTGTCCAGCAAAGCGTTGCGAACGTTCAGGTGAAGATTCTCCCATACGACGTATTCTTGCTGCCCGTGCTTAAGAACTATGTTTATAAAGTTGAGACCTGGCTCTCTTAGACATTTTCAAATGTTTAAGAAAATGTTGATAGCGTGTAATATTCTAGCTCTGAAAAGGACTGTTATTTAGCCCCAAAAAGAACTGTTGTTTAGCCTTGAAAAGAACTGTTGGTTAGCCCTGAAAATAACTGTTGGTTAGCCCTGAAAAGAACTGTTGATTAGCTATGAGAAGAACTGTTGTATAGTTCTGAAAAGAACTTTTGTGTAGGTGTAGTTTTAAGAACGAAATCTAAAAAAAAATCGAACTAAAATTACATATTAGACTTCACGCACGACCGCATATAATATAAACTCCCGCAACGGGCCGTGCAGCAGAAACCGTAATATTTTAATTTCGCCATAACTTCAAAACCAAACGTTCAATTATAATCATTCAAAGACCAAATATTATCTAAATAAACTGTACTTAGTAATAAAATAATTTATTTTGATAAATATTAATAGCACGAGTAAAATAAATGCGTTTATAGATATTTATAAGATAAGATAAGATAAGATAATAAGATTTAATAAGATCTAAAATTAATTAGAACATTTTATGGTTCTATCTTTTATAGTTTAGGCAGCTTACGCAAAATAAGTAATTTTTCTGGTTAATTTTTAACACCTTGTATTCATAAAACCCATATATCTTACGGAACACTGTTTTTTTTCTAAAATAAAATTTACTATATTTTTAGCCTATGTTACTCGTGGATAATGTAGCTTTCGAATTGTGAAAGAATTTTTGAAAATGGTCCAGAAGTTTTTGAGCCTATTCATTACAACCAAACAAACAAAGTTTTCCTCTTTATAATATTAGTGTAGATATCTGATCAGCTCTGCTCCACCCCGCTCGTACTGTTTCCATTGAAGCGGAGTAGAGATTTCGAGCATAGTGATTGGTCAATTCGTGCACCGCAAAGTTCGTCTCCACCCCGCTCCGCGTCAGTAGAAACCCGGCCTTACACACACGTTTACAGCGTAATTCTACGCCTGGTGTCCATGAGTAGAGGAAGAGGACGTCACTTTGTGAGAAAATTTTGATTTTGTCACACTCCCAACAGTTGCAGTTTTCGGTAATTCAGTCAACCCACTTTGGTCATTGTATCTCCTAGTTGTCATAATAATATATTTTTTTATACAGTCCAAACTTTTATTGAAATACCTCGAAGGCGTACTTAACAAATTGATCCGGCTCGAAGGATCAATTTGTTAAGTATGCCTTCGAGGTACAGTCCAAACTTTTATTTAAATACCTCGAAGGCGTACTTAACAAATTGATCCAGCTCGAAGGATCAATTTGTTAAAAATATATTATTATGTCAACTAGGAGATACAATTACTTTCTTCGACGATCCAAAAAAAAAAAAAAGCGGAAAAAAGCCTTCTATGCCCGGCTACGAATTGACATAAGGGTATTCGACCAATCCGCGGGCCGCACATGGGCCGCGGCCCCCTTGCGTCTTACTCACCCCTTCTTGGCCCGGGCTGGAACTTGATGTGCCCGCGACGAGCGCGGACAGTCATAATATACCTATTTGAGGTCAAGACTCGGACTCCAAACTTCATACGTAAATTTCATGACTTAATACTTATTTCCATCTAATTGAAGCAGCATTTTCTCATACTCGCCACCAAGTAGCAGCACCAACACAAAAGTCACCATAAACACCATGATATTCACTAAGAAGAAAACACTGCAATCCTTTTGCACCCAGCTTAAAGTAGCAACGAACCCTTTGTTAGCCGCGAAAGGATTCATGTTATCCCGTTTACACTTCATTTATTCAACTCAATGGGAATATTCCCATTGTAAAGAAGTCATAGCCAGGAATGTCGACTTCACTCCTTTTCGTATAATTCGGCACATGTAAGTGGAATACGTCACGTGTTTAAAGAATGAAGGAATCGGTTGACTATAGAATCTGAAATGAGAAATACTTCACAGTATAAAGTACCGAAGTCATGGTGGCCTAGTGGTTAAAAAACCAGCCTCTCAAGAATGAGTGTGCTTTCTAAGAATATCTTTGACACCAATGACTGATTATAAGTTGAAGGACAACATCTTGAGGAGACCTGGACTTTAAGTCTGAAATCGCCAAACATGCATTGAGCAAGCGTGGTGATTACGCTCAATCCTTCCCTGTATGAGAGGCGACCTGTGCTCAGCAGTGGGATAATAAAAAGGTTGATGATGATATAAGTAGCGAAGATGAAGTAAAGTTCAAGGCTATAAGCCGACTGTATATAAAGTGAAAATGGATCCCTTGACCTTCAAAAACTCTATTACGTCGAGGTTGATATCACGTAGAGATAAAAGAGCGCCCATCTATGTTAAAAATATTGTATTTTCTTTTATACTGCATACATACATTTACGTATGTGTGTAGAATAAAAGAAAATACAATATTTTTAACATAGATGGGCGCTCTTTCTACAACATGTAAAGTTATAAACTATTATTATTATTTTTTTAATAATTATAAACTAGCGCTCGACAACTGCTCAGACCCGTCCTCTGTACGGCTTCACCAGACATCATGCCGGAACACAACAAATCGCTTGGCGGCAAGGCTTCATCTGGTGGGTGGTAACTTCTGCCGGCGGCCGATGTTATGGCGTACCACCGAGACTAAAATAGATTAGACGGAACATTCAGAAGCAAGATGGAGAAAAAGAAACATACATTTACGACCTATAATTATTAATTAAAAGCTGCATGATCACAGCTAGATAAGATAATTAGGTGTATTTAATTAATAAACATAATTATGTATTCGTAATATTGGAATGAAATTAAGGTTATGGCTCCCTAATTAGTGGTTGACATGGATCGATTTTAGCGATATTGATGTATTATATTTCTTTGATACGAACTGCTTTGTTTGATGGATTCACATGGAATAAAAACTACCCTATTTTTTTTTATTTATAAACTAGCTCTTGACCGCATTCCCGCTTGATAGTAATGCAATCATTGATGTTAAAGCGCGCTAATTTATTAAGAGCCTTGAAAACACTTAAATTGTAGTTAGATGGAAATCCTAGAAGAATCAAAGTCAGAAATACATACGGTACGGTCCGTACGGAGGACGGGTCTGAGCAGTTGTGTTGCGATGTGTGCCGGGTACGACGCGCCTAATGTTGTTGTGTTGGGAGATTGGTCGTGGAGGTTCTTCAGATCAATCTCCCTTTGGCGCTGCATCGTTGGTCGTGTTGTTGGGTTTAACATTGCATCACCTCGCTCAACTGCCGTCTTCCTTCCCATTCGCTCAATTTTTCTGAGTGAATAGGCTTTTCATAAACTAGCGCGCTTTACCATCAAAGATCGCATCATTGCTTACCATCAGGCGGGATTGCGGTCAAGCACTAGTTTATAATTATTATTAAACAGAAATTATGGTAAACCCCAGCAATGTAATCTAAAACCTTGAGGAAGGCTTTTGTCCAACAGTGTACCTCTATAGACTGCAGAGGGAGAAGGAAATATGAAACGTCGTAATGATTGTGAACCAACATTTGTGTGCCAAATTTCACTTGATTTTCAATGAAAGAGTAACAAATATTCACAGATGTTCAGAAACTTCCACGCTTATAATATTCGAAGGATAGGTGTAATATTTTGATGACACAATTAGCACAGTGGCTGACCGAGGGACTGCTGCGCTGCGTGGCGCTGGCTCGATCGCAGCACGGAACAAATATTTGTAAGACCTCGTTGTTGTTCTGGTGGGTTGTGTATGTGAGTTTAAATTTTTGCAAATGTATCCACGGTGCAGGAGAAATTCTTAGTGTAGTATTCTTATTTTCAGACCAGTGCAAATATTCATATTCATGCATACAAATATTTGCACTGTGCGGGGATCGAACCCGTGCCTCGCTACCGCTACGCCCGGAGGCTGTCGTAACATTACATTTTTTTTTAAAAAATTTTTAATAATTCTAAACTAGCGCTTGACTGCAATCCCGCCTGATAGTAAGCAGTGATGCAATCGTTGATGGTAAAGCGCGCTAGTTTATTAAACCCATTCACTTAAAAAACTTAGTGAATGGAAAGAAAGACGACAGTTGAGCGAGGTGATGCAAATTTATAAACCCAACAACACGGCCAATGATGCTACGCCAGAGGGAAATTGATCTGGATGGACCATGATCAAACTCCCGACAAAAATTTGGCGCATCGTAGCCGGCAAGCTTCACAACACAACTGCTCAGACCCGTCCTCCGTACGGCTTCACCAGACATCATGCCGGAACACGACGAATCGCTTGATACCTCTATCATACCTCTATCATAGTATAAACATATAATGAAGATTTTAGAAATTCTAAAGACAAAGCCAAATTTTACAAACAATCATAGTTATACTAGTTGCGACCTGCGATTTTACTCGCATAAGTTTCGATCATTTGCGAATATATCGGGATGAAAAGTGTCTTAATGCCTATAAACTGTCCCATCCGAACTTATATACTAATATTAATTAAAATAAATCATCTAGCCTATCGGATTTTATTAGGTAAAAAGTGATAAAACCAATTTAACTAAATCCGCCTTATTCATAAACGATGTTTAAATTTAACTAGTGATTAGCGATTCTTTGACCATACATTTTAGATGTTTGGACATTACTTAACTTTAATCAGGGTTTATAAATAAACACAGTAGTGTTTAATGGGTTTATTCATAAACGATGATTAAAGTTAAGTGACGTGCGAACGTCTAAAGTGTATGGTTAAAGAATCGCTAATCACTCGTTAACTTTAAACATTGTTTATGAATAAGGGGGATTATGATCAGCTCCGTAAAATATGGTTGGTAAAATATGATGGAATACACAGACATCGTACATATATGTTTTTTTTTATTTGCTATGTAGGTAGTCTTAAACTGCTGAGGAAGAGAAGCTTAGAACCGATCGAAGTGGTGGCGCTTGTTAGAGCCCCTGTGAGAGGTACTATTTTGGGTGAAATTATGAAGCAGTATTTTAGCGTTTCGGTCAAAACGCTTTCGTGAAAATGAAAATTTTAACCAAAAATAATTTTAGACTACTTTTTTATCCTAAATCCGGATAACCCTTTCATCAATCTGCGCATTACTGTATCAGTTTCTGATTAACATTTCGGATTAAATTGATAGCAAATTAATTGGGTCACTTTCCTCCTGTCTCGAACTCATTACCTATATTTTACTTGGCAAAAGAGAACTGGGCAAGTACTGCAATCATAAATTGCCCAGAAGGACTTATTCCATTGATATTCGTCAGGAATAACGTAAAGTGAATACGGGAAATCAAAATACAAAAGACACCCGCCTTTGACCACTTCCTAGTGCTTTATCTGGGAAGAAGAAGTGGTGGAACCAACTGCCCAGTAGCACAGCTGTCTATTCAGGAGATGATAGATAGATGATAGTTTTTTTTTTTTTAGAGCCGTCTTTCGCTTCTTGCGTGGCAAGAATTCTTTTTGCCATTTATATTAGCTGTCTTTTTCTTTTTTTACGGCTATCTTCTTTTGCGGCTTATGCCTTGCCTTTTTTTCTTCTGGGTTGTTCTTTTCCCAAGTCAATATTTTGTTTCTTTTCTTTGGTGATAAATGATAGAGAGTGCGCGGTCGATATATCGCGGTGGTTCGACGTAAAAGTCACTTTACTTGACTGAAATTCAGGCAAATCAAACTCTTTTATTGGCTCAAAGGATGTTACAAAAGGTAGATCTACTAGTTATGGAAATAAAAAAATTCAGACAATGGTGGTTATCAAAAACTCCTTTATACTAACAAAAACTTTAAAGTCGGTTTATTTTTCACGATTTCCTAGAAAGAAAGAGAACAAAAATGAAACAATTCCAAAATGTAACATTTATTTTTTTCCGAATCATTTTCAGGAAATGACCTACAAAAGGAGTTTGTGCGTAGTTAAATCAAACCAAATCAAAGCATTTATTTTAAATAAACCAGTTACAGGCACTTTTGAATTGGGATGTTTCCTGGATATAAAAAAAATATTCTATTTAGTCCGTCATTCGGATTATAGAAAAATATTGGATACGTAGGTATATTACACATATTTTGTTTTATCAAACCAATAAAATTGACAAATATAAAAGGCATCAAAGATTAGGAGTGGTGGTGGTGACGTCAAAAGTGTAGCGTGCAGTGACGTCACACGAGTTTTCAACGCACTGTGTCGTCTTAATTTGTTGTTTATATGAAAAAATACGTGACTAGTATTTTTTGGAAATGTGCCTGACGGACTAATTAGTTTTTTTTTTTTTTGTCAAATACCCTATTGTCAGGTCGGTCAGTCAGTACGGTGAAGCTAGTCGCCCATTCCAAAGAGTAGGTACCTATGGAGAAGAACGGGCAAGGGACTCCATGGACACTCTTTTCAATTATCAAGCTATTGATACAAATATTTGATTACATCATGCAGAAATATATTGTACGCTAAGAGCGTCCATTATGGAAAATACACAAAAAAATAAAAATAAAAATAAAACAACAATTCAGAAATTAAAATACGCCGTGGCAGCTAAGAGATGACCAGTCCCCTCTGACGGCGTCCGTTCACGAACATGACGTATGGATCAGCATCATTCAGCTCAACCATATTGAAGATTCTCGCGATTTCACTAAGTCATCGGCCCACCTTGTTAGGGGCCTTCCTACGCTAATTGCTAGAAACCTTGCTGTTATATACAGGGTGTATCTGAAATCGTAACGCAAACTTCGCGAGAAGGCTACACCGCCTGCCACTAATAAAATTATGATAGTCATTTATATCGATAATTAGCGGTTACAGAAATAACAGTGTTTAATAAAATGTGTCGGCTCGGCCTTCGAACGTTGCAAGCATGCCGCCGCCCGTTTTTGTGGGTATGAACTTGACCCCTGACCTGAACTCTATTAAATCAGCTGATAGGATTGTTTTTCGAGTTTTGTTCACATTGCGCTTTTTTGTGTAATTAGCGAATTAATTATTTTTTTTATTTTAAAATCTTATTGGGTTATGAAAGTATAGCAATTATGAACGGTTTAAAGTGAAAAAACAGCATATTATTATGTTTAAATCAGGAAAAAACCGACCAAATATTCCACTTGTGGGGGGTTCAGACTCATGTACTGGATCAATGGTACTAGTTTGTGCGTCGATGTCAGAGACACCCTTTATGTAATACACACATCAAAAGTGTCTAGGGATCAACATATATTTTTGCAATAACTTTTCTCCTGATTGATATTAATTAAAATTTTCTTTAAGGATTCATCAAATAAAGTGTTTTCGTTTGTCACAGTAACGATAAACCAAGTCACCTTTGCATTAATAAAGTTTGCCATTTTCCTAATACCTAAAGGGATATTTGACATTTGAACCACTAACACAAAAGTTCGAAAAAAAGACTGAAATAACAGTTTTCTCTAAAATTTTATTGGGTAACTTAAACAATTAATAATCCGTGTTTCTACCGCGAACACTAACAACACAAGAACATCGGTTTGGCATACTCAAAATGAGTTCATCCAAATCACGCTGTGGAATGGCCGCCCATGTTCGTTGCAACAACAAAAAAGGTCTTCTTGCGACTGGATACCCTCCATATTCGGCAGAGCTCTTCTCTGTAGCATATCCCATGCATGCTCAATCGGGTTCAAGTCTGGCGACTGAGCAGGCCAGGGCAGGACATTGATGTTAGCTGCGGCGAGAGTCTGTCTTACAACTCTTGCGGTGTGCGGTCGTGCATTATCATGCATTAACCGAAATAAGGGACCGATTTGCACTTGTAGAGGAACGATGACGTCTGATACAATCGTCTCAGCATAAATTTGAGCGTTGAGGTTGCCTCTGATCCAAATCAACTCAGTTCTTCCGCCGATCCAAAAACCCGCCCATACCATGATGGTTCCACCACTATAAGGATGGACTTCCTGGCAGGATTTTAATCGCTGTTGGCGTCCAGGGGCTCTCCAGTGTCGTATACGTCTTGTATCTGGTCTCATACCAAAACGAGACTCATCAGAAAAGCACACGAAACGCCATTGTTCTTCTGCCCAATTTCTGTGTTCAAGAGCCCATTGATATCGAATCCTACCATTGTGCATTGCTATAGGTGGTATTAAGTTCCCTGAAGAGTGATGAAGCCTCACGGCTAACATCATGGCGGTTATTGTTGGAGCTCTTCGAGTTAAGATTTGAATGTATCGGTCTTGTCTCCGTGTGGTACAGCGATACCGTCCTCCATGGCGCTCAGCCACGGTACCAGTGCTTCGGTAACGTGTCCAAAGTCGACTGATAACACTCTAACTTGTATTCAGAGCTAAAGCCACAGTACGTTGCCGGGAACCAGCTTCTATCATTCCCACGGCTCTGAGCATTTCTTCCCTGCTTAAATGACGTCGCCACTCCATAATAACGTTGGTTTTAATCAGTAGTAGGGAAACAGTAGCACTAATAATGTCTTCAATGCGTTGTATGTTTTTATAGGGAAAATATTGACAGCTGATTTTCATCTTTTACTCGAATTTGATTCACAGTTCCTGATTCAAATTATGAAATGCACCAAAAAGGATCCATATAAATTTATAAAATCATAAATTTATTACAAAGCCACATCTCAATCTCAAGAAATCCGCATAAAAATGCTTGATCCCTAGACACTTTTGATGTGTGTATATTAATTGCAGTGTTACTAATTTAATACAAAAAAAACTAATATTTATTCACATATTTACTAAAAATCAGTGTATGTATTATAATTAGTATGACATACCTAACATTTGAATTGGAGTATCTAGTGGTATTAGTTAATTCTAGAACATGTTGTTTATTATGACGGGAAGGCGGTACTTACATGTAGCTTTAACGAACCAGAAGGCTTAAAGCCACGAGTATGAGCTGTTTATGAAGCCACATTCGTGTTACTATGTTGTGACATGTCGTGACGTCATATGAAGCAGTATTATCCAATCAAAACTCGTTGTGATGCTACCTACGATCAACAGTAAAGTTTGATATTTTAATCCTGCATCACGACTAGAGATTGCAATGCGGTCTGAATCCGTTATGTTAGCGATCAGAAGTGGTATTTATTAAAGAAACAAATCAGGACGTTGCAATGTTCGTGTATTATCCATTTGAATTACAATTACAACCAGAACTTATTAATTAAGATAGGAACACAATAATAATCGCTGAGCACACAACAATATGTCAAACAATAGCCAGCAGCTCTTAATTAATATAGAAAGGTCTGACATACTTTGCACGACGATGTTACCAGTCTGAGTCCGTTGGCCAAAGTCAGAACAAAAGGAGCGCAAAAAGCAAATCGAAATACGGTAGTTGACTAAAAAAAACAAATTTTCTCCGTCAATCAGATTTCCAAAAAATACTAGACACGTATTTTTTCTTTTTCATATAAACAAAAAATGAAGACGACACAGTGCGTTGAAAACTCGTGTGACGACACTGCACGCTACACTTTTTAGCGAGGAGTGACATCACCAGCCACCACTCCTGATATTTGATGCCTTTAATATTTGTCAGTTTTTATTGATTTGATAAAACAAAATATACGTATCCAATATTTTTCTATAATCTGAATGATGGAGTAAATAACATATTTTTTTTTTTTTACCCAGGAAATATCCCTATTGGAATTACGCTCCGTAACTCTTTGTTTTTTCAAACTAGGAAATAATTATTATTCACTTATCTACAATTTGCGTTGCAGCATATAAAACTTTAATTGTTTGTTATTAGTATCTATTAAAACTTTCATTCCCCATAAATGAGTAAGTATTTTATTTTTCTTTTGATGTGTTTGTTATTATTATTAAAACTTTATTTTCATATCCTTACTGCTCTTTCATTTAAAGTAAAAGAAGTATCACTTAATACTAACTAGGCTCTAAATAATTTTCAAATCCGGGTCGAACGGATCAGGCCGGATTGGCGTGAATCTGGCGAAATCCGGGAAAATGATACCTGATTGCAATCCCTAATCACGCCTCGATATGTAAGTCTAAAATGGATGTACTGTTATTCATATTAATTACCAATATGGATATAATATTATTCAAACTAATTAATAATATTAATATGACAGCCTCCGAGGCGTAGCAGTAGCAAATATTTGTATGCATGAATATGAATATTTGCAGTGGTCTGGTCGTGCCTCGGAAAGCACGTTAAGCCGTTTGTCTCGGTTGCCACACGAACATGTAATGGCAGTCGTTACGGGTTGTTGGAGTCCTCAAAACTCCAACAATTGGTCTAACTGCAATGCTTCGATATGGCCTTCTGGTTGCGGAGGTTAGACGGCAGTCGCTTCACGGAAAATATCGAAGTTTTTTTTTATAAATTATAAACTAGCGCTTGACCGCAACCCCGCCTGATGGTAAGCAGTGATGCGACCATTGATGGTAAAGCGCGCTAGTTTATTAAGAGCATATTCACTCTAGCCTTGAAGACACTCAAATTGTAGTCCGACGGAAACACCGACGCTGGCAAATTGTTCCAGTCCCTCGATGTATGCGGTATAAAGGAGGAGGCGAAACGCTTCGTCCCGATCGTAGTGGTGTTAACAACGTAAGGGTGGAAACTCGCCGTACACGGGTCGTCCGATGGTGGAACGGAGATGGGGGTATTAAATCATGCAATTCACTCACACACTCCCCAATATCAGCAGTTAGACTGGTGAAGCGGACCCCAGACTGACCTGACAGACCCCAAAGCTGAAGAAGCTTCGAATGCGACTGGGATTAACGCTGAGATGATGATGATGATACTAATATGAGTTATTAATAATGTAATCATAAGTGATCAAGAGAGTCTTGTGGTTAAATAATGGTGGACGCGCATATCGATCGAATGTTATGGTACTTTGCCACGTCTGGTCCGTGAATATGTGATCTTTAAATATTTATATCCTTCCCTGCCGACTTACAACTTGCAGTTCGTAGGTTCGAATCCTATCAGGCGCTTTACTTTATGTAAATTATTTCATCATTCGAACTCGTATTGTATATCGCGTACGACTCGGTCGACTGGAACTACTTGCAAGCGTCGGTGTTTCCGTCACACTACTGTTTGAGTTTCTTCAAGGCTAGAGTGAATAGGCTCTTAATAAATTAGCGCGCTTTACCATCAACGATCGCATCACTGCTTACCATCAGGCGGGATTGCGGTCAAGCGCGTTTGGGAGTTTGGTCGTGGAGAGTCTTCAGATCTCCTTTTCTCACAGTATCGTTGGTCGTGTTCTTGGGTTTAACATTCCATCATCTCGCTCAACTGCCGTCTTCCTTCCTATTCAGTCAGTTTGAGTGAATAGGCTCTCAATAAACTAGCGCGCTTTACCATCAACGATTGCTTCACTGCTTATCGTCAGGCGGGATTGCGGTCAAGCGCTAGTTTATAATTATTATAAAAAAATAAAAATAAAAGTGAAATATTCAAAGACAACCTTGGGGATCAACACAAGAGTAGGCTAATAATAACTCGGCGGACGGCTTTAGATAACCTACTGTTCTGTTTACTGTGTCCCAGCTGTGCTTTGTTGATCTTTCACAGTCGTTATGGGTAATTAGTTGTCTGCAAGACCACCAACCAGTCGACAGTAGAATTACGTATACATCACCTTTTTTTAATAATTATAAACTAGCGCTTGACCGCAATCCCGCCTGATGGTAAGCAGTGACGCGATCGTTGATGGTAAAGCGCGCTAGTTTATTAAGAACCTATTCACTCAGATTGAGCGAATAGGAAGGAAGACGCCAGTTGAGCGAGGTGATGCAATGTTAAACCCAATAATATGACCAACGATGCTGCGCCAAAGGGGAGATTGACCCTCCACAACCAAACTCCCAATACAACAACATTTGGCGCATCGTACCCGGCACACATCACAACACAACTGCTCAGACCCGTCCTCTGTACGGCTGCACCAGACACCATGCCGGAACACGAAAAATCGCTTGGCGGCAAGACTTTGTCTGGTGGGTGGTAACTTCTGCCGGCGGCCGGTGTTATGGCCTACTAAATTTCAACAATCTACTTATCACGGTTCACGAGATACTTTGAGAATGGAACTCTACAAATCAAATTTTAAAAACCGTTACTATCTCAGGGCCTGTAGTCAATGTAACATCGCTTCGTAGCGAAGCGAAATCGAATACCAAACCAACCAATAACGAAAACGATTGAGCACGTGATGCGATAAATTACGTGGTCAATCGTTCCCGCCATTGGTTGGTTTGGTATTCGATTTCGCTTCGCTACGAAGCGATGTTACATTGGCTACAGGCCCTGGGAATTTAGTAGAGTGAAGCGGCTTCTGACTATGCATAACGGCTTCCAATGTTCTACGAAGGAAAACATAATGATGGTCACCCATCCATGAATAGACCGCGGCAAGTGTAGCTTACCCCCAATCGAGCCTTTCCCTTTCTATACTCACGAACCTCTATCTTACAAATAATCATATAGCTTTTACAGAAGACATTTCCTGCCATTTTATCAAATAAACGCCTAACACGACTTTCGCGTGCTGCATTTAATTATCGTTACATTATTTAAGACAGTAACCGTTATTGTAATAGCGGTTCTGATAGCGTTGTTACCGTTATAGGATAGCCGTTTTAGCGTGTAAGTGATATTTGTGGTTTGGCTCGTTCGTAATAGTTGATATGGTGTATATATAAGTGGATGTTATATCTCGTTGATCGTAAAATTTTGTGGTTTGCTATTGTTGCTAGGATTATTATATTTTACGTCATAATTTTATTTATTTCTAAATATTTAATTGCATTATTTTATATTTACTGCACGGTTAGCGCAGTGGTTAAGCTATTGACTGCAGCGCTGCGTGTCGCGGGTTCAATTCCCGAAAGGAATAAATATATTTTGTATGACCTACACCTAATTGTTCCGGCTCTGGATCTTTATGTATATGCGTTATATGTTTGTAAGCGCACTCACGATACAAAGGAAATTCCTAGTGTACGGCAACGTATATTTAAAAAAAGGGTTAAAATGAAAAATATATTAGGGCTTTTTTTTTTTTTAATGGGACAAAACCCGCCACACTTTTCCCAACCACTGCAACTCCTGAAAGCCAGAATCAACAGTGGCGACCGCCAGAAAAACGCCGAGCAATGAAGCTCGACGAGTCCCGGAGAAATGATTCAACTGTCTTGGGTCCCGCAACGAAATTAATCAGAAAAGAATAGCGGAGGAGTAAGAAAAAAGATATTTTTTCCACTTCCCTCCATAACAAGCAGGAGACAGAACAGAACTAGGCCAAACGGCACAAAGGGACATTATTGCAACTGGGAGAAGCCCAGATTGCCAAACACCACGGAATAAAATTTGATTAAGTTAATGGGTCCTAAATAGGTATTAGCTGTTACAATTGATTCCAATAATAGGTATGGCAAAAGCGCCTGAACGCACGGAAATTGGTTCTAGTTTCTACAAGGTCCGTATAATAAACGACTCCGGATGTAACTTGTACACTATCCAACATAATATTGCGTTCATTCTGCCAAAGAACACACTCCCACAAGATGTGATGTGCGGACTGTTCAAATTCACAGTTCGATGTAGAACACTGACACAAAGGTGAAGGAACAAGTTTAAAAGAATACAGTTTACTTTTAAAGTTGCCATGACCTGTGAGAAATTGGGCAACGCAGTGGTCAACCTCCAGCCATGTCCTAGCCAGCCGATCGCCAACGGATGGAAAGAATAGATGGAGGTCCCTTGATGGAATTATCCCACCTACTTTGCCATTCGGATAAGAGGTCCTCCCAGACTTCAGTCTGAGGTTTAAATAATCTAGAGATTTTATTAAAGTCGCGTTGTGTAACAAAATTAGTGTCCATGGCCTCCCCCCTCGCGGAGTAGTACATAGAAGCACGTCGCTGTACCTCAAGGAATATTTTATTCCCTATAATGACGTGCCCGTCAGTGGCTCGGCTCGCCCATGGTTCAATGCCGATTGTGCCCAAGCCGAACAGCGTAAGCACACGGCGTTTCTCACCTGGATTGACGCTCGTGACCGCGGAGCTCCGGATCTAAGCTCAAAGAAGAGAGCCTTTAACCGTAATGCCAAGTCCTACAAAAAGGCGCTAAAGAAGGCTCGCTTCGACCGTATTTCCCATATTGGGAACAAGTTATCTGCGCAGCCTTCCGGTAGCAGATCTTTTTGGTCCCTTGCCAAATCGGTCGAGGCGAACTTCTGTCGGCCCTCACTGCCTCCGCTGGTTAGGCCTGATGGAACACTGGCTCATACGGCGAGAGAGAAAGCAGGTCTCTTTGCATCTCTCTTTGCGCATAATTCGCGTCTTGATACTGGCAGTGCTACTCCACCTATTTTACCCCATTGCGGTACTTCAATGCCTGAGGTTCGCATTCGGAACAAGGAGGTTCTGAGAGCACTGTGTCGTCTGGACGTGAATAAGGCTAGTGGTCCGGATGGTATACCAGCGATTGTTCTAAAAGCATGTGCGCCCGAGTTGTCTCCTGTATTGACACGCTTGTACCGCCTCTCATTTGGGACTTGTATAGTGCCCAAGTCCTAGAAGCTTGCCAACGTGCAGCCCGTGCCCAAAAAGGGTAGTCGTGCCGATCCTACCAACTATCGGTCGATTTCGATCACCTCCATACTTTGCAAAATTATGGAGCGTGTATTGAACTCGCGCCTCTTGGCATACCTGGAAGGTAACGATCTCCTCAGTGACCGACAGTACGGGTTTCGCCGCAATCGGTCAACTGGGGACCTACTAGTGTATGCCACTCACTTATGGGGCGAGGCACTCGAGAGGAATGGGGAAGCAATTGCTGTCTCCCTTGATGTCTCGAAGGCCTTCGACCGGGTATGGCACGCTGGCCTTTTGAGTAAGCTTCCAGCGTACGGCATTTCCCCTAGCCTGACTGGCTGGGTAAAAGACTTCCTGACTGAACGGTCCCTCCGAGTTGTTGTCGACGGATGCTCATCTGAGCCCATGTCGACTAATGCCGGTGTTCCTCAGGGGTCTGTTCTCTCTGCAACTCTGTTTCTGCTGCATATTAACGATCTGCTGATGCCCGGTATCTATGGGTATGCAGATGACAGCACAGTTGTGGAGAGATACCTGCCGGATGCTCGGGCTATTAGGGAATCAATCCGGTCCGAAAGAGAGGCCATGGTAGAGCGAACGAGTGTTGCACTTCAGGCAGTCTCCGAATGGGGCAATGCCAATCTTGTAGCATTCAATGCCGCCAAAACGCAGGCGTGTCTTTTCACCGCCAAAAGGAGCCCGTTCACCTTGGCTCCTACTTTTCGGAATGTATCCTTGGAGTGTACCGACCGCCTTCAGCTTTTGGGTGTTGAGATTTCCTCGAACCTAAACTTTGGGTGGTTCATTGAGTCCAAGGCCAAGGTGGCTGCCAGAAAACTTGGTGTAATCGCAAAGGTCCGGCAGTACTTCACACCAGGGCAGCTTCTAATGTTGTACAAAGCACAGGTCCGTTCGTGTGTGGAGTACTGCAGCCACATTTGGGCTGGTGCTGCTAAGTGTCACCTGGCCACTTTGGATTCAGTGGAGAGGCGTGCGAAGAGGCTGATTGGTGACCCTGATTTAACTCGAGTTGGTCTCCAAAGCCTAGAGCACAGGCGTAGAGTAGCCAGCCTTTCGGTGTTCTATAGGATACATTCTGGGGAGTGTGCGAGGGAATTGCACGATTTAATTCCCCCATCTCCGTTCCACCATCGGACGACCCGTCGTACGGCGAGTTTCCACCCTTATGTTGTTGACACCTCTACGATCCGGACGAAGCGTTTCGCCTCGTCCTTTATACCGCGTACATCGAGGGACTGGAACAATCTGCCGGCGGCGGTGTTTCCGTCGGACTACAATTTGAGTGTCTTCAAGGCTAGAGTGAATAGGCTCTTAATAAACTAGTGCGCTTTACCATCAACGATTGCGTCACTGCTTACCATCAGGCGGGATTGCGGTCAAGCGCTGGTTTATGTTTTAATAAAAAAAAAAAAAAAAATGTTCGATAAATGAAAAATTCCTTTCTAAGATCATACCAAGGTAGCATACGGATTGCTGTTTTTTAATGGGAACGTTGTTAAATTTAATAGTAGGCAATGATTTAAGATTACCTTTTAGTAGAAGTTGATAGGTTTTATGTGGCGCAAACGTTAGGCGGTTACGATCACCCCACTGAGATATTAAATTTAGGCAAGTATTGGCCAAGTTCTCAAGTCCAGCTCGGGTACTTGACTGAATGAGCAGTAGGCCATCGTCCGCGTAACCAGTAAGTGAACAGCCGCAAGGAAGCGGGATCGCGAGGAAGTCATCAAAACCCAAATTCCATAAATAAGGACCGACAACTGAACCCTGAGGACATCCCATGGTTAGTGTTTTAGTACTAGAAAAATGACCGAGCTTAAGTACCGCAGAACCGTTTATAAAGTAAGAGTAAACGAGATTATATATGTTTCTATAGCAACCGCGGGTTTTTAATTTTAACAACAGCATAGGCCACTAGGCGTTATCAAAAGCCCCAGAAATATCCAGGAAGATCCCAATTACGTACTTGTTTTCAGATTGGTTAACGGTTCTTCTGACAGAAAGCGCCGCGTCGACTGTAGATTTACCTATGGTGAAGCCATATTGATTATTATGGAATTTCGGACCGTTCGGTAGTAAACGTGGAACGATGAGGCGCTCAAGAAGTTTACCCAAAGATGGTAGAAGTGTGATAGGACGATATGACTTCGGATCATCCGGTGGTTTGTCACCACACTTTGGTATTATTCGTATGAAACCGCGTCGCCATTTACGAGGAAAAACGCCTTCAGCAATGCATCGGTTGTATACAGTTAAGATGGCATCACCCGCTGTTTTACACGCTTCCTTAATCATCCTATTAGATATTTTATCTTCACCTGATGATTTGTTGACCGGTAGTTTTCTAACAATATTTATAAATTCGTCATTAGATGGTACGTCTGACATTGGTGATTCAGGTGGCACAGGAGCCCACGCTCGAATCTGTTGGTGGTAGTCGCTATCGTTAGCCGGTGAATCATCAGGGATAAGTGTATTAATTAGCACTTCTGTTGTTTCCTCTATGCCTGTGGTATGCTTATCATTGACTTTAATGTTTTGAACGTATGCAAGGTCGACCGATCTGTTAGCTTTAAATTCGTGATATAAGGGAGACCACGGACCCTCCCTGTCAAGTTTATCAACGATTTTCCGCAACAAGTTACCCTTAGATTTTTCCACCGATGCTTTGTAGCGTGACTTGGCAACTCTAAAAGCATTTAAAGCGAACGTAAGAAGATCTCCAGTAACATATTAGGGCTATAAGGGACTAGATATAAAGTTCACTCATCCTCCATTGAAAAGGGAGGATCCCCGATCAGTGGCGTTGAGTCTGGCGAGCACATGCCCAACGGTTGAAGTTGGGAAGTTGCTTGCATGCTAGTTGCACGGTGAACTCTGCTTGCGAGATGTAGAATTACTTAGTAAGATGTCAGTCTGACGCGTTGTTTGTATGTGGCATTTGTGGGTATCGATACATAAATTATTTTTTTAAATATAGGAATATAAAAAAATAAAATGAAGACATTTATAAGTAGTAGCTCACCAGTAGTTAAGCCTCCAGAGAGAGGAAGCTTCTGACAATGCGAGCCGTGTCGAGAAGTACGGCTTTGTGAATAAAGCCGTTAATTCAGCTGCCTAATGAGAGCCTTCTAAGATGTTGGTCGAGGCTCTTGGCTTTTAAGCCATTGGCTGTCACGACTATCGGTACAATGATTACTGAATCCACATCCCATTATTATTATTATGTTACTATTACGGTTACAAACAAAAATCGATTGACATGAAGTGATATAATAAATTACTTTTTGTGTTATAAAATAGACTGTATCCGTTAAAGATTAGAGAGAAATAATCAGTGCTGTTCTTTAATTAAATATTACTTCGGTTCTACTTGATTAAGTAAATCATTTTACTCTGATTCATCATCATTTCAGCCGAAAGACGTCCACTGTTGGACATAGGCCTCCCAAAGAATCTCCACGATTACCGGTCCTGCGCCTGCCGCATCCTGCGGTTTCTCGCGGCCTTCTCCAGGTCGTCGGTCCACCTTGTCGAGGGCCTACCCACGCTGGTCACGGCCTTCCGGTGCGTGGTCGCAACTCGAGACCCCATCAGGCATCGGTCCTACGGGCAATATGCCCGGCCCACTGCCACTAAAGTGTTGCGATTCTTCGGACTTTGTCGGTTACTCTCGTTCTTCTGCGGATCTCCTCATTTCTGATTTGATCACGCAGTGAATCCCCAAGCACAGCCCTCTCCATTGTCCTTTGAGTGGTTGACTGTCGACTCAACAATCGACCGACAACCGACCGACCGATCGACTTCAACAAGAACTAAAAATAATGTCTATAGTGTGTTGATACAATGTCAATGGCGTGTTGCTTAACACAAAGTTACAGAAAATGGACCCATGCCTTCAGCAGGTTTAAACAGAGTGAAGTAAAAAGAAATTATAGGCTCCTTTGCCCCGCAATGGACTTAGAAGACTTTTAATAACATTTATATAACAATACAAATTTTTCACTTAGTTATCGCGGGTTTTTAAGTCGAGCCATTTACATTTAAGTTACGTTCAGCCACGTAACGGCTGCAGTAACGCCTGTCATGAAAATAATGGCTGCGGTTAAGATTTCAAACGTTAGATAATTTTAATGTATATGTTGACTGCCTATCCCAATATTTAAAATCTAGTCGCGGAACGTTTCTTTTCTTTATTTATTATAAAGTAAGGTAGGTAAGCAGTAATGCAATCGTTGATGGTAAAGCCAGCTAGTTTATTAAGAGCCTATTCACTAAAAAAAAAAAAAAAACTGATTAACAAGGAAGGAAGATGGCAGTTGAGCGAGGTGATGCAATGTAATTGAAAGCGAGAGTGCATGGGAGACTGCCGCCTCCTTCTACGAGACCGTACTCTTGCAGAAGGAGACTGCGGAGAGGGAGCAGTAAGAGGATGCTCTTGCCGCTCCCCTCCGGCGTGGACGGGCGGGGCGAAGAAGGCGGGGGACGAACCCTCGTCTCCTTTAACCCCAGAGTGTGATCAGCGTGTGTGGGTAGCAGTGGCGAAGGGTGAAATTTTGACAAAGGGAAGCCGGTCCAAAAAATAAACACTTAAACACTTACCTACTGCAGGATATCTTGGAGGAGGTCTTCAGATAAGAATAATATCAAAAGCCCCACCTTCACCATACAAAAAAGGACTGATGATTTGATAACAGTGTCTTTCAAGTGTGATAAAAGCGGCTTTGTGAAAAGCCTTTTTCGACGTGCATCTCTATACCACACATGCATGCTTGTTAGTAAGTACTAAGTTAAGTACCTATTGTTAGGGAATAAGAGTCAAGAAAAAATAAAATAAAAAATTACAGAAATAATAAAGTGTTAAAAACCGAACCACACAAACACCGATCCAAAACCAATAAAAATATTTAGCAAAAATAAAGCAAATTATACACAATCACAACATATTCTAATGCAATGCGTCTGTTTTTTTAACAAAATGAGCTAAAATGTTGTTATAAAAATTCGGATTACTTTTCATTTTATTAAGCAAATTTTTTTCAATTGACATGATAGCCAAATCGGACAATCTCTGCTCTTTTTGGCAGTTTCGCACATACGTGTGAATGCGTTTTAAAGCAGAAAATGACCGCTCAGCTGAAGCTACTGAAATGGGGAGGGTCAGAATTAAACTGCAAAGAGTTGAAACTTGAGAAAATGCGTCTTTCAAAGACGTATTCTGGAGCTGTAAAAAAAGCTCATAGGTGTCCAATTTATTTAACGACGCTGACGTAAATAAGACTTTAAGTTCATTTTTCAACGCGGTAAAATCAAAAATTCCCGGAAAGTTCGCTGTCAAAGAGGAAACTTTTTCAGTTGGAAATGATTGGTTGTATTGAAGATAATTTGATTTATTTAGTAAATCAATAAATACAAGCTGAGAAAAAGATCGGTACCTTTGAGTAATTTGAGCTTTGACTTTATCTATAATCGAGGAAAAAATACGCTTGTACGCCGTTTTGGGATCCGTGTCAGTATTTATTCGGCGCCGTCGCCGCGGCGCCTCACAGATTTGTTCAATGCTGTGGAAAATGGTATCAAACGAATTAATAAACTCTTCCGAAATCCACCGTTCAAAAGAATCGATTTCGCGCTTTGCCACTTCAATGTCTACTTGCTTACTTTGAAGCAAAGCAAAAAGAACGTCTGTCTTTTCGAAAATGTCTGAGAAAACACACAATAAGAAGCAAAATTGCATGTCTTCCAGTTTGTGTAACAAGCACTCGGACATTGAAATTGATTCGCTGTCCCATGATTCCGGTGAATCTAAAATACAATTCAAAGTTTCGATCATGTCGGTTCTGCAGTTGAAAATTACGTTAATTATGCGCGAGTGATAATGCCATCGCGTTTCTGCTACCCCCGGCATACGACGATGAGCAACTTCTTTCAGAAGATTCGATCTTTTAGAAGATTTATTAAAAAGCGTACGATAATGTTAATATGACCAAAAAAAGCTTTTAATTCGGGTACGAATTCAAGAGACCGACTCAACACTAAGTTTAAAATGTGAGCATAGCATGGAATAAACATCACCATGGGACAGATTTCACGAACTATAGTTTGTACACCACCGTGCTCTCCAGACATAACTGCCGCACCATCGTAAGACTGTCCAATTAATTTATCTTTACAACGAAAGTCATCGAGAATACCGAGTAACATGGTGGTCAAAATGTCGGCATTTCGACCACCACTTACGTCATAGAAGCCCAGAAAACGCTCTTCAATTCCACTGCTGGACAAGTACCGCAATATAACAGTCAACTGTTCCCTGTGACTGACGTCCGGCGTTTCGTCGATCATAACCGATACAAATGAAGCTGAATTTATTTCCGACTTTATCTCGTCACGCATAGAAGACGCGATACAATGAATTAAGTCATTTTGGATGTCACTTGAAAGTCCTGAAAATACAGAATTTTGGGTCGAGGAACATTGTTCCAAATGAGAATCAAGGACTGTATCGTACTTGCACAAATAATTTAACGTTTCAATGTAATTTCCGCGATTGTCCGAATCTGCTCTTTCATTGTGACCGCGAAATGGTAATTCTTGCTTCCCCAAAAGAATGACCGTGTCAATAAAACGTTTCATTAACTCGCGATTACGGTCAACTTTTCTGTTATGTACATCAAAAGCGTTGGAAAAAAATGACTCGATTCTGCCATTATTTCCAAATTCGTGGAGTAACAAGCAGCTGCGGATGTGTTTTTCAGTCTGAATGTATTTTTTGGCTGAGTTAGACAAATTATTAATATCCGTAAAACCCGTACTGCTCCAAACAGATTTCGAATCAGAAAATAACAAACACGGAAAACAAAACATTTTGTTCAGTTTGCAACTGCCTGTCATCCATGTATATTTATCATATAACGACGCGTTAAAATGTTTAAAAAATCCATCTCGCCTTTTGCAATCAATAATCATGTGTGGGAGTGCTCGACCTAACTGAATAACATGCTTCTTGTATGCATAACTTAGTTTTGAAAATGAAGTTTCTTTTGTAAGCAGGTAGTCTGTTGAGCAGCACTCTATATGAATTAAAGCCATAATAACAAACAAAATCCACAGTATTTAACCAAATCTGCGATTAAATTATCTTACAGAATCCGTCACAGTTTAAATAACACAAATATTAAAAACAAACGAAAAACTCTCGCACCAGTGTTAGGTATAGAGAAACACATACTAACAATAATTTAGTTTCAACTTTGTCGTGTTTCCTTTCTCGTAGTGGCGTGGTTTCTTTGTCTCTTTCTAATAGAGGAGAGGAGAGAACTACAAGCCGCTTGGCATTAGCATATATTTATCAAGTTTTACCGACGGTTAGCGAGCATTAGAAACAGATGGTCTGACACGCTCTGTCTCTTTTCGCCTCATAGTAAAACGTTGACCGAGGTAAGCTGTAATTCGTCGGGTTCCTTCAACGAAAAATTGAAGCGCTGATTAATTTACGACTATAAAATGAAATGTGATACTTAGGGTATTGCTAAAAATTACGATTGCTATTGTAAATCGTGCCGGCATTTGATTAATAATACTTTGTTAATGAAATAGAATGTAAATACTTTTGTATGAATATGGAACTGATTTTTGAAAGGTAACCCGGTGGGAATCGGCTTGTATGGACTCTTCGCCACTGGTGGGTAGCTCCCGCACGTGCATTGCACTGGTTACCACGTCTGAGTACCCGGTACCCGGGTAATCCTCCCATGGCGCGGAAACCGGCCTTAATTAGGCCGGTAAGCCCTGAGAGTGGCACGGCGATAAGGCCTTCGGGCTGATCCCGTGACACTCTCAACGCAGAGCCCGAGGGTAACCGAGTGGTTTTAGTGGGTATTCCCGGCTTCGGCTGGGCGAGTTCCATACACGCCCGTCGCCTAGCTAGCGGCGGGTACGGTGCGTAAAGGCATTTCCACTCTTAAAAAAAAAGGTGATCCAATATAAAACCCAATGACACGACCAATGATGCAGCGCCAGGTGGAGATTGATCTAGAGACTCTCCACGACCAAACTCCCGACACAACAACATTTAGCGCATCGTACCCGGCACACATCTGCTCTATCCAGTCCTGTGTATGGCTTCACGTCGCGTTTAAGTAACGTCTTCCCAGCTACAATATATCGTCAGAAGCTTATCAAATATGAAGGTATGTTGATTGTATTTTTGAATAGTTTTACGATGTGGACGTTTGTAATAATACGTGTTTGCTTCTCTTATGATAATATATGCTTTAGATCTGCAGCCGACTCTCAACAATAATAACATAATAAAATAAATATCGGATTACAAAAAATAAATTAAAAACAGGTTACTCAACGTTTGTAAGGCAACCAAAACAAAAACTACACGAAGAATTGAAAACAAAAACAGTTTTATGATCTCCGACATTTCGGTCCGAAATAATACGGCCTTAATGTGGTATTAGCGCTAGGCATTCAAGCTCTACCAACCACTCTACTAGCGGTCTACCAAGCTCTATGTCCACTTTGTCCGAAACTTTACTGGAATTGAAACCTCCTGAAAGCTCTACAACTTAAGCTTCCAAAACTGTACCGTATTTTCCCACCTCTTTACTGAACGTTACGAAATAGTTTTTCAATCTCACGGTAGAGTCGGAATCTCCAATTTAGTGGTTTGGAAGATTTATTTTAATAGGTTTATCGGTACTTTCTGTGCGTTAGAGGTAAACATGTGGTGGAGTGGTGTCGTATGTTAAGCTAATCTGCCTTTGGGATACGAAAATTTATACGTAAATCTTCTTTTCATTGATTTCTAACGGGAAACTGTTTTATACAAAAAGCAACTCTTCTTTGCTTTTGTATGAAACATTTTTGAATTGAAAATTTGATGAAACGAAAAATTGAGATTAAAAAGGGACAGACACTTTATAAGATTTAACATGAGAGAAAATTAGTTAGGAAGCATTAAATAGTGTATTTAGTGTTCGTGGTTCTATTTTGTACCCCATTCAGTCGTGTTTACCAAGGCATAGTGGGAATTTCTTTAGCCTCAACGCTGTAATACGTATCTTGAATAGTATGTATATATAGTAATTGCACACACACTTTATTTTAATGATTTTCCAGATACTTAAGGTCTAGAAATATATACTGAACACGTGGTAATAGTTTTTCCATCAAAGTCCCTTTCTCCCTGTATTTCTTCTTACCATTAAGTAACCTTTTTTATTTATTTGTTTTTGATGAGACGTCATCATTATATGACCTCTCCCACTCTGGACGGAGCGCAAGGGCGTGTCAGACTTTCACTAAACCTACCCGTGTCTTGCCGTCACTTGCCTGTGCGCCTGGGCCACGGTTTCTTTTTTAACCAACCCGCAACCCTGGCCCAGGAGGAATCGGTCTTCGTGGACCCCGTTACAATGTGTGGACATCTCTTTGAGGCGCGCGTGTAACACAACGCGCCGACGATTCGGGCCTGGTCCTTACCGAGGCAAGCCTGCGCCTATGGTGGCATACGAAGGCTCAGATTCACGCAAAGGGCAATGGAAAGAGCTATGCTCGGAGTTTCTCTGCGTGATCGAATCAGAAATGAGGAGATCCGCAGAAGAACCAAAGTCACCGATATAGCTCTGCAAGTCGCTAAACTTAAGTGGCAGTGGGCAGGGCACATTGCTCGTAGAACCGATGGCCGATGGGGCAGTAAGGTTCTGGAGTGGCGACCACGTACTGGAAGACGCAGCGTAGGGAGGCCCCCGACAAGGTGGACCGATGACCTGGTGAAGGTCGCGGGAAGCCGATGGATGCGGGCAGCACAAGACCGGTCAGCGTGGAAAGCCTTGGGGGAGGCCTTTGTCCAGCAGTGGGCATCCATAGGCTGAAGAAGAAGAAGAAGAGAAATTCAGATGTTCCATAGACATTTTAGACGCGATTATAAACATGGCGACTAAAAATACGCCAGCTTACGAGAGGAGCGCACTAATTTGACAGGCCTAAACTGACATTTTATCTTCCGTCCTTTTCTTAACGAAATGGACAGAAAACGATGCACATAACATAAAATTAGTTTAGTTTACAACAGAATCGGCGCCATTGTCTCCCTACCATAGTAACCTTAGCTATAAATTTGGAAACCCAAAACAGTCTTCATATTAACAAAAAGAACGATACTTTATTAAAGTCCTATCCCCATCGTTGGCTGAACTTAAAAAAATATCAATGAGAGATCCAATCAAAGGCAGATTCTTTAAAATTGGAACAAAGTAAGCATAGTATAGTCAGCACACAATATTCCTCAATACTCGAGCCCAGCGTGGGTTGACAGGAGAATGTCAACAGAAATTTTTCATGTTGTATATTATTATTATTCAAATCGGAAGGCGTCAACTGGCGCGCACGCACGAATTTTATGCTCGCCAGTTGACAACGACACATCGTGACAGTTTCTACGAACACTGATGCCTCCAGGGTCAGGGCCGCGGGTTGGTTAAAAAAGAAAAAGTGGCCCTGGCCTACAGGCAAGTAAAGAAACACGGGCGGGATTTAGTCAGTATAAGACTGAAACGCCCTTCCGCTCCGCCCAGAACAGGAGAGGTCATTTGATGATTTCCCATCGCAAACTAATCACGGCCTCTCAATCTAAACTACGAGATGCCACTGCAAAATTAAAAAATTTCCTCAGACAGTCATTACATTTTTACTCGTTTATTTACATTTCAATCGCGGTTTATCTTTTCCGGAATACACACCTAATTATGTTTTTTTTTTTATAAATTATAAACCAGCGTTTGACCGCAATCGAGCCTGATGGTAAGCAGTGATGCGATCGTTGATGGTAAAGCGCGCTAGTTTATTAAGAGCCTATTCACACTAGCCTTGAAGACACTCAAATTGTAGTGTGACGGAAACACCGTCGCTGGCAAATTGTTCCAGTCCCTCGGTTCAAATTAACGCTGCACAAAATAAAAGGTGTCCACTAAACTATGCAGTATTTCCTGAAGGCTGTCAAGTATATCAACACAACTTAATGTTTTTCTTTGAAATAAGCACGCGTCTAACATAATATTATCTGTTTATTTGTTATCCAATCAGCTCAAGTGGCACAGCGGTGTATTTCTATTTGCCAAACTCCTGGTAGCGGTTTCGATTCCCAAATTGAACCAACATTGATGTAACTGGCTACTGTTTGTTTACCATACACACATGTACACTTAGGATTTGTATAGTACATATACGACAGAGTAAATCCTAGAGTGAGGGGATTGTATCTCGATGTTAATTTTATTACGTAGAGAAGCCTATTTCAAACATTTGGAAAAAAGCTTTCCTAGCTCACGGAAATTGATAAATTTGTTTCTAGTTTCATATTCCTAGTACTGAACCTACTATCTACTAAATCATGGCACAAAGTTTATGCTGACAAATTACATATGAGTAGATAAATTACAAACAGATTTGAATTTAGACAATCTCGGACTTAGGGATCGTCTATCATATTAAATCAAATCGATTGTTAAAATATATAGTAGATATGACATATACATAAACCAACGCCTTCTTCTAATGGCAGTGGGCAGAAGCTTCAAAGCGGTACCAGCTACTATACTTACATACTGTCATTACGTCGTTTACATCAGTTAGGCAATGGCTCCATATAAAACACTTTACTTTGCTACTTATGTATTCAGTTGCAACCGGTAAGGCTACAAGTCACCATTGTTAGGAAAACCATAGATAGATGTACACCTGACATTCTCCTCTCCCGGCATTAGCACTCACAACAATAGGAACGTTTCCTGCGTAAAAAAAAATGATTCTATTTAGCCCGTTATTCAGATTATAGAAAAATATTGGATACGTATATTTTATTTTATCAAATCAATAAAAAAATATAAATATAAAAGGCATCAAAGGTCAGGAGTGGTGGCTGGTGACGTCACTGCTCGCTAAAAATGTAGCGTAGAGTGACGTCACATGAGTTTTCAACGCACTGTGTCGCCTTCATTTTTTGTTTATATGAAAAATAAAAAAATACGTGTCTAGTATTTTTTAGTCAAGTACCCTATTGCGTTTTTATAAATATCTTTTGTTAGTCACATTTCATTCATCCTCTCAACATGATAATGGCTGGCAGGTGAAGTGCTTTGACTCAGAGTTCGATTGATCTTAACCCACCTTAACTCACTCATTCATCACACATCCACACAATACACTGTACATCACACAAGCTTAAAATTCTAAATAATACACATACAAATAAGTTAATACATATAGGTACATATTTAGTAAATTTATTTGCTTGGAAGAACAACCGATTATTGTCGCCTTCAAAATTATGAAGACCGATGCCAAATATGAAACCTACCTACCGTACTTACCTAATAATCATGATAAACGAAGGAGACACGGGGAATCCTAGTGAGGAGGCTACTCAAATATTATAATGATTTTTTCTGAACGACAAAGTTTTTATTAATTATTTAGTAGGCCATAACATCGGCCGCCGGCAGAAGTTACCACCCACCAGACAAAGTCTTGCCGCCAAGCGATTTGTCGTGTTCCGGCATGATATCGGGTGAAGTCGTACGGAGGACGGTTCTGAGCAGTTGTGTTGCGATGTGTGCCGGGTACGATGCGCCAAATGTTGTTGTGTTGGGAGTTTGGTCGTGGAGGGTCTTCAGATCAATCTCCCTTTGGCGCAGCATCGTTGGTCGTGTTGTTGGGTTTAACATTGCATCACCTCGCTCAACTGCCGTTTTCCTTCCTATTCGATCAGTTTTTCTGAGTGAATAGGCTCTTAATAAACTAGCGCGCTTTACCATCAACGATCGCATCACTGCTTACCATCAGGCGGGATTGCGGTCAAGCGCTAGTTCATAATTATTAAAAAAAAATAAAAATATGACCACACCAAGTACACTTTAAAATTTATTATTGCCATGTCTGATTCATAGATACATCACACATTCTTTTCGAGAAACGCATTTCCACAGGTTTTATTCCACTATAAAGCTACTTAGACGACACCGAATTCGGATGTGCTACGTTGCTTTAAATTGTTTTCTTCTACCTGCACTATTGAACAAAAATTTACATTATATCTAAATAATATAATTTCTTAAATTACAATTACTTAACTAGTGTTAGTGATCGGAAGTGGCATTTATTGAGAAAACAAATCAGGACGTTCCAATGTTCGTGTGTTACCCATTTGAATTACAATTACAACCAGAGCTTATTAAATAAGATAGGAACACAATAATAATCACTGAGCACACAACAATATGTCAAACGATACTCAGCAGCTCTTAATTAATATAGAAAATATAGGTCTCACAGAGTTTGTACGATGTTACCAGTCCTAGGCTCCGTTGCCTAAAGTGCGACAGGGTCTTTTGTTTTGATATGGCATCTCATAGTTGACCTTGAGAGGCCGTGACTACTTAACTGGACTATCCTGTGGCTGCCTTAAATGAATTTAAAGCCTCCAGCCAGGGCGAATAAAAAGTAAGAGACTACACGCTAAGGGCACCCCCTGTGGGGTACGAACCTCGGGTTAGGGCGTCGCTGGAGAGAACAGCTAGGGACAGCTGGATCGAATATTTGTTTAAATTCAGTTTGATGACCGCGGCGTTTCCTAGTACTAGCTCTGAGAAGAAACTTCCGAAACAAACTCAGAGGTCATGGTTGGGAAATTATATTTACTGGCTCAGCTGCGGCGCGGGCTGGCCTTCATCGGACAAGAGAGACAGGGTCTTTTCTTTTTGATATGGCATCTGGTAGTTGACCTTGAGAGGTCGTAACTACTTAACCGGACTTTCCTGTGGAAGAGACAGGGTCGGGTAGACAGCGCCTTTTATAGTGAGCTTAGGGTGGGGCGCCGGTCCTTGCTAACACTAGTAAAGTACATACATATATACAATTTCTGTGTAGTGTTTCACCCCGAATCGGGGTTCACCCCTTCGGTATTTGAAATTATTGGCTGAGAACAAGGTTTCGGATTGGAACTTCCAGCTGGCTATCCTACGACGAACTTCTGGAATACCAAACGACTACTACTGAACAGACTCACCGGAATATACCAGGGCAGTGGTCTTGATTCCTGATACTTGTGACAATTTGGTCTTATGGGGTACTAAAAACTCACTGTCTGTCTTTTTTTTGTTATTATATTTACATATTTTGTTTAACGACTGTTTTATTTAAATCTATATAAAAAAGATGGTGTTACACTGGCTTAGCAGGTTTTGTGCCTTTTTTACTACACCTAAAAAGATAGAAAAAAGAAAGATAAGATAGTTTTTCGAGTTTTGTTTTCTTTACGCTTTTTAGTGTAATTTGCGAATTAATCAATTTTTACTTTAAAATCTTATTGGGTTATAAAAGTATAGCAATTATGAACGGTCTAAAGTGAAAAATATTACATATATTTTATTGAAATCATGAATAAGCCGACGCAAAATTCTACCACTGGGGGGGTTCAGAATCATGTACTGGATCCATGGTTCTCGTTTGTGCGTCGATGTCAGATACATCCTATACATCCAAACTTTCGCCTTCACTATATTATAAGTATGATTTATGATCCACAGCTCAGTTGTCTTGTAAAAAACAAACAATCAGATTACCATCTACCCACGGAGGAAACTGAGCTGACGTCTACATTAATTCTACATAGATAACACAGAACAAGTTGGCGGGTAGTCAGCTATAATTCTATCCTGGCTCGGGTAGAAAAATCTCTAGGGCATGTCAAGCAGAGTTGGTTTACGCTACAATAATCAAGTAGCAAGTAGCGGAAGACTTGGTTTGGATAAACTTTGCCGGTGGTAAAGTAATTTAAGTACCAGAGACCGCTGGGAGCTCAGTGTAGCCATATTAAATGAGTTCTAATTTCATTTGTCTACCCTTTAATTTGCAATGTGAAAATCGTTCATGTTATTGTGGGTTAATGTTGGCTTTAAATGAGGATTGTCGTCGTAAGAACTCACTTTACCTGCTACGGTACTGAGGTAAAGGGTAGGTATGGTTAATTAATACCTTAGGTATAGTGCGTTCTAACCACGACAATCCATTTCCACTGAGTATAGCTACTCAGTGGGAATGAATGGGAATATTCAATGAACCTCATTAAAATTGTTACAACGCAGGTTCTTCTTTTTCAGCCTATAGATGTCCACTGCTGGACAACATCGGTTCTACGAGCAATGTGCCCTGCCCACTGCCACTTAAGTTTAGCGACTCGCAGAGCTATGTCGGTGACTTTGGTTCTTCTGCGGATCTCCTCATTTCTGATTCGATCTTTCCATTGCCCTTTGTGTGACTCTGAGCCTTCGTATGAGGCCCATTGTGAGCGACCACGTCTCAGTTCCGTAAGTCATCACTGGCAACACACACTGGTCAAAGACTTTAGTCTTGAGACACTGGGGTATCTTGGACGACGAGAAGATGTAGCGTAGCTTCCCGAACGCTGCCCAGCCAAGCTGGATTCGACGAGACACCTCTTTCTCGAAGTTGGACCTACCTAGTTGGACTGTTTGTTCCAGGTATATATACTCGTCAACAACTTCGGGTGCAGAGCAACCAACTAGAATTGGAGTGGGTGCGACATGAGAGTTCGATATGATCTTCGTCTTATCCATGTTCATCTTTAGACCCACTTGTTGGGAACTTCAGAAAAGTCTTCCAGGGTCTCAGCCATGACCACGATATCATCTGCAAAACGGAGATTAGTAATAATAAACAACACTTATTTTAGACCACGTAAATAATTTTTCAGTAACAATGAACTTAAAAATCTAATGTTAGTAATTGCAAACAAAAATTAGACAGTGAAGTAAAACCGCCTCCACGTTTGCAACATGGGGTCTATGCATCATTATCAACATCATGCAACATTAGTTTCGACTACCGATCAGTGAAAACACTCATGTTGGCACTGCCACGAACGCGAGCAACTAGGGAGGCGCATTTATTTTTTCTAATAATAGCGACAAAGGCATCGACGGTCATTTGATGATATCCCACCCTCAAAAAAAAAGCCCCAACAGTTTCCTGAGTCATGTACAAATAGATATGTAGTTATAAATTCACGGCTTTAGATATCACATTGCTTCTCGCCAATGTTCAAGTTTCTAGGTCAACAGGAAATATCCTATAGGTTTTGATTCCCTCGGGAATATTATCAAAATATGCGGCATAAATGGAATATAAACGTCCGCATCTTTTGAATGGGTTGTTTTTTTTGCTCCAAGGATTTACAGCCTTGAGAATTTGATGTTAATTTCGCTTTGGTAACTTTACGCTCGTTTGTTCTTGTGAAAAGGGGTCTTGAAAGACAGACAGGAAAGGTTTTGGCAGACTACGAAGTGTCCTTATAAGGGTTTCGTTAATCCATGTGAGATACGGAACCATAAAAACCTGCCAGATAGTTGGTGGGTGAGGTTACAGGTTGGTTCCATACATTTTAAACTTGACCCTCATTTAGCGGTTGACTATAATACATTTTTTATAATCATTATAAACTAGTGCTTGAACGCAGTCCCGCCCGATGGTAAGCAGTGATGAAATCGTTGATGACAAAGCGTGCTAGTTTATTAAGAGCCTATTCCCTCAGTTTTTTTTTGAGGGAATAGGCTCTCAATAAACTGGCGGAAGAAAGACGGCAGTTGAGCGAGGTGATGCAATGTTAAACCCAACAAGACGACCAACGATGCCGCCTCAGAGAGAGATTGATTTAGAGATCCTCCACGACCAAATTTCTGACAAAACAGCGTTTGGGGCACCGTACCCGGCACACATCGCAACACAACTGCTCAGACCCGTCCTCCGTACGGCTTCACCAGACATCATGCCGGAACACGACGAATCGCTTGGCGGCAAGACTTTGTCTGGTTGGTGGTAACTTTCCATTGTAGGTACATAAATTACAAGCAAAACATACTTTAATTTCAGTATGACGTAGTGAGCTGTTATTTTAATTAGATGACGGTAAATATAATTTATACAAAAGCTTAATTTTTATAAAAAGCTTTACTCAAAACTGCTGTATACTTTTTTGATTCATTATTTTCTTTTATGTGTTTTAATTAACCTGACGTGGTTTTAGTTAATCCTACCTTTTACAAATGGATTGATCAAACAAATTCCCAGAAAAGTCCCGTCCGTTCAACTTCTCAACAAAACCTTTGATAGAATTGAGTTAACTGGGTACAAAATACAACAAAGGGTTTATAGTTAAGTCTGGATTTGGAATGTGATTCCACGATTTTGACTATTATTTTCCTACTGAAAGGAAAGCCCCTTATACAGATATCATACTTACATGAGATCGATCACCACACACACTCACACAGAAGTAATGGGTTGGGTCGACTTGTAAGTCGCTAAGAAAGTCAGCACAGGGTCGCCGCCCATCGGAAAGGATCCGCCGCCTGGGCTTAAGGGTGGCGCTGCACAAAACGGAGGCCGTGTTCTTTCACGGCGCCCGGCAGCGCCGCCCAACTGACGCCCACATTTTTGTGGAGGGCGTCAGGATTGGGGTCGAGGCCCAGATGAAGTATCTGGGCCTCATGTTGGACAGCAGGTGGTGCTTCGGCCCGCATTTCGGCGGGCTGTCGACGCGCCTGCTGAAAGCCGCGGGCGCCCTCTCATGGCTCATGCCGAACATGGGAGGGTCCAGCACGCGGTGCCGGCGTTTATACGCTGGCATACTGCGGAGCATGGCCCTATATGGGGCCCCAATTTGGGCGGACTCCCTCCACAGGAGGGAGAACCTCATCGCTATTCGGGGGCCCCAAAGGGCCATCGCCCAGCGGGCAGCGCGGGCCTACCGCACGGTAGGCTTCGCTTCGGCATGCGCTCTGGCTAGCACCCCGCCCTGGGAGCTCGAGGCCTGGGTGCTCGCCAGAGTGTACGAGTGAACGGCGGGGCGCAGGGCGCTGGGCGAGCGTCCGGCCCCAGAGGTGAGGGAGGCCGTCCGCCGGGAGGCGAGGGACGCCATCGTCCAGCATTGGACTCGGGACTGAAGGATTGGCTCGACAGGCGTCATGGGTTCCTCTCCTTCCGTCTGGTGCAGGTACTCTCCGGTCACGGCTGCTTCGGCAGGTACCTGCGCCGGATAGGATGAGAGGAGACGCCGTCGTACCACGGTTGCGGCGCGGCGGAGGACACGGCGGAACACACCCTCGCGGTGTGCCCGTCGTGGGCCGTGCCGCGCCGTGATCTTGTCGCGACGGTAGGAGGGGACCTCTCGCTGCCCGCCATCGTCAGAGCGATGGTGGGGAGCGAGGGGGCCTGGGCGGCGATGGCCTCCTTCTGCGAGGTCGTGATGTCGCAGAAGGAGGCCGCGGAGCGCGTGCGGGAGGAGGATCCCCTCGCTCCGGCGCTCCGCAGGCGGCGTAGGGGCAGGAGAAGGTGGGATTTCGCCCGCTTTCTCCCGTCCTGAGGTGAGCGGCGGGCGTGAGGCACGGGGGTGCCCGCGCCCGCCTTGCACTGCTCACCATGCGGGAGGCACGGCCCCTCTCTAGGAGGGGTAAATGAGGGCCCGCCTTATTAGGCTGGTTTCGCCCGCGGGGGAGAGGTAGCTCAGGCTCTGCTAGTTTCCCACTCCCCCGCCACTATGGCGATGCCGGAGTAGCGCTGGGGTTTTTAGTGGGTATACCGGGAGGCTCTCTCCCGGGGAGTCCCACATACCCCTCCCCTCCCCCGACACGGGGGATTTCTACGTAATTGTCATTTTCCCCAGCGACAACAAAAAAAAAAAAAAAAAAGGGTCGCCGCCCATCGCATCGCATCGCAGCCTGTCGCATCGCAACGCCTGTTCTAAGTTAACTTTGTGTTCTTTTTCACTTTATTTTTGTATGCTTACGTCTTAAGAACCATAAACGTGATGTCACGAAATCCTATAACAACCTTCCTCAAGAATTATATTAGGCTTTCAAATGAAAAAAAAAAAAATTGACAAAATTAATGCAATGAGTTTGTTTTACGCTGGGTGTCTTTTCTAGGGCCTTACTTGGTGTAAGATTGAACAGATTTTGCCGTGAATATGGAAACTTGGGTCCCTTGAATACGATTGTAGTGTATGCGTTTTATCATTAACCACAGACAAGCATTGTCTCGAGCGCATCACGTCGGTCATTCTTACTAGAGCCACTGGCGAGAGTAGACGTGTCGGTAGTCTGTCCGTTAAGTGCGTGTGCAAGCCTAGGATATTCAACGAAGTAAGGGTATTACAATGATAATATGTATAAAATAAGATTTTACTAGCACCATATCATTCAATAAGTTTTCATAAACGACAACAGGTATATTTATTTTTTCTGGTGTCAGATTTCAATTTTTTTAATTGTATCGGCATTCGAATTAAGTTTAATTTGTAATCACGCTAAAAAGCCCAATTCTATAGCGTATATCCAAAATTATTTTGATCCTAAAATCAAGCCATATTTTTGTATATGGTGTACACAATAAAGAGTATTCTATTCTGTTTTATTCTATTCACCCAGCTATTTACAGTGCTTTTTTTAAAGGTATTGTTCAATATTTTTGCGACCAGTCAGTTGAAATTCTCTGAGAGCGATCTTTTTCTTCAACACATTTCAGTAAATTCTATTCTAGAAAGTGTTTCCTCGGTTATACCCACGACAGTCCCCATTAATGTCATTAAGATATTAAGCATACTTATGCGAGAATTGTAGGATCAGTAGAAGTAGTTATACACGGCGGCGAAATCAAATTAGCTACCTATCTATGTTTATAAATAATAAAACAATTCACATAAACCCTTTCGTTGTTGAAACTCCGATCTGGATGAAATGTTTCGCCTTTTCTTTTATTCCGAATACATTAAAGAACTGGAACAATTTGGCTGCGGTGGCTTCCCGTCTGATTTGAATTAAAGTGTCTTCAAAGCTAGAGTGAATAGGCTCATAATATACTATGCGCTTTATCATCAACGATTGTATCACTGGTGTGCGTTCGCGTAGCGGAATGTTGTTGAATTTAAAGATTTTAAATATGCAGATATTTTGTATGTGAATAGTTGAATGAATACACTAATTATTGGCATACATTTTATCATGCAATTCCTTTAGAATGTCGTGATATTTGACTGCTTTGTAAACAGTGATTTTGTCATGGTAAATTGTCCTATAACTCTTTAATTACTAAAGGAACATCATTGATACTTGGCAATATGTTGCAGACACTTACAAGGTTTGTATAAACGTGAAAATCTAGATCCCAAAGTGCATACTTTAAGAACTAAGACCTAATAAGCGTATTTTACGTTTATATTTTTATCTTTTAAGCCCTACGATTTTTTCTAAATCTGTTTTTAAAAAAAATATAAACAAATTCAAAACAACGTATGTAAAAATCTACAGCTCTCTATGTAAGCGCTTTATATGAAAACTAGCTAATGGCCAAACGTTCGCGCAGCGGAAACTTGAATTTCTCCGAAGTTTATGCATGCACTAATTTTATTCATACATACACAATTATACACAAATACACACTAATTTTTGGAATCATCTCTTTTTTCTAAAGTCAATAGAATAAAAAAAGTTCCGCCAGGACAACGTTCGCCCAGCGGAATCAGTTTTTGGTGAATTTCTCCACAATGGCTGCGTGCACAAATTTTTTTTTACTATACACAATTATACGACGTCATACACTAAATATCTGCATATTTAAAGTCTTTAAATTCAACAACATTCCGCTGCGCGAACGCACACGTATCACTGATTACCTTCAAGCGGGCTTGCGTTCAAGCAACAGGTTATAAAGTTTTAACATAAAAAAATTGATCTTATCAATATAAATAGTAAATCACAAATTTTGTTTTGACCCTGTATACATATTTTCGATATAACATTAGAAAGATTATGTTTTTAGCAGATATAATACCCAAATGTTCAGCATTTTCAGTCTGATCTCACTATTAATCTATCAAAAATAGCTCTAGAGTCCCTTCTGTTTGACACGTTTTTCTTTATCGCCGAGATAACCACTAGATTTTGAGGTTTTAAATTACTTTTGGAATTGACTTTACGTATTAATGGCGTGTTAGATTACCGTTTTCTCTCGTCGAGAGGAGGTATGTGTACCAGTAGTAAAAACATTTTAGGTTGGTTAGGCGGGTTCACTCGCGTAACTTTCATTTAATATTCCTACGTATATATTAAAAGAAAGTTACGCGAGTGAAACCGCGAAGCGCAACTAGTAGTTACTATTTATGATCGGTGTAATAATAATCATTATTTATGATCGGTGTAATAATAATTATTATTACACCGATCATAAATATTAACTACTAGTTGCGCTTCGCGGTTTCACTCGCGTAACTTTCTTTTCCATGGGAATATCAGGATCAGAACTATTTTATATGTTAATGCTGATTATAGACCATCAGTGAGCAAAATTTCATACAAATCTATTCAGTAGTTTTTGAGTGAAAGAGTCACAAACATCTCACAAGCTTTCGCATTAATAAGAAACTCTCTGCCCGCGGCTTCGCCCGCATGGTGTTCGGTTATATCGCGATTTTTAGATTTCCCTCGGGAATATAATTTTTTTCGGGATAAAAACCCTATTATTCAATCTGGCCTCCTAACTTTACGTCTGCAAAATTTCAAAGCAATCAACCGATTGCTTAGAAATTCCGCTTTCACACCGTAACTACTCGTACAGAACCTGTACGAGTAGTTACGGTGTGAAAGCGGAACAAACAAACAAAGAAACACACTTTCAGATTTATAATGTTAGTGGGACTGATAGAATATGATTATTCGTAAATTATACAGAACACTTAATTATAGTAGTTTACTTAAAATAAGTCATAATATTTAACTAGAGTTCGTAAAGAGCTTTTCCACTGTCATCTACTATCACAACAAATGATATTTTTTGAACTAAAATCCAAAGGTTTTACAAAAACACACGCCATGCTCACTGAATGTTTTTTCTATTCCAATATTCAGTTAATCCATGTGTATGTAGTGTTAGTATTCATGTAGGTACCTATATCAGAAAAATGAAATGGGTCCGAAACGACTCACTGAGCTTGAAACTGCGTTAAAACTTTACTTTAAGTTAATATTTTCGTTGCCAATTTTTTTGGCGTCTCTTGCTCTTTTTATACTTACACCTAGTATAGTAAATTTAATTATGTTTAGAGCACTGGCCTATCGATATCATATATAGCAACGTCCTATTAATATTCGACAGTTTATAGACAAAAACGAAAGTGCCGATCAGTAAAATAGATAGTATTGTTTTCTTATGGAAACTAAAACAAGAGCATTTTTTTCTTCCCTACAATATTGGGCTAGAACTGCAATATTCTGCCACCAGAGTGCAGTACTAGCACATCATCATCAACTTTTTTTATTATGCCAAAGCTGATTGAGCGCAATCACCACGCTTGCTCAATGCGGGTTGGCGATTTCAAACTTAATGTCCAGGTTTCGTCAAGATGTTTTCCTTCACCTTGTAATCCAGTCATTGGTGTACAAGATATACTTAGAAAGTTAAATTGATACTTGCCTGACCTGGAATCGAACCCGCACACTCATACTTGAGAGGCTGGTGTTTTAACCAGTAGGCCACCACGACACTAGCGCATATTGTAAAGGATTTTTAGTGGTATTTTTTTTTATTGAGTTCAATATTAAAATGTTAGTTAGGTAATTATTTTTTTAGTTGTCCATTTCCAACAAATCCATGTTTTCCTCTTTAAAGTCGCACCACGTTCGCGAAGCAGTATTTTTAGATCATCCACTTTTAAATGGGCTTAGGGTGCAATAATGTGTAGTTAAGTTGGTATTTAGGCGATAATTTATAGTTAAATTAGTTGATATATCTTCAGAGAATAGTGAATACCTATGTTCATTGATGGTTCAATGCTACCTTTGTACATTGAATCAGCATTCCGGCAGCTGACGTGCGGCCTACTTCAAATATTGTTACAGTTGCAGATTAGACGCATAGAATAGTGAGATGTTTGTACATTTGTGTGGGTTGAGAAAAAGAAGAAACTAATATATAATTGTGTGTAAATAAATCAGATTAGAATTGCCCCTCACTGTGGCCAATACACCTTTAGCATTCTCTGATCAGTCCTATGAGTCTGCTGGACTGGCAGTGAGTTCACCCTTCACCCGTACCTGGAAATCCCACCCACCATCCATCTGTTACCTAAGGTCTCTTGGTGCAGACATCCCGCACTTATTTATATATTTATTTACGACTATCTATATGGTAGGTCAGGGCTATAGGGCTTATAGGACATAGGGTCGTAGGGACTGTAGGGTTTATAGGTCTTAGTTTGATTTACCACATAGGCACATGTACTACCGCTACCTTTATTAGGGGTGATCGAACAAGCTAGTTGTTACACTGAAATAACTCGGAGATGAAATTCTGCAATATGGCGGTTTGTTTACTGTATGTGCTTGTGGCGTCCTCTGTGCCGAATTTTGTGTGGCTACCATGTGTTTTGATTACGAGACTCGATGGTCGATATCGATCGCGTTTGACTCATCGATTGGCCCGCTTCAAGGTTGTAAAGACTCAACCAATGAGAGCGCCGAACGCGGTCGATATCGACGATCGATCCTCGTAATGAAAACTCATGGTAGCCATACTGCGTAATATTCTCTATTAACTGGCTCCAGTTAAAGTGGATTTTGTTTTGTTACAAATGTTTTAAGTATAACATTTTGAAAAATACAGAATTTAATTGAATAAAAGATTGAATTCGTTTTATATAACTATTACGATTTAGGCCTACAATTAACCATCTGGCTGCAATTTGAGTCTAAAAGTACCGAAAACATTTTTGTGTCAAAAATCATTTGCACCTTCTTTTGAAGATGCAACCAGTTACTAATTCGAGGGTTTTCAGTCAGACTTCAGACAGAAAAAAAAAACTGGTATTTCTTTATTAAATAACTAGCGACCCACCCCGATTTCACACGGGTGAAATTCTGATACTTATTACACTACAGAAATGCTGTGAATGTTGTATATAGCAGGCTCGCCGCGCCGCTCCTGCTGCCCCGACCGGTCGGTACCGCCGCAAACGTCCCGCAATTTTTTTATCTGTAATTTTTCGAAAATGTTCATTTAAATCAGGTGATGTTAAGAGCCATATAGATCTATATTAAATCAAACACGTATTTAAGGTATTTAATTGGATCAGGATTAATGCTGTATTGGTTAAAATCGCTTCGAAAATTAGTCATTATTTGTCGTAAAATGATGACTAATGACAAAAAATGTTATTGTAGGATATACATAAGAGATAGGCCTATACCATCGCAGAGTTTTTGTAGACCTTTTCAATATGTACAATACTCAGTACATTGTTTTTTATAAATTTCGTAGGGGTCAGCCTGCTTTTGCAATGTAAGGGGAAAAAATGTAATTATTTACAACATCTCATAATAAACCTCAAAAACAACAGTATTTCTCCACTATTTAATGTATGTTATTATACATAATTATAAACCTTCCTCTACTATCACACTATCTATTAAAAAACCACGTCAAAATCCGTTGCGCAGTTTTAAAGATTTAAGCATATATAGGGACAGAGAAAGTGACGTTGTTTTATACCAAGTACTTGACTGTTATTATTTTAAATGTTGTTTAGATCTGCCTATATTATTATTATATACTGTGATTAGAACAGCCTCTGTAGCATAGCGGTAGCGAACGAGGCGAAGGAGGCGCGGTTTCTATCCCTGCGCAGTGCAAATATTTGTATGCATGGTTACAAATATTTGCACTGGTTTGGTCGTGCCTCGGGAAGCACGTTAAGCCGTTGGTCCCGATTGCCATACGAACATCTAATGGCAGACGTTACGGGTTGTTAGAGCCCTCAAAAGTCCAACAATTGGTTTAACTGCAATGCTTCGATATCGCCTTCAGGTTGTGAAGGTCAGAAGACAGTCGGTTTACGGAAAATATCGAAGTTTAGCCAAAATCAGCAGTTAGACTAGTAAAGCGGACCCATTTTCCAAAAGCTGAAGAAGCTTCGGATGCGACTGGGAATAACGCTCAGATGATGATGACTGTGATTGAAACATGGTATAAAAGTGGATAGTATCTATGGTAGAAGATAGGCTAGTTAATTTGTTACAGGCGTAGAGTAGCCAGCGTTTCGGTGTTCTATAGGATACATTTTGGGGAGTGTGCGAGGGAATTGCACGATTTAATTCCCCCATCTCCGTTCCACCATCGGACGACCCGTCGTACGGCGAGCTTCCACCCTTATGTTCCGGACGCCTCTACGATCCGGACGAAGCGTTTCGCCTCCTCCTTTATACCGCGTACATCGAGGAACTGGAACAATCTGCCGGCGGCGGTGTTTCCGTCGGACTACAATTTGAGTGTCTTCAAGGCTAGAGTGAATGGGCTCTTAATAAACTAGTGCGCTTTACCATCAACGATTGCGTCACTGCTTACCATCAGGCGGGATTGCGGTCAAGCGCTGGTTTATAAATAAAAAAAAAAGAGTTCAAATAGGCAAATACCTCTTCAAAGAAATTAATCAAAAGAAAAATTTCACTAAGAAACCTCCAATGTATATGAAATTACAATTCTTTTGTAAAACTTTATTGAATAAAGAAAAACTGGCTGAAAATTAAAACAAAAAAGCTTAAAAATTTACGAAAACAAAAACACCGAAACATAATTCAATGATTTAATTACAAAAGAGGCATCAAAATATGGGTCGAATAAGAAACGAAGTATTCTAATTAGCCTGATTATGATTCAGCCATAAGGCAAGCATTTCTTTTGTTATCCGATGCAAAAGAAATAATAAAACAACCAAATATTGTTTTACGAACACAGGCCATGAAAAATTTTTTAGGGTTGGGTATCAAACAGCCTTTCTTTTTTAAAGACGGCTGTTATTTTAAAGAATGCGATTTTTTTTTTCGTAAATACACACATCAAAAGTGTCTAGGGATCAACATATATTTTTGCAATAACTTTTCTCCTGATTGATATTAATTAAAATTTTCTTTAAGGATTCATCAAATAAAGTGTTTTCGTTTGTCACAGTAACGATAAACCAAGTCACCTTTGCATTAATAAAGAAATTTGCCATTTTCCTAATAAAGGGATATTTGACATTTGAACCACTAACACAAAAGTTCGAAAAAAAGACTGAAATAACAGTTTTCTCTAAAATTTTATTGGGTAACTTAAACAATTAATAATCCGTGTTTCTACCGCGAACACTAACAACACAAGAACATCGGTTTGGCATACTCAAAATGAGTTCATCCAAATCACGCTGTGGAATGGCCGCCCATGTTCGTTGCAACAACAAAAAAAGGTCTTTTTGCGACTGGATACCCTCCATATTCGGCAGAGCTCTTCTCTGTAGCATATCCCATGCATGCTCAATCGGGTTCAAGTCTGGCGACTGAGCAGGCCAGGGCAGGACATTGATGTTAGCTGCGGCGAGAGTCTGTCTTACAACTCTTGTGGTGTGCGGTCGTGCATTATCATGCATTAACTGAAATAAGGGACCGATTTGCACTTGTAGAGGAACGATGACGTCTGATACAATCGTCTCAGCATAAATTTGAGCGTTGAGGTTGCCTCTGATCCAAATCAACTCAGTTCTTCCGCCGATCCAAATACCCGCCCATACCATGATGGTTCCACCACTATAAGGATGGACTTCCTGGCAGGATTTTAATCGCTGTTGGCGTCCAGGGGTTCTCCAGTGTCGTATACGTCTTGTATCCGGTCTCATACCAAAACGAGACTCATCAGAAAAGCACACGAAACGCCATTGTTCTTCTGCCCAATTTCTGTGTTCAAGAGCCCATTGATATCGAATCCTACGATTGTGCATTGCTATAGGTGGTACCCGTAGCGGTCTTCGGGAATGAAGGTTCACTTCATGGAAGCGGTTTCTGACTGTTTGGTCGCTAATTAAGTTCCCTGAAGAGTGATGAAGCCTCACGGCTAACATCATGGCGGTTATTGTTGGAGCTCTTCGAGTTAAGATTTGAATGTATCGGTCTTGTCTCCGTGTGGTGCAGCGATACCGTCCTCCATGGCGCTCAGCCACGGTACCAGTGCTTCGGTAACGTGTCCAAAGTCGACTGATAACACTCTGACTTGTATTCAGAGCTAAAGCCACAGTACGTTGCCGGGAACCAGCTTCTATCATTCCCACGGCTCTGAGCATTTCTTCCCTGCTTAAATGACGTCGCCGCTCCATAATAACGTTGGTTTTAATCAGTAGTAGGGAAACAGTAGCACTAATAATGTCTTCAATGCGTTGTATGTTTTTATAGGGAAAATATTGACAGCTGATTTTCATCATTTACTCGAATTTGATTCACAGTTCCTGATTCAAATTATGAAATGCACCAAAAAGGATCCATATAAATTTATAAAATCATAAATTTATTACAAAGCCACATCTCAATCTCAAGAAATCCGCATAAAAATGCTTGATCCCTAGACACTTTTGATGTGTGTATTTATAAAAAATAGTGAAACAATGACAGTAATTCTTTCGACGAGGCATATAGTTCGTAGAGCCGATGGCCGATGGGGCAGAAAGGCTCTTGAATGGTGACCACAAGACAAGGTTGTCGGATGATCTACCCAAACTCGCAGGGAAGCGCTGGATGCAGGCTGCGTCCAACCGTTATTTTTGAAATCCTTGGGGGAGGCCTATGTCCAGCAGTAGATTTCATGTGGCTGAAATGATGATGATGATGAATTCTTTTATTCACAAACTTAATCAAATTTAAGTTCAATGCGTTATGTCCCGTCTATTTCATTAAGAAAAATATAGATGTTAACTATTATTTAAGAACTGTTAAATTAATCAGCGCCTGATGTAAATTAACGTGGTTTTAGTCGTGCCTAAACTGTCTATGTAGTTTCTTAATTTTATGTTTCGCGTCTACCGCAGACGATGGAAAGAGGGCACTAGGGCTAGCGAAAGAAGGAAGTAGTGGTTTATTTTGCCTGAAGACGACTGCTCGGGCTCGTACAATAACATAAGTTCTAGCCTGTGTCACACAAAAGGTTAGACAGAGATTCATCTAAACCGTATCTGGTTAAAATCTCGTGTAATAGGGATGAGTCCATACCTCCCTCCTCCTAAAGTTGTTCCCCTCATTACTGAGGGTCTTGATGTCCCTATGGAATGATCTTCTCCTTTACCATAGTTCACCATCTGTTACGACACCAATCGGAATTTGGTCTCCTCAAACGATGCATGTGCTTCTGGAACTAAAAATATTATGATGATGGTGTATCTGAGACTAAATTGTTTTTTCTTTTTGACATAATCATTCACTACTATACAGTTAAAATCCAACAACTAACTAAATAAGTTACTAGTTTATATACAATGTCCCGACATTAACCGTCGGACAGTTACCAATCAAACACAACGCCCATCTAGTCGGAAGGGCCTCCCATTATAAAAACTTCAAAATTAAATCATTTTATTGTTTTGAAAAAAGAAAGCTCAATTGCATATTAATATAAATTCTCCGAAAGAAAGGAAATTGCCAATCCTATTTATTGCTACCGAGCAAAAAGCCGAACGGAGGAAAAAAACTTTTGTAATGACTTCCAAATGAATATTCATAAGTGCTGAGCTCTTACACTACGCTTTTCATAACATTTGCATAATACTAAGGAGTTTATATTTTATTTTTAAGTTTGCTACGTTTTGATTATCCAACTCCTTTTTTTTAATTTAAGGCCAGTAATTTAATAGGTTAAATCTTTATAACTTGTTCCATTTACTATGGCTTAAATTTTTAAAGTTTTGTGTCTTAAAAAAAACTATCCTTATAAGATCATTTCGTTTTCCATCTGTCAATACCTTTTTGTTCTTAGGAATACGTAAAGTGATTAGGTGGAAATTAATATCAAACACCCAGGGCTAAAATCCATAGAAGCAGTGAAAAACCAAAGCTCTGAGTCAATGCAATAAAAAAATACGTGTATCTGTGTCCTGTCATGGCCCAAATTTTGATACTCGCATGTGAATCAGAACCTATAGGGTACCGTTACTTCATCACTATCTATTTATGAAATCTTTCGGGCTACCAGTTCAGTTAGGTATACCGCAAGGCTCGATACTGGGTCCATTCTTGTTTTTAGTATATATTAATGATTTGCCATTTTATTTAAAGCCACTCTAATTTTTATAGGATATAAAGCCCACCAGACAAAGGCTTGCCGCCAAGCGATTTGTCGTGTTCCAGCATGATGTCTGGTGAAGCCGTACGGGTCTTGCGATGTGTGGCGGGTACGATGCGTCAATTGTTGTTGTATCGGGAGTTTAGTCGTGAAGGATCTTCAGATCAATCTCCCTTTGGCGCAGCATCGTTGGTCGTGTTGTTGGGTTTAACATTGCATCACCTCGCTTAAATGCCGTCTTTCTTCCTATTCATTCAGTTTTTTTTAAAGGAATGGGCTTTTGTTAAACTAGAGCGCTTTACCATCAACGATTACAGCATTGTTTACTACCAGGCGGGATTGCTGACAAGCACTAGTTTATAACCATAAAAAGAAAAAGAAGACAGGTAGGTATAGACAAGATTTTGACGATGTAAACAGTAAACTCTCAACAGTTACGGATTATTTTACGTCGAATAATAGTTTTAAATACCAAGAAAACGAAATGTGTAAAGTTCGCCTTGCCCAAAGTTAGAAATTTAGGACCCAATATCGTTTTAGATTAAGAGGGGATTGAAACTATGGGCTCAGCAATTTTTCTGGGAATGACAGTAGATGTCAAACTTCAGTGGGGACCACACATATCAACCCTAGCAGGAAGGCTCAGTTTGGCTGCCTACGCCGTCAGGAAAGTAAGACTATACTGACGTTGATGCAGCTCGTTTAGTCTATTTTAGCTATTTCCACAGCATTATGTCCTTCGGTATTCTACTGTGGGGCAAGACCGCTGACATATAAAATATATTTGAAGAGTTTATTTGAGAGATTTCTTTAAAGCTATTGGTAGTCTCACTGTTCTTTCGCAATTTATCTTAGCCAATATCTTATATGTTAGCCAAAATATTCACATGTACACCAAAAACAGTGACATTCATAATGTTAACACTAGAAATAAGGACAAACTTCGAGCCTCTTTTCACTAACTTCAAAAGGATCATATCTCTTTACTCTCTCTTGGTATAACTTTTTATAACAAGATACCCTCTGCTTTGCTAGACTTGCCTTTTTTGTTGGGATGGGAAATCATCAAATGACTTCTCCCGCTCTGGGTGGATCGAAAGGGCATGTCAGACTTTTACTGACTAAAACTCACCCGTGTTTCTTCACTTGCTTGTGCGACGGCCAGGGCCACGGTTTCTTGTTTAATCAACCCGCAACCCTTTTTTTTTTTTTTTTTTGCCGGGGTGGAAATCCTCATAGGATGCCCGCCGCCCTGGGGAGGGCGACGGGGTATGTCAGACTTTTACTGACTAAAACCACCCCGGTGTGTCTTCTATCACGAGCGCGCGTGGGGCCGCGGGAGTCTAAATTCTTCCACGGCCCCACCCTCGTGCTGGCCCGGTCTGTCCGGGCCTCCTCTCCTGCACGGGGTAGTGGGGTGTTAAACTACCCCGTGCATCACCTCAAAGGCGCGCGCCGACACTCGCGCGCGCCTCCGCCTCGGGGTCCATCAATAGGGGGGCGGGGACTTCCCCATGTCCCTCGCCCCTGGACCCATTCATGGGGGGCGGAAGAGGGCGTTATCCGCCCTTCCTCGGCGCCCGGTGCGTCTTCTGCGGCCCGGGAAGGGAGTTGATATCTCCCTCTCCCGTTCCGCAGCTTCCTTCTGCGACATCACGTCCTCGCAGAAGGACACCACCGCGTCCCACGACTCTGATCTGCCGACCATCCTCCGCACTACTGCCGGCAGCGTCAGGTCGCCTCCTACTTCATTTGTGAGGACACGGCGCTGCTCCTCCCAAGCTACACACTCGGAGAGCGTGTGCTGCGCCGTGTCCTCCCCGCATTGGACGCAGTGGTGGCACCGAGCGTCCGGCTCTCTGCCTAAGCGACGCAGGTACTTGCCGAAGCAGCCGTGCCCCGACAGTACCTGCGTCACCCTGAACGACAGGGAGCCGTGCCTCCTCCCGAGCCAGTCGTCGAGTACTGGCCGGATCGCCTCGACGGTAGCGAGGCCGGCGGTAGGGCGCATAAGCCTCTGCCGCCAGTCCGCCACCAGGACCTGACGGAGCTCCTCTCGGCGCAGCTCGATCTGTCGCTGCACCGGACTGGAGCCCCGTGTCCGCTCTTCCTCGCGCCATTGGTACAATGACGCGAGTACTTTTGCCTCTAGGTCCCAGGGCGGGGATCCGGCCAGGACGCAAGCCGCCTCGTAGGAAGGCATCGACCCAGGAGGCATCAGTCTTCGTGGACCCCGTCACGATATGCAGACATATCATTGAGGCGCGCGTGAAACACGACGCGCCGCCGACTTGGTCCTGGTCCTTACCGGGAGGCGAGCTGCCCACTGCTCACCGCCCGCAGGCCCGCGCCTACGGTGGCTGGGAGTTTGGTGTCGTCTCCCGACCAGGGCGTCTCCTGCGGCGGCGAATGACGTGAGGGCGCTGGCGATTCCTGTTGCCATACGCGCTCCGCCTCCTCCTTTGACAGCATCACTGCTTCGCAGAAGGAGATGAGGGCGTGCCATGCACTCTCGCTCCGGACCATGGCTTGGACCAGGGTTTGACGCGAGAGAACGCCGGCGATCGCCGCTACGAGGACACGGCGGTGCTCTATCCAAGCCGGGCTGCCTCCACCGTAAGCTCCACCGTGTCCTCAGAGAGATCCACACAATGGTGACACCCTGTCGTTTCCTCCCGCCTTATATGGAACAGGAACCTCCCGAAACAACCGTGTCCGGTGAGGACCTGCGTCAGGCGGAAGGTGAGGACACCATGGCGCCTCTCTAGCCACTCCTCAAAGAGGGGACTTACTGCCGCTATTATGGCGTGCCCAGCCCTGGGTTGCAACAATTGCGCTCTCCATGTCGCCATGAGATCCTGCTGGAGCTCTGTCCGCCGTGCCGCGATTTCTCGCGGCAGCGGAGTTATGCCCCGGCGTTTTGCCTCCTCTCACCACTTCCACATGTAGCCCAGGGCTTTGGTCTCCAGATCCCATGGCGGCAATCCGGCAAGGAGGCTCGCCGCCTCAGCGGAGACCCTGCGGTACCCCCGGATCAGCCGCCTTAGGGGTTCGCCGGACGCGGACCCCTAAAGCCAGAACCCAGGCTTTTCCAGGTAAGTCGTTGAGTCCTGGGGCGGTATTTTTAGCATTCAGCCTACCTACCGCCGCTCTCAACCCTACCTCGGTCACTTCTGGAGCATCGTCGTCGTCATTGGTGTGGTCCGCATCAGGCACCGCAGGAGGCGGACTCATGGGTGGGCGGCTATGTCCCCCTCACGAGGGAAACAGAGCGCTCACCACGTCCTCGACGAGCTGAGGCCGGGGAATCTGCGTCAGCGGGGGAGCCCATGGGCCCATATTCCGCAATATTTTGTAGGGACATTCCCATGGGTCTCTGTTCTGAGTCCCCAGCAACTCGTCACGGGCCAGCCCTTTGACCCGCTGGATCTCCGGTCGGAGGGCGGTCTTCGCCACTCTGTATCCCTCGTAAAGCTCCGCCTGTTTGGCCTCCTTATTTGGTGGACGAATACGGAGCCTGCGATACCTGGTGTACCGGTGTCGCGTAGCCACGTACGCCTTGCGCAAAGACGTAAGCTCCGGCGACCACCAGTACACCTGACGCTGGGCGCGTCCGAGTTGCTAGACTTAAAGCTCAAATCAAATCCAAGTTAAAAAAAATTCAAAGCCATCCCTATTATTCCGTAAATGACTATTTAAATGATAAGAATAGCTGCCCGCTTTGATTAACTCAAGACAATGTTTGTGTTCTTTATCCGGAATCAGCTTACTGACGCGTTATATGAGTTCATATAATTTGCTGTTTTACAATGCATAAATATATGAGCTGTCACGCCCTTTATGCCTGGGGCTTTTATTTAGTTAATAAGTTTTTACTTATTTTCATTTCCGTTTTAATTATATTATATTTTTGTTTTGGCTTTGCTGGTATTTTGACGTGGCTAGCTGACATATGGTAAATAATTTCAACGTTGTTGTGTTTTCTTGTATTCATTACTGTACCTACATAGTATTGTATAAAGTGATGTGCTTTTTTTTACATACAGCTGTGCTGCAGAAGAGGTTGTTCCGCTACTTCTTCCCCGCGAAAGCACTAGGAAGGGCGGGCATTTTTGGGGGGGAATGTCTTATGTAATGTGACTGTCTAATTTGAATAAATTACTTTTGATTTTGACACTTCTGCTTCACTGACATAATGTAGTATATTCTTAACTATATGGGCGACGTGTTATGATACATTAGTGTTTTGTATATCTATACAACATAACATGTTAGTTGGCGTTTGTTTTAGAAGCTTCGTTTGTTGTTTACACTAAATATTATAAAGAGGAAAACTTTGTTTGTTTATTTGGTTGTAATGAATAAGCTCAAAGACTACTGCACCATTTTCAAACATTCTAAAATACGAAAGCTACATTATACACGAGTAATATAGGCCAAATTTTATTTTGGAATAAAATAGGGTTCCGTTAGATATTTGGATTTTTTGTACACAAGGTGTAAAAAATCAAGCAGAAAAGTTACTTATTTTGCGTACGCTGCCTAAACTATAGAAGATAGAACAATAAAATGTTCTAATTAATTATAGACCTTATAAATATCTACAAAAAAAGTCCGCGACTATACCTATCTATGTCGAGTGAGCCACAACAACCATTTTTTTCGAGAGTCGAGTGTCAAACGTTCGCAACGCCTTGCACAACAAAATCCGAGAACCTCTGAGTTACGTTTCCAACGTCTTCATGAACAAAATGTAAGGACCTCTGACTTACGCAAACGAGAGTCAAGTAAATAAATAAATAAATTGTTTATTTCTCAGCTTTGTTTTTTATAATAATTTTCTTAATTCTAAATAGCACTGATGTATAATTGAGCTGGAGCGTTCCCAACGTCTTCATGAACAAAATATAAGGACTCTATTTGTAGACAACTGCTGTCTCAACTGAGATTCGAGGCAGTTGGGCGAGGCGGTTGACGTGAAGAGTCGAGTGTCGAGCGTTTGTAGCTAACTTAGAGCTGAGGCAGAGAGACAGCAGTCCAGAAATAGAATTTGCTGTCGAATTTTAGCAGACAGCAACAGACTGGCTTTCAGATATGATTCACAGGTTGATTATGCACGACGAGCGTCAGTCCAAATCGGAGTCATGAATGAGATCTGCTCTAACTGCTCTGCCATGAAATGGGCGGACGAACCTAATGGTATGTACTGTGCTTCAGGTTAAGGTTGTCTTCCTAACCTTCAGGAGCCGCCACAACCAATAAAAATTTTTCTAACTAAAAACCATCCATCATCTGGTCCTTTTTTTATCAAGTATATGTAAATACAATAGTCTTTTTCAAATGACTTCTTTGGCGCAAAAGAAATCAGGGTAGGTAATTTAATGCCCACTTTTAAAATTGAAGGACAGGTGTATCATCCCATTGGTAACCTTTTACCACAATCAGGCCAAAACTGACAATTCTTACAACTATATTTTATTTCGGATTAATTAGTTATCGTTACGATCAAGCATCGCACCAACCTAAAGAATAGATTTAGTTATATTTAATTAGTTAAATATTTACTTAGTATTTATTTAAATATTCATCATTAACAACTTTAACATCCTCAAAAAGATAATCTATGCAGCCTGCGGATATTGACTTGGGAATCGTTTTGCTGACCGTGTCTTTCCTGGGTAGGCGTTTTGCAGCGGTTACTGAGATCCACGCGGGCCGAGCTGTGGGCGACCGCTATGTAATATAAAACAAAGTCGCTTTCTCTGTCCCTATATTCCTATGTATGCTTCATCATCATCATCATCATTTCAGCCGAAAGACGTCCACTGTTGGGCATAGGCCTCCCCCAAGGCTGTTCACGACGACCGGTCCTGCGCCTCCCGCATACAACGGTTTCCTGCGACCTTCACCAGGTCGTCGGTCCACCTTGTCGGGGGCCTACCCACGCTACGTCTTCCGGTGCGTGGTCGCCACTCGAGAACATCGGGCATCGGGCCTACGGGCAATGTGTCCAGCCCACTGCCACTTTAGTGTTGCAATTCTTCGGGCTATGTCGATTACTCTCGTTCTTCTGCGGATCTCCTCATTCCTGATTCGATCGAGCAGGGAAACCCCAAGTATAGCCCTCTCCATTGCCCTTTGAGTGACTTTGAGTCTTCGTATAAGGCCTATTGTTAGCGACCACGTCTCAATTCCATAAGTCATCACTGGCAACACACACTGGTCAAAGATTTTTGTCTTGAGACACTGTATGCTTAATTCGTTAAAACTACGCCGCGGATTTCGATGGGTTTTTTTTTTAAATAGATAGTGTTATTCAACAGAAATATTTATATGTATAATACATGCACCCGTACGAAGCCGGGGCGGGTCGCTAGTACTCAAATATATTAAGATGGAACGCGCCATGGCCGCCTAGAGACAGTTGACTTGACTTGTTGGTTGGAGGTGAAGTGGGAAAAGAGTTCCTGAAAGGACTTTCCGGAGGCGTTTGCCTTGGAGTGGAACAGTGGCTATGTATAACAAACGACTACGTTTAAATCACTATTTTGTCGATAACCATTGATTGCTAATTATATTTATTTATTTACATATCGAAATATTCTTACAGGCAGAACCTAATGCAATATTGTAGAACCCTTAACATTTACATAGTTACACAGCTTTATCTATAGTAAACTACATAGATAGCTACTAGTAAACTATAGTGAACTCTCACAAAGCTTATTAGAATATGTCCAAGTCATCAGCAAAGAGGTTGAGATTACGTATTTATAACTCAACCATTGTGCCTTCCACTGTAGGTATATAAATACTACACAAACCCAAAATCTTGTTGGTTGCCTGGAAGAGATTGCATTAGCTATAAGTCCGCTCATTGTATTTTTTTTGTGTTGAATGTATTTTTAATCGATGTATATTTTTGGTGTACTCTAATATATATAAATATATAAATCTATTGTAATATCTTTATTTCCATTATTCTGCAGTCCAGCTGGAGGTTGTCCTTGGTTGCTTTTGCATAAACGGGGAGCGGATCGCTTTATTCAACTGAAAACGTCTTACGGGCCTCTGGGCCTAACGACGTCATCAAGGCTCCAAGACATCTTCCTGACTTCTAACCTCGATCGTCATCCAAAAACTTTTTAAATATTAATTTGTCCATGCTCCACACAAATGTGCTCATACATAATATTGTACACTACTCCACTAACACTCTACCACCAACTACCTCTATCTGTCAAGTCATATTTCACATAGACATCATATTGCCCGTGTGTAGTCAATAATATAATGCCAGTTTGCATTCAAGGTAATTACTGAGACATATTGCCCCTTTGACTAAGTTAATGACGCAACATCTAACAAGGCAATATTGATATAGTCATGGTTTATGATTGAACCTAATTATATGGCTGCATAGCTAAGTTAACAGTTTCTAAGTCAAATGATTAGGGTATTTCAGCAATTACTGACATATATTGAATCAAAATCAAAACATTTGTTTCAAATAGACCAAATATGGCACTTTTAAAGCTCAAAATGACAGTAAGATGGAGACAGGAAAAATAGAAATAGCACACATAAAACACAGTCGTTTAAGCCACAAACTTACATTAAGTTTCTACACTCGCTCGGAATGAAAACATACAGGCAGGCGCGTGCGCTCCTTACAAGCAGAAAAGCTCTGCATACCCTAATAGTCTTCTAAAATTATAATATACTGTAAAATAATTTATATACTACAAAGTTAAAACTAAAAGACTTTGTTAATCAGTTATTGATAACACTGCCATCTATTGGGCCTAGTGCTAACGAGACACATTAGTTGCCTTAGGCGCGACACCCGCGCCTCTTACGGCGTAAGCATAAACAAAATGTGCCTCTTCCGTATCTGTCTGTGTATAAAATTATTTGCTTGTGTGCCTAAACTGTTGTGTACGTGTGCGTGAAATTTCTTTGGGTTTAAAGCCCATGATAAGCACAGCTTCTAATAATGCGACGAATTTAAGAAGTTCAGAAATATAGCATGATTGTTGTTCGTTCAAATACCTTTTTATTTTAGCAGCTTATGTTGTTTCATTATTGGTGTTTTTGGGTTAAATATGTATTGATTGTTTTAAGCGGAATTGAATATTCATTTATTTTAGAGTTTTTGGTTTAACACAAAAGAAAGGTTGTCTTTATAAAAAGTATTATGATAATTATATGTGGTTAGCAGGTTGTGTAGTGTGTACAAATAAATTGTTTTGTTTCTCGTATAGGTATATTATTTTAAAACACGGCTTTGACAGTTCGACGTTATAAAAACTTAAAAGACCTTAAGTTTTTCAACCTACTTGCTTTTGAATTTCAATACTATACTTTATGTTGTAATAATTTTCCTGAAGTTTACAAATTAGCAAAATTTAATAGTTATGATTCCAATGAGTAGTGCATTACGCATATTTATGAAAAGCCAAAGCAGACTCATAGATTTGTCTATCTGTCCATTTTAAAAGAACTTTTAGCGATTTCAAAACGATCTTATATATATTTGATTTTTACAGAGTTATTTAAAAATAGATAGGCGCGTTGATTTAATTTATAGATAGTGAAATATTTTTTTTTAGTTTTTTGAGAAATAAATTATTACTTATTTACAGTTGAGTTAGTAATACCATTTCATTGTATTTTGACAGCCTACATGGCGTAGCGGTAGCGAACGCGGCCGCTGCGTAAGGAGGCGCGGGTTCGATCCTCGCGCAGTGTAAGTATTTGTATGCATGAATATGAATATTTGCACTGGTCTGGTCGTATCTCGGAAAGCACGTTAAGCCGTTGGTTTCGGTTGCCATGCGAACATCTAGTGGCAGTCGTTACGGGTTGTTGGAGCCCACAAAAGTCCAACAATTGGTCTAACTTCAATGATTCGATATTGCCTTCGCGTTGTGGAGGTCAGACGGCAGTCGCTTCATGGAAATTGTCGAAATTTCTCCACAATCAGCAATTAGACTGGAAAAGCGGACCCCAGATTCCAAAGCTTTGGATGCGACTGGTATTAACCCTGAGATGATGATGATTTCATTGTATTCATTTGGGCAAATAAAAAATACCTAATACCCCACGTATATCATTTATTTGACTTGTTCTTATCATCAATCACATACTTAGATGTTCATTGTAGCCACGCACAAACATCAATTCAATGTTGACATGCGAAAAAGTACGCGACTATGTTAAATTGAAACTACGTCTAAGTTACGTTTTTTAAGTTTTACCATATATAAGCACAGAGATTTGGATAGTAGGTATATTTATGCATACCCCCAATAAAATCTTTGTGCACGCCCCTGCATACAGGGTACTTCCCGTGAACTCAGAATTTTGAAATTTAGTACGAAGCAACGTCTATAAGCACAAATAAAGGAAAAATTTCGAAAACCGTATATTTTAATACAAACCTGTATTTAAATTTGTTATGAACTAGTTTCCCGAAAAAGTAGTCGAGATATTAGTTAAAGGGGGAAAAAAATTATGTACCTATTGTTTTAGTTCATGTGTACTCGATAGTAAAGCACGACTGCCTTTTTTTATCTCTATTTACTGTTAGTAAGCAGAGGAAAGATGGTGAGACTGATCGACAGAAGTCATCATCATCATCTCAGCGTTATTCCCAGTTGCATCCGAAGCCTTTTTCCAGCTCTGGAGTCTGGGGTCCGCTTTACCAGTCTAACTGCTGATTTTGGCGTAACTTCGACATTTTCCGTGAAGCGACTGCCGTCTGACCTCCACAACCCGAAGGCGATATCAAAGCAGTGCAGTTAGACCAATTGTTGGACTTTTAAGGGCTCCAACAACCCGTAACGACTGCCACTGGATGTTCGTATGGCAACCGGGACCAACGGCTTAACGTGCTTTCCGAGGCACGACCAGACCAGTGCAAATATTCATATTCATGCATACAAATATTTGCACTGCGCGGGGATCGAACCCGCGCCTCCTTGCGCAGCGGCCGCGTTCGCTACCGCTACGCCACGGAGGCTGTCAAACTGACTGATCGACAGAAGTGAAAACAGAAATTCTAAAAAACAAAAAAACAGAAAATAAAGGTCTTTTTATTGTTTTGGATTGTATATCATTAAATGATCTCTCCCTCTCTGGGCGAAGCGGAAGACTTTTACTGATTAAATCGTTAAACCTAAGCGTGTTTCTTCACTTGCCTGTGCGTCACGGTTTCTTTTTCCCCCGAAACCTGGCCCACGAGGCATCGGTCCTAGTGGACCCCGTCACGATGTGCTGACATCTCTTAGAGCCGCGCGTGAAACACAACACGCCGTCGACCCGGCAGCTCGCCGCAAGCCGGCGCCTATGCTGGCCGGGAGCCCGATGTTGTCTCCCGACCAGTGTGATGGTGCTGGGATTCCCCCTCTCTCACGCGCTCGGCCTCCTCCTTTGCCAGGATTCCTGCTTTGCAGAAGGAGATGACGGCCTGCCATGCACTCTCGCTCCGGACCATGTCCTGGACTAGGGTCGGACGCGAGAGATCGCCACCGATTGCCGCCACGTGAACACTGCGGAGATCTACCCAAGCCGGGCGGACCTCCACCTAATGTTCCACCGTATCCTCAGGGCGATCCACACAGTGGTGACAACCTGGCGTTTCCTCCCGCCTTAACTGGAACAGGAACCTCCCAAAACAGCCGTGTCCGTTGAGGACAGCTGCGTCAGATGGAAGGTGAGAGCGCCGTGGCGCCTCTCTAGCCACTCAATAATCAAGGCCTCGGATCGGTCACGCTCACGCGAATGCAATGTTTGTCTTCATCCAACAAAAGTGCTCAAAGTCGCTAAAGAAGGTTTTACTCCCAAAAAAATAACTTAATAATGGTCTTAGCCACACAAGTAAGCTTCCAAATTTTCTCCGGGTATAAGACGAAATATGTAAACTGAAACTTGCAACTTAAACAGTCTCCGCCTTAATATTTCAACAAGTACCCATCCCACTATTAACTTAGCTTGGCTTATTTATGTAGCAGCTTTGAACAGGATATTTTAGAGGCAAGACTGCTTTTACAATTCGTGCTTCCGGTAATAATCAGAAATACTTTTCTATTAATTTGAACAAGAAATAATGTAAGTAATAAGAGTAGCCAGCCTGTCGGTATTCTATAGAATGAATTTTGGAGAGTATTCGCGGGAATTGCATGACTTAATTCCGCCATCTCCGTTCCATCACCGCACGACACTTCGTACGGCGAGTATCCACTTTTACTTTGTTGATACCACTACGATTCGAATTAGGCGTTTCGCCTCGTTATTTATACCGCATACATCGAAGGAATGGAACTATTTGGCAGCGGCGATTTTTGCCGTCGGACTACAATTTAAGTGTCTTCAAGGCTATAGTGAATAGGCTCTTACTAACGCGCTTTACCATCAACGATCGCATCACTGCTTACCATCAGGCGGGATTGTGGTCAAGCGCTAGTTTATAATTATTAAAAAACAAAAAACATAGCGGTCGCCCGTAGCTCGGCCCGCGTCAGCAAAATGATTCTCAAGTCAATATCCGCAGGCTGCATAGATTGTCTTTTTGAGGATGTTAAAGTTGTTAATGATGAAAATATTTAAATGACTAATAATAATTTATTTAATTAAATATAACTAAATCTATTCTTTAGGTTGGTGCGATAATCGTAACGATAACTGGTCTGCATCCAAAATAAAATATATTTGTGAGAATTGTAGGTTTTGGCCACGTAGTGACCACTGCGATCCGGACGAAGCGTTTTGCTTCCTCCTTTATACCGCGTACATCGAGGGACTGGAACAATTTGCCAGCGTCGGTGTTTCCGTCACAATGCAATTTGAGTGTCTTCAAGGCTAGAGTGAATAGGCTCTTGATAAAATAGCGCGCTTTACCATCAACGATCACATCACTGCTTACCATCAGGCGGGATTGCGGTCAAGCGCTGGTTTATAATTTATAAAAAAAAAAAAACGTAGTCCTTCAATTTTAAAAAGGGGAATAAAACTATCGACCCTGATTTCTTTTGTGCCAAAAGAAGTCATTTGAAAAAGACTATTGTATTTACATATATTTGTTAAATGACCAGATAATGGATGGTTTTTAGTTAGAAGATATTTTATTGGTTGTGGCGGCCCCTGAAGGTTAGGAAGACAAACTTCAAGCTGAAGGACTCTATTTGTGGACAACTGCTGTCTCAACTGAGAGGCAGTAGTTGTCCACAAATAGAGTCCTTATATTTTGTTCATGAAGACGTTGGGAAGACTCCAGCCTCGACTCTTGAGCGCGCAACTCAGAGGTTCTCAGACTTTGTTCGGCAAAGCGTTGCGAAAGCTCGACACTTGACTCTCGTTCGCGTAAGTCAGAGGTTCTTACATTTTGTTCATGAAGAAGCTGGAAACGGCCTCGACTCCTGAGCGCGTAACTCAGAGGTTCACACACTTTGTTCGACAAGGCGTTGCGAACGCTCGACACTTGACTTTCGTTCGCGTAAGTCAGAGGTGCTTACATTTTGTTCATGAAGACGTTGGAAACGCTCCAGCCTCGACTCTCATGCACGTAACTCAGAGGTTCTCTGATTTTGTGGTGCAAGGCATTGCCAACGTTCGACACTCGACTCTCGTGTGCGTACCTGAATTTCTTGGATTTTGATCAGCAAGTCGTTGTGAACTTCAGGTGAAGATTCTCCCAGACGAAGTATTCTTGTTGCCCATTCTTGAGAACTATGTTTAGATAGTAGAGACCTGGTTCTCTTAGGCATTTTCAAATGTTTAAGTAAATGTTAATAGCCTGTAATATTCTAGCTCAGAAAATGACTGTTGTTTAGCCCTGAAAAGAACTGTTGTTCAGCCCTGAAAAGAACTGTTGTTTAGCCCTGAAAAGAACTGTTGGTTAGCCCTAAAAAGAACTGTTGATTATCCCTGAAAAGAACTGTTGGTTAGCCCTGAAAAGAACTATTGGTTAGCCCTGTAAAGAACTGTTAATTAGCTATGAGAAGAACTGTTGTTTAGTTCCGAGAAGAACTTTTGCGTAGGTATTAATGTAGTTTTAAGAACGAAATCTAAAAAATATCGCACGAAAATTATTAGACTTCGCGTACGACCGCTACGTAGGGAGCTGACCCCGCGTTTGAGTCGTCCCCAGCTTGGTGACGCTCACTACGCAACGGGCCGTGCAGCAGAAATCGTAATATTTTAATTTCGCCATAACTTCAAAATCGAATGTCCAATTTTAATCATTTAAAGACCAAATATTATCTACATAAACTATAATAGCACGAGTAAAATAAACGCATTTAAAAGTAGTCCAAAAAAAAAACAAGATTTTTAAGTAAAAAAAATGGTTGTTGTGCCTCACTCAACATAGATAGGTATAGTGTGTTGCAGACTTTTTTGTAGATATATATATGGTCTATAATTAATTAGAACATTTTATGATTTAGGCAGCGTACGCAGAATAACTAACTTTTCTGCTTGATTTTTTACACCTTGTGTGTAAAAAACCCAAGTATCTTACGGAAGCCTTTTTTTTTCAAAATAAAATTTAGCCTATGTTACTTGTGGATAATGTAGCTTTAGGACGGTGAAAGAATTTTTCATTTTTGAAAATGGTGCAGTAGTTTTTGAGCCTATTCATTACAACCAAACAAACAAAGTTTTCCTCTTTATAATATTAGTGTAGATTAACATTCCTTTGCCGCCACGATAGGAAAATGATTCCGATGTTGTGGCGGCAAAGGGTAAATTAAGGCCAGGTTGCAGTACTTTTTAACTTTTTTAAACCTCTGTAAATGTAACAAAATAAAACATTTCGCGAGAAATAAAAATATTTTAGGAAAGTTGAACATATTACCTAGCGTTTGGTAAGGATAGAAACGTGAATTTAAATAATTGGCTCGATAGAAAAAAATCATAAAGATGACACTAAATCAATATTTAAAACGTCTAACTTGAAGAAATTAGATTATAAATACATATAAAAGTGTATGATTCTTGCGTTGGTAAATATTAAAGACTTTAGATAATTAGACTGGTTTATTTCACTTGTATAATTATTACATTATAATCGACATCTTCCAGGTCAGATCCTAAGTTACAATGACAAGACTATAGACTATATTCATAGACACTAATACATAGAGATGGTATTAGTTACTCGACTACAGAGTAGTGATGTATGATACAACATCCCCCCTGTTTAAGTTTAAATTAACCCTTGACAAACAATATTATAGAGACCTGACCCAGTTACAATTTAGACAATGACTTAAGCCTATGGTTAGGTCTTAATCTAGGATACAATGTTCTACTTAATCTATTTCATCAATTAGCCTTCTGGTTGGCTTTACAACTCTTCCAAAACGAGTTACATGTTGACTGACTGAGGATTGAGATGAGAGCTCTTGAGGTCTAGACTCCTGCCTGTTACCTTCCTCTCTCCCCTGCGACGAATTGGATAGCATAGGAGAATATTTGTGTCTTAAATGAACCCTATTCCTCCTATACCTAACTCCATTGACATCCTCAACGACATATGACCTATTATTAGCCAACCTTAGCTTGACAATGGCTTGTTCCCAATTGCTATCAGGCTTTCTTTTAAAGTATACATGATCATTGGGATACAGTAATGACAATGACTTTGTATTTCTATTATAATATTTAGACTTATTTTTATTATTTTGCTTGACACATTCTTCATAATTTTTGAATGTAACCACTTTAGGTTTTAATTTCTTATAAGTGTCTATGAATATAGTCTATAGTCTTGTCATTGTAACTTAGGATCTGACCTGGAAGATGTCGATTATAATGTAATAATTCTACAAGTGTTTGTTGTGTGAGATTCCTCAGACTTGTGTCTGTACTCATCATTAAGATATGAATCTCGACTAAGACTTTTTGACTTTTTTGACTTGACTGTGAATCTCTCAGACTGTTTAGTGTTTTCATCATTGAGATACGACATATGACAAGATGAGTCTTCATGAGATCTCTCGGACTTATCAGTCACCAGACTTTTTTCATCACTGAGGCATTTTTTATTAGACCTCTCAGATATGACATTATCACCACTTTCATCACAGAAATATGACACAGGATATTTTTTATGACAAGATGAGTCTTCATGAGATCTCTTAGACTTTGACTGCGACTGGCCTATGTGCGACCTGACCGTTGATTGTAACTTAGGATGTGACTGTGACTGTGTGTATGACAACCTGCTATGTCTGTAATGATTTTGATTGTGATGACTTTGTGACTGTAAATGACAATTATATTGACTAGACTTATAACTATGACTGAAGTTATGACAATTTAAAATTCCAACAAAATTATCTTGACTACCAGTTGAACTAAAAGACTCTAAATGACTGACTTTTTTATTATTTGAGTAACAAAATTTTGCAAAATGACCATAAGAGTTACATGACCTGCATTTAGCTCCCTGCGCTGGACATTTGTAGCGGTGGTGTTGTCCACAGCGGCTACACGTCTTCGAGCGCTTCTCAGGACTGGGACTTGACTTTGACCTCCCTGCGCTGGATCCCTGCTGACTGACTGGTGAAGCTCGCCGTCGCTGACGCTCCACTCGACCACGGCTCCTCCGACGCAGATGCATGACTTTCTCAGACTCTTCACTAGTGGACCTCTTGACAATTTGGTCTGCATCCTGCTGTGCGACGATGAGTGTCCTAGCTAGCTCTCGCATCCTCTGATATGTCAGATCAGGTTCCTGCAGCAGTCTCTGACGTACATGTGCTAAGTCCAAACTCAAGTTGGCGATAAAAATATCTCTGATAAGAGATTCTCTGAGCGTTCCAAATTCGCAATCTTGGCTCTTATTTTCGAGATCGGTTAAGAAATCCTCGATGCTTTCCGATTTCTGTTGACGTGTGGTAAAAAACATGTAACGATACATGGTAATATTTTTTCTGGGTTGAAAAAATTCGTCGAATTTGGCTTTGACGTCATGTAATGTGCTTTCTCCAATATTTATGTTGAATGTGTTGAAAATATTTAAGCATTTTTCACCAATGTGATGTAATAAAATGGCGATCTTGCGTTTCTCACCGGACTTGTCTAAACCCGTTGCCAACAAGTATAATTCGAACTGTTGCCACCAGCGCTTCCAGGTTTCGTAATTGTTGTTTGTTGCATCTGACGATATTCTAAGCGCCTTCAAGCCATTGTTCATTACAGTACCGGTGTCATGGCTGCCACCGACGCCATCCGACTTTTGCATTTTTTGAATTTTCTTTCTTCGTATTGGGTTTTTTCACTCTTCTGACACCATGTATGTGTTTTTCCACTTCTGACACCATGTATGATTCTTGCGTTGGTAAATATTAAAGACTTTAGATAATTAGACTGGTTTATTTCACTTGTAGAATTATGTTATTGGAAACGACCTCTTCCAGGTCAGATCCTAAGTTACAATGACAAGACTATAGACTATATTCATAGACACTAATACATAGAGATGGTATTAGTTACTCGACTACAGAGTAGTGATGTATGATACAACAAAAAGTTATACCAAAAGATAGGCCTCATTTTTTTCTAGAGATTGCAGAAGACACATTTTTTAATTTTTATACAATTGTTTTCTATAAAAACAATTATTACACAAAATCAAGCATTCAAGCGCTCATCACAGCCGGCCAGTGCTCGCCGAGACGTTATCGAGGTTGGATGCACGCCGATTTTTCTCAAAAATTCCCTCGCGTTTGCGCATTCTAATAAGTGAACATATTTATTTATAAAAACTTGATTTTATTATCATAAATGGATAGTAAAAAAAATAAAAGAACCTTCAGAAAATTGATTATATGATTATATGAAGTACCTACATAATTTCTAATAATTTAGTATAAATAAATAAGTAAATGGGTAACGTACCTACTTATTTACCGTTAAATATTTCGTTTCATAGCGTAAAAGTTCCAAACATTATTTATGTACTTACAATCATTGATTAGACGCGCCACAGTAAAAAAAAGTTTTTAGGGATGGCAGTAGGTCAAGCTACCCGAAACTGTCAAATATACCCATTCAACCTTGAGCATTGACGGTTTAAGGATAAAGTTGAAAATCTAATAAAGAAATCTGACAGATTTTAGTAGCTGGATGTGCTGTCGTATGTATATACAAATCAGATTGAATTTGATCAAATGATAATTTTGTTTTTAGGGTTCCGTACCTAAAAAGTAAAACGGAACCCTATTCATGAGACTTCGCTGTTCTTCTGTCCGTCCGTCTGTCACCAGGCTGTATCTCATGAACCGTAATAGCTAGACAGTTGAAATTTTCAGAGATTATACCCATACAACAAACGCGATTTATGACGTTTTTTGCTCTTTCATTTCGCTTGAAATGTTCATAGAATATAGGGTTATAATTTCAGATTAAAAATAAATAATTAAATTAAAATTTAAAGAGAATAAAGATAATGGTACGGAACCTGTGCGCGAGTCTGACTCGCATTTGGCCGGTTTTTTTTTTCAATAACGTAGACTTATCGTATTTTAAATTATACCCAGAATTTACAAGAAAAATACTTTATAATCCTATAAAGTATTTTTCTTGTAAATTCTGGGTATAATTTTAACAACGTGAAGTAACAACTACATAAATTTTATATTCGCAGCGCTTCAATGAGAGCAAAAAAAGTTAAGGATAGCTGTCAAATCCTTTTTTTTCTCCATACAAACTTGCTACCGCTCTATCTGGTCTCTCTATTTATACATATCTCTGGTCTGGTCTGGTGGTGGTATGGTCTCTCTATGTAGCTTATTTTCTATTTTCGTATTAGTTGGTGAAAAAGTATACTGATAATACATTTTATGTATACACATATTATATTATTTGGGACAAACAATACATTATAAATCAGAATATTAAAAAGGGATATTTTATTTTATACATGATCCTTCAATTACATAATACTCTATTATGCACATACATACAATATGTAAAGAAAACCCTGTCCGACCCGTAAGGATTATAAAGGTTAGGTAAACACTTGACCAAATATAATGTAAAATTTTACGTAATCATCATAGAAACAATACTAATGAATTTTGAAATAATCTTTTTTTTCCGCGAATTAATTCCAAGAATTTCCCCGAAATTTGGTAATTTTTAAAAAAGTGACAACACCGGAATTATTATGAGCGAATAGCGATGCGACCACGTACCGCGTGTCCTGTCCCCCGCCGCCCGCGGAAGGGTTGTTTACCGCAAATGTATTAAGTTACCTCTTTTTGCGAAATAATATTTATTTTTTTAGGGGGATCTTTTTTTAAGTTTAGCCCGGCTTTGTATCCATTAGTAGAATCAGTTATCGATAACTAACAATACCTTCACGGATCGGACAGGGTTTTCTTTACATATTGTATATCTAACTATATGCATAAAAATAAACGATAAAAAATATAATAATAGAATAATGAAAACAGATATAGGAATAATTCCTGAAATATTTTTTTTAAAGTATAAAAATAAACACTGAGAAAATAAATTTAAGGGAAAAATATTACACGACTGGCAAGATTGAACATCCGTATTACAGTTGGTTTGTACAATAATTAATTCACAATTGATTGGAGAAAAGTGTATTTTAACGTGGTTAGATTCTTTTTGTAGTTTTAAAGAAAATGTAAAATGAAAATGTTAATTTGATTACAAAACAATACCAACAAAACAAAACAGTAATTTTGTTCCGTCTTCCGTCAATATTTCCGAAACCGATACTTTTTCATACCTTACCTACTGCAATATCACTGCCTTGTGGCATGTTCAAATGCTAGTACCGACGAGAACGGCGCGCGGCGCGCGCGCTCTCTCGCTACGTCTATAAGCTCGACTCTTATCTATTTTGAGGGGGCTGAGGAAGCGCGTTCATACCTACACGTCGCACTATAACAGGGCCTTAAATATTCCGGACAGCTAGATAATGTGCGCTTCTGACGTAAATTGGCGTATTTTTCTTCGCTATGTTTTTAATCGCATCTAAACTGTCTATTGAGTATCTATATTTGACAGGAATAAACTGTCATTATATCTTCCATCCTTTTCCTAACGAAATGGAAATAAAAAGATGCACGTAACTTATAATTAGTTTAGTTTGTGAACAACAGAATCAGCGCCATATAATAGAGCCAATAGCGGCCATGACTTGTGGTTTTGACAGTTCGACAGAATGAACCAGCCACCGGTGCACGGTAGCATGGTTGCGTTCCAATTCACCGTAAGTTATCAGCAGTGTAGTCGCCGATAAATCAGAGGAGATATTCAACACATGTCATATAGTATTATAAAAAAAAATAATAATGAAAGGGTTTATTTTTGGAACATAAACATATGGATAGATGGAGTATTTTGTGATCAAACCTCCGCACATATACGTCTAATATTCTGATTGATTACGTCATTACTTAGTTTCGACATGGTGTGTGTGCCATATCGCTGATATATGGTTTAATTTACTGTTTTACGTAACCGTTGGCTGTTTTACAAAACAGCTCTCTTATGTAAAACAGCTGGACTACGTTTAAGTTTTTCGTAAATACTGAATATGAATATTGCAACAAAGTTTTGCATTTATCAACGTATCCGACCATCGATTTTAGTTCTAAAATTTGTGGTCTAAAACTGTATGTCACATACAATTATCGAATCATCATCATCATCATCATTTCAGCCGAAAGACGTCCACTGCTGGACATAGGCCTCCACCAAGGTTCTCCACCACAACTGATCCTGCGCCTCCTGTATCTAGCGGTTTCCGACGACCTTCACCAGGTCGTCGGTCCACCTTGTCGGGGGCCTACCCACGCTACGTCTTCCGGTGCGTGGTCGCCACTCGAGAACCCGTCGGCCCCATCGGGCATCGGTCCTACTGGCAATGTGTCCAGCCCACTGCCACTTTAGTCTTGCAATGCTTCGAACTATGTCGGCTACTCATTACCTTCTTCTGCGGATCTCCTCATTCCTGATTCGATCGCGCAGTGAAACCCCAAGCATAGCCCTCTGCATTGCCCTTTGAGAGACTTTGAGCCTTCTTATAAGGTTCATTGTTAGCGACCACGATTCAATTATCGAATCTGAATTCCCAACAAGGTGGACCGATGACCTGGTGAAGGTCGCGGGAAACCGATGGATGCGGGCAGCGCAAGACCGGTCAGCGTGGAAAGCCTTGGGGGAGGCCTTTGTCCAGCAGTGGACATCCATAGGCTGAAGAAAGAAGAAGAATGTATCTATTTAATTTAAACACAATATACAAGATTATTTTTTGTTTATGCGAAACCCGAAACACGTGCCCAGTATTTTTAAGTAAAGAATCTATGTACAAAGGAGATGTTTCATTTTGGGCCACTACTATGTACGCTATATAGATAAAAAGGAAAAAATAAGAGACTTTCATAAAAATACTACGAAATTAATTTGAATAAAAATACAAGTATATAAAATTAATTATTTGAAACATTTTTTAGTGAGATAACCCTTTATTATGTTAGCCATGACAGTGGTTATGACGTTAGATTGACGACTTTGACAGTTCTATTTTCCCGTTGTATTCATGTGGAGTGTTGATTTCAGTTGATTGTGTCTCGAAGCTTTTAGTGATTGTTTTTGTTTTGTGCGCCATATGTTAGGAATTAATAAATTAATTGTTTTGTGTTTGTTTTGCAGTCTTTCTTCTTTTCTTTAGAGTGAATACTACTTCAACTCTTCAATGGCCTCTGTGGTTAGATACCACAATTTTGCCAATAACACGTGTAACAAATTATAGAAATTCTTTAAAAAAAATCTCATATGTGATGTGGCCACTATGCTGCGATATTTCAATGTCATTTATGAATTATTCACTGAATGCAGTTTTTACTACATAAATCCCCGCTTTTATTTAGTAAACGACACTGTAAATAATTTAAAAGTCCAATGAAAGATTCATCATCATCATCATTTCAGCCGAAAGACGTCCACTGCTGGACATAGGCCTCCCCCAAGGTTCTCCACGACGACCGATCCTGCGCCTCCCGCATCCAGCGGTTTCCCGCGACCTTCACCAGGTCGTCGGTCCACCTTGTCGGGGGCCTACCCACGCTACGTCTTCCGGTGCGTGGTCGCCACTCGAGAACCCGTCGGCCCCATCGGGCATCGGTCCTACGGGCAATGTGTCCAGCCCATTGCCACTTCAGTGTTGCAATTCTTCGGGCTATGTCGGTTACTTTCGTTCTTCTGCGGATCTCCTCATTCCTGATTCGATCGCGCAGTGAAACCCCAAGCATAGCCCTCTCCATTGCCCTTTGAGCGACTTTGAGCCTTCTTATAAGCAAAAATTTAAAAAAATTCAAAAATTAAATTCATCTTAGCTTAACCGTCAAAAAAAAAAAACCTGTATTAGATAAATGAGACGTCAATCAAATGTCACTGACAAAATCTTATTTCGCTTATTGCTGACCACCATATTTATCAGTAGTTATGTTGCACTCCTTGGCCAAGTTAAATTGAATTTGTATAAGAACTAAGCCAAAGTATATAAAATTAACATAAAAACTATTATCTATAATGTATACCAATATTTATATTAAGTGTACATAGTGCTGGCCCAGGCTTCATAAATTTCTGAAAGATCTCATTTAAAAAATATGTAATGAAAAACCACAAAGTTATAAGCTCGCTATTCTACTTGGTTGTCCCAACAAAAGTATAGTCAAAGTTCCGCTCGTGCGGGTGAGCGCGGTGCATTTACCTCTGGCGTCAGCTGTGGCGCGTGAAAAATTACTATGATCTATCGAAACCGCTCGGTAATCACTCTGCAACAATTTGTTAATGTATTTGGGAAAAATATAACATGGTGTAAAAATTATTGGCATAGATTCAGTTGCTTATTCTGAACAAACTATGTATATTGAGGTTTATATAAACAAAAAATAATATTGTATACAGTATGTTAAGAAAACCCTGTCCGACCCGTGAAGGTGTTGTTAGGTATCGATAACTGATTCTACTAATGCATACAAAACCGGGCTAAACTAAAAAAAAAAAATCCTCTTAAAAAATTAAATATTATTTCGCAAAAAAAGGTAACTTAATAAAAGTGCGTTGTGCACCCTTCTGCGGGCGGCCGGCGGCAAGGCACGCGGCAATAATAATACCGGTATTGTCACTTTTTAAAAATTACTAAATTTCGGGGAAGTTGGAATTAATTCGCGGGAAAAAAAGATTATTTCAAAATTTATTTGTATTGATACTATGATGATTACTTAAAATTTTATATTATATTTGGTCATGTGTTTACCTAACCTTTATTATCCTTATGGGTCGGACAGGGTTTTCTTAACATACTGTATACTGTACTTATACAAGTTAATCTGAAACTGATAAATTTTCCCAATCAACCTCTAACCTAATGCATTAGTGATAAAGTTGCAAATGGTAAAATAAAGTTGAACATTTATAGTAATATAAATTTGAGAGATTGTAGCACTATGATACTGTACATACAATCACTCAATTGTTTTGACTTGATTGTCTTAGAAACGCGATTGTTAATTTGTGAGCTTACTCTTGGAAACTTTCGCATGACTAAATATGGTAAGGGGAAATCTAAACGAATATTAAACGCGCCGTAATGATTAGGTACCACTATCTCTAATTTCACCAAGAAACCATTTAAGGCTTATAAGAACGATGCTAACATAAAGCTTAAAAAAATAATTCAAAGTACTTTTGAATGCTATGCTTTCGTATCCCTACGTATCTCATACGGGCTGTCACAAAAAATCTAATCAACAACAAATATGTATGTATAAACAAGATAAAAAAAAACCGACTAGAAATATTAAGGCTGTATCTGACATCGACGCACAAACGAGTACCATGGATCCAGTACATGATTCTGAACTCGCCAGTGGTGGATTTTTCGTCGGTTTTTTCCAGATTTAAAAAAATAATATGCAGTTTTTTTCACTTTAAATCGTTCATAATTGCTATACTTTTATAACCCAATAAGATTTCAAAGTAAAAATTAAATAATTCGCTAATTACACAAAAAAACGCAATGAAAACAAAACTTGAAAAACTATCTTATCAGCTAATTTAATAGAGTTCACATCAGTGATCAACGTCATACCTACAAAACTGCACGGCGGCACGCTTGCAACGTTTAAAGCCGAGCCGACATATTTTTTTAATCACTGTTATTTCTGTAACCGGTCATTAACGATATAAATGACTATCATAATTTTATTAGTGGCATGTGGTGCAGCCTTCTCGCGAAGTTTGCGTTACGATGTCAGATACACCCTGTATATTAAAACTTCAAAGTAAAAATATAACTGAAACGAAAAAACAAAAAGCATTTTGGTTTTCCAGAAATTTTAATATACATACCCGTTACTCACAAAATCACGTCGAATTAAATGACACCTCGCATGGCATAATCCGTCAAGGATTTCAAACTGTAAGGCGTTCCAAAGAAATGGACATACATACTAACATATGCACGAAAAACATAACCCACTTTTCTTCGGTAGTCGGGTAAAAAGAACCAGCTACTAATGAACTTGTATTGTGATGCAGGCCCCCGAGGTATATTTTTTGTTTTGACATAAAACAAAAAAAAAATTGAATAGGTAAAAACCACAAAGGACTAAGAAAATAGAAAACCTTTTTGTTACAGCAGGCAAATAGCCTACGGTTCTTTATAATTAGAATTAAAATAAAATGTTAGCGGGTGTTAATAAAAAAATATGATGAAGAAATAAATGTTTTAAATAAAGGCAGAAGCCAGTTTGTCAGAACACATAAAACAATCTTCTGTGGCCCGTGATGAATATAAGCTGTTTGTACTTTATAATTTTAAAGAGGTTACATTAGTTTTAGGTCATGCAGCAAAAGAGATCCTATACCTCTTTAATGAATCAATCTTTTGTTCAAAAAAATGCTAAAGTAAATAATCGCCAGTCTGTGAATTAAACCAATATACAGACGACAGCACATCAAGCTATGACAATCTGTCAGATTTTTATATTAGATTTTCAACTTTATTTTTAAAACTTTAAGGCTCAAGGTTGATTGGGAATATATAACACTTTCGGGTAGCTTCACGAAGTGTAGTAGATAATCGCTTGAAAAGTTATATTAAAAATCAAATCAAATCTGAAATGAATCTGATAGTAACCAGTGATGCAATAGTTTTTGGTAAAGTGCACTAAGTCATTAATGCTCTTCACTCAAAAAAATTGAGTGTATGTTTAGGAAGGAAAACGGTAGTTGAGAGAGGTGATTGATTGTTAAAACTAACAACAGGACCAACGATGCTGCGCCAGAGGGAGATTGATCTGGAAATCGGAGAACTGATGCATCGTACCCAGCACACACCGCAACACAAATGCTCAGACCCGTCCTCAGTACGGCTTCTCCAGAAATCTTCCCGCAACACGACGAATCGCTTGGCGGCAAGACTCTGTCTGGTGGGTGGTAACTTCTGCCGGCATTCCATGTTATGGCCTCATCATCATCATCAGCCTCCACTCGTCCACTGCCTCTTTCATGGCACGCCAACAAGCTCGAGCAGCCTCCTGAGCAGTTCTCCGCCAGTCGCTACCAGCCACCTTTTTGATGTCGTCGCTCCATCTCGCCCAAGGCTGCACCTATCACCCATCGCCTACCATCGATAAAATATTGGCGTTCATATGGATGGTGGTCTGAGATGGGACAGGCATATAGAAGCAGTTACCACTAGGGTAAGACGGCTGATACACCTCTTTAAAACTCTTAGGAACTCTGCTACCTTCGACAAGTTAAGACTGGTTTACTTAGCCCTCTGTCAATCCATCATCCAGTATTGCATGCCGGTTTGGGGAGGGGCTACCAAAACTCTTCTAATCGGATTGGAGAGAGCGCAAAGAGCTGTCCTAAAAGTAATAAGCAAAAAGCCTTTTAGATATCCCACCACAAAAATTTACTCAGATTTTAAAGTGTTAACAGTAAGACAGCTCTTTGTGCTCAAATCCACGCTGAGGAAGCATAGTGATGACCCCTTACCTGACCCAAGGAGACGCAAAAAAGCTTTTGTTTGCCGTGGAGTTGCCTGTAAGACGTCTTTTGCAAGTAGACACTATAATGCAATAAGCTGTAAGCTGTACAATATGATAAACAAGGATCTGCAAATTGCAGGACTAACCAAAAATAAAATGAAACCTCTGGTGGTGGATTGGCTTTTGCAACTAGACTATCACAAAACTGAAGAATTATTAATATACAACACGTAATCTTTTTCAGACATGCATAAAACTACAGATGCATACTCACATACTAAGCACACAGTACGTAGTGGTAATGAAACCGATCCCAAGATTTACATAGCAGGGCTGCGTGCACCCACACACACACACCCTTACTCTCGGACACTCATTCGGCCACATACACTCACCCATAATTAGTGATAAATATATACATGCTGCACTTTACACGAGACACCTACCGTAATTACATTTCAGTATAACAATTAGGAAGAATTATTTTGTAACCATATGCACCATCCAGCGACAATTTTTCACAATATTTCACCTTTGTCCTCAAATAGCAATTAATGTATATTGTATGCCGTCACTATGACTGAACATTGTTTTCCCAAAATACAAGCTCAAGCTTAGTTTGGGAACCAATATCAGTATGTATTGTATTATACATTTAAATTGTCACCTGTTTTATCCTGTAAAGTTGTGAATGTATCTAGTATCAATAAACATTTTTTTTTTAAATATAACTTAATAATATTAAAAACAATAAACAACACACACATAAATTCATCGTGCGGCAACTATTCAACCTTACGATGTTGACACTGCTATGATCCGGACAAAGTATTTCATCTCGTCGTTCACAACACATACACCAAAGGACTAGAATACTTTGCCTGCAGCGATCTTACCGTCCGATTACACATAACTTATGTGTCTTTAAGGATAGAGAGAATAGGCTCATAATAAGGTATGTCGTGGTGGCCTAGTGGTTAAAACACCAGCCCCTCAAGTATGAGTGCTCGGGTTCGATTCCAGGTCGGGCAAGTACCAATGTGACTTTTCTAAAGTTATATGTACTTTCTAAGTATATCTTGGACACCGATGGCTGAAGGTGAAGGAAAATATCTTGAGGAAACCTGGACTTTTAGTCTGAAATCGCCAACCCGCATTGAGCAGGCGTGGTGATTACGCTCAATCCTTCTCTGTATGAGAGGAGACCTGTGCCCAGCAGTGGGACGATAAAAAGGTTGATGATGATCATCAACATCATCATCATCAAGCTAGTGCGCTCTACCATCAACGATTGCATTATTGCTTAATTGCGAGAATTAGTTTATAACATAAAGAAACATTTTGTACCTGAAAATTAACATTGATCCTACCAACAACTATATACGCCTGCCTAAAAATTACTCCGGTATTTATTCCTGGCTTGAAGACTCAAATGTTAAAGCGATTGGAATAAAGGTTCCATATTTAGCACATTGATTGAAATCTCAGACAGGGATCTATTTTATAATATCTTTTACCGCCTTTTGTAGGCCTTATGATCCCTGTCTGAGATTGAAACAACAAACGCCTACCAGGATTTATCTATTTATTGTGACCTTTGAACAAAAGAATCTGAATTAAATTTTTTTACAGTTGCTTTACAAGTAAAAGCTTTTGATTTTATATATAGAACCCTTAAATTGTATAATAATATTAGCTATCTCTGTTTACCTTATTTTATTCATCAATTTGTTTTGAACAACAAGACTTATGAAAAAGCCTTAGATAAATAGTCCCATAAAAACTGGCACTATATTAACAGTTGTGCCTTCTTCATCTTCTTCTTCAGCTTATAGAAGTCCACTGCAGGACAAAGGCAAGGCTCCCCCAAGGCATTCCATTGGGTGGGTTTGCCATAATCCCCACGCTTGGCAGGCGGGTTGGGGATCGCAGTAATTTGATATTCTACAGGAGAAGCGCTGCTGCCCGCTTCTAAGGTGAGAGTCCCCTTAGTCGCCTCTAACGACACCCACTGGAGGATACGCGTTGTTTGTAGGGCCCCTAGTTGCCATTAGCCTACCATACATGATTAGACTATAATGTTCCTATTGTTGCGTCCCAGTGCGGGTTGGTAAATGTCACGTGTCACGTATTTTTTTTTTTTGCTCTTGGACATGGTTTCCTCACGATGTTTTCCTTCACAGTTTTGAGAGCAGTTGTGATGAAATAATTTACAAAAAGTAATGCGCCTGATGGTGTTTGAACCTACGATCTACAACTGGTAAGTCGTGGCCGATACCAGTGGGCCACCGCTGCTTTCCATTCTGCCATTAGCCTATAATGATGGAATACATATCTCTCTTCACATGACTTTGAATTTTTCGTTCTACTATATGCTGGTGTCCTCGTGACGTTCCTTCGCCGTTTCGAGAGCCATGATGACGAAATTATTTACACAATGTAGGTAAATCCTTTGTCTGGAACAATTCTTAAGTCAATTCTTAAGTCGACGGCATTACCACTGTGTGTGTCTACACCGCTCTCATTTATGGGATAACAACAAGGGCTCGACAAAAATTTTGAAGGAAGGAGATAGAGAATGTATATTTCTGTCCCGTTTGCAATTGCTACCAGATCTAATAATAGTATCCTTGTCTTCTTATTATAGTAGGGTATTTGACTAAAGGAAACTGATTAGTCCGTTAGTCAGATTTTCAAAAAATACTAGACACGTATTTTTAACAAAAAATGAAGATGACACAGTGCGTTGAAAACTCGTGTGACGTCACTGGACACTTTTTAGCGAGCAGTGACGTCACCAGCCACCACTCCTGATCTTTGTTGCCTTTTATTTTTTCTCAAATAAAATCTTTACTGATTTGATAAAACAAAATATAAATACGTATCCAATATTTTTCTATAATCTGAATGACGGACTAATTATTTTTTTTTTTAGTCAAATATCCTATTTAGTGACTCGTCTCTTGCTACTCTCTGACTACGTAAGTAGGTATATATCAAGTCTATCTAGATTTCGTCTGAACCTCTAAGTTAATAATGACTAACAGCTTCATTGAATAGGCAGTCTTCTGTAATAATACGTTTAACTTGCTTATTGGCTTGAATTTAATTTTCGGAGTTTCTCTTTAATTTTATTTGTTATTTATTACTACATTTTTATTCTAAAAGTGACACTTATTGTAGTTTTAAAGATTTAACTAAAATCTTATAATTTATATTCTAGTTCAGGTAAGTTTAGGTCTTTGTTCAATGTGTTGTTGCACTCACAGATTCACGTTGTGATGAGATGAAGAATAAAGACTCCGTTTGAGACTGCAATTAGTTAAGCAGTTCTCTAGCGAACCTTATAACAATGACATGAGAGTGATTTTAGAATGATGTACTGTTTTTAGTCATGGTATTGGAATAAAACAGCCAGCGACGTGGGGTGAATACAGTGATTTCAGCTACCAATTAGAGCAATTAACACTTATGGCAGTACCTTCTTTTTTTGGGATGGGAAATCATCAAATGATTTCTCCCGCTCTGGACGGAGCGGAAGGACGTGTCAGACTTTTACTGACTAAAACCCACCCGTGTTTCTTCACTTGCCTGTGCCAGGGCCACGGTTTTACAGAAGATCTTAGAAAGCTAGACATGGTCGCACTGAATGTCTTCATCAGTACCCTATCAGTATTTGCCGTCCTCCGTGTCCGCAGTGGTCAAGACGCCTGCCTGCGACGTGGAGGCCCCGGGTTCTCCTGGATCTTTTCCTGATTCTTCTTCAGCCTATGGATGTCCACTGCTGAACAAAAGCCTCCCCCAAGGCTTTCCACGCTGACCGGTCTTGTGCTGCCCGCATCCATCGGCTTCCCGCGACCTTCACCAGGTCATCGGTTCACCTTGTTGGGGGCCTCCCTACGCTGCGTCTTCCAGTACGTGGCCGCCACTCCAGAACCTTACTGCCCCATCGGCCATCGGTTCTACGAGCAATGTGCCCTACCCACTGCCACTTCAGTTTAGCGACTCGCAGAGCTATGTCGGTGACTTTGGTTCTTCTGCGGATCTCCTCATTTCTGATTCGATTGCGCAAAGTAACTCCGAGCATAGCTCTTTCCATTGCCCTTTGTGTGACTCTGAGCCTTCGTATGAGGCCCATTGTGAGCGACCACGTTTCAGTTCCGTAAGTCATCACTGGCAACACACACTGGTCAAAGACTTTAGTCTTGAGACACTGTGGTATCTTGGGCGACGAGAAGATGTATCGTAGCTTCCCGAACGCTGCCCAGCCGAGCTGGATTCGACGAGACACCTCTTTCTCGATGTTGGACCTACCTAGTTGGACTGTTTGTCCCAGGTATATGTACTCGTCAACAACTTCAAGTGCAGAGCAACCAACTAGAATTGGAGTGGGTACGACATGAGAGTTCGACATGATCTTCGTCTTATTCATGTTCATCTTTAGACCCACTTGTTGGGAAGCTCTGCTGAGGTCATTGAGCATTTTGCCCAAGTCTTCCAGGGTCTCAGCCATGACCACGATATCATCTGCAAAACGGAGATTAGTGATGTACTCGCCGTTGATGTTGATGCCAAGTCCTCTCCAGTCCAGGAGCTTGAAGACATCTTCCAACGCAGCAGTGAACAATTTAGGAGATATGACATCTCCTTGTCTCACTCCACGCTGGAGTTGGATCGGTTTCGAGTCCTGATCCTGGAGACGGACTGACATGGTGGCGTTTTTGCACAAACACTTTATCACCTCAATGTATCGATGGTCAATTTGGCACCGCTGAAGAGACTGTAGCACCGCCCAAGTCTCGATCGAATCGAAGGCCTTCTCATAGTCCACAAACGGCAAGCATAGTGGTTTGTTATACTCCTCGGACTTCTGTATAACTTGCCGCAGCGTATGTATCTGGTCTATGGTGCTAAAGCCTTTTCGGAAGCCTGCTTGTTCGGGAGGCTGGAAGTCGTCGAACCTGCGAGCGAGACGATTCGTGATGACCCTAGAAAACAGCTTATAGACACGGCTCAGGAGGGTTATCGGTCTGTAGTTTTTCAGGAGGGTATTGTCACCTTTTGTGAAAAACAACACCACCACGCTCCTGTGCCACGCCTTAGACGTTTCGCCTTTAATAATGACGGAATTAAATAGCTTCTGAAGCGCTTTAAGAACCGGTTTACCACCCGCTTTCAGAACCTCAGCCGTAATTCCATCATCTCCAGCCGCCTTATCATTCTTGAGCTGTTTCAGGGCCATACTAATCTCGTACAGGCTGACGTCCGGGATATCGTCGGTGTAGTGTCGGGTTAGTCTAGCTCTAGGATCATTAGCCAGGCTTACAACAGGTGCGTGTGTTGATGTTTATAACTCTCCGTAGAATTTCTATATCTCGCCCAAAATTTCGGGCTTGGAAGTGACGATCCTACCATCCCCAGTCTTCAGCTTTGCAAGTAGGCTCTGTCCAACAGACAAATCTCGTGCGAACACTTTGGAGCCTTTGTTCCGCTCAGTAGCCTCTTTAATACAATTTGTATTAAATTGACGCATTGAGGTATCTGATACGCGAAGCGTCATCAGGGGATTTTAAGACCACTTCCCGTCTTTCTTCCTTTAGCCGACGGGTGGGACCGGAGATCTTCTTCTGTCCTTTTGAACGGAGGGTTTTGTAAAACTTGGACCCTTCCGTTTGGAGAGTTTCCACAAACCTGTTGTTATAGTCGTCCACATCTACGCATTCACCGAGGCATTCAAAGCGATTTTACAGTTCGATCTGAAAGCTTTCGGAGGTTTGGAGTTGGGTTGACGCCGGACGGAGCGTAGACTTCATAAGTCAAGAGCGTTCGAGCCTAATGTTAAGGTTCAAGAGGCCTCTAACAATACGGTGACCACTCCCGGTTTTAACCGCATGGATCACAGAGACATCACATCATCATTTTCCTGATTGGCCTGATCTATCTTCTTCTTCTTCATCTCAGCGCTAATCCCAGTCGTATCTTAAGCTGTTTTTTAGCTAGGAGTCTGGAGTCCGCTTCACCAGTCTAACTGCTGATTTTGGCTAAACTTAGATATTTTCCGTGAAGCGACTGCCGTCTGACCTCCACAACCCGAAGGTGATATCGAAGCATTGCAGTTAGACCAATTGTTGGACTTTCGAGGGCTCCAACAACCCGTAACGTCTGCCATTAGATGTTCGTATAGCAACCGGGACCAACGGCTTCATGTGCTTTCCGAGGCACGACCAGACCAGTGCAAATATTCATATTCAAGCATACAAATATTTGCACTGCGCGGGTATCGAAACCGCGCCTCCTTGCGCAGCGGTCACGTTCGCTACCACTACGCCACGGAGGCTGTTTATCTATATATATTATGTATCTATTATAAATATAGTATCGTTGAGTTAGTATCCCATAATACTAGTCTCGAACTTACTTTGGGGCTAGCTCAATCTCTGTGATTTGTAAAAACAAAATTGATCTAAAATGATATTTAAATAAGTCACGTCTTTGTGAATAAAACGACCAGTACGTATTACGTAAAGTACCGGGCGACCGAGCTTTGCTCGGCATCTTTTTTTTTTTGTTAGGTACATCGCGTGTCTCTATATTTTCAAAACAAAAAATACATAACGAGCGAATTTTTTAAATAATATATTTTGACTAATGTTTTTCGATCATACCGACATAATAATAAAAAAATATTATTAACTGTTATTTAAATATAAAATTACGAGTGCAATTTAGTTTAACATTTTATTATAAATAAGTACTTATAGTTTAACAATCAGTTACATCAGTTATATATTATCACCAATACATAGTTTAAGGTCTTAACCTAATACTTCCTTCCATACTATATTGCGGGTATGCTGAGGGTTTTCATTAATAATAATCATTTCACGTTCTGACGCACGCTGCCGCATATCTTGCAGACGTCGCTCCCATTGCTCATTATTTTCGGCGGCCACACGTTGTGCTGCACGCTCTCGTGAAACATCTAAATCATAAGACCTTTCTGTTCTTAAAATGTTAGTCAAGTTTTGCAAGCATCTTACTTTAGCAGCACTGTGGGATGAGCGGAAACCTGATGATTTTCATCAAGTTCTTCTTCAAATGGGTCCTCACTGTGCGAAGTCTGACAAACACGTGTGGGACGAGCGAAAATCAGATTGTTTTCATGGAGGTTTTCTTCTGCTTCTTGAGATGAGTCACGGCTTCGTGGAGTTAAATTGTTCGTAAGCGTTTTTTTTAATGTTCTTTTTGGCATTTTCGTGTAAAAAAGACACATGATATTTTAAGAGCAATTTTCTGGGTCTAATCTCAAACCAAACATTAGCTTCGTGTACCATGAATGTAAACGTCATCTATATCAAATCAAAGTACTATATTAATTATCAGTTTAATTTAATTTTATTTTATTTTGGAATGTTATATGTATATTTATAATAGTTCATAAATAATTTAAATGTATTTTGTGTACTTATGTGTTTTTATAAAGACTATGAACAATTGTCTGATGTAAATAAATCAATAATAATAATTATAACCAAAAAAAGATGCCGAGCAAAGCTCGGTCGCCCAGGTACTTCATCATTATTATTAAATCATATTATATGGATGAATTTTATTTTGCCTAATTTGTGGAGATGCAAAGTACCAGGGTCGCACAAAAGTGTAGAAGTCGAAACAATTGTAAAATATAAAATTGTATAAAAAATACAGTGATGTCCATAGTATAAATACTAGAAACAAGCACAAATTTATTGTACCTACAACAAGGCTCAAGAAAATAGGTGGCTCTTTTAGATGCCAATGTATACATTTTTACAATAGACTTCCAGAGGTGGTTCAAGATCTGAGCCTGAATAAATTCAAATGCTTCATTAAACGTAAGTTGTGTCAGAAAGCATTTTATAGTGTTAAAGATTATATTGACGACAAAAAGGCTTGGGCTTGAGCTGCGTCCGATTTCTATGCTTACACTGATTGTTCTTTGATTTTTCCTCTCGTAGTTTAAATTTGCAATTGTTTGTTTTTTCTTAACTCAAAGCCAGTACACACTATGTAGCCAGGCATATTGTACGTTACGGAATTGCATCGCTGACAGGGGTATTCGGCACTGGTGCAGCTGCACAGGAGCTAAACTTAGCATTCGGGAACACCGTTGGAGCTGCTGAACCTTGGACAAAACTGTCTTTGCATTGTGTAGATTCAATTTCTTAGTATTGTATAATTGCATGGAACACGTGTGAGCACGATCTATTTGCTGTAAAGCATCTATTTGTTGGGTTAGTCGTTTATTGACTTGATAGTGCTATGGCTGTTGAGAGTATGTCATGCTCACTCAAATGTCTCGCTGGTGGTGACGTGTGTGTTGGGTCATTAGGTTCCCTTCAATATGGTTGAGCTGAATGATGCTGATCCATACGTCATGTTCGTGAACGGACGCCGTCAGAGGGGACTGGTCATCTCTTAGCTGCTACGGCGTATTTTAATTTCTGAATTGTTGTTTTTTTTTCCATAATGGACGCTCTCAGCGTACAATATATTTCTGCATCGTTCTCACACGATTGATTTCAAAATGAATGATGTAATCAAATATTTGTATCAATAGCTTGATATTTTAAAAGAGTGTCCATGGAGTTTCTTGCCCGTTCTTCTCCATAGGTACCTACTTTTTGGAATGGGCGACTAGCTTCACCTTACTGACTGACCGAACTTCTGGCAATTCAAAAGTGCCTGTAACTGGTTTATTTGAAATAAATGCTTTGATTTAAACAAAATTTCTTCAATTGATTTAATAAACGAAAAAGAAAATTCGTTGACGCCGTTTCCAATTATATATATAAAATGTAATAAAAAGCATTAGACAACGCCATCATTAATTTTTTAAAACTCCAAAAAAAAAAAGGGAAAAAACACTATATCGTCAGGGATTTGAACCCGAAGTTACGAGCTCCGAATCAGAGGCCGAAGCCCCTCAGCTATTCGTATCATTAAGGACAGCGGCGAAATTTAGCTTCTTATGAGAAGTTTAGCAATTGTTCAGTGCCTCAAAACATGGAAAAAAGACATTTTCTGAAAATTAAACTTAGCTAGATCGACTTATCGTCCCCGAAGCCACCTGCACACAAAATTTCATGAAAATCGTAGGAGCCGTTTCCGAGATTCCAATTATATATATATATATATATATACAAGAATTGCTCGTTTAAAGGTATAAGATATAATTGTTACATATTCTTAATAATGCTCGCATCATACGCGAGCATTGCTATAAATAGATATACGTTCACAATCATAGGATCCCTCTTTCTGTCATGGTTGCAATATAAACTGGTGACCCTGCACAAGTTAAGCTCAGCCAAATTATGCTGCCGGCTACATCAAATTTAAACAAGCCTCAACTTTCCCTTTGATCCCCGCTTAAAATAAACAAAGAAGAGTATTTTCCAACCACTAGAAGCCAAAGTATGCTCCACTTTGGCTTCGAAGTAACATCACTGGCCGATCGCAATCACTTTTCCAGCTTTAAGAGACCTTTAGTCTAGTTGACGAGTTTAATTAACGATGGTAAACAGATCCGCAGGGTAATAATTTAATGTCCTTCGGAAAACTTTATAAAAAATATTAAATAAGTATTTTTTATTTTTTCTTTCATTCAAATACCTAGGAAGATATATTGATTTGAAATGTCGCATGAGGTCACGCCGTGGTACAAAATATACCACGGCGTGACGTAATTAGCCCCCACTCCGTAACTTTAATACGCTATATCTCAGTAGGTTTTGGTAATTTCGACAAAATAAAAAATACGTTTTTTTGTTTAATAATTATAAACTAGCACTTGACCGCATTTCCGCCTGATGGTAAGCAGTGATGCGATCGTTGATGGTAAAGCGCGCTAGTTTATTAAGAGCCTATTCACTCAGAAAAACTGAGCGAATAAGAAGGAAGACGGCAGTTGAGCGAGGTGATGCAATGTTGAACCCAACAACACAACCAACGATGCTGCGCCAAAGGGAGATTGATCTGAAGACCCTCCACGACTAAACTCCCAACACAACAACATTAGGCGCATCGTACCCGGCACACATCGCAACACAACTGCTCAGACCCGACCTCCGAACGGCTTCACCAGACATCATGCCTGAACACGACAAATCGTTTGGCGGCAAGACTTTTTTTTATTATCTATAAGAAGGATTTTTTTTGTTTTTCATACCTTGGATACATCCCTATTGCGTAACACATTATCAGTTGCAATGGGTTTCATTTTGACTGTTCAACAACATTCATTGAGTTATTTACATTGTTGAACAGACACATTTTCGAACATAGGGAGCAATGGAACAGCAATAAGCTTTCAAAGGATTCCAACTAATAGTATTAGTGCGTTACGTAATTAGGGTGCTAGTTTGATCTGTCTTAATCCACCGATGATGGGTATAAATATCAATATGCCTGTAGTTTAGAGAAAAATTGCGGTGTTCTTGTTAAATGTAGTGAAAAGGTAAGTGAAGAAAACATCAATTACTTACCAATTGATCGAACAAATCTGTGCAAGGTGACAATAGGGTATTTGACTAAAAAAAACTAATTAGTCCGTCAGTCAGATTTCCAAAAAATAATAGACACGTATTTGTTCTTTCATATAAATAAAAAATGAAGACGACACAGTGCGTTGAAAACTCGTGTGATGTCACTGCAGGCTACACTTTTAGCGAGCAGTGACGTCACCAGCCACCACTCCTGATCTTTGATGCCTTTTATATTTCTTCGCTTAAGTTCTAACACCGCGGAACTCAAAAAAATGGTCAAAATGTGTTATGCATGTCATTGGATAAAGAATCGAAGGACGCGTCATTTGACCAATCGCAAATAAGCGATTAAACCAATGATGGCGCGTTATTTCGAAAAAAGCAAACAAAAAAAATATTATTATTATTTACAAACTTAGACAGATTTTTAGTCTCCTGAAAAGTTCATTGTTTTGAGTTACGCGGTGTTAGAACTTAAGCGGCGATTTGTCAATTTTGATTGATTTGATAAAACAAAATATACGTATCCAATATTTTTCTATAATCTAAATGACGGACTGAACAGAATCAATTTTTTTTTACCCAGGAACCATCCCTATTCAATTATAAAGTAAGCATAGTCTGCATAATCTTTCTTCTCTAACACACCGAAAAGAGCTCTTCTTTCGGTGAGATGGGGAGTGTCTCATTTACTAGTGCTCTTTCATTACGGAATAGATAAGTAAGGTTATTTTTTCTTTGTCTTTTATCTGTCCTGTGGCTTCCATAGTAAAAACTTAACGTATGTAATCCGTTCGTATCGTAATCATGTTTTTGTTTTCTGGATTCTAGAACATGCTGGTTTCATCACGATGTTTTTGTTTATCGTTTGGAGATCAGTGGTGACGTATCTAATAATTTACATAAAGTAAAACGCTTGTCTATTTGCGAAACTATGATTAATCATCAGTCGCATCCGTTAGCATCCGCATTGAGCAAGCGTGGTGATTACGCTCAATCCTTCTCTGTATGAGAGAAGACCTGTGCCCAGCAGTGGGACGATAAAAAGGTTGATAATGATGATGATGATGATCCGTTAGCACAGGATCTCATGCCTTTGCACCATAAAATAAGGATATTTTTGAATTTACGTGAAGGTTTAGTATACAATATGTAAAGAAAACCCTGTCCGACCCATAAGGATAATAAAGGTTAGGTAAAGACATGAACAAATATAATATAAAATTTTACGTAATCATCATAGTATCAATATTAATGAATTTTGAAATAATCTTTTTTTTTCCGCAAATTAATTCCAACTTCCCCGAAATTTGGTAATTTTTAAAAAAGTGACAACACCATTTTGACGGCATTATTATAAGCGATGCGACTACGTGCCGAGTGCCCTGCCTCCCGCCGCCCGCGGAAGGGTTGCCTACCGCACATAACTCTTTATGCGAAAATATATTTACTTTTTTAGGGGTATTCTTTTTTAGTTTAGCCCGGCTTTGTATCCATTAGTAGAATCAGTTATCGATGCCTAACAATACCTTCACGGATCGGACAGGGTTTTCTTTACATATTGTATAAGACAGTGTTTACGAGACAATAAGAAGGATATAGTATTTTTATAGTACTGACTAAATAATGTTCTTCTTCTTCTTCTCAGCCTATAGAGGTCCGCTGCGGGCAAAACGCCTCCCCAAGGCTTTCCACGATGACCGGTCTTATACTGCCCGCCAGTTCTCAGTTCTCAGTCCACCTAGTTGGGGCACTCCCTACGCTGAGGATTACTGAGGTACGTGTCCGCCACTACAGAACCTTACTACCCCATCGGCTATCGGTTTAGTGATTCGTCTGTTGCTGCTCTCTGACTACGTAGACAAACTTTACCTAAAGCACAGCACATACCATTAGGTCGTCCGTCCATTTCATAGCAGAGCAGTTTGAGCAGATCTCATTCATGACTCCGATTTGGACTGACGCTTGTCTTGTATAATTATAGCTTAATCACCTGCGAATCTTATCTGAAAGTCAGTCTATTGAGACTGGCTTTCAGATATGATTCGCAGGTGATTAAAAGAGGTGATGAAGAGTCGAGTGTCGAGCGTTTGCAGCGACTTAGTGTCCAGGCAGAGAGACAGCAGTTGTCCACAAATAGGATTCGCAATCGAATTTTAGCAAACAGGTCGCTGCAAACGCTCGGCACTTGACTCTTCACGTTAACGTGAAGAGTCAACTGCTGTCTCAACTGAGACGCTGTTGCGTCTCAGTTGAGACAGCAGTTGTCGACAAATGCAATCTTTATTTTTGTTCATGAAGACGTTGGGAACGTTGGGAACGAGAGTCAAGGCTCCAGGCTCGACTCTCGTTGATGTAACTCAGAGGTTCTTAGATTTTGTTGTGCAAGGCGTTGCGAGCGCTCGACCCTCGACTCTCGCGTGAGAGTTTCTCAGATTTTGTTTAGCAAGGCGTTGTGAACGTTCAGGTGAAGATTCTCCCAGATGATGTATTCTTGCTGTCCATATTCGAGAACTATGATTAGAAAGTTGAGACCGCCAGGTCTCAACTTTACAACTTTTCTTTTAACGACAAGACAGCCATGTCTTAGGCATTTTCAAATGTTTAAGAAAATGTTAATAGCGTGGAATATTCTAGCTCTAAAAAGGACTGTTGTTAGCCCTGAATAGAACAGTTGTTCAGCCCTGAAAAGAACTGTTGTTTAGCCCTGAAAAGAACTATTGATGAGCCCTGAAAAGAACTGTGGATTACCCCTGCAATGAACTGTTGATTAGCTCTGAGAAGAACTGTTGTTTAGTTCCGAGAAGACCTTTTGCGTAGGTGAAGTCTTAAGAACGAAATCTAAAAAAAATCGAACGAATATTATTAGGCTTCGCGTTCGACCGCTCCTTAGGGAGCCGACCCCGCGTCTGAGCCGCGCGGGGACCTTACTCATAGATCTAAACTCCCTCCTGCACGCGCACACCCACCTTGATGACGCTCACTACGCAACGGGCAATCGTAATAATATTTTAATTTCGCCGTAACTTCAAAACCAAACGTCAAATTTTACTGATTCAAAGACCAAATATTATCTACATGAATACTATACTCACAAACTCAAATATATAATAATAATACTAAACACACTCTTCAAATATAAGAAGTACAATACTTTTCATGACGACACAACTTCGTACATGCGTAACTCAAAACTTGACATTTATTTCTTCCGTAAAACCACGTAATTTTAAAGTTATTTTTATTTTATCATAAACTGCACAAATCTTAATGACTTAAAATTTTTCAAACAAAGTAATATAACCAATGTAGACAATAAATTGTATTTTTTCTTGGCGTCATGTCAAAGTCACGTAGTAAGGTACTATACCGTAGTGTTCTGACACTTCAAATTACCAATAATCGTTAAAAATAATACCGAATAATCGAACTTACTAATAACGATCGTTTTCAATGAAAGCGTCCTTTATTATTTAACTAGCGGCCGCCAGCGACTTCGTTCGCGTGGAGTTAGTTATGCTCCGCTCCTATTGGTCGCAGCGTGATGTTAAATAGCCTAAAGCCTTTCTGGATTATTGGGCTATCTAACGCAAAAACAATTTTTCACATCGGACCAGTGGTTCCTGAAATAAGCGCGTTTCTAACAAACAAACACACACACAAACAAACAAACAAACTCTTCAGCTTTATATATTAGTATAGTATAGATTATATTTTTGCTGATTTCTAAATGTCAACGAAAATGGATATTTAAAATTAAATATATATAGTTATTATAATTTTATTTATTTATTTTTTCTTTTTTTTTGGCTTCGCATGGTTTATGCATTTAGTTAATGTCACGTAATTATGAATTATTCATATCGAAAAAGACGGTCGCGTGACCCGTCTTACGAGTGAGGTTTGGGGCAAAGTCGTGATGTGGCCACTATGCTGCGATATTTCACTGTTCTTTATAAACTATTTAATAAATGCACTTTTTACTACATAAATCACGCACTTTTATTTAGTAAACAACACTATAAATAATTTTAAAAGTCCAATAAAAAACGAGCGTGACTCTCAGCTTGACTTTCCCGCCAAAAAAAAAAAACCTATTATAACTTTAATAAGTTTTTGTAATCAAAATCGCTCGTGTTCAAGGCTTGACAAAAAAATCATTTTTTTTAAATTTGCCAACAATGTCAAGTATAATCTACGCAGTGTCTCTCCATCTCTTCGTCTTTTTACAATTTTTTATCCAATACTTTGTTTCATTTATTTACCCTCAAAACACTTATATATCGCACAGAGAACGAAAAATTTTAATATACTGTCATCTCTGTTAAACAGTGTTAGACAGCCTCCGTGGCGTAGCGGTAGCGAACGCGGCCGTTGCGCAAGGAGGCGCGGGTTCGATCCCCGCACAGTGCAAATATTTGTATGTATGAATATGAGTATTTGCACTGGTCTGGTCGTGCCTCGGAAAGCACGTTAAGCCATTGGTCCCGGTTGCCATATGAACATCTTGTGGCAGTCGTTACGGGTTGTTGGAGCCCTCAAAAGTCTAACAATTGGTCTAACTGCAATGCGGGTTGTGGAGGTCAGACGACAGTCGCTTTCCGGAAAATATCGAAGTTTAGCCAAAATCAGCAGTTAGACTGGTAAAGCGGACCCCAGACTCCAAAGCTGAAAATCTACGGATGCGACTGGGATTAACGCTGAGATGATGATGATTGTCAACTCTGTTAAAATTACGAAACTCAAAATTAATAATGTATAAAGCAAAATTTATAATATTTAACATTGTATGCAATGGGTTAGGTTAGGATGGAACTAAAGATTTTGAGAATTTCTTTCATCTAAAATTCAGACATCTACAGTCATAAAATAAATAAAGCTGTAACTTTAATCGATTAGAAATTACAAAGAAATGAAATCAATATCTAGTATAAATCGGATATTGTAGTAATCGATTTTTTAACCCAATCCCTATTCTTCAGTATGACAGAAGTGTCAAATTGCACTTCATATATCTGTAGGAGTATAGGGATGAATTAATTTATTTTGATATGGATTAATAGCACGAGTAATAGTAGTATACCAAATTTCATGGAATGCTGTGCTGTAAAGCTAATAGATCATCCCATTGTTGTTGTATGCTTGTATCGTGTGCCAAGGTCTCGATTAAGCGATATAAATATCTTTCTTGAAACATTGACTAAGATTCTTGATAAAGAGCTACGTTGTGCAAAATCCAAAATAGTTATTTGTGGCGACTTCAACATAGATCTTAAAAAAAGAACTTACTCATCATCAGAATTTGAAAATACTATCCTAAACTATAATTTAAAATTTGGTTCCAGAGAAACAACCCGTTTAAGTAGCGATACATGTATCGATAATATCGTCAAGAATATTAGGGGAAGCAAGTGCGACATCATTGATTTTGCCTTCTCGGACCATACTGCATAAAATTTGTCATGTCCAGTTAAAAAAACCTGTCGAATTAAACAGTGGTATACGTTTAAAAGAGATCTCAGTAACAGTAATAAGGAAAAATTTAAGCAATGTATAGATAGTCTCACGTTTTCTGATGTTTTTATTGAAAACGATGCAGAAATGCCAGCTTTTAATAATTTTTTTGATAACTTTCAGTTGTTTTATAATCTTTGTTTTCCTATTATAAGAATGAGAAATAGCCCAGTCAAATTAGGGTTTCACCTCGGAATGAAAGATAATAAGCTGCAAATTGGTATGAACCTTTGTTTTGTCATTCTAAATGTTGTCTCAAAAGTCACAATCGTTATCGTGTCCGCGTCTCAAGATATTCAAGGTCAAAGGTCACAAAAATCGGTTTTTCGCGAATATCTGGCTTCCTATCGGTTAAATGAGATTTGCATTTATAATAAAAGTTGTAGGCTATAAAATTCCCTACAACTTTTGTCTAAACTTTTTTTTCATACGACCAACCGTTTTGAAGTTAGAGCGCGAAGAGTGCACATCGTACAGTCATATACGGCCTAATGCAAGGTCAAGCGTGAGTTATGGTTATCAGTACTTTATAAAGTCAATTATTTACTTTTTAGGGTTAGGGAAGGACTTAGAACCTCAAGAATGGGGCTGGATGCTTGAAAATGAAATCCTGGAGCCCATACGAACGTTATTACCTCCAGCACCAGCCGAACTACTAAACGTAATATTTTCCAATTGCAAAAATGGTTGTGGTTCCCGCTGTGGATGCAGAAAATCAGGGCTACAATGTTCTTTAGCTTGCGGCCAGTGCAACGGACAAGCTTGTCTCAACGCTTCACTGTATCCAAGTAATCCCGATGAAGAAAATACATATGATCCCGATATTCTGGAAGGTTTGGAGATGAACATGACAGATAATGAGGATGATGACAATGAATCGAACATTTTTGAGCGACAAGAAGAAGAAGACCACGAAGAAGAAGAATATAATTAGCTTCCATTTCCAATTTCATTACAATTAAAATCAACAAAGATACTTTTGATATTTGAACTCACATTTTGATAAATGTATATTATGCCGTATTTAATAATAAATAAAAATATGTGTAAAATATATACTCTTACTATCATTTTAACTTAAAATAAAACTAAAATATATAATCCAGAATTAATAATATTTTATACTTAAATAGTTAAATATGAATAATTATATATAAATAATCAAGTTACTTACTTTAATTAAATATAAATAATTAATAGTTAGTACATAAATAATGGGCACTGTTTAATAATTATAATTTCCAAGTAAATAATTGACTTTATAACGTACTGATAACCATAACTCACGCTTGACCTTGCATTAGGCCGTATATGACTGTACGATGTGCACTCTTCGCGCTCTAACTTCAAAACGGTTGGTCGTATGAAAAAAAAGTTTAGACAAAAGTTGTAGGGAATTTTATAGCCTACAACTTTTATTATAAATGCAAATCTCATTTAACCGATAGGAAGCCAGATATTCGCGAAAAACCGATTTTTGTGACCTTTGACCTTGAATATCTTGAGACGCGGACACGATAACGATTGTGACTTTTGAGACAACATTTAGAATGACAAAACAAAGGTTCATACCAATTTGCAGCTTATTATCTTTCATTCCGAGGTTGACCCCTTTTTTTACCTAATTTGACTGGGCTAAAATACACATACCAAAAGACCTACATGGATCTCAAAGGGTATATAGCCAAGTGCTGCCGACGGAAGAGAGAATTATTATGGACGTATCGCAAAACGTCTAATAAAGCGGATCATAATAAATTCAAAAATTATTCCTCTAGGCTAAAGCGAATAATAAACTTGACTCGAAAATCGCAAAATGACTACAGTATAAAACAATCCAATAATAAGAATAAAACAACTTGGAAGATAATTAACTCCACAAAGCACAATATTCCTAAAGATGGAATTGCACAAATAAATATAAATGGAAAATCTATAACGGATCCGCAACAAATCGCTGAAGCTTTTAATACTTACTTTGTTAATATTGTTAAACTTACAAAACCCTTGACATTAAATTCTTTGACATCTGATCATAACAAAACGCTGACATTGATTGAGAATAATTATAATTCCTTATTTATAAGTCCTACAATTCCAACCGACATTTTTAAAATAATAAAATCTTTAAAATACATGTAGTACTGGATATGATAATATATCTACGTCAATTATCAAATACGTCGCAATGTCCATTGGTCCAGTTCTGAGCTATTTGATTAATCTTTGCATCCAAAACGGGATATTTCCCAGTAAGCTAAAAATGACAATAATCAAGCCTTTGTTCAAAAAAGGTAAAAGGGAGGATATCTCTTGCTACAGGCCAATAGCTTAAATCCCAATTTATTCCAAAATAATTGAAAAAGTAATCCACAATAGCCTTTATAACTTTTTAAAATTTTGAAAAATATAATCTTTTTGTCAGTGAACAAAATGGATTCCGTAAAGGCAAGCCTATCAATGTAGCCATCTACGATCCTCTTAGTAAAATTTACAAAAATATGAACAATAGGACACCAGTAACGGCTATGTATATGGACATGACTAAAGCTTTCGACCATGTGGATCATAAAGTACTGTTCAAAAAATTGTATAGATACAGAATACCTGGTCTTGCTCTAGACTTAATAAAATCGTATTTAAGCCATAGATTACAAACAACTGCATAAATAAACTTTGTTTTGCGACGAAATCTGAAGTGCAGTATTTATCAAGTCCGAGCGGTGTAGCATATGGCGTGCCACAGGGAAGTGTTTTGGGTCCCTTGTTATTCCTTATCTATATAAACGATTTACCAAGAGCCTTAAAAATTCCGTTAATTCTTTTTGCGGATGACAGCACTGCTGTATTTTCTCCGACTGACGTCAATACATTTGATAAAGATATAAATGATACATTAAATGACATTATAAATTGGTTGACATGTAATAATCTAATAATTAATTTAATTAAAACAAAAATAGTCTTTTATTCTCAAAGGAAAAGCCCTTTGACATTAAATATAAATTATGACACAAGAAAAATAGAGGAAACGGATACCACCAAATTCCTAGGACTGTGGATTGACAAAAATATGTCCTGGAAAACTCAAATAGATACGGTCTGTAAAAAACTAAATAAATTTTCTTACGCTTTATACAGATTATCTCAGATTGTTAATCAAGCAGCAGTATTAACTGCTTATCATGCTTATGTAACGTCTACGCTCAGACATGGACTAATTTTTAGGGGGAATGCTACAGACAGAGAACTCGCATTTAGAGCTCAAAAGAAATGTCTTAGGGTTGTTTGTGGTATACATGCCCCGGATAGCTGCGTACCATATTTTAAAAAGCTAAAAATTTTAACGCTTCCTGCTCTTTACATCTAGGAGCTACATTCGTGAAAACCAATAAGGAAAAGTTTGGTCACCTGCACTCCCGTCGGCATGCCGACAAAATAGCAAATAATATTCCCTCAAAAACAGCTCTACTATCTAAAAGTTTCTTCGGAATGTCTTCACGAATTTATAATAAGCTTCCTAGGCAAATAAGAGAAATAGAAAATATTTCCTTAGTCTTTGAATAATATTTTAAAACTACAGATAAAATTTAAGGCATCCATTGGACATTTTATTGCAATTGGCTGACATTTAGGCATGTGTCTGATATTATTGTTATTTATTTATGATAAGTTTAAAATGTCAATTAGTATGTATATTTGTACGCCTCTGGGCAAAACATAGCAGATGTATAATATTTATCTGTAACACCTCACACTTTAACCTATGTTTACAAATAAAGATTCTGATTCTGATCTACAATTCATTAGAACACTATTTTTATGGTTCTATATTTTATAGTTCAGGCAGCGTACGCAATTAACTTTTTTCTTTCATTTTTTACACCTTTGTACAACAAAACCATATATCTTATGGAACCCTATTTTTCCCAAAATAAAATTTAGCCTATGTTGCTCGTGGTTAATGTAGCTTCGAACGGTGAAAGAATTTTTGAAAATGGTCCACTAGTTTTTAAGCCTATTCATGACAACCAAACAAATAAACAAACAATGCTTTCCTCTTTATAATATTAGTGTAGACAAAACGGTAGGCAGCCATTTTGAATATAAAAATTGTGGCATGATTTTTGGGTGGTTCTTTAAATGACTATAAACCTATTTAACATTCTTAATTTGAATATTTGAATGAAGACCTTCGCCACAAGTAGGTGCCACTAAATATAGGCGTAGGTATTTTAATCGTGAATTCACACTAAAATACCGACAATATTTACGGCCCAATCTCATACTATTTCTGAAAAAAAAAATAGCTATCCTAAAACCATACAAATGATAATATGTATGGACAAGATGCGATGGAGACACGAATTGAAAGGAGCATAAGAATGGGAAGCCAAACACCGGACAAAAGGTTGCGAGCCCTATCAGATAATTGGATGTTCCTATTGTGTTTTGACGTATTTGGGACTCAATCTGTGAAATTGTCTGAGAGTTTGTTTATGTATGAGGGTGTGGAAATAAAAACGTGATTGTAAAAAAAAAAAAGGTAGGGGAAATTTTAAGTTATTAGCAACCGCTGTCATAGAGTTTAATTTTGATTTCGTTATCGGCTTCAGCACCCTTGAAAACCATATTAGCTATCGCTGTATCGCTCTTACTCTCTCTGACTCTCTTTATTATATATATTATGTTATAAAACGAGTTTCATTATAAAAGGGTTTCTCCCAGTTTACTCCTACTGCAAATTTTATTAGGTTTTTTTTTATTAAATATAATAGTTTATATTTTAACAAATTGTGCGGGAATGTGGTCAAGTACTAGTGTACTTGACTACAATCCCGCCTGATGGTAAGCAGCATTGCAATTGTTGATGGTAAAGTACGCCAGGTTATTAAGAGCCTATTCACTCTAGCCTTGACGACACTTAAATTGTAGTGCGACGGAAATACCTGCGCTGGCAAATTGTTCCAGTCCCTCTATGTACGCGGTATAAAAAAGGAGGCGAAACGCTTCGTCCGGATCGTAGCGGTGTTAACAACGTAAGGGTGGAAACTCGCCGTACGACGGGCCGTCCGATGATGTAATGGGGATGGGGAAATTAATTAAATCATGCAAAATCCTCGCACACTCTCCAAAATGCATTCTATAGAACACCAAGAGATTCTTTTACTTATTTATGATGTTTTAGTGACAAGACTGTAACTTGCGAGGTCGAGGGTTAATAAACCAGACAGGTTTACTTTGAGTAAATTATTTGCCACTACTCTCAAAGCAGTGAAAGAAAATCAGCATGATAGACCCAAAACTTCGTAGACATGTAACATCTACCAACCCGTAATAAGATTGGAATGAACTGGATTAGGGCCCACTTCATTTACTGAGAGAATGATTGTATACCTACAGCAGAAATATTTTAGGCTGACTATAATGTTCCAAAACATGAATGACCTCTGTGGTGCCACTGACAACGTTGTGAATGGGGCAAAGATTTGGACCAAAAAGACAAAAGATACTGTCGTGCGAGCTACTCGAAGAAGAAGGCTATACAATACAAATATATCAGCATATGCTTGTATTATGTAGCCTTTAAGTAATGCCAGGGTTTCTTCTTATATTTATGCAAAACAAATCGCAGTTGAAGAAGCTTGAATATTAACAAAATTGCCAAAACCATTATCTTTTAAAACATAATATTCCTTGGCATAAGTACTTACATAAACGGAACGATAATTGCTTCATCTGCAAAAGCGATTAAAAGGACATTCCTAACAAACAAAAACTCGAATAAAAATTCGCTTTCACACATGGCTGGCGAGAACATAGACATTTATTAAACTAATAAAAGGCCACATTAAACCGTGCTAATGGCTTGAACTAAGGCACGGAGAGGCGCCGATCTCGACACAGGTACATAGGTACTGGAAAAGTGGGGTGAAATTGCAGCAAATGCCACTCTCCTGGAACCACTACGAAAGTATCTCGAAAGGTTTCTGTTTTTTTTTAAACGTTATAAACCGCGTTCCCGCCTGATGATAAACAGTGATGCAATCGTTAATGGTAAAGCGCGCTAGTTTATTACGAGCCTATTTACTCTAGCCTTTTTTTATGGGAAATCTTCAAATACCTCTCCAGCTCTGATCTAGCCTTGAAGACACTTAAATTGTAGTCAGGCGGAAATACCACCACATGCTTTATGCTTTCATTCAGTGCCTAATTTAATGTTCTATCATTTGCTTGTATTTTAAACAAGACATTTAGGTTAGGTATATAATCCGACAACATGTAGGTTGACAAATAATTTAAAGTGTTTTAGATATGTACACTAACCATGTCCTAATACAGGTCTATAAAGTCGTGAAAATAAATGTTTCTTGAACTACAAAAATTTAAAGTAGGGCAACACTAAATCTTAGAAAGTACAAGTGCGTCGAATGTCATCGGCAGTCATCGATTTGTTTTGTGACTTATTATATATTGAAATTTATATTAATTTTAAATTCTATTTATACAAAGCATCGAACAAATGTATTAAATATGAGAAAAACAAACCGGAGTGGAGCTCGGGAAATTATTTTTAAAGTTTATCATCAATGTTTGTTAGTACATAAAGTTGGAGAAATTTTATCAAATATGGATGATATTTATGCTTGAACAGTTGCTAAAACAGCTATGTAATCATGTTACTGTTTGTTTTTATCTACCAGAAGTTTCAAATTTACAAAGTAAACGATTTTAGGACTAAAATAAGGATTGTTTACATTGCCCATTTTTGCCCAAGTAGAATCAGACCATATTGTAGTGCGTTTTGATATATTTCTTTTTTGTTTATTTAATTTACCGCTGATTTTAAAAATGAATTATATCATGTTGGAAATTAAAATTATTGCTATCCATCTTCTGATAGAAATTACATATTATTATTTTTAATCTTTCAGGAAAATGTGAGAGTAAACCCTTTATCAAGATATATGTATATGAGTTAGTTATTCGCTTAAGTGTAGATAGCAGGCTGATGATAGCAGTAGCTTTAAAACATATAATAATATATAAGTATGATTTTATTTTTGGTTTTACTCATTTTATTTAAACGCCAGAGAACATAGATTTGTGTTTTAAAGAAAAGAAAGAAAGAAAGAAACCATTTATTTGGCGCACACCCTTATAAATACATACAGTTTGAAACAAAGGAAACAGAAAAAAAAAAGAGAGAGAGAAACATATAAAAAAAAACCAATTTTGCTTCTAGTACAAAATAATGTGTTAGTATCAAAATTATTTCAATCACATTAACAGGGTTACTATATGCACGACCGCAGCGCCCTCATTTATTTTCACGACTGTACAGACATACTATAACTTAAGAAGGAGGTTTTATGTTAGTCTTAGGCCAAAATTATTAAATAAATTGTAAATTGTTGGTCTATCGTCACGAAAGGATGTTAGAATGGCCTATCCATGCCACTCTCTCTCTCTTGCTCTGTGCGTGCGAGTATTACGTAAGGACTAACTTCGAACCGCACAGGTTTTTTTTTTTAAATTTGATAAAGCAAGCTCGTGCGGTAGTCTAATGTAAATTTTATTAACTTTATTTAGGGTAGTTTTTGATTTGGCTTCATGATAATATCATCACATCACACCATCTTAGGTGTGATGTGATGATGTCATAAAAGTTCCTGTTACCAATAGTTAAGAAAGTAGAGGTATATACGAATTGGTGAGTTTGATGTCACAACCAATGCGATTTTCCCCCAAATTTCAGTATTTTTACTATGTAGTGTTTTTTATTTTCAAGTAATAAAATTATTTTCCAAAGGCTTTTTAGAAAAATTGCTTACAAAAGCTTTTCATTTCATTCATTCATAATATTGCTTATTGCTCCTACTATCTTGGAATCATTATCCAATATTTCGTGAAGAAAAGCTGAATCTACTTGAAAGTTTTCTACGTGTATGGTATCAAATAAATATATCTTGCGCAGAAATATTAAGTGGAAAGCTTATTGAAGTACTTTTTGCATGAGAGGTTATGGATAGCCTATCGGTTCGTGGTGTTTTGAATGGAATATAAGTGGATATATCATATATTCACAGTGCTATAAGTACTTCAATAAGTTTTCCACTTAATATTTCTGCACAAATATTGAGTATTAAAATACAGCCATTAACCTAACCACGCTTTATAATCTCAGGCAACTTCACGAGGTAAAAACATCGACCACCTGTGCAAACAACAGGCGATTTAATGCCTTAGGTAAGCTTACGATGTTAGAGCATTATGTTATGCTTAAAATTATTATGATTAATGAGCCTAACGCCAAGCTGGCTTACAATTACGGTTAAAGCCGACTTGTTAGTATTCAAGCGGGCAGCCCTCCCTCTAATAATATTTGAATACCAAAAGTTTTAGTTTATAACGTTGTTAGGTCTTGAGTACTTCTAAAGTAGCGGTCAAGTGCGAGCCGGATTCATACTTGTCTACTATAAAAACACGTTTCTCGTATGGAGAACCTCTTTTATTTTTACATGCTTTTTATTAGCTTCACTTGTATGTTCGCTTGTTTGTTTGTCCGTCTCTAACTCAAAATTTTTGAACCTTACCTTACCTACATTAATTTGTGCAGGCAAAGTATTTTTACGTTTAGATTTAGTTAAGTTGGGTAACGTATCATTACAAATTTTACCACTCGCTATTCTGTCTGTTGGAGATCAAGAAAAGTTTGGTAAAAACAAATGAGCACCACTTAAGCGTTCGTGTTATCCGTATATTATTTAAAAAAAAAAAGAATATCGAACTAAAAAGTTTAAAATAAATATAGTTTAAAAAACTAAAAAAACATGCTTTTAAAGAATATCAAACTAAAAGGTTAAAAAAGCGTGAGGCGCTTTGTGCCATAATTGTACATACCTATATTAAGCGGCTCACGCTTTTTTCTCATTTTACTAATATTGTTTATATACATACTATTGTCATAAATTAAATTTTAAAATAATTTTTCTTTTTTGTTATTAGATATTCTTTAAAAGCATGGTTTTTTAGTTTGTGGTTTTTATATTTTTATTATTTGTTGTTATTGCGTTAATAGAAATACGCACTCTGTAAAAGTGTCAATTGTATTTCTATTATAGTTCGTGAGTTGTAGCCCGCTGAAAGAAAGACGGACGGACAGTGGAGGCTCTTTGGCATCTTTTATTTGGCCCCAAGTGTTTTTTTTTAAATAAACAACAGCTGTGCTACTAGGGAGTTTGTTCCGCCACTTCCTCTTCCCAGTGAAAACACTAAGAAGTGGCGCAGGGCGGGCGTTTTGGGAGGACTGTCTTATGTAATATTGTCGTTCAAAAAGTGCTGATTTTCAGCATAATTTTAATAAATGACTCGACTTTGATTTTGATTTTAAAAAGGGTATTTTATGTTTGTTTGTAATTATGTTGGTATTTTTTTTTAATTCAATTTTATTTTTCATACATGGTTTTGAACTTAGAGACACAAACGATAGCGTTTTGAAAAAAAAATGCACAAAATCTGATCCCTTGTGAAAGACTAGCATCCATAATAGCATACCCTTAATGACGGCTCACCAAGTTGTCGCCCCGAATCAAATTTAATTTAACATTACAGTGGTAAATTTTAGTAAAAAGCTAACCATAAACCCCCTTATTCATAAACTCTGCTTAAAGTTAACTAGTGATTAGCGATTCTTTCATGATACATTTTTGACCTTTTAACTTCACTTAACTTTAATCATCCTTAATGAATAAACACCACAGTGTTTAAGGGGTTTATTCATAAACGATGATTAAAGTTAAGTGATGTTAAAAGGTCAAAAATATATGGTTAAAGAATCGTTAATCACTAGTTAACTTTAAGCAGCGTTTAAGAATAAGGGGGAAAAGGTGTAAAATAAATTATTTCAAATTTTACTTACATAAATTACTCTGAAATATATATTTTCAATTCAATTCAATACTAAACTATATAATATTGAAAGGTAAAACTACTAACTTCGTTGAGCTTAAGGTCACCAAAAGAGATAACTTACAAGGGTTGACGAGTAAAACTGAAGTTTGGTAAGAAACGGATGTTTCGAATAAAACTTTATGTTACTATTAGAAAATAGACAGTTTATTTATCAAATTATTTATCAAAAAGAACTATTCTTTTGAAAGCATCCTTCGGCTTCTACAGCATAAACGTTATTTTTTCTTCATACGAAACCTTATTATAGTTTGTTCAGAATAAGTAACTGAATCGATTCCAATCATTTTTAAACCATGTTTATATTTTGGTTGAAATATGTTGTCACTAGTTTATTACAAACAAACAAACATAAATTATTATCAATATATGAAAGACGACGCCGCGCCGCTGAAAGCGCGGACGGGCGAGAAGTACGTTGACCATACTTTTTTGGGACAACCAGGTAAGATACCAAGCACCTAACTTTATGATTTGTCATGATATCTTTTTGATAATTTGTACATAGATTTTTTACTTAAAAATACTGGACATGTGTTTCGGGTTTTGGATATACAAACAATAAATTTGTATACCTATTTGATGTTTAGTGAACTGGGTCTGGTAACTAATCTCTTTTACTGACAGTACATAATATTACAAAATTAAACTACTCTATACAACAAAGAGACCACACTATTGCCCGGGGCCCTTTTATGTTCGAGAAAGCCATCAAATTGTTATTATTAATGGATTTATGTTTATTCTGCACAAACATATATACATACATACTTACATACACTAAAATAATAATAAACACATAATAGAAAAAAATAACAAAAACCTATAAGTAATTCACTAAAAAGCCTCGTACTCTGAAATGAAGAAATTAAAACAATGTTTTCCTGATGTCATAACCCGGGCCAAAAACACACATGTTATTTGACAATAAGACATGGTTTCTTTTCGGGTTTTTTTTTAGTAAATAATTCATAAAGAAAATTGAAATATTGCAGCATAGTGACCACATCATGACTTTGCCTCAAATCTCCCTCATAGACGATTCACGCGGCCGTTTTTCAACTGTCATTGGCGATATCCGCAATTATTGTGAAATTAAATTTTCACCGAATTTCTATAATTTGTTACACGTGTTATTGGCAAAATTGTGGTATCTATTTCACAGAGGCCATTGATCAAGAGTCTAGGGTGAATCTTACCTTGAAAAAAAAAAAAGAAAGAAAGACAGTAACACATGTAATGTAATGATTCTTTCTAAAATATTAAGAACATTTATTAGTATTTTAATGATCAGTTTTTGTTTAAATTTCATATAGTTATCTAGAAAGAGCGAAACCGGAAATTACGCCAACTCTCTAGTACCCTCATTTAATTCGTCAAAGTGGTGGCGGGATTGAAATTAGAAATAAGCATTTTTAGAGCGAGTACGCTCAGTTCTTGGTTGTCATCCGAATCACTCGGAATAGTTAAGAAATATTGGAGTCCGTCCGTTATGTATTCGATTTAAGTATAATATTCATATAATTTCATTCATTCTTTGGAGTTTGTCACGAGTGCACTTTCGTAGTTCTTATTCTTTTATTTAATTTTTCCTAATTTTTGTTTCTTAATTTTAATTTTTGTATTAAACTCGGTGCCTCTCTTACTGCCTTGTGGAGGTGCCCATATACGACCGACGCCATCATTAATCCTGTATTGCGCCGTCTCGCTCATCGGTCAGTGGGTGAGATAACTAACAAATTTCAATAAACTTAGAAAAAGTGTGGCTTTTGGCGGGGCTCGATCCCTCGACACGCCGTGCACAGTTGTCGCAGTCCGACTCACTGGCCGCTTGACCACCGATACGTGAGTCGCTCGATTCAAATTACCTGACTACTATCTTTGGGGTCATATAATATCTGTTATTGTATACTGCCATTATGCTACGCTCACCACCTAAATGCCATTCGGATACGGATCTAGCGAATGCCGGGGTTGCCACGGAAAATGTGACGCAACGTAAACGGAAGCAACCTGAATCCGAGATTACTGAGGCTATTAAGGCGCTTTCGATTGAGTTAAACAAAAAGCTCGATTTATTCCGGGGTGACCTGGATGGGGCCATAAATAAAATATCAGCTAACGTCACTAAAATTCAATCTGACCTTGCTTCCATAAATCTATTGACATCGGAGATTAAAACAGAGCTTACTTCTCTCCGAGCTGACCACTCATCCTTGGAGAAGCGGGTATCTGATTTAGACGCTAACCATAGGGTTGCAATGGGGGACATGTCGCTATTGAAAGCCTCGTTACAACATGCTACAGACGAACAGGCAGGGTTGAAGAGTGAAATTGCCTCTATTCGTACACAAACAGCACACGCTGATATTGTAAACAATGGCCTGGCCGCTTTGGAGTCAAAAATCGACTCGTTGGAGCAACAGGCGAGATGTTGTAATCTGGAATTATGCAATGTACCCGAAAAGCGCAATGAAAATTTGATTGCACTAATGGGGAATATCGGGTCCAAGATAAGTTGTTCGCTGACTCAAAAAGATATCATTGCCATACATCGCGTCCCACACGCGCACCAAGAGAATAACAAACCGAAAAATATTATTGTAAAGTTAAGCTCCCGCATACTAAGGGATAATTTACTAAGTTCATTCCGATTGGCAAAGGGCATCAATACTGACCAGCTGGGATTTTCGGGAAACATGCAACGTATCTACATGCATGAACATTTGACATTAAAAAAGAAGCTATTATTTCGTGAAGCCCGAGATGCGGCCAAAAAGTTCAACTTTAAGTACATATGGGTCAAACACGCTACTATTCTCGTTCGTGAAACTGATGCCTCTTCAGCGATGGCAATACGATCGTCAGAAGATATCAAAAAGATTAAGCCTGGTACTCGCCCTATCATCGGCAGGAATGATCAACAGTCTGAAAATTATAAGTCACAGTTACAGTAACTTGATTTTTAAAGCTTTTAATTTTATTTACGTTCTACACAATGGTATAGAAACTTATAATTTATGTATAAAGACGGTGATTATTAATGTTGTTAGGTTTATTATTGTCATGTCTTGGGCCTTTATTCATTCGTGGGTACTGAAGTATTTGTTATTGCACTATTCACTACTTTTATATTTCTTACCACTTAAGTGTAATTATGGGGATGCTTTCATACTCTTTTCGGAAGTTACGCATCTATTTATGTATTTGGAATATACTTTCATAAATCAATATTTTCATAATGTTAGATGACTTAACAGTCTATTATCAGAACTGCAGGGGAATACGAACGAAACTCAATATCAATACATGAATATTTTAAGCAACTGTTATGATATAATTATTCTAATTGAGACCTGGCTTACTGCATCTATATTTGACCATGAATATATTGACGAGCGTTATGTGGTCTTTAGATGTGATCGTGATCGCATTGCTACAAATAAAAAGGAAGGTGGCGGAGTTCTTGTGGCTGTTCGAAAGAAGCTGAATGCAGTGTGCATACCGTATTCTACAAATCCCCATATTGAGCACATTCTACTGCAAATTACCAGTCACTGTCACGAGAAATACCACATTGCTGCGACATATATTCCGCCAAATTCTTCTGAAGAGACTTATCTTTCTCACTTCGAAAATCTACATAATACACTAGACATGTTAGGTTCCAGTAAATTTTATTTATTTGGCGACTATAATCTACCTAATATTGAATGGTTACCGATTGATAAGAACACATCTGAAGCACTGAACTGTAATGGTAACTCATCTATTTGTAGACACCTGGATAAATTTATGTCAGTACTCAATGCTTTTCAATTTAATAACTTGAAAAACGCTAAAGGACGTATTCTAGATTTAATAATTAGTAATGATGATTGCCATGTAGGCTCTCCATCCTCAATACTACTACCCATAGATAATTATCACCCTCCTTTAAGATGTACGTTTTGTTATAAATCTGAATTAACATTTACACGAGCGAAGATAACTAAATATAATTTTTACCAAGCTGAATACGAATTAATTAACCAGGACTTGAATAAAATAGATTGGGTCAGTGTTCTAAACCACATGTCAGCTGGCGATTCAGTAAATATTTTCTATGATATTATTTACCAAACTATAAAAGACCATACACCTAAAGCATCCATGCGCTCGTCAAAATTCCCCGTATGGTTCTCTAAGTCCTTATCACGTATTTTCAGGAACAAGAATAGAGCTTGGATTAAATGGAAGGTATATGGTAACATTTCAGACTATGAACAATTTTCTAAATTAAGGCAGAGATTTCAAGTAGAGTGTAAAATCTGTTACAATAAGTATATTGATTCAGTCGAAGAAAATATTACTAAAAATGTTAAATACTTATGGAGTTACATCTCTAATCGTAAAGCAGATACTAGCATACCTTCAACAATGTCTTATAAGAATCGTAGCTCGAGTAATTCCACTGAGATTTGTAATTTATTTTCAGAATTTTTTCACTCAGTTTACGAATTTTCTACCTTGAATGTAAATAATTGGTTACCTCCGCAAGAATTCAATGAAAATAGTATTCTCATTAACAGTGTTACCTTTAGTTATGAAAAAATTCTTAAAGCATTAAAATCACTTGATACTACGAAGGGTTCAGGGCCTGATGGTATACATCCGCTTTATCTTACAAAAACGGCAGATTCTATATGTACACCCCTCCATATTATTTATAATAAATGTATTTCAGAAGGTTCATTTCCTGAAATATGGAAAAGTGCTAACATTACGCCCGTTCATAAATCAGGTTCTAAACATAATATTGAGAACTACCGCCCTATCTCCATTTTGTCCGCTTTGTCGAAGCTCTTTGAAAGACTGGTTCACAACGAACTTTATCCTATTTTACACAACTTGATACTTAAGCAGCAGCATGGATTTGTTCAAAAAAGGTCCACTATAACAAATCTATTGGTTTTCACAGATTTTTTATTCAATAACATGGATCACCAAGTGCAAATAGATGCTGTTTATACAGACTTCCAGAAAGCTTTTGACAAGGTGGACCATGAGCTGCTTTTGACAAAAATAGCTTTCAATGGTATACGAGGTGATTTATTACGCTGGTTTGTATCATACGTTACTAATAGAACCCAGAAAGTGGTCATCAAAGGCTTTGAATCCACATCCATACATGTCACGTCCGGCGTGCCCCAGGGTTCAATTTTAGGCCCTCTCCTATTTGTTCTTTTCATTAATGACTTAAATCAATGTTTCAGATATTCAAAATTTTTACTGTATGCCGATGACCTTAAAATATTTAGAAAAATTCAAAATAAAAACGATTGTTCTTTATTCCAAGACGATTTGGATAGATTCTCGGCATATTGTATCAAAAATAAGCTAAAGTTAAACATCCTTAAATGCTCGTCTATAACATTCACCAAAAATAAAAATAGTGTAACTCACACATACAACCTAAATAACGCCCCATTGCATAGAGTTCCTGTAATCAGAGACCTTGGGGTACTTTTGGATAGTAAACTTCACCTGGACCAACACATTGATAACATTATTAGTAATGCGTTTCGCATGTATGGATTTGTGATGAGATGCATGACCGATTTTAAACGTACTCGCACGTACATTCATTTATACAAATCTTTAGTGAGATCACAGTTGGAGTATGCTGTAATGGTATGGAACCCCCTGTACAAAAAATACATAGACAACCTAGAAATCGTTCAACGTAAATTCCTTAAAGCCACACATTATCGTTGCTTCCGAAAAAAAACATCCTACGTTAATTTATTGAAATATTATAAATTAACTACTTTAAGTGATAGACGCACTTTTTTGGAAACTAAGTTTCTTTATGACCTGTGTAATAACAAATATGATTGCTCAGATCTGACAAACAAATTGTGCTATATAGTACCTAGAACTGTTGTGCGGCGTGGGGTGCGTGGTTGCCCGTTATTTGCAGTGTCTTCTTGTCGCACCAACGCGGGTGTCCGCGCACCTTTACGACGTTTAGCAAAAAATTATAATACTCTTTTTTCAGAATTAGATTTATTTTCATTGTCAGCTAATAAAATTCGCATTGAACTTCTTAAGATGATCGAGGGAGCGGAGGATTAACCGTGTCCCGTATGTATATGTGTATGTATATATATATATATGTACATTAGTATTATAAGATTTGTTCATTTTTAAGTTTAATTAGTAATGTTGTACTCGTGCTCTTCTATTCGAATATGTAATATGTGGATAACGTAGTTGGTTACGCACTGATATACCTATTTATAAGCCATTTTTAACTATGTAGTGTGTAATTGTTGGTTTTCCTTAATAAATAAAATAAAATAAAAATAAAATATATTGGCTGTTACCTGTTGTGAAGAATAAAATTATTATATGGATCTGTCCAAGTTGCAGTTTTATTGAAACAAATTTATAGTTTATAAAATTAAAACAGCAGCTGTCTGTCACCCGTGATGCACCCGCAACACCGGTAGCACAACAACAACCACAAATACAAAAAAAGACAATTGCAGTGTGGGGAACTAACTATTTGTGTTACAATACAGACAACCATAGGGATGTTGCCTGGGTAAAAAAAATCGATTCTATTTAGTCCGTATTCAGATTATAGAAAAATATTGGATACATATATTTTGTTATATCAAATCAATAAAAATTTACAAATATAAAAGGCATTAAAAATCAGGAGTGGTAGCTGGTGACGTCACTGTTCTCTAAAAAGTGTAGCGTGCCGTGACGTCACACGACTTTTCAACGCACTGTGTCACCTTCATTTTTTGTTTATATGAAAAAAGAAAAAAATACGTGTCTAGTATTTTTTGGAAATCTGACTGACGAACTAATTAGTTTTTTTTTTTTTTTGTCAACTATCCTATTATGTCGTGTGTCGCATCTCTGCGGTCAGTTAGAAAGGTGAAGCTAATTGCCCAATTCGTAGGTATCTATGGAGAATATCGATGATGGTAAAGCGCGCTAGTTTATTAAGAGCCTATTCACTAAAAAAAAAAAACTGAGTGAATAGGAAGGAAGACGGTAGTTGAGCCAGGTGATGCAATGTTCCTGGGACGCGGTGGTGTCCTTCTGCGAGGACGTGATGTGGCAGAAGGAAGCTGCGGAACGGGAGAGGGAGATCTCAACTCCCTTCCTGGGCCGCAGAAGATGCACCGGGCGCCGAGGAAGGGCAGATAATGCCCTCTTCCGCCCCCCATGAAGTGGTCCAGGGGCGAGGGACATGGGGAAGTCCCTGCCCCCTGTCAATGGACCCCGAGGCGGAGGTGCGCGCGAGTGTCGGCGCGCGCCTCTGAGTTAAATACCCCCCCCCCCCCCCCCTCTAGTTTAACACCCCACTATCCCGTGCAGGAGACGAGGCCCGGACAGACCGGGCCAGCACGAGGGTGTGGGGCCGTTGAAGAATTTAGACTCCCGCGGCCCCACGCGCGCTCGTGATAGAAGAGACACCGGGGTAGTTTTGGTCAGTAAAAGTCTGACAGAACCCGTCGCCCACCCCAGGGCGGCGGACATCCTATGAGGATTTCCACTCCGGGTTCCACCAAAAGGTGATGCAATGTTGAACCCAACAACACGAACAACGATGCTGCGCCAGAGGTAGATTGATCTGGAGACCCTCCATGACCATACTCCCGACACAACAATAACTCGTAAGCATATTTACAGCATCTATTAAAATTATAAAACGCGCAAAATGCTGGCTGCGGTGGCCGGGAGTTCGATGTTGTCTCTCGACTAGGGCGCTAAGATTGTTTCACCCCCAAGTGCTTGGCCTTTGTTCCTTTGCCAGCATTACTGCTTCATAATCTTGTATCGCGCAAGCAGAGCAACTAGCTTATATAAAACGTCCCCAACATTAATCATCCGGGTGGCAGCCCAGGCCACACCAGACATTCTGTGAAGGATAAGTGAACTTTATAACCTGTTTCTCATACCTCTATGACACAAACACATATGATTTTATACCTACAAGATATCCGTCATCTGAAGCCCGAGAAAACGATCAGAATCTTATCAGAGGGTTATGAGTCAAGCCCTATATTTTACTCATGGGACCGTAAATATCAATTACAGGGTATAGCGTTTATGTAAATGGGTTGGTAGTTGTTGTTGGTGTTGTAACAGAATGTTTACTTTTAGCTTAAAGATAACATAATAATTTCAGTTAACTACCGAGTAGTATTCAAATTTAAAATTGAAAATTTACTTATGCAAACAAACGCTTACATAAACTGGACGTAGCGGGGATTATCTATCCCACAGTATCCAATTAATGGACGCAACACATTATCAGTAGTAATGGATTTTATTTTGGCAATCATTTCGTTATTTGTGATGATGAGCTGACAGATTTTCCAACATATGCCTATCCATATATACATTGGCAATATCGAGATGAAGAAGTAATTAATTTGAAGAAGTAAGTAATTTGCGATGATAAGTATATCTTGGATACCAATGACTGAAGGTGAAGGAAAACATCTTGAGGAAACCTGGACTTTAAGTCTGAAATCGCCAACCCGCATTGAGCAAGCGTGGTGATTACGCTCAATCCTTCTCTGTATGAGAGGAGACCTGTGCCCAGCAGTGGGACGATAAAAGGTTGATAATGCTGATTATGATGATCGAGATGAACGGTGTGTTATGTAATTAGAGGACGTTTCCTTAGGTAACCAATAAAGGCGTTAAAACATCTTTATGCAAATCTTTTCACTATACAATAAAATTCTCATAAAAAAAAAATCACAAACTCAACTACAAAAATTTAAGCAGACTGCATCTCCTAATATGTGTTGTGTATCAGAAGCACTTGTGCACAGATTCCGCCATTCCGCGCGGTCGCTTCGCTAAACCACTGGCGTCGGATTTCTGTCATACCTACAGCGGTTAATACCGACCGCGTAATATAAGGCTAGTTTAGTGAATATTTCTGACCGTTTGGCTGAAAAATTGTCAAGATTAATCTTGGTATTTTTATTTTTTAATACATTTGTTGAGCTAATGCTCTGTCTGTAAAATAAACTCTAGAATTAATCTTATTTTCTATGAATTATAAGGTTACGTACCTCAAAAGGAAATTTAAGGATCCCTTACAAGATCATTTCAATGTCCGTTCGTCTGTCTTCAATCAGATCCCCTTTTCACAGGATCGCTTCTTCTTCTTCTTTAGCCTAAAGATGTCCACTGCTGGACAAAGGCCTCCTCCAAGGCTTGAAAGCAGGAACTGTTGGAAGTTCTATATTCTTTGTTGTAACATTTGGAGGTATCAGCAGTTGAAATTAACATCAGACACATAAGTAGGGCAACTCAAAGGGCAATGGAGAGGGCTATGCTTGGGGTGTCACTGCGCGATCGAATCAGGAATGAGGAGATCCGTAGAAGAACGAGAGTAACCGACATAGCCCGAAGAATTGCAACACTAAAGTGGCAGTGGGCTGGACACATTGCCCGTAGGACCGATGCCCGATGGGGCCGACGGGTTCTCGAGTGGCGACCACGCACCGGAAGACGTAGCGTGGGTAGGCCCCCGACAAGGTGGACCGACGACCTGGTGAAGGTCGCGGGAAACCGCTGGATGCGGGAGGCGCAGAACCGGTCGTCGTGGAGAGCCTTGGGGAGGCTTATGTCCAGCAGTGGACGTCTTTCGGCTGAAATGATGATGATGATGATGACATAAGTAGCTCTGCAGGGTTAGATCACTATATTTTATGCGCGTGTGGCTAATGGACATAAAATAAGACGCGGTCAAACGGCTATCAAAGATGGAAGTACCCTGCGACAAACTTCCAAAACAATACGCTTCCAAAAGCACTGTAACGTGTCTTGTTAACAGGAGATATTTCAGACTTAGATAATGTGGCTAAGTTAGAGGATGATTACAAAAAACATTTATATCTTGCGTTATTTGGGAGAAAAAGGGCAATCGCACAGACAAAAGTGAATATATTAATCTCTTTAGCATTTTGATCGTAATAGCAGTAGCAGTATGTTATGAAGATTGAAATATTATGTTTAACCGAAAATTCAGCCACGCTTACTTCATTCCCTAAAGCAGCCATAATGATAAGATCAAGTGCACAGATGACAGGGTATGTGGTGCAAGAGGGAAGGTAGTCCATTGTCTGCGGTATACGTTTGAAGCTCGCGTAGTTGCGACTACGCTTTAATTTAAACTTAATATAAAGAAAATATTTGATTTTTTGTACTTCTATTTATAATGTTTTCACGTTAAAACTTTATATTGAATTTGGATGATACATTGCGCATTGGGAGACCATAATCTGGATTAGGACATACGATCATCTTCGATATTCTCATAGGATCGAGGCTGCTTCGGGAGATGTCTTAGGGCACGGTTAAAAATATGTATACAATACCTAGAGAGTACGTACGTTCAGTATATAGTGGGGATCTTTTAAGCAGGAAAAGAAGTTAATTAAGAACATCTGAACTAGATTCAATCAATTATCGGCTTTGAACGTTGCTGAAAACTTGAAGTAAAAGGAACGAGACCATAGAGTGTGAGTGCTTCCGCTGACCGCCGGACGGCGTGATGAACGCACTCTCGGTCGAACTGGTAAGCTGGCTAGTCATGGTCACGTTCTTTTATCGGTCACCCAATTTAAGTATTTAAAGTAACCCTCGCGAGGAAATTAGGCCTCAAAATCAAAATTAAAAAAGTTAGGGAGTCTGCCAGTGAATTGTGTCGACGTGCGTCTTCTCATGATTGCGTTATTCTGGTATAGCCGCGTTGGAGGTAAGTGGTTTGCTGCTTTAGCACCTTCATCAGGAAGATATACTCCGAAGGAATTATTCTATCGCACGTTTCTTTATAGTTGCTAATACCTATATAGCTAATAATATATTAGCTATATAGGTATTAGCAACCTAAATACAGTCCACTTGAATCTTGTTTAAAATCTTTAGTGGCAGGCACGTTGCCGCCACAGTGTTATTGATTTTTAGTAGCCTAAGAGCTCACGGAATACTCAGGAGATGTCGATATCGGAAAACATGTTCCGTAAACTTGAAACTCTCACTACCCACTTAAAAGTTGAGTAAATAATAACTATGGAGAGAGAGAAAAAATCTTTCTTCAGAATCTATTACTCAATAGATTTCTGACGTTTACAAAACTGACAATTACTTTAGAAAGAATTACTCAGCTTACAAAAACTATTGTTTTGATTTTTATACCTTCGATATATAGACTGTAAATAGACGCACGTTTGGTTTATTGAAACTGAAATACGGAGAGAAACCGCGTGCTAGGACTTTCAAATAATGAAAAGGCTGGACTTATAGGGGACTTCAGGCGATGTACTTCTGGTGTGCAGGAGTGGATGGAGGTCTCCACCAAATGTTCACTTAGCGCTATAGATTTGATAATAAGCTCACCGGCTGGTGGTTGTTCAAACCAGGGTTACGGAGAGGGAACAAAGTTATACAGTTGTCACAGTAGGTATTCTCAAAGATCGCTTCTTAAGTATCGCTTGTTTTCGTCTCGGTAGTCAAATACAGACTGACCCGGCGCTGGCGTCACGGCGCTATATATAGGCCAGCTGATCGAACATTCCAGAATCGTCTAGACGTAATAATAATAGCGCATAACTTCGAGTACATTCACTAGGTACCTATGGTAATTCCCGGAAACGGGCTTCTAGAAATTTCGATGTCGTCACTTAGTTGACAAAATTGATGAAACCTGTACCATTCGATAGGCCACCTTAAGTCGAGGAATGAGTTTTTATATTACACCTAGACAATGTCTAGGTCTCGAGTTACAGGGCTTAAAAGTTACGCACTGCATGTCACGCGATATTGAACCTTATGCCCTCGACATAAGGTGCATTCGTAACACTATTATAGAATTACTGGAGTGTAATATTTTTTCACTTCTAAATTCACTTGTAACGGTTGGAGTTTAAATGCCAAATTCGCATGTTCTAGCAAAATCCCTTTTTACATTTTTAATTGCAAGTATTATAAGAGCTTAAACCACGGTATTTAAGCTACTTAAAGGCCTAGATCTAGCTAAATCCGGAGGACCAGACATGATTCCGCCAATTTTCATTGTCAATCGTGCAAAAAGTCTTGTGGAGCCAGTATGCATGTTGTTTCAGCGGTCTTTGAGAGAGGGTGTTGTCCCGAAAGCATGGAAATCAGCATTCATTACCCCTATCTTTAAAAAAGGCGATAGGTCGAAAATAGAAAATTACCGTCCCATATCTAAACTAAGCCTTTTCTCTAAAGTTCTGGAACGAGTGGTACATACGGAAGTTTATTCCGCCTTGCAGCGCACTTTTGGCGATGAACAACATGGTTTCCTCAGAAAACGGTCGACTGCCTCCAATTTGGTATTGTCCAACGAATTCATAACCATTGGGATGGATAATCGTTGCCAAGTCGATGTTATCTACACGGACTACAGCAAGTGTTTCGACCGAATTGATCACCGTGTGCTTCTTCAGAAACTTTTAGCTGCAGGAATACACGGTGACCTGTTTCGCTGGTTTTCATCATATATAGATAATCGAACGCAGGCTGTGGTTCTGCGCGGGTACACGTCCGGTTGGAAAAGTGTCCCATCGGGCGTGCCTCAAGGCTCGATTTTGGGACCGTTGCTGTTCACAATATTTATCTCTGACATAAAGAACTGCTTTACTAATTCAAGTATTTTACTATACGCAGATGACATGAAGATTATTAAGTCTATACGTACATTAACTGATGCTGAGCTACTTCAATCGGATCTTGACAAATTCTTTATATACTGCAAAACCAACAAGTTGCAACTTAATGTATCCAAATGTTTTCACGTAGTCTACACGCGTCGAATAACTGCTATCGGTTCGGGGTATGCTCTGGATGGTGCGTACATAAGTAAGACAGGCAGTATCAGGGATCTTGGTGTAGTACATGATAGCAAATTACTTTTTGACGATCACATAGAAACCATTGTCAAAAAGGCTTTCAAGGCCATGGGTTTCATTACCAGAGCTTGCTCTAACTTTAGGTCTCTGAAACCAATAAAAGTCCTCTACTGTTCACTTGTGCGTAGCCATCTCGAGTACGCTTCCCAAGTCTGGAATCCCCAATACGAGAGTTACAAATCACGTATTGAATCAGTTCAGAAAAAGTTTTTGCGCTACTTGGATTTTAAGGCGGGGCATTTCTCATTAGACTATGAACACCGTTGCAAGCGATATCATTTCCTGCCATTGAACATACGACGTAATATTGCTGATATATGTTTTTTGGCAGGCATAGCAAATGGCTCAATTGATTGTCCGGAACTGCTCAGTAAAATACTTCTTCGTACCAATCAGAACAACCTACGCAAACGACCTCTGTTGCAGGCACCACGCGCATCAACTAATTACAGATCCAACGCCTTTTTGATTCGTAGTGTAAAAGCCTTCAATTGTTTACCATCGCACCTGGATATCGACCTATTTTGCACCAACGCACATAATATTAGAAAGGTTCTAAACAAGGAATATTTTGGGGATAGTCATGAATAGGTTGAGCTGTTTAGTGTTTCAGTATACTAATTGAACTACTAAATAGTTCAACTGCTTTGATATTGCACGATATTTTGTAATGCTCTTTAATCAGTTTTTTATTCCTCTTTAATCAGTTTTTTTTTTTTATTGTTTTTGTGTTTTTTTTTTTAATTTTTATATTGGTTTTGCAAATCGCTGTTAACGTACGTACATAACGAAATTATGTTTTTCTATCTAGATATATATATGTGGAAGCTTGTAATTAGCAATTTGTGTTGTAAATAATGAAGTTTATGGTAATATTAGTCTGTAAGCTTTCTGTAATAGTAAAATAAATAAATAAATAATGTAAAACCTAAAAATACCACGGAGTCTATGGTATGACCTTCTTACTTCCGTGGGTCATGTGTTGACATCGACAGAACTTCGATTAATCAATTTAACTTTTCAGAAAACTGATGACTTTTTCTCACTTGGTGTAAATTGCTAATTTCGGCAGTTAATATGTCTTGCCACTTCCCCATCGATTTATGTAAAACTGAACCTTATTACCAACTAAAAAAGACTATTACCGCATCTCGTTCTAAACAGTTTGTTTATCAATTGCTAATGAATCCCAATATATGCTGGATATTGCATGAATGGTCGGTTAGCGACGATAGCAATCCAATAAGCGCTTGGTGAATGTTACTATCCCAATTATGACGTTTAATTAGTGTTGAATTATCATTAATTTCAATGATGATATGTTTATAGATTTCAGTGGAAAGAGCTTCATAATTCTCATCACATGTTTTGCATCGTTCTCATACGGTTAATTTCATCATAAATTATGTAATCAAGTATTTTGTAAAAGATTTATGATTTAAATGAGTATCCGTAGAATTTATTGCTCGTTTTTCCCCATAGGTACTCATGCTTCGGAATGGGCAACTTGCTTTATCTTTATCTTTTTACCACCATTCAACCCTTTGACAATTCAAAACTGTCTGAAATTGGTTTACTTGCAATAAATGTTTTGAGTTTGAGATTTTGATGCTGATTCTATAGAAGCGATAGGATAAGACCTCGGGAAAAAAGATTGGGTATTGTTGAAATGTTTTGTATCGGTCAGGGTCCACGTTAACTGATCTACTAAACACAGTGACTTGCGGCCTTCATTAGAAGGTTGCTAGTAGAAAGTTCATGTTAATTATATTTTATGTAGTATTATGAAAGAATAATATTAATATTTAATAGGAAAGATAGGTTGTCAGCCTCCGTGGCGTAGCGGTAGCGAACGCGGCCGCTACGCAAGGAGGCGCGGGTTCGATCCCCGCACAGTGCAAATATTTGTATGTACATATGAATATGAATATTTGCACTGCTCTAGTCGTGCCTCGGAAAGCACGTTAAGCCGTTGGTCCCGGTTGCCATACGAACATCTAATTGCAGTCGTTACGGGTTGTTGGAGCCCTGAAAAGTCTAACAATTGGTTTATCTGCAATGCTTAGATATCGCCTTTAGGTTGTGGAGGTCAGACGGCAGTCGCTTCACGGAAAATATCGAAGTTTAGCCAAAAATCAGCAGTTAGACTGGTAAAGCGGACCCCAGACTCCAAAGCTGAAAAGCTACGGATGCGACTGGGATTAACGCTGAGATGATGATGATGAGGAAAGATAGCGTGCAAATGTTGAAATTTATTTCTTTGCATCTCATTACCACAATAATATCTACTTAACTAAATCAATTAAATAGCTTTGGTTTCTGCCGTCAAACAAAAATTAAACTGTATGTATTGCGTCATATAAACGGAGTTTTCCAACTCTTCCTCCACTAATTCAGGAAAAAAGACAGAGAAATCGCTGAGCGGAAACGAAGTAACAGCACTGCCGGATGATGCGATGCGACGGGGTGGGACGAGAGAGCAATAAATTTCATGTGGGCGAAGTCGCGGGCAGAAGCTAGTAATTAATCAACAAAGAAAGGTCTTTACAGCCTATTTGATGTCACAACTCCTTAAATAAGTCCCGGCAATCGCAATCCAATTACTAAGGAGAGTATGATTGATGTACACCGCTAAGAAATGATTGATTGCGTTTTCTAATTTCCTCCTTACTTACATACTCTTTACAACAATAAAATAATAATCCCATCTGTTGCTTGCTTCCGCTTTTCTGTTAAAGTTATGTCTACTTAATTGATTAATTAATAATTTTACCATAAAATGGCGAAGGCCGGCTGCGGCTAAAACATTTGGCAAATCCATAGATCATGGATTTGAGAGAGAACTGACACTGTTCTTTTGAAGAGGTTCACTGAACTTCACGTTCGGCGGGTTAAATAAGCCCATTGTGTAATTAATACCTAGTTATGTTCACTTTCAAGTAATTAATTTTTGAAGTGAAACTTCTTTACGCACGCTTGACTTGGGGAGTAAGCTGGCGAACGCGTGACGTAAGCGTTACGAAAAGTGATCGGGCAAGGCGAACGGAAGTTAAGTGGGAGATATAAGCACAGAGGCGCCCGTGGCGCGAGCTTGGTACTACAAGGCCTACAACGAGATTTTTTTTTTTTCAATAAAAATAGAAGATCTATGCAAAAATATTAATTTACCAATGAAACCATGAAATAAATTTAAATATTTATAGAAAATTAATATATGTATATGTGTACCTATACATGTATATATTGTACACACATATATATATACTCGTACATACAGATGGAGCTAAATAAGTTTCACTTCAGTCGTGTGGTCATAAGCACACTAGTATTTTTTTTATTATTGACTTTTTTGTCTGAAAATAAACGGTTTTTTTTATTTTATTATTTATTTTATAGATCAATAATTAAAAGTATTCAACTATACGATGGTCTAATGCTCTAATGCAGTCTAATCAATACTCCAAACATACTAGCAAAGATAGGATCAAGCGATCAACGATTTGACTTCTTTTGATCTGATGTTTAGTAATAATAGTAAATGCTTTATTTGGTGGAAATTCTTAATATTTTAAAAAATAAGTAACGTAAATCAGAGGCCTAAGGCATAAGCCTGTCGATCTATAAAACATAAGTCGGTACGTATGTAGCTAACCGTACTGCCGTGGTCATATCATTGCCGTATCACAACTATTCGCCAACGCTTGCGCTACTATGATTTGGGATGCGTATAATTGACTACACTTTTTAATCTATGGCGCGACGAACTCACGCGCCGCTCTGATTGGTCCCCGCGATTCGATGCCCCACTTGACGTTCTTGACACACCGATTCTAGTGCGCTTTAGGTCTCTATGTGGGTTTTGACAGGAAAGCTAAGATGAGTGTCACGCGCATTTTTTATTGGACTTTTAAAATTATTTATAGTGTCGTTAACTAAATAAAAGCGCGTGATTTATGTAGTAAAAAGTGCATTCAGTGAATAATTCATAACGTACCTACATTGAAATATAGCAGCACAGTGGCCACATCATGGCTTTGTTACAAATCTCCTAGTAGTCGGCTCACGCGACCGTTTTTTCAACTGTCATTGGTGATATCCGCCATTATTGTGAAATTATTTTTTTAAAGAATTTCTATAATTTGTTACACGTGATATTGGCAAAACTGTGGTATATAACCACAGAGGCCATTGAAGAGTTGAAGTAGTATTCACTCTAAAGAAAAGAAAAGAAAGAAAGAAATGTCTCTATGTGAAAAGTTGCATAATTTTGTGTTAAACATTCGCGTTTTTTATTCTATTCTAGTTCTATACTCTGTTTATAGTTTTACTCTACTTGGCCACACAGAATAACAATAAACAATTATTACAGTTGTATACTTGTTTATACGAAATTGTAATACGAAAAGTAGCAAATAATCTTAAACCATTAAACCTCCATAGGTTTAATGGTTTAAGATTTTTTGCTACATGTCATTGACATATACATATATGTCAATGATGTGTAGATAATAGAGTGCAGTGTGGCGACTTTTATGTACGGTTTTTTATTTTATTTTTGCGCGGTGATCACCGTCTTAAATTAGGTCACTGATGGTTGTCATGATCTGGAATAAGCGAAGGTCACTTTCTATGTCTCCTCTTAAGAAATAAAAAAGCTCCGCTAGGGTCCCGTAGACTTGAATCAATCTGCCAAGCATATTCCCAATTATGTCAATGTCATATTCAAGTCTAACTGAATGCAATTAAGTATATTTTACATCTACTAATCTATCCAGCATCGTAATGGCTCAATGGTACTAAACTGCAATACAAAGCAGAATGGAACGTTAGCATTGCGTTCACACGTCACTAGCGCCGTGTTTGCATTTATCTATTTCTCTTATATCTTTTTTTTTTCTCGGTGTTAGGCCATAATATCGGCTGCCGGCAGAATTTACCACCCACCAGACAAAGTCTTGCCGCCAAACGATTTATCGTGTTCCGGCATGATATCTGGTGAAGCCGTACGGAGGACGGGTCTGAGCAGTTGTGTTGCGATGTGTGTCGGGTACTATGCACCATAATAATATTATGGCGGCGTTAGCGGAGCATCGTTGTTAGGTTTAACATTGCATCACCTCGCCCAACTGCCATCTTCCTTCCTATTCACTAAGTCTTTTAAGTGAATAGGCTTAATAAACTAGCGGTCTTTACCATCAATGATTGCATCAGTGCTTACCATCAGACGGGATTGCGGTGAAGCACTAGTTTAAAATTATTTAAAAAAAAAACTTGTACCTACTTTCGATTAATTGCTAAGCCAGTGTCCATTAGGTAGACCAGAAGTTCTTCCTCAATTTTCTTTTGTTCGACTGCTTACACGTCTCCTTCTTCATCTCAGCGTTACTCCCAGTCGCATCCAAAGCTTTATTCAGCTTTGGAGTCTGGGGTCCGCTTTACAAGTCTAACTGCTGATTTTGGCTAAACTTCGATATTTTCCGTGAAGCGACTGCCGTCTGACCTCCACAACCCGAAGGTGATATCGAAGCATTGCAGTTAAACCAATTGTTTGGACTTTTAAGAGCTCCAACAACCCGTAACGACTGCCATTAGATGTTCTTATGGTAACCGGGACCAGCGGCTTAACGTGCTTTCCGAGGCACGACCAGACCAATGCAAATATTCATGCATACAAATATTTGCACTGCGCGGGGATCGAACCCGCGCCTCCTTGCGCAGCGGCCGCGTTCGCTACCGCTACGGAGGCTGTCATCACGTATATTGACGAATTCGTTTTAGCTTCGTATGCGTAGTAGCACGCATAGTCGCACCTAGAACCAACACTACTGTACTACTACGGATATGAAATGACACCCAGAGAGAAAAGGTCACACATATTTTCTTTATCTTCGTACCTAGTATATAACCTAACAAGCTATAATCACCTCGCATTGCAGCTCGATTACTGATCACAAGGTTGTTATTAGTTCCCAGAGGATGGTACTGTCTAATCCCTTTACGACACCAAAGGGGCGGAGGGTACTTAGTACGGGACCAAGCGGTGTTACTGAACACTTCGCATTAATTACTGTACTCCAAACTTAGACTTACATTCCTAAGGTGAAGATGGAGGATGGAATGATTATGACGATTATAATAACATTTCATTGAAAGCCTGATTTTTACGATACGTTTTAAACACTAGGCCACCACGACAAAAGTTCAAAATTCTAAGTGTTGGAACAATATCCCTCCTCCCATAAAGAATAATTGTAAAAGTTCTTCGACTTTCAAATCAAAAAGAGTTCAAAAATATCCGAGTAGACGTATCTGCCATATAAGCCATCTTATTTTTTATGAGTGGAGGGGGGGGGGGGGATATTTTCTGTTTTCTGAATTTATTTATTTAATTTTAATGTAGGTATTAATATTTATATAACTTATTAGTTAAAATGAATGTAAATTGAATATTTTATATTATTATTTGAATAATTACAATATATTAACATACATACACACATTTATATTTATGTCACAATTTTTTTTTTATTTCATCATGTTTGAGTTTTCCTTTTTTTTAAATAATTATAAACTAGTGCTTGACCGCAATCCTGCCTGATAGTAAGCAGTGATGCAATCGTTGATGGTAAGGCGCACTAGTTTATTAAACCTATTCACTTAAAAGACTTAGATCCGCTTTAACAGTCTAACTGCAGATTTTGGCTAAACTTCGATATTTTCCGTAAAGCAACTGCCGTCTGACCTGCACAACCCGAAGGCAATATCTAAGCATTGCTGTTAGACCAATTGTTAGACTTTTGAGGGCTCCAACAACCCGTAACGGATGCCACTAGATGTTCGTATGGCAATCGGGACCAACGGCTTAACGTGCTTTCCGAGGCACGATTTATGCAAATATACAAGTATCATTTTATTATTGCGGATTGAAAACTTTTTTTTTTATTATTTTTTTTTATTAAAGTGTAAACCAGCGCTTGACCGCAATCCTGCCTGATGGTAAGCAGTGACGCAATCGTTGATGGTAAAGCGCACTAGTTTATTAAGAGCCTATTCACTCTAGCCTTTGTAATTCTTGCGTATGGCACTCGCGGATTGCAGCTGAAAATCAGCGTCAGGTGGCACATTTTGTGTTGTCATCTGACATTTGCTGAGCTTTTGGCATTATAAGCTAAGTTATATATATATTTTTTTTTTAGTTTTAAGTGTTAAATCTTATGCTGTAATGTCAATAAACGCATTTTTCTTTCTCTTTCTATTAGCTGTGACCCTCGCTATTAACCCGTTTCGAACCTGTGGGTATCAATTATCTAGTACATTACATTATACCAAATGAAAGAGATTACTGTGTTCAACAATTTTAATTTTTTGAATAGGGAAAGAAAAAATATGAACGGTTGGTTGTGAAAACTACAACGAAAGAAGGAGAATACAATTATTTAGCAGATAATAAAAGACGTAAAATATACCGAATAAAAAGTACGTGACTCTTGAAAAATATTGTAGTAGGCTTTAACTATATATTAGCTAGCATAGCATATTGTTATAACCTAGTGCTTGACCGCGATCTCGCCTGATGGTGAGCAGTGATGCAATCGTTGATGGAAAATTACACTGATTATTATGAGCCTATTTACTCTACATTTAAAGGCACATCTGATGGTAAGACCACCGCAGGAAAATTGTTCCAGGCCTTTGAGATGTGTTAGTTTCGAGAATTCCTGGGAAAGGGCTTCCTTCTGTTTTCATAGCAATGAGTGTAAAACGGAATTGCAGGATTCGACTATTTATAAACCACGGAGACGGTATAGTCATCAGCAAAAGTCGATTAACACTTTTGCTTCCGCTTGCCAATACTGAAATTAATATACATACAACACATTTTCTGAACAGTTTCAACATTGACAAGGATTGTAGAACCTTCCATGAATTGAATTCCCAGTAAATGGAAACTTCACTATGGATTGATTTCACTAATGTAACGCGATAGCCCATCGAAATCACGTTCAAGACCTGTCATTGTCATCATGTTAGTGTAGATTGAAACTGACAAGTTTTGAATGCGGTTTAGTGTCCATTCACAGTCATTATACCTCTAAAGGCATCTTTATTGTAACGAGAACAGAAATCATTATTACTTTGACAAACTTATCAGTAATAGCAACACATTAGATTTTGTTTTTTTTTCGGATTGGAAAATACTCATAGATATCCGCCGCCTTGGCTTAGGCGGCAGGGTTTGTCAGACTATTACTGACTAAAAACCACCCCGGCATTCCATTTCACACCTACACCGGGGGTTACAACAACGTACCCTAGAATAACCTTAATACAATGAGAATAAAGAACAGTGTGATTTGGACAGTGATGCAAAGTCAGAGGTAAAATAGCGGTGATTAAACTGTAGACGTTCTGAATTTTATTAGTGAAAATCAGTGAACTATGTAACCACAACATGAAGCAATTACGATATTAACTATACATAGCAGCATTTGTCAATAATCGCTCTGTTTTGTATGTCTCAGAGGATTCCTGCGCATTTCTACAACCGAGTTACCAGCGAGCTGCCCACTGCTCGTCGCCCGCAAGTCGGCATCAGAGAAATATCGATACCTCAATTCGCAAAGCGGCTAACTACACATTATAACAAAAACAAAATGTTCATCTCCTATAAACACCATATAATTTTAATTAATAAGTAAAAAAGAGTCTACATTATCAAAAATACTAGCTTAGAATATTTTCTACCACTGTAGATACCACTAAGGTATTTTAGATTATTCCTAAGTAATGTACAAAAAATATACCGTTTTAAGGATCTCTTGAAAAAAATGTTTATCGGTATCCAAAATTATGCATACATCTCTAGTAGTATTATAAAGAGGAAAACTTTGTTTGTATGTTTGTTTGGTTGTAATGAATAGGCTCAAAAATTATTGCACTATTTTCAAAATTTGTTTAACCATTCGAAAGCTACATTATCCACGAGTAACAAAGACAAAATTTTATTTTGGAAAAAAAGGAAAAGAAAAGTTACTTATTTTGCGTACGCTGCCTAAACTATAAAAGATAGAACCATAAAATATTCTAATTAATTGTAGATCTAGGCACAACAAGCATTTTTTTACTTAAAAAACTTGTTTTTTTTTGGACTATATTTAAACTCATTTATTTTACTCATGCTATTAATCCTTATCAAAATAAATTATTTCACCACTAAGTACAGTTTATGTAGATAATATTTTGAATTATTAAAATTGGACGTTTGGTTTTGAAGTTATGGTGAAATTAATATGTTACGATTTCTGCTGCAAGGCCCGTTGTAAAGTGAGCGTCACCAAGGGACGCAGTGCACTGGAAATTTTAAAATTCTCTGAACCCCGCTGGGCTACCACCTCATGAACTGTCGTTAAAAGTTGGCACGCCGATGATGCTTCTCAGAAATTTAAGCCCTCTCAACATGTGTTTTTTTTCTCACTAACGATAAATAAATACCAGGGCCAAACATTCAAATAAGTAGGAATTGATTTACGAAAATAATGTTTCACGCATGGGCTACTTTACGTTGCCCTATCACGGGTCGGGGCTCCCGATCATCAGTATATTTTGTTACCTGAAATTAATTTTACGTCAAATGTTGTTTATAGAGAAGCTCTTCAATAATCGCTTTAGTTATCTATCCTAAAACAACGGGGTGCACTCCGGGACTCGCAGAAATGAAAACTTAATATTAGTTATATTAAAATATTTTCATCATTAACAACTTTGACATCCTCATAAAGAAAATCTATGCAGCCTGCGAATAATGACAGTGTCGTCAATATTAGTAATCAGGCTAAAATCCACAATTCTTACAAATATATTTTATTTCGGATGCAGACCAGTTATCGTTGCAATCAAGCATCGCACCAACCTTTACAATAGATTTGATTCGCGAGTGTGAAAACTTAGTATCGTTACGAATGCACCTTATGTCGAGGGCATAAGGTTCAATAACGCGTGACATGCAGTGTGCAACTTTTAAGCCCTATAACTTGAGACCTAGACATTGTCTAGGTGTAATATAAAAACGCATTCCTAGACTTAAGGTGGCCTATCGAATACAGGTTTTATCAATTTTGTCAACTAAGTGACGACATCGAAATTTCTAGAAACCCGTTTCCGGGAATTACCGTAGGTACCTACTGAATGTACTCGAAGTTATGCGCTATTATTATTACGTCTAGACGATTCTGGAATGTTCGGTCAGCTGGCCTATATATAGCGCCGTGACGCCGGCGCCGAGTCAGTCTGCATTCGACTACCGAGACGAAAACAGCGACAATTAAGAAGCGAACTTTGAGAATACCTACTGCGACAACTGTAACGAGAACTGTGAGTACTACGTGAAGTAACATCTGTAGTGTTATTGCGTGTTTACCATACGGACTTCGTGGACGTAAGTGAAGACTTCGGTGCAACGTCAGCAACATTCTACTTGTCATTGCCTACAATCGACTGTACCTTCGTTGCCAATAAACTTCGTAACCCTTAACCGGTATTTTAGTACCCCCAGCCCGTAACAGTATTAATTACATTTAAATATGTTCATCATTAACAATTGTAACAACCTCGTAAACACAATCTATGCAGCCTGCGGATAATGACAGTGTCGTAGATGTTAGTGTCGGTGTCTGAGAATTGACTTGGGAATTATTTTGCTAACCATGTCTTTCCTGGGTAGGCAGCGGTAACCGACATCCACGCGGGCGGAGCTGCGGGCGACCGCTATGTAGTATAAAACAAAGTCGCTTTCGCTGTCCCTATATCCCTATGTATGCTTAAATCTATAAAATTTCGCAACGGATTTTGATGCGATTTTTTTTATATAGATAGAGCGATTCAAGAGGAAGGTTTATATGTATAATACATGCACCCGTGCGAAGCCGGCGTGGGTCGCTAGTACTGAATATATGGCTAAATAAAGAGCTCAATAAATAATTGAAGTTACGGCAACAAGATCACAACGACAAGTAGTGTTCCTTCACGGGTAACGCTCGGAAGAAATAAATCGTGTAAAAAAAACTCATCTAAAGAACCACATTATTTCCTGAAACTTGGACCGCACAAATACACTTATTATCTTTTTCTCCTAAATGCGTCGATAGCAATCTAAATCGACTCGGCCCAAAATTCGACCACTTATAATAAGAATGTAGAAAATAGGGTTAATAGACTGCCAAATTGATTTAATAGAGGGTAAAACGTTATTGCTACTTAAGAACACCTGCTTGAAGGCAAACGACATTTGTAAAGGCCTCGCAAGATTGTTAACGGACCTTAATGGAATATTTCTTCTATAATATGTTATCTTAAGTTTTTTTACGAAGCAAGTAGGTAGGTAATACGCATTTGAAAAGCCAATTGAAGTGAAATGCTTTTGTGGAATAGAATTATATTTGGTTCTTTGGTAGCCTTGACATAATAATAAAATATACGAATGCTACTCTAGCGATGTCTACAAACTGCCACATGCGAAACAACGCGTCATACAGAAGTCACACTAATTCTACATCTCACACATATAATTTCCCAATTGCAACCATTGGACAAGTGCCCGCCTCCGTCTGGTCGGAGAATGCTCCCTTTTCTATAGAGGATCAGTAAACTTGACTCCCTGTTCCTCTTGCCTCCACACTTCCAATAGAGTTATAAGTGGAAATTATTTAGTATTTTGGATAAACATAAATTAGTTAGTCATCATCAGATTGCGTATCTAAATAAATAAATTATATATTGTGTAACGATCAAAAATATGCCAAGGCTTACGCATGAAATCAAATGAAACAAAGAACTTGAAAAACTTCGTAGCGGGGTTCTACGAGATGGCTACGAAGTATGTGGGCTCATAGCTACATTGTTGTAGCCGATGGCCCGTCGTTTACTACGCCTGGACAAAAACGTTAACTACATGCATTAAGATGCCTATGCCTCCCTGACGTTTCGGGTGACATAGGTGCTCTAGAGGCATAGTTGATTCGGGAAGTACCCGTGTCGCATTACAAGGGAGTCGGAGGCCCGGTGTCACCACTGTCGACTGCTGGGAGAACCATGGCGCAGGATGCGCTGGCATGTACTGCTTGGAAGGAGCCACGCCGTGTCCTCATCTCAAAAGTAGGCATTGACCTGTCACTACCGGCCGTAATCGAGTCAGTGGTCGGCAGCGAAGATTCCTGAGACACGGTGGTTTCCTTCTGTGAAACAGTCGTAGGCAGCAGAAAGGGCATATGAGATCTCGTTCATTCACCCGGCCTGCAGTAGGTGTTAGCGGGGATAATGCCTCCTTCCAGCGCCCATAAATGGGTCCAAGGGCGTTTGACTCGGGACTTTTTACACCCCCCAAACATTAGGACTCGAGTTAGCGGCGCGAAATCTTCTAGGGGAGTTAAACACCTCACTCCCTCCCGACCTGCACCAATAGTTGGTTGCGGGAGTATCGTGAATTTCTTCTAACCCCCGGCGTAGGTGTGAGATGGAACACCAGGGTGGTTTTTAGACAGTAAGAGCCTATCAAACTCCAAACAAACTCGCTCGCCTCGGGGTGGCGTACACCCTTGAGGATTTTCCATCCCGGAAAATTACTTAAGAATTAATTAAATCACTATTTGATAAACTAATAAGCTTTATTGCCGTTGTGTTTTATTCAACAATAAAAGATAACAAAACGCATTTAAAGTTTTGAAAAACTTTAAGGTAGACTCATATCTTTGTGGACAGACTTAGAAGATCCCCACACAATTCCACGAACAAGTTGGATTAGGGTGGCACCGATCAGAACGGGTCGCCTTTAGGAAGCTTACCTAGTCTTCTCGTCGCGTATTCCACAGGACCTGAAGACTAAGGTCTTCAATCAGTGTATCCTGCTAGTTGTGACTTACGGAGCAGATACGTGGACATCTCATGGTAGGGCTGGCCCATAAATCCAAGGTTTCTCTTAGAGTCTCTCGAATCCACAACAAGGTGATCCGGAAGAGAAAAAAAGTTTTCGGCATAGCTCGCAGAACAGCAAACTGAAGTGTGAAGTGGCAATGAGCCGGCTATATTCAAAATCAACAAGCATTTATTTCAAATAAACCAGTTACAGGCACTTATGAATTGTCAGAAGGTCGGTCAGTCAGTAAGGTGAAGCTAGTCGCCCATTCCAAAGAGTAGGTACCTATGGAGAAGAACGGGCAAGAAACTCCATGGACACTCTTTTAAATTATCAAGCTATTGATACAAATATTTGATTACATCATTCATTTTGAAATCAATCGTGTGAGAACGATGCAGAAATATATTGTACGCTGAGAGCGTCCATTATGGAAAAAACAACAATTCAGAAATTAAAATACGCCGTCGCAGCTAAGAGATGACCAGTCCCCTCTGACGGCGTCCGTTCACGAACATGACGTATGGATCAGCATCATTCAGCTCAACCATATTGAAGGGAACCTAATGATCCAACACACACGCCACCACCAGCGAGACATTTGAGTGAGCATGACATACTCTCAACAGCCATAGCACAATCAAGTCAATAAAAGACTAACCCAACAAATAGATGCCTTACAGCAAGTACATTACATTGTGCTCACACGTGTTTCATGCAATTATACAATACTAATAAAATGAATCTACACAATGCAAAGACAGTTTTGTCCAAGTTTCAGCAGCTCCAACGGTGTTCCCTAATGCTAAGTTTAGCTCCTGTGTAGCTGCACCAGTGCCGAATACCCCTGTCAGCGATGCAATTCCGTAACGTATAATATGCCTGGATACCTAGTGTGTACTGGCTTTGAGTTAAAAAAAACAAACAATTACAAATTAAAACTACCGATGACCATTGGTAGAAGTATTCTTGGGTAAAGACCGTGAATTAGTAAACGTAGGATACGACGCTTCAGGCTAGGTGGATGACATGCAATAGGAGAGGACTATGTCACAGCTATGTGGACAGCATTTGATTAGGGTAAAAAAGTGGATATCGTTTTAATCAAAATACCACTGTTTTTATAGGGGTTTGCAATTTCAAAGAGCTCGCATAATAAACAATAGAAAAAGAAAATACATTTCTTTAGCTTATACTAAAACACAAAGCAAACAAAGAACACAAATAAACAGGATGAAACATTTCCAGGTTTCGAATACACTTTCTCATACCGAATATTCATAGGTTCATTTGAACTGTAGAGGTTATAGTCTATTTGATCATAACATGTCATAAAGTGTTATAAGTGACTGGCGGAGAACTGCTCAGGATCGAGCTTGTTGGCGTGCCATGGAAGAGGCCTATGTCCAGCAGTGGACGAGTAGAGGCTAATAATGATGATGATAATGATGATGTTATAAATAGATGACACCAATATGGGACGAACATCAATTTATTAATACAATAAAAGAAAACCCATAGGCGTAAAATTTAGCTGATAAGTCATAGGCAACGCTTAAATAAAAAAAAAAAACGAGTGTGCTTATGACCACACGACTGAAGTGAAACTTCTTTTGCACCATCTGTATGTATATATATATATATATATATATATATATATGTGTGTACAATATATACATGTATACACATATACATATATTAATTTTCTATAAATATTTAAATTTATTTCATGCTTTCATTTATAAATTAAGCCATTAACCGCCAAACAATAAATACAAGAGTAGTTTTTCCAAAGTGTTTATTTTCTTATTACAATGGAAGTAAGTAAACAAAAAATTGAAAAAAAAATTGAAAAAAAAAATCACCCTCCCTCAGAGGGGGGTGTACTCATTTGAGTACAACGGCGTGTTATGTATGAAAATTTTCGAAGCACGGTTTTTCAACACACAATGTCATTAGGCACTTTTTGCATTGCCAACGTACTCTTGCATGACATAAAACGCATCTCAGCTGTTTATCTAGCTTTTGAGGAAAGTGTCCGGCTCCATCTTGAGGTAAACTTGGAACCAATGAAGACGATGGTCGTGCTCTTTGTAGAGATTTTTGTCGTAAATAGTACCTAGCAATGTTACGCCGGAAAAGAAGTTGATCCATATAATTACTATGGCTCATAACATGTAAGCGCCAGGCATTAGCGATAACCATGTCGATCATGTAGGTAAACAAAACCCACCACCACTTTTTTCCGTGAATTGCGATTCTATAAAGAGAAATAGATTGATCGAGCTCATCTACACCTCCCATATGTTTATTATAATTTTGAAACAAACTTGGTATACTGACGTCAGTTTTTTCACGTGCTACGCTACACCATCGCTTTACAACTCCCAGGGGCTCAATGGTGTCATAATTAGTGGCCATTGTGCAGACACTGTTGTCTCTCCACCGTACTAACAGTATTTCGTTTTGCTTGTCAAACCTATAGTCGTAGGAAGCTCGATCTTGTTTCTTCATTTCTTTAGCGCTTTTCAGTGGACATTTTTTTGTTCTATTCTCCCTGATAGTCCCTGTTGCACGATATCCTTCTTTTTTGAGATCTACGAGAAGATCATAAGACGTGAAAAAGTTATCAAAGTATACCTTGTGATTCTTTGGGTCTGCCCCTAATTTTCGAAGTAATTTTTTCACTACTCTGGATCCTAAGGGGTCTGTAGAAGCTTCATTTGCCTTCCCACAATAAAAATCAAAAGAATAGCCATATCCTGTAGAACTTGCAGCTACCCAATTTTTATAGCCAAACCGGACTGGCTTTCCTCGTATAAATTGTTTTGCAGGATGATGGCCAAAATATTTCACCATCGATTCATCGATTGAAATATTTTCATGAATCACACCCCATTGAAGAAATTTATTTATAAGAATGTTAGCTAATGGCCGAACTTTGAACATCTTGTCCGTGGAACTAGTCGCCTCGTCGTTATTTGCGAGATGAAGATTCTTTTTTATGTCGCGAAATCTTTGTCTTGACATGGACTTGGATACTAATTCGACACCTACATCTTCATCCAAAGACCAGTACAACTCTTCCCTGGGAAGTTTATGGTATCCAGATAAGATCAATATACCTATAAACTTTTTCAAGTCAACAGCATCCACGTGAAAATTATGTCTGTTGTTTTGTTGAGCATATAAATTCGTGTTTGTAACTATCCAGTTTACTACTTCTTCGTCAAATAATGTTTCAAATATTTGTACTGGGCTGTGATTTTTGAGCTCTTCGCTTACAATATTCTGTCTATCTGCAACATCAGTGGTTTCTAATAATGGCGAAGAATATGTCGGTGAACATTTACGCCACGATGTAGTTTGCAGCTGTCTGCGAACTCGCTTTGCTGCCAACGGCTCATCATCACTGCTATCACTATCGTCACAATTTCGTACATTATCTCCGTTACTCCTAAATACCTCTACATTACCAGGTATATCATGCGGCAAAGAAGCAGTGACCATATCCTCATCAACACATTCTTCTTCATCGGTCACGACACTGGGTTCCGGTGGAATGATTGCTAAATCATAATCAGCTTCAGTGTCACTATCTTCTAAAACGGCCTCGATAGCTTCTTCTAGTCCTTTAAAACTGTTAGATATGTTAAATCGCTGAGAAGTCATTATTATAAATCTGAAAAATAAAAAGGTCGATTAGTACACGAATTCGGCCATTGTACTCAATTGAGTACAGCACTATGAAAATAGCAATAACTCTTTAGATTTTATCAATAAAATTACAATTTGAATTTTAAACTATAAAAAGATACATAATTTACCAAAATATGTATGTTAACGAAAATTAGATCATCAGTACATAATGAAAATAATTAAAAATGTTAACGTACCTGTATATGAGATGTTAACCTCAACTTAAAATCCACACAATGTCACTAAATATGCAAATACCCACTTGTATTATATTTATTAAAAAAGTATTATATCTCATTTATAAAATATGCGGTACAAAATAATTACAGCTCCTTACATTTTAAGACTACCCTCAATTATTCAACTGTACTCATTTGAGTACAGCGGCGCCAAATGGGTTAATATTTTTGCATAGACCTCCAATTTAAAAAAAAAAAAAAAGTGGATTCCCTCGGGGCCAAAAGGTCGGGCTCTTCCTCCTGAATCAGGGGACCCCAAACTCGGATAGTCCACGACCTCTGGTTCCCGAGATAATCCACGGGGGGGTGAGGTAACTAAAGGGGGTCGGGGAGGGGGATAGGTTTCGTGGGGTTGCGGGGGGAGGGGGAGGGGGAGAGGAGGGGAGTGGATTCCCTCAGGGCCAAAAGGTTGGGCTCCTCCTCCTGATTCAGGGGACCCCAAACTCGGGTAGTCCACGACCTCTGGTTCCCGAGATAATCCACGGGGGGGTGAGGTAACTAAAGGGGGGGGGGGGGGTAGATTTCGTGGGGTTGCGGGGGGTAGGGGGGAGGGGGAGAGGGGGGAGTGGATTCCATCTGGGCCAAAAGGTCGGGCTCCTCCTCCTGATTCAGGGGACCCCAAACTCGGGTAGTCCACGACCTCTGGTTCCCGAGATAATCCACGGGGGGGGTGAGGTAATCAATGAGGGGGGTCGGGGGGTGTTCGCAGCGTCATGTTCTCGAAGAAATTCATAGTTCTTAATCAATCAAGGTACTTAGCTTAATAATTGAGCTTATGAGGCTCGAAAGCAATTTGTACTTTGTGTCCAATTATCGTATTGTGACGATATCTTAAAGCTTCTATACTTTCAATTATATCAGAAATGTTCAGCAAAAATATATAAAACAATATAAAGGCCAGAACAGAACGAAATTTATAAATTTATTTGTGCTCTTAGGTAATCAATTGTTAACAAATCTTAAAAAGATCCAAAAAATATATATTGCCTTCGGCGAGATGCGAACTCACAACTTCATACTCGACTCAATTGTTAACAAATCTTAAAAAGATCCAAAAAATATATATTGCCTTCGGCGAGATGCGAACTCACAACTTCATACTCGACAGGTTATGCAATATTTACATGAGCCAACTCCTTGTTTGTATTACAGACGAAATAGGACTATACTCTGCTTCCGTTCGCCTTCATCATTTTTTTTCCTATCATTTTTCGTAACGCTTTCGCTAGTTTACTCCCCAAGTCAAGCGTGCCTAAAGAAGTTTCACTTCAAAAATTAAAAATATTCGTCGGCCAGCCGTGCCAGGCCCACGGTATCTCCTTCGAACTCTTTTAGAGACAACGCCAAGCATTTAGTGAACAGAAGCCTGGTTTATTTATGGTACAAAAGCCTTTTGAGTATGTTTTCCTATTCACTGCGATGCGGATGATTTTTTTGTTGCCCTTTCATTATTTCCCTTCCTTTTTAGGGTTTCGTAGCTAGGAACCCTTATATTTTCGCCAAGCCTGTCCGTCCGTGTGCGGTTAATCTCAGTGACAGTCAGCACTAGAAAACTGAAATTTGGTCCCAATATGTAAATCAATCATGCCGACAAAGTGGTAAAATAAAAAGCGGGAAAACAAATTTTATTATGTTGGGTTTCATACACAAAAAGTGTGGGGAGACTATGACTAGTAGAGACTGTAACACTTTCCGAAATAATCGTTTCAAAAATTTAAAAAATTGCGAGTGTGAGCTATTATTATTGGTCTCTCATTGTTATTGTTATCATTGAAATTTGTTCATTATCCATAACGTAAGATATATACGTAAACTTTGGAGAAATTTGTAGTTTTCTTGCCAATTGATTTTTATCACTATGTTTTTTTTTTGGTTTGCCGTCTATCGCTTCTTGGTTGGCAAGAATTCTTTTTTGCCATTGTTTTTATAATTCCTCTTTTATTCTTTTACCGCTACGTCTTTTTTGCGGCTTGTCATTATTTTAGCGATTTTGAGGCAGAACCGCTCCAGACACGGCCTGGAGTGCTTGTCTGTCCTGATACCGGCAATGGTCGTTTCCGACAAATTTAATCCTGTACTTACTTCCAGGTCGTATCTGTCGCGGTTGTGCCTCTGGCATTCGAAAATTAGATGCTGAATAGTTTCACTGGCCTGTGTGTCACACACACAGGCTGGACTATCTTGAAGATTAAAATGAGGCAGGTACGCGGCGAAGCCGCCGTGACCACTCATGCGATCACTCTATGTTACAAACCTTTACCACTAGGTACTCGTAGTAGGACTCAAATAATACGTTTTTTTTTATTTTCCATGTGTAGTTGGAATCTGTAACTCTTTCCTTAGTTATCGCCGTCTTTCGTGAGTCCGTATTTAGGATGCCGTACTTAGTATGTCAACTCAATGTAACAAATAGTCCATTTTTCTTAACTCTTAAGTATGAACCCTTTTTGTGACGGATGGAAAACTTACACTGAGTGTGCCAAGAGCGTGTCGGGCATGCTCTTGGCCGGCTTTTTTACATACTTGGAAATGTTACTAATATTATAAAAGCGAATGTTTCTGAGTGTGAACGGATGTTTGTTACTCTTTTACGCAGAAACTACTTCACGAATTAAGATGAAATTTGGCAAACTAATAGGGTATAACCAGGAAATAGAAGCAACAAAAATATGTAACGAAGAAATGTAACCCATACTATGATTTTAAAAGAGTGTGCATGGAGTTTCTTGCACGTTCTTCTCCATAGAGATGTACGCTTTGGAAAGTGCAATTTAATTTCATTTTTCTTGGACTGACCGACATTGACTATTCAAAAGCTTTAACGTATGGTTGATTTGAAATAAACAATTTTGATTTTGGAATAACACACAGGATACTTTTTATTCCGATATTTGCGTGGGATCGAAACTTACGCAGGTGAAACCGCGGGGCACAGCTGGTAAATAATAATTATTTTAAGATTGACAGCTTTTTAAGTTGAACAAATATTTTGTTTGTAAATAATAATATAAATAATAGTCTCGGGCCACCGAGATTATATTTATATTTTGGTTTGGTACCAATCAGACAAAGTCTTGCCGCCAAGCGATTCGTCGTGTTCCAGCGTGATCTCTGGTGAAGCCGTACGGAGGATGGGTCTGTGCAGTTACGTTGCGATGTGTGCCGGATATGATGCACTAAATGTTGTTGTATCGGGAGTTTGGTTGTGGAGGGTCTCCAGATCAATCTCCCTATGGCGCAGCACCGTTGTTCGTGTTGTTGGGTTTAACATTGCATCACCACGCTCAACTGCCTTCTTCCTTCCTATTCACTAAATTTTATAAGTGAATAGACTTAATAAACTAGCGCGCATTACCATCAACAATTGCATCACTACTTACCATTACACGGGATTGCAGTCAAGTACTAGTTTATAATTATAATAAAAAAACAGAAAATAAACTATCATAACCAAATTAGAATAATTGTGTCATAATGTTTCTAATAATTATTTGCAAACTTCACATGGTACTGATGACAGCAAGTCAAGCTGTGACCCGAAACTGTCAAATATTCCCACTCAATCTCGAGCCTTAATGCCTTAGCCATAAAGTTGAGAATCCAATAAAGAAATTTGATAGATTGTAGTAGCTTGATGTGCTATCGTCTGTACAATACATACTATCTTTTGAAACTTTTGTAACATCCTTTGAACCTGTTTTATGAAAATGATTTGATTTCATCTTATGGAAATAATTTGGATTAGTAATTTGTCTTAAGATACAATCCTTATCAACAATTCGGCACCGGAGTACGTATATCTTTATTCAAGCACCGTGATTAAATGCTAATTAAAGTAATTCCTTCATAAGTTTGAGGATTGTTCGTAGACAAAGTGTTACACGTGTAGTCAAAAAGCCTATACTTGTCGTATCTAGTAAAAGTTTATTCTTCGTTACGTTTAACTAGAATTGAGTAACAACTAATTAATGTGTTTACTCGAGCATTAACTAAATCTCGGTAGAAGTTAAGATCTTACTCCGGATTAGAAATTCCTTAGTAACAAATACAAAGAAAATTTAGATCAGCAACAGAATAGAATAGAATACTCTTTCTTTTATGTACACCTTATACATTACAGAACATAAATATAAAGATTGACAAGAGTGAGTGAAGAGTGACACACTGGCTCTTATCGCTAAGAGCGATCTTTTACAGACAACTTTGGATGGAATACTTGTAGTGTCATGTAATTTACCTACATAAACTTACATTTATGTATTTATATTCATACATATATATCATTCATTTCTGCAGGTCATAATACGCATTCTAGTATTATGAGGCGCTGTTCTGATAACATTTTACTACACCAAGACTCATTATTCAGCTTACAGACACGGACCTCAACTTTTAGCGTAAGAAGCTGTACCTATGCTGTGCTGTATTAATTTTCCTACTCAACACAATGCTATAATTTAATGTTTACTCATATTTACAATAATATTTTCATTGTTATGACAGTTTTTGACAACGCTCTTGATTATGTCTCTATGACAACCTTTTCTTCTAAATTCTTGACAGCCTGCTATTTTTCTACCGGATTTATTATCCGAACTCCTTTAAGTTATTTCTTATTGTTTATAATTATTCAAATATTTAAATTTCGTGAAAAAGCTGTTCTCAGAGGTTTCTTCGGAAGCCCTCGCTGAGCAGTGTCAGTTTTTAAGTTTTCAGTTTTCGGTCTGGCTTCTATACAGTTACACTATATTAATTTGTGAAGTATTTTGTCTCCAGAGTCCCTCCAGAGCTCTCCCAGGGGTACCCTCTCCCTCGCGGAGAGAGGGTACCTCCTCTGGACCTCCTACCTGTGCTAATTGTTTTGCTGTTTCTGTGGCCTGGTGCCGCCTCTGATGGCAGCGCAGGTACTGTTGCCGCGCGCTGTCTCGGCTGCCAGCGCCGCTCCTGTTGCCGACGTCGCCTCTGCTACCTGGTACGCCTTCTGCTGCCGGCGTCGCCTCTGCTACCTATCGCGCCTTCTGCTGCCGGGCGCCGCTCTTGGTGCCGGGGCTCCTTATGCTGCTGTAGTTCCTCTGCTACAGCTGTGATTTTACGGCTGGCGTCGTCTCTGCTGCTGGCGCAACTCCTGCTACCTGGAGCCGCTGCCGCTTTACTGCCACCCTCAACCCTCTGTAGCCGTGACTTCTGCTGCTGTGCCCTGCCGGATTGAAAGCTGCCTTCCTTTTTTTAAAATGTTTATTGTATCCTCACCTCATTCATTATCATTTTTATATTTTTATCTTTACTTTTTATATTGTCTCATTAAATTCTTTGTCCCCCTCTCTTTTTCTCTTTTCTTTCCTGTCTAACATGACATACTAAGGGGCCTTCCCTTAAAATAATAAATAAAAACTCTAACAATCGAAACTTAGAAATAATGTGGGTGGTCTACAGTGTGCTATTTACATAGATTATATGTACAATAAATATGTAGGTCATGTGTACCAAACTAGTTTCAATAAATATATACATCTAATTAATAAACATCGCACAAGAGCTAATAATATATAATGATATGTGTAAAGAGAGAGGAAGTGCTTTTTATCGTAGTTTTAAAAGTGGACAGAGTTTGAGCACGACTCGGACACGGGCAAGTCATTCCATAGCCGAACTGCTTGTACAGTAAAGGATTTATCATAACTGCCTGTAATGTCCACACTGCGGACTGGTGCTTGTAATATTTCTTTAAAAATTTACTTTTAGAACATGCCACCTTGAACATGTTTCCTCGTTTCACAGTTTTGAATATACACAATAGCGGTGATGAGATATTTTACAGTTAGTAAAACGCCAGTCTTAGTTTGAACCAATACCTTGCATTTGGTCATCACTGGTCTTTCGACCAGTAAAATTGTTCAATTCAAATGTCTAAAACCTAAGAAGGTCCTAATATTAAAGTGTTTTTTTTTTTCTTACATAATTAAGGTTGTCTTCAAAATGATGTTTAAGTAAATTAACAAACAATACTAATAAAACTAGATAATTGAATTATCAATTATTTTTTTATTAATTATAAACTAGTGCTTGATGCAATCCCGCCTGATGGTAAGCAGTGATGCAATCGTTGATGGTATAGAGCGGTAGTTTATTTAGCCTATTCACTAATAAAAACTTAGTGAATAGGAAGGGAGATGGCAGTTGAGCGAGGTGATGCAATGTTGCCTCCTGGCCAGCTACTTGGAGGACCGTGCTGTCCTCCTCGTAGACGGAGCTGGCCAGCGTTCCACAGGGGTCCGTTCTAGGACCTCTACTGTGGAACGTCGGGTATGACTGGCTCCTGCGGGGAACCCTCCTTCGAGGCACGAGTGTCATCTGCTACGCGGATGACACTCTCCTCACTTCCCACGGGAGCGCCTTCCGGGAGGCGGCCAGTTTGGCGTCGGCGGGCGGATCCTTAGTGGCGGGAAGGATCCGCCGCCTGGGCTTGAGGGTGGCGCTGCACAAAACGGAGGCCGTGTTCTTTCACGGCCCCCGGCAGCGCCGCCCAACTGACGCCTACATTTTTGTGGAGGGCGTCAGGATTGGGGTCGAGGCCCAGATGAACTATCTGGGCCTCATGTTGGGCAGCAGGCTGCGCTTCGGCCCGCATTTCAGCGGGCTGTCGACGCGCCTGCTGAAAGCCGCGGGCGCCCTCTCATGGCTCATGCCGAACATGGGAGGGCCCAGCACGCGGTGCCGGCGCTTATACGCCGGCATACTGCGGAGCATGGCCCTTTATGGGGCCCCCATTTGGGCGGACTCCCTCCATAGGAGGGAGAACCTCACCGCCCTTCGGGCGCCCCAAAGGGCCATCGCCCAGCGGGCAGTGCGGGCCTACCGGACGGTAGGCATCGCTTCGGCATGCGCTCTGGCGAGCACCCTGCCTTGGGAGCTCGAGGCCTGGGTGCTCGCTAGAGTGTACGAGTGGACGGCGGGGCGCAGGGTGCTGGGCGAGCGTCCGGCCCCAGAAGTGAGGGAGGCCGTCCACCGCGAGGCGAGGGACGCCATCGTCCAGCATTGGACGCGGGACCTCGCCTCCGCAGTGTTCGGCCGCCGTACCCTCGACGCCATCGGGCCGGTCCTGAAGGACTGGCTCGACAGGCGTCACGGGTTCCTCTCGTTCCGTCTGGTGCAGGTACTCTCCGGTCACAGCTGCTTCGGCAGGTACCTGCACCGGATAGGATGAGAGGAGACGCCGTCGTGCCACGGTTGCGGCGCGGCGGAGGACACGGCGGAACACACCCTCGCGGTGTGCCCGTCGTGGGCCGTGCCGCGCCGCGATCTTGTCGCGGCGGTAGTACCTCTCGCTGCCCGCCGTCGTCAGAGCGATGGTGGGGAGCGAGGGGGCCTGGGCGGCGATGGCCTCCTTCTGCGAGGTCGTGATGTCGCAGAAGGAGGCCGCGGAGCGGGAGCGAGAGAAGGATCCCCTCGCTCCAGCGCTCCGTAGGCGGCGTAGGGGTAGGAGAAGGCGGGACTTTGCCCGCTTTCTCCCTTCCTGAGGTGAGCGGCGGGCGTGAGGCACGGGGGTGCACGCGCCCGCCTTGCACCGCTCACCACGCGGGAGCCACGGCCCCTCTTTAAGAGGGGCAAATGAGGGCCTCACTAGGCGGGGTTCGCCGGCGGGGGAGAGGTAGCTCAGGCTCCGCTAGTTTCCCACTCCCCCGCCACTATGGCGATGCCGGAGTAGCGCTGGGGTATTTAGTGTGTATACCAGGAGGCTCTCTCCCGGGGAGTCCCACATACCTCTCCCGTCCCCCGACGGGTGGGGATGCGTAATTGACGTTTTCCCCAGCAACAAAAAAAAAAAAAAAGGTGATGCAATGTTAACCTCAACAGCACGACCAACGATGCTACGCCACAGGATTGATCTGGAGATCCTCCACGACCAAACTCCCGACACAACATTTGCCATATCATAACCGGCACACATCGCAACACAACTGCTCATACCCGTCCTCCGTACGGCTTCACCAGACATCATGCCGTAACACGACGAATCGTTTGGCGGCAAGATTTTATCTGTTGAGTGATAACTTTTGTCGGCAGCCGATGTCATGGCCTACCACCGTCAAAATAAAGTTGAAGTAAATTAACATACAGTAAAATAATAGGGATTAGATAAGAATATGCGTTCCTAAATGTATATCATTACACTTTTGACGTAGCTCAATATATGCAGTATACAGGGTGTCAGGGACAACCACACGCCAAGAGTAACCATGAATTCCGCACATCATTCTAGAACCCCTAGAGCATAACTTTTACTAGCTGTTTCATAGAAAAACCTTATCTCTGAACCAACTGGGGTCTGCTTGTGGTCTAACCGGATAACCAAATGCAGCGGTATATCAGTATTTTGCCTGAAGCAATTGCCTGTCTGACCTCCACAACCCAATTTCTGGGTAAAGCGATACCCCTTGGCTAGACCAGTCTTAACTGGTTCTCAGATCTTTAGGCTTTGTGGGACCTGTGTAAACTCGCTTTACCATCACCCGGCAACCTCAAACTAAGGAATGCGGCGCGCACTACACGACTCACTCGCAGCAAAACTGATCGGAGACTGTTGACCACACGGGGGCGCCTTACGAATTTATAGTCGGCGCACTGTGAACACCAGAAGACCGAACCTCACAACCGATTGGTTTATCCATTTTGAGTTTGACCTCAACCGCCACTACTTCGACTATTTATTTTGTTAATAACAATAGCTAGGATTTAGACAATAAATAGTTCCATTTGAATCTCCATCGTTTGTTTACTTTTTCCCAAAAGTTCCAAAACCAATCGTGGGAAGTACCCCACAGCTTCTTACGACCCATAACATCTGTCAGAAATCCACGAATGATAGCTAGAACGAATATCTTAACGTGCTTTCGGAGGCACGAAAGGTCTTGGTATGTAAAGAAGGTCACAAATCCATGACCAATCAAAGCAAACGCGCAAGTTTGTATAGCTTGACCTGATCGATTGACAACAATAAGCCTAAAACTCTACCTACTACCTTATTTCTTCTACGTAGGCTTCAAGGCTTTCATTCCATTGGGGGGCATTGCCATAATTCCTACTCTTGGCAGGCGGGTTGGGGATCGCAGTAATTTGTTATTCCACAGGAGAAGCGCTGCTGCCCGCTTCCCTGGTGATAGTTCCCTTAGTCGCTTCTTACGGCACCCACGGGAGGATATGGGTTGGTATGTGCTATTCTATGCCCGGTACCACACGGGCTACCCTTTTTACTTAGAATATATTCATTCAAAATGCATGGAAGAATATTATTTACAACCAAAGGCAAATGTTGAAAACAAAGTTGAAGGCAAAACGCTGGGGATTTCGGAAACATATACTGAGGATTGGGCCTTGATGTCCCTGTCACTCTGTATTTTATTTAAAAATATTTTAATAGATTATCTCTGGCATGAAATATTTATCTCATTTCGTGTTCGACGTCTGCTGCCGTACAAGACGCCATTAATCATATTTTATTTTATTTTTTGAAAAATCCGCTGCTATGATTTATGAGCACCAACTTAAGTCAAAAGTACAATAAATCGGTTACTGAATAAGTAATTTACCTCAAATCCAATTAATAATTAATTGAATTAATTATGGGAATCTATTAGGGCGAGGCCCCCTCGTTTAATTATATGGAAAACGTCGTAGCGTCGTCACTGCGGCGTTTTCCATATAAGTTTTATGCAACGCATCGCAACGCACTAATGAGGCCTCGCCCTTATATGAATTACCTAAGATACATACAATTATAGTAAAATTTATTTGAAACAGAAACATGTCTTAGTCGCTTGTCCCTAGAGTAGTTGCCAACGTGACTGTTAAAGCACTGGAGGTCTGGGGTAAGATTGAATAAGATGGTGTCGAGTCGGGCTTCTTCTAAAATTTTCCACGAGGTATTTGACTTAGGTGTATTTGCCTGGAAAAAGGAATCATTTTTTTTTTACTTTTTTTATGAGGTAGTGTCCAGAATAAAAGCCGTACGCATTGATCAAAGTTAATATACGTTTGCCGCGGTTGGATGGTGGAAAAGTGGGCAAGGCAAGGCACTTCTTTTTTCTTTTTTTTTTAATAATTATAAACCAGCGCTTGATCGCAATCCCGCCTGATGGTAAGCAGTGATGCGATCGTTGATGGTAAAGCGCACTAGTTTATTAAGAGCCTATTCATTCAGAAAAACTGAGCGAATAGGAAGGAAGATGGCAGTTGACCGAGGTGATGCGATGTTTAACCCAACAACACGACCTGAATTGTGTGGAGGGTCTTCAGATCAATCTCCCGACCACGGGAGATTGATCTGAAGACCCTCCACGACCAAACTCCCAACACAACAACATTTGGCGCATCGTACCCGGCACACATTGCAACACAACTGCTCAGACCCGTCCTCCGTACGGCTTCACCAGACATCATGCCGGAATACGACAAATCTCTTGGCGGCAAGGCTTTGTCTGGTGGGTGGTAACTTCTGCCGGCGGCCGATGTTATGGCCTACCACCGAGGCCGGTACATGGTCGCCGTTTAAGAGCCTTTCTGCCACATCAGCTCTACGTGCTATTTGCCCCGCCCACTGCCACTTCAAAGATCTAATCCGCTAGCCTATGTTCACATGGTATGTTACATACCATTATCACGTATCTTCTTACATATTCGTATATTATTGACAGTCGTTACGGGACAGACACAAACCAAATGGACATTCGCTCCAAGTAAAGTATTTTTTTTTATTTATTCTGTGGAGGCATGAGGAACAAAGAGTTAATTTCACTCATCCTCAATAGAAAAGGGAGGATCCTCTGACCAGACGGGTGTTATGTCTGGCGGGCACTTGCCCAACGGTTGATTTTGGGAAGTTGTATATATGCTAGTTGCACGGTAAACTCTGTTTGCGAGATTTTTTTTTTTTTTTTTAATTATTATAAACTAGCTCTTGACCGCAATCCCGCTTGATGGTAAGCAGTGATGCGATCGTTGATGGTAAAGCGCGCTAGTTTATTAACAGCCTGTTCACTCAGAAAAACTGAGCGAATAGGAAGGAAGACGGCAGGTGATCGAGGTGATGCAATGTTAAACCCAACAATACGACCAACAATGCTGCGCCAAAGGGAGATTGATCTGAAGACCTTCCACGACCAAACTCCCAACACAACAACATTTGGCGCATCGTACCCGGCACACATCGCAACACAACTGCTCAGACCCGTCCTCCATACGGCTTCACCAGACATCATGCCGGAACACGACAAATCGCTTGAGATGTAGAATTCGTATGACGTTAGTAGAACGCGTTGTTACTTTGTTGCGTTTGTAGGTACTACAAAAACCCATATATTTCAGGCATTAAGGCAGATACAAACATAAACAATACTATATAAACATAAAAACTTAAAATACTATAACTACTGCACGTGGTTTGATTGATAACCGACTTCAATGTAGTTATAGTTGGAAAAAGGTTGAGAAAATTGATTGGTATTGGTATTGACTGAATACTTTAGACATTCTCTATCAGTCAATCATGAGTGGTGAAAGATTAGATGGCAGATGCTTTAGTTGTAAACAATGATAAGGAAAAAGAAACTCTTAACACTATTTAAACAAATATTTCAATAAGCTGATTTAATAATTTAGCTTGTTTAATTATTATCATTATTATGATAAAACTTAAAAAGACACCTCACAATAGAACCTTAGCCTTCTTATTACTAAACATGGATTTTATTTAGATCAACACCCTAATTGCGTAACATTCTATTACTATCAATTGGAGGATTTTTGAAGCCAATTGCTAAACCATAGCTCCATATGTTCGGAAAATGTGTCTGCTCAACGACGTAAATAACGCAATGAATGTTGTTGAACTGTCAAAATGAAACATAATTACGCTGCGGGTTTAAACCACCCACATGGTTATTGAATTAGGCGCCTAACCATTATAGAAATACAGTTCTTTATATAACAATGACAGCTTAGTTCGGTACTAAGTTCTCACTTTTGTATTAAGCACTTTGATTTAACGTAAATAAAATTTGAAATACAAAATAGGTATATTGACTCAAAAATTTTGGCTAGAACTAAAGTTAGATTTCGTTTTGTAATAAGGGGGTTACAAAACTAAATCTGACTTTAGTTCTAGCCTAAATTTTGTAATGCGTGTTCTCTAATGCTCTTCTGTTGTTAACTTTAGTTATAGCCTAAATTTTGTAATGCGTGTTCTTCTATTGTATACCTAAACTTAAGGCTATTTCTAGTACATTATTAATATTGTGTGATCAAATGCATATTGCACACAAATAAAGGAAATTTAGATGATCCGAATAAAGTATTTAGTTATTACAAGTAACCACCAAGGTTATGTCCGTAAATAGCGACATGTATGACATACATAGACAACATACGACAACACTTTATATTACAAACAGTTACTCTGCAGCACCATAATACCCAATACAGAGAAATCACTAAACGTCGTAAAGATAGTATTTGCACATTGAGAGTACACTCCTCTTTTTCAAAACGATTCGTTTATTATTTAGGTCCGTATCTTTACAATAAAATAAGCAAGAAGATACAGATATACAGTTTATCATACTATAATTGTAAAAATGTGTCCGACTGTACCTTCAGGATCTGTCTTATGATGCAACCGAAAAAATATTCAAATAACATGATAAGCATTGCTCTGAGCTGTATACACACTACACATAATTATGTATATACACGCACACATACACCATTACACACATCCACATTAATTTACATAAAACACCCACATGTAATAATTTAATCAAGATTTGTATACAATTTAAAAGTAGTATTTACTTACAATATATAATTCTGTTAAAATAGTAGTGTCAGCATAAATACTATACAATATTATGTTATATGCCTGTACCTTAAGCATAGGGGGACGAGACTGCTTCTCCTTAACACAGGTTATTCGGTAACCTAGCTAGGAGAACAGTGCTTCACCCACTCGATTGTAGACTACCTAACATATTTTGTAAGAAACTTTTTAACCAATGTACCTACTACAGTCTGTCTCTTTGAGTAAAAAAAATTATTATTATTATTATTTCGTTTATTTATTTAACATACATATAATTTACATTTTTAAATATTTATATAAATACATAAAAAACATTTAAAAATATAAAAAATAGTAGCCCACCGGTATCGGGAACAGGGTCCAAGCTACCGGCGGTCAGGGCTCCAAAGAGAGGAACTTCCTGACGATGCGAGCCGTGTCCAGCAGTACCGCTTTCTGAATCAAGCCCTTGATCCAGCTGCCTAACGAGAGCCTCCTGAGGTGTTGGTCGAGGCTCTTGCCTATTAAGCCATTGGCTGTCACGACCATCGGTATAATGATTGCTGAATCCACTTCCCACATGTCGACAACCTCGTGAGCCAAGTCAAGATACTTGATCTGTTTATCTTTCTCAGCTTTCACAAGGTTCTCATCATGTGGGATGGTTATGTCAACAATCATTGCACGCCGCTCTGATCGATCCACCAGCACTATATCAGGCTTATTGGCAACAATAGTCCTGTCAGTGATGATGGATCGATCCCAGTACAATGTGATATGGCCATTTTCGAGAACTGGTTCGGGCATATACCTATAGTACGGCACTTCCGAGTCCACAAGGTTGTATTTAAGAGCAAGTTGCTGGTGGATTATCCTGGCTACAAGGTTGTGTCTATGCAAGTACTCTCCATTAGCTAGACGAGAACACCCGGAAATAATATGTCTGATTGATTCTCCCGGCCGGTGACATGCCCGACAGATGTCAACTGTGCCGTCTTTCACAATGAATCTCCGGTAATTGTTCGTCATCATAACTTCGTCCATAATTGCACAGACAAAACCTTCGGTTTCCCCAAAAAGGTCACCGAAACGTAGCCAGGCTACGGACGCTTGAAAATCTACATCGGGCCCGTGTAGGGCTCGGAAAAAGCGTCCGTGAAGCTCCTTACTCTGCCATACATCCATGCGATCGTTAGTTTCAAGCACTAATGGTTTGCGCCAGTTCTCTTTAGCTAAGGAGAGCGGAGTCAGGCCCTTGTCAACCGCGACCACATCTCGATGCATTCCCATGTCAGTTTTCAGGAAATATTCCCTGAGACTGCATATCTCGCGATTGTGGAGTGTCTTAGCGTTTAAAAAGCCTCTACCTCCACATTTTCGCGGGATATACAGTCTCATAACCGATGATCGTGGGTGATGCAATCGATTTGCAGTCAGCAACGTACCGAGCCTCTGATCCAGGGCATCGAGTTCGGTCTGAGTCCATTTGAGTATGCCGAAAGAGTACATCAAAACCGGCATAACCCAACCGTTGAAGGCACGCAACTTGTTTCCGCCTGATAGAAGACTATTAAGTACTTTTTTCAGGCGGCCAAAGAAGCGCTCCTTCAACGATTGTTTCACGTCAGTAACATTGATACCCAACGCTTCCGACATACCCAAGTACTTAAAGGTTTCGGATGCGGAGAGGGCTCTAAGGTTTATGGAACCAGTGAGTTGGGTTTCCACGGATTCCATAATCTCTCCTCGCTGTACATGCATGACCGCATATTTGTCCACACCGAATTCCATCCAGACGGCGCTACTGAAAGTTTCAGTAATTTTCAGTAGCTCCCTCAGTTGCAAATCGTTGGGAGTAAATAGTTTTAGGTCATCCATGTAGAGGAGGTGCGATATAACCTGACCACCTCTCCTCAGCCTATAGCCGAGACCTGAATCCTCCAGCAATGTGCTTAGAGAATTCAAGGCTAAGCAAAACCAAAGTGGACTCAAACTATCGCCCTGAAATATACCTCGCTCGATCCTTATCGGTTCGCTATTCCTCTGAATATTTCGACATCCTGGATAGTGAAGGACAGTTCTCCATTGCGCCATACATGCCATCAGAAAGGTGCGCAGAGTTGCATCTAGTTTATACAACTCTAGCACCCGCATGAGCCATGTATGTGGCACCGAGTCAAAGGCCTTCTTATAATCTATCCAACACGTCGACAGATCCTTTCGGGAACGACGAACCTGTTGGCTAATGGCCATATCAATAAGGAGTAGCTCCTTAGTATCGCGGGACCCGTTCCCACATCCATTTTGAGAGGCAGACATGATGAAGTTGCTGTCAATACCTATGTGTGTTAATTTTAGCTTTCAAAATGGATGTAAGAACTTTATAGACCGTCGGTAAACACGTGATCGGCCTATAATTTTTGGGTTCCGCGATGCTACCTGATTTATGGAGCAGGTGGGTTATTCCTGTTGTTAGGAACTCGGGTAGCGAACCAGACTCTAAAGCAGTCTGGAACTGAGATGCCAAGCGAGCGTGCGACCTGGAAAACCATTTAATCCAAAAGTTATGCAGCCCATCCGGCCCTGGAGACTTCCAATTAGGCAACGGACGGACTGCACGAGCTACATCTTGGGGGCAGATGGTAATAGCCCCCATTTCTGGTATTGGATCACAGGCTCGCTCAACATTCCGAGTCCAATCACCTTCGGTGTGACTGTCAGGTACCGACCAGATATTGCGCCAGAATGAAGACGTGGCATTACCATCCGGTAGGCACGTGTCAGTGACACTTTGGTCTGATCGCTCCCAAGCTCTATAGACCCGCCTTTCATCGCTTTGGAATTTGCGATTCTGAGAATACCGCTCCACTCTTCGCTTGTACCGACGAATACGGTTTGCCCATGCATATATCTTCTGTTTAAGAAAGTCGATGCGCTCTGTGACGTGGAACAAATAGTCTCGGGTACTAATATCAATCCCCGAGAACGCCCGACTCACAAAGCGCATCACTTTAGGGCGTGTATTGCCCTCCCTAAAACTAATTAGCTTGCCAATGAGTGCTCTAGTCTCTCCGATACTACGTTCAATCCTGCACTGCCAAGCTGGTACAGCTGATTTTGGTCGTGTGGCTCTGTCACTGTCTGGGAATTTGATATGAGCCACACGACATATCGCAACAGCTCCACAGTACAAGATTGAATGTGTATCAGTCAGATCTTTGCTGTCTTTTAAATAATTAGTCAGCTGAGAGTCTAGAGCACACACCAGCGACTTGTTTTTTTTTTATGCATGGGCAATCGAGGTAAACGTGGTCTAAGTTCAGGCGGAGTAGAGCGGTACTCACGGAAAGCATCCTCCAAAGCGCTCCTCAATTTTTCATTGCACTGGGGACTCACGGATATAGCCCTATCATCATCCTCTTCATCAACGTGGTTGGGTCGCGGTGAAACACTGTTACATTGTACCGCAACCAATGACGAAGCAGGTGTAACATGACTATTCCGTGACTCGAGGCGTAGGCGATCAAGCACCGCATCATCCAGCATATGGTAACGCTGGATGACCCGCACCTGATCCGACAGTCGTTGCGCCGACACGTTGACAGCTGGCTCAAGCACGTGAAACAGAGAGAGCATTCGAACACGGTACGCGGTCAGGTTGTTTCCTCCCTCTGTAGCCCCATAGTATGAGCGCATGACGTTCTCGTTGATTGATTGTGTCCACCTCATGCGCTGCACACTTCCGCCGGGAGCTGGGACCCTGTCAGAAGCCGATGGGCCTCGAGGTCCTAAGCGGTCCGGCGGCAGGCGTCCTCCCCGTCGGCGAACAGGTGGTGGCGTCGTCGGCGGAGAGAAGTACTCGTCGCTCGAGCTCGACGCAACTGCCGCGGCCGGGGTCGTCACAGCACTTACAGTGGCGCTGGAGACCGGCGTTGGCGAGGCGGAGCTGAGCAACGAGTCCGGAGATGGTGGGCGTGCACGTTGTCTCGCGGCAGATCTTGTCAACATTATTATTTTATTTTCATTGCTGTTTTATGTACGGTGACACCTTTCATGTCACTTGCGGTTCGGCTGATTTTCTTCATTTAATTATGTATTGTTTATATTCATTAGTAAAAAAAAAGTATGAATATTCTATTGGTTCCTTTGATTTGTATAGCGTATAATAACTATTGTAAAATAAAATGAAATCCAAAAAATATTAGTTGAATTAGTTGACGTACGTGTTGCCGTTTTTTTTTTTTTTTTTTTTTTTTTTTTTGTTTTATTATTATAGATGCCAAGTGCCTACAGCTATCACTGTTCTAATTCTGTGGTCTAAATGAGGTACATTTCACGTGTCAATGTAAATAAGTAAGTTTTTCCCGGGTATGTGTCTCTTCTACTGTGGTTTTTGTGTGGAGTTTGCAATTGAAAAATGTCACCGCCAGAGAAATTGAACTAGGAAGTGTAATAGATACAAAGAATGGAATAAATTTGTGGGAAACATAATGCAAAAAATTACAAAAACCGAAAAAATATAAGACATGGTTTAAGGAAACATGGTCACATCCACGCAAAGCAACTGTCGCTCAATATTATGGAGCGAGATGCAAGAGAGAGCACTACCGCTGGTTTTCAGCGACAGCTGCTGGCGCCGACGTAATGACGTCACTTGGTGCAGAAAACAATTAATGGTGTCACAGAACCGTGAAATTATTAATTGTTTTGTGCATGCATTGTTATGTTTTTATTTTTTACTGTAGGTACGTAAAAAAAACAAACATAACAAAACCTCATTTAGGAACTTTTTCACACGCTGTCTACATCTTTTTTTTTTTTTTTTTTTTGGGACAAAACCCGCCACACTTTTCCCAACCACTGCAACTCCTGAAAGCCAGAATCAACAGTGGCGACCGCCAGAAAAACGCCGAGCAATGAAGCTCGACGAGTCCCGGAGAAACGATTCAACTGTCTTGGGTCCCGCAACGAAATTAATCAGAAAAGAATAGCGGAGGAGTAAGAAAAAATATATTTTTTCCACTTCCCTCCATAACAAGCAGAAGACAGAACAGAACTAGGCCAATCGGCACAAAGGGACATTATTGCAACTGGGAGAAGCCCAGATTGCCAAACACCACGGAATAAAATTTGATTAAGTTAATGGGTCCTAAGTAGGTATTAGCTGTTACAATTGATTCCAATAATAGGTATGGCAAAAGCGCCTGAACGCACGGAAATTGGTTCTAGTTTCTACAAGGTCCGTATAATAAACGACTCCGGATGTAACTTGTACACTATCCAACATAATATTGCGTTCATTCTGCCAAAGAACACACTCCCACAAGATGTGATGTGCGGACTGTTCAAATTCACAGTTCGATGTAGAACACTGACACAAAGGGGAAGGAACAAGTTTAAAAGAATACAGTTTACTTTTAAAGTTGCCATGACCTGTGAGAAATTGGGCAACGCAGTGGTCAACCTCCAGCCATGTCTTAGCCAGCCGATCGCCAACGGATGGAAAGAATAGATGGAGGTGCCGGCCCTTGATGGAATTATCCCACCTACTTTGCCACTCGGATAAGAGGTCCTCCCAGACATCAGTCTGAGGTTTAAATAATCTAGAGATTTTATTAAAGTCGCGTTGTGTAACAAAATTAGTGTCCATGGCCTCCCCCCTCGCGGAGTAGTACATTGAAGCACGTCGCTGTACCTCAAGGTCGACTGGAAGTACACCTGCCAGTACCGGTAAGGCTTCAGTACTGACGGTTCTATACGCCTTGCATAAAAATATCAATGCCAAACGTTGGCTTTGAAGCAGTTTACGTCGTGCCGCCCCTATGCTGGCCCTATCGGCCCAAACAGGTGCACCGTAGCACATACATCCTAAGTAGGTAGCTCCATATATAGTTTTTAAAGTTAGGAATGATAGACCCCAAGTTGCTTTGGATATTCTAGTTAGGGCATAAAAGTTCCTTTTAGCTTTTTCACCAACTATTTTTATATGTTCTATAAATGAAAAATTCCTTTCTAAGATCATACCAAGGTAGCATACGGATTGCTGTTTTTTAATGGGAACGTTATTAAATTTAATAGTAGGCAATGATTTAAGATTACCTTTTAGTAGAAGTTGATAGGTTTTATGTGGCGCAAACGCTAGGCGGTTACGATCACCCCACTGAGATATTAAATTTAGGCAAGTATTGGCCAAGTTCTCAAGTCCAGCTCGGGTACTTGACTGAATGAGCAGTAGGCCATCGTCCGCGTAACCAGTAAGTGAACAGCCGCAAGGAAGCGGGATCGCGAGGAAGTCATCAAAACCCAAATTCCATAAATAAGGACCGACAACTGAACCCTGAGGACATCCCATGGTTAGTGTTTTAGTACTAGAAAAATGACCGAGCTTAAGTACCGCGGAACCGTTTATAAAGTAAGAGTAAACGAGATTATATATGTTTTTATAGCAACCGCGGGTTTTTAATTTTAACAACAGCATAGGCCACCAGGCGTTATCAAAAGCTGTCTACATCTCTATATTGACTGTCCTTTCACAAGTATGCTGGAAGAGATTTCTTATGAAATAAGCATTCATCATCATCAACAACCTTTTTATCGTCCCACTGCTGGGCACAGGTCTCCTCTCATACAGAGAAGGAGTGAGCGTAATCACCACGCTTGCTCAATGCGGGTTGGAGATTTCAGACTTATAAAGTCCAGGTTTCCTCAAGATGTTTTCCTTCACCTTCAGTCATTGGTATCCAAGATATACTTAGAAAGTACATATAACTTTATAAAAGTTACATTGATCCTTGCCTGACCTGGAATCGAACCCGCGCACTCATACATGAGAGGCTGGTGTTTTAACCACTAGGCCACCACGACACCTGAAAATATACGAAATAAGCATTACCTCTGTACTATTTCCTTTTTCTGTTGTTTTAGTTTAATATTCTCTCGATATATAGACTGTATGATAAATAGGCGTACGTTAGATATATTGAAACTGAAATACAGAGAGAGACCGCTAGTAAGCACAGCCAAATAATTAAGAGGTTGGACTTACAGGGGACTTCAGGCAATGTATTCCTGGTGTGCTGGAGTGGATGGAGGCTTCCATCAGATGTTCACTGAGCAATATGGACTTGCTGATAAGCTCACCGATCGGTGGTTATTTGGGTTTCGGTTGGCATTAACATCTGTTTTTCTTGTCTGTGTATATATGTCTGTACATAAATGGTTAAATAAACAAAAAGGAAATAGACATGCTAAGAGAATATCATCCTTAATAATCGCTTACTTTATTGTATATCTATCCCTAAGCTATAAAGGGCCTAACTGCTCACATATTTGTATTGCATTGTAAAAAAAGATAATTATATGAACCCATATAACTTGTCAATAAACCATAGCTCCATACGTTCGGAAAGTGTGTCTGCTCAACGACGTAAATAACGCAATAAATATTGCTGAACTGTTAAAATGAAACCCATTGCTACTGAAAGTGTGTTACACAATTACCCTGCGGGTTTAAACTACCCACATGGTTATAGAATTATGCACCTAACCATTATAGAAATACAGTTCTTTCATACATAAAGCTTTATAAGTTTCAACTGTAAGAATGTGAAGCGCTCAGTAGATGATGTTCGGCGATTATGGCGAACATTACAAATAATTGCTTTGCAAGAACATTGGCTGCTGTCTGACGACATTAATTACCTGAGTTGTATAGATGATGCCTTCGCTTATATGGGTGTATCGCCCATGGATACATCAAAGGGAATGATCTCAGGTCGACCATGGGGTGGCGTTGCATTGTTGTGGAATAAAAAAATCTTTAATAATGTTACGATAGTCCGATGTGATAATACGCGAGTGTGCTGTATTAAAGTGGTGATAGGGCAAAGGTCATTCTTAGTGTTCAGTGTGTACATGCCGACTGACACCACGGCGAATCTAACTGAGTTTACTGATTGTATGGCAACGTTGACCGCAGTGGTGGACAGTGAAGGTATTGAGTGTGTTTACATGCTGGGTGACTTCAACGCCCATCTGGGTGAGCAATTCTATTATAAACACTCAAATTATTGTAACGACTTGGATTGGTAATGTGCTGATGTCATTAAATTAGGTTTACTGTCTGACACATATATTTTTATAAGTGACGCTAATGGTGCTGTTGACGGTGTTTGTGTCAACAATATTAGTTATGCGGACGACATGGTGCTGCTGAGCGCTTCCGTGTATGGTCTGACTAGATTGCTGGGCGTCTGCGAGCGTTACGCATAAGACCATGGCTTGGCATACAATGTAATTGTAAACAAAAGCGAATACATGGTCTTTCAGGCCAGGGGTTTGGAGCTGTTTGGGTTCTGTTCCACCTATTACGTTGAACGGTGTTAGGTTGAATAGAGTTCAGCAGTTTAAGTATCTCGGACATATCCTGACCTCCGACCTGAGAGACGATGCGAACATCGTTAGAGAGCGGAGGGCGTTGTCTGTGAGGGCCAATATGATCGCCCGCAGATTTTTTCGTTGCGCGGGGGCCGTCAAAATAACTCTTTTCAGAGCGTTTTGCATGTCCCTGTATGCGGCAGGCCTGTGGGTGTCATATACCGAGAAGCAGTATAGCGCTCTCCATGTACAGTATTATAATGCGTTCAGGGTGTTGTTGGGGCTGCCCCGGCATTGCAGCGTCTCGGGAATGTTTGCCGATGCCCGTGTCGATTGTTTTTACATGACGATGCGAAAGCGGTGCGCGTCTCTGGGGCGCAGGCTCCGGAACACCTACAACACTATCCTAAGCGTATTTGCGAATAAGTTTGATTGTCGATATATTAACCATTATTATAGGATTAATGTACTAACAAACAAATAAATGACTCAGAGGCAGGCGTACTATTGAATATTCATTTTCTCTTTTTGTTTAAAATTTTGCATTCTATTAGTTTTTTTTTAATTAAATTATAAACTATCGCTTGACCGCAATCCCGCCTGATGGTAAGCAGTGACGCAATCGTTGATGGTAAAGCCCACTAGTTTATTAAGAGCCTATTCACTCTAGCCTTGCAGACACTGAAATTGTAGTCGGACGGAAACACCGCCCCTGGCAAATTGTTCCAGTTCCTCGATATACGCGGTATAAAGGAGAAGGCGAATCGCTTCACCCGGATCTTAGTGGTGTTAACAACATAAGGGTGGAAACTCGCCGTACGACGGGTCGTCCGATAGTGGAACGGAGATGGGGGAATTAAATCATGCAATTCCCTCGCATACTCCCCAAAATGTATCCTATAGAACACCGAAAGGCTGGCTACTCTACGCCTGTGCTCTAGGCTTTGGAGACCATCTCGAGTTAAATCAGGCTTTTATATATTTATATTTCTGGATTTTATTTGAATAATGTATTGTTTGTGTTTGTATGTGCTGTGAAGCTTGAAATGGGTGAATAAATAAATAAAAAATAAGCTAATTCTGGAGAAATAACACAAACATTGTTTTGAGTTAATCAGAGCTATTTTTATCATTTAAATAGTCGTTGACGGATTAATATGCCTTTGAACAAAGCTTTTATTTGTTTTGTGCTTTAAATGAATTGACAGGAAAAAAAAAGTAAAAAAAGGGATGTTATAGGGGATAGATAAAAAGTTCCAAGTTAAGTGAAAATTTAACTTTTCTAGTCGCGAAAATTTTATTGCCACAAAGTTCCAACAAAAGAGAATCGTGACACCAGATATTCACGAACTTTCCACTGCTTTCTATTTCCATTCAGTTTTCTAGTGAAGTGGACGTCATAAGAATTTCGCGTCCCACAGAAATAGTTCTCCTATAGTATTCCTTACTATATTTCTTTTCAGATATACTCGTATCCGGCTGCAATATGGTCACGTAGAATCTTGGCGGGCGTAACCATACTCAGTGTCACGGAGGAGATAGTAATCAGAGAGATAATATATTATATACTGCCTACTATTTTGCTTTAACTAATTATCCCTACTACCGGCTAAAGCCTTCTCAGCATCATCAATCTTCTGCCCTCATCCCAATTTATTTGGGGCCGGCACAACATGTTTTTTTTTTCTCCATAGTCATCATATCTATAGTCAATCATATATCATCATAAAGGCTAAAGTGAAATGAGTTAGAATTGAGGTGTCATTTCAACTAAAGTCAGGCATTAATACTATTGACCATAGACTTATACTAATGGACATGCCGTACGCGTATAATCTGCAGTAATTTTTTGATTTGAAAAGAGTGAGAGAGATGGCCTATGCTTTCGGTCTAACACTATCTCTTTTCTCCGTGGCGCAGCGGTCAACACGCCTGCCTGCGACGTGGAGGCCCCGGGTTCGATCCCCGGCCAAGTCATGATGGAAAACGATCTTTTCCTGATTGGCCTGGGTCTTAAATGTTTATCTATTATAGTATCGTTGAGTTAGTATCCCATAACACAAGTCTCGAACTTACTTTGGGGCTAGCTCAATCTGTGTGATTTGTCCGTAAAAAAAAAAAAAAAAAATTGATGATTTTGAGAGATAAAGATATACGAAACTTCGTTTCCCTCTCTTTCTTTCAGGGTGCCACAATTCTGATCTCTTAGGCATGTCCATTAGTATATATGTCGATGCTATTGACAGTCCACCATGAACTTTTCAAATTTGAACTTGTGAAGGAACACTACTTGTCGTTATGATTTTCTTCAACAAACACTTTTTGGCTAATTTATTTGCTTACTCGTTATGATCACTATCTATGTATTTATTTATTTTGCGAGCTAATTAAAATTACCGTGTCTCTTTGAAAATGGATTTGCGTTGAGACCATTTAAGCGCTATGATTTTTTACGATTTCAAAAATCGCCTGAAACCAGACAAATCGTACGATAGACTTAAAATGGCATTCATGGATGAAGACTCTTCTAAGGTAATCGTTTATAGGTGGTATAATGAATTTGAGCGCGGGTGACCAACTTTGGGGTATGAAGAAAGAAGCGGTCGCCCTTTGACGGCTTTTACAGAAGAAAACTTGCTAGCAATGAAAAGCTAGACCCAAGACAATAGACGAATTACATACCAAGAAATTCAGCATAAACTGCAGATTGGAACAGGAAGCCTTCACGAGATTCTACACGTGCATCTTCGGTTGCGGAGGATAGTGTCACGCTGGGTGCCGCACTATCTCACCGATGCTCAGAAGCAGGCACGGGTGGAATGGTGCTATGATATGATAGACAAATTTGAAGCAGGCTTGTCTCGGTGTATTTACGACATCGTTACAGGTGATGAATCTTGGATTTATTAATACGTTCCAGAAACGAAGCACCAGTCGACGGTTTGGGTGTTTGAAAACGAATCAACGCCTACAAAAGTGAAGCGATCTAGAAGCGGAGGTTTTTTTTTTTTAATAATTATAAACTAGCGCTTGACTGCAATCCCGCCTAATGGCAAGCAGTGATGCAGTCTGCGGCGGACTGGAAAAATTGTTTCGAAAATTGATTCAAATGCCTAAAACTTTGTATAGAGGCTGGTGGAGAGAACTTTGAAAAGATGCAATAAAAATATATTATGTACCTATAGATTTTTTTTGCTGTCGCAATACTGTCTGATTGTCCCACGTATCATTGAATGTAACAATTGGAACACGAACATCGCACCAAGCTATCTGACTTGCATTTTTTTTTTGCCATGATATAAGCTATTCTTTTGTAACTGGTGTAGACACGCAGTGACAACGTGATTAATGAATTTATATGTCAAACAACATACAGCGTTAATAATCCATTTGTGAAGCTAATTGTAGCGATATTCCATCATTACTTATTGTTTCTTGATGGATTATACTAATAAATGTCTTGAATATCAGGAAGATTGAAATCATGTTTTGTTTATTAAATAATACTCGCTGTTCCAACGCGATACAGTAGCTGTTAATGTAGTAAATTAAACTTTTATTAGACTAGCAAAATATTAAGTTTTTAAAAGATTTTGCCGTTACCGATCCATCATCAGACGACCCATCTTAGGGTGAGTATCCACTCTTACGTTGTTGACATAACAATCCGAACAAAGTGTTTAGCCTCGTCCTTTATACCGCGTACATCGAAGGACTGGAACAATTTGCCTGCGGCGATCTTCTCGTCGTTTTCGACGCGTTACTGCGCTTTACCATCAATGATTGCATCACTGCTTAGCATCAGCCTGGATCGCGATCAAGCAATAGATTATTATGTTAAAAAAGACCAGATTTCCGTTATAACTGAGTACTTTCATGAACGAAGTTCTAAATAAAGCGAATCATAAACGAGACTCTATATGATTCCATTTGGTACCTATTTCATGTTCAACCGTACGCCACACAAGGTACAAAACTAAGTAGCGTTCTGTTATGACATTTATCCGATTTCCCTTTATGACCGGCCACGATTCTATTAGGGTTGGTGCACAATTGTTTTATCAAAGCGCATACGAAACGAAACACATCATCAGTTTTCACGCTTTTCGGCTCGCCGGGAACAATCCGATCACGGTATGGCGTTGTGGCCCCAGACGTATTGGTTTTGCAAATTATTAATTGGTCCATTCGTGCTGCTAATACGTTCAAAATTACGTATTAATTGTTAACTAAAAAAAAAGTTGCACTGAAATTATAACGTAATTATTTTTCATAATAAAGAAAAGAAAGAAAAATGCATTTATTGACATTACAGCAAGATACATAAATTTAAAATAATAATTAAAACAATAATTGCCCGAGAATTTGAGTATATAATAATTCTCTCTATGTTATTCTTCATGCAATAATTCGTAACCTTGTTTTAGTAGTTATAACGTATCAGTGGCGGAGGTCTTAATAATAAAACGTATCTGTTTGAAATGTGATAAAATTGGACTACTTGTATTTAGTGTACTTTGGCTATTTCCATAGCGTAATGTCTTACGGCATTCTGTTGTGGGGAAATGCCACTGATATTCAAACAATATTTGTTTTGCAGAAACGAGCTATTCGTGCAATTTATAAATTAAGTCCGAGACACTCTCTCAGAGAAAAATTTAAAGAGATTAATGTACTGACCGTACCGTCTTAATATATTTATGAAAATCTTTTGTATGCTCATAAAAATATAAAATTATTTAAAAAATACAGTGATGTCCATAATATAAATACTAGGAATAGACACAAATTTATTGTACCTACAACAAGGCTCAAGAAAATAGGTGGCTCTTTTAGATGCCAGTGTATACAACGGACGTATGTATACACATGTATACATACGTCCGATTTCTATACTTACACTGATTGTTCTTTGATTTTTCCTCTTGTAGTTTTAATTTGTAATTGTTTGTTTTTTTTTTTTACTCAAAGCCAGTACACATTATGTAGCCAAGCATATTGTACGTTATGGAATTGCATCGCTGACAGGGGCACTCGGCACTGGTGCAGCTACACTGAAGCTAAATTTAGTATTCGGGAACACTGTTGGAGCTGCTGAACCTTGGACAAAACTATCTTTGCATTGTGTAGATTCAATTTCTTAGTATTGTATAATTGCATGGCACACGTGTGAGCACAATGTACTTGCTGTAAAGCATCTATTTGTTGGGTTAGTCTTTTTTGTTGTTGTGTTTTTTTTGTGTGTTTTCCATAATGGACGCTCTTAGCGTACAATATATTTCTGCATCGTTCTCACACGATTGATTTCAAAATGAATGATGTAATCAAATATTTGTATCAATAGCTTGATAATTTAAAAGAGTGTCCATGGAGTTTGTTGCCCGTTCTTCTCCATAGGTACCTACTCTTTGGAATGGGCGACTAGCTTCACCTTACTGACTGACCGACCTTCTGACAATTCAAAAGTGCCTGTAACTGGTTTTTTTTTATATAGGTATTATAAACCAGTGCTTGACCGCAATCCCGCCTGATGGTAAGCAGTGATGCGATCGTTGATGGTAAAACGCGCTAGTTTATTAAGAGCCTATTCACTCTAGCCTTGAAGACACTCAAATTGTAGTTTATTTGAAATAAATCATTTGATTTACTGGATAATTATTAGAATTTATGGGGTCTTGCCAAGGGTAATTTACATTTAAATTCTCACGCTTTTTTCCATAGACAAAAGCTATACGTATACGAATATATTTTCCTCTATCCTCGTTATTGGTCTCTGGGTATAAAAGGTATATTAAAAGTGATCTGTGGTCTGTGGGTATAAAAAGCTACTCGTCTATTGAGATACAACTAAAGAATGAACTGGCGAACTCCCTGAAGCGCAAACTTATCGTCATGTGTATCTTACCTGTCTTAGTCAACGGTACTCAGTTCTGGTCGCTCATCAAGTAACAATAGTTTTGCCTACAAGTGCCCAAAGTGAAGCGTTGCATCACTCTTTACCATACTCGTAGACAAAGAGTGAGTGATGCAACGCTTCACTTTGGGTGTAAGAAGATAAGACTGCATTCAGAATACTACATTGCGTTGCAAAATGGGCATCGATGTAATGCCCCGTCTACACGCTCCGTCTTACCTGCGAGCATGCCTGTGCAAACCAGTTTCTGCAGGTAAGCGCGTTTGTGTGGACGGCAAGACGGTAGCATCTTTTTGTACAGTCATGACTGCACAGGCCCGGACTGCGCAGGCAAGACGGAGCGTGTAGACGGGACTTAAGAAAGAAGTCTACCAGGCACGAAAAGGGGATTAGGCGGGATACATCATCCACACATGCACGAAGACCGCTGTGCAAAAGCCTCCAAACAATGAGTGCCTGTTGTTTGATGTCGCCGCTAAGGCCAGCTTTCAATGAAATTACAAAATAACCCGGTAGCCTACCGCGAGGGCTGATTGAAGTTAGTGCGGGTAAAGATGGCAGTTTAGGGGAGACCTTTACCTAATAGTGAAGCAGACTTTTATAATAAAAAAAATCTTGCTGGAAGGATATCACTAAATATCATTGGTTTATCGGAATCTTCGTATTTAATTACTTTCATTCATCAGACGCTGACTACTGGACTGTTTAAGAGAAAAACTAAAAGCTAAGATATTTATTTATAAATAGCAACTTACATAGTCCTCGTCGCATCGCATTGCATCGCCTGCCCGCATTATTACTTCGTTTTCTCTTAGCATTCTATCTGATTTATTCCATTTTGTCTAATATTATTATTTACTACCGACCCGCCCCGGCTTCGCACGGGTACATGTATCTATTTAAAAAAAATCGCATCAAAATCAGTTGCGTAGTTTTAAAGATTTAAGTATATATAGGGATAGAGGGACAGAGAAAGCGACTTTGTTTTATACTACATAGTGGTCGCCCACAGCTCTTATTGTGGATTATGGCCTGATGGTGGTAAAAGTCCTTCAATTTCAAAAGTGGGCGTAAAATTACCTACCCTAGTTTTTTTTTACACCAAACGAATTCGTTGGAAAAAGACCATTTTATTTACGTGTATTTGTTAAAAAATGACCTGATAATGGATGGTTATTAGTTAGAAGATTTTTTATTGTTTGTGGCCGCTCCTGAAGGTTAGAAAGACAAACTTTACCTGAAGCGCAGCACATACCATTAGGTTCATCTGCCCATTTCTTGGCAGAGCAGTTAGAGCAGATCTCATTCATGACTCCGACTTGGACTGACGCTTGTTGTGCATAATCAATCTGCGATTTATATCTGAAAGCCAGTCTGTTGCTGTTTGCTGAAATTCAATTGCGAACTCTAGTTGTGGTACTTGTGGAACACTGCTGCCTCTCTGCCTAAGCTCTAAGTCGCTGCAAACGCTCGAGAGTCGACTCTCTTTCGCGCAACGAAGAGGTCCTTATATTTTGTTCATAAAGTCGTTGGGAACGGTCCAGCCTTGACTCTTCAGCGCGTAACTCGGAGGTTCTCAGACTTTGTTCGGCAAGGCGTTGCGAACGCTCGACACTTGACTCCCGTTCTCGTAAGTCTGAGGTCCTTACATTTTGTTCACGAAGACGTTGGAAACGCTCCAGCCTCGACTCTCGTGTACGTAACTCAGAGGTTCTTAAGTTTTGTTGTGCAAGGCGTTGCGAACGTTCGACACTCGATTCTCGTGTACCTGAGAGTTTCTCCGATTTTGTTCATCAAGGGGTTGTGAACGTTCAGGTGAAGATTCTTCCATACGACGTATTCTTGCTGCCCGTACTTGAGAACTATGTTTAGAAAGTTGAGACCTGGCTCTCATAGGCATTTTCAAATGTTTAAGAAAATGTTAATAGCGTGTAATATTCTAGCTCTGAAAAGGACTGTTGGTTAGCCCCGAAAAGAACTGTTGGTTACCCCTGAAAAGAAATATTGGTTAGCCCTGTAAAGAACTGTTAATTAGCTATGAGAAGAACTGTTGTTTAGTTCCGAGGAGAACTTTTGCGTAAATAATAATAATAATAATGTTTATTGGTGCAAAACCTTACAGAGAAGTTTAATATCTAGCTAAAATTAAAGGCACACAAAAGTTGAAACCTTGACTCCCAAACTAGAAATTACCTGTGACTTAGGTGTAGTTTTAAGAACGAAATCCAAAAAAGAATCGCAATAAAATTATTAGACTTCGCGCGCCACCGCTGCGTAGGGAGCCGACCTCGCGATTAAGCCGCGCGGGAACCTTACCCATACATAGAAACTCCCCTCCCGCACGCGTCGTAATCGAAGAATCGAATCACTCGACATAGATAGGTATGGTGTGTTGCGGACTTTTTTGTAGATATTTATAAGATCTACAACTAATTAGAACATTTTATGGTTATATCTTTTATAGTTTAGGCAGCGTACGCAAAATAAGTAACGTTTCTGGTTGATTTTTTACACCTTGTGTTCAAAAAATCCAATTATCTTACGGAACCCTATTTTTTTTCAAATTAAAATTTAGACATGTTACTCAGTGATAATGTAGCTTTCTAATGCAAAAGGAATTATTAAAATCGGTCTAGTACTTTTTGAGTTTATTCGTTACATACAAAAATACATAAATACAAATCTTTCCTATTTATAATATTAATGTAGAAGTGTAGATTATTATTATTTAAATACAAAAAAATATTTTTAATCCAAAGATCAGCGTGTTCAAAGAAACAAACTAGAAGGTCAGACATTTATTAACAGTTTAATGAACATTCATCGAAACACATAAATCGTGAAGCCTAATCTAAATAACGTCACTCCTGGCAGGAGAATTTGAAACGCGTTCAAATAGCGAGTCGTCGCCAGTGGATTGTTTGCATTCATTAACTTCAAATAGTTTTCTATTTACTTCACAAAGTTATTTAGAATATCGCTTCATTAAAACTCTAAAACTTTAGATAAGACTTGTAACATAACATAAAAAAAAGGTTTGGTATATATTTAATGAATCTTTGCGTATTATATTATTTAATATCATACAAATTTATCTTAATACAGATTAACTTATAAATTTAAAAAGTTAAAAAAAAAATGTATAAGTATATGTATAGAAGTGGAATGGAAATAACTAGAGGGCATCAAAAAATTCATCCGCATCGCTGTCAACAGGAAACGTGCCCAAAAGGCTGGCAGCATTGCCACGTTGTATGGGGATGCTGATTCTTTGGCCAAAAAATAGCCCAGCCCTCTGGTCACGTGAACAGTCGATTAGACGATTGGCTATATCCTGGAATAACAGATGTGCACTCGGACCCCATGGCCCGTTTCAAGCCCAAACGGCTCGAACATATAGGTTCCAATGAGATTGGAGTATTTCCGCCGTTTGAGGTTTTCCGCACTTGCAGCAGCCGCTGCAGCACAACTCACCGTATTTGGAAGATGGGATGGCGCAAGGGTGTCGACACACATTGCATCCCATACCAAAGGCCTACCTACCTTCCAAGGCATTACAGTCATTCCGTCTGGTCTCTTCCCATCGTCGCGTGTCAAGCCGTGAGGTTCTAAAAGAGCTGGCACGCCGGCGACAAGAGCACGGCGGATAATATCATTAATGTTAGCGTGCCGTGCTATCCGACCTGCGCTTTTACTGCAGGATAAGCCATGGTGTCCGAAGCAGTCAACACCTTCACCGCATTGGCAGCGATGCGGAGCCACACAAGGGGCGCCCAGACGCAGACAAGTAGCGAGCCGGAAAGTGGCGTCACCCAGCAAAGTTCCTATGTTGGGTGATGGTAACGCCTGAAGCCAGAGGCCCGATTCCCATTTACCAACAGCCAGTAGGCGGGCACGCTCAACAGTATTGGTGGACGTATTAATAAGATTATTCCGCACCAACCTGCAGAGCGGCTCATCCCACCGCCTCTGGGAAGATGGGTTCACGGGCAGATTCGTATCTGAGCAAGTCATTTTCCAGGCGTTCACCGCGTCGGTCGAGCACGGCACTTCAGAGTCGACCAGGGATGAGGCTAAAATCTTCCCGGTTAACTCTTCAGTGCTGTAGACAGAGGACAGGTAAGCTAATACTGGTAATTTTACGGACGCCGAGGCCACCTAAGCGGATGGGAAGTGTGGCTTGCATCCACGCTCGGTCGTCCAAGGCCACATTTAAAATGGTTGGTAGTGTGTTGCAAATAATTTGGTCAATTTTGTCCAAAAGTTGTGGCTGCTTCCATAAAGGGGACGAGGGTAGATAATATATAAAATTTGGGCCAAAACAACAGTATCTAATAAGGGTGAAAGCCGAATGCAAATTAATTTTACAGAGTCTGTCCGAAATGTCATTAAAATTTTGAATTTTTTGTTCGATGAAAGAAGAAAAACTATCTTCCAAAATTGGGGACCCAAGGAGGTGTAGTGAGCTTTTATCTAAAATTTTTATGTTTGGGGCTATTGCATTAAACTTTTCTATGGTCAGTTGTCTGTAGGGTGATGTCAGAATGTCAGAGAGGTAAATTTCACATTTTGAGGGGTTAAGGTCCAGGCCAATCGATTTAAATTCCTGTTTAAGAAGCTGTAAGTCCTTTAAAATGGTGTCTACATCACCTCCTAAAGTCCCATCGTCTAAGTGCCAAACGTTAAATTTTGAATTTAGTTTCTGGATAATGGGATGAATAGCCAAACTGAAAAGGACTGGCCCAAGAGGGTCACCTTGTTGACATCCTACTGCAGATTCCAAAACATTGTCTTAATATAATAATTTGGAAGGGTGTCTGTAACATTGCCACAAAAAGCTATAAATTTCGGGTAATTCCTTTTTGACTTCAGTCAACAAAGTGTCCCTGTTTACAGAATTGAAGCCATTCTTCACGTCAACCTTGAGGATGATCTCACCTTTGTTTGAATTTAAAAAAGTGGAAAGGGCATGAACGGCAGCCTCACAGCCCCCTTTCGTACTGAAACCAAGCTGCAGGGGCTGAAACTTAGCTGTAAGTTTTTTGTTATAAATCTTACAACATATTTTAGCTGCCGTACGCCTGTATGTACACCCAACGATGGGACGAATGCCGCCGTCCTTCTTGCGCAGGGCACACAGGTTGGCCCCGTACAAGACATTCAGGACGGCCTCGTTCACACCGCCGGTGAGCATGAGGTTAATAATGGCCGCAAGCTCCATCAAAAGTAATTCACCAGCTTCTCTGGCGCCTGAACTCAGGAAATCTTTGAGATGTTGTGGAGTCAAACCGTCGAGGCCGCCGGCGGAACCACTTCATTATTGCAGTTGTCTTTAATTTGATTTGTTAATGTTTTTTTGTTTGCCAAATTTTTATGAACATGTAGAATTCTATAAGGGAAGGTGAGTAATTGCTCCCAGGCACTTAGCGAGTTCTCCCGGGTCACAAAACGGAGACATCGCGACAAATTTTGTGCAACAGACTGTCTAGCGCCCCGGGGAACTCTCTTTAAAACAGGGGTAGAGTTTTTGTATTTTGCTAGTCTTTGCCACAAGGTTTGTTCTGGAGGTGTTGATGTTGGGGGTGTAGGTGGGGGGCAAGGTGATACACTATGTATTTTGTGGATCTTACCATAATGTATCCTCAGCCCCCGTTCGCCTTTAAAAAAACGTGCCTGTGAGCAATACGAGCATCTCACTAATTGGGTATCGTGTGAAGTGGTAGGTTGACTGACGCTGTTTCCGGCATCACTATTATTGCCGTTGTCTATCATAAAAACGATGAGCACTTACATACTTATAATATACACACTAAAAACAAACACTTAAAAATATAAAATACAAAACCAATTTTTCACTATTTACACAAGTATTGACACGTTAAACTGTCACACTTTGGCGTGTCAGTGCTGCGCAGTCGCGTTCGGGGCAAGGGGCTCCATGCAATCAGGGCGCAGCCCTCGCAAACACTGACCTCGCAGGGCCGCCCTTTCGCAGTCAAAAGACAATTTCTTTTAACAAATTCACAAATCTTCCAGAGAACAGACCGGTCAGAGTGATCAGTCCGAGTGCATCAATCACGCAGGCACATCAAGTTTTGACCGGGATTCCGCCTGATGGTAAACAGTGATGCAATAGTTGATGGTACAGGGCGCTAGTTTATTGAGAGCTTATTCGCTATTCACTGTAGTCTTGAAGACATTTAAATTGTATTCAGACGGAAACACCGCCGCAGGTAAATTATTCTTTCAGTCCTTCAATGTACGTGGAAAATTCAAAAGTCCTTTCACGTTTATATGCATATATATATAGAATACTTAAGCAGGAAGTATGATAATCTTTATTTATTTATTTTATTTTCTACATTTCTATCGCCACCATATTTTTTTTTTACATACTCAAAAAAATAAAGGTAAAATAAAGAAATTGCGTTTGTTCGCAGAAGTAATTGCCGATCTTATTTCGTTTAAAATAATGAGCATTTAAACAAGTGTTTTCAATTTATTTTTAATTACAAGCAAATTGTTGCTGTTGAGTGTGCTATCATACTTTGTGAGAATTACAGTTCAATTTTAAATGGCTTATTGAAAGGTTTTTTGTAAAAGCTGAATGTAATTCAGCACGATTGTAACTACTGCGCGCGGGGACGTCTGAATTAAGATATCACATACGGGCCGAAAATAACTGTGTATACATAAATAAATGTAACCTCTGTACCTTATTTCTGTTCTATTTTTCTTGTCTGATTATGTGTGTACATATATATAAGTATTAAATAAGCATTATAACAGATAGTATAAATAGCACTTTTTATAAATGTGGTGATAGAGAACCCCCATGGTGGAGGAAGTCCATGAGGATTCCCAAAAAAAAAAGGGGAGCCGTGGTGGTTCAGCGTTAACAGAATCGGCTCACGAGTAGTAAGCCTATGGATTCAAATCCGAGCATGCGCTTTTCATTTGGTAAATAATTTCATCACTACAGCTGAAACCGGTAAAGGAAAATTTCCTGAAAATTAATAATTCTTAGACATCAGCTTGTTCGAAAAACAAGAACATTATAAATAGTGAAGTAAAATAAGCAATAAAAGTAAACTTTTATTCACACCGGGACAGCTTCTAATGTTATACAAAGCTAAAGTCCATTCGTGTGTGGACTACTGCAGCTGCATTTGGGCTAGTGCTGCGAAATGCCACGTGGCAACGTTAGATTCGGTGCAGAGACGTGCGAAGACGCTAATTGGCGACCCAGATTTGGTACAAAACGGTGCCTAAAGCCTGGAGCATAGGCGAAAAGTAGCCAACCTGTCGAAATTCTAAAGGTTGCATTTTGTGACTGTCATCATGATCATCATCAACCTTTTTATCGTCCCACTGCTGGGCACAGGTCTCCTTTCATACAGAGAAGGATTGAGCGTAATCACCACGCTAGCTCAATGCGGGTTGGCGATTTCAGACTTAAAGTCCAGGTTTCCTCACGATGTTTTCCTTTACCTTCAGTCATTGGTGTCCAAGATATACTTAGAAAGTACATATAACTTTAGGAAAGTTACATTGGTACTTGCCTGACTTGGAATCGAACCTGCGCACTCATACTTGAGAGGCTGGTGTTTTTACCACTAGGCCACCACGACTTACATTGACTTGTGACAGTGACATGACTTAATTCCCCATCTCCGTTCCACAATCGGACGACCAGTAATACGGTAAAAATCCACCCTTACACTATTGAAACCAGTACGATACGGACGAAGCGTTTCACTTCGTCGTTTATACCGCTTACATCGAGGGACTGGAACAATTTGCCGGCGGCGGTATTTCTCTCTGACTACAATTTATGTGTCTTCAAGGCTAGAGTGAATAGGCTCTTAATAAACTAGCGTACTTCACCATCAACGATTGCATAATTGCTTACCATCAGGCGGGATTACGTTTAAGTACTAGTTTATAATAAAAAAAAAGAACTTGAATTGAGTCCGCAGGGAAGTATGGAAAAATATCAGCCCGCTCAACTTTCATTTATTCACGGGGAGGGAGAAGTTTGCGTAGTAGATTGGCAAAATCAAACTGAAAGTAAATCAAAACTAATCATTCAACAACAGTTTCAACAAACAAAAATCGAGTTAAAAATATGTGAGCAACAAATTGAACAAACTTGGTTCCAACGAGTCTGTTTTTTTGCTTTGGTGGTTTAATTCTCCTTGGGTCGTACGTCAAATCGTTGCAAAACGTGAGTTTTGGTACGACGCCAGTTTCCGTAACGTAGTTTTATATTTCACTTGTTCAACACACAAACGGTTTCTTTCTTTATTTTTGTGGATTTTGCATGAATGTATATGGGAATTAAGTTTTAGAAAATTTAATTTAATTTTTCGACCAACTTTGTGCGATGCGGCGTTGTGTTTTTAAGCTTATATAATAAATGTATAGTCATGGTGACCTAGTGGTTAAAACACCAGCCTCTCAAGTATGCGTGTGCATTCCAGGTCAGGCAAGTACCAATGTAACTTTTCTAAGTTATATGTACTTTCTAAGTATATCTTAGATACCAATGACTGATTAAAAGGTGAAGGAAAAGATCTTGAGGAAACCTGAACTTTAAATCTGAAATCGCCAACCTGCATTGAGCAAACGTGGTGATTACGCCCAATCCTTCTCTATGTGAGAGGAAACCTGTTCCCAGCAGTGGAAGGATAAAAGGTTGATGCTGATTATGATCAATATATGTACATACAATGTTATATGCTAGCCATACATTTTAGATGTTCGCACGTCAATTAACTTTAATCATCATTATCATTATTTCAGCCGAAAGACGTCCACTGCTGGACATAGGCCTCCCCCAAGGTTCTCCACGTCGACCGGTCCTGCGCCTCCCGCATCCAGCGGTTTCCCGCGACCTTCACCAGGTCCACCTTGTCGGGGGCCTACCCACGCTACGTCTGCCAGTGCGTGGTCGCCACTCGAGAACCCGTCGGCTCCATCGGGCATCGATCCTACGGGTAATGTGTCCAGCCCACTGCCACTTTAGTGTTGCAATTTTTCCAGCTATGTCGGCTACTCTCGTTTTTCTGGGGATCTCCTCATTCCTGATTCGACTAGTTAGTTGATTCGATAGTAACTTTAATCATCATTTATGAATAAACCCTTTAAACACTGTGGTGTTTATTCACAAAGGGTGATTAAAAGTTAAGTAACGTTAAAAGGTCAGAAATGTATGGTTAAAGAATCGCTAATCACTAGTTAACTTTAATCAGCGTTTATAAGGGGTATAATGTTAAGTAGACATACTTAAGGTATAAGTAAGAAATTTTATATTTTTCTCTTACGTCTTACAAGAACAACAAATGGTAGGTGCTTAATTTGCATCCTCTGCGGACATATTATGTAACATGTGTTTTGAGTAATGTCATGTTGTTATTTAGAATGTTAGGGTAAAAAGAGAAAGATGAAATAAGTATACTTGGTATTATTTTAACGTAATTTTAGGTATAGTCGTAAGCATGGATCATACATCACGAGCTTAATAGGGATGTATCCAAGGTATGAAAATCAAATAAATAATTAGTCCGTCTTATAGATAATAAAAAAAATTAAGACCCGTATTTTTTATTTTGTCAAAATTACCAAAAACTACTGAGATATAGCGTATTAAAGTTACGGAGTGGGGGCTAATTACTAAGACGTCACGCCGTGGTACAAAATATAGCATGGCGTGACGTCGTGCGACATTTCAAATCAATATATCTTCCTAAGTATTTCAATGAAAGAAAAAACAAAAAATACGTGTTCAATATTTTTTATAAATCTATCTGATGGACATTAAATTATTTTATATGATACAAGCCAATTGTAGGTATAGTCAATTAGTCACGAGCATTACCGTAGTCTCAACCGGGGGCATTACCGTAGTCTCAGCCGGGGGCATTACCGTAGTCTCAACCGGGGGCATTACCGTAGTCTCAACCGGGGGCATTTTCCCCGCGGGCAATTTTTATGCGCTTTGAATTATCAACGCAGTTCTTAGCACCGGGGGCTTAAAATCCAGTAGTGGATTTTTTTGACACGGTGCGATATTGGATTCTCGACGCTCGGTTTAACACCGAGAGTACATAATCTTCTTCTGCTCCGCCTATTGAGGTCCACTGCTGGACAAAGGCCTCCCCCAAGGCTTTCGTTCCATTGGGTGGCATTGCCACGTTTGGCAGGCGGGTTGGGGATCGCAGTAATTTGTTATTCCGCAGGAAAAGCGCTGCTGCATGCTTCCCTGGTGAGAGTTCCCTTAGTCGCCTCTTACGATACCCACGGGAAGGTTGGTATTAGTCTATGCCCGGTACCACATGGGCAGATTAGTAAGTTGTAGTACATAATCTAGTGGGCTATAAAATACATACTTCGGCTTATGTAAACTTACGGCTGATTTAACAAAAGCGTTTTTCTTGTGAAATAAAAATTGCAACCTTGCGGAAAGACCTATTTTATAATAAGGTTTCGATAAAATTCACAAATAATACTCAGTTACGTAGCAATCAAACAGCGATCATTATACAATATTTATGCACTTTCGTCATTTCTGTTCTACGCTATAGTCTATCCTTCATATCACTCCTTCTTCTTCTATGGTAACTCTTCTGTGTTGTGTAACCTGTTGTGAATGTGACTGTCTGCTGTGAAATAAACTATCTTTTCCGGTGTAGCTTCGTTTATTATTTCAAAACTACAACACCTTTTCTTTTTTTTTTGTTGACGCTGTGGGAATACGTATACGCACCATACCCCGAAGGGCGTGTATGGGACTCGCCCAGCCGAAGCCGGGAATACCCACTAAACCCGAACAGCGGCACACCGACATCGCCTTAGTGGCGGGGTCATGGGAAATAGCAAGCCTGCCTACCAATCCCCCGCCGGCGATTCCCGCCAGAAGGCGGGCCCACAGTGGGCCCTCCATAGGGAGGGGCCCGGCTGGGTACGTCTTCTTGTGCGAGAAGACGCAGCAGCCAAGGGTTTTTTAGCGAGGTGTCCTTCCTCTTAGCCCCACTCGTTTGCCTGGAAACAAACGGGGCCCCCAGCTCCTCTCAATGAGGAGATCGGGTTGCCCGACGGTGACCCGGAGCTCGGGTCACGTCAGCCACCTGGAGTGGTGGCCGACCCGCCGCTCGTGTGACCGCCGAAGCGGTCCCCACTTCTGGTTTCGGTCCGCGCCGGTAAACCGGTAACCCCCATATCTGGGGGCCGTTCCCCTATCCGCCACCTGGGGACGCGTCCGATGGCAGGCCAGAAACTGCACACGGAGTTTAAATTAGTACCTTTTTTTTTGTTGTCTCTGGGGAAAATGACAATTACGCATTCCCGCCCGTCGGGGGACGAGAGGGGTATGTGGGACTCCCCGGGAGAGAGCCTCCCGGTCCGGCGTCGCCTTGGTGGTGGGGAACTGGGAAATAGCGGAGCCATGGCTACCAGCCCCCCACCGGCGTTATGCCAGCCTAATACGGCGGACCCACATTCGCCCCTCCATAAGGAGGGGCCGTGACTCAGCCACCCTCATGGTGAGCGCGTGGCGGGCGCGGGCACCCCCGTGCCTCAAGCCCGCCGCTCACCTCAGGGGGGGGGGGGAGAAGGCGGCCAAACATCCTCCTTCTCCTGCCCCTACGCCGCCTGCGGAGCGCCGGAGCGAGGAGATCCTCCTCTCGCTCGCGCTCCGCGGCCTCCTTCTGCGACATCACGACCTCGCAGAAGGACGCCATCGCCGCCGAACCTAGTTTAACCTAACCTAACTAATGTAAAATTTTACAGGAATAAAAGGATTTTTAATTATTTTATTTTATTTTTTATTTATTATTATTTACGTAGCAATCAAACAGCGATCATAATACAATGTCACTAAACATGACTGTAAGACGAATATTCATGATCGTAGATTTGAAATTGAAATGCCTTAAACAAAATTAAAAAGCTATATATAATCAGACCCACCACTATTATAACATACATAATAAGCCTTTAATGTGTCCACTGCTGACAGAGGCCTCCTTTCAGTGAGAGAGAGTGGGCCATACTCTACCTGGCTGATCCAGTATCGGTTGGTAGATGTCACAAGTCTTCGAAGTTTATGGCTCTAGAACTTGCTAGTTTCCTCACTATGTTTTCCTTCACTGTTTTGAGAGTACCTAGTGGTGATGACATAGTTTAAACAAAGCAAATCGCTTATTGGCGTTAGAACCTATAACTTGTAAGTCGCGGCCTATATCACTAGGCCACTGCTGCTCTCTAACGTAAATGACAATGAAATAAAAAACATTAAATCGTGTTCTTATGTCTTAATTTTTTTTTCTTTCTTTATTTTTTGGCTTCGAACGGTTTGAGCATTTAGCCAATGTTACGTAATTATAAATTATTCATGTCGAAAAAGACGGCCGCGTGACCCATCTTACGAGTGAGGTTTGGGGCAAAGTCACGATGTGGCCACTATGCTGCGATATTTCACTGTTCTTTATGAACTATTTACTAAATGCACTTTTTACTACATAAATCACGCACTTTTATTTATAAATCAACACTATAAATAATTTTAAAAGTCCAATGAAAAACGAGCATGACACTCAGCTTGACTTTCCCGCCAAAACTCCCATGTCTTCATTTTCTCAATTATTTCATCACCACGGCTCTTAAAACGGTGCTGAAGGAAAACAACGTACGAAACCGGCATGTCCTAAAGCCAAAAAAAATACGAGTGTGCTTATGACCACACGACTGAAGTGAATATAATTTTAATAGAAGTTGCTGATTTGATTTACGTAGTAGAGGGGCGAACGCTTGTGACGTCATTTTGTGATGGCGTCACATGGACAGAGTCGCTTTGGAAAGTGGGGTTCGTCGAACGGTCACTTTTCATCGAGACGCGGACCAAGGCACTTCTCCGAACCGAAACTGTCCGTTTGCCTATTCAAATTGTTATTATGAAGATTGGAGGGTATATCTACACGTCGTGCTTTAATTCAAAACTCACCTACGAAACGTAACCTGTACCACCACACCAAGATGCTGTCGACCCTACCGCTTTGCCGTCGCTGTCTCCGACATATATGTGTGTGTACAATATATACATGTATACACATATACATACATTAATTTTCTATAAATATTTAAATTTATTTCATGGTTTCATTGGTAAATTAATATTTTTGCATAGATCTTCTATTTTTATTAAAAAAAAAAAAATCGTTGTAGACCTTGTAGTACCAAGCTCGCGCCACGGGCGCCTCTGTGCTTATATCCCCCACTTAACTTCCGTTCGCCTTGCCCGATCACTTTTCGTAACGCTTACGTCACGCGTTCACCAGCTTACTCCCCAAGTCAAGCGTGCGTAAAGAAGTTTCACTTCAAAAAGTACCTTAGACATGTGACATCTACCAACCTGCAATGAGCCAGTGTGGTAGATTAATTAAGGCCCAGTCCCTCTTACCGAGAGGAGGCATGTGTCCCAACACTGGGAAAATTATAGGCTAGTTATGATATCGTCATGAAGCTGATTACGAGTTAACTTCGGTTCAGCTCAGTAGTGGAAAGTTCCAGAAAGTTGAGCGTTAAACGGAATTCGTACTTAAATAAATATTGCAGTGGTACTATACTTGGGAATCCACAAACATCTTATCTACAAAGTTTGTGGAATATTCAGAGAGTTTTGCGCGCAAAGTATACATTGATTAAGATATATTTTTTCAAGGCGCACCTTCAGACTTTTCTATTATAAGAATGAAGAAACATGGTTGGCGCTGCAATCTTTTTGTACACCTTAATGCTTAAGCTTACTCCTTATTTCTATGGGAAGCAGTCGAAACTGTTACGATCCATCATTTTAATATTCTTACAAAATACTCTTTTCCTTTTTCCTTCGTCTGTAATATAACTGCATAAAAGACTAAATTAAAATCTCAATCATTTTTAGGGAAATTGTTAATCTATTATTTCAACTTTAAAGCGTATTTTTTCGTTAAAAAGACCTCCTCCTATACTACAATTTAATAATAATAATAAATAAATAAATATTTACTGACAAATCACACAGATTGAGCTAACCCCAAAGTAATTTTGAGACTTGTGTTATGGGATACTAACTCAACGATACTAGGTATATTTATAATAGATACATATTTATATAAACATTCAAGACCCAGGCCAATCACGAAAATATCATTTTCCATCATGACCTGGCCGGAGATCGAACCCGGGACCTCCACGTCAAAGATTTAAAGATTTAAACGATTACGAAGATTTGAACGAAGACGATTTAAATATTCCTTATTTCGAGACCTCGTCAATTGAACAAGGAAGACTAATCGTACTCGATAAAGTTTTCGCTAAAACGCTCAGTGTGAATTATTATAACTCAAACAACGAACGACATCACATATAATTATTAATATTATTATTTTTTTAATAATTATAAACTAGCACTTGACCGCATTCCCGCCTGATGGTAAGCAGTGATGCGATCGTTGATGGTAAAGCGCGCTAGTTTATTAAGAGCCTATTCACTCAGAAAAACTGAGCGAATAGGAAGGAAGACGGCAGTTGAGCGAGGTGATGCAATGTTAAACCCAACAACACGACCAACGATGCTGCGCCAAAGGGAGATTGATCTGAAGACCCTCCACGACCAAACTCCCAACACAACAACATTAGGCGCATCGTACCCGGCACACATCGCAACACAACTGATCAGACCCGTCCTCCGAACGGCTTCACCAGACATCATGCCGGAACACGACAAATCGCTTGGCTGCAATTCTTTGTCTGGTGGGTGGTAACTTCTGCCGGCGGCCGGTGTTATGGCCTACCACTGAGTAAATCAGTCCATAATGTTTCCACTGCGACACAGGCGTCCTCTCAATTAGAAGGAGTGGGCCGTAATCTACCATGCGGGTCCGGTACGGGTTGGTAGATGTCGCATGTCTTGAAGTTTTGTCTCTAGGCTAACGACATGCCCGTTTCCTCGCGATGTTTTCCTTTACGATTTTGAGAGCAATGCTGATGAAATTATTTACACAAAGTAATGCGTTTGACGGGGTTCAAATCTACGATATCATAGGGCCACCGCTGCTCGCCCTCGCTGGATTCCCTAGCAAAATCGCGGAATCTCGCGTACATTTTGCTCGGTTTCGTCCATTTTGTCGTAAGAATAAGGCTCTTACAAGCACGCTGGTTCCATCTACCAAGCATTGACCTTTCTTAAGAGCATCAGCAATAAGGTCACTACATGTATATCCTTCATTTTGTGTTTAAGTAAAATTGTATTGTTAAGTGGTTTTAGACTATTTGTCTGTTATAGTTTCTGTGTGGCACAAAGGTCCACTTATGGTGTTAAGTAGTGACATCGCTTTTGTGTGTATACAATATCCATGTGAGAATAGAAATTGTACGGTCAGCAACAAAAGTCGATTAACATGATATGATTCGGTAACGGGAAGCCGATGGATGCGGGCAGCACAAGACCGGTCATTGTGGAAAGCCTTGGGGAGGCCTTTGTCCAGCAGTGGATCTCTATAAGCTGAATAAGAAGAATAAGATTCGATAACGTACCTTATTGTTCTTTATAATAGAAGCTAAAAGTGAAAAAAAGCAGAGTCCTGTTATTTTATAAAACGTTACTTTGAATTCGATATTAATAAAAATGTGATATTTATTAAATATTGATAGTTATAAAATAGAAATTTTAATAAAAGTGATTTAAGAAAATGTAATAAAATAGTTCTCAGTACCTAATTAAGATTTTGAAATCAAAGGTGTTAATGGACTTTTGTTGCTGTCTATACACAAAACTCTATCGCAATATTAGTACAAAGGGCCTTCCGAGCCTCCATGAATTGTTACCTTAATTAGGTAGGTACGGTAAATATTTGTATGTATGTACCTTTATGAAAAAATATGCTAAGCATCATTAAAATAACATAATGTAGGTACCTACAATATGTAATTTTAACGACATGTTTTGGTTTATGTAGCATAATATTCTTTTTTGTGTGTACCACATTAGGCCTTCTACATATTCAATGTAACATTTATACAAGGGCCCGAAAAATAATATGATAACGTTTCCTCTGATAAAACTTAGATATACTTTCTTTGGGAGGCGGAGGGCTGTAAGTGCTGCGAATTGTTTTAGGTCCGCGTAGTAGAGCATAGCTACTACGCGGACCTACACAGTGCGTGTGTTGGTAAATGTTGTTAAAAAAACGTTTATCCCAGTCGCATCGGAAGCTATTTCAGGTTTGGGAGTCTGGGGTCCGCTTTACCTTCGTTCTTCTTTACTGTTTTGTGTGTGTAGTAGTGATAGATAATTTACACAAAATAAAGCACCAGTCTGGGTTTGAACCTATGACTCGTGAGTCAAGGACATTACCACTTTTTTTTCTTTGTTCCGGGGTGGAAAATCATCAATGGATGTCGGCCGCCCTGGGGTGGACGACGGGGTCTGTCAGACTCCTACTGACTAATAACCACCCCGGTATCTCTTCGGTCACGTGCGCGCGGAGCCGCAGTAGTCCTTGATTCTGCCGCGGCCCGACACTCACGTGCCGGCCCGGTCAGTCCGGGCCTCGCTTCCTGCACGGGATAGTGAGGTGTTCGCAGCATTGCCTGTGAGGCGCGCGCCGACACTCGCACGCGCCTCCGCCTCGGGGTCCAACGAATAGGGGGCGGGGAATTCCCCATGTCCTTCGCCCCTGGACCCATTCATGGGGGCCGGAAGAGGGCGTTATCCGCCCTTCCTCGGCGCCCGGTGCGTCTTCTGCGGCCCCCGAAGGGAGTTGAAATCTCCCTTTCCCGTTCCGCAGCTTCCTTCTGCGACATCACGTCCTCACAGAAGGACACCACCGCGTCCCACGACTCTACGCTACCGACCTTCCTCCGCACTACTGCCGGCAGCGTCAGGTCGCCTCCTACTTCATTTGTGAGGGTGCGGCGCGGCTCCTTCCATGCCACACACTCGGAGCGTGTTGCGCCGTGTCCTCCCCAAGGCCATTACCACTGAGCCAACCTGAAACTGTCAAATATTCCCAATCAATATTGAGCTGTAATACTTTAGAAATAAAGTTGAAAAACGAATTAAGAAATTTGACAGATTGTAGCAGCTTGATGTTTTGTCGTCTGTACATAAATAGGCCTATTTAGTGTGGAATTGATTAATACTGCTTTCATACATATGCTTCACATGAGCAAGCGCAACTGAAGCAGCTAGAGTGGATAATGTGGTTATGAAAGACTAGCTGTATGTCTGCGAAGTACGTGTGTCGTATAGGCCGAGAGCAGACAGTAGTTTATCACGATTGTGCAGCTTGCCTGATGGATAAGGAGGAGCAAACGTTATAGGAATGCCCAAATTCGGCAAGGCTGTGCCTGGACCTCGTGGTGGCAATAGACGGGGGGGATCTCTCACTCGCGGCCGTTGTTCAAGTGATGGTAGAGTGGGTGCGCGTGGATCCGGCTTGGCTCTTTTTGCGATGGTGACATGTGGTGGCCGAGCAGGAAAGAGAAGCCGCATCCTCTCTCCCCTCCCGCCATAAAAGTACCGGGTATCCGAGAAGGCTGCAAAATAATATGCGAACTTCATGATTGGTGGCCTGCGGGCTTCGAAAAAGTCATGAAAATTTCATATTAACTTATGCTTTATATTTTTCGAGGAAAGCCTAAAAAACGCTATAGCAAAAATATATTTTTTTTTATTTTAATTTGACTGGTAATGCCAGATTAACGCTCTCAAGCAAAAAAAAAAACCCTTTAGTATCATAAAGTTATAAAAAGAAAATATTATTATTTAGTCAGAAACATAGGCAAAGTTAAAAAAAATAAACGACTTTTGCCGCTCCAATGGGATGAAAAAAAGCGTAACAAATATTTAGCTAACAATATTTTAAAGGGTATCAATAATAAAGTCGAAGTAAATTCCTTAAATTCCCAGAACCATGTTTCATGATTATAAACATTAAGCTAGCTTCAATAAACCCGGGCTATGTTTAAAATATAGTAGGGAATAAAGACGATTACAATAAATAAGTCAACGTTGGTATAACTAGCCAAGTCACAGGATTTATAGGCGGTGTTGCGTTTTACCGCAAAAATATCTGAATTTATTGCATTTCGTACTTACGCAGCTTTTCCTCGGTTTGCACACGGCCGACTAATCTAGTGTGTTAACTTTTTTCTACTTTCTTAAAAACAAGTAGCGGCGCACTGGGAATTACTCCTGTATCGTGAGTGCGGTACTCCTGTATCGTGAGTGCGGTACTCCTGTATCGTCGGTTTAAAAACATTTAAACTCACATACACAAACAGCCAGACCCGGAACAGCTACTGTACGCCATAGAAATATTTGTTAGGTGCGGGAATCGAACCCGTGATACGCAGCGCAGCAGTCAGATCACTCAGCCATGGCACCAATTATGTCTTCAAGCTGTGTCGGCAAACTGTTTCGTCAAATCGTCTCGTCAAATCGTGTCATCAACTGCAGTTAGACCAATTGTTGGACTTTTGAGGGCTCCAACAACCCGTAACGACTGCCATTAGATGTTCGCATGGCAACCGGGACCAACGGATTAACGTGCTTTCCGAGGCACGACCAGACCAGTGCAAATATTCATATTCATGCATGCAAATATTTGCACTGCTCGGGGATCGAACCCGGCCGCGGCCGCGTTCGATATATATTTTTTTTTTTTTTTTATACGGACAAATCACACAGATTGAGCTAGCCCCAAAGTAAGTTCGAGACTTGTGTTATGGGATACTAACTCAACGATACTATATTTTATATTAGATACATATATAGATAAACATCCAAGACCCAGGCCAATCAGGAAAAGATCGTTTTCCATCATGACCTGGCCGGGGATCGAACCCAGGGCCTCCACGCACCCCTTCTTTTGCTTATCGCCGCCTTTTGCTACGTTTACAGGTTTCTGCCTGTTTCTCAGTTATCGGTTCCCGATTATAATCGGTCGTGTGCAAACCTCCGAGGTTCATATTAACTGTGTGAACTCATTCCGCAAGAATATAAATGATTTATATATTGTATTCTGCCTTCATTTACATGTTGTTATGTTAATAAACCTTTTTCTGTTCCCTTTATTTGTTGTATTTTCTCGGGCTTTTCCCGTGCCAAAAATACGAGAACTGAAAATTATGTTAACAAAGTCATATGTCTTCTTTATGTTCCATATTGGAAAATTGTTTAATGATAATGTTTTTGTTTTAAGCAAAACATTTTATCGGTTAAGTTTATTTAGGTTATAACTCTACCAAGCCTTCGAGTTACATTTAATACAGGTGTTTCTCAAAAAATTTTCTGCCATGCCATTTATACCAAGAAAGAATGAATATCACAAACTAAAAAATAAAATAAAAGTAAAATGAAAAACAGAAAGTCTTGTACGAGGCAATATCTTAACATAGAGCGACATTTGAAAATAAATGTAATAGCGCTGGTAATGTTATGGTCCGCTGTTATATCACGGATAGACCCAGTATAGTAGTAATAAATAATACTCGTAAATAAAAGAATGTAAAAATTAGACGTGTAAAGTAATTTAAAAATAACTAAATATTATATTGTATATTTCGGAAAACTTACAATTTGTCTCCAGCGTTCTTTCCGTCTGATTCAAAAACCGAAATCAATTAGGTTGAGATCAGCACATTTTGAAGGTAAAATATTACAATGAATATTACATAAGACAGTTCCCCAAAACGCCCGCCCTTTGCCACTTCCTAGTGCTTTCGCTGGGAAGAAGAAGTGGCGGAACAACCTCCCCAGCAGCACAGCTTCTGTTTAATTAAAAAAAATCAAGTGACTTTATACAATACTATGCATAGTTACTAATTAAAACAAAGGGCATTATTAAATCAAATTAATTATTACCATAATACCAGCTAACCACTTCAATGTACCAGGAAAACAAAAAAAAAAAAAACATTAAAAATGAAAATTTAAGGAAGTAAAAACTTATTAATGACCAAATAATAGTCTCCAAGCATAAAGGGCAGGCATGACAGCTCACTTATGTAAGCAATGTAAAATAAATCAACTCATATAACCTGTCAGTAAGCTAATATTGGAGAAAGAACACAAACGTTGTCTCGAGTTAATCAGAGCGACCAGCTATTCGTATTATTGAAGTAGTCGTTGAAAGAATAGTATGCCTTTGAGCAGAGATTGAATTATAATTCTGCTTTAAAGGCATTATAAGGAAAGTCTAACAAAGTAGAGGGTATCTTGTTGTAAAAAGTTATACCAAGCCTAACAAAAGAGTTATGAAACTTTAGAAGTCGGTGAAAAGGGGCGCGCATTTTGTCCATATTTCTGGTGTTTACATTGTGAATATCACTATTTTAGTGTACTATCATATAAGTAGATTGTGTCCTGTGGCGGGTCGCGGACAAGCGCTAGATCATCCATGATAAAAATTATCATAATATGACGAAATTTCAATTACTTTTTACGTTAAATATCTTATTTTTTATTCTTTTTAGGCTATAAAAAAATGAATCAGCATAACGATCATCATGTTTCGTGGCATTTGGACGAGAGTTGCTGAAACTCGAGTTGAAAGCCGTGCAATAAGAAAGGTCTATGTTCAATATTGCACTGCTATAGACTGATGTTAATGGTGATGGATAATTTACTCACGGCTTTGAAAGTCATGAAGAGAAACGTCAACATAGACGAGACCTTGGGAAAAGAAATGCGAAAAGAAACAAACAATATAAATAAATAGAAATATGTAAAGAACATATTTATACATAGCAAGAGCTGACCACGCGTAGCTTAATCAAAATATTGTAGACACATCACTATGTGTCTACAACACACAACGATTAATGCACGGTAAAGATTTTTACAGAACAGAGCACACAAGTGCCACACGTTAATATATGGAGCTAAAAGTTACGTTTAGAAACAAGTGAATTGATTGGTATTTACTATTTCAACAGTTTGGTTGTGGAGGGTCTCCAGATCAATCTCCCTCTGGCGCAGAATCATTAGTTGTGTTGTTGGGTTTAACATTGCATCATCTCGCTCAACTGTCGTCTTCCTTCCTAATCACCCAGTTTTTTTGAATGAAATATACAATATGTAAGAAAAACCCTGTTGTTCCTTCAATCTACGTTTTAAGAATCGGCATACGGACGTAATAAAGCAAGTAATTTATAAAAATTGTTCAACAAATATAATTAAAATAAATGTTTAATTATTAATATTTATAATCTGTAACTGATTTCTTAGCTCTGCTATTCTGCTAAACTCTCTCTGAAACTAGACATAAGTAGAACGTTCCCGCCAATTTATTTAACTTATAAAATCAGATATTCTAAAAAAAATTGAATTTATCGGTTTTAATAGGTATTTGATTGTGACCCCTCGACTAGACAATGATTACTGTTTTCTAATTATGACTTCATTAATGATGTGCTTGTAGGTAAAATTATATGTCCCTGAAAGGAACAACAGGATTTTTGTTACATAGTGTATAAAAACTAAAGACATATTGCGCCGACCCCAATTAAATTTGGATAAGCGCAGGAGAATGAAGATCTCGCCGACACCACCACTCGGGCGCCACTCAGTCCTGGCCTTACTTCATCTATCATCACTGCGTTCCCACTTAGGTATCCTCCCCAAACCGATTTAAGCTCTATAATCCGTTTCCGATGTCGAAAATCTTCGTCTGTGGATCTCGACGTTTGGGAATCAATGTTTAATAAGCTTTATGCTAAGCATGGAATGCTTCATGGCCAGTTTTAGTGTACTACTATTGTAAGAGAATGTTCTTTTGTGCGAGTGTCCACGTCTCAGGAGTCAACGTCATGCTGAGAAGGACACAGTCTACTTATATTATAATCCTACTTCCTGCTTAATCGTCATCAACGTCTCAGCGTTTAATAACGGTTGCATCCGCGGCTTTCGCGTTGGAGCCCAGGGTCCGCTTTTCTATATATACGCATGATCTCTGGCATCCCGTGGTGTGTGAGATTGTTGGCACTTATTTCATCTCTTACAACGTCAAGCTAGCACTTCCTGCTTAATATGTTATGTAAATGAGTAGGTTTATATGGATTGATGGATGTTTCTGAATTTTTCATGTAAATACTACTATACGGATTTGGATGAAGTTTAGTACACTGTTTTAGTACTGAAATTTGGATACAAAATCAGAATTACTTTAGCTGTCCGCTGGGGGACTGTTTTATCGACCTGAGAACCGTTTTTTAATGGAGAACCATCTAGTGAGAAGTTCATGAAGCTCTTTGATGCATATCATAGATGAAAACTCGTTTAAAGTCTACATGTCGGTGAGGCTACCATGGTTGCCTGAACGCTTAACGCCAAATATTTTTAGGCAACTTTGTTGGTCCGGATGCTTGAGTGGATATAGGTCACTTTTTATTCCGAGATTCCTACGGGATCAAAACGTATGAGGGTGAAGCCGCGGGGTGCAGCTGGTTGCTTATTTATTATTCAATACATTTATTTCGGATAATGTCCATATTTGGTTAGTACTTATTACAAAATCCTTAATAATCTGCATTACTAAAAAGAAAGAAAGTGTAACATTAATTTGGTAAAGAGTAAGAGTGTTGCAGAATATGTGGATTTCGCTATTTCACACTTCTTACTAGAACCCGCATGAGTGCCGGCCACTCAGTGCAGTAGGTAAGGAGGCGGTTCTCTTACGTACAATGGCATGAAAACCCTCAATACGAACCTCCGAAAACATGCCAGTTGCACTACACAAACGGGACAGCTCCAGCAACTTCCTAAGACCATTATTATATTGGAGGCGGCACTGAGAGATCTTTGTGTACACATAAAAACTTTTTTACAAAACAAACAACCGACTTCCGTAAAATAACTAGACGAAGTCGGTTGTTTTTTTTTTTTGTAAAAAAAATATTTTACACTTTTTATGTGTGAAAAGTACTGCTCAGCTGCATCTGATTAGACTGGATGCTGACGATAAAAGAGTTGAGAAAAGGCCTGTAAGCAAAATACGTAATGTTGTTTAATTTTTACCCATATTTTCGGTTCAAAAACGAAACCACTGACCTGATTCTTATGAGACCAAAATGAAAGTATAAGCAATGTTAAATATGAAGCGAAATTACGCAATTTAAATTCAGTCTCTTCATTTTGATTGATTGTTGCATAACCGTGACGAATAGGTAGCGGTTGTCCTACGTTAAAATTCAATGCTGTAAATTTGTTGAAATTCAATGAAGAATTCCCTCGACTGCCTCTAGTTTTCATCATCAGATTTACTGCAGACCATCATTTTAAGCCATATAGGTGCAAAGTTCTTATCACTATAAATGAATTAATTCCAAACACAAATTGCTACTGTAAACCGTTGAAGAGTTCACTTAACTGTCTTTCGTCTTCATCATAAAATCCCTTAAACAATCAAAATACATCTAGACAAATTAATCAAGCACAAAGACAAGGCAGCTGCTGTGAATCGTTGAGGAGTTCCCTCGACTGTCTCTCGGCTCGATCCTCAGATTTACTGTAGAATTTCATTTACCAGACGGGTGTAAAATTCTGATCAATATAGGTGAATAAGTCCAAATACAAAGTAGCTACTGTAAACCTTTGAGAAGTTCCCTGAACTGGCCTTCGTTTTCATCATCATAGCCTTTATGATAGTCACAACCCATCTGTGTGAAGTTCTTATCAAAAAAAAAATTTTTTTTTCAAGCACAAACACACTGATGTGAATCGTTGAGGAGTTCCTTCACTATGTCCCGGATCTATCATCAGATTTACTCCAGACCTTTATCAAATTGTCGTGATTTAAAATACTTACGGCAATGCGCCTTCAAAGGTGAGATTTTAACATATTCGTTGTAACGAGCAAACCTGTATGCCAACTTGTTATTATTAATAGCCAGTGCCCTGTGCTCCCTTTCAATGTTCATTTAGCACTCATGATAAAAGACTTTAAAAATTATGAAGATTTTATTGATTTCAGAATGTCTCTGTAGTTTTCTCAATATCTCAAGTTGTTAATGCTCTTTGCCTAATTAAAAAACATGGTCAAGACCAATCGTCTGCAATATTTCATTTTCTACTTGAACAGAAGCATTTGAATTGCTGAAAATGTTTGCTATAATTTTTTTCTTGACTATATCCATCCTAATTCCGATCAAAGAAGATTTTTTTTTTTTTATTATTGTAAACTAACGCTTGACTGCAATACCGCCTGATGGTAAGCAGTGATGCAATCGTTGATGGTAATGCGCGCTAGTCTATTAAGTCTATTCACTCAAAACTGAGTATATAGGAAGGAAGACAGCAGTTAAGCGAGGTGTTAAACCCAATAACACGACCAACGATGCTGCGTCAGACGGAGATTGATCTGGAGACCCACCACAACCAAACTCCCGACATAACAACATTTGAAGCATCGCACCCGGCACACATCGCAACACGACTACTCAGACCCGTCCTCCGTACGGCTTCACCAGACATCACGCCGGAACACGACGAATCGCTTGGCGGCAAGTCTTTGTCTGGTGGGTAACTTCTGCCGGCAGCCGATATTATTGGCCTACTACCTAGAAAAATCATCATCATGAAGGTGTTGAAGCGTTTTCTGGATATCTTAAAAGCGTCACATTCGTCTGTTTTGCGTCCCACTGCTGCTGAGCAAAGTCTTCCCTTTTTTATTGGTGGTAGTTGTGGATCTTACCTGTCGCGACTAAGGGTTGACAGCCAATCGATTTTTTAAAAACCACACTGAAAAATCCACTGAAGTGAACGACAGCTCATTCTTTGAGCTGTCAAAAGAGTCAATCCCTTAGCGTTTTAGTTGGGCTGACAGATCACCCCAAGCTTACTTCACGTAAGTTTTCTCGGTGAGATTCTTACAGAATAGCTCTGCTTTTTTTTTTGTTTAGGATGGGCAATCATAAAATGTCTCCAAAGCCTAGAGCACAGGCGTAGAGTAGTCAGCCTTTCGGTGTTCTATAGGATACATTTTGGGGAGTATGCGAGGGAATTGCATGATTTAATTCCCCCATCTCCGTTCTACCATCGGACGACCCGTCGTACGGCGAGTTTCCACCCTTTTGTTGTTAACACCACTACGATCCGGACGAAGCGTTTCGCCTCCTCTTTTGTACCGCGTACATCGAGGGACTGGAACAATTTGCCAACGGCGGTGTTTCCGTCGGACTACAATTTGAGTGTCTTCAAGGCTAGAGTGAATAGGCTCTTAATAAACTAGTGCGCTTTACCATCAACGATTGCGTCACTGCTTACCATCAGGCGGGATTGCGGTTAAGCGCTGATTTATAAATTAACAAAAAAAAAACCTCTCCCTCCAGGCGGAGCGGAAGGGCGTGTTAGACTTTTACTAACTAAAACCCACCCGTGTTTCATCAGTTGCCTGTAGGCCAGGCCATGGTTTCTCTTTTAACCAACCCGCAACCTTGACCCAATCGCTCTACTCAAGCCATAAAACTCACCCACTCACCAAAGTTTCCTAACCATGTTCTCTCGGTTTCTTTTTTCAACGTTACTTTTATTTGATTTTATATAAAATTAAGTTAGTTTGCGTTTAATTTTCGTACTAACTAGGCTCTGACGAAAAATCTACCTATGTGTTTTGCCCTTAAACTAACACGTGAAACAGCTCGTTACAGACCTAATCCAATTTTCCGAATTAACTTTTAGATGATTAATGAGGAAAGTTTCCAAAGTGCTTTGAATGTGTTTTAAATTAATGGCTTATTTTTAAGTAGACGCCTGAAGTGTGCTAATAATATAATAAAATGTAGGTTTTTTTTTTTTTAAATACAGGCACATATATTTTCATGGGTCTTATCGGCTTATTACTGTAGAGAGTGTGCGAAGGACACTACATGACTTAATTCCCCATCTCCGTACCATCATCGGACCTCTACGATTCGGACGAAGCGTTTCGCCTCGTCTTTTAAGCCGCGTACATCGAGGGACGGCGCTTGACTGTCGTTCGTATAACTGCGATGATCTCGCACTTTGCTCTGCATGACGAAGTGAACGATCAGTGCTACATTCTCTTGCCCGTGTTTGCGAGTTCCTAGCCCTATTTTCAGCAAGTCGCTGAGAGCGCTCAGCACTTGACTGTTGTTCGTATAGCTGCGACGATCTTGCATTTTGTTCTGCAAGACGAACAGTAGGCCTAGTATGAGTTTTCATTACGAAACTCGATCGTCGATATCGAGCGCGTTTGACTCATCGATTGGTCCGCTTCAAGGTTGTAAGAATTCTCAACCAATGAGAGCGCCAAATGCGCTCGATATCGACGATCGAGTCTCGTAATGAAAACTCATACTAGGCAAACTGAACGTTCGACGCTAGATTCTCTGGCTCGCGATTGGAACGCGTACACTCTCATACTTTCCCGATGATCTGCATTTTCAAAAGAAAACTCTCCAATACGACGAACTATTATTAGATAGCTGCGATCTTCTTCTTCTAGCCATATTGCTATGAAGGATATTTATTTTAAATCAGAGAGATTAAGAATAACATAATAATTATTAAAGTTCAAAGAGATAGTTCTGAAAAGAACTTTGACAAATGTTATGAAAAAGTGTGATTCCTGATACTAAAATTAAGTAGCTCTGAAAAAGAACTTTTTAAGTGAAGCATAAAAATGTGTTAAAAAAACTCGAAATATTCAATGTCGCTTGTGTCCACTGCGTAAAGAGCCGACCTAGTTCATAATGGTGCACCCCCTTCTCCCGCACTGTCCTCTCGTCGATTTAGTAATAGTTACTCGATGCGCTGCGTGGCGGCCGCCGCCGGCGTGTATTTTAATATTAATTTCATGATATCTTTTTAATTGAATGTCCGATTTCAATAATTCTAATAGTAATTATCAGGTATTTAGACTGTCTTGAATATTAAATTATTTATTTGGATAAAAATTTATAAATGGTATGGATAACACGGTCTGATTTTGATCGGCATTTCTATCAATTTGTTAAATGTAAAAAAGTAGTTATAGTGACGTAACTACAATAATTAGATACATGGTCACGTGAATTCTTTTGTAGATATTGACATATTCTATAATTTTGTCGAACATTTTTTTGACCTATCATTAATAATATTCGCAGCGTATGCGATGAAAGACATTTTATGGCTAATTTTTTTTACACCCTCGGTTAGTTTTAATAAGAATTTCTAAAGATTTCTATAGTACCCTAGTACTAAATATGATCTATTTTACTCAGTGATAATGTAGCTTTCTAATGAAAAAAGGATTATTATAATCGCTCCAGTACTTTTTGAGTTTATTCGTTACACACAAAAATACAAATCTTTCCTCTTTATAATATTAGTGTAGCTGTAGAAGAACGGACTCACTTATCCAAACCAAATATTTAGGCTATGTTTTGACTAATTATAGTAGACGGTTTATGTGAAGTTTGAACAAAATTGTTGGGTTTGGTTGAGCGGTTGTTCATTTTTCACATTTTTTGTAACAAATCTATACCACATAAAAAGCAATGCCACTTTCTTTGTAATTTTATAACTCAAGAACGGACTCACCTATCCAACCCAAATGTTCAGGCATGCTATGCTAGAAATGGAAAAATAAAGAATATTGTCTATCCAAATGTTTTGGATTAAGTTTTAAAATTGCTAGCAATTAAAAAAAATATTTTATGTTTGAATAAATAATTATGATGATCCAATAAATTTGTTTTTATTATTTCACTTTATACGTAGCGAAGCACGTATCGGGCCGCTAGTATACATTTATACGAGTATATAACTGTTTAGGATAAAAATACTAGATTTCGCGACCGCAATTTATATGTTCCACGTCACTATTAAAAACGGAAAAGTCAATGTCTTTGACGGATGATTCGACAGAAATCGCGATACGGGCGAGAGTGTTTTTTTGAGTAAGAATTTATCATCGGGAATAATTCTACATAAAAGTGTTTGAAATCTAGTGCACAGGGCGCTTAGTTGGTACATAGTTTTATCCAGCGGATTCTCAAAACTAGACCGGCAGTTTTGAAGAAAGACAACGCGACAAGGCGCGGCGTTGTGGAATTCACACGATCAAGTATTAAAATGTCTATTAAAGTATTATAGTACACGACAATATAACACAGAACTCACTACATAACACAAAAACACTGTGCCAGCAATTCTAGCAAGCAAAAGTGTGAGTCCTTTCAATTGTCACAAAACCTTGTAGGCCGGTGGCTGAGAGCGGTGTTTACTTTGTGGTAGCCAGAGCTTCGGCCCCTGGGCTGCCGTATTAAACAATAACTTTTACGGAAATGTGTAAAAGAAAGTAGAAAAAGAAGGAAAAAAGTAACAAAAAGCACATAAAAAAATACTAGACAGTGAAAACCATGTAAGTAAAATAAAAACTGTTTTCGACTTTCTAATTCTGAATTGCCAACGAAAAAAAGATAGGTCAAGAAATTCATATTAAATTCAGTAAATAAAAATTTTTGTATTCAAAGTAGCTGACCATGTAGTAGTTAGTAGTAGGTTTCCCGCGACCTTCATCAGGTCGTCGGTCCACCTTGTCAGGGGCCTACCCACGTTGCGTCTTCCGTTGTGTGGTCGCCACTCGAGAACCCGTTGGCCTCATCGGGCATCGGTCCTACGGGCAATGTGCCCAGCCCACTGCCACTAGAGTGTTGCAATTCTTGGCGCTATTAGCTCATTTCTGATTCGATCGCGCAGTGAAACCCCAAGCATAGCCCTCTCCATTGTTTGAGTCTTTGAGTGACTTTGAGCCTTCTTATAAGGCCGATTGTTAGCGACCACGTCTCAGTTCCATAAGTCATCACTGGCAACACACACTGGTCGAAGACTCTTGTCTTGAGACACTGCGGTATTTCGGACGAGAAGATTTTATGTAGCTTCCCGAAAGTAGCCCAGCCGAGTTGGAATCACCGATTGACCTCTTTCTCGAAGTTGGACCTTCCTAACTGGATAGTTAGTCCCAGGTACACATAACTCTCAACAACTTCGAGAACAGAGCCTCCAATCGGTACCGTAGTACCGTGATACGAGAACTTTATATAGGTATCTATATATACCGTGACTCTTAGGCTATCAAATTAATTGAAGCCACGTCCTTCTATATTATGTTTTTCAAACAAATATTATTAAAATAATTAATAGCTATTAATATTCTAGTCGTGGGATCTTTTTCGTTGGAGTATTTAGCATTATTTAACCTAATTTGTGTTGTTTTTGTTAACAATAGCATAAAATTTGTGTTGAATTTTAAAACTGCCTGTGCGTGTCTAGTGTCGTCCTTATAAGGACTTTATTTTTAAATTTTTAGATATATTTTGTTAAAAAAAATTAATTCTTATTTCAGGTCAAAAACGTTATTTTAATAGACATAACTACAAGTATCTTGAGCCATAATCATTGTAATGTTCAATAGGTTAACCTAATAGCCACTCTGTATATAAAATTCATGTGCCACAGTACGTTTTGAATTTTAAAAGCTAGCGTACTTTACGCTAGGTATTAAGATTTTTGGCGTTAAAGTAATTTAAAATACTCTTTGTATAAATCAAAATAGAGATGGAGGGTTTATACGTATTATATATACTGTTCCTTTAGTACAGTCAGCAATAAAAGCGCATTAACACGTTAGTTTTCAAAATCTTAATTACTGAGTAAAATATTTTTTAAACTTGAAATCGAAATGATACTTAATATAAGAACTGCAGTATGATTCTCTCTCTCTTACTCTCTCTTCATTATTCCTCTCATTTTTCTTTACTTACATTAACGAATCATTTCGTCGAATTTCGTTGCTGACCGTACCGCTGAAAGATTATAATTAAGAAACGGTACCCTAAAAATAAGCTATATAGAGTCAGACAGGAAAATGAGGACACATTTTCCATCAAACTATCTCTTTTTGGATGAAAATCATAAAATAACCGAAGGAAAGAAATGGTAAACTCCTGATATTGTACATAATTTAATTTTCGATCTAATCTAGTCGATAGATTCTTTAAAAATTGCACTTTAAAAATTTAGTGATGTAAGCTCTAGATGAACATACAGTGTCAATCCCTAGTATTCATTGGAATGGCAGCTCTGTCCACGCTCATGTTCTTAATATACATAGTGATGATGATAATAGGATAATAAATGAGAACACGGACAATACTGGTTCATAGCAATAACCTAAACCGTAGAAAAAAACCTAGCCACAAAATAAAAAAAAAATGAAAATTTCAAACAAACTAAATCGAATGAAATTGGAAACGGAATAGAACCTCCTTTAAAATATTGGTTCACTGACCTCCGATCGGCGGCAGGGCGGTTGTGTATCGACTTGTTTTTTTTTTTGTCCCATTATTATTAAAGGTTAGTACCGCTGCATACGGCGGTCATCAACCTGTAAGCATAGAGATCTACTGCTGGACAAAGGTATCTCTCAAGGCTTTCCGCGATGACCGGTCCTGTGCTGCCCGCATCCTTAGTCTTCCCGCGACCTTCACCAGGTCATCGGTTCACCTTGTTGGGTGCCTCCCTACGCTGCGTCTTCCGGTACGTGGCCGCCACTCCAGAACTTACTGCCCCATCGTTCATCGGTTCTATAAGAAATATGCCCAACCTACTGCCAAATTGATTACTCACTTCCAAATACATTACTATAATATGTAAGTTGGAAATCATGTTTTCCTTCAAACAGTAACTCAATAGACCTCTCCAACAAACTCGGAGTAAGTTTCTAAGAATATTCAAGGATTCTTGGAAATCTCAGTTAATTAATTACAATGAGATTCGTGATAGTTTGTTGGAATGTAAAGTGATCTAACAACGTGACGTAACTATAGTTATAGAAGGACTGACATAGTAAAACTAAACAAGGACCAATTGAATGCAAAACTCTGTAGATTTGAAGTGAAAACTTAACATGATTAAACATAAAACAAAAATCTGTTTTCTTCTTTCTACGTTTGTTTTTCTTTCTTTATTTTATTTTTATTAAATAACTACGGTCATCATAAACCCATAAAAAATGAATAACGTGTTTATTTTTAGTTATGTTATCATCGCATCCACAGAATTCGCTCCCTAATTTATTTTTGTCTACAAGCAGTATAAGTAGTTTCGTTAAAATGAGGTTCAATTATGAGAGATTAATTCAACTTCAAACATGCTGAATGCCAGTTGGCAAACGCTGAGTAACATCGACCAATGTATGGTTGGTTAATCCTGACGAAATCTACCAGTGCATAGATGTAAAAGCTTTCTTGCTTACTTAAGCGCTACTAGTCAATGGCTCGGCACGGTCTGTCCACATCCACAGCCTATAACATCTTAAAGGAAACTCAGGGTGATGATCGCAACGAGGCAAAACTGATCTAGACGTATGTATAAGGGGGGACGCAGAATACTACGGGAGGTATATACGGCACCCTTACCATCAATATCTCTAAAAAAAGATACTACGTTAGTATATACAGTCTTTCATATCGATTTCGGTAGCGGTGACACTTCAAAATCACTTGCGTTTGCATTTTTTTTGAAAGGACATCTATAAAAATATATTTAAACATTGAACACTACAGGTAAACAATTTACAAAATCTATTTCCCGCATAAACGCATTTCCTACAGTATTTTACTGTTTCTACAGCTAACTTTCTTATCCTATCTGACGTTTACGACGACAAATGAATACAGCACAGTACGAAGGCAAAAACGTCTCTGCACGAAATAGTAATAACCCACCGTCACGTAGATATGTGCCTCTAGCGGAACATGTTTAGAGCTGATTTTTCTTCGGATATTGAAGATCTCCGGTTTATGACTGAGAATTCGATGTATTGCTGAATTTCCTTTGCTCCTGATTTTTCGTGAAATGCCTTTGTGGATAGAGTAGTGTTGAGTATGGTAAATTGCGATTGGGAGATAAAAGAGCGGGTGGAGCGCCAAATCGGAACCGCCGAAAAAAGATAGTTCGAAGTTTGACGTGATTTGATTACAATACGCGTTTTATCCTGGTTTATTTGCGTGAGTTCCGTTTTAAAGGACTTCGCGTTAGTTTGTTAATGAGTTTTATTGGATTCACGTTTTGTGAGATTTGAAAATACTGATAAGTATTTAATGTAAGTTTAGTTTCTTGTGTAGTTAGGAGACTTAGGCTTTTATTCTAACCAAAACCTATGTGAATTTCACAACTCAGTCACTGGGTAGCACAATACCCCTTGTTAAGCTTTCGGGTTTCTACAGTCCGTAAAGAATTACTGAGACCCACGTATGACAATCACAGTAAACATGACCCAAATCCATCAACTGGTGTGTCTAATATTACTATTACAACTGCTTTTATCTTCCTACACTCTTGGCAAATGCCTCTCTTCACTCCTATCTCCTTTCCTGCACGTCTTCCTTTTAGTGTTGACTGAACTTATGTATCTAGCTTGTCTTGCCATCTCCTACGTGGTCTGCAGCGACTGCGCCTCATAGTCTCAGGACACCAATTCTATGCTATTTGGGTACACAGACTGTTATTCTAAGGCAGACGTGTCTTGCCAAGTTCATTTAAGTTGGACAGCTTTTTATGCCATGTCAGCTTTCATGGTTTTTGAGTGCAGTGTAAATATCACTTATCTAATCAAAAATCAACTTCAAAAATGACAATACCAAAAGTATTGGAAATACTTTACTGCATACCGCAGAATCAAACCCAAAAGCTCTTTTGATTAATTAAAGCACATTAATTTCTCTCACACACGGTCACAGAAAATGCACCGCCAGCCGTTTTACCGTAGAAAATGTAATTAAAAGACTGCTCGCTCTGCAATTCAGGCTAAAGTTACGCTATACTAACGAGGGGTGGGGTTAAAAAGGGTTCTTCAGCTGAAAATGATCCGTCTACCTTTTGTGGCACAAAGGGTTGCAATCGGAAAGTTCTCCGTCAATAATAAACAGTATTCGTAAAGGAAAAGATTTTGATTCGGAATACCAGCGAAGCTGGGTAGCGACATAGAATAAGAAAACAATATGGAAGCGACACGTTGCAATTTTGTAAAGTTCCCACAATAGGAACCCTGAGGCCCCCTGCTCTATGAGCTCACTCGCTGGGCTTAGTTGATGTCACCTGTCATCGAATATAATGAATCTGAAGATAACAACAGTAATTTTTGATTTGAATACACGGACAATTTAAGCTGGCAGTTTGGTTAGCAGGAGTGGCCGTGGCTCAATAACACTAGCTGAACAGGTTAATCAATCTACGCCTGCCACGGTTGCTCTGTGGATGCGTGATAACTTTACATACCGAGACCCCTCTGTACCTCGGGAAGCATCCTATATAATAATATTGGTTGTTAACTATATGTGTGCCAAATTATTTGTGTGTGGATTGTGTGCGACGATCTTGCATTTTGTTCTGCAAGACGAACTGAACGTTCGACGCTAGATTCTCTGGCTCGCGATTGGAACGCGTACACTCTCATACTTTTCCGACGATTTGCATTTTCAGAAGAAAACTCTCCAATACGACGAACTATTATTAGATAGCTGCGATCTTCTTCTTCTAGGCAAATTCCTATGAAGGATATTTATTTTAAATCAGAGAAATTAAGAATAAAATAATAATTATTAAAGTTCAAAGAGATAGTTCTGAAAAGAACTTTGACAAATGTTATGAAAAAGTGTGATTCCTAATACTAAAACTAAGTACCTACCTCTGAAAAGAACTTTTTAAGTGAAGTATAAAAATGTGTTAAAAAACTCGAAATATTCAATGTCGCTTGTGTCCACTGCGTAAAGAGCCGACCTAGTTCATAATGGTGCACCCCCTTCTCCCGCACTGTCCTCTCGTCGAGTTAGTAATAGTTACTCGATGCGTTGCGTGGCGGCCGCCGCCGGCGTGTATTTTAATATTAATTTCATGATATCTTTTGAATTGAATGTCCGATTTCAATAATTCTAATAGTAATTATCAGATATTGAGACTGTCTTGAATATTAAATTATTTATTTGGATAAAAATTTATAAATGGTATGGATAACACGGTCTGATTTTGATCGGAATTTCTATCAATTGGTGAAATGTAAAAAGTAGTTATAGTGACGTAACTACAATAGTTAGATACATGGTCACGCGAAATTTTTTGTAGATATTGATATTGCTATAATATTGCTGAAAAATTTTTTTTTGGTAGCGTATGCGATGAAAGACATTTTATGGCTAATTTTTTTACACCTTCGGTTGGTTTTAATAAGAATTTCTAAAGATTTCTATAGTACCCTAGTACTAAATATGGTCTATTTTACTCAGTGATAATGTAGCTCTCTAATGAAAAAAGGATTATTATAATTGCTCCAGTACTTTTTGAGTTTATTCATTACACACAAAAATACAAATCTTTCCTCTTTATAATATTAGTGTAGCTGTAGAAGAACGGACTCACTTATCCAAACCAAATATTTAGGCTATCTTTTGACTAATTATAGTAGATGGTTTATGTGAAGTTTGAACAAAATTGTTGGGTTTGGTTGAGCGGTTGTTCATTTTTCACATTTTTTGTAACAAATCTATACCACATAAAAAGCAATGCCACTTTCTTTGTAATTTTATAACTCAAGAACGGACTCACCTATCCAACCCAAATGTTCAGGCATGCTATGCTAGAAATGGAAAAATAAAGAATATTGTCTATCTAAATGTTTTGGATTAAGTTTTAAAATTGCTAGCAATTAAAAAAAATATTTTATGTTTGAATAAATAATTATGATGATCCAATAAATTTGTTTTTATTATTTCACTTTATACGTAGCGAAGCACGTATCGGGCCGCTAGTATACATTTATACGAGTATATAACTGTTTAGGATAAAAATACTAGATTTCGCGACCGCAATTTATATGTTCCACGTCACTATTAAAAACGGAAAAGTCTTTGACGGATGATTCGACAGAAATCGCGATACGGGCGAGAGTGTTTTTTTGAGTAAGAATTTATCATCGGGAATAATTCTACATAAAAGTGTTTGAAATCTAGTGCACAGGGCGCTTAGTTGGTACATAGTTTTATCCAGCGGATTCTCAAAACTAGACCGGCAGTTTTGAAGAAAGACAACGCGACAAGGCGCGGCGTTGTGGAATTCACACGATCAAGTATTAAAATGTCTATTAAAGTATTATAGTACACGACAATATAACACAGAACTCACTACATAACACAAAAACACTGTGCCAGCAATTCTAGCAAGCAAAAGTGTGAGTCCTTTCAATTGTCACAAAACCTTGCAGGCAGACGGCTCTTGACACATTTTGTAGGGGTAGGCCGGTGGCTGAGAGCGGTGTTTACTTTGTGGTAGCCAGAGCTTCGGCCCCTGGGCTGCCGTATTAAACAATAACTTTTACGGAAATGTGTAAAAGAAAGTAGAAAAAGAAGGAAAAAAGTAACAAAAAGCACATAAAAAAATACTAGACAGTGAAAACCATGTAAGTAAAATAAAAACTGTTTTCGACTTTCTAATTCTGAATTGCCAACGAAAAAAAGATAGGTCAAGAAATTCATATTAAATTCAGTAAATAAAAATTTTTGTATTCAAAGTAGCTGACCATGTAGTAGTTAGTAGTAGGTTTCCCGCGACCTTCATCAGGTCGTCGGTCCACCTTGTCAGGGGCCTACCCACGTTGCGTCTTCCGTTGTGTGGTCGCCACTCGAGAACCCGTTGGCCTCATCGGGCATCGGTCCTACGGGCAATGTGCCCAGCCCACTGCCACTAGAGTGTTGCAATTCTTGGTGCTATTAGCTCATTTCTGATTCGATCGCGCAGTGAAACCCCAAGCATAGCCATCTCCATTGTTCTTTGAGTGACTTTGAGCCTTCTTATAAGGCCGATTGTTAGCGACCACGTCTCAGTTCCATAAGTCATCACTGGCAACACACACTGGTCGAAGACTCTTGTCTTGAGACACTGCGGTATTTAGGACGAGAAGATTTTACGTAGCTTCCCGAAAGTAGCCCAGCCGAGTTGGAATTACCGATTGACCTCTTTCTCGAAGTTGGACCTTCCTAACTGGATAGTTAGTCCCAGGTACACATAACTCTCAACAACTTCGAGAACAGAGTCTCCAATCGGTACCGTAGTACCGTGATACGAGAACTTTATATAGGTATCTACTATCTATATATACCGTGACTCTTAGGCTATCAAATTAATTGAAGCCACGTCCTTCTATATTATGTTTTTCAAACAAATATTATTAAAATAATTAATAGCTATTAATATTCTAGTCGTGGGATCTTTTTTCGTTGGAGTATTTAGCATTATTTAACCTAATTTGTGTTGTTTTTGTTAACAATAGCATAAAATTTGTGTTGAATTTTAAAACTGCCTGTGCGTGTCTAGTGTCGTCCTTATAAGGACTTTATTTTTAAATTTTTAGATATATTTTGTTAAAAAAATTAATTCTTATTTCAGGTCAAAAATGTTACTTTAATAGACTTAACTACAAGTATCTTGAGCCATAATCATTGTAATGTTAAATAGGTTAACCTAATAGCCACTCTGTATATAAAATTCATGTGCCACAGTACGTTTTGAATTTTAAAAGCTAGCGTACTTTACGCTAGGTATTAAGATTTTTGGCGTTAAAGTAATTTAAAATACTCTTTGTATAAATCAAAATAGAGATGGAGGGTTTATACGTATTATATATACTGTTCCTTTAGTACAGTCAGCAATAAAAGCGCATTAACACGTTAGTTTTCAAAATCTTAATTACTGAGTAAAATATTTTTTTAAACTTGAAATCGAAATGATACTTAATATAAGAGCTGCAGTATGATTCTCTCTCTCTTACTCTCTCTTCATTATCCCTCTCATTTTTCTTTACTTACATTAACGAATCATTTCGTCGAATTTCGTTGCTGACCGTACCGCTGAAAGATTATAATTAAGAAACGGTACCCTAAAAATAAGCTATATAGAGTCAGACAGGAAAATGAGGACACATTTTCCATCAAACTATCTCTTTTTGGATGAAAATCACAAAATAACCGAAGGAAAGAAATGGTAAACTCCTGACATTGTACATAATTTAATTTTCGATCTAATCTAGTCGATAGATTCTTTAAAAATTGCACTCTAAAAATTGAGTGATGTAAGCTCTAGATGAACATACAGTGTCAATCCCTAGTGTTAACAATGATACCACCGCCGCCAGTGAAAACCAGTAGTACCGCAGCGGGGCAGGGTGCGGAGCGCGCGGGGCGCGCGTTCATCCACCAAGACAGTTGCTGGATTCGACCTCTAACGAACACTAGCGTCACACAGTTGTTCTATTTATAAAATTATGTTGTTTTACCGTTAACTTGTATTTATAAACTATTAAACTACAAAAATCTACGGAACACGCATTTTATTATTTTGGAGTCAGAACAATATCGCCAACACCTAGTATTCATTGGAATGGCAGCTCTGTCCACGCTCATGTTCTTAATATACATAGTGATGATGATAATAGGATAATAAATGAGAACACGGACAATACTGGTTCATAGCAATAACCTAAACCGTAGAAAAAAACCTAGCCACAAAATAAAAAAAAATGAAAATTTCAAAGAAACTAAATCGAATGAAATTGGAAACGGAATAGAACCTCCTTTAAAATATTGGTTCACTGACCTCCGATCGGCGGCAGGGCGGTTGTGTATCGACTTGCTTTTTTTTTGTCCCATTATTATTAAAGGTTAGTACCGCTGCATACGGCGGTCATCAACCTGTAAGCATAGAGATCTACTGCTGGACAAAGGTATCTCTCAAGGCTTTCCGCGATGACCGGTCCTGTGCTGCCCGCATCCTTAGTCTTCCCGCGACCTTCACCAGGTCATCGGTTCACCTTGTTGGGTGCCTCCCTACGCTGCGTCTTCCGGTACGTGGCCGCCACTCCAGAACTTACTGCCCCTTCGGCCATCGGTTCTATAAGAAATATGCCCCACGCACTGCCAAATTGATTACTCACTTCCAAATACATTAATATAATATGTAAGTTGGAATTCATGTTTTCCTTCAAACAGTAACTCAATAGACCTCTCCAACAAACTCTGAGTAAGTTTCTAAGAATATTCAAGGATTCTTGGAAATCTCAGTTAATTAATTACAATGAGATTCGTGATAGTTTGTTGGAATGTAAAGTGATCTAACAACGTGACGTAACTATAGTTATAGAAGGACTGACAAAGTAAAACTAAACAAGGACCAATTGAATGCAAAACTCTGTAGATTTGAAGTGAAACCTAAACATGATTAAACATGAAACAAAAATCTGTTTTCTTCTTTCTACTTTTGTTTTTCTTTCTTTAATTTCTTTTTATTAAATAACGTGGTTCATCATAAACCCATATAAAATCAATAACGTGTTTATTTTTAGTTATGTTATCATCGCATCCACAGAATTCGCTCCCTAATTTATTTTTGTCCACAAGCAGTATAAGTATTTTCGTTAAAACAATATGAGGTTCAATTATGAGAGATTAATTCAACTTCAAACATGCTGAATGCCAGTTGGCAAACGCTGAGTAACATCCACCAATGTATGGTTGGTTAATCTTGACGAAATCTACCAGTGCATACATGTAAAAGCTTTCTTCCTTACTCAAGCGCTACTAGTCAATGGCTCGGCACCGTCTGTCCACATCCACAGCCTATAACATCTTAAAGGAAACCCAGGGTGATGATCGCAACGAGGCAAAACTGATCTAGACGTATGTATAAGGGGGGACGCAGAATATTCGGGAGGTATATACGGCATCCTTACTATCAATTTCTCTAAAAAAGGTACTACGTTAGTATATACAGTTTTTCATATCGATTTCGGTAGCGGTGACACTTCAAAATCACTTGCGTTTGCATTTTTTTTTGAAAGGACATCTATAAAAATATATTTAAACATTGAACACTACAGGTAAACAATTTACAAAATCTATTTCCCGCATAAACGCATTTCCTACAGTATTTTACTGTTTCTACAGCTAACTTTCTTATCCTATCTGACGTTTACGACGACAAATGAATACAGCACAGTACGAAGGCAAAAACGTCTCTGCACGAAATAGTAATAACCCACCGTCACGTAGATATGTGCCTCTAGCGGAACATGTTTAGAGCTGATTTTTCTTCGGATATTGAAGATCTCCGGTTTATGACTGAGAATTCGATGTATTGCTGAATTTCCTTTGCTCCTGATTTTTCGTGAAATGCCTTTGTGGATAGAGTAGTGTTGAGTATGGTAAATTGCGATTGGGAGATAAAAGAGCGGGTGGAGCGCCAAATCGGAACTGCCGAAAAAAGATAGTTCGAAGTTTGACGTGATTTGATTACAATACGCGTTTTATCCTGGTTTATTTGTGCGAGTTCCGCTTTAAAGGACTTCGCGTTAGTTTCTTAATGAGTTTTATTGGATTCACGTTTTGGGAGATTTGAAAATACTGATAAGTATTTATTGTAAGTTTGTTGTGTAGTTAGGATATGACTTTGTGAATTTTGGTTAGAATAAGCTAACTTAGGCCTTTGTTCTAACCAAAGTCTATGTGAATTTCACAACTCAATCACTGGGTACCCCATGTTAAGCTTTCGGGTTTCTACAGCCCGTAACGAATTACTGAGACCCATGTATGACAATCACAGTAAGCATGACCCAACTCGATCAACTAGTGTATCTCAAATTACTATTACCACTGCTTTTATCTTCCTACACTATCACACACCTTGGCAAATGCTTCTCTTCACTCCTATCTCCTTTCCTGCGCGTCCTCCTTTTATTTTTCACTTAACTTACGTATCTAGCTTGTCTTGCCATCTCCTACGTGGTCTGCAGCGACTGTACCTACCTCATAGTCTCAGGACACCAATTCTATGCTAAGTTCATTTAAGTTGGACAGCTTTTTATGCCATGTCAGCTTTCATGGTTTTTGAGTGCAGTATTAATATCACTTATCTAATCAAAAATCAACCTCAAAAATGACAAGACCAAAAGTATTGGAAATACTTTACTGCATACCGCAGAATCAAACCCAAAAGCTCTTTTGATTAATTAAAGCACATTAATTTCTCTCACACACGGTCACAGAAAATGCACCGCCAGCCGTTTTACCGTAGAAAATGTAATTAAAAGACTGCTCGCTCTGCAATTCAGGCTAAAGTTACGCTACACTAACGAGGGGTGGGGTTAAAAAGGGTTCTTCAGCTGAAAATGATCCGTCTACCTTTTGTGGCACAAAGGGTTGCAATCGGAAAGTCCCCCGTCAATAATAAACAGTATTCGTAAAGGAAAAGATTTTGATTCGGAATACCAGCGAAGCTGGGTAGCGACATAGAATAAGAAAACAATATGGAAGCGACACATTGCAATATTGTAAAGTTCCCACAATAGGAAACCTGAGGCCCCCTGCTCTATGAGCTCTCTCGCTGGGCTTAGTTGATGTCACCTGTCATCGAATATAATGAATCTGAAGATAACAACAGTAATTTTTGATTTGAATACACGGACAATTTAAGCTGGCAGTTTGGTTAGCAGGAGTGGCCGTGGCTCAATAACACTAGCTGAACAGGTTAATCAATCTACGCCTGCCACGGTTGCTCTGTGGATGCGTGATAACTTTACATACCGAGACCCCTCTGTACCTCGGGAAGCATCCTATATAATAATATTGGTTGTAAACTATATGTGTGCCAAATTATTTGTGTGTGGAAGTAACAAACACATACACACACTCACAAAGTTTCGCATTTATACTATTAGTGTGATAAGCACGACAGCCTCCGTGGCGTTGCAGGTAGCGAACGCGGCCGCTGCGCAAGGAGGCTTGGTTTAGATCCCCGCGCAGTGCAAATATTTGTATGCATGAATATGAATATTTGCACTGGTCTGGTCGAGCCACCATACCCCGATTACCATACGAACATCTAGTTACTGCCATTACGGGTTGTTGGACCCCTCAAAAGTCCAACAATTAGTCTAACTGCAATGCTTCGATATCGCCTCCGGGTTGTGGAGGTCAGACGGCAGTCGCTTCACGGAAAATATCGAAGTTTAGGCAAAATCAGCAGTTAGACTGGTTATGCGGACCCCAGACTCCGAAACTGAAAAAGCTTCGGATACGGCTGGGATTAACGCTGAGATGATGATGGAGTATTAGTGTGATACCAAGTAACTATCCATGTGTGTAACTATCCAGTTAGGAAGCTCCAACTTCGAGAAAGAGGTCAATCGTCGAATCCAACTCGGCTGGGCTGCTTTCGGGAAGCTACGTAGAATCTTCTCGTCCGAAATACCGCAGTGTCTCAAGACAAAAGTCTTCGACCAGTGTGTGTTGCCAGTGATGACTTATGGAATTGAGACGTGGTCGCTAACAATGGGCCTTATAAGAAGGCTCAAAGTCGCTCAAAGGGCAATGGAGAGGGCTATGCTTGGGGTTTTACTGCGTGATCGAATCAGGAACGAGGAGATCCGCAGAAGAACGAGAGTAATCGACATAGCCCGAAGAATTGCAACACTGAAGTGGCAATGGGCTGGAGACATTGCCCGTAGGACCAATGCCCGATGGGGCCGACGGGTTCTCGAGTGGCGACCACGCACCGGAAGACGTAGCGTGGGTAGGCCCCCAACAAGGTGGACCGACGACCTGGTGAAGGTCGCGGGAAACCGCTGGATGTGGGAGGCACAGGACCGGTCGTCGTGGAGAACCTTGGGGGAGGCCTATGTCCAGCAGTGGACGTCTTTCGGCTGAAATGATGATGATGATTACTGTGATAAGTCCTATAGAGTATAATGTAAAGATGTAACAATGTATCCAATTACTCAATAACCGAACACTATCAAACCGTATAAGGGGCATTGATATAAAAGATTTTTCTTTCTTAAGAAACATTTTTAATAGTATATTAATAAAACGTAACGTTTGTAGAATCAGCAACCATTGTACTAATAGTCTTGACAGACAATGACTTAATAACCAAGGGCCTCGACCAACAGCTCAGTAGGCTCTCGTTAGGCAGCTGGATCAAGGACTTGATTCAGAAAGAGGTCCTTCTTGACACGGCTCGCATTGTCAGAAGGTTCCTCTCCCTGGAGCCCTGACCACCGGCAGCTTCGACCCTGTTCCCGATACCGGTGGCCTACAATTTTTTATATTTTTAAATGTTTTTATATTGTTATAATTAAAAATATAATTTATATGTATGTCGTGGATAACGGTATCATTTTAGTAAAAGTTGCTAATTTGATTTATGTAGTAGTGGGAAAACGCTGTGACGTTATTTTGTAATGGCGGCACGTAGCTTGGAGGCGCGAACCTGGGCACTTCTCCGGGGATTTTTGCATATTTAAATTGTTATTGTCAAGATTGCAAGGTATATTTACACTTCGTGATTTAATTCAAAACTTCACCTACGAAATGGAGCCTTTAGCACCACACCAACATGGTAACGACGCTATTGGTCCGCCGTCGCTGACGTCGTCATGTAAATATCGTAAAATAAAGGAAATAATACTATAGATATTACAAAGATAGGTACCTCCCGGAACAGCAAACAGCCTCTAACGGTTCCCGATCGACCGCGCGGTCTCCCGACTACTCCCGGCGATAGATTCGCGTGTCATTTGCTAAACCTCTCTTCTGCCACTCATCTCCATACATTTGCATGTTGTTTGTCGTATGTTGGTAATTAAACCCATCGCTTTTGCCTATTTTAATCTATTATGTAAAGGTACGTGTTTAAGTTGCTTCGAGAGAAATATCTATGTTTGGTGTGTGCGTAGAATCGCAGATGTTATGCTTTTTAGTTTTTTGATGTGTGTTTTGTAAGACAAAGTTTAGATGATACCAGCTTTTTGTTAAAGGTTTTTTATTTGAGGTTCTATCTTTAATATTATTGTATTGTTATCTTTAATTTTAGTGTTTATTTTTACTAACAATCATTTTCTCCCGGCCAGTCGTACTCAGCGCTTGTTGTTAGTGCAATAAAGTTCAAAAGTGGTAATGCACTTTTGATCCCTTACTGTACATAGTACATTGTACATATACATTTAACCCATCTATTGTGCGAAGCCAAAGAAGAAAAAAAAACCATCTATCTACCTTCAAATCAAGAGTGAACAATCATCTTTTAGGTACGCCATAGTTTTCGTTTTTGTTCAAGAGCATTCTCAATCAGCAATAAAAAAAAATTGTGTTACATATCTACAAACCTCTTTTCAGACGTAAACTCACTTTTAAACGAGCCTTTTTTATTAAAACTCCAAACATTTTTAATAAACACTCACAGAAATAAAATACAGTAGCCTGAGAAGTTAAGCTGAGCACGTTTAGCTTCGTTCCGGTTGGCAACCAAGGTAAGAGAGATTGTAGAGTTTTGTTAGATACTCACCATACGAACACTATAAGCAGCGGTAAGACTGTAGTCGATTTATAGATTTATGGATGTAAATACAGGTGATCTAATCTACAGATGAATTCCGGATAAAGATAGCGTATGGCGAGATTGCGGTCAAGCACTTATGTAAAAAAAAAATGAAATGATAATAGAATGTAAATGAATTTAAATAAAGGTAGGTAGTCCGTATTATAAACCAGTGCTTGACCGCACTCTCGCCTGATGGTAAGCGCGTTGATGGTAGAGCGTGGTAGTTTATTAAGAGCCTGTCCACTCTAACCTTGAAGACACTTAAATTGTATATGTATTGGCTGTAAATTGAAGTATCCTTATTAAAAGTTCGGATTATGTAACAGGGTACTTTTTATCCCGGAAAAAAATGATATTCTCGAGGGAAATCTAAAAATCGCGATTTTACAGAACTCCACGTGGGCAAAGCGGGTGGAAAGTTAGTATTTAAATAAAATTAAAGCCCCAAATTTATGAATATCAAATAATTAGGCTGACTGTTAATTAAAACGGAGCATATGTTACAAACTGCGTTCGAGTCCCTCTAAGTTTAATCCGCTTATGGTGACATGACAGTTATTAGTTTTCCTTTTTCCGTCCCCTGTGCTCTGCTTTTGTTTAATTAATAGACATTCATGAACGTTGGATTTAGAATTCCAACGTCCATGCTGATACATTGATGTGTGTAAACACGGAATGCTGTACAATAGCAAAAAGTACGAACAGCTATGGCACACAGCTGAAATAAAGAAGAGCTAGGCGGGTGTCACACGTCTGGACACAATACTCAAAGCCCATGTAAAGGGATCTATTTGACTGACACCAATAACCAACAAACTAAAAAAAAGCAGAAATTAGTTAGAACAGTCTTCAGAACACATAATATTCTAGTGTAGATAATAGTTCTGGGAAGACGTAGAAGAGGGTGATGAAGTTCCAGAACCTTACTGCCAGTACAACCCATGACTGAGAAAGCTGTTGTCTTTTCTACATACTTTTTGTAGCATAATTTCTGTTTCGTTTTGGATTTTAGAAACAAAAAAAATCCGAAGATCCAAAATAAATATTTGTAAAGTCGCGATGCTTGAATCCATCCGTCTGAACCTCCATTACCAACACTGGCCTTGTTCATTTCAAAGCTCGGGGTGTGCCTTACATTTAGAAAGATATAGCGGGCTTCGTGCAAGGGTAATAGTGTATGAACGTCTCAGCTCGCTGCAATTAGCAGGTTTACTTCCACGTTCTCATAATTTCATGGTACTCCTATCATTGCACGTGAATCATGGGTGCCGTAAATTAAGGTAAAATTCGTACGCTGGCAAGTTAATTCTCTTACTAGGGTTTTTGTTGGTTTATATACGAAATAGCTTTTGCTCGCCACTTTCTTTGTGTTAAATTTGAAGTAACATGGTTCCTCTTTCCGAAATCTACAAAAATAAGACAATTATTTTCAAACTAGCTTTCCGCCCGCAGCTTCGCCCGCGTTAACTTCGGTTATATCGCGCTTTTCAGATTTCTCTCAGGAATATCATTTTTTTTCGGGATAAAAAGTACCCTATTATTTAATCCGGACTTCTAACTTTACGTCTGCAAAATTTCAAAGCAATCGGTTCAGGAGTTACGGCGTGAAAGTGGTACAAACAAACTCACTTTCCGATGTATAATATTAGTAAGGATATATTTGGTGTACACATACAAATATTCCAGTAATCTCCCTTGGGAACTCGATGTTTTTTAGGACCAAAAGTAGCCTATGTTACTCTCCATCTTTTCAACTAACTGTATGCCAAAAATCATGTCGATTGATTGCTTAGCTACGGCGTGAAGGAAGGACAAACAAACAAACAAACACACTTTCACATTTATAATATTAGTATGGATATTTTCGTTGGTAACAAAGAGTCTCTGTAACGATTTTTATTATAGCTTCCTATCTTGAAAATTTCGGAATTCTCGACAAAAACTTCCATTCCCTATTTTAGGGAAGTAGAGGCTAAGAAACGTACAAAAAGTAGCCTATGTCACTCTTTCAATCCCTTCAATTATCGCCAATTAAAAAATCAAGTCAAATCGTCACTCCATTTTGATGTGAAAGACGTACCAACAAAGAAACAGACACACACTTTCCTATTTGTAATATTGGTATGGATGTGTTTTAATTTTTTTTAGAAAGAAGACTAGGTATTTTTTAAACATTGGCTTTACTAATTTATCCGTTCGTTTATCGATACAAATCTCACTTCCAAAAATCTCAGGCACAAAAATATGCAGATCAATCAAACCCACAGCGTAGATCAATCATTGCATCATCCATTTAGAGTTTATATAATTATGGACACATTACTCTATCGGTTTTTTTACACGTTTCGTTATTTTCTTGACTAAAACTTTCACTCTTCGTGTGCAATGTAGATATAAACATTCCAAATACACGTTGGCGTAATTGTAACATAATAAAAACGCGACATTATACTTCCAAGTCTTTTTAGCTCCGTCCTCAATAAACTGTTATCTCGGTGGGACTGTGTTTTAGTGCGAAATAAAATGCTAGTATGCACTTTACGATGCGAATTTAGAGAGAGACACGCGGGGACCGAAACGTCGACTGTATGCTAAACTTTAGAGCAACGAGGAAGATTTTTCGTTCGGAACTTCGAGTAACGAGGTGCGAACCAAGGTTGGACTTATATTAATTTTATATTTCAGATTTATTTTTAACCGACTTCAAAAAGGAAAAAGTTACTCAATTCGATCGTATATATGCTTTTTTATGTTTGTTCGCGGATAACTTCGTCGTTTATGAACCAATTTTGATAATTCTTTTTCTGTTGGAAAGAAGACATTCCGAAGGTGGTCTCACTGTAAGGACATCAGGGTTAGATGGTGGAAGACCAGAGAAATCAATGGGAACTTTCAAAAATCGTAGGGGCAACCAGTGCGTTTCTAAGTTTTTTCATTAAGTATTTTAGCGTCAGCATCCAGTCTAACCGGATGCAGCTGAACTTTACACAAGTAAAAAGTTTAAAATATTTTTTTTTTTAAATCAACGTCAAGCACTACTTTATAATTATAAAACAAAAGTTAGTTTAGCAATGGTTGATTTTAGGAAACATATATATTAATGGTTACAGCAAGTTAGAAAGAATACAAAAGTATTAATTAGGACTCATACAGAAAAGTAACAAAATGAACTCAACACATTCAAAAAAGGCAGTCGTAGGACTGACCGAGAGAAGTGAAAAAACAATAAAGTTATAGCGCTGACGTAATGTATACCATTATATACACTATACATACACACTATACATTTGTATATTTCGCTGTACCGATTACGGTATCGGGTCAGTCACGCTCTTGCGAATTCAATGCTTTATTCAATTCAGAAAAATGATCAATCACGCTAAGAAGATTTCACTTCAAAAAAACAAAAGTAAAACCCAAACATGTTTCAAACCGCTCTCACAACAATTAGCACTGTTACTAACAATTGGAATTATTTTGAAACCAATTGCTAATCCATTGCTTCTCAACATCGTAAATAACGCAATGAAAGTAGTTCAACTGTCAAAATGAAACCCAATGCTACTGATAGTGTGTTACACAATCAAATAAAGAAAGAAGAAAGAAAGAAAACTTTTATTCTGCACAAACAAAACGCCCCTTACAACTAAATACAACAAAATATCAAACAAAATACAGGAAAAAAAATAATAACAATAATAATATCATCAAAAGTCTCGCATCCTAACATGCAAAACAGAGTTAATTTGATCTGCTAATCGCTCAATAATAGTGCAGCTTTTACAATGTACTAGAAGACGTATAAGAAACAGATAACAGGCGCCGTTCATTTTGACATTAATTTGTCTTTTGACATCCGCCAACTGGACTGCGCACCGAAAAGGAAATTATCTGCTATACTGGCCACACAATTCAGGAAAATATATGTTCGCTAGTGAAACTTATTATATTTACGGTAAGAAATAAAAAATAAAATAAGATGTGATTTAAAAAGGGAAAATATAATAAAAAACCGGCCAAGTGCGAGTCGGACTCGCGCAGAAAGGGTTCCGTACCATCTTTAAAAACGGAAGAAAAATGTTTCTATTTTCGTTATTAATATGGAGCAAAAAACTGAAACAACACGTTTATTTTATTTTTCCTGCTTAAATATTTTTATCTTTTTAGTAGTTGGTAGTGGCAACAGAGAATACATAATCTCTCAAAATTTCAGCCGTCTAGCTATTACGTTTCATGAGATACAGCCTGGTGACAGACGGACAGATAGACGGACAGCGAAGTCTCATGAATAGAGTTCCGTTTTACCTTTTAGGTACGGAACATTAAAAAGAAAGACCTGTACGATGCCAAAAGGCTTTTTGTAACTGTGGTGCTGCTGTGAGTTAATTCATTATTTCTCCCGCCTACATTTTTCCAACTATAATACACATATTTTGGTTGGTTTCCAGTCTATCAGCATGAAGCTGGTTTTATTCATTATTAGTGTTTCGATGTGTAAAGATGGTCAGCCACCTAGGCATGCCACAATAGCGGCGGTAAGTCCACTTTTGAGGACTGGCTAGAGAAGCGACACGGCGCCCTCACCTTTCGCCTGACGCAGGTCCCCACCAGATAAGGCGGGAGGAAACGCCGTGGTGTCAGCACTGTGGGGATTGCCCTGAGAACACAGTGGAGCATACGGCCCGGCTTTTGCAAAGAACCGCCGTGTCCTCGTGGTGGCGATCGGCGGCGAACGGCAGCGATCTCTCGCGTCCGGCCTTGATCCAGGCCATGGTCCGAAATGAGAGTGCATGGCAGGCCGTCACCTCTTTCTGCAAAGCAGTGATCATGGCAAAGGAGGAGGCGGAGCATCTAAGAGAGCGAGAATCTCAGCGACGTCACCTGCCGCCGCAGATGCCGCCGCAGGAGTCACCGGCCACCGTAAGGGCGGGCTTGCGGGCGGCGAGCAGTGGGAAGCTCGTCGCCCGGTAATTACCAGGCCCGGTTCGACGGCGCGTTGTGTTTTACGCGTGCCTCAAAGAGATATCAGCCCATCGTGATGAGGTCCACGAAGACCGATGCCTGGGCCAGGGTTACGTTTTGATTGAAAGGGAAACCGTGGCCATGGCGCACAGGCAAATGAAGGATAATTTCCCGTTCACACCAAAAAAAAATGGTCATCCATCCACAGACCAACCGCGACAAGGGTAGGTTAACCTGATCTATCGGCCTATGCAGCTGTTATAATTAAGCCACGAGCCCCTCACTCATAAATACTATGTAAGTACCAATGAAAAGATTGAAATAGTATCAGTTACTTTTCTTGTCCCTATTCCATCAATATTAGATTATTATGTCCATAAAATGTGCGCTCGTCCAGAAAACTCGATATATTTGGCAAGATAAGGAAAGTAACTGTATCAACTCCCTTACTTCCCACGCATTATTAGAGTCAACTAGGGAAAATTAGTCACTATCGCAGCATCCCGTTTTCCTCAATTAACGCGTGCCAATCTCGTATGTGATAATACCTAAGCATAGTATTTTATCTTTGTTTTTCTCACATACCTAAATCAACTTTGTCGTTTGGTTTCCAACAGGGATAAGTCATTTAAAGATTCGATGTAATCCTTGTCATTTTTATTCTTTCTTTTTTTGTGAAATGTGACTTCTCGTGTAAGGCGTTAAGTAAACGAAATCGGTTTAGGCATTGAGCCACAAAAAGGAAAATAGCTTTCGGTGAGCCGTTTGTTAACCTTACGTAATCTGGGGCCCTAGTCTGCTACTACAATATAGACAGAATGGTCGATCAAAGATGAAGATCTTTGATCGATCTGACTGAGCGTATCGTAATCGCCAACCCGCATTGAGCAAGCGTGGTGATTATCATGCTTGAGAGGCTGGTGTTTTAACCACTAGCCACCACGACTTTTGTGTTGTGCCGGATACGATGAGCCAAATGTTGTTGTGTCGGGATTTTTGTCGTCGCCCGTCTCCAGATCAATCTCCCTCTTGCGCAGTAGCGTTGGTCGTGTTGTTAAGTTTAACAATGCATCACCTCTCTCAACTGCCGTCTTCCTTTCTTAATAAACTAGCGTACTTTACCATCAACGATTGCATCACTGCTTACTATCAGGTGGGATTGTGGTCAAATACTAGTTTATAATTATAGAAAAAACTAATGCTATAGATTGATATTATTGACAGGCCATTCCAAGCTTTTATGCTAGCATTTTAACAAAATCCATCGCCTAAATCCCGAAGGGTACAACCGTGAACATAAGTATATACTTAGTTTTGTTTAAACGTGATACAATCTTTCATTTTTGAACGAAATTTTATGTTTCTGCGAACATATTGTTTTTAAACTCATAGATTTTTGCAATGACTCATATTTCATTGCTGTTTTCGTTATTTCTATTTTAAACTGTTGAGATATTTGTACTTGTAACTGTAATAATGTGGGTGTATTACACCCACTTTATCCATACATGATCCCATATGCCCCCTATTATAAGGGAGTTTGTACTTTAACAGAACTGGCGAAACGTGGGTGTACTAAAACAGATAAAAATCAAGCGGTAAATAAATAAATGAAATAGGTAGAATTTTTACCGTCATCCGATAACTGATAGCGATTCCGACCGATAACGGTCAACAATATTTGTAAAATAAAATATAGAATGAAATTGCTTAAATCTACTCTAAAGTAAAATAAAGAGGAAAACTTTGTTTGTAACATACAAGTTTTGAAGTGAGCGTCACCAAGTTACGCAGTGCACAGGAATTTTTGAATTCTCTGAACCCCGCTGGGCTACCACCTCATGAACTGTCGTTAAAAGTTCGCACACCGATAATGCTTCTCAGAAATTTAAGCCCTCTCAACATGTGTTTCTTTCGCACTGACGATAAACATATAACGGTAACATCGTGGTGGCCTAGTGGTTAAAACACCAGCCTCTCAAGTATGAGTGCGCAGGTTCGATTCCAGGTCAGGCAAGTACCAATGTAACTTTTCTAAAGTTATATGTACTTTCTAAGTATATCTTGGACACCAATGACTGAAGGTGAAGGAAAACATCTTGAGGAATCCTGGACTTTAAGTCTGAAATCGCCAACCCGCATTGAGCAAGCGTGGTGATTACGCTCAATCCATCTCTGTATGAGTGGAGACCTGTGCCCAGCAGTGGGATAAAATATCCCAAGGCTAAACATTCAAATTAGTAGGAATTGATTTACGAAAATAATGTTTTACGCATGGGCAACTTTACGTTGCCCTATCATGGGTCGGGACTCCCGATCATCAGTATATTTTGTTACCTGGAAATAATTTTACGTCAAATGTTGTTTATAGAGAAGCTCTACAATAATCGGTTCAGTTATCTGTCCTAAAACAACGGGGTACCCTCCGGGACTGGCAGAAGTGAAAACTTAGTATTAATTACATTAAAATATTTTCATCATTAACAGCTATAACATCCTCGTAAAGACAATCTATGCAGCCTACGGATAATGACTGCGTCGTCGATGTTAGTGTTGGTGTCTATGAATTGACTTGGGAATCATTTTGCTGACCGTGTCTTTCCTGGGTAGGCATTTCGCAGCGGTAACCGGTATCATCGCGGGCGGAGCTGCGTGCGACCGCTATATAGTATAAAACAAAGTCTCTTTCTCTGTCCCTACATCCCTCTGTATGCTTAAATTTTTAAAAGTACGCAACGTATGCGATTTTATGAAATAGATAGAGATTCAAAGGTTTTCGATATAAAGGGTTTTTCAGTAGGGACGCTCGAACTTTGACAGGGCATAGCGGCCATCTTGGTAATGCGATAGCTGTCTTTGGCATGAATACATATTTAGTCCTGACATTTCACCATGGAACGCTACATGCAAAGGCAGACATGCAGCAGATGATATGGTCTTTATAAATGTACCTATACCCATATCCAAAAAATCCACAAACTATTTCAATTAATTTAATTCAATTTCAATATAATTTCAATTTTCCATTTAAGGAATGTAAATATAATGTATAATGGTTTACTAGAATTAATATATGTAATATCGTAATATGTTATTTTCTGTAATAAATGACTATGTAACTGTGTAACTTGTGGGTATCTGTTGTGTTTTTGGTTGAGGAATACTATCCGCTCGTGATACAGTTATATACTAGTACGAGGGGATAGGGCGATACAGTTGGAAGACAACCAGAACAATTTCATAATGTATAACAATTTCACAATGTATGACTTCACATTATTTAACTTTAAATATGTTTTATTTTTTTGTTATTATTTCTATGGTCGTCTATTAATATTGATTAAAGTTTATTATTATTATTATAATATATGCACCCGTGCGAAGTCGGGGCGGATCGCTAGCACTGAATATATGGCTAAACAAAGAAATCAATAAATAATTGTAGTTACGGCAACAAGATCACAACGACAAGTATTGTTCCTTCACGAGTCACACTCGGAATAAATAAATCGTGAGAAAAAACTCATCAATATAACCACATTATTTCCTGAACCTTGGTCCACACAAATACACTTATTATCTTTTTCTCCTAAACGCGTCGATAGCAATCTAAATCGACTCGGCCCAAAATTCGGCCACTTGTTATAAGAATGTAGAAAATAGGGTTAATAGACTGCCAAATTGATTTAATAGAGGGTAAAACGTTATTGCTACTTAAGAACACCTGCTTGAAGGCAAACAGCATTTGTAAAGGCCTCGGAAGATTGTTAACGGACCTTAATGGAATATTTCTTCTGTAATATGTTATCTTAAGTTTGACGAAGTAAGTAGGTAGGTAATACGCATTTGAAAAGCCAATTCAAGTAAAAGCCTTTTGTGGAATAGAATTATATTTGGTACTTTAGTAGCCTTGACATAAAAATAGAATATAATGTATATATGAATACGTATTTTGGATAAACAAAAAGTCGTCATCAGATTATGTATCTAAATACATAAATTATGTGTTGTGTAACAATCAAAAATATGTCAAGATCTACGCATGTAGTGAAATAAAACTAAGAACTTGAAAAACTTCGTAGCCGGGCTCTGCGAGATGGCTGCGAAGTATGCGAGGTCACAGCTAAATGATAAAAACGTTAGCTACTCGCATTAAGATGCCTATGGCTCCCTGACGTTTCGGGTGACACAGATGCTCTCGAGGCATGGTTGCTTTGGGCACGCCACAATAGCGGCGGTACGTCCCCTCTTTGAGGAGTGGCTAGAGAGGCACCATGCCACCCTCACCTTCCGCCTGACGCAGGTCCTCACCGAACACGGTTATTTCGAGAGGTTCTTGTTCCGTATAAGGCGGGAGGAAACGCTAGGGTGTCACAATTGTGTGGATCGCCCTGAATGCACGGTGGACTATACGGTGGAGGTCTGCCCAGCTTGGATAGAGCACCGCCGTGTCCTCTTAGCGGCGATCGGCGGTGATTTCTCGCGTCCGACCCTGGTCCAGGCTATGGTGAGACAGGCAGGTCCAGAGTGAATGGCATGCCGTCACCTTCTGCGAAGCAGTGATGCTGGGAAAGAAGGAGGCGGAGTGTGTGAGGCAGCGGGAATCCCAGCGCCCTCACGCTACTAGCCGCCGCAGGAGATGGCCTGGCCGGGAGATGACATCGAACTTCCAGCCACCTTAGGCGCAGACTTTTTTTTTTTTGGGTGGTTATCTTCAAAGGATGTCCGCCGCCCTGGGGTAGGTGACGAGGTCTGTCAGACTTTTACTGACTAAAACCACCCCGGTGTCTCTTCTATCACGAGCTCGCGTGGGGCCGCGGGTGTCTAAATTCTTCCACGGCCCCGCACCCTTATGCTAGCCCGGTCTGTCCGGGCATCGTCTCCTGCACGGGGTAGTGGAGTGTTAAACTACCCCGTGCATCCTCCTTTGAGGCGAGCGCCGACACTCGCGCCTCGGGGTCCATCGGATAGGGGACAGGGACTTCCCGATGTCCCTCGCCCTTGGACCCATTCATGGGGGACGGAAGAGGGCGTTGTCCGCCCTTCCTCGGCGCCCGGTGCGTCTTTTGCGGCCCGGGAAGGGGTAGGCGCAGACCTGCGGTAAGGACCAGGCCCGAGTCAAGGCGCGTTGTATTTCAGCCACGCCTCATAGAGATGTCAGCACAGCGTGACGGGGTCCACGAAGACCGATGCCTCCTGGGTTAGGGTTGCGGGTTAGTTAAACAAGAAACCGTGGCCCTGGCCATCGCACAGGCAAGTGAACAAACGCGGGTGGGTTTTATTCAGTAAAAGTCTGATACGCCCTTCCGCTCTGGGCAGTGCGAGAGAAGTCATTTGAGGATTCCCCATCCAAAAAAAAGAAGGCATGGTTGCTTCGGGAAATACCCATCTCATGGCGCAACATGCGCTGGCAAAGCGAAGAATCCTGAAACATGTTGGTTTTCTTCTGCGAAACAGTCGTAGACAGCAGAAAAGGTGTATGAGATCTCATTCATTCACCCGATCTGCAGTAGGCATTAGCGGGAGCCGGATAACGCTTCCTTCCAGAGCCCCTGAATGGGTCCAAGGGCGTCTGACTTGGGACATCTTTGGCCCCCCAAACATTAGGACTCGAGGTAGCGGCGCGAAATATTCTATGCGCCCCTCTTAGTCGACTCTGGGGGAGTTAAACACCTCACTCCCTCCCGACCAACACCAATAGTGGGTTGCAGGAGAATCATGAATTTCTCTAACCCCCAGCGTAGGTGTAAGATGGAACACCAGGGTGGTTTTTAGTCAGTAAGAGACTGTCAGACTCCGTCGCTCGTCTCGAGGAGGCGGACATCCTTGAGGATTTTCCACCCCGGTAAATTACTTAAGAATTAATTGTACCACGATTTAACAAATTAATAATCGTTATTGCCGTTGTGTCTTTATTCAAAATACCTCAGATTTGTTTTTTGTTGGGGCTTCCAATTTCAAAGTGCTCGCACAGTAAACAATAGAAAAATAAAAGAAAGAAAATACATTTCTTTAGCACATATTAAAACACAAAAGCAAACAAAAAACAAATATGTCCAGTGCTCTAATTGCGTAACACACTATAACTATACTATCAATTGGAATCATTTTGAAGCATATTGCTAATCCATTGCTCCATATGTTCGAAACATTTATCTCCTCAACAACGTACCTACCTAAATAACGCAATGAATGTTGTTGAACTCGGTGGTAGGCCATAACATCGGCCGCCGGCAGAAGTTACCACCGACCAGACAAAACCTCAGCCAAGCGATTTGTCGTGTTCCGGCATGATGTCTGGTGAAGCCGTACGGAGGACGGGTCTGAGCAGTTGTATGCCTGATACGATGCGCCTAATGTTGTTATGTTGGGAGTTTGGTCGTGGAGGGTCTTCAGATCAATCTCCCTTTGGCGCAGCATCGTTGGTCGTGTTGTTGGGTTTAACATTGCATCATCTCGCTCAACTGCCGTTTTCCTTCCTATTCGCTCAGTTTTTCTGAGTGAATAGGCGCTTAATAAACTAGCGCGCTTTACCATCAACGATCGCATCACTGCTTACCATCAGGCGGGATTGCGGTCAAGCGCTACTTTATAATTATTAAAAAAAAAACTGTCTAAACGAAACACATTGCTACTGATAATGTGTTAGGTAATTACCCTAGGTTTCGAAAACACTTTCTCATACCGGGTATTTACAGGTTCATCTGTACTGTAGGGGTTAAAGCCTATTTCATCATAACATTTTATAAATACATGTCACCAATATGAGACGAACATGAATTTATTTGAACAATAAAAGAAAAACCATGTTCGTCGCACACGCGTCAAATTTAACTGATAAGCAAGAAAGAATGAAAAAATAGACAAGGATAAAATTAGAAAAAAATTACGTAGTCAGCCAGCCGTGCCAGGCTCACGGTATCTCTTTCGAGCTCTTTTAGAGACAACGCCAAGCATATTAGTGAACAGAAGCCTGGTCTATTTATGGTACAAAAGTATTTTGAGTATGTATTCCTATTCACTGCGACGCGGGTAATTTTTTTGATGCCCTTTGATTATAAATAAATAATAATAATAAATGAACTTTATTCAATATTAAGATTATATCCATTCCTTTTTAGGGTTTCGTAGTAAACCTAACTAGGAACCCTTATAGTTTCCCCAATTCTAGCCGTCCGTCCGCGGATAATCTTAATGACTGTTAGCACTAGAAATCTGAAATTTTTTACCGATATGTAAATCAATTAAGCCGACAAGTGGTAAAATAAAAAGCGCAAAAAAGTTTTATTATAGGGGGTTCTATACACATAAAATGGGGGATATTTATTATTTCTTTTAAAGCCTAACATGTCATATTTTGTTAAATACGTTTTTAAAAATGAATAGGGCATTACTAATATGATTTTTGGTGTGTAAACAGTGTAAACATACATTTTCGGAAATAATCGCTCCAAAAGTAAAAATAAAATGTTGGTATGGGTGTTAAGGCCGATCACTGGCAACCCCTCGCGGTGCGGGGGGAGAGGCGGTGTCCCTACTACGATCGCGCGTCATTCGAACATAGAACTTTCGACGACTACCTATTGTTAACACTACTGTATTTTGTATATTTTATTATTCCATTAAAATCAAGAAATTAGAAGTATTTGCATAATTTGTCTCCTCATCTTCACTACCTAACACACCAGAGTCCAGGGTAGGACATTTTGGTGCCGTGACCAGGATACTGGGAATCAATTTTAAAACGTATCTGGACTGGAGAAGGAAGCATAAGGATTCACAGGACTGGAGAAAGAAGTATAAGGGTACAGGAAATACTGGAAGAGAGAGTATTATCAAGAAGAAAAACAGAAAACCGTTGGTGAGTCCGTTCCTTTTTTACCTCCTACCTACTTTGTGTCCAGATTGTGCGGTATATTTTAGTAAATTGGTGGATTCCTCGATATTCTGGTGTGAATTTTAGAACCTGGGTATAGTTAATCAATTAATAAACACAACGTAATATTTTAGTATTGTCACAATGTCTCAAACTAGTGGAAAAGTTGCAGATCCGATTAAAAGAAGAAGTTACATTAAGGGTAGATTAACGATTTTTAAAACCTATTTAAATGAAATAAAAGCTTTGGAAAGACTATCTGACCAGCAGATCTCAGAATTGAGATTAAGGTTGGCCAAATTAGAGGAATGTTTCTCCACTTTTGATGATTTGCAATCGGAAATCGAAATTGATTCGGAAAGTCCGAGCGAACAAATGATGGTTCGTTCCGAGATCGAAGGGCAATTTTATTTACTAATATCGGAAGGCCAGTGTATGTTGGAAAAAATAGAAGAAAGTAATTTAAAACGAAAAAGTATAGCTAAACAAAATTCGAAGCATTCCGATAGTTTTGAAAGTGCTGATTCATTTGCCCGTTCGGTACGATTGCCGATTATTAAGTTACCTACATTTGGTGGAGATTATTCGCAATGGTTAGAGTTTAGGGACACCTTTGAATCGTTAATCCATAACAATAATTCTATCGAACCGATAAATAAATTCCATTATTTGCGATCGTCGTTGGAAGGTAGTCCTGCATTGAGTATCGAGTCAGTAACATTTTGCGCGGATAATTACAACATCGCATGGGATTTATTGTGTCAAACTTATAATAATAAGCGTCGGTTGATTAGTAATCACATGAATTCTTTATTTGGTATAGAAAACGTAACAAGGGCGTCTGATAAGTCTTTGCGTTCTATGATAGATAATATATCTAAAAATTTAAAGGGCTTAAAAACCTTAGACCAGCCGGTAGAATACTGGGATACAATTATTATACATTTAGCAGTAAGTAAACTTGATAAAAAAACCAGTACCAAGTGGAAGGAGCACAAAGGCTTATTGGGAGAGGTACCTACCCTCGAAGAATTCTTTAAGTTTCTGCGTGATCGAGCTGAGATATTAGACACAGACAAGCCGAGTACGAGTAAATTAAGTAAATATGGAAGTGACAGGGCATCTAGTTTTGTCTCGTCGTTACAGCCTAGTGAAAAAACGAATCGTAATTATAATTGTGTCGTTTGCCAAGAAAATCATCGGCTATTTGAATGTGCAAAGTTTAATTCTATGAGTTTAGAACAAAGAAATGAAGTCGTCTGGAAAAATAAATTATGTATAAATTGTTTTAAACCAGGTCATCGTGCTTACAACTGTAAGGCAATTAGCTGTAAAGTTTGTAAACACAAACATAATGTATTACTTCACAGAAATAAACCTCAAGGCACGGAGGGCGTTGCGAGTTCCCGCGGTAATAGCTCAGGTGAAGTAACGCAGTCAGTATCGTTCGGCGTTGCGCGCCCGGACTCGAACTCGCCAGCGTCGCAAGCGACCGCCTCCGCTACCGTTGAGCCTACGCGGCTTGCGCCGGCGGCGAAGGAACCGGTTTCGTTATCTGCTACAAATACTCGACACGTTCTTTTGTCCACAGCGCTAATTAATGTTGTGAGCAAAATAGATAGTAAACATTATGTGGCGCGCGCATTATTAGATTCCGGTAGTCAAATCTCGATAATAACTGAATATTTTTGTAAAAAATTAGGGTTATGTTGTAAACGTAGAGAGGAAACCCTGACCGTATTAGGCATAGGAAATACTAAGTTAAAGTTAACAGAAAGTTGTAAGTTTAAGTTTAGCTCGATAAACAATGAGTTTAGTGCAGAGATTAATTGTATGATTGTGCCAAAAATCACGAGTAAGTTACCAAATGTAAAGGTTAATATAAATAATTGGAATATTCCTGGTAACGTTGATTTAGCCGATAGTAGATTCTATGAGCCTTCAGAAATAGATATATTAATTGGGGCGGATTTGTTTTGGAACTTGATAACCGGCCAACAGATAAAATTGGGTAAAGGTCTTCCCACCTTGCTGCATTCAAGGCTAGGTTGGCTTGTTGCAGGTCCAATTGACATTCGTAATATGTCGAACAATGAAGTAAAGTGTAACTTAACAACCGGTTTAAGTGAACAAATAGAAAGATTTTGGAAAGTAGAGGAATTATTAGACAAAAGTATAACATCCAGTCACGAAGAGGATTTTTGTGAAAAGCATTTTGTAGATAATATGTATAGGACAATGGATGGTAGATTTTGTGTTAAAATTCCATTTCACACGTCTCCTGAAGTATTAGGGGATTCTTTGTGTATAGCAAAAATGCGTTTAATTAATTTGGAAAAAAGATTAAAAAAACAGCCACATGTGAAGACACCGTATACTGAATTTATCAATGAATATCGAGAGCTGAATCATTTGTCAGAAGTTGAGTCGCCTGAGTTTGGGTATTATTTACCACACCACCCCGTCATGCGGGAAAAAAGCGAAACGACAAAATTACGCGTTGTTTTTAATGCTTCGGAGAAGACTAGTAGCGGGTTGTCGTTAAATGATATCCAAATGGTAGGACCAGTTATACAGGATGATTTACTCAGTATTATGTTGCGATTTAGGCAACATAATTACGTCATGACTTCGGATATCGAAAAAATGTATAGACAAATATTAATATCCGATAGTCAAAGACATTTGCAGATGATAGTATGGAGAGAGAACGAGAATGAACCCATGAAACATTTACAGTTAAATACAATCACATACGGAACCGCGTCGGCTCCTTACTTGAGTACGCGTTGTCTTTCCCAATTGGCTGATGAATGTGATGATCCAGAAGTCTCGCATATAATAAAACATGATTTCTATATGGATGACCTTATTACTGGCCATGAAACCGAGGACGGGCTGAACCGTATATGTAGAAAGATCACCCAAACGTTAGATTCAGGATATTTCAAATTACGAAAGTTTAGATCAAATGCTACTCAGTTGCTAGTTGCAAATAGGTTGAATGAAGTACAGTGTATTTCCGAGTTTAAGGCAACTAGTAGTACTTTAGGCTTAACGTGGGCACCTGAAACTGATACTCTAAGGTTCGAGATACAAGTAAATAGCCAAGAGAAGGTTACTAAACGTAACGTATTGTCATGTATCGCTAAGATATTTGATGCGTTAGGATTATTAAGTATATTTGTGATTAAAGCCAAATTGATCATGCAGAAGTTATGGTTATGTAAATTAGGATGGGACGAACCCATAGGGCATGACATTCGAATTATGTGGGATAAATTTGTAAATAGTATAAATTCGTTAACTTGTGTAGAATTTCCTAGACATGTCATGTGTAAAAATGTATCGCAAATTGAAATTCACATGTTTTCCGACTCTTCGATGCTGGCATATGGAGCATGTGCATACGTTCGTTCGATAAATCAGTTAGGCGAAATTCATGTTCGACTACTTTGTGCAAAATCGAGGGTCGCGCCATTAAAGAGTCTGACGATCCCTAAACTCGAGTTGTGTGGCGCATTGTTGTCCGCCGAGTTGTGTGATAAGGTGACTCATTCTCTGCGATGTACTATCGCTCGTTGTGTATATTGGACGGATTCTATGGTAGTGCTCGGCTGGTTACGCAATACATCTCCAAGTCAATTAAAAGTGTTTATTGGCAATCGAGTAAATAAAATAAAGAAATTAACGGGAAATAGTGAGTGGAGATACGTACCAACCGAACAAAACCCTGCTGATTTAATCTCTCGCGGCGTATATCGTTTGAACAATAATGTATACAGAATGTGGTGGACTGGACCAGAGTTCCTGTCCCGAAAATGTTCCGATTGGCCAAAGGTAGACGATAGTGTATTGAATAGTGTCTCACTAGTTGAAGTTATGAATGTCAGTACAGAGGTAATTTTGGAACAAAGGGTAATTAACTTAGAGCGTTATTGTAGTTTAAATAAGTTACAGCGAGCGATGGCATATGTTCTTAGGTTTATAAAAAATTGTAGATTAAAGGATAAGGAATGCCGAGTTGTGTCTCGAGTTTTAAATGCCGATGAGTTAAATAATAGTATGATTAGTCTAGTGAAATTATCACAAATGGAGTCATTTCCTGATGAATATAAGTTGTTAGTAAATAAGAAACAACTAAGTAGTAAATCTAAGATTTTAGCTCTTACCCCCTTTCTGGATTTAAATTATTTAGTAATCCGAGTTGGAGGTCGAATACGGAATTCGTCCTTACCATATGAGAAGAAGCACCCTTTACTGTTAGATTCCAAACATCGATTATCATGGCTTATCTTCGAAAATAGTCATAAACGGTTGCTGCATGCTGGGCCACAGCTCATGTTATCGGCGGTACGCGATAATTACTGGATTATTAATGCCAGAAAGGTGGCTAGGAATGTTTCGAATAATTGTATATTATGTAAACGATATAGAATTAAGTCTATAGCTCCTATAATGGGCAATATTCCTAAAACGCGTCTGGATTGTTCAGGGACGGTTTTCGAAATCTCAGGGGTTGATCTAGCTGGTCCTTATTTCATTACTGATAGAAAGGGTCGAGGTTGTAAGATAACCAAGTGTTACCTTTGTGTGTTTGTCTGTTTCACAACTAAAGCGCTGCACTTGGAGGTTGTAAGCGACTTAAGTACTGAAGCTTTTATTTTATCCCTTAGAAGATTTTGTTCTCGTCGTTCTAAACCTAGTTTGATATATTGTGATAATGCGTCAAATTTCCTCGGAGCTAGTAATGAACTGAATAGATTTTTTGTAGAAAACAAGGATTATGTAAATAAATTTTGTTCTGATGAAGGTATGAAATTCTCATTTATACCTCCATATGCGCCTAACTTTGGAGGACTGTGGGAAGCTGGGGTTAAGTCGACTAAGTATCACATTAAACGAATATTAGGAGATAGGCATTTAACTTATGAAGAGTTATCCACTTTATTTGCTCAAATAGAAGCCATCTTAAACTCCCGACCTTTATTCCCCATGTCTTCTGATCCTAATGACCTCCAACCTTTGACGCCCGGACATTTCCTCGTCGGTAAACCATTAGTAGCTCTGCCCTCACCAGTGTTGACAGATATACCTTGCTACCGACTTCGAAGATATGAACAGTTGGAGCAATTAAGACAGCATTTCTGGAACAGATGGCAGCATGAATACATCACAGAACTTCAGCATCGTACAAAATGGCGACAACCTGGAATAGAGCTACGTGTCGGAGATATGGTCCTTATTAAGGAAAGTAACCTGCCTCCGCTGAAGTGGAGTGTTGGGCGTATACAAACGTTACATCCTGGCAATGATGGTGTAGCACGAGTGGCAGATGTAAAGACGGCTCGAGGTATTATTCGACGAGCTGTCAATCGACTCATCGACTGTGTCCATTGTTGGAGGCGGCTGAAAAACATCAGTTGAAGGAAGGACCTTCAACGGGGGGAGGATGTTAAGGCCGATCACTGGCAACCCCTCGCGGTGCGGGGGGAGAGGCGGTGTCCCTACTACGATCGCGCGTCATTCGAACATAGAACTTTCGACGACTACCTATTGTTAACACTACTGTATTTTGTATATTTTATTATTCCATTAAAATCAAGAAATTAGAAGTATTTGCATAATTTGTCTCCTCATCTTCACTACCTAACACACCAGAGTCCAGGGTAGGACAATGGGCTATTAAATTATCGAATTATTCGGTTGGTCTCTCGCCCAAGGCCAGAAGCGGGGTACGCCCGTGTATACGTAAATAATTGGGAGATATAGTAATCTAGCGACTATATAAGTTATGCTCCGCTCCTGTTGGTTGCAGCGTGATGTTATATAGCCTAAAGTCTTCCTGAATTAATGAGCTATCCAACGCAAAAAGATTTTTTCAAATCGGATCAGTGGTTCCAGAGATTAGCGCGTTCAAACAAACAAACTCTTCAGCTTAATATATTAGTATAGATAATATACTATATAAACATATAATATACTATAATAATAGGCGAGGTTTATTTAGCCGCAGAAAGTTGGGGTTTCTTTGGCACTTGCCTTATCACTCCTATGTTACAAACCGAGACCACAAGAAACGAGATGCACAACACGAGCCCCAAAGACAATATTGACCACATTAAAGTTGACAATACCATACTTACCAATCCAGCAGAAATAACCTCTGCTTTCAATAGTAATTTTACAAAATTTACTCCTACACAAAATTGTACAAATAGATGCCGCAGTAATAATTTAACTGCTACCTCTTTGTTTCTCACACCGGTAACCGAAAATAAGATAAGAAAAAACATACTTTCATTAAAAAATACGAACTCTGAAGGTTACGATGAACTTAACACCCAAGTTATTGAGACATGTGTAGATGAAATAAGCAGGGTGTTGACTTATCTCATTAATCTGTCCTTCTAACAAGGAATATTTCCTGACGCTTTGAAAATATCTGTCGTCAAACCGATACATAAAAGGGTGAAAAATGCGACATGAATAATTATCGCCCCATAACACTTATACCCACTAAGACAAAATTCTTTGAGAAATGCATGTATCAGAAAATCCTTACTAATATTATAAATGGGAAAGTGAGTTTGTTTGTTTGTTCCGCTTTCACGGCGTAACTACTAAACCGATTGCTTTGAAATTTTGCAGACGTAAACTTAGAAGTCCGGATTAAATAATAGGGTACTTTTTATCCCAGAAAAAATTGATATTCCCGAGGGAAATCTAAAAAGCGCGATATAACCGAACGCGAAGCCGCAGGCGGAAAGCTAGTAATAAAATAAAATCTAGAGAATCATCATCATCCAAATTAAAATCGCTGGTCTGTGAATTACGGAACTATGTTAACATCCGTGTAAATATTTGTATAAAATAATTATGTCATCAAATAATATGTAAATACGACTACTTATAATATGTCGGGGTCAGCTTCCTATCTAACCGGATGCAGTTATTCTACATACTTTTTTTTTGTTCCGGGGTGGAAAATCCTCAATGGATGTCCGCCGCCCTGCGGTGGGCGACGGGGTCTGTCAGACTCCTACTGACTAAAAACCACCCCGGTGTCTCTCCGGTCACGTGCGCACGGGGCCGTGGGAGTCCCCGATTCTGCCGCGGCCCCACACTCTCGTGCCGGCCCGGTCTGTCCGGGCCTCCCCTCCTGCCTGTGGGATCTCCATAACTCAACAACTGGGTAATACAAATAGTTAAGTAAATGCGGGAACTAGTAGATATGATCTGCATTATTTGCCTTGATGTAGATGAAGTCGGTTTGTTCCGCCTTATCTACTGAACAACTTTTGTTCCGGTAGCATGTGGCCGTGGTATAATTCCCGATTTTGGCGTAAGCTGCCCACGGTTAGGAGATAGTTGATATACAAATTAGTGTCTGTAGTAGCTATCAATAGTGATAATTGTAGCAGTGACAAATTTTAAATTTATGCTATTATTTTATTTAGATTGTTTAATACTAGCTACAATCCTGCGGTTTCACCTCCTTCAGTTTCGAATCCGTGGCAATATCGGTATGAAAACTATTCTGATCATCATCATTTCAGCCGAAAGGCGTCCATTGCTGGACACAGGGCTCCCCCAAGGATCTCCACTATACACTTTCAACGTTTTCCAGCAAAAACTATTCTATATGTTGTATATCCTTATTGTGTTACCATAAATAAAATTCGATATAAATGCGTTTATCAGTTTTTGCATGCGAAAGCATAACAAATATATGTCGGAGATCGTCGGTATAATTTTAATAGAAGTTGCTGATTTGATTTGCGTAGTAGAGGGGCAAACGCTTGTGACGTTATTTTGTGATGGCGGCACGTAGACAGAGTCGCTTTGGATAGTGGGGTTCGTCGAACGGTGACTTTGATATTATTAGGATTTACAAAATCCAGTTTAGATTTAAAAAATGTAGACCATTTTTGATATTATTATGTACGTGAGTGGTGATGTCAGGCTCACGCCTCCCATACCTGCTGTAATTTGAAAACATTCATCATCATCATTATCAACCTTTTTATCGTCCCACTGCTGGGCACAGGTCTCCTCTCATACAGAGAAGGATTGAGCGGAATCACCACGCTTGCTCAATGCGGGTTGGCGATTTCAGACTTAAAGTCCAGGTTTCCTCAAGATGTTTTCCTTCACCTTCAGTCATTGGTGTCCAAGATATACTTAGAAAGTACATATAACTTTAGAAAAGTTACATTAGTACTTGCCTGACCTGGAATCAGACCCGCGCACTCATACTTGAGAGGCTGGTGATTTAACCACTAGGCCACCACGACTTCTTAAAAACATTCTATAAAAGTAATTATTTTGAAAGAGATACCGTGGAGGTTTCACCGAATATTTTATATGAGATACGATGAATAGGAACCATTAGCTTCTGGCACTGGGCTTGCTTGGTGGAATATGGCCCACTCCGGTACCGATAGGAGATGTGTGTCCCAGGAGTGAACATTATATGCTGATGTAGGAACTAACTAGTACTTAGTAGTTAACTAACCAACTTCGCTGTACTCGCGAAGTTGGTTTTGTATCTCAATGGAGGTAAGGTGACGATTTCTCAAGCTGGTCGTCACGATGAATCGATCCTGCCTTTCAGCTGTGACCCGAGATCGTGGCCTTCCTTGGCGACGAACAAAGCCATGTTATGTGAAATAAAATATTTCGATTTTAAAATTTGTGAGAATGTTTGCCATATTGGGATACTGAAATTTTTATGATTAAGCAAATAAGCATGAATATTAAATACTAAAACAATTCAAAATAATAATCATAAATATTTAATACTAAAACAATTCAAAACATTCTACAATTGGTTATAAAGTTTGTAAATATTTATCATTTATCAAAATAAGATTTATTTTCTCGGATATGGCCTACTCAAGCACTTTGGAAATAATTAAAATGGTTGTAATTGGCCAAGTTTGGAAAACTTTCCCAACAAAATTATGTCAACTTTAAATTTAAACGTTTTGTTCTGTTTATTGAGTGATTTCTATCATAACGGTCCGTTTGTGAAGTTTAATGAACAGAATATCTAAGATTCTACCCTTTCTTGAAAGGACGACGTAATCCGATGAAATTTTGTCTTGACCTGTGTGTCGTTCTATCTACCTAAGTCTGTATCAATTAAAAATAAAATATTTTGTATTACAAAAAATTAAATGGACAATTAAATGAAGTCAGAAGATAGATGCACGGTAGCAATTTGTAGCTTCATATAGAGAAGAGCCAGCAAGAATGTTTTTTTTATAAATTATAAACTAGTGCTTGAACGCAATCCCTCCTGATGGTAAGCAGTGATGCGATCATTGATGGTAAATCGCGCTAGTTTATTAAAAGCCTATTCACGCTAGCCTTGAAGACACTCAAATTGTAGTTTGACGGGAACACAGACACTGGCAAATTGTCCCAGTCCATCGATGTACGCTGTATAAAAGAGGAAGCGAAATGCTTCGTCCGGATCGTGGTGATGTTAACAACGTAAAGGTAGAGACTCGTCGTACGACGGGTTGTCAGATGGTGGATCGGAGATGGGGAAATTAAATCATGCAATTCCCTTGCACTCTCACCAAAATGCATCCTATAGAAGACCGAAGGCTGGTCTCCAGGCTTTGGAGACAGTTTCCAGTTACATCTGGGTTGCCAATTAGCCTCTTCGCACGCCTCTCCACTGAATCCAAAGTAGCCAAGTGACATTTCACAGCACCAGCCTAAATGTGGCTGCAGTACTCCACACACGAGAGGTCCTGTGATTTTTACAACATTAGAAGATGCCTTGGTGTGAAGTACCGCCCAACCTTTGCGATGACGCCAAGTTTCCTGGCAGCCACCTTGGCCTTGGACTCAATGAACCGCCCAAAGTTTAGGTTCGAAGAAATCTTAATTCTCACAAGCTGAAGGCGTTCGGTGCACTCCAAGGATACATTCTGAAAAGTCCATAATTATTCTTTTAAAAGTATTCCTATTAACATTGTAATAACAAATTATTACAATGTTAATAGTAACCACCAGCTTACCAGTGTAAGCCTATCAACCAGTTCCTTAAAAATAATATAAAATTGTCTAAAAATGTCTAAGAGCCTTAGACATTTTTTTATTTACGACGTTTTCATATTCACAAAATATGAAAGAGTCATTTAAAAGGGTAAATAACAGAATATTTAAACCTATTAAAAACAGGTGATATGATTGTCGTTACCACCAATTATTCATTTGTCATAACTAATTATGTAGGCAGGTATATAATTAAAACAAATACCTACATTTTTGTGCACAAATAGTAAATAAACAAACAAGAAAAAGAGATCCGGAAAATATATTTTTTTAAGGAAATTTTTAACTAATTTAATTTTTAAGGAAATCTCTTCCACCATACTTGCGATAGGGAAAACAGAGACAAGAAGACAACCTGTGTAAGATTGAAAGGGAAAAAGATATACATAAAATCTAAATGAATTTACACAATAAAACAAAATAAATAAACACTTACGTAAACAAGCAAATGAACAGAAATATTTACAAAATAAATAGGTAGGTATCACTAGAATGGTATTAATTATAACGTAATAATAATAGATTCAAAGAAGGAAAAGTGTATTGTGATTTGTACAGGAAGGAAAACAAAACAAAAAATAAAAGCAATACACAATACATTTTCTGATAAACAAAACATACACAACTCAACAATATTCTGTAAATGAAATACAAAAAGGGTGTATCTGACATCGACGCACAAACGAGTACCATGGATCCAGTACATGATTGTAAACCCCCCAGTGGTGGAATTTTTCGTAGGCTTTTTCATGATTTAAAAAACAAACATATGTCGTTTTTTTCACTTTAGACCGTTCATAATTACTATACTTTTATAACCCAATAAGATTTTAAAGTAAACATTAATTAATTCGCTAATTACACAAATTAATGAAAACAAAACTCGAAAAACTATCTTATCAGCTGAATTAATAGAGTTCAGATCAGGGATCAACGTCTTACCTACAAACCCGCACGGCGGCACGCTTACAACGTTCAAAGGCCGTGCCGACACTTTTTTTAAACATTGTTATATCTGTAACCGTTCATTAACGACATAAATGACTATCATAGTTTTATTAGTGTCATGCGGTGTAGCCTTTAGCTTCAAAAACCCGCACGGCGGCACGCTTGCAACGTTCAAAGGCCGTGCCGACACTTTTTTTTAAACATTGTTATATCTATAACCATTCATTAACGACATAAATGACTATCATAATTTTATTAGTGTCATGCGGTGTAGCCTTTTCGCGAAGTTTGCGTTACGATGTCAGACACACTGTATAGTAAAAAAGTATCATAAGTTCACGACGGTGTCATTCGTATAATGTTACAACATATTATATTGCGTATTGCTATGTTATAACATTATATTGCATACTTCTATAAAAAAGTTGTTGGAAAAAAAGTGGAATTAAAAAACAAAAAGACAATGAACCGTAACTAGTACTTTCATCTCGAAACTTCTGGGATTTTTTACAGATATAAATCTCCAGGAATGAAAGTACAACTTCAAAATTTCCAAATTGAAATGAGAGTTTCACTTATTTCCCTTTACTTGAGATTTCATTGGGTTAAATTATAAAACAGGACAAAAACTTTTGAGATTTCATTAGTATTCATAATTTCATTATGCTATTTGTTTCCAATTTTTTAACTTATGCTGGCAATTATAACTTTGAGTTAGATTTAAAATAATATTTGTTTACCTTGGGAGACTCGTAAATGAATTTAATGAAGGTTTTTTAAGTCATTAAATACACAGGACAGTGTTTAATATAAACCAGACAGGTAATTGAAACTCCTTTTTTATTATTAAACTTCTTCATTTAGGGCAGTTGAGTTATAGTTTAGGATATACGTTATCTAGGGTCATTAATTCAAATCAGGCTGACAATAAGTACTTTAAGAAAGTCAAAATTACCTAAGATGAAGACAGTCCCCCAAATCGCTGGGCCCTTCAATGAGTATATTCGAGAATTTTAAAGTATAACATAATAGTGTTAGATAGTTTCGACGCTGATGTAGCTACGGCGTAACTATTACTGTTATATAGCTACGCCGTGGCAGGTTTCGTAGCATAGTGAGACGATGGCGTAGCAGGTGCTACGCTATGCTTTTGTGTTCATGTAGCCCATTTATAATGCGTACCCATTATTTAAAAAAGTAGATACTTATTTATAACTATACAATGTCTAACGTCCTCCGTGGCGCAGCGGTCAACACGCCTGCCTGCGACGTGGATGCCACGGGTTCGATGCCCGACCAGGTAATGATGGAAAACGATATTTTCCTAATTGTCCTGGGTCTTGGATGTTTATCCATATATGTATCTATTTATAAATATAGTATCGTTGAGTTAGTATCCCATAACACAAGTCTCGAACTTACTTTGGGGCTAGCTCAGTCTGTGTGAATTGTAAATGAAAAAAAAAAAAAAAACACGCGGAATGGAGTAGCGACATATTCACCGGAGTTCGATCACCCTGAATTTCAAAAATTAATTATACTAGTTATTGGATACATAAAGTGGGCTGTCTTTCTAAGACTACTGAGATTCCACGGTGTATACTTATAACTTTCCTCTAATATCCTTCTTCATCTGTTTTCATGTTTAACTTTAAATTGGCTTCAACAAAAAAAGAAATATAAATTAATCTCATAACATTTTATCAATGGTTCTGATTGCTTTGTTTTCCAATAATGTTAGCCTTCCATTCAATATAATATATGTATATTGATTTATCTCATTGATAGCAAAAATTTCGCAGCACGCGGCTCAGTTTTAAATAAAACCAAAAATTAAAATATCGTAGTTTTAATAACAGTCTATTGCCGGTACCTACCATATAAATATTCAGTTTAATATTACACAATGTTTTGAATTTTTAACGGTGCTTGAACGACCCTACATTGAATTTAAAAAAAAAAAACATTGCACCTTCACACAGGCGTTGCTTTTTTTTTATAAATAATAAACTAGCGCTTAACCGCAATCCCGCCTGATGGTAAGCAGTGATGCAATCGTTGATGTTAAAGCGCACTAGTTCATTAAGAGCCTACTCCTTGAAGACACTCAAATTGTAGTCAGACGGAAACACCGCCGTTGGCAAATTGTTCCATTACCTCGATATACGCTGTATAAAAGAGGAGGCAAAATGCTTCGTCCGGGTCGTAAGACGTTACTCGTATTTCCTTTATTTCATTACATATACAGGGTGTATCTGACATCGTAACGCAAACTTCGCAAAAAGGCTACACCGCATGTCACTAACAAAATTATGATAGTCATTTATGTCGTTAATGAGAAGTTACAGAAATAACAGTGTTTAAAAAAGTGTCGACTCGGCCTTTTAACGTTGCAAGCGTGCCGTCGTGCGTGTTTGTTGATATACTGTTGACCCCTGATGCGAACTCTTTTAAATCAGCTGATAGGATAGTTTTTCTAGTATTGTTCACATTGCGCTTTTTTGTGTAATTAACGAATTAATTAATTTTTACTTTAAAATCTTATTGGGTTATAAATGTATACCAATTATAAACGATTTAAAGTGAAAAAAATTGCATATTATTTTTTTTTATCGGGAAAAAGCCGACGCTTAATTCCTCCACTGGTGGGTTCAGAATCATGTACTGGATCCATGGTACTCGTTTGTGCGTCGATGTCAGATACACCCTTTATATGAAATACATTTATAAATATTAGTATACATAGAAAATAGTAACTGACCAGTATCAGGAACAAGGTCCAAGCAGGGCTTCGGAGACGAACCTCCTAAAACCCCTAAGGTGATTGATTGATAGTCGAGCCTCTAGACTATTAAGCAATTGGCTGTCATGACTATTGGCATAGTTGAGGCTGATACCGCATTCTATATAAAGACAAAAAAATGCAAAAAGGTTAAATAAAAATTTTAACGTTCGCGAGCCAAATTACTTAATTATTCGTTTTTTTTTCCTATATTGGCTAATTGCTGTGCAAATGTCTCTTGTTCTCCTTTTCACTCCTCTCAGTCTTAAGCTAGTGTGGCTTACTCCTATCTGAAGTATCAATCTCGTCCCAGCATTTTCTTATGAAAAAACCTTAAAATATCTAAAATAAGTCTGGAGTAATTAAGTGTGAACGAATATAATATTAAAAATCCTGCTGTGTGTCCTAGGTTCGATTCCCGCACGGAGCAAATAATTGTATAGCCGCCAGCAGCTAGTTGTTCCTGGTCTGGCTGTTTGTGTATGTGGCACCATGCTGTTACTTCCGTTGCTCCAATGAAAGAATTACTCGAAGCAAATTAATTACTAGAAGCAACAGAAATATGTTACGAAGAAATGTAACCCATACTATGATTTTAAAAGAGTGTCCATAGAGTTTCTTGCACGTTCTTCTCCATAGAGATCTACGCCTTGGAACGTGCAATTTAGCTTCAGTTTTCTTGGACTGACCGACATTGACTATTCAAAAGCACTAACGGATGTTAATTTGAAATAAACAATTTTGATTTGATTTGTCTCCTGCATCGTCCAGACCCGGAACAACTAGCGTCGGCTGTACAAATATTTGCTATATGTTCATATGAACATATATACCTATACCTACCTCATCATCTTAACGTTAATTCCAGTCCGAATATTTTCTGCTTTGGAGTCTGGGGTCCGCTTTACCAATCTATCTGTTGATTTTGGCTAAACTTCTATATTTTCCGTGAAGAGACTGCTGTCTGACCTCCACAACCCGATGGCTATGTCTAAGCCTTGCAGTTAGACCAATTGTTAGACTTTTGAGGGTTCCAAGAACCCGTAACGACTGCCACTAGATGTTCGTATGGCAACCGGGACCAAAGGCTTAATGTGCTTACAAATATTTGCACTGTGCGGGGATCGAACCCGCGCCTCCTTGCGCAACGGCCGCGTTCGCTACTGCTACGCCACAGAGTCTGTCTATCTATACCACCTATATAATATATATACCTATTACCTATTGCATCAAGCACTAGTTTATATATCATACTGCCTCGTAGTAAAAAACAGCAATATTAATCTTACCTTCATAATTATGTTCTATAATTTATTATTTACATAATAAAGAGTTTTCTATTTTATATTTTTCTCTCTTTATTTATATTCTATTTTAAATTAAATTAACACCTAACAGATTTTACGCCATTAGAGATTCAAATTTTAAGGTATCCACTTAAGTACTTAAGAAAACAACTCAAGAATAAAATATATTAAGTAAAAGTAACTTTTATAAAATATTTCAGTCGTTTCTTCCGTTAAAGTGCCTAACAACAATATTTTTTACCGTACAATTAATTTAACGACTCACTAAGTATTTCCAACTGGAATGTAAATACAATATTTCTACAAAAAATCTCCCGTCTGTCGTAAAATTTTATTCTTCTCAAACTTTCCTAATTGCGATCACAAAGAGAAGAGGAATTATTTTTAAATTAAATTCCTAATTTTTTACGAGTTCACGAATGGTGGAAGGTACTTTTGACCTTCATGGGACCGTCGGGACTGACGTTAATGGCGCAAATGGGTTTTACTGATCTTCAGTGTTTTTAACATGTTTTTTGACGTGTTCATAATTTGGCTTCATCGTTAAATTAATGTCATGCAGTAAACGTATAAATGACGGTAACGTTATGCCGTTGGTCTGGCTGACACTCTTAGGTCTTTGGTAGTGAAAGCAGTAAAGAAAATTTCTTTATTTTGTACATACGAAATGCACGTTCCAAGTCAATAATAATAAAAAAGACTTAAATAACACTTTGACGAGCATTATCACGTAGGAGAATAATTTGACATATCTGGCGTAGTAATGGGCGCGTTTTTCCTCTTTCTTCTATTTCGGTCATAAACTATGTTTTTTGTCTTCAAAGTTGCTAAACTTTTTAAACCACTCACGACAACTTCCCTCTCTTAAAGCAGCTTCACCATAAGTTTCTACAAGCAACCGATGGGCCTCAGCAGCAGATTTCTTCAAATTAAAGAAGAAACAAAAGTTCCCGCAAATGACGCTTATTAGGCACAAAACTCGTCATTTTTGCACAAAAATAAATATGTGCTACTGATACACAGTCACTAATACTCTAAGTGTGTGTGTATACCAGATGGTCCAAACTTACTATATGAGGCTAAAATGATTTATTCTTTAGTTAATATTTAAGTTATTTTTTTGTTAATTCTTTAGTTAATATTTAAGTTAATTTTTTGTTTAGAAGTAAGTTTTTGCTATGTAAGTTAAGATTAGTTTATGATGGTACTGACATGAACTGCGTTCAAAAGTCCCTTAAAATAAGGATTAAATAAAAAAAAACCTCTTAGTGAGGACATCATTTGTTAAACGGCGGAAACTTATTTTTACACCTAATATTATTTATTTAACTCAAAACGGTCTCCAAGAGTAGCCAGCCTGTCGGTGTTCTATAGGAAGCATTATGGAGGGTGTGCGAGAGAATTGCATGATTTAATTCCCCTATTTCCGTTCCATCATCGGACGACCCGTCGTACGGTGAGTTTCCACCCTTACGTTGTTGACACCACAACGATCCGAACGAAGCGTTTCGCCTCGTCTTTTATACCGCGTACATCGAGGGACTGGAACAATTTGCCAGCGACGATGTTTTTGTCCGACTAAAATTTAAGTGTCTTCAAGGCTAGAGTGAATAGGGTCAATACTCAATACTTTATTGCATTCCATAATGTTACATCATCATCATCAACCTTTTTTATCGTCCCACTGCTGGGCACAGGTCTCCTCTCATAGACAGAAGGATTGAGCGTAATCACCACGCTTTCTCAATGCGGGTTGGCGATTTCAGTCTTAAAGTCCAGATCCTCAAGATGTTTTCCTTCACCTTCAGTCATTGTTCTCCAAGATATACTTAGAAAGTACATATAACTTTAGAAAAGTTACATTGGTACTTGCCTGACCTGGAATCGAACCCGCGCACTCATACTTGAAAGGCTGGTGTTTTAACCACTAGGTCACCACGACAATATATATAATGTTACATAATAGAATAGAATAGAATACTCTTTATTATGTACACCATATAGATTACAGAATATAAATATAAAGATTTTACAAAGGGTGACACAATGGGCGGTTTATCGCTAAGAGCGATCTTTTACAGACAACCTTTGGATGGAATACTAAGGAGAAGGAGAGAGAAATAGTGTAGGTAGTCTACAGTGTACTATTTACATAGAGTATACAATAAATATGTACGTTAAATGTATCATACTAGTTTAACTAAATATATACATCTAATTAATAAACATTATACAAGAGCAGCTAAAATATAATGACATGTTTAGAGAGAGAGGAAGTGCTTTCTTATCATAGTTTTAAAAGTTTACAGAGTTTGAGCACGCCTTATGGACACAGGCAAGTCATTCCATAGCCGAACTGCTTGTACAGTAAAGGATTTATCGGAGAAACTAGTGGAATGTTTAATTTAATTTTTGTTATAGGAGAGAGGGCGAAGGCGCTCTTGTTGAGGAAAAAAAGTGATAATTAAGATAGTATCATTAACGAACAGTATTTTAATAAATTAGCGTGCTTTACCCTCAACGATTGCATCACTGCTTTCCGTCAGGCGGGATTGCGGTTAAGCACTAGTTTATAATATAAAAAAGGCACATAATATAGTCAATAGCCTCAGCACTCAAACACGAAAATAGTCCTTATGCCTATCGTGTTACCCAATCACTGGGTTGTGAAACTTAAATAAAAAATTTCTCCATTTAAAGTATCGTCTGGTTAGATGTTTGTTAAAGTGGACATTATTGTGTTGACCAAGATATAGCCTGACAGCCTCCGTGGCGTAGCGATAGCGAACGCGACCGGCGCAGGTTCGATCCCCGCGCAGTGCAAATATTTGTATGCATGAATATGAATATTTGCACCGGTCTGGTCATGCCTCCGAAAGCACGTTAAGCCATTGGTCCCGCTTGCCATACGAACATCTAGTGGCAGTGTTGTTGGAGCCCTCAAAAGTCCCAACAATTGGTCTAACGGCAATGCTTCGACATCGCCTTCGGGTTGTGGAGGTCAGACAGCAGTCGCTTCACAGAAAATATAGAAGTTTAGCCAAAATCAGCAGTTAAACTGGTAAAGCGGACCCCAGACTATAAAGCTGAAAAAGCTTCGAATGCGACTGGGATTAACGCTAAAATGATGACCGAGATATAGCCTATTACTTATCTTCAAATCTCATAAAATACGAACCGAATAAAACTCACAACGTTTAACGCAGAGGACTCGCCATTTGACCTACCTGGCTGCCTTATTCCCATTACCATTATTCCCGTTTTGGAATGCAGCGAGGTGTTCCAAATTCCGTCTTGTCTTTTAACTCCCGAAATGCTGCGCTCAATCGCTCTTTGGCAAACTCCAAGACGAAACTTTTGTGACTTGGCTATGTTACCAAAACTATTTGTTAAGTTTTTTGTGTATGCAAGGATTCAGCTCTGAAATAAAGAATTTGGATTTGAATGGTCAAGCTCGCGCAATCTTTTATAAAGCCGTATTCATCCAAATAAACACGAAACATAATCGAAACACGCCAAACTTTGAACTATCCTTTTTCGACATTTTCCATTCGACGCTCCACCCGATCTTTTATATCCCAATTGCAATTTACCATACTCAAAACTACATTTTTTCCAAAGATGATTCTCGAAAAATCAGGGACACAGGAAATTTTTTCTCTTAAATTCTCAGTCATAAACTGGAGATCTTCAATATCCGAAGGAAAATCAGCTCTAACCATGTTCCGCCAGAGTCATATGTATACGTGACGGTGGGTTATTACTATTTCGTGCAAAGAGACATTTTTGCCTCCGTACTGTGCTGTATTCATTTGTTATCATAAACATCATAAAGGATAAAAAAGTTAGCTCTTAGGAAGTCGTAAACTATCGTAGGTAATGTGTTTATTACGGTTGAAGTAAGTTTTGTTGTATGAATAGATAGTATATAGGTATGTTATGGAATATAATTATGAGTCTGAACTTAACGGAAAGCAACATGGGTCAAACGAACAGGTTAAACTATAGTGGCCGCGGTGAGTCAGTGGATCGGTGAACATCTTAACATACCGAGACCTCGGTGCCTCGGAAATGGAAGTTTGATATAATGTTTATGTCAGCTGTGACTCGTGGATATTTGACAGTCGTTACGGGTAGTAGGGAAACCAGAAATTTTGACAACCAGTTTCCTACGGGGTGTCAGTAGCTGGGTTGTGGCGATCAGATAGGCGGTCGCTGCATGTGAAATATGGTATTCAGCTGAATCCGGTTAAACTGGAAGCTGACCCGAACATAGTTGGAACAAGGCTAGGCCATTGAGGATACCGGCAGAAGTTACCACCTACCAGACAAAGTCTTGCCGCCAAGCGATTCGTCGTACGTGTACCGCCATGATGTCTGGTGAAGCCATACGGAGGACGGGTCTGAGCAGTTGTGTTGCGATATGTGCCGGGTACGATGCGCCAAATATTGTTGTGTCGGGAGTTTGGTCGTAGAGGGTCTCCAGATCAATCTCCCTTTGGCGCAGTATCGTTGGTCATGTTATTGGATTTAACATTGCATCACTTCGCTCAACTGCCGTCTTCCTTCCTATTCGCTCCATTTTTTGAGTAAATAGGCTCTTAATAAACTAGCGCGCTTTACCGTCAATGATTGCATCATTGCTTAACGTCAGACGGGACTGCGATCAAGCACTCATCAGTTTATCATTATAAAAAAAAACTTTAAAATAACTTATGAAAAGGCCACTAACTCAGTGTTTTTCAGTTCTTGGTGATTGTTGATCATTTATCAAGCATTCACTGTATTTATGGGTACAAATAAGAATGTTGTTACTCACTTGAACTCTGACGAAATCCTTTAGACGTCTTCACCCCACGTGTTAGGAATTTTCATCTTTATGACAAATTTTTTTTAGCAGATGATAATCTAAAGTAATTTTTTATTCAGCTCACTAAATAAAACACCACAAAAGTTATCAAAATTTAACTACACGATTGAAATCAATGCCTAACGCGGAGCGTCAATTTTAACCTGCAATCTATTTCAGAATATTGCTACTAGTGATGAATTGGACAGTTTGGCCCCATATTGGATTCAAAATTCGAAATAATATGAATCTATTGGTGATCAAATTTGATTTGTTAAATGAATGATTTAAGGTTAATTAAGAGTATGTAGTGACACTTAACATTTATGTACAAACAAATGTTATGTATTACTAGATATTTGATAGTTGTTCGGCAGCCATATTATGACGCGCCCCATTGTTCTCTCGGCGAATCTCACGCGCTAGCGCGAGCGCACTATGGAAAATAAAGGTCTGTTTCTGATTAAAAATCAATAACTTTTTTATTTCTGAATATTATGTTCTAAAATTTTGCACAGATATAGAATAGTATATATGGCTTCAAATCTAATATAATTTATTATGATTGAATGTAAAACCTTATATTAAAAAATTATACAAATTCAAAATTATAAAAAATGTCCAATATTTATTTTTTAACAATGTATACTATTATTTTAATGTTTACGAAAACCTAATACAATATAGTACACCAAAATACATATCAATTTAAATAATAATAATTTTTTTTTTAATATTTATGATTAAAAGCGGTTTTAATCGTAATATTTCATAAAAATATTTTTTATGATTAGTTAATTAATTAATTGTAATCTTTACTAAATATTAGGTATGTTAATTATACTTGATGAACTTCGGGATCTGAAATTAATTCGTTTACTTTCAAAAGATCTAAGTTGTCTTCGTCAAGTTCCTTCACGTTTTTAGTATACGGTTTTCTAATGCTGGTTATGTATGGATCTGAAGTATAAAGAAGAGTATGAAATACATCCTCGTTTGTAGCGGATCTTGAGCATTTTCTAGCATGATGTAGACGTTTTTTTTATAATCCTTATTACGAGATTCTTGTGCATCTTCTGAAAGTTGACCAATAGGAAGTACTGCAAAATGCTTTATGACACTTTCTCCATGAATCAAAATTTTGTGAACGGAAGATGGCATGTAGTACCATTCATAATTGCTCACATAGATTCTGGCAGTCTGCATAGCATAACTGCCAAATTTCTCAGCATTTATCATTATACCCGATGAAAGAGCTTGCACAATTATGTAAAGTCGTTAGATTAAGTTTATATCCACTCCTGTAATTTCAGCAGAGCAGCTTGCATTGTGAAAAAATCTTTTGGCAGTATTACCGTCATTAGAATTACCACTTACTTGTCTTGGTTTATCGATGATCAATCCTAGCTCTTCACGGAAACGCCTTTGTACCAGGGTTTTCTTCTCTTGCTTTAGTCGTTTCTTTTCTTCACTTATGGCTGACCAAGTTTGGAAAGACAGATTATAGGAAACGTGTAAAATCATTTCCATACAACGAATCCAGGCATGCAAAGTAGACAGTCCGTATTGATAAGAATCTTCATTTTCAGGCCTGGCAGTAACTTTAGTCAAATCGTTCATTTGGCGTGGAGTAGCTCCACATATTGTACATGTGGAACCCGAAGACGTATCTGTTAATACCTGAGCCACTTTGCCATCTATCATTGTAAGAAATAGATCATGCTTCACTTGCACTCCTTCATCTTCTTTGTTAATTAACGATGGACGCAAAGAATTTATTTGACCTTTTATTTCGTCCACAACAGCTTTAGTTTTCTCGGGAGTTTTTTTGCAAAATTCTATTACTATAGGCCGGCAAAAACAAACAGATGAAGGTACCGGATTTTGCCAAACAACATCAACTCGTTAATTAACTTAATAGGCACCAAAGAAGTGATAAATAAATTTGCATCAGAAATTAGTTAAGACTCTTCTGGCAGTTTCTGTTTGTACTGACTTTGACCAGATGAGCCATCACAGCCCCATTTGCTGTATAGAAGTAAGTTATTCAATCCATTTTTATACACTGAATCTATTTTCAATATCCTAGCTGCAGTGTGATCTAATAAATCTTGAAGTCTTACTATTTTTGCACTTGTATCTGTAATTTCTATAGCTGAAGATGATGAATAGCAAGTAATTTTAGCTTCTTGCACTTTGAAATATGGTGGAAACACAAAACATTTTCGTTCATTCGTTACATTTCTCAAGTACAAATATTGTGCTTTTGTTAAATCCAAGTCAATAAACACGCTCAATGCTTCTTCATCCGTTAAAATTTTTGTCTGCTTTGCATCTTCTATGAGACTCGAGAGTAAGGTCTTATTTTCACTGTCAGCAAACCTTAATGTTTCCACAAGATTAGCTTCTGTTCTTTCTCCTATTGAACGTAACCCTTGAAGATATGCATTATAGACGTGTTCAAATCCATATTCATTAAGTAACATTAGATTTTTTCTTCTCTTACTGGATTCTGACAAGTCTGGATAAGATGCGCACGGTCTCCCACGTTTTCCAAAAGAAGTAGATGGTGTGGAGACGGTTGTAACGTCTTCAGAGTTCGGTAAATTTACTGAATATTCTGATTCCAACCAGTTACTGTTTTTCGTTAAAAATAAATCCTTTTTCCGTGAAGCTTCTGTCCATCTTTTATTAAAAGTGGGAATAATATGTCTTTGAAAATCACTGAGGATGAAACATAAGTTGTCTTCAGATACATGATAATTTTCTTTTAAAACGGTTGATAATGCCTCCAACGATTTTCCTCCTTCGATATACGAAAGTATTATTTCACGTTTAGAATACTTGAAAGTAGACATTTTGAAGAGTTAACAAAACACGTAATTATATTGTATTGGTAACAATTACACTTCTTCTTCTTCTAATTCACCACTATTCTGTTATTTAAAATAAAATGAAACCACTGTTTATATACTATTTATTTCTATAGGATGCATTCTGGTGAGTGTGCAAGGGAATTGCATGATTTAATTCCCCCATCTCCGTTCCATCATCGGACGACCCGTCGTACGGCGAGTTTCCACCCTTACGTTGTTGACACCACTGCGATCCGGACGAAGCGTTTTGCTTCCTCCTTTATACCGCGTACATCGAGGGACTGGAACAATTTGCCGGCGTCGGTGTTTCCGTCACATTACAATTTGAGTGTCTTCAAGGCTAGAGTGAATAGGCTCTTAATAAACTAGCGCGCTTTACCATCAACGATCGCGTCACTGCTTACCATCAGGCGGGATTGCGGTCAAGCGCTGGTTTATAATTCATAAAAAAAAAAAAATGAAATATGAGGGTAGTGTGCATCTTGTTGATTAATATTTTCACACGCAATATGAGTGCAAAATAGATAAGATATCCTAATATCAACGATAAATTACAAAACTGACCGCAAACTATTGATGTAAACAGGAACATTTCAAACCGCAATAGATAGCGAGCGGTTTTCTGTTTCCTGACTTTTATCACATTTTTACAAATTACTCCGAAAATCGCAAATATTCGCAACTTTTTTTTATTTGATCATGTTTATGGATAGCTAGGCTACAAATCAACATTAAATGTAAAGCATGGGTAAATGTGGGTAACTGTCAAAAGTCTCGATGAACTTTAAATAAACTTTTTTTTTACCATTATTTATTTTGCAATTATTTTAAGGTAAACGTTAATATAATATTAAATACATAATAGGTGTTTCATATTCTTCAAAAGACGAGGTTTCCAGAAATATATAATACATTATACCTTTTCCTGTAATGTATAACGATAAAATCAATTTGAAAGTGATGAAGTGAAACTTAGATAATTGTGTTTTCTATGGATTTTTACCAGCTACGGGTTGTGTATTTCTTTAAATATTTTTAACCGATTTCAAAAAAAGGAGGAAATATTACATACAAACGGGCCCAATTGATAAATTGGACCCGTTTGTATGTAATATTTCCAGAACTGCCCACTTTTCACATAGGTATATATGTTAGTCTATATCAGCGTCTAAAGAAATGTGCCAAATTTCAAAAGTGTATGTATGTATGTTTTGATGTTTGTGCGCGCATATTTCCCGAAGTACAAGTCCGATTTAATTCTTTTTTTGTTGTACTATGTATTCTTCGACTTTCGGTACGAACCGGTTTTGATATATGGAAGTTTTTCGTATTGATGAGAACTTATTCTAACATTGGTTATGGCTGCCACTGTTGTTTTGAGGTATATATTATGATGATATATATTGAAAAAAGTAATTTTCAAATTTCGACTAAGACACTAAAAAGCATAAAATAAAAACTTTTTACAAAAAAATAGAAACCGATTTCAAAAAACACTTGAAAAAACCAAAAAATAATTTTAGTTTTGTCATGGTTCTAGAAGTCGATGGTGAGCTAAACAACAGAAACCTCTAGAAACCGATTTCTCGAGCCATGATAAAAGTAAAATTATTTTTTCCTTTTTTAAGTGATTTTTTAAAGTCGGTTTCTATTTTTTTTAAGTTTTTTTTTTTTAATCTTAATCATTATCTAGTCATAATAATGCAGAGAACATGAAGAGAGACATGTGTTAGAAGTTCCCACGTTAGCTTATAAAGTTAGATAGTGCTTATCTCTTCAGTCGAGGCTTAGGGTTTAGAGTTCAGAGTGCATACCATTATTAGTCTTTACTGTCAGTCTGAGCTGTTCCCGGAAGATGTTAATGGTGTTTCTGATTCGTACTTACCCGTAAGGTATAGAATTAACCCGGCAGCACTCGCTTGATATTTATAGCGCGAATGTTCGCTAACGAGTCAAAAATACCGCAGATTTAGAAAAATAATTAATGATTCTTTAAAAAAAACGTACTCGCGAAGTTACCTGGTATTTTAAACTATTCACACTTTATACGTTCATTAGAACAGAGCCCCGCGAGCCCGTGAATTAGCTATCTGTCAGAGTGCGTGTGTGCTAATTATATTATCAGATTGAAGATGCCTAGATTGAAAATGATATGAGATGCCAGAGGAGCGCTCAAAAAACTTTATTCTTTTTGGTAGTAGCGATCACTGCCGTAAAATGTGTGATATCTTCATTAATGAAGATTTTACACAGAGATAAAGCGATAGTTTACCACTGCATTTAGCTGAAAAGAGTCTTCAGCTTTTTAAATCCTAATGTTGAAATACCGATGAACATTATCAAGTGTTTATCTGAAAATAGTGGTACATTATAAAAAAAAACATGTGTTTAGATTCACTGACGGTGAAAGTTATTAGGTCGCATGTTGAAACGTGATACAAAACTGAACACACTATGCTTTCAATTAAAATCATTTTGAAGCATATTGTTAATCCATTACTCTATATATTCGAAAATCTGTCTGCTCAACAACGTAAATAACGCAATGAATGTTGTTGAACTGTCAAAATGATACCCATTGCTACTGATAGCATATTATGCAATTATCCTGTAGGAGTTTTCGCGGGAAAACCAAGCTGAGTGTCACGCTCATTTTACATCGGACTTTTAAAATTATTTATAGTGTTGTTTACTATATAAAAGTGCGTGATTTATGTAGTAAAGTGCATTCAGTAAATAATTCATAAAGAATAGTGAAATATCGCAGCATAGTGGCCACAATCATGACTTTGTATCAAACCTCCATCGTAAGACGTATCACGCCGTCTTTTTCGACATAAACAATTCATTACGTGACATTGGCTAAATGCACAAACCGTGCGAAGCCATAAAAGAAAGACAAAAAAAAATATCCTGTAGGACATTATTTTATTTTTTTTATTAATTATAAACTAGCGCTTAACCGCAATCCCGCCTGATGGTAAGCAGTGATGCGATCGTTGATGGTAAAGCGCGCTAGTTTATTAAGAGCCTATTCACTCAGAAATACTAAGCGAATAGGATGGAAGACGGCAGTTGAGCGAGGTGATGCAATGATAAACTCAACAACACGACCAACAATGCTGTGGCAAAGGGAGACTGATCTGAAGACACTCCACGACCAAACTCCCAACCCGTACCCGGCACACATCGCAAGACAACTGCTCAGACCCGTCCTGAAGATGGTGAGAACCACTTTTCGTATAGAGTCTCTGTTCACCAAAATACAACATATAAAAATCTTTCGTAAAACGGTACTTACGCACGAAACGGACACTTAAGATAATAATATCATCATCATTATGCGTCTTTTACGTCGTTAGATGATTTTGGCAGTATCTATGTGTGTCAGGAAGAGTCATTTAGGCTGATAAGCTTGATCTGACACACATGCAATGTAATAAAAATAATCTTTGTATATGTTTTGTTTTTTTGTGTGTCATATACAAGGTGTTCCAGAACTCAACGTCAAGGCGAAACGGGGTGACAGGATTTATTGTAACCATCATAAAAAAAATCAGAAAAAAAATCTACCCCATGTGACGCCATGCAGTGAGACGAAGGTGCATAGTTTACACACATGCGAATAAAACAGATACAGTTGCCATAAAATAAATAATGTTCTTTCCCTATCTGATTAATATTCCAATATACTTAAACTAAACTAGGTCAAGATTTTTCATTATTTTATTAATTTTACTTACTTTTATCGCCACATTTCTGCTTGACGTTGAGTTCTGGGACATCCTGTACATGCAAAGATAATGACCTCGAAACTGAACTTAATGTAAGTTCAGTGCATATTGTCTTTTCTATTTCATTAAAATAGGCCAGAAGAAAAATATTGTTTCAGTTCTGTCTAATTAGTGCGGGCTTGAGGCAAATTGAGGTATGTTTAATTACCACATTTTTAAAAGAGTCTAAACTATCTACAGAATATCTTTTTTTTTAACAGGACTTCATTAATAGCTTCTGTCCTTTTCTTAATGAAATTTAAAGAAAAAGATGCAGTGATCTTAAAATTAGTTTAGTTTGTAAACAGGAGAACCAGCCCTTGTGCCTTTTTTCGTGTCATAATCTATTCCTGCCAAAGACGACTGTAAAAGGCGAGTTTTGGCGGGATAGTCAAGCTGAGTGTCGACGCTCGTTTTTCATTGGACTTTTAAAATTATTTATAGTGTTGTTTACTAAATAAAAGTGTGTGATTTATGTAGTAAAAAGTGCATTTAGTAAATAATTTATAAAGAACAGTGAAATATCGCAGCATAGTGGCCACATCATGACTTTGCCCCAAACCTCACACGTAAGACTGTTCACGCTGCAGTCTTTTTCTACATGAATAATTCATAATTACTTGACATTGGCTAAATGCACAAACCGTGCGAAGCTAAAAAATAAAGAAAGAAAGAAAGACTGTAAAAGGCGGAATGGGTAAACTCCTGCTGCCATGTTTTACAAAGGACCGATGGTTGATGGAGTAACCTAGTACTAACCATATATCAGCAAGCGTAATGTGACACACTTCAAGATAAAGGGACGGGCGATCTCCAAAAACTGACTTGTGCAGACTGGATGCGAAAGGTGTAGGAAAAGCACTCTTCTGAATGGTTGCGCAGGGCTGGTTGCTATCTATTAGAACAGTCATACAGTATCACCATAAATAATTGTATGCAATTTTTTTTTCCTGAAACTACATTCACATTGTTTTTTTATAATATAAACTAGTTCTCGACCGCAATCACGCCTGATTGTATGGAGTGATGTAATCGTTGGTGGTAAAGCGCGCTAGTTTATTAAGAGCCTATTCACTCAAAAGAATTGAGTGAATAGGAAGGAAGACCGCAGTTGAGCCAGGTGATGCAATGTTAAACCCAAAAACACGACCAACGATATTGCGTCAGAGGGAGATTGATCTGGAGATCCTCCACGACCAACCTCCTGACACAACTACATTTGGACCCGGCACACATCGCAACACAACTGCTCAGACCCGTCTTCCGTACGATTATTAAGAGCCTATTCACTCCACTTATTCGTTTTACTTATACACAACCTAACATTAAGGTAGTACGATATTTTTCATTTTATCATACTCTCCATCCCCTTGGTATTTCATCTAAATGTTTTCTGTATAAGATCACTCTTATTGATAAGACCGCCCATTGTGTCATCATTTGTAAAATGTTCATATTTATGTTCTATATTTATCTATCTGTGATAATCATTAATTCCCTTTACATGTTTTCGCCATTCTTTAGAATCAAAGAAATGACTATAATTTCTTTTAATGAAAGGTAATTTCGTCGGAAACGCGAAGGAATTCCTGTTAATAACAATTCCTTTCAGCACGATGTTGCTGCTTGTTTGAGGCGGGGCCCACGTCAATGCTTGATTGCTTTTTTTATACTGATTTATTTATGTCTGATTCTAGCGGGATTTTGATGTTGGCTGTTAAGTGAATTAATCCTAGGTCAAAACCGTTTTAACTTTCACTAACAAATTAAACTTTCTAGTATTAAGAGTGTTATTTTCATTGTATTGAAAGAATATTGAGGATACCTCAAAAACTTGTCAAAAGCCTCAAAAATATATACACATAGATTTCGTTACATCAATAAAGGCTCTTAAGAGAACCTCTCCACCACCACCTATTTAGGATTAAAAAATAAATCTTTGAAATATTTAGAAGGCTTATGCGACGAAATCTCTCATCCATCTCATAGAAAGGATATACATATATATGTAAAGAACCAACCGACAAGGAGGCCTGCATACTAGCAATCGGAATAGTTTCGATTGGTTAAGTATGTGGTGACGACAAAAATTATGCATAAGCACAACAAATATAGTTACATAATTTAATAGGTGCACAAATAAGCTTCCCCCGTATTTTGAACACGTGGACGAGCATTATCACGTAGGAGAATAATTTTGTCATATTGCATTAGTAATGGGCGCGTTTTTCCTCTTCCTTCTATATCCCTTCAATATTGCTTCCAAGTCCGTGTCTTTGTACGATTTCGGTCTCCCAATACGTTCTTTGTCTTCACAGTTTCTTAACTTTTGAAACCACACACTACAACTTAACGACGACGATTATTCGGCACAAAACTTGACAGTCACTAATGCTCACTGTATGTTATTACCAGGTGTTCAAACTTACGATATCACATTTTACTTCTGACAATTTCAACTAAACCTCTTAGTGAGGACATCTTTTGGTAAACGGCGGAAACTTATTTGTCTATCTAATAACATGTTATGAGTATAAGCAAGGTATCACATCTTCACTGTAGTACTCATGACTTGTTATTGGTTTTATAACAAAATATGTAGATGCGAAACTGACTGTACTGATTGGGTTATGATTACCTATATATCTTTTTCAATGTAAATATCTACGTACAATCTGAAACAATGCAAATACGCGACAAAACTTATTATCTGTTTTTATTTAAGTGACGTGGAAAACAAACCTTTTATAAATGATAAACATACACTGAAGGGAAGATCTGAAACCGTTTTCACTTGCTAATGACATTTCAGAAGGAACTGCGATCATAGATATACAATTGATAGCACCAGATTTATTTATTCCTAATGCACTCGTTTCAGTCAAAAGCTAGTTTCCGAGCCGATTGGCGAAATATACGCATTTCGCCAATCGGCTCGGAAGCTAGTTATACCTCCACGATCAGCCCGCTACTTTGTTATGCCGCGTTTGTTTCGCAAGTATCTTTCGCAGTCTTCAAGGTAAGGTAGATGCACCTATTATGAACGCAGATCAATTATGTACATTTTTGAAATTACCCCCCTTAATTAATAAATCTGCAAATTATTTTTTTCGTATGGTAACTTTATTCAGTTGTACCAACATTCTAGATGACATGTATATCATTTTGCCATTTTGTTTCCGACCATTGCAATTTCTTACTCGCTCGTGTTCATCGTTACCAAAAATCTGGATTTATTATAAGGAACACGATGCAAGTGAGTATGTTTATTGATTTTTTTTATGCCAGGTTTAATGTTGCTCTTAAATACCACATTATTTATTGAATTGAACCGATATTAATAGATTTAATTATACATTCTAACCTAAACCTTCTTAATAATTTCAACCAAAATTTATTGCTGTTCATAATTGCATATTTTTTTAAACCTGTACATAAATATGGACAAAATGACCATAAAGGGCACTTATCAAACATTTTTTTTAAGTTTTAAACTTCTCGACTTGTTTACCATTAACTTATTTTTATTTGTCAGCTGTAAATTATGTCTCTTTCCAATTATGTACATCATGCCCATAATTAGGTGTCAAAATTGGTTCAATGAAATCAATATAGAAACAAATTTTGTTTGACTGTAGATATGGCATCTAGAAAACAATATACGAAAGAACAAATGGCCAAAGCCATCGAAGAAATAAGGAAAGGAGAGGATCCCAGACTTGTCAGAGCGCACAGCGCAAAATCTAAGTAAAGCTCGAGAAAATGTTACAGAGGAGGAAATACTCAGATTGTTCAAAGTAATTAATTCCTACCTTAAAAACCAAGATTTGCAGGTAGCAATAAATGATCCTAATAGAATTTTTAATGCAGTCGAAAGTGCTTTTTATTTACAGCCAAAGGCTGGGCGAGTAATAGTCCGCAAAGGCGATAAAAATGTCTATGTTGCATCGGGAGATGAAAAAGAAAATTTGACTGTGTTGGTTACTGGTAATGCTGCTGGAGTTTTAGCTCCTCCTATGATAGTATACTCTTATGAGCGTTTTCCTGCTGTCATAGCAAATAGCGTACCAAAAGACAGGTGCATTGGAAGATCTGATAAATGCTGGATATGTGCAAAGACTTTTTTTGAATACGTAACTAATGTTTTTAATCCTTGGTTAGAAAAAAATTATGTACCTAAACTAGTAATTTTGTTTTTGGATGGCCATAGTTTACATATGACCCTTCATTTATCAGATTTTTGCAAAGAAAATGGGATTGAAGTTATCGCTCTTTACTCTAACTCTACACATTTACTCCAGCCATGCGCAGTCTTCAGGCCATTAAAGGTGTCATGGAAGAACAAGTTAAGAGCTGGAAAATCCGAAACAGACAATGAAAAAAGAACATTTTGCACCAAACCTTGAAGTTGCATTGTGAAGCATAACTGTAGATACATTAAGAAATGGATTTTCTTGTCTTTTTGCTTTTGGACCAGAATATGTTGACATGAACAAATTAAGTTTACAAAATCGTGTCACTCTTTCGTCCTCGGCATTGGAAAAAAGAATTGAAACTCCTAAGCAGTTTATGAACACCTTGGATTCAGAAATACGAACTATGTTTACTAATGACAAGTTAAATTTGTTAACCAGATTGTACTATATGACGTAGAAAACATACTCCCAGATGAAAGCCAATCATTATACATCATTTGGGCCAATACAAAACATTTCGTGGCTGAAAATTTATCTCAGACAGGTCCCACAACTGTCTCGCATCAATCACTACAGGTCTCGCAGACTTCTGAACTTGATCCTTTAAGAGAAAAGGTAACTTCATCTCTGACCGATGCTACGAGTACCTCAGAGCGTTCATTGCAGCTATTTCAGTCATCTGAAATTGAACCTCTCAAAGAATGTGCTTAAACTTTACTTTAGCCAGATACAGCAGTAACAGCTATTCCAGAGCAATTATTGCAGGTCTTACAGTCTCCGGGACTGAGTTGCTTGCTCTGTTAAGCATTGTTATTAAGCAATATGCGTAATTATAACGTAAATTATTGTAAACATTTTCATTTTTAATGTCTGGACTTGAAAAAAGACGATGATCCCTGAGTTTGTTTCGGCTTCGGAGTGATCCTACTTGCTTAATAAACGATTTCATTTCATTTCATTTTCGGCAATTGAACCTATCAAAGAATGTGCTTAAACTTTACCTCAAACAGACTCAGCAGCTACTCCGAAGCAGTTATTACAGGTATTGTAGTCTCCAAAACCTAAAGATATTGAAATATTACCATTAAAAACACCTGAGATATCTGTGCAAGAGAGTTCAGTCTTTTCTGGAAATATATTAGTTGAGTCTGATGAAATACCTAGAAAGACACCGCTAATGTTAGCTAAAATATTCAGCCGAGTGACTCAAAAAGTAATGCTACAGGTGATAATCCGAATCTAGAATCTGATATTTCTGTCTCATCAATGTACTCCTAACAAAGCTCAGATATTATCTGCTAAAAATACGAGTACTAAACCTTTATCTTTAAAATCTCAAAATTGAATGGAAGAAAATATACCATCGCCATTCAAACGTGCTTTATTTTGGCTGGAACCAGAAAATAAGAAAAAGCGTACTAAAGAACGTATTCCTTCAGCAATTACTGGTGAGGCTTGGAGGTCATATGTTATAAAAAAAAAGAACGAAAAGAAAAAAAAAAGAGGAGCAGAAAATAAAAAGGGTTAAAGAAAGGCAAGAAAAACAACTATTAAAAAGAGGATAGCTGAGAAAAAAATAACAAATAAACGGAAAATGTCAAAAATGCATAACAGAAAAAGGAATAGACAAAAATCATCAAGTTCTTCATCAGAAGAAGATAGAATTAATATTTAATATCAAGAAAGCGACCAAGATTTGGGTTTATCGACCGATGACGTGTTTGACCAACCAGACCATCAAACAGAATCAGAGGAGTCTGCTGAAGATAATGTTCCTCTAACAGCCCTGCAATAATTTAAGAAAAATACGTATGTAATTATTAAATGTGAAGGGGCGTACTTTCCTGGATTAATCAAAAATATTGATGAGAATAGTTTCGAAGTAAGTAAAATGGTTTTCTCAAAAGGAAATATGTTTCGGTGGCCTGAAACACCAAATCAAATATGGTACAATAAAGAAGCAATAATTGAAAAACTTCAAGAGCCCCAGGTTTTTAACAAAAGAGGCTTTTATAAAGTACCTGAAATGCTAAAATATTTGCCATTTATATGTAATTAATTTAAGAACATTTTGATTACGAAGCTTTGACAAAAGATTTTGATAGATACCTAGTTAAATAATATATTTTTATAATTATTGTTGGCTTAAGCTACGATTTTATAAATTTTTAAAAATAAAAAATTTATAAAATCGGATTCAGGATTTGATCCTGATGCATTACACCACCGTGGTGGGGTGTTAATTAATTAATATTTAAATGTAGCAAATAGCGAAAAGCATTCGCTCAACTAAAGGCAATGAATACTAAGTATGATCTCAAAAAAATATTTGTTTGTTATGTTTCGTTTGAATGTTTATTTAACCTCTAAGGTTTGTTTAAACTAATTTGCATTAAGATTTCAATGTCGTACCTATTGTTTTATAATTAATTAGTAGATTAGCTAGAAAACAATTTCCATTTACTTTTTAAGTCTAAAGACCATAAGTACCAAATGATTATTTTGATAAATAAATAAATAAAAAAATATTTGTTTTAATTTCAATCACATAGGCAAAACCCTACATACCTCAGACAGGTGCTTCAATAAGCATTCAGTTTAAGAATGTTCATAATTGGTTGTCCATATTTAGATAATGTCCATATTTAGGGGTCCAAAATTGGGTTCTTCTTGTTCATAAATGGAGTCTGAGTGAGGGTATTTTTTTCTACCTATAATTTATTGCAGTTAGTAGTAATCTCAGTTTAAACATAAAATACTTTTAAAGAAAACGTATCTTGATTAACTTTCAAATCCCTGTCATCGTGGTCGGTCTCCATGGCGCAGCGGTCAACACGCCTGCCTGCGACATGGAGGTACCGGGTTCGATCCCCGGCCAGGTCATGATAGAAAACGATCTTTTCCTGATTGGCCTGGGTCTTGGATGCTTATCTATATATGTATCTATTATAAAATATAGTATCGTTGAGTTAGTATCCCATAACACAAGTCTCGAGCTTACTTTGGGGCTAGCTCAATCTGTGTGGTTTGTCCGTATATATTTATATTTACTATTTTATTATTATTATCGTGTAATGTGAAATGTACAAATTACAAAGTAAAAACGAAAAAAAACTGTTTATACTGTCCATTATAGGTGAATTTACCTTACGGAAAAACTAATCTAACAAATGCGAAGTAGACCTAACTGTACTGTATTTGCTTAATCTAAAGAGAATTTTGTACTTACTTACGACTATGACCATATTCATTATATCTTTAGATGGTAATAATACAATTCTAACGACACTTTCTCCAACAGTCACCATTCAAGTGATTCTGTGTGACTACTCAAATCGCAACATAAACTAGTTGGAGGTGTGTAAAAGCCCTACCGCGAGTTGTTGGGAAGGGGCACTGTAGTTCCTAGCACACAGGCAAATGAAGGAACACGGGTGGGTTTTAGCCAGTAAAAATCTGACACGCCTTCCCGTTCTGTCTAGAACGGAGATATTATTGTGATTTCCCATTCAAGAAAAGGCTAAAATTGTCAACATTTTCTAAAGGCTATTGCACAAGAAAACACTCACACCAGGGTAGTACCGTAGGGAATATTCTTTGTAATAATAACAGTTAGGCGGTACGGTATTGTGATCCCAGTGTGTTGGTGTACACGGGTGGGTGATTGCCTTTCACAATACCGACGGAAAGCAATAGTGCAGTCACGTTAAATCGTAACAAAGGAAATTCCGTAGGTATTTGTTGTCTTTGTGTTATATTTTTTCTTATTTATCGAGAGAAGTAGGCATTATTTATTGCCAGCTTCCAAATTGAGCATTGACGTTGCTTTTTGGCCAGTGTCCTTTTTAACATTACTTATGCAAGTTCCACTATAAGTATAGTAGAATTCGCCCTAAGTAATGTAGCTAATAACAAAAACAATTATAACAAACTTTAATAAATTAATAATGTAATTATTTAGTTAATTGTTTAATTTTACATATTTTTTTCAACTACAACTTTCAAAAGCTGAGTTTGACAAATTCTCAACTCCAAATTCTCAAACTAGAGGCAGGTTTTCACCACGATCCTACGAGGTGGCTTGCGTCCTGGCTGGATCCCCGCCATGGGACCTAGGGGCGAAAGTACTCGCGTCACTATACCGGTGGCGCGAAGAAGAGCGGACACGGGGCTCCAGTCCGATGCAGCAGCAGATCAAGCTGCGCCGAGACGAGCTCCGTCAGGTCCTGGTGGCGGACTGGCGGCAGAGGCTTATGCTCGCTACCGTCAAGGAGATCTGGCCAGTACTCGATGACTGGCTCGGAAGAAGGAACGGCTTCCTATCGTTCAGAGTGACGCAGGTGCTGTCGGGGCACGGCTGCTTCGGCAAGTACCTGCGTCACATAGAAAGGGAGCCGGACGCTCGATACCACTGCGTCCAGTGCGGGGAGGACATGTCGCAGCACACGCCCTCCGAGTGTGTAGCTTGGGAGGTGCAGCGGCGTGTCCTTACAAATGAAGTAGGAGGTGACCTGACGCTGCCGGCAGTAGTGCCGCTAGAGCAGAGTCGTGGGATGCGGTGGTGTCCTTCTGCGAGGACGTGATGTCGCAGAAGGAATCTGCGGAACGGAAGAATGAGATCTCACCTCCCTTCCCGAGCCGCAGAAGTCGCACCGGGCGCCAAAGAAGGCCGCACAACGCCCTCTTCTGGCCCCCATGAATGGGTCCAAAGGTGAGGGACATGGGGAAGTCCCCGCCCCCTATTTGTTGGACCCCGAGGCGGAGGCGTGCGAGTGTCGGCGCGCGCCTTAGAGGCGATGCACGGGGTAGTTTAACACCTCACTACCCCGTGCAGGAGACGAGGCCTGGACAGACCGGGCCGGTACGAGAGTATGAGGCCACGGCAGAATCAAGAACTCCCGTGGCCCGGCGCGCACGTGACTGACGAGACATCGGGGTATTTTTGAGTCAGTAGAAATCTGACAGACACCGTCGTCCACCCCAAGGCGGCGGATATGCATGAGCATTTTCCACCCCGGAACAAAAAAAGGGTTTTCACCACGAGGGTTAAATTACGGTTGAGTGAAGGGATGAAACTGTGAGGTGAAGCTGCACTTATTGCGGTCAGGCTACAAATGCGTAATCCATATTTCCGATTTCCGAGTCTCAAAAATCACTTTGCCTCATTATACCCCATGAATTATAATTATGAATATCATTCAGAAGCCTTAGACTCTGACTGGTCTTAATTTCTGACCTAACATTGATAACCTAACTTAAAAGATCGAACATGGAACCTTAACTTCGATACTCTCCCTCTCTCTCTCTAAGTAAATTGGGCTTCGCGGAGATCAGAGTCGGGAGAGAGAGAGTAGTCTATGTAAAATATTGTTAAACAACATACATTTTCTCTTCCCGTAGAACCCATTTACCCACTCGTATCCTAGTTTGTTGTAGAACATTTAGTTTGTTTTTGTAAAACTTGTTTTGTGCATTTGTATAGAACTGTTAAAAATTTCTAAACCAAATAGCTTTAGACATTCTTACAAAATAATTGTTTATGTTTGTGTATTTGTCGTCCTCCGTGGCGCAGCGGTCAACACGCCTGCCTGCGACGTGGATGCCCCGGCTTCGATCCCCGGCCAGGTCATGATGGAAAATGATCTTTTTCTGATTGGCTTGGGTCTTGGATGTTTATCTATATATGCATCTATTATAAATATAGTATCGTTGAGTTAGTATCCCATAACACAAATCTCGAACTTACTTTGGGGCTAGCTAAATCTATGTGATTTGTCCGTATATATTTTATTTTTATTTATTTAATTTAAATGTTTGCAATACATTTGAAAAAGCAATCTACGTTAAAAAAAAACACAAAATAAAATAACAATATTGAATAAAAATAACAAAATATGAATCAGGGCTTCAAAGTAATTATAATCTTCGAATCTATCGTAGCAAAAGGCTACGGGGTAGCCTTTCACCTCGCTGTGTAACCTATTGAGGTTATATAGCGAGGTGAAAGTCACTGTCGTGCAAATATGAGCCTGTATAAGTGTATATTTGAGCGGGAGTCACAGCCGTTCACGTATGCAACTTTAATACATAAACAAGATGCTAAGAACCATTAAATGTTAGCGGGATCATAATCGAAGACAACGGGTTCCCATGTGGTACTTACACATAGAGTGCAACAGTTTAAACCACTTCGGTATAACGGTAAGTGTTCATGATTATCGAGAAGAATCATATTATGCGGACACTTCGTTTTTACTTTACTGCAAATTGGATGCATTTGCACGTTGGGCACATAAAAATGATGTAAAGAGGTTTATGTGATGCTCGATGCTACTTTATTGTCGCAATCGACCGCCTTTTTGAGACCAACTCGGCCGTAAAGTCATGGATAGAAAATAAAAATGATAATGTTCTGGTTTATTGATACTTTTAATTTTATCTTGATGTGTAAGGCGTTGACAGTGAATAATATTCTTACGTGACTCTTGTCTCTTATAATTTCATCTATCATCATCATATAAATACACTACACTACATACATGTCTGATTCACTATAGTCTGTCTTGTTTGTATTAGTCTTAGTGTAGCATAATATATTTTATCTACTCTCATATCAAAAAATTAAAAATATAAAACTATAAAGGAGTTTATATTGAGGTACTTTACCCATAGTATATCGAAAGAAAATTAAAAAAATAAATTATAACATTATTTCTCTAACAAAATAATGTTATAATAAAACTTTCTTTCATTACCGTACAGATTACAAACCATAGATAGCACTATTTCATTTTTTATATGTGGCTGCGCGCGCTTTGGCGCGTGCGCGGTGATGCAGGGCGCAGAATTTTGGCGCCAAATACGTTTCTTTGCATTGCAAGTCGTTGTTGTGTTTTGCAGGACACATAATTGATTATTATTATTTCTTAAAATTTCAAGTGACAATGAAGAAAATTTGACGCCGCCCGATATTTTAGAGGCTGCGACAGCAGTCAGTCTTGATTTACTACCAATTAAGTCAAGAAAATTATACGATGAATGTTATCAAGATTTTTTAACATAGAAAATTAATAAAAGTGCTACTTCATATATTCAATACATTGTATGAGATTAGATAAAGTAGTGTATGAAACTGTACATAATTAGGTATTACACACTCGTGTGATACTATTAAAAAACTCGCTTCGTTCGTTTTTTAAACTCACACTCGTGCATAATATCCATCATTATGTAACAGTTTCATAAACTGCTATTTCGAAGCAGCAAAATATATAAATCAATGCTATGTACGCCGTAATTGGGTTGTATCCTATAAAATAATTGAATGTCCATCAGATAGATTTATAAAAAATATTGAACACGTATTTTTTATTTTTTCTTTCATTCAAATACTCAGGAAGATATATTAATTTGAAATATCGCATGACGTCACGCCATGGTAAAAAATATACTACGTGACGTAATTAGCCCCCACTCCGTAACTTTAATACGCTATATCTCAGTAGTTATTAGTAATTTCGAGAAAATAAAAAATACGGGTCTTAATTTTTTTTATAGAATAGAATAGAATATAACACTCTTTATTATGTACACCATATAGATTACAGAACATAAATATAAAGATTTTACAAAGGGTGACTCAATGGGCGGTCTTGTCGCTAAGAGCGATCTTTTACAGACAACCTTTGGATGGAATACTAAAGGGAAGGAGAGAGACGTATCTATAAGACGGACTAATTATTTTTTTGATTGTCATACCTTGGATACATCCCTATTGTCATGTACTTTGGTCCTCTAGTTATTAAGATTACTCTAGCAAAAGATTAATGTATGTGATGTGGCTGTGCTTTAAATAAATAAACACAGCGGACCCAGGGCGGCAAAGCGATAGCCGCGTATGATATGCGCAGATAATGATGATGATTATCATATAAATACAGCGAAGCTTCTGCAAAATTCAAGGCTCTTGTAACAAATGGAACATCGTTGTAATTTGTCCCAGAAATGTGTCATTTATTACTCAACATATAGAAATATAAAAGGAAAACAGAAAACGAAGTAAATTATTGTTGGAAAATGTAAATCATTACCCAGTACTTAGTTTTCAATGTAATACATTCGTATTGCACGCATAATGTACTTGAAAAATGTAAGGTTTGCGTGTGGCCTACCAAGTCTTTTGTATCCGATCAGATTAGCTGCAACTAATCGTATACGGCGGCGACGCGACGAAACTTACGTTTACTGCCTGAATTTATCGTTTAGCCGGTCGAAGTAATTAGCATAATTGAAGTTATTTAAGCAATTTTTCGGCTTCAAATCTTGATTAAAAATAATTTGATGTTAGAATTCGGTTGTTGTTGTTATTATTAATTGCCGGGGAATTAATTTTCGTCACGAAACTTAGGTTTTAACTAGGGTGAATATTTATTTATTAACATAACTATGACTCGGAGTAGTACGTGTAGATAACGTTGGCATGTAATAGTAGGAAGGTAATATGGTACGAATAAATTCCTACTGGGGAGTTCTTGCGCCACTTCTTTTCAGCATACGCATTAGAATACAGTAAGGGATTCTTGGTAGTCACCAGACAGTCTTGCCGCCAACCGATTCGTCGTGTTCCGGCATGGTGTCTGGTGAAGCCGTACGGAGGACGGGTCTGAGCAGTTCTGTTGCGATGTGTGCCGGGTACAATGCGCTAAATGTGGTTGTGTCAGGAGTTTGGGAGGGTGGAGGTTCTCCAGATCAGTCTCCCTCTGGCGCAGCATCTTTGGGTTTAACATTGCATCACCTCGGTCAATTGTCGACTTCCTTCCTACTCACTCATTTTTTTTTTAGATAATAGGTTCTTAATAAACTAGCGTGCTTTACTATCAACAATTGCATCACTGCTTGCCATCAGGTGGGATTGCGGTCAAGCACTAGTTTATAATTATTAAAAGGTATATATATATATAGGATTAAAAAGGTAGAACGTTTTAGGGGACTATCTTATATAATAAGGTATTTGACTAAAAAAAAAACCAATTAGTCCGTCAGTCAGATTTCCAAAAAATATTAGACACGTATTTTTTTGTTTTACAAAACAATAAAAATTGATAAATATAAAAGGCATCAAAGATCAGGAGTGGTGGCTGGTGACGTCACTGGTCACTAAAAAGTGTAGCGTGCAGTGACGTCACACGAGTTTTCAACGCACTGTGTCGTCTTCATTAGTTTTTTTAGTCAAATACCCTATTTTGACGTTCAAAAGTGTTGAATCTCAAACTAGTATGAATAAATGACTTTTGAATTTAATTTTAATAGGCAGTGTATGAGCTACTGGATGGGTCGCATACAACTTGGATGTATGTTAGCTTTAATGATAAGTTACTGATAGCTAAAGATGTAGATGATGTCTGTTAAATATATTTCATAACCATTAAATAATACCATATTAATATTATGTGAGTGAGTAGGTACAGTTGACTTTGAACGCTGATCATATACTGTCACGTTATACTGCAATTTGTACAAGACGATGGAAAGCGCTGATCTGTACAAGACACGCATATACGATACCTGCCTGAGTCGTACTAGCGGTGAGTATTTTGTTACACCAGGTGCAGTTCCAACTTGGTCCAGGAAGACGGATATCTGTCTCAGGATCCCGGGTTGGTCAAACGATAAACCGTGGCCGTGGCGCACAGGCAAGTGAAGAAAAACAGGTGGATTTTAGTCAGTAAAAGTCTCACACGCCCTTCCGTTCCGTCCAGAGAGAGAGGTCATTTGCTGATTTCTAATCCGCACCAAAAATAAAAAAGCTCGCCCAAAATTTTTGTAGGTTACTGATACTGGGAGTTGTCCCAGTATCAGTAAAACATTTTTTGATTGAAAGAAGAACTTTTTCGCGAACTTTAACGGGGGCGAAACAATACGCTGAGAATCTGAGTTCAATTTCACTAAACGAGCCACTGTAATTCCACTTCGCAACTTTGCCTGGTAACTGAAAATGCGGACTCCAGAATAGCGATTGATCCAAAATAGCGATCATGTGTTGAGTTACATTGACTTTTGCATGTTAAGTGTCCCGGACACTTGTGAATGTAAATAATAATAATACGTTTATTAAAGCAAAACATACATAGAGAAATGTACCTGGTACTTCGTTCCTAGTGTACCAGGTAGGTACAGTAAGGGGTCAAAAGTGCATTACCACTTTTGAACTTTATTACACTAACAATAAGTGTCAAAAGTGGTACTCCAGCTTTGACCCTTACTGTACCTAGTACCTAATTTTTTTTTAAGTCTTGGCCCATCCCAAGTCTTAAAACACCAACAATATGAAGACACAAGGAGAGAGAATAAAAGAATAAAAGTAATAGTCTATATAACAAAAAACAATAAATTCTACATCCTAAACTAGATAAATGTATTTGCCAAGCGCAGAATAGTTAGGTACTGTGTAATAGTGTTTTATTTTGTGTTTTCGAAGATGTAAGGTCCATAAAGGTAGTCCACTAAAATGGCACCAAGAACAGACACTACTGTCGGGAGACTATATACACAACAATTTTTCGGAGCGGCAAAATCATATAACGGACTTTAGTTAAATGAATAAATAAAGAAATAAATTCTTAGTTCGGGCCCAAATATAACTTTCCAAACAAAAACTTAGAAGAGTAACTAAACCTTCATTTTTAAACATGGAAAATAATCAAATGGCCTGTCCGCTCTGGACGGAGCAGAAGGATGTGTCAGAGTTTTACTGATTAAAACCAACCCTTGTTGCTACGTGCCAGGGCCAGGGTATCTGTTTAGTTCGAACAACCCGCGACCCTGGCAGGCATCGGCCTTCATAGACCCCGTCACCATCGTGCTGACATCTCTTTGAGGCAGGGGAGTATACCTTGACAGCCTATCTAAAAGATCTGAATAGGTTTTTTTATGTATCAGCAACAACAGACCTGACTTTTTTACCAAACACACAAACATACGTGTCACATCCAGAATCTAGTTCGCTTTTAAAGTTGTTTTGTTAACCGACTTTAAAAAGGACAATAAATCCTTTCATTCCAAGACATACTTGCTTATCTCTTCCGCTTAATTCAGAGCCCCATTCCTCAAGCGGAACTGTGAAATGCTATTTACTAACGAATCGCAGCAAAACGGACGTCATGAACTTCTGACACTTCTTCTATCCTTACTTATTGTCCAAATATTTCATTCAGCGAAGTGTATGGATGTGCAACGCTGATACATTTCTTCGCTGAAACTTGGCAAAAACAACCAAAATAAACTTTGAGCTATTGTCTGTTTGTTACCATCGTTCAAAGTTTCATACAATGTGCCGTTGATTTCGACTAATGTTTATGTGAAATACTTATAAATTTGTGGACTATTTATAGTTCTGTGGTATTTGATTCGGGTTTGTCTAAAATAGATTTAAGAATACCCCGTGTTAATGCCACCTGGCCACTATAGACTCAGTGGAAAGGTGTGCGAAGAAGTTTGGTTAAGAAAATGTCCAAAGCCTGGAACACAGGCGTAGGATTGCCAGCCCTTCGATGTTCTTTGGGATGCATTTTGGAGAGTGTGCGCGGGAATTAGATAACCATCACCGCTTCTTGCGTTGTTGTCACCGCTACGATGCGGTTGAAGTGCTTCAAATCGTCTTTTGTACCGCGTACATCGAGAGACTGGAACAATTTGCCCGTAGCGGTCTTCCCGTACAATTTAAGTGTCTTCAAAGCTAGAGTGAATAAGTTCTTAAAAACTAGTGCCCTTTTCCATCAATGATTGAATTACTGCTTATCATCAGGCGGGATCGTAGTCAAGCACAAATTTATAATATTACGTTTAAAAAAAAAATGCAGTTTTAACTGACCGCCAATAAAACATCCACATGGCACAAAAATTAACAAATAAGTATCAACAATTGAAAAAAATAACACTTTTTTTTTAGGTAACCGTTTGTTCCTTCAGGAACATCTTTGTATGATTAAAAATTAATCCCAAGACCTAAAATGCACACAAAGTATTTTTTTAAACGTAAATAAAAATATTCTTATATTCCACCGTGACTTTTCTTTGGTAACCACAAAAAGCGTCTTATTTGCTGTTTTCCGCTGGATGAGAAGGCTGCAAATTGGATTATTGGCCGAGGAATGGCTGAACAAATTGGCTATGAAAAGCCAACTATTTTCTCACCAATCTAAGAAAAAAATCTGAAAAATATAATAATATACGACTGATTTTTCAAAAGTATGCTTTTTTACAGATTTATTGTTTTAAATTAGGTGTTTGTCTTTATGTAACTGATGCACTGTTACTGTCCTTAAAAACGTATATGTTATTTTTTATGTAAAGTAAAAATGTAATTTGTATGTAAGTATATAAGATAACATAAAGAGAATCCACACTAGTATTATAAAAAGGAAAGATTTGTATTTTTGTATGTAACGAATAAATTCAAAATGTACTGGACCGATTATAATAATTCCTTTTTGATTAGAAAGCTACATTATCATTGAGTACATAGGCTATAAATTTAGTACTACATTACTATAGAAATCTTTAGAAATTCTTATTAAAACCAACCGAAGGTATAAAAAAATTAGCCTAGCCATAAAATTTCTTTCATCGCATACGCTGCGAAGAGTATTAATGATAGGCCAAAAAAATGTTCAACAATATTATAGAATATATCAATATCTACAAAAAATTTTGCAAGACCTTATGTCCATCTATTGTAGTTACGTCACTATGACAACATTTTTACATTTAACAAATTGATAGAAATGCCGATCAAAATCAGACCGACAGATCCATTCTATTTATAAATTTTTATACAAAGAAATTTAATATTAAAGACTGTCTCGATACCTGACGATTACTTTTTGAATTATTGAAATCGGACATTCCATTCAAAAGATATCATGAAATTAAAATAAAAATACATCGAGTAACTAACTCGACGAGAGGGGCAGTGCGGCAGAAGGTGGTGCACCATTGGCCGGCTCCTTACGCAGTGGACGCAAGCGACATTGAATATTTCGAGTTTTAACACATTTTTATGCTTCACTTAAAAAGTTCTTTTCAGAGTTACTTAGTTTTAGTATTAGGAATCACACTTTTTCATAATATTTGTCAAAGTTCTTTTTATAGTTAAGTTCTTTTTAATAACCGCCATGATGTTAGCCGTGAGGCTTCATCACTCTTCAGGGAACTTAATTAGCGACCAAACAGTCAGAAACCGCTTGCATGAAGTAAACCTTCATTCCCGAAGACCGCTACGGGTACCACCTATAGCAATGCACAATCGTAGGATTCGATATCAATGGGCTCTTGAACACAGAAATTGGGCAGAAGAACAATGGCGTTTCGTGTGCTTTTCTGATGAGTCTCGTTTTGGTATGAGACCGGATACAAGACGTATACGACACTGGAGAACCCCTGGACGCCAACAGCGATTAAAATCCTGCCAGGAAGTCCATCCTTATAGTGGTGGAACCATCATGGTATGGGCGGGTATTTGGATCGGCGGAAGAACTGAGTTGATTTGGATCAGAGGCAACCTCAACGCTCAAATTTATGCTGAGACGATTGTATCAGACGTCATCGTTCCTCTACAAGTGCAAATCGGTCCCTTATTTCAGTTAATGCATGATAATGCACGACCGCACACCGCAAGAGTTGTAAGACAGACACTCGCCGCAGCTAACATCAATGTCCTGCCCTGGCCTGCTCAGTCGCCAGACTTGAACCCGATTGAGCATGCATGGGATATGCTACAGAGAAGAGCTCTGCCGAATATGGAGGGTATCCAGTCGCAAGAAGACCTTTTTTTGTTGTTGCAACGAACATGGGCGGCCATTCCACAGCGTGATTTGGATGAACTCATTTTGAGTATGCCAAACCGATGTTCTTGTGTTGTTAGTGTTCGCGGTAGAAACACGGATTATTAATTGTTTAAGTTACCCAATAAAATTTTAGAGAAAACTGTTATTTCAGTCTTTTTTTCGAACTTTTGTGTTAGTGGTTCAAATGTCAAATATCCCTGTAAACAAGTCCAGAAGTTTAAGACTTAAAAAAAATGTTTAAAAAGTGGTCATTTTGTCCATATTTATGTACAGGTTTAAAAATATCCAATTATGAACAGCAATAAATTTTAGTTGAAATTATTAAGAAGGTTTAGGTTAGAATGTATAATTAAATCTATTAATATCGGTTCAATTCAATAAATAATGTGATATTTAACAGCAACATTAAACCTGGCATAAAAAAAATCAATAAACATACTTACTTGCATCGTGTTCCTTATAATAAATTCAGAGTTTTGGTAACGATGAACACGAGCGAGTAAGAAATTGCAATGGTCGGAAACAAAATGGCTGTCAAAAATGGTTTACATTTCATCTAGAATGTTGGTACAAGTGAATAAAGTTGCAATACGAAAAAAATAATTTGCCGATTTCTTAATTATGGGGGTAATTTCAAAAATTTACATAATTGGTCCGCGTTCATAATAGGTGCATCTACCTTACCTTGAAGACTGCGAAAGATACTTGCGAAACAAACGCGGCATAACAAAGTAGCGGGCTGATCGTGGAGGTATAACTAGCTTCCAAGCCGATTGGCGAAATGCGTATATTTCGCCAATCGGCTCGGAAGCTAGCTTTTGACTGAAACGAGGCCATTAGGAATAGTTAAATCTGGTGCTATCAATTGTATATCTATGATCGCAGTTCCTTCTGAAATGTCATTAGCAAGTGAAAACGGTTTCAGATCTTCCCTTCAAAGTATGTTTATCATTTATAAAAGGTTTGTTTTCCACGTCACTTAAATAAAAACAGATAATAAGTTTTGTCGCGTATTCGCTTTGTTTCAGATTGTATGTAGATATTTACATTGAAAAAGATATATAGGTCATCATAACCCAATCAGAACATTCAGTTTCGCATCTACATATTTTGTTATATAACCAACAACAGGTCATGACGGTACTACTGTGGTTTCGCAGTGAAGATGTGATACCTTGCTTATACTCATAACTTGTTGTTAGATGTACAAATAAGTTTCCGCCATTTATCGAAAGATGTCCTCATTAAGAGGTTTCGTTAAAATTGTCAGATGTAAAATGTGATATCGTAAGTTCATCATCATCAACATCATTTCAGCCAAAAGACGTCCCCTACTGGATATAGGCCGCCCCCAAGGTTCTCCACGACGACCGGTCCCGCGCCTCCCGCATCCAGCGGTTTCCCGCGACCTTCACCAGGTCGTCGGTCCACCTTGTCGGGGGTCTACCCACGCTACGTCTTCCGATGGGGCCGACGGGTTCTCGAGTGGCGACTCGAGAACCCGTCGGCCCCATCGGGCATCGGTCCTACGGGCAATGTGTCCAGCCCACTGCCACTAGTGTTGCAATTCTTCGGTCTATGTCGGTTACTCTCGTTCTTCTGCGGATCTCCTCATTCCTGATTCGATCGCGCAGTGAAACCCCAAGCATAGCCCTTCGAGTGACTTTGAGCCTTCTTATAATGCCCATTGTCGTAAGTTGGGATATTTGGTAATAACATACACTTAGAGTATTAGTGACTCTGTATCAGTATCACATATTTATTTTTGTGCAAAAATGTCAAGTTTTGTGCCGAATAATCGTCATTAAGTTGTCGTGTGTGGTTTCAAAAGTTAAGAAACTGTGAAGACAAAGAACGTATTGGGAGACCGAAATCGTACAAAGACATGGACTTGGAAGCATTATTGGAGGGAGATAGAAGGAAGAGGGACAGCCTCCGTGGCGTAGTGGTAGCGCACGCGGCCGCTGCGCAAGGAGGCGCGGGTTCGATCCCCGCGCAGTGCAAATATTTGTATGCATTAATATGACTGTATGCACTGGCTGGACACATTGCCCGTAGGACCGATGCCCGATGGGGCCGACGGGTTTTCGAGTGGCGACCACGCACCGGAAGACGTAGCGTGGGTAGGCCCCCGACAAGGTGGACCGACGACCTGGTGAAGGTCGCGGGAAACCGCTGGATGCGGGAGGCGCAGAACCGGTCGTCGTGGAGAACCTTGGGGGAGGCCTATGTCCAGCAGTGGACGTCTTTCGGCTGAAATGATGATGGTGATGATGATGATGCACTGGTCTGGTCGTGCCTCGGAAAGCACGTTAAGCCGTTGGTCCTGGTTGCCATACGAACATCTAATGGCAGTCGTTACGGGTTGTAGGAGCCCTCAAAAGTCCTATAATTGATCTAACTGCAATGCTTCGATATCGCCTTCGGGTTGTGGAGGTCAGACGGCAGTCGCTTCATGGAAATGCTAATGCTCGGCCGCATGTTCAAAATACGGGAGGGAAGCTAATTTGTGCACCAATTAAATTATGTAACTATATTTGTTGTGCTTTTGCGTCATTTTTGTCGTCACCACATACTTAACCAATCGTAACTATTCCGATTGCTAGTATGCAGGCCTCCTTGTCGGTTGGTTCTTTACATATATATGTGTATCTTTTCTATGAGATAGATGAGAGATGTCGTCGTATATGCCTTCTAAATACACACATCAAAAGTGTCTAGGGATCAAGCATTTTTATGCGGATTTCTTGAGATTGAGATGTGGCTTTGTAATAAATTTATGATTTTATAAATTTATATGGATCCTTTTTGGTGCATTTCATAATTTGAATCAGGAACTGTGAATCAAATTCGAGTAAAAGATGAAAATCAGCTGTCAATATTTTCCCTATAAAAACATACAACGCATTGAAGACATTATTAGTGCTACTGTTTCCCTACTACTGATTAAAACCAACGTTATTATGGAGCGGCGACGTCATTTAAGCAGGGAAGAAATGCTCAGAGCCGTGGTAATGATAGAAGCTGGTTCCCGGCAACGTACTGTGGCTTTAGCTCTGAATACAAGTCAGAGTGTTATCAGTCGACTTTGGACACGTTACCGAAGCACTGGTACCGTGGCTGAGCGCCATGGAGGACGGTATCGCTGCACCACACGGAGACAAGACCGATACATTCAAATCTTAACTCGAAGAGCTCCAACAATAACCGCCATGATGTTAGCCGTGAGGCTTCATCACTCTTCAGGGAACTTAATTAGCGACCAAACAGTCAGAAACCGCTTGCATGAAGTGAACCTTCATTCCCGAAGACCGCTACGGGTACCACCTATAGCAATGCACAATCGTAGGATTCGATATCAATGGGCTCTTGAACACAGAAATTGGGCAGAAGAACAATGGCGTTTCGTGTGCTTTTCTGATGAGTCTCGTTTTGGTATGAGACCGGATACAAGACGTATACGACACTGGAGAACCCCTGGACGCCAACAGCGATTAAAATCCTGCCAGGAAGTCCATCCTTATAGTGGTGGAACCATCATGGTATGGGCGGGTATTTGGATCGGCGGAAGAACTGAGTTGATTTGGATCAGGGGCAACCTCAACGCTCAAATTTATGCTGAGACGATTGTATCAGACGTCATCGTTCCTCTACAAGTGCAAATCGGTCCCTTATTTCAGTTAATGCATGATAATGCACGACCGCACACCGCAAGAGTTGTAAGACAGACTCTCGCCGCAGCTAACATCAATGTCCTGCCCTGGCCTGCTCAGTCGCCAGACTTGAACCCGATTGAGCATGCATGGGATATGCTACAGAGAAAAGCTCTGCCGAATATGGAGGGTATCCAGTCGCAAGAAGACCTTTTTTTGTTGTTGCAACGAACATGGGCGGCCATTCCACAGCGTGATTTGGATGAACTCATTTTGAGTATGCCAAACCGATGTTCTTGTGTTGTTAGTGTTCGCGGTAGAAACACGGATTATTAATTGTTTAAGTTACCCAATAAAATTTTAGAGAAAACTGTTATTTCAGTCTTTTTTTCGAACTTTTGTGTTAGTGGTTCAAATGTCAAATATCCCTTTATTAGGAAAATGGCAAATTTCTTTATTAATGCAAAGGTGACTTGGTTTATCGTTACTGTGACTAACGAAAACACTTTATTTGATGAATCCTTAAAGAAAATTTTAATTAATATCAATCAGGAGAAAAGTTATTGCAAAAATATATGTTGATCCCTAGACACTTTTGATGTGTGTACATAATGATCTGTTTATTTCAAAAGCCAAATTCAATATTTCCATCTCATTCAAATTTAAAAAAATGTTAATGTGTAGGTATTTGACTACATGGTTTGGGCAGTGGCTGAGCAATTGACTGATGCGTTACGTGTCGCGGGTTTGATTCCCGGGTGGAATAAATGTTTGTATGGCCTAGAGGTCCGGGTCTGGCTGTTTGTGTATGTAAGTTTAAATGAACAAGTTTAAGTTTTAATGTTTTAGTTTTTATGAGTTTACGATACAGGAGTAATTCCTAATATAGGGCAAATTAAAAAAAATAATATACTTGATGGAGGTTATAAAAATACGCCACCAGTAGCGCTGACGCAGTTGTCAACCTCTGTCATTTCCCAGACATACATATATATATACTTATTTTATACCTACCGAAATTTATGGTCGTTATTTTGTAATTAGACTAAATTCCCCTTTTTTTGTTTGGGATAGGAAAACATCAAATGATTCCCGCTCTCGGTGGAGCGCCACTGCTCACCGCACGCAGGCCCGCGCCTACGGTGGCTGGGAGTTCGACGTCGCGCCTCCTGCGGCAGCTAGTGGCGTAAGGGCACTGGGATTCCCGCTGCCTCACGCGCTCCGCCACCTCCTTTGCCAGCATCACTACTTCGCAAAAGGAGGTGATGTCCTGCCATGCACTCTCGCTCCGGACCATAGCCTGGACTAGGGTCACCGTAGGCGCAGGCCGGTAATGACCAAGCCCTGGTCGTCGTCACGTTGTGTTTCACGCGCGCCCCAAAGAGATGGCAACACATCGTGACGGGATCCACGAAGACCGATGCTTTCTGGGCGAGGGTCGCGGGTTGATTAAAAAAGAAACCGTGCGCCTGGCGCAAAGGCAAGTGAAGAAGTACAAGGGTGCATTTTAGTTAGTAAAAGTCAAATACACCCTTCCGCTCCGCCCCAAGCGGGAGAAGTCATAATATGATGATTCAGAATAACATCCAGAACAAAGAAGAAAGTGTACGTACGGATGAATGGTAATCAAAGGAAATCGCTTAATGCACATATAATTATATGTGCATTAAGTGATTTCCTTTGATTACCATACATAATTATAATAACGGAACAATAATTATAATTATTGTTTCCGTATACATCATGATATTAGTAATGTACAAACATAAAAACACAGAAGGTACAACACAGTAGGTCATAACATCGGCTACCGACAGAAGTTACGATGCGCCAAATGTGTCGGTAGTTTGGTCGTGGACGATCTCCAGATCAATCTCCCTCTGGCGCAGCATCGTTGGTTAGTTAGTTGGTTGGCCGTCTTCCTTCCTATTCACTCATTTTTTTGAGTGAATAGGCTCTTAATAAACTAGCGTGTATTACCATCAACGATTGCATTACTGTTTAACGTCAGGCGGGATTGCAGTCAAGCACTGGTTTATAAGTATAAAAAAAATACTTATTACAGAATAACATGAATATTAATATCGGTATAAAATTATCACATGTATGTCTGGGCCATGACAAAGGTTGACAACTATGTCAGCGTGTCAAATGTGAGCATGTTTCCGTCAACCATTTTCATTTTTTTTCTGGGTTTTCGTAATTTTTTGCATCGTGTTAACCACGGATTTATTTCTTTCTTTCTATCTATTAGTCTTCCTAGTTGGATTTCTCTGGCGGTGACATTTTTCAATTGAAACCTTCACGCAATGGACACAGCAGAAAAGAAACATTTTGCTGGAAAACTGTGGTTTCAAACAAGAAGACTTACATAGGAAAAACTTTCTTACTACCATAAAATTTTAAATAAATAGGTACCTCAATTAGACCACTACCCTTTTACTACACAACGAAATCTAACTTTAGTTCCAGCTTTGAGTCAGTGTTTGTATTTCGAACTTTATTGAGTTTTTTTTTTATATAAAATTATAAACTATCGTTTCACCGCAATCCGGCCTGATAGTAAGCAGTGACGCAATCGTTGATGGTAAAGCGCACTAGTTTACTAAGAGCCTATTCACTCTAGCCTTGAAGACACTCAAATTGTAGTCCGACGGAAACACTGCTGCTGGCAAATTGTTCCAGTACCTCGATGTACGCGGTATAAAGGAGGAGGCGAAACGCTTCGTCCGGATCGTAGTGGTGATAACAACATAAGCGTGGAAACTCGCCATACGACGGGTCGTCCGATGGTGGAACGGAGATGGGGGAATTAAATCATGCAATTTCCTCGCAACACCGAAAGGCTGACTACTCTACGCCTGTGCTCTGGGCTTTGGAGATCGTCTCGAGTTATATCAGGGTCACCAATCAGCCTCTTCGCCCGCCTCTCCACTGAATCCAAAGTGGCCAGGTGACACTTAGCAGCAACAGCCCAAATGTGGCTGCAGTACTCCACACACGAACAGACCTGTGCTTTGTACATTAGAAGCTGCCCTGGTGTGAAGTACCGTAGGTAGGATAACTCAAAATTCTTTATACAAATTAGGCAACTTAGTACCGAAGCAAGCTGATATTTTTATATAAAGAACTGCATTTCTAAAATGGTTAGGAGCGTAATTTGATAACCATTGAGGTGGTGTTTAGTTAGGTGGTCTCAGGGGCGTGCACAGAGATTTTGTTGAGGGTATGCTTAGATCATCATTATCATTATTATCAACCTTTTTATCGTCCCACTGCTGGGCACAGGTCTCCTCTCATACAGAGAAGGATTGAGCGTAATCATCACGCTTGCTCAATGCGGGTTGGCGATGTCAGACTTATAAAGTCCAGGTTTCCTCAAGATGTGTTCCTTCACCTTCAGTCAATGGTGTCCAAGATATACTTAGAAAGTACATGTAACTTTAGAAAAGTTACATTGGTACTTGCCTGACCTGGAATCGAACCCGCGCACTCATACTTGAGAGGCTGGTGTTTTAATCACTAGGCCACCACGACTTCCCTGCTAATTTTAAGAAAATCATGTTTTGTAATAAAATTATATCAATCAATATAGTCCGAATGAAAAACGCTGGCATGTTGAGAGAAAAACAAAATAAGGAAAATTAGATGACTTAAAAAAAAACAATCTAAGCAATTGTTAGTAAACCAAATGAAATAAATAAGACAAAATACTATGCCTCGACAAGTTTTAACAACTTCGGATGCCAGGAAAAGGCCACCCCATATTCTCTTCACCGTTGGATTGTTACGTGTGATGCGAGGAGGCCACTAATTGAATTGTCGGCCGCGAGCCGGCCTTGTGTCACTCGTGTATTTTCGACTCTCACGAAAGAATTGTATTCCTAAACTATATTTACTTATGATTTTCTGGTAGACAGTGAGACTAATTGGACTTGGGATTCAACATGAAGAGCAAGATGTTTATTTGACGGTAAATATTTAGTGTAGCTGATTTCATTAATGAGGTTTTATGTAACAAGAAATATTTGTGTAACAGTTAATAATTAAAAAATCGAATTTTATTTAAACTGTGATATTTTTCTTTTGTTTTATATTGTAGGTATCAGCGGGAGATACGGCTAGCAATACTGCTTCAGCTCTCACTATCAGCAGTGCGAAGATTATCGGCTGATTATTAACGTATAATTATCATATATAGACACAGCATATATGAAGTCCTGGAATTCCATATACAGTATGTTAAGAAAACCCTCTCCGACCCGTGAAGGTGTTGTTAGGTATCGATAACTGATTCTACTAATGGATACAAAACCGGGCTAAACTTAAAAAAGAAAATCCCCCTAAAAAAATAAACATTATTTCGCAAAAAGAGGTAACTTAATAAATGTGCGTAAGCACCCATCCGCGGGCGGCGGGCGACAGGGCACGCGGCACTTGGCGCATCGCTATTCGCTCTTAATAATACCGGTGTTGTCACTTTTTAAAAATTACCAAATTTCGGGGAAGTTGGAATTATTTCGCGGGAAAAAAAGATTATTTCAAAATTCATTTGTATTGGTACTATGATGATTACGTAAAATTTTATATTATATTTGGTCATGTGTTTACCTAACCTTTATTATCCTTATGGGTCGGACAGGGTTTTCTTAACATACTGTATAGAATCATCAATCACTATCGCGAATATTCTCAATCGTACATTGATTTCCGCCAGGTGACAGTCGAGAGTAAAATTCCCAATTAATATCGGTTAGCGACGGGGAAGTTATTGGCCCCCACTTCCAATCGCTAAAATACGACGGTAAGTACACCAAGTTACTACAATCTGTCAGATTTGTTTTATTCGATTTCCAACTTTATCTCTAAAGCAGTAAGGCTCAAGGTTTACTGGGAATAGTTGACAGTTTTGGGTAGCTTGACCAGCTGTCGTCCGTCCATTGTGGCGTGAATTGCCATCCAGATTTTTGCTACCAATCTATGTAGAAGCAAATGAATGTATCCATTAACGGATCTAATGGTGGATTAAGATATAAAATAAGTAATTCTAAAATCTATTTAAAAATGACCCATTTTTACTGAAATAATTGGGACGGACTGTTGCGCTTGTAATTTAATTTTGAACGAGTTATTTGATCATTGTACATTTTTCAAGATTTTATTTTTTTATTTATTAAGTCAGTCGTGGTAACCTAGTGGTTAAAATACCAGCCTCTCAAGTATGAGTGCGCGGGTTCGATTCCAGGTCAGGCAAGTACCAATGTAACTTTTCTAAAGTTATTTGTACATTCTAAATATATCTTGGACACGAATGACTGAAGGTACCGGAAAACATCTTGAGGAAACCTGGACTTTAAGCCTGAAATCGCCAACCTGCATTGAGCAAGCGTGGTGATTACGCTCAATCCTTCTCTGTATGAGAGGATACCTGTGCCCAGCAGTGGGACGATAAAAAGGTTGATGATTTATTAAAAAAGTATTACCACATCACAAATAAATGACATTGAAAATAACTTAATCTATTATTTTCTAATAATTATAAACTAGCGCTTGAGCGCAATCCCGCCTGATGGTAAGCAGTGATGCTATCGTTGATGGTAAAGCGCGCTAGTTTATTAAGAGCCTATTCACTCAGAAACACTGAAAGAATAGGAAGGAAGACGGCAGTAGAACGAGGTGATGCAATGTTAAACCCAACAACACGACCAACGATGCTGCGCCAAAGGGAGATTGATCTGAAAACCCTCCACGACCAAACTCCCAACACAACAACATTAGGCGCATCGTACCCGGCACACATCGCAACACAACTGCTCAGACCCGTCCTTCGCACGGCTTCACCAGACATCATGCCGGAACACGACAAATTGCTTAGCGGCAAGGCTTTGTCTGGTGGTAACTTCCGCCGGCGGCCGATGTTATGGCCTACCACCGAGAGAAAGTGTATCTAGTTTAAAAATAATAAAGAAAAATAAAAATAAACATATGACGTGTGAAAGTGATCAGTGATCCTACTCGCTTAATAAACGATATCATTTCATTTCATTACTTTTTCAAATTCTTTTGGCGCAAAAGAAATAAGGCTAGGTAATTTTATGCCTACTTTTAAAATTTACTACCATCAGACTAAAACCCAAAATTCTTTTACCACAGCCACAACAACAACAATTGATTAACAATTAGTTACAACATGTTTACCAGGTTGATATATAGGTACTTGGCTAGATAGTTCATTTATTTTGGTGACCTTATGTTATGTTGTGCTTGGCTAACATCTACTGTTACTTTTGGCTTAATTAGCAGGCGAGGACCCTGGCACCCTAAACACAAGTTAAATCTTAAATTGGGTGCCAGAGTTTATCTAAAACATTTGCGTTGTTATAAGTTTAGTGATTGATATTTTATGTTGTTATATTCAAACCAGTGGTAATAAATATAATTTTTTTTTAATTAAAATTAACGTGCGTTTTTTATTTCGTTTTTAAATATATGCAACTTATCATGAAGTACATCAAGATCGGGTATTGCCGTGATATGGGAATGATACTTATCCATTATTCTACCGAGAGGTGCTTAAAGAAGATTTGATTACTGTTTCGTATAAAAATAATAAAGAATAAAGCATTTTTACTGTTTGTATTGTTTTATGGAATGTTTGTAATTATAATTTTTAGTACACTTGTATGGCAAATCTTATACATGACAGCGAAATTCCATTGCATGTTCTTTTTGAGAGTTTTATTTATTAATTTATTATTTGGGTCAACCAACAATTTGGTTACATCTAGTGTTGTACAGTGAGCTCTAGAGAAACCTCACCCCCTAAAAGCGACATCTTTTGACAAGTGTTATTAGGTATACTCGTACGACGATGTTTACGTGCGCGCCATCTCTGAGACATCATAAAAACTGCTGAGATATTTAAACTAAAAAAACAAAATTAGCGACCGTTAGGCAATATCCTTCGCATCTTGGTATTTACTTCGTGCATCATATCTATAGATATTTTTAAACTTCCAAACTTGTTCCACAAATAATATAATTTCATAGAAATTTCTAAATTTTTAAAATATAATTTCACTTATTCTCACAAGCCAAACTGTTATACCGCTGCGCCATTCAGTTCCTTAATAAAGTGGTGAAATTCATGGTTATGTTTATAAATCATCCATCTCTAGTGTTATTTAATATTCTTATGGTATTAATTAATATATTAATCCAATTTAGATTATCAAATGTTTATTTACTAATAAAACTGATAATTTAGTTTTAATGATATCTGAAGAGAACGAACATGTTACTCGCGTTTGAAATAAACAGAACAACAATTTACTCTCTTGAAATTTTTCAAAACTTTACAAAAAACTATTAATTTACTATAAAAAAACTTAACTAGAAACTTAACTTGTGGGTTCAAACCAATGTATACCAATAACGGAGTGGGTAACCTTCACTTTCTATTTTGCGACGTCATGTTTTACTCAATAAAATTATAAGCTTACCCTCAATGTTCTTCATTATCTTTTTGTATATAATCGATGACAACATGAATGTTAACTTTATTGATATCACAGAGATGGCGCGGACGTAACATCGTCGTAGACCTAATAACACTTGTCAACAGATGTCGCTTTTAGGGGGTGAGGTTTCTCTGGAGCTCACTGCACATAAGGTAGCATGTGATTTGAAAACATGACAGAGTTTTGTAACAATCACTATTAGGTAAATTCCGCATGAATACAAAAATTAAGTCGTACAAGGCTATAACTTAACTAAAACTTTAAGCGATACAAATGAATGAAACTGCATGTAACTGCAACCGTCGTCGACTAGTGTTGAAGCCAGCCGTCGATACCGATCGACGTCCGATATTGAGGCGTCGGCGACTGCCGCCGACAAAGTGTCGCTCGTATTTTTGAGTTGGATGTTCAGACTCAAATGGTATATTGTCAAAGGGTTGCTATTGACTCTGCTGTGCCATTGGCGTGTGTTGCTTCTGTGTAGGAGCACTACGCATCAGCAAAAATCATAAACATTCTACAGAATACAGAGAGAGCTTCAAAACTTCCAACATATTCATCAAATCCGGCAAAAAGTAAGACACTTCTAAGAAAGAAAGAACTGAAGAAATGTCATTGTATCTGTTGTATAAAGGACTAATTCACCTGCTGAAGTATCTACGCCAGGAACTCTGTATTCAAAATATTTATGACTTTGAATACAGAGTTCCTGACATACACGACAAGAATGTTGCTTGTCTATATAGGAACATTTCTCGTATTTACTGCAAACAAGACAAACAGGACGTGTAATCATTAAGAGGGGACTCTAGTGGTGTTTTATTTTTCTCTATACAAACGTATTCCGCTGTTTCCTTCTTGTATACCACATTTAGAGCAATTATTTTTTTCTACAATTTTACACCTTGATTATACGTGGCCCTATCATTTGATTTTTTACAAAACTTAATACATAAAAGAATTATAATATTTCAAAACTCCGAAAAATAACCCATTTTTACCGAGATGTTCAGAAAACACTAAAACTACACAAATATGGTAAATTTTTCACAAAATAGAAAATAGTAAAAAATAGAGAAAAAGTATTCCTATGCGGTATACTTTTCCTCTAAATTTTGATACAAAAATTTTTGAGATCTGTCGTATTTTGAAAAAGATAACAGCGGAATACGAAACGTCTTTTGGTCAATGTTTTTTAGGTAATATCAGCCTGAATTGCAACTCTCCCTTTCGCACTTTACGGCAAGAGGTTGGAAGCAACGGGATGGCAATATGTAGTTTCGATGGTATTCATTATTTGTTGAACGAAAATAGTCCAAAATGTTTTCCTCATATTCTCGCATTAAAAGATAAAGGGTAACCTACCGAACTCATTTTTTTTTTGTTATATACAATATACATATAATTGCATGGCCCCAGTAAAGTCTTTTGTGTTTTGCTTCCTTTTTCATTCTTTTATAAATATAAGGTGAACAATATTATTTGTTTTAGCTCCGGGGTTAACATTATTTATTTCTCATATGAACGAAAATTATCAATTGATATTTTTTATTTCGCACTCTCTACGACTACCCGTACGACTGGCCGATAACAATCTTAAAGTGGGTGATAGACGTGGGAGTAAGTACGCGGACTTGTGGCTCGACGACCTTTTTCACCTTAAAAATGCGTACTTTAAGTTCGCCGGCGATCCAACCTGTTTGAAATCTTACTCGTAGCTCGTCTCGGCTCGTACATGTGGCAGCGCTGCGAGCCGGGAGCCGCAAAAGTTCTTCATACAGCGGTTCAGGCATTCTGAAATGATCATGGAAAACTTTCTTCTCTTCACGTAACTCTCTTACTCACGAGCGTACCCAGCTCCTGACCTAGGGGAAGGGGGGTGGGAGGTGGGGCAAGTACGGCCCAGGGGTGAGCAAGTCAGGCCTAGGGGTGGGCAAGTCAGGCCTAGGGGTGGGCAAGTCCGGCCTAGGGGGGGGCAAGTCAAATTTTTTGAGCGAGTAATCTTTGTTCGCTATATTCGATTACGGTTTTTTGGCAATTACACCGTACCTTTTGTCAGTGTCTACTGCGTGGTTTATTTAAAAGTTACAGATAAGTCCTCGTTTATACTTTGTTTAGTAATCAGGGGAGTTCATACATGTTCTGCGAGATTTCCAGGGAGGGCAGCTGACACCCTTGCTCGAGGAATTTTAAAAATAGGTATTTCAAGATACCTATTTTTAAAATTCCTCGGCACTAGATTCCCCTCTTAAGTGGGTGATAGACGTAAGAACTTAAAGTACGCGGTTTTTATGATCGTGAACTTACTCAGCTCGCTGACACACGTGAAGCTTGCTCATACTACATCGTGATGCCATCGAGAGAAGAAGCTTTGTATTATGTGGGAATTATATTGTACTACATTTTAAAAACTAATGAAAGACGAAATCGACAAGTGTGGGTAAGGTACTGCATTACGAAAAGAGATCGTTTATCGCATGTGAATTTGCTAAGAGCATGGGCGTACCGAGGGGGAGCAAGGGTGTCAGCTGCTCTCCCTGGAAATCTCGCAGAACATGTATGAACTCCCCTGATTACTAAACAAAGTATAAACGAGGACTTATCTGTAACTTTTAAATAAACCACGCAGTAGACACTGACAAAAGGTACGGTGTAATTGCCAAAAAACCGTAATCGAATATAGCGAACAAAGATTACTCGCTCAAAAAATTTGACTTGCCCCCCCCCCCCCCCCCCCCTAGGCCGGACTTGCCCACCCCTAGGCCTGACTTGTCCACCCCTAGGCCTGACTTGCTCACCCCTGGGCCGTACTTGAGCCACCTCCCACCCCCCTTTCCCTAGGTCAGGAGCTGGGTACGCTCGTGAGTAAGAGAGTTACGTGAAGAGAAGAAAGTTTTCCATGATCATTTCAGAATGCCTGAACCGCTGTATGTAGAACTTTTGCGGCTCCCGGCTCACAGCGCTGCCACATGTACGAGCCGAGACGAGCTACGAGTAAGATTTCAAACAGGTTGGATCGCCGGCGAAATTGCTGGGCAATTTTAAAGTACGCATTTTTAAGGTGAAAAAGGTCGTCGAGCCACAAGTCCGCGTACTTACTCCCACGTCTATCACCCACTTTAAGATTGTTTTCGGCCAGTCGCACGGGTAGTCGTAGAGAGTGAGAAATAAAAAAATGTCAGTTGTTAATTTTCGTTCATATGAGAAATAAATAATGTTAACCCCGGAGCTAAAACAAATAATATTGTACACATTATATTTATAAAAGAATGACAAGGAAGCAAAACACAAAAGACTTTACTGGGGCCATCCAATTATATATATATTGTATAATAACAAAAAAAAATGAGTTCGGTAGGTTACCCTTTATCTTTTAATGCGAGAATATAAGGAAAACACTTTGGACTATTTTCGTTCAACAAATTTTGAATACCAACGAAAATAAGACACAACGTGGAAATAATGAATGCGGGAAAGTATTCCATACATTAGATTAATCGTAACATTAAGTTAGGTAAATATTTTTTTAGTACATTAATTAAAACGATGCACATAATCACTCGTCTTTGAAGTGTTACATTTTACAGAAAGAAATAGACTTCAACTTTTCATATTCTTTAGAAAGTCAAGCTGAAATTCATCATTGTGCTTTGATTCCAGACTACTAATAGACTTTGGATTGATATGTTTCTGTATTTTCTGGTTTAAGGTTTGTAGATTTTGAAGTACTGTACCCAATTCGAGTAGATCTGAATTCACTCTTTCTCCGTAATCCACATATTTATCGCATAAACGCTATATATCCACACATCTATACTAATATATAAAGCTGAAGAGTTTGTTTGTTTGTTTGTTTGAACGCGCTAATCTCAGGAACTACGGGTCGGGTTTGAAAAATTATTTTCTGCGATAGGTAGCCCATTAATCCAGAAAGGTTTTAAGCTACATAACATCACCCTGCGACTAATAGGTGCAGAGCAGAACTACCTCCACGCGAACGAAGTCGCTGGCGGCCGCTAGTACAAACATACACTCACTTCACCACAAACACTTCCAAAACATAATTATTAAACACTTACTCTAACCCCATATCGACACCCCCGGAGAAAGGAAAAATGATTTAGGGATTTTCGGGTATAACTTTTCAACAAAAGGTAATTATGACATGACAACTTCGTTATATGACGTGAAAACGAATTTTTATCCAAACAGTTTATGGTATTGAGCGTAACTTTTAAATGTACACAGAATTAGTTATTCACCAAAGTACATATTACCGAAAATGATTCCATTTAATTTTTAGGGTAAAAATAACTTACGATCCTCTGCATCACCTCAAGATAGACTGGTAGAAAATGCCTAAGGTATTAAGTCCGCCATTGTGCATTATTTGTTCATAAAGTATAAGTAAATAAATAAGTAATATTATTCCAGTAATATTTAATTACCGAATTATTCTTGTGGATTTCTTAAAAATCGTAGACATAATATTGCTTTGCTTGATTATTAAACATGATTTTTCATTATAGAGAGAGATTGTAATGTTCAGTTACCGACTTATTGCGGTGAAATTTGAAATAATCCAAAAAAGGTAAAATTGTATAACCCTTATTTTATTGGGAAGTTTTGTTAGACATATTTATTGTAATCATTGAAAAACAAAATGTGTAGTAATTTTTCTATCGGTATCTTCCAGGAAATAATTAAAGAAAACTGAAAAAGTAAATTGAAAATTTAATTTTTTGTGGAAGTTTTCAGAATAGATCACAACTATTACAACAATTAACAGTCGGTGAAACTAAGATAAAAATAAAAAAGTAAGTAAAGTTGTTAAAGTACCTACTAAGGTAAAAATAAGGAAATAAATATTTTTTTCCCCTAGAAAGGGTAAGGTACAACTTTAGTACAACCAATTATCGCCTGGTATGTTAGGTCCCATTTGATAGGTGATGAGCTTGTTCTTACAAAATGTACACAATTCCAGGTTTCAGGCAGATACTGTTAGCGACGCACTCAATATTGTATATTTAATAACATTATTTTATAATGTAAACTAAGTGGGATCACTAATTTGGTACTGAGGGATGGGACACAGTGACATGCTGGTCACACTCGGTGAGCCCCCCTCCAGACTGTCAATAGTCGCAAACCAACGCGCACGTCTGCCTATCAATCGCAAAAATCGGCCATATTGTATTGTCAGAAAAAACTTGTAATAAACGTGATTTTTTAACAAACGAGTGTTTTCTGTTGCACAAACCCCAGCCCCTGCAGGATCAACCATCAACAGATACCTACTGAGATTTTTTAAGAAACCTAATATCTTTACATCTGACCCGGGAATTGGAACCTCTTGCACAAAACTGTACGTATTGCCACCGTTTTCTGCATTTTTATTTTGTGCGAGATTTGAACACGCATGTTCGACCTGTGGCAGTAGTAGAGTGGTCTAAAATGTTCATCAAAATATAATAGATCCCTAATACCATATATCAAAATAATAATACCGCCACTTATACAAACGAATGTACATATATACATAATTATGAAGGGCGGGCGTTTTGGGCACTGTCTCATGTAATATTGACGTTCAAAAAGTGCTGATTCTCAGCCTAATTTGAATAAATGTCTTTTTATTTTTATTTTGAATTATATTTCGATACTTACTTGTTGCAATATGATCTTCAGTCTCGTTAATCATCAACAACATTCTACTGATGCTAGTAGTAGAGTGCATTACATGTAGAAACGGGTCCTTGACTCGTCGAATTTTAGCAAGTTAACGCCAATACGTATTTTAAGGTATCTATAATGTCCCGGATGATGACTGTCATAGTGCATTACCGAAAATAACTTGATCAAAATTCACCATGATAAACCTGTAATCGCGTAAACCAGAAATTTGGACGAAATATTTTACGGTAATATTACTTTACCTAGATGTACCCGCAAAATTTTATCGGTAATAATGTATAAGGTTATTTTTCTAGTTCATAAAAAATGGATAATTTCCAAAGAACAAAAGTGTTATAAGGAAAATCGTTGAAAATTACCGTAGGTGTATCCCGACCCATAGATACCGAAAATGTTATAACAGTAATAAGTCAGTAATGGCACAATACAGGTTTATTCCTTCGGGGCGATATAATTTCATTCTTCACCGTCCTACTCTCATGTTTTTATAGTTTGACACAAGGTCAAAATTCAATAACTTGCTTGTCCACTGGCACGTCTGCCCCAATAGCATTATACAGGCTGTATCTGACATCGTAACGCAAACTTCGCGAAAAGGCTACACCCCATGCCACAAATAAAATTATGATAATAGTCATTTACGTCATTAATGAACGGTTACAAAATTCACAGTGTTTAAAAAAGTGTCGGCTCGGCCTTTGAACGTTGGAAGCGTGCCGCCGTGCGGATTTGTAGGTATGACGTTGATCCCTGATGTGAATCCTATTAAATCAGCTGATAGGATAGTCTTTCGAGTTTTGTTTTCAATGTGGTTTTTTGTGTAATTAGCGAATCAATTAATGTTTACTTTAAAATCTTATGGGTTTTAACAGTATAGCATTTATGAACGGTCTAAAGTGAATAAACTACATATATATTTTTTGTTAATCTTGATAATCTGACGAAAAATTCCACCACTGGGGGGTTCAGAATCATGTACTGGACATGGTACTCGTTTGTGCGTCGATGTCAGATACACCCTTTATAGCATACCGTATAGCCGGGCACTGCACGTATAGTTTAGGGGACAGAGATAAACCTATTGTACCTATTGTAATGCAGTATTCATGTACAAAAATTGAAAAAAGTCTTTTTTGTGCTAATAATTATTTGTATTTGTATCTGAAGAGCCTGGTAAGTAATACGTCATAGGTTACGTTTCTTCGTAATACTAAAAACTCCATCGACATCAAACATCGTTTTCCTTTTATTGAATTTGTATCTTTTATTTAATTTATAACTTCATAATGAAAATCGATCATTTCTTCATCAATTTTTACCACTAAAACTTAACTTCTGCGTTGGTTGCTGCTAGCTCTTATAAATTGTGCCATATTTTGATACACATTTTTTTCAATTTTTTTATATAAATTATAAGCTAGTGCTTGACCGCAATCCCGCCTGATGGTAAGCAGTGATGCACTCTAGCCTTGAAGACACTCAAATTGTAGTGTGACGCAAACACCGCCGCTACCAAACTGTTCCAGTCCCTCGATGTATGCGGTATAAAAGAGGAAGCGAAAGGTTTCGTTCCGATCGTAGTGGTGTTAACAACGTAAGGGGGGAAGGTCGTCCTGTTTCGTTTTATCTACGATCGATGAATATTTTACGAAACTTTTTTCCACATTTGATCTTACAGGATAATGTTTTTGTAGTGGTATCTACAAGGCCACACGCGAAAAACGCGTCATACTGACGTCACGAAAATCCTGTATCTCGCAAGCAGAGTTTACTTTGCAATTAGCACGCATACAAGTTCACGGCATCAACCGGTGGGCTTGTGCCCGCCCGACAATACCAGTTTGGTCGGAGGATGAGTGAACTATACCTTGACAATTCATTGTCTCGGTGTGTATCATTGACAACGCGTTAAACATATGATCACCATGTTTTATTCTTATTCTTCTTCTTCATGTGCCTCTTCAATCCTGAAGGTTGGCTGTCAGCTTCTTGTATTCGGCCTTGTCAACCGCGAGTCGGAACAGTTTTTTTTTTTATTAAAGTATAAACCAGCGCTTGACCGCAATCCTGCCTGATGGTAAGCAGTGACGCAATCGTTGATGGTAAAGCGCACTAGTTTATTAAGAGCCTATTCACTCTAGCCTTGAAGACACTCAAATTGTAGTCCGACGGAAACACCGCCGCCGGCAGATTGTTCCAGTCCCTCGATGTACGCGGTATAAAGGAGGAGCGAAACGCTTCGTCCGGATCGTAGAGGTGTTAACAACATAAGGGTGGAAACTCGCCGTACGACGGGTCGTCCGATGGTGGAACGGAGATGGGGGAATTAAATCGTGCAATTCCCTCGCACACTCCCCAGAATGTATCCTATAGAACACCGAAAGGCTGGCTACTCTACGCCTGTGCTCTAGGCTTTGGCTAGTTTTTCGAAGGAAGTAATGCCGGTCCACTCCCTGATGTTTCGCAGCCCCGACTCTCTTTCGTCCAGCGCACCTCTTGCCTTTCTCATCATAATGTTTTATGCTGAATACTTATGATGTTTAAACATACATATATGTGTATAGCCGACGAAGCGTTCGCATTTCATACTAACATACATACGTCGACCCTACGGCGTGAACGAACTCTCAAAGGAACAAAAGATATTCCATTATCGCTTGACAAGGGCAAGAAGATACGTCGAGTGTACATTTGGAATAATGGCCAATAAATGGAGAATTTTTCAGAGACCCATTAACTTCATTCTCGTTCTAACACATGAAATTATAAATACTAATTGCCTATTGTTTTTTTTTTTTCTCAAAAGATTTTCACATTAATTCTGCAATCAATCTGGTTCGGTAATATACGTAATCAGTCTATAACGTTCCACTGCTGGGACACGGACCTCCTCTCGGCGAGAGCCCGTGGGCCGTAATCTGCCACGCGGGCTCAGTGCGGATTGTCCACAGGATTGTCCACAGGAGGTTGCGGTTAGATCTCATATAAATACCTGCGAAGTTTTGGCTCTAGAAAGAAAAGAAAAGAAAGAAAGAAAAATTTTATTCTGCACAAACAAAACGCACCTTACAACTAAATACAATAAAATATCAAACAAAATACAGGAAATGGACTTCGACTTCGATTCTAGGACATGCCGGTTTCCTCACGATATTTTCCTTCACTGTTTTGAGAGCAGTGGCGATGCAATAATTTACACAAAGTAAAGGGCCTGACGGGGTTCAAAACTACGACCTACAACTTATAAATCGAGGCTGATACCAATAGGCCACCGCTGCTCTTGATTAAATAGTGCGTTATCTAGAGGCAGTCAATCTGACAGGAAACGAAATTTGTCATGAATTTACTGAATATTTTTCTTCCAATGAACGAGCCTTTCCTTGTTAAGATACACATAAAAGTTATAAAAATATCTTTTTCTTACTCCTCCGCTATTCTTTTCTGATTAATTTCGTTGCGGGACCCAAGACAGTTGAATCGTTTCTCTGGGACTCGTTGAGCTTTATTACTCGGCGATTTTCTGGCGATCTCCACTGTTGATTCTGGCTTTCAGGAGTTGCAGTGGATGGGATAATGTGTGGCGGGTTTTGTCCCAAAAATACACATAAAAGTTATGTACACTGGGTCACAGTATATATACTATGGGTACATATAGTTATTACACAAATTGTTATTTTACTGCAATTTAAAAATAATTATGGTTTAAATTCATATGGACATTATGAAACATTTATTATATGCTGTGACCTGACTGCATTTTTTTTTAATAATTATAAACTAGCGCTTGACCGCAATCCCGCCTGGTGGTAAACAGTGATGCGATTGTTGATGATAAAGGGCGCTAGTTTAGAGCCTATTCAACCCCGAAAAACTGAGCGAATAGGAAGGAAGATGGCAGTTGAGCGAGGTGATGCAATGTTAAACCCAACAACACGACCAACGATGCTGCGCCAAAAGGAAACTGATCTGAAGACCCTCCACGACCAAACTCCCAACACAACAACATTAGGCGCATCGTACCCGGCGCACATCACTCAACATATTCATTATTATAAAAAAAAATTCTGTCTATGCTTCAAGTGTGAGTCGTTTATCTTTATAAATTTCTAACGTTTTGTCCCACAATATAAGTCGTCCCTCTACTAAACTTATAAGTAACCTGGTATCGACATATTTGTTTCTATCCACTACAATAAGTCCACGTAAACAAACGTACAAATACTACCTGGCTACCTTACCCTATTCTGTCGTCGCAACGTTCACACATTGTGTCTAGCAGAAACAAGATTTTTTCTTGATCAGCGCCGAAATAGTGTACACACAGTTCGTTTGTAGAAATGACCCGAATTCTTTGAGTGTACAAGCGGCCTTAGTATTACACAATCCGCACATAACAGGCGCTTCTATTGTTTGATCTACGATACCATTGTTGCGGCATTGCAGCGTATGTACCTAAGTAGTATGCGTTGATTAATTGCGCACGTTCGCCGCTGCACGTCTGATTGCAGTAAACATTTGTCACTAATGGATGGATCGCTTATTCCTCATGATTCGACATCGGCAGTTATTACGAATACTGGTTATCTGTTCGCTCATTTGCTGTTATAGTGGTTAGATTGGTGGAGTTATGGGCGGCGGTTTGCAACGAATTCACCCATTCACATTCCTTTGAGGGATCGACGCTGTAACGTGTTCTCGACTGGAATGCACGCGTTAACAATCTGTTTTGTTCAGTGAACTATGTATTTGTAGTCAATAAAATATGGGTATGTTGTTACTAAGGCGTAGACAGGTATTTTATTTTACACAAAAAATGCAAAATGTATTGCTTTTCCACCACAAATAATATGACTCTCTATTGATAAATATTTAAATAATGCGTTCAGTAGATCCAGAGATTACCCCCTGCAAGCTCACAAACTCGCGATCTCTCCATACTAATATTAAAAATTCGAAAGTAACTCTGTCTGTCTGTCTGTTACGCTTTCCCGCTTAAACCTCTCGACCGATTTTGATGAAATTTGGCACAAACATTCTTTAGACCCTCAGAAAGAGCATAGGCTTACCTATTATTGAAAAAAAAATGATATTCCAGAGGGAAATCTAAAACGCGCGATATAACCGAATACCTAGTATATAATATTATAGCTAGTAATATTATAAAGAGGTATATACGATAATAAGACCAAATATACTAACATTCTAAGGATGTTTATAATATAAGTATACATAGATGTATTAAAATCATCCATTGCCATTTTTTTGTTCTTATTATTATTACATTTTTATTTTACTACCGTTTTGGTGTCACTTGTGATTGCTTGCTGCACCGGGTGACGTCTTTACGTCGGCGCTGAAAACCAGCGCTGGGCTCTGGTTTACTCGTAGATAGGGTCGCAGCATAATACTGAGCGACAGCCGTTTTGCGTGAATGTGACGCATGTTCTTTCACGTACGTTCTTGAACGTTTTTTTTTTTATTCTTTCTTTCATCATATCTACCTATTTCATCAGACTCAAAAGATTTCTCGAGAAAAGAATTTTATCTCAAAAATCATTAAGCTATTAGTTCTAAATTAAGCATATAAGGCATAACGAGTAGGTATTTAAATGTAAATTCCATTTACTGTCTGCGAAGTTTGATAATAATAATTAGGTACCTACGCATTAGTTTTTGGTACATGAAGAGAACCTCGTCAAAGCTGAGAAAGATGAACAAATCCAGTATCATTTTGACTTGGCTCGCAACGTTTTCGACTTGTGGAATGTGGATTCAGCAATCGTTGTACCGATAGTCGTGACAGCCAATAGATTAATAGCCAAGCGCCTCGAAAAACACCTCAGGAGGCTCTCGTTAGGCAGTTAGATCGAGGGCTTGATTCAGAAAGCGGTTTTCTGGACACGGTTCGCATTGTCAGGAGGTTTCTCTCCCGATACCGATGCTATAATTTTTCTATATTTTTAAATGTTCATATTTTTTTTACATGCTAATTTATTTAATATGTATAAAATCAAATAAAAGAAGATTAGGTGCGCATTTGATTTTTGATAACTAACTAAAATTTTAAAATTTAATAATCACCCTTTTTAAAATATCCATTCAGTTTTTACATAAATGAATAATCATCAATTGCCTTGTTTTTTCTCAATTTTGCTGATGCCAGACTTCCAATCCACCCGGTTGCCGCCAAATTTGATATTGAAGATGTGTATGTGACAGATGATTATTTTTTCTGATACACTCTGGATATGAGGCCATCCGAAGGGCTCAGAGTTACACAAAGGGAGTTGGAAAGAGCTATATAGGCTCGGAATTTCTCTGCGCGATCGAATCAGAAATGAGGAGATCCGCACAAGAACAAACGTCACCGACATAGCTCTTCGAGTCGCTACAATCAAGTGGCAGTGATACTCGTAGAACCGATGGCTGACGGGGTAATAAGGTTCTGGACTGGTGACCACGTACCGGAAGACGCAGCGTAGGGAGGCCTCCAATAAGGTGGACCGATAACCTGGTGAAGATCGCGGGAAGCCAATGGATACGGGCAGCACAAGACCGATCATCGTGGAAATCCTTGGGGAAGGTCTTTGCCCAGTAGTGGATTTCTATAGGTTGAAGAAGAAGACTCTAGATATATATGATCGAATAAAAGAAAAGAAAATTGTGTAGTATTTTATTTTCAACATATGTACATCTATGTTATATAAAGCTCGTGGCTATCTCCTAATGCTGCCCATAAAAGTTAAACGAAACATTCATTACAGGGCGCTACAGACAGGTGCTATTAACAACTTGATGCATTCTACCAATTTCTACATTATATATGTGCTTTAAATGGACTTGCGAAGAGAGCGATGTTCTTATTCAACATGTATCAGAAATATCTGGTCATATTTAAGATTGAGATACAGACCACCAAGCTGAATTCAGTTTGGTGGTAAAAAGACTCCAGGGAGTCTTTTTTTCGGGATTGGAAATCATCTAACGATCTCTTCCGATCTGGGTGAAGCGGAAAAGCTTGTCAGACTTTTACTGACTAAAACCCACCCGTGCTCCTTCAGTTGCCTGTACACCAGGGCCTCGGTATCTCTTTCAAACAATCCACGGCCCTGGCAGGCATCATTCTTCGTCGAACCCATCACTGTATCTTCATCGTCATTGTATCGTGTCGTTTCTGATACACGCTGTTTTCAGAAGGAGAAAGATATTCTCGCTCATAATAAACTCAGCAATTAGAAAGAAGATGCCTAGAGAAAAATATTCGGTTTTAAGTTTCTTATCTATTCGTTTGAAATATGCGCATATATATATATTAGTATTCGTAGTGACCTAGTGGTTAAAACATGTACATTCTAAGTAAAGTAAGTAAGTCTTGGACACCAATGACTGAAGGTGAAGGAAAACATCTTGAGGAAACCTAGACTTTGTAAGTGTGAAATCGCCAAACCGCATTTAGCAAGCGTGGTGATTACACTCAATCCTTCTCCGTATGAGAGGAGACCTGTGCGCAGCAGTGGAACGATAAAAAAAAAGGTTGATAATATTTATTAAACCAAAAAAGTAAATCCGTTACACAATTTGTTGTGTCCAATTAGCATCTGCTGCCGAACTAGGTTTAAAGCCTGTGTTTCAGCACGCAGCGCCTCAAGCCCTCAGACTGGGTATGCAAGTATGTGCTAAATAACAAAAGGAAACAGTTTTAAACTATGAACATAATTAAACACAAAAAAGAGAACAATTGAAAGTTTGATAGTTTGATGTCCTCTAGGTGTGTAATGTGAGTGGTGAGTGTATGTGTGTTAGAGGGTGTGTAAAGAATAAAGTAATTTTAGCTAGTAGATTCTTTAGGTGGAATTTAGAACCTGTTTCGTCACTATTTCAGGATAGTCAGTATATCCTCAGTTTGGTCGTACGTCAACTTCCAAAGCCACAGTGATACCGACTTTTTCATCGACATTCTATTCATCGAGTATATTTCCAGAACTTTATTAATTTTGTCATATAAGTAAGGGCCCAAAAATGGGTAAAACCTACGAATAGAAGTCGTTTTTAGGTGAGATAACCTCTTGCATACAGGTAGGCCATTCCGTCGTATTAACTTGATTGGATTGTACTCCAAGATAGCGTGTTGTTTTGAGACGATACTCAAAATAAACAATTGTCGTACAGTCAGCATGATGATGATATATGTATATATATTATAGGTTTCACTTCTACTACGTGTGCAATACACTCATGCTGTTTTTTTATTCAGGACTTTTATTTTAGAATGTGATCTTCGTATACGGGTCGCAATATTTTTCTCTTATGTTACACTCAATTAACAAGTATTCTAACATGCCAATAATATTGTCTTCAATTGCTACTTTTTTTAGTTATTCCCATATTAGAATAATACTTACATATTGCATATCCTAATATGGGAATAATAAGTTCTTTAATAAATGGCGGTGGATTTTGTGCTATAAGTGCAAGCTACAAGTAAGCATATATTATTTTGATTTATTTCTTCATCTGATTCATGACAGCAAAACCCTTGTAAGTCCAATTCATGACCTGCGAAGGAGAAAATAACATTTTAAATCCACAATTAATGAGGAAATCAGGCCGCCGTCCTGGGAATACAGATGTTTTGGCAACTGAGCGAGGGTCACCCATAACATACGTTTAAAGGGTTGTCATGGGTTGTCTCCATGATGGTGGGAATGATATGAAAACATTTGAATGTCTGTATTATAATGGCAAGTAAGTGTATATGGCAGGTAAGTGGGCCAGTTTATTTGTGAAGTCTAAATAAAGTGTAAATTATTTATTTTGGTTTATTAAATTTACTAGTTTTTCTCCGCAGAAGTTCGATCAATAAAACAAAACATTCTTTACTAAAATAATAGGTATCGATCTAAAGACGATAAAAATACTCACAAACGTAAAAAATAACCCTGTTTGTAGATAATTTACTTATTATAACAATCCTAATGCACTGTATGTGTGGAAATGAAAGTATGTATAAAAGGAATGATTTTTAAAAACATTTCCTCGGTGGTAGGCCATAACATCGGCCGCGGGCAGAAGTTACCATCCACCAGACAAAGTCTTGCCGCCAACCGATTTGTCGTGTTCCGGCATGATGTCTGGTGAAGCCGTACGGAGCACGGGTCTGAGCAGTTGTGTTGCGATGTGTGCCGAGTATGATGCGCCTAATGTTGTTGTGTTGGGAGTTTGGTCGTGGAGGGTCTTCGCATCAATCTCGCTTTGGCGCAGCATCGTTGGTCGTGTTGTTGGGTTTAACATTGCATCACTTCGCTCAACTGCCATCTTCCTTCCTATTCGCTCGGTTTTTCTGAGTGAATAGGCTCTTAATAAACTAGCGCGCTTTACCATCAACGATCGCATCACTGCTTACCATCAGGCGGGATTGCGGTCAAGCGCTAGTTTATAATTATTAAAAAAAAAAAAAAAACATTTAAATAATTTATTTTCATCTAAGAAAGTATAGGTACTTAAAAATACATTCGTTGATTATAAAAAATACTCAGGTGAGCATAATTGCCCACATTAAATTAGTTCTGTCGGGAAAGATAATAAAAATGCAGGCAGTAAAAATGTAAGCGAATTCTATGGTGTTCTGTGTCCAAGCTTAATTGGCAAAGATTAAACTACACAACCCGGGCTCATCCCGCTGGGACAGTGGGTCTCGAGGTTTTCTGGGTCCAGGACTCCTGATGAATAATTTAGTAGTTTGTATCTATTAATGTGTTGGTACATACCTACGTGATGAGTTTCCCTAATAAAAGCTTCGCGCCTTGAATTCGATAGTTTTGCAAATGCGAAACTTATGTACTCCTAAAATGTGTGGTTAGGCCGAACTTTTTACACACAGTTTCTTATTCAGGCAATGAAACGGACCCGGGATGATCAATCTTTAGACATAGATGCAAATAAGATAAATGACTGTAGTGCGCCAATGAAAAATATATACGTGAAGCAGCCTCTGAGTATATGAATACAATGCAAATTGCATCAAACGAAGAGTGCGCGTGCGCGCAACTTTCAGTACGTCAGTCTGCAAGGCTAAAGTGACTAGGCTCTTAATAAACTAGCGCGTTTTACCATCAATGATTGCATCACTGCTTATCATCAGGCGGGATTCCGGTGAAGCACTACATAGTTTATAATTATAAAAAAAACGGCCAAGTGCGTGTCGGACTCACGCACAAAGGGTTCCGTACCATTGATTTATGAAATTAAAGGATTTAAGTTATTTGTATGAAAGATTACGCGGTAGTAAGCGGTTTACGATTTACGAGGTATTAAAAAAAACTACATACTAGATCTCGTTCAAAACAATTATCGTTTGTAGTTTTTATAGTAATGTACATCATATGTTTTTTTTAGATTTTTTATTTTCTTATTTTGAAGTTATTATATAGAAGTTAGAGGGGGGACCAACTATTTTCCACTTTGGAAGCGTCTGTCACGCAAACTATTCGGTTTAGAAAAAAAATATTTTAGAAACTTCTATATCATTTTTGAAGATCTATTCACAGATGCCCCAAACGTATATGTTTGATTAAAAAATAAATTTTGAGTTCCAGTTCTAAGTATGGGAGCCCCCAATATCAGAATACATCTACCTAACAAGTTTCAACAGTATAGCTCTTATAGTTTCGGAAAAAAAAAATGGCTGTGACATACGGACGGACAGACGGACAGACAGACATGACAAATCTATAAGGGTTCCGTTTTTTGCCATTTGGCTACGGAGCCCTAAAAAGGAACATAGCGGGCGGTAGCGCTATTTTTAATTTTAGCTTACCCCCATTGAAAAGCAATGTGAGTTTATGCACGAGTGCAAGTACATTTTACAACGTCTTGTCACAAATTATTATGATAACACACTTTCATTCCAGTTAGTTTGCTATCTCTGCTTATCGCTAGCCTAACCTGACCCTGGTTCGTCGCCGGAGGCTATAAGTAATATTGCCCTGATCGCAGGCAAGCCTATAGACGCATAATGAAAAGGAAAATTGCTCCAAACCGATCCCTCTAGAGAATATTATGCTTCAGTTATAGATTACGCAATCTTGATTCTGGTAGCAACGGGAAGTATTAGGTTTACGGATGAAAGTCGCTTTCTATAAAGCTTTATATATGACCACTCCGTCCATTGAAAAGCGTATAGCTGATCGCTTTAGTTGTCATTAGTAAATCTCTTGGCTGTTGTTATGGATCCTCAGAATTCTAAAAGTTTAAGAACTATGTCTATGAAAAAATATCGTATTTTATAATAACAGCACCCTCATTACCTAAACCATTGCTCCATATGTTAGAAAAATGTGTCTGCTCAACAAAATAAATACCGCAATGAATGTCGTTGCTGTCAGAATGAAACCCATTGCTACTGATAGCGTGTTATGTTATTACCCGGCTGCTTCTATTGCCAGCCCGAATAAATTGTTACTGAGTTTTGCCGTCAATAATTTCTCAGCAGTAGCACGAAGTCAAGATTTGTGTCCGGTTGATAGCATACCTGAAGTTGGACGTCGGGATATAGCTACGTACTCCAGCCACAGTAGTCGCGAAATTGCGGGCGCGAGCCCGATAAGCATCAGGGCCGAGTCAGCGCGCGTTGTGTTCTACATGCGCCTCAAAGAAATGTCAACACATTTTGTAGGGGTCCACTCTACTTGGCAATAGACCTTGCCTGCCAGGGCCACGGGATGTTCGAAAGAGATAATTTGGACACAGACACGGAAACATAAAGAAACACTGGTAAGTTTTAGTTAGAAATTTCTGATATCTTGCGCTCCGAACAGAGCGAGAGATACAATTTGATGATTCCTCACCCTAAAAGGGTATATCTGTAGTACCATCACAAAAAATTGTAGACAAAAAGATACCAATGTGAACTTAATACCTACTGCTGTCTTAATGTACTAAGCACTCTCTACGAGTCAACCAAAACAGTGACAAGACCAGACATTTCACTAATTATGTTAAACTTTTAATACTAGTAAGTCCTTAAAGATGAATGTGAAAGTTTATTAATTCTAAAATATTTACAGGATTCTCTTAAAGTTTTAATAATTAGAGATGAATGTTTTCATTAAAAATAGACAAGATAATAGAATGCGTAAGTGAGTTTCATGTATATGGAGCTAAATAATAAGGTATGGTGTTTTGATATGTTTCTGGTTTAAAAGAATGTTTCTTAAAATACTTATATAAAGGCAGGTAGGAGTTCCGTGACTCTGGTAGAGCAATTTGTATGATAGCTGTAATTCTATCGGAGTCACGACACGCCTTCGAGTCGCATCTGTCTGCAGCCTGAACTCCTCAATTAAATACATGCTGATTGCTATCGTCGAGAACTTTTTGAATATTCACCTAAAATAAGATTTAATATCAAACTTCCTGTAAAATTTATGATAATGGATCAAATTATAAAATCAAATAATGTTGTTATGATTTATTACGATGGTTTCACAACAAAGTTTTGTAATCCTCCCGGTGAGTGAAAATAGAAGCTTTAATGAAAAAACAGGAAAAGAGCGTATACTTAAAAAGTTTTTGCATTTGTTTTATAATCCAATCTATTCTGTAAACATCTCATCTTGATTCAGATATGTAAAGTATCAAAAAATATTCTACCGTGAACTCTGAGGTAAAGTGAGTTGTCAATAGAATCACTTCAGCTCAGATATAGATATTTGGAATAGATGGATAAGGTAGGGTAAAGTCACCAGGCCCGAGTCGAGGGTGCGTTATGTTTCACGCGCACCTCAAAGAGATGTCAGCACATCGTAACGGGGTCCACGAATACTTATGCCTCCTAGGTCAGGATTGCGGGTTGTTTAAAAAAGAAACCATGGCCCTGGCTGTCGTATAGGCAAATGAAGAAACACGGGTGGATATTAGGCAGCAAAAGTCTGAAACGACCTTCCGCTCCGTCCAGAGCGGGAGAGGTCATTTGATGGTTTCCAAACCCAAACAAAAAAAATGGATGTTAGGATTTTATACTTTTAACACTTCAATTTTTACAAACGAGATCGGACATACACTACAGGCTAAAATGATTTAAATAGTTAAGAATCTAATAATGATTTTAGCGATCGTATTAAAAGTATAAATAAAAAAATATCCGACAATTACTGGAAAAACGAAACGTCGATACGAAAAACGAAACGCGTCGTAATGAAAAACGAAACGTCGTTACGAAAATATTTGTTAAAATATAGGCACGATGTCATAACTAAAAAGAGTGCAGGTATTAGATCAAACACAAACCGCAACTATGCTTTCTCGGTGGTAGGCATGATGTCTGGTGAAGCCGTACGGAGAACGGGTCTTAGCAGTTGTGTTGCGATGTGTGCCGGGTAGGATGCGCCAAATGTTGTTGTGTTGGGAGTTTGGTCGTGGATGTTCTTCAGATCAATCTCCCTTTGGCGCAGCATCGTTGGTCGTGTTGTTGGGTTTAACATTGCATCACCTCGCTCAACTGCCGTCTTCCTTCCTATTCGCTCAGTTTTTCTGAGTAAATAGGTTCTTAATAAACTAGCGCGCTTTACCATCAACGATCGCATCACTGCTTACCCTCAGGCGGGATTGCGGTCAAGCGCTAGTTTATAATTATAAAAAAAAAAAAAAAAAAAGGCCATAACATCGGCTGCCGGCAGAAGTTACCACCAATCAGACAAAGTCTTGCCGCCAAGCGATTCGTCGTGTTCCGGCATGATGTCTGGTAAAGTCGTACGGAAGATGGGGTCTGAGCAGTTGTGTTGCGATATGTGCCGGTTACGATGCGCTAAATGTTGTTGTGTCGGGAGTTTGACCGTGGAGGGTTTCCAGATCAATCTCCCTCTGGCGCCGCATTGTTGGTCGTGTTTTTGGGTTTAGCATTGCATCACCTCGCTTAAATGCCGTCTTCCTTCCTATTCACTCAGTTTTTTTTTGTGAATAAGCTCTTCATAAATCAGCGCGCTTTACCATCAACCGATTGCATCACTGCTTACCATCAGGTGGGATTGCAGTCAAGCACTAGTTTATAGCTATTAAAAAAAAAACCACTCTTACATACATTGAATCATAAAAGTGTAATAAAAAACAGAGTAATATCTAGAATTAATCGACCAAATTCTATTAAAAACCTTTGTGAAACATTTAAAATTTAGCTTATTTTAGTGAAAGTATAATAAATACAAGTTTCCTGTGAAGAACAACAGTCTCTAACAAAAGTTTTGTATTTAGAAATAATATTGGCATTCTAGTAAGAAGAATCGAATTGAAATCATTAATTCGCTATTTATTAGCAACCTTTGCTATCAAAATGGTTACGGAAAACATCGCGAGAAAACCAGGAAATCCTAAAATATAGAAATCGGAAAACATCTGACGTTTAGCAATCCGCATTCTTCCGGTAGATTATAACATAACCCACTCATTTTGTGAGCTTTTTCGAGAGTAATCCTGCATCGCAGCAGGAGGGGCATTATGTTAGTATGAGAACGGTCTTAAAAAGTTTTAATGTCTTATGTAACTTTGAGGTTCTATTTCGTGACGAATTCTTTTACGTCCCTATCATTTTATTTTCGTCTCAAAGTGCCTTTCAATTCAGATACTCAAATGCCAGGTAAACAACAAAATCCTATCAAGCATTCGCATAAATATCAAAATACGTTTACCACTTGATGGATGTCTCCAAAAATATTTCGAGACCAAATATTTGCAAATCAATAAGTATTCTTGTATTCATATTATTGAAGTAGCTTTTTGCGTCTGTGTGAATGCGTTGTTCTTCTATATATATATCCTAAAAGATTTTGATGTGGTTATCACTCTTTTTTTGCTAATGGAAAATCATAAAATCCGATCTGGGTGGAGCGGAAGGGCGTGTCAGACTTTTAGTGACTAAAACCCACCTACTTCACTTGCCTGTGTGCCAAGTCCAGGGTGTCTCTTTCGAACAAACCGCAGTCCTTTCAGGCTTTGGTCTTCATGGACCCCTTCACGAAGTGCTGACATCACTTTGAGGCGCCGTTGACCCGGGCTTAGTCCTTACCAGGTCAAGCCGGCGAGCAGTGAGCAGTTCGCCGCCCGCAAGCCCACGCCTACGGTAGCCGGGAGTTGAATGTTCGACCAGTGAATTCTTCCGAATTTATTCCGGTAAGTTTGTAAAGCACCACAACCACACCACGTCGCAGCGACAAAATGTGGTCAAGCTGTGGTTACGTGTGAATAGTGTTGCAGCAGCTTTTTGCAGTTGCGTTGTGGTACCGACAAAATGTCGACGTGGTTGCGTTGTCTTTCATTCACTTTGTCACATTGTCTATTTTTATTTAATCAAAAACTACACAGTAAGCGTCAGTTGAGTTCATCTAATTAAAAATACGACTATAGGCGCGTGCTCTTGATGACGTCATGTCGTGGTGATGTGGGCGAGACGCCGCCGCCGGTGGTGATTTTGCCGTCGCGATATGGTTACGATGTGATCGTATTACACAGGTGGTCGATTACAAAGGCAAAATGTAGTACGTGTAAACTCTAACATTCATTTTAAATACAAAATATACGCACGACCACGTGGCGTCGTTGTGGAGTGGTTGTGGTACGTGTGAATTGACCCTAACTGTCAAAACAAAACCCATTGCCACTTAATGTGTGTTATGAAATCACCCTGCAGGTTTAAACCACCTAAATGGTTATTGAATTATGCACCTAACCATTATACAAATGCATTTTTTATATAAAAATGACAGTTTTTTTTTTAAACGTGGGCAACGTTTAATAAGAGACCTGTAATTTTTCACATAAGAGGAATTTCTCCTGTATCATGGGTGCGCCTTAACGCATATAAACTCAGATACACAAACAACCAGACCGAGAACAAGTTATCTCTTTTGTATCAAAAACTTTGACTTAACCTCATAAAGTTCAAAGATAATAAGGGTGAAAATGTGAAATATCCGATTTGTACTGGAAATTTATTTGTTATTTTTTTTAATTTTTAACTTATATTAAATTAAAATAGTTATCATTATTATCTATACATCACTGCCATGTAATAGGAAGGTCATTTATGACTTTGCGGTAGAACTCTGAGGATCTAGACTGCATAAACTATGTGAAACTATTTTGTAATGTCTCCTGGGAAGAAAACTTCTTGTCTTTTTTTTTTTTAATCATTACAATCTAGTGCTTGACTGCAATTCCGCCTGATGTTAAGCAGTAATGCAATCGTTGATGGTAAAGCGCGCTAGTTAATTAAGCCTATTCACTTAAAAAAACTTAGTGAATAGGAAGGAAAACGGCAGTTGAACGAGGTGATGCAATGTTAAACAGCATGACCAACAATGCTGCGCCAGAGGGAGACTGATCTGGAGACCCTCCACGACCAAACTCCCGACACAATAACATTTGGTGCATCGTACCCGGTACACATCGCAACACAATCGCTCAGATCAGTCCTCCGTACGGCTTCACCAGACATCATGCCGGAACACGATGAATCGCTTGGCGGCAACACTTTGTCTGATGGGTGGTAACTTCTACCAGCGGCCGTATTATGGCCTACCACCGAGAAGATATACTAGATATAGTTGTGGTTATACTTCCATAAATGGTAAGAGAAAACTTTCACGCACAGCCATTGGATATGGTTTAGCAAGGCGTTCGCCATTACTATTTTTGATAAGGGACTCGCAAAACCTCTGGGTTTATAAACAGGCGGTCCGGCGTGGCAGGTCCTGTTCTGATCTGTTAGTTTGTTAATTCTGTCCGGTGCAAAGTGGTGAGACTCTGTCGGGCTTGCGTGAAAGCTTTACCAAATTGTCGCGTTACGTTCAGTCCATTTAGTCTGTTATTTATTTTCTGTATAAAGTTAGGTTAGACAGTGCGGTTGTAAATAAATTACTGTAAATAGTGTCAGTGATTTTATTACCAAATAACCTAGTGTAAAGATAGGTCCTGTAGGTCGGCTAGGGACGCTAGGTTAGGCACCTACTACCACCCGCATCATCAACAACACCGCCGGTGCAGAAGGCCGGAAATAGTCTTTAATCTCGCTGTTGCCCCACGCCAACAGATCCACTGAAGCGGATATAGCTCATCGGATAACCCTTGGGTGGAGTAAATGGCGAACTCTTACAGGAGTACTGTGCGATAGCAAAATGCCAATTCGTACAAAAGGCAAGGTCTATAAAACAGCTGTTAGACCGGCTCTCCTCTACGGCAGCGAGGTATGGGATGCGAGGAAAAGGCACGTGCAAAAGCTACACACAGCCGAGATGCGAATGCTATGCTGGGCGGGCGGAGTTACGCTTAAAGACAATGTGGTGTGCAATGAATAATATGTAAGTGGTACCTTTACGGTTGCACCAATTGCACAAAAAGTCACTGAGTCTAGGTCCTAGGGCTCGTTATATATATAGGCCTTCGCTATATATTTAGCGAAGGCCAGAAGACCATGTCGTGAAGAAGTGCTTTTTTGGCTACAAAGACGAGAGGGAGGGGAGGGCCCCTAACTACATGGATGACGAATGCATGCAAAGATATGAAGCAGTTGGGACTTTCAGATGACGATGCATACCAGCGGAATAAGTAGCGCCTCAGCACTACGAAAGCTAACCCTGTGTAACGGCCAAAGAAGAAGACGCAAATATAGTGAGTAAAGTAACATTAAATCATGCTGCTCATACCTGGGTAGTGTGACTAGGATCGGCTTTCACCATCTCTCTTAATTCATTGTTATACACCTGTGTGGGCAGTCTTTCTCGTGGCTCGTTCTTCAAGTCGAAGTTTTCACCACGAAAGCCTAAATCGCACGGTGCGTTCATTACTGGATCCCCCTCCAAACGCTGCTTGCTTGATATTGAGGACTATTTCTGCCGCGCTACTTTCGCGTCGGTATTCGTGTTAAAAAATCAGTCGAGTTTTGCAGTATCCATTGTAGCAGTAACTACAAACGCCATATAGAAATAACGCATCATACTGACATCACACGAATTCTACACCACGCAAGCAGAGTTTACCGTGCAACTAGCATACATACAACTTCTTAAAATCAACCGTTGGGCAAGTGCCCGCCAGACATGACACCCGTCTGGTCAGAATCCTCCCTTTTCTATAGTGAATCGAATAGATTAGTGAACTTTACTCCCTGTTCCTCATGCCTCCACACCATCTTTCTTGTCTAAGTGGAATAACAAAAACAATTGAAAGTCGATATTCAAATGTTTCGCATTTTTTAAAAGAATCATAGAAACCATGGGAAATAAGTTTCAATCGAGAATCTCAAACCATGAAGAATCTAAGTCAATTTAAAGAACCTATTGCATCAAAACGACAATTTCATACTTTAACCCGTAATACAAACACTGCTCAGCTTCTGGTCTGGAACTAAAGTAAGATTTCGTTTTGTAATAAGGGGTTCGTGTCTATCAAGTCGTAAAACCCGTGCGAAGCAAAGCTCTAGTTAAATAAAAAAAAAATCATAATAGATATAATAAAAAAATACAATACCGCCGGGACTTATCTTCTCAATTGTACAATGACAATGGGAATATCTTGGAAGTGATCCCAAATATTTGAGGACAAAAAATATGATAAACGACGATGAATAATGATTGTCCTTCTGGAAGTGAACTATGACGTCCTAACTTATGGTATTCACATTGGTACTTATCTTAATAATCGGATATTGGGACATCTATTGTCAGATGGAGATTGCAAATAAATATTTGGGCGATTTTCTATTTTTAAAATTGAAAGGACATTTTTGTAGGCAAAAGGTGCTGACGGGCAATTACGAAGACATTATATTGAACTTGATGACAGTCTCCGTAGCGTAGCGGTAGCGAACGCGGCCGTTGCGCAAGGAGGCGCGGGCAAATATTTGTATGTTCATGCATATAAATATTTGCACTGGTCTGGTCGTGCCTCGGAAAGCATGTTAAGCCGTTGGTCCCGGTTGGCATACGAACATCTAGTGACAGTCGTTAAGGGTTGTTGGAGCCCTCAAAAGTCTAACAATTGGTTTAACTGCAATGCTTAGATATCGCCTTCGGGTTGTGGAGGTCAGACGGCAGTCGCTTCACGAAAAATATCGAAGTTTAGCCAAAATCAGCAGTTAGACTGGTAAAGCCTGGGATCCCCAGACTCCAAATCTGAAAAGCTTCGGATGTGACTGGAATTAACGCTGAGATGATGATGATGATTATATTGAACTTGTGTTAACTTCTATATCATCCATACTAATATTATAAATGTGAAAGTGTGTTTGTTTGTTTGTTTGTCCTTCCTTCACGCCGTAGCTAAGCAAGCAATCGACCTGATTTTTGGCATACAGTTAGTTGAAAAGATGGGGAGTAACATAGGCTACTTTTGGTCCTAAAAAACATCAAGTTCCCAAGGGAGATTACTGGAATATTTGTATGTGTACACCAAATATCCTAATATTATAAATCGGAAAGTGAGTTTGTTTGTTTGTTTGTTCCGCTTTCACGCCGTAACTACCAAGCCGATTGTTTTGAAATTTTGCAGACGTAAAGTTAGAAGTCCGGATTAAATAATAGGGTACTTTTTTATCCCAGAAAAAAATTATATTCACGAGGGAAATCTAAAAGCGCGATATAACCGATCTCCACGCGAGCGAAGCCGCGGGCGGAAAGCTAGTATTATTATAATTCTATAATAAAGTTTCAACAACGTACCCCGTAGTATATATTATGTCAGTAACGTACCCGTGTGACACTGGGCTTAGAATAGTACCATCTCATATGCTCCCGTGGGTCAACACCTACGGCACCGTCACCTCTTACAACTAAGAGGCGACTAAGGGAACTCTCGCCAGGAAAGCGGGCAGCAGCACTTCTTCTGTGGAATGATCCCCAACCCACCTGCCAAGAGTAGGGATTATGCGCAACCCCTCCCCCTTCAATGCCTTGGGGGAGGCCTTTGTCCAGCAGTGGACCTCTATAGGCTGAAGAAGAAGAAGAATGTAAATAACGCAATAAATAATAAAAATAAATAATAAATAAAAATAAAAATGTTTTATTGAAAAAAATTTTTTACAAATTATAACCTACGAATATATTAGATATATTAAATGTTGATGAACTGTCAAAGTGAAAGTCACTGCTACGGTGCTGTTTTCTCGGTGGTAGACCATAACATCGGCCGTCGGCAGAAGTTACCACCCACCAGACAAAGCCTTGCCGCCAACCGAATTGTCGTGTTCCGGCATGATGTCTGGTGAAGCCGTACGGAGGACGGGTCTGAGCAGTTGTGTTGCGATGTGTGCCGGGTACGATGCGCCAAATGTTGTTGTGTTGGGAGTTTGGTCGTGGAGGGTCTTCAGATCAATCTCCCTTTGGCGCAGCATCGTTGGTCGTGTTGTTGGATTTAACATTGCATCACCTCGCTCAACTGCCGTCTTCCTTCCTATTCGCTCAATCTGAGTGAATAGGTTCTTAACAAACTAGCGCGCTTTACCATCAACGATCGCATCACTGCTTACCATCAGACGGAGTTTGTGGTCAAGCGCTAGTTTATAATTATTAAAAATAAAAAGTGCTTGTGTTACGCAATCACCCCGCAGTTAGGACTTCGTTAATATTTCATTATGTATGTTTACATCGTAATAAAATCATCAAAGTTAATTGTGTTATTTACTTTTTTGGGTGCACAAAAGTTTCGAGATCACATGAAGCTATACCTTGCAATTTTTTTTATTTAATTATAAACTAGAGCTTGACCGCAATCCCGCCTGATGGTAAGCAGCGATGCAATCGTTGGTAGTAAAGCGCGCTAGTTTATTTAGCCTATTCACAAAAAACCTTAGTGAATAGGAAGGGAGACGGCAGTTGAACGAGGTGATGCAATGTTAAACTCAACAACACGACCAACGATGTTGCGTCACAGGGAGATTGATCTGGAGATCCTCCATGACCAAACTCCCGATACAACAACATTTGGCGCATCATAACCGGCACACATCGCAGCACAACTGCTCAGACCCGTCGTCCGTACGGCTTCACCAGACATCATGCCAGATCATGACGAATTGCTTGGCGGCAAGACCGTATCTGAAGGGTGGTAACTTCTGCCGGAAGCCGATGTCATGTCAGTATACTTTTTGGAAGATTCGTCTGGATGTATTTTCCAGATTGCGACTAATATGGCTGAATGGATTTGGATTAGTATTACCACACGGTAATTTTATAATCTGGGTTCACACATCGGCTAACTTTAATCCTGATATAGCTATTTCTTATTACTATGAATTATGAACAATATTATGTACAAAAATAAATAAAAAATGAGGACTTTCAACAGAATGTGTAGGTATGTCATAAAGTACCACTTCATGACATATACCTACCTACACGGTTATCTATTCAAAATGTGTTTATTTATTTTATCGTATTATATATAATCAAAATCAAAGCATTTATTTCAAATAAACCACACAGGCAGGCACTTTTGAATTGTCAGAAGGTCGGTCAGTCAGTAAGGTGAAGCTAGTCGCCCCTTCCAAAGAGTAGGTACCTATGGAGAAGAACGGGCAAGAAACTCCATGGACACTCTTTTAAATTATTAAGCTATTTGAACAAATATTTGATTACATCATTCATTTTGAAATCCACCGTGTGAGAACGATGCAGAAATATATTGTACGCTAAGAGCGTCTATTATGGAAAACACACAAAAAAAAAACAACAACAAAAAAAGACTAACCCAACAAATAGATGCTTTACAGCAAGTACATTGTGCTCACACATGTGCCATGCAATTATACAGTATGTTATGAAAACCCTGTCCGACCCATAAGGATAATAAAGGTTAGGTAAACACATGACCAAATATAATATAAAATTTTACGTAATCATCAATACAAATGAATTTTGAAATAATCTTTTTTTTCCCGTGAATTCATTCCAACTTCTCAGAAATTTGGTAATTTTTAAAAAAGTGACAATACCGGTATTATTATGAGCGAATAGCGATGCGACCACGTGCCGCGTGCCCTGCCGCCCGCCGCCCGCGGAAGGATGCTTAACGCACATTTATTAAGTTACCTCTTTTTGCGAAATAATATTTATTTTTTTAGGTAGATTTTTTTTTTTAAAGTTTAGTCCGGTTTTGTATCCATTAGTAGAATCAGTTATTGATACCTAACAATACCTTCCTGGGTCGGTCAGGGTTTTCTTTACATATTGTACAATAAATATTGTTATCTATTGGTATTTATTGAAAGTTGTAATAGATTTATATCTAGACATAAGTTTCATATCATTCTCATTTTATTTCATCCCCATCATTTGTATGGAGGTTTGTTAGTCAATCTAATTTTAACCAATAGAAAAGATATTATATGTTATTATATTATACCAGTATACAAAGAAACTATAGTTTAAATTGACTTGATCGCACCGTCTTTTTCATAATACATGACATTCTATTTTTTTTTCGAAACGTAGGCGTAAGATCATTATGTCTCACAAAAGACAGTGAAAAGCTTTTTGTTTCGTATTTATTGATCATCTTTCAAGAAAAGAATTTGACAGCTTTTCCAGAAATGGTAAAAACAGTTTTCTGCGTTCGACAGCTAACTTAGAGAACGTTTCAACAGATTCTAAGCGTGTCGGTCCCTTTTCCTACTGACATGTATTTTGCTACACCGTTTATTGAATTACGAACAAAGAAAATGTTGCCATATATTTGATCATATTTTTATTTGAAATAAGAACATTTTTTAGATTAAGAAAAAACGGAAAAATAATGAAAATATTTTGCTGTTAAGCGTCATTGTCAAACGTAGATATCACAAATATGTTTTTATTAGTAGCTAATAGTATCTTCGAATGGTTATAGGCTATGAATTCGAAATATCATTTCGAAAGTTTTAAGTTAAAAATAGGAAACCATGAAGCGTGAACTATGATTCATTTTAGGTTGAAACACTGCTTGCCGCAAACTATAAAGAACTTTAGAGCTAAAAACAATAACCTGAATAAACTACTTTCCCCCCCATCACCTAAATCTATCGTGTCCGGGCATGAAACGCGAGGCAGTAGCAAACGGGTCGCCTAGCCGAGCGGACGTGCAGCACGACTATTATGAAATAATACTATTGACTGTACTTTTATTATACCTAACAGTGTATTAAACAAAACACGGGCATTACAAAAAAAAAAAAAAAACACGGGCGGTTTAGATTTTCCTTCATCTTTAAAAAGATACAATATAAAAAAGGTTGCAATTGTTTGTACACTTTACTGGCCAGATTTCAAAATGCCGTGGTTTTTAAAAAAGTACGTTCTAAATTCAAATTTTCATTTGATGCTTATTTTTAAAGAAACCCATTTTTATCGTACATTTTTGGCGCGAAGTTGCAGAAGTTAACATCGACTTTCGTAACTTTTATTCAATTTTTATCGATTAATTTCATATCCTTGACTGTCAAAGCTGTATTAAAAATGGTAGATAAAGTGGTAAAAGCTACAAAAATTATCGCTCTACTTGAAGAGGGTTGCAGCGAATGCGTAGTGGCTAGGAGGCTAAATGTTAGTCGGTCAACGGTCCAAAGGACCTGGCAGCGGCATATCAGGAGACTGTTTCCGTCGAGAAAATGCCTGGTTCTGGAAGAAAACCATGTACCAAACCACGAGATGATCATTTTCTTGTGAGTCGCGCATTGAGAAATCGCAAATCTTTGTATGTGGATCTTAGAAACAACCTTCAAGAAGTAAGAAATGTTCATATTAGTCTATGGACGGTCGGGCTTCTCGTTGCCAATATATGCAGTCACCGCCCGGCCCGTGGCCCCAAATTAATCCGTGAGCACCAAGTTCACAGGCTAAGGGTCGCTAGAAATTGTGGGTCATGGACTCAAGAAGATTGGAATAGGGTTTTGTTCTCTGATGAAGCCGATTCGGTGAAAATCGACGTCGGCGAGTGTTAAGAAGACATGGAGAACGCTTTGCAGAGGCATGATTCGAAGAAATCACACCTTATGGTGGGGGCTCTGTTATGTTTTGGGCAGGAATAAATTCAATGGATCGTACAAAGTTAGTCTTCATAGAAAACGGCTCACTGACTGGGCATCGATACATAACCGATGATCTAATTCCTCATGCACAACCCGCATTGGCCGCTCTAGGTGAAGATTCGATTTTTATGGACGACAATGCTCGCACCCACCGATCTCGCGATGTTGAAGCGTATGTGCAAGAGGTCGGCATTCGTCGTTTGGATTGGCCAGCTCGAAGTCTCGCCCTCAATCCTATTGAGCATGTCTGGGACGTTCTGAAACGGCGTGTAAGATCAGTACAACCGGCTCCGCAGACCATCAGAGAGCTGAAGAATGTGATTACTGCGGAGTGGGAACGTATTCGCTAGCCTGCCCAGACGTATTCAAGCTGATATTTTAGATAGAGGGGGTCACACTCAATACTAAACATTTATCTGATTTTACTTTATTAAAGAAAAACAAACAAAAACCTTTTCTCATTTTAACTTCATTAACATATGCACTACTAGCGAACCTACACTACTAGCGAGGATTAGCATTAATTCCCATAAATTGCATCAAATTTTATGAAATACTGATGAAAACGATTATTTTCTTATTAATTTAGCAAATGGTGAGGATAAAACTACCGCTAATGATCAAACAAAGCAATATTAACATTTGAAAGGGTTCATTGCTTAGGTGCCCGTGTTTTTTGCAAATGAGTTTATTACAGAAAAGTGGACGTTATATATGATAAAGACACAATAGCATAAATATATTACATATAGCTAAGTAACGACCATAACCCATTGCTTTCCTGTCGTGATAACTTTGATGGACCCTAAGAATTTCTTTTTGAACGCGTTTCTTTTTCGTGGTGAAGATTATAAATACTATTGGTATGTCATTTATGTTTAAAATAAATACTTTTGTAATTTGTATATTCTCAATTCTGCCTGTACTTTAAATTTTATTTAAACCCGTTTTATTGGTAAGACACAGACAGAGGGTTGTGTTCACGGTCTTATCTGCTGGACAGGGCCGTCTCCGCTGAGGCGGCGAGCCTTCTTGCCGGATTGTCGCCATGGGGTCTGTAGGCCAAAGTCTACGTGTAGGGGAGGAGAGAGGAGGCAACCATTGAGATAGAGGGGGCATAACTCCACTGTCGCGAGAAATCGCGGTATGGCGGACAGAGCTCCGGCAGGATCTAATGGTGACATGGAGAGTGTGCATGTTGCAACTCAGTTTTGGGCACGCCACAATAGCGGAGGTGCTTTGAGGAGTAGCTAGAGAAGCGCCACGGCGCCCTCACCTTATGCCTGACGCATGTCCTCGCCAGACTGGCTGTTTCGATAGGTTCCTGTTCCGGATAAAGCGAGAGGAAACGACAGGGTATCACCACTGTGGAGATAGCCCTGACAATACGGTGGAGCATACGGTGGAGATCTGCCCGATCTGGGCGGAGCACTGCCTTGTCCTCGTGGCAGCGATCGGCGGCAATCTCTCACGTCCGGCCGTGGTCCAGGCCATGATCCGGAGCGAGAGTGCACGGCAGGCCATCACCTCCTTCTTCAGGAAAGGAGGAGGTGGAGAGCATGAGCCAGCGAAAATTTGAGCGCCGTTACTCTGCTAGCCACTTTAGTAGGCCTTAGGTCCCTGATCGGGAGACAACGTCGAACTCCCGGCCATCGTAGTTGCGGGCTTGCGGGCAGCTCCCGGTAAGGACCATCCTCGGGCTGACGGCATGTTTTGTTACACGCACGCCTTAAAAAGATGTCAGCATACAGGGATGCGGCATGTTAGGAAGAGATGTCGTGGTCCTGGCGCACGGGCAAGTGATGGAACATGAGTGGGTTTTAATCAGTAAAAGTCTGACATGCCCTTATGCTCTGCCCAGAGCGGGAGTGGTCATTTGATGATGTCCCATCCGAAAAAATAAAAAGGGTGGTGGTATTATGAAAGTAAAACCAAATAGGTAAAGGCCGTTTCTAAAAATATATGACTAAAAAACCATTAAAAATGTAAACAAAAATAAAATAAAATATTTCATATTTATTATTGCAGTGTAACACAACAACACAGTAACTTATACTCGCTTAAAATAAAGCTGAATAGCTTTTTTGTTTCATCGAGCTTATCTTTGGGACTGGCAGTCGGATTTGTTAAAAAAATCTTTAAATTTGCTAGCTCAATTATTGGAGTAAGATATGGGTTATTTAACATTACGTTGGGATCCATAGAAGCCGGACGACAAGGTCAGAAGAACACAAAAACGAAGTACTAGCGCTGGTAAACTATGCGAGGCGGCCTGCACCTTAATTGCGTAATATACTTTTAATGTCAACTGGAATAATTTTGAGGCATATTGCTAATCCATTGCTCCATATAAACGAAAAATATGTCTGCTTAACAACGTAAATCACGCAATGAATGTTGTTGAATTGTCAATATGAAACCCATTGCTAGTATGCTACGCAATTACCCTGGGGTTTGGGGAAGGTAGAAATTTTACGCGAACGAAATCACTAGCAGAAGCTAGGTTCTTAAACAATGTGTAACTGAATTAATGCACATTATAAAAAAGTATTTTGTTCAGAATTGACTTTTGTTGTGATAGATGTAGCATACAGAGTGTGTTATACAGAGTGTATCTGACATCGTAACGCAAACTTCGCGAAAAGGCTAGAAAGCATGCCAATAATAAAATTATGATAGTCATTTATGTCGTTAATGAACGGTTATAGAAGAATACACAGTGTATTATAAAAAGTGTCGGTTTGGCCTTTGAACGTTGCAAGCGTCTCGCCGTGCGGGTTTGTAGGTATGACTTGATCCCTGATGTGAACTCTATTAAATCAGCTGATAAGATACTTTTTCGAGTTTTGTTTTCATTGCGCTTTTTTTATGTAATTAGCGAATTAATAAAATCATGATAAAACCGACGAAAAATTCCACCACTGGGGGGTTCAGAATCATGTACTGGATTCATGGTACTCGTTTTTGCATCGATGTCAGATACATCCTATATTTTAACCCAAAAATAATTGAAACTACATAGTTATGGAAATTACCGCCACACTTTAGCTTTGAAGTCAAAACAAACCAAAAATACACGAAGTAGCTACTTTGCTAGACCCTTATACGTGTCCGACGGTGTGCGCACATAGATTTGTAATCTGACAACAATTTTCGCCCGCAATTAGTATAACTAACTTAATGAAAAACAATGTTTTATACATCATAATAAAGAATCAGTGTATCTATGATGATTATAACATAATATGTATATGCGTTTATTCCAGAATATGTGTGGTGAAGTCAACGGTACCGTCCAGCATCATCTCAGTGTTACTCCCAGTCACATCCGAAGCTTTTCCAGCTTCGAAGTCTGGGGTCCGCTTTACCAGTCTAACTGCTGACTTTGGCTAAACTTCGATATTTTCCGTAAAGCGACTGCCGTCTGACCTCCACAAACCGAAGGCGATATCGAAGCATTGCAGTTAGATCAATTGTTGGACTTTTGAGGGCAATAACCCGTAACGACTGTCATTAGATGTTCGTATGGCAACCGGGACCAACGGCTTAACTTGGTTTCTGAGGCACGATAATAATAATAATAATAATAAGAAATTAATCCAGAGCAGCCATCAAAATAATTTGATGGCTGCTCTGGATGCGCAGTTATCAAATTATTTTGATACCTGCGAGAACCTCACTGATACTCATTCAATCCTGTACTGCGCAGCTGTAGCAGCTTGTCGTGTAGCTCATGTCAAATTTCACACTGACTCCAGAGCTACACGACCGAAACCAGTAGTACCAGCTTGGCAGCGCAGGATTGAACGTCGTATTGGTGGGGCCAGAGCACTCATCGGTAAACTAATCTGCTTCAGGGAGGGTAATACTCGTCCTAGAGTGATGCGCTTTGTGAGGCGGGCATTCTCAGGTACAAATACCAGCCCTGAGAATTATATGGCCCGTGTCACGGAGCGCATCGACTTCCTGAAGCAGAAAGTGTATGCATGGGCGAACCGTATTCGTCGATATAAACGACGAGTAGAACGATACACCCAGAATCGCACCTTCCAGAACAATCAAAGGTGGGTTTATAGGGACTGGGAACGACCAGAACAAAGTGTGGCTGACACGGGCCTACCAGATGATGATGCCATGTGTTCATTCTGGCGCAGTATCTGGTCGGTGCCTGTCAGTCACACTGAAGGTGACTGGGCTCGGGATGTCGAGCGAGCCTGCGATCCAATACCTGAAATGGGGGCTATCACCATCTGCCCCCAAGATGTAGCTCGTGCAGTCCGTCCGTTACCTAACTGGAAATCTCCAGGACCGGACGGGCTGCATAACTTTTGGATAAAATGGTTTCCAAGGTCGCACGCTCGTTTGGCATCTCAATTCCAGACTGCTTTAGTGTCTGGTTCGTTACCTCAGTTCCTAACTACTGGAATAACCCACCTGCTCCATAAATCAGGTAGCACCGCGGAACCCAAAAATTATAGACCGATCACCTGTTTACCGACGGTCTATAAAGTTCTTACATCCATTTTGAAAACTAAAATTAACAAACATATTGACAACAACGCTATCATGTCTGCCTCTCAAAATGGATGTAGGAGCGGGTCCCGCGGTACTAAGGAGCTACTCCTCATTGATATGGCCATTAGCCAACAAGTTCGTCGTTCCCGAAAGGATCTATCGACATGTTGGATAGATTATAAGAAGGCCTATGACTCAGTGCCACATACATGGCTCATGCGGGTGCTGGAGTTGTACAAAGTGGATGCAACTCTACGCACCTTCCTGATGACATGTATGAGGACATGGAGGACAGTCCTTCGCTATCCAGGATGTCGAAATATTCTGAGGAATAGCGAACCGATAAGGATCGAGCGAGGAATATTTCAGGGCGATAGTTTGAGTCCACTTTGGTTTTGCTTAGCATTGAATCCTCTAAGCACATTATTAGAGGATTCAGGTTTAGGCTATCGGTTGAAGAGAGGTGGTCAGGTTATATCGCACCTCCTTTACATGGATGACCTGAAACTTTTTGCTCCCAACAATTCACAACTGAAGGAGCTACTGAAAATTACAGAAACTTTCAGTAGCGCCATCAGGATGGAATTTGGTGTGGACAAATGTGCGGTCATGCATGTAAAGCGAGGAGAGATTGTGGAATCCGTGGGAACCCAACTCACGAGTTCCATAAACCTTAGAGCCCTCTCCGCATCCGAAACCTATAAGTATTTGGGTATGTCGGAAGCGTTGGGTATCAATGTTACTGACATGAAGCAATCGTTGAAGGAACGCTTCTTGGGCCGCCTGAAAAAAGTACTTAATAGTCTTCTATCAGGCGGAAACAAGGTGCGCGCTTTCAACGGTTGGGTCATGCCGGTATTGATGTATTCTTTCGGCATACTCAAATGGACTCAAACCGAACTTGACGCCCTGGATCAGAGGGTCCGTACGCTGCTGACTGCAAATCGACTGCATCACCCACGATCATCGGTTATGAGGCTGTATATCCCGCGAAAATGTGGAGGTCGTGGCTTTTTAAACGCTAAGACCCTCCACAATCGCGAGATATGCAGTCTCAGGGAATATTTTCTAGAAACCGACGTGGGGATGCATCGAGATGTGGTCGCGGTTGACAAGGGCCTCACTCCGCTCTCCTTGGCTAAAGAGAACTGGCGCAAACCAGTAGTGCTTGACACCAATGACCGCATGGAGGTATGGAAGAGCAAAGAGCTTCACGGACGCTTTTTCAGAGCCCTACACGGGCCTGATGTAGATTTACAAGCGTCCGTAGCCTGGCTACGATTCGGTGACCTTTTTGGGGAAACCGAAGGTTTTGTATGTGCAATTATGGACGAAGTTATGATGACGAACAATTACCGGAGATTTATTGTGAAAGACGGCACAGTTGACATCTGTCGGGCATGTCACCGGCCGGGGGAATCAATAAGGCATATTATCTCCGGGTGTTCTCGTCTAGCTAACGGAGAGTACTTGCATAGACACAACCTTGTAGCCAGGATCATTCATCAGCAACTTGCTCTCAAGTACAACCTTGTGGAATCGGAGGTGCCGTACTACAGGTATGTGCCCGACCCAGTTCTCGAAAATGGTCATATCACATTGTACTGGGATCGATCCATCATCACTGACAGGACTATTGTTGCCAATAAGCCTGATATAGTGATGGTGGATCGATCAGAGCGGCGTGCAATGATTGTTGACATAACCATCCCGCATGATGAGAACCTCGTGAAAGCCGAGAAAGATAAACAAATCAAGTATCTTGACTTGGCTCACGAGGTTGTCGACATGTGGGAGGTGGATTCAGCAATCATTGTGCCGATAGTCGTGACAGCCAATGGCTTAATAGCCAAGAGCCTCGACCAACACCTCAAGAGGCTCTCGTTAGGCAGCTGGATCAAAGGCTTGATTCAGAAAGCTGTACTTCTGGACACGGCTCGCATTGTTAGGAAGTTCCTCTCTCTGGAGCCCTGACCGCCGGTAGCTTGGACCCTGTTCCCGATGCCGGTGGGTTACTATTTTTTATATTTTTAAATGTTTTTTTATATATTTTTTATGTAGAAATATTTAAAAATATAATTTATATGTATATTATAATGAAATAAAGGAAATAATAATAATAATAAAGCCCTTTATTCCCAAAAAAAATAACATATTACAATTTTATTACATTCTATATATTAGAAAATAGCATGCAACAAATCGGCACTATACCAAATTTTACAAAAGAAAATTGCTTATTAGATACAGTTACTCATTTATAAATTCATAATTTTGGATTGATTGTGTGAAATTGTTATTTATTTACCTATACATTATCTTGAATTAGCATAATGACAATTAATTTAAATTTGACAACAATTTATAATATTGAGTATTATAATAAAATATTAAATATAATTATGTTAGTTTAAAAGAAATGGAATAAAATAAAATTTGTAGTTATGTACCTATTAACAATTGATTCAATAAATTAGTATAGGCACAGAAATGAAATTGATATTATAAAAAGGTATAAATAAAACATATAATCTATTTTTATTTTAATTGGGTTGCCCAATTTTGAGCAAAGGCCTCCTCCATGCATTTCCATAGTTTCCTATCTTTAGCGATCCTAGTCCAAAAGGGTCCCGCGACTCGCACGATGTCGTCGCTCCAGCGGCGGCGCGGACGACCGCGGCGACGCAGCTCGCCGCGCGGCCACCAGTGCAGCACACGTTCGCTCCAGCGTCCGTCCTCTAAGCGTGCCGCGTGACCTGCCCAACGCCATTTTAACCTACAGGCCAAGTCTGCCACGTCTATCAGTTTGGTTTTCATTCTGATTTGAGAGTTTCGGATTCTGTCTCTCAGTTTTAGTCCTAACATACTTCGTTCGACGGCCCGCTGGAAGACCTGGAGTTTGGAAAGAATTTCTTTTGTTAGTGCCCAGCTCTGGCATCCGTAGAGTAGTGTGGGAGCCACAACAGTTTCAAACGCTTTTTTCTTAAGGTTGCTTGGAAGTTTGGATTTGAAAATGTGCTTCAATGACCAATATCTTTTCCACGCCAGTTTTATTCTACGCTCTACTTCGCCTGCAGTTTGCTCCTTGAACGTGATTCTCTGTCCTAAATATATATAATCTTCCACATACTCTATTTCTTTTAATGATATTTTGACTGGTATGTTTTCTCCGTTTTTCATAATGCGAGTTTTCTCCAGATTCATAGACAGTCCACACTTTGTACTTTCTCTATGCAAAGTTTGCAGCATATATTCTAGGTGAGTGTGGTTGTCACAGATCAGTACAATGTCATCTGCAAAGCGCAAGTGGTTCAATGTTTCTCCGTTAATGTTGAGCCCTACAGAATCCCATTCTAAGTTACGGAAAATGGTCTCGAGGAGAGCAGTAAATAGGTTTGGTGATATTGGGTCGCCTTGTCTGACTCCACGTTGTACTTCGATAGATCTTCCTTTTCTTTCTAATTTGACTTTAGCTTGAGCTTGAGGCACGATAAGACCCGTGCAAATATTTATATTCATGGATACATTTGGAGTGCGCGGAGATCAAACCCGCACCTCCTTTCGCAGCGGCCACGTTCGCTACCGCTACGCCACGGAGGCTGTCAATGTCACTGATATGTAGAATAATGTAATAAATTGGTATAAATAGGTCACTTGAAAGTATTTAATTTTCTGTAAAAGATCGCTTTTAGGCATGAGACCGCCCATTTATTTATTTATACGACACAGTTATTTATTTATAAATAAATAAATAAATAACTGTGTCGCCCTCAGTAAAATCTTCATATTTATCTTCTGTAATTTAGATGGTATATACAGTATGTTAAGAAAACCCTGTCCGACCCGTGAAGGTGTTGTTAGGTATCAATAACTGATTCTACTAAGGCATACAAAACCGGGCTAAACTTAAAAAAAAAATCCCCCTAAAAAAATAAACATTATTTCGCAAAAAGAGGTAACTTAATAAAATTTGCGTTAACCACCCTTCCGCGGGGAGCGGGCGGCAGGGCACGCGGACATGGTCGCATCGCTATTCGCTCATAATAATACCGGTGTTGTCACTTTTTTAAAAATTACCAAATTTCGGGGAAGTTGGAATTAATTCGCGGGAAAAAAAGATTATTTCAAAATTCATATGTATTAGTACTATGATGAATACGTAAAATTTTATATTATATTTGGTCATATGTTTACCTAACCTTTATTATCCTTATGGGTCGGACAGGGTTTTCTTAACATACTGTATAATAAAAATATTCTATTCTATTCTAGATAGTTAAATTGTCATGTTACCTTGGTGAATGTCTCCAAGGAAATAGGGACTTGTTTTGCTGCTGTTATAATGAGAGGTCTCTGGGTCTTCGCTAAGAAGATGATTAGATCCTTCTTCAAGCTTGTTGGTAGCTCAATCCAGGGACAGGAGAACACAACTGTCGATACGTGCAAGCTCTGAAATCAAAACGATAGGACAAAAACCATTTTATTACAAAACGAAATCATACTTTAGTTCCAGTCTTAACTTTTGAGTCAGTACTTGTAATTCGAACTTTATTGAGGCTAAGTCAAATTTCTTAAAACAAAAGTGTCAACATAGTACTGAACTAAGCTATAATTTTTATATAAAGAACTGCATTTCTATAACGGTTAGATTCATAATAGAGATGTTTCCTAGGTAAAAAAATGATTCTATTTAGTCCGTCATTCAAATTATAGAAAAATATTGGATACGTATATTTTGTTTTATCAAATCAATAAAAATTGACAAATACAAAAGGCATCAAAGATCAGGAGTGGTGGCTGGTGACGTCACTGCTCGCTCAAAAGTGTAGCATGCAGTGACGTCACACGAGTTTTCAACGCACTCTGTCGTCTTCATTTTTTGTTTATATGAAAAAAGAAAAAAAAACGTGTCTAGTATTTTTTTGGAAATCTGACTGAAGGACTAATCAGTTTCTTTTAGTCAACTACCCTATTCAACAACTTTGTGGTGGTTAAAATGGTGGTTTAAATCTTTAATCACAAAATTGTTTGGACCAAACGATTTTGATTTTATAGATTTTTACTATATTTATAAATAGAGGCCGCCAGCGACTTCGTTCGCGTGGTTTAGTCACGCTTCGCCCCTATTGGTCGCAGCATGATGTTATATAGCCGAAAGCCTTCCTGGATTAAAGGGATATCCAACGCAAAAAGAATTTTTCAAATCGGACCCGTAGTTCCTGAGATTAGCGCGTTCAAACAAACAAATATTAGTATAGATATAGATTTAAATATTTAAGTCGTGGTGGCCTAGTGGTTAAAACAATAGCCTCTTAAGTATGAGTGTGCGGGTTCGATTCCAGGCAAATACCAATATAACTTTTCTAAGTTATATGTACTTTCTAAGTATATCTTGGAAACTAATGACTGATTATAAGATGAAGGAAAACATCTTAAGGGAACCTGGACTTTAAGTCTGAAATCGACAACCCGCATTGACCAAGCGTGGGGATTAATCTCAATCTTTCTCTGTATGAGAGGAGACCTGTGCCCAGCAGTGGGACGATAAAAAAGGTTGATGATGATGATGAAATATTTTAGATCTTGCTACAAAAATTTGTTCAGCATATGTCTATCGTCAAAGTTACCTCAAAATATTGTCGTGTTTAAAAGATTTGCAAGTATACCAGCCTAATTACCACAAAATAGTGGTTATTTTGTGGTAATTAGGCTGATATCCAGAATTGTTGCCCTGTTCTATATGATTCTATACTATAGTCCGGAAGAGATCCAATGTTCTCTTTGCCTAAAAATTAATAGCGTCAATATTTAGGGCGGGAAGTGCCTTAAGAGCACGCTTCAAATGTTCACTCTGCCTATTGTTTTCCCTTCACAGAGTAAAGATTCTCACGGCTCTAATAATATTTTCCTACAATTTATTATAACGGGAAGCGCTAATTAAGACTGCTTGGGTAATGTAGAAAATGCTCCTTTTTTGGATAGAAAATCATCAAATGATTTCTCTCGCTGTGGTCGGAGCGGAAGTGGCCCACATCGTCTTTACATTCACAATGACTAAAACAATAAAATACTTTGCAAAGTAAGCAAATGTCGTTGTATATAAAAATCATTTATGTGTATATAAAAAAAAAAAACAAAAGAAAAAAAAAAACAAATCAGGTACTTAACCGTGCATGTAATGTACCTAAATCTTCTTATCCCTTAACCGGTTTTTCGGGAGACTTCACTGAATTCATGCCGAGTAACCGGTAAGGATACCCTTGGGTGAGGCTTAGAGCTCATCCTAAAGGTCGGCCACGAGTTAAGGGAGGATAACTGAATTGGCTTAGCACGTGCCAGTAACAAGGGTCGAAGTGTCATGGCTCCGACTACCGCGTTTTATATATTATGACACTTACAGTCCCTTTTTTTGGTTTGTTTGTATGGATTTGGCAGATGGCAACCGTGAAGAGGTTACTTCTGTTAAATTAAATGTTCATCATCATCAACCTTTTTATCGTCCCACTGCTGGGCACAGGTCTCCTCTCATACAGAGTAGGATTGAGCGTAATCACGACGCTTGCTCAATGCGGGTTGGCGATTTCAGACTCAAGTCCAGGTTTCCTCAAGATGTTTTCCTTCACACACAGTCATTGATGTCCAAGATATATTTAGAGAGTACATATAACTTTAGAAAAGTTACATTGGTACTTGCCTGACCTGGAATCGAAACCGCGCACTCATACTTGAGAGGCTGGTGTTTTAACCACTAGGCCACCACGACTTTTTAATTAAATGTTATTGTGACTTAAATGGTGGACTCCATGTGGCTGAGATGATTATAATGATGATGAATTAGATAGACATGGTTTTTACCGATGGTAGGCCATAACATCGGCCGCCGGTAGAAGTTACCACCCACCAGACAAAGCCTTGCCGCCAAGCGATTTGTCGTGTTCCGGCATAATGTCTGATGAAGCCATACGAAGGACGGGTTTTAGCAGTTGTGTTGCGATGTGTGCCGGGTACGATGCGCCTAATGTTGTTGTGTTGGGAGTTTGGTCGTGGAGGGTCTTCAGATCAATCTCCCTTTGGCGCAGCATCGTTGGTCGTATTGTTCCATCAACGATGGCATCACTGCTTACCATCAGGCGGGAATGCGGTCAAGCGCTAGTTTATAATTATTTAAAAAAATGGTGCTAGAGAAATCTACAGACAAACTGTTGACATGAATTTAGCACCAACATGATTCTTAAACCACCAGTAATCAAAATTTTTATGTTCAGTATGGTAATTGCGCAACACGCTATCAGTAGCAATGACTTTCATTTTGACAGTTCAATCACATTCATTGCGTTATTTAGCTTCTTTAACAGACACATTTTTTTTTAATGGGGAGAAATAGGCTTCGAAATGATTCCAGTTCATAGTAATAGTCTGTTACGTATGTACAAGGTGTCTCAAAAGAAAGTTCACATTTAAATCTTTTTTTAAAAGAAAAGTCTTAGCTTTATTGAAAAAATGTTTATTTTATATTGAAGTACACTGTTTGGGAATTTATTTTTTAAAAATAACATCGTCCAAATGTAAACCGTTGCGCTCTCGGCATTCATTTAGTCGGGCACTAAAATTGCCTATGACAGCTCGGCAGGTATTCTCCGTGATGGCTGCCATTTCATGACGGATATTTTCTTTTAATTGTGCCAGGGAAGTCAGTTTATTAGCGTAAACTTTTGATTTGACATAACCCCACAGGAAAAAATCCATAGGCGTTAAATCGGGACTCCGTGGAGGCCAATTTATGTCACCTCGCCTGGAGATTAATTTGTTCGGAAAAATTTCTCGAACTCGAGGCAGAGATCTGTTGGACGTGTGTGAAGTTGCTCCATCCTGCTGGAACCATGTTCTTTGGTTGTAACTAGGAAAGTTTTGCAGTTGGGGTACGAAAAACTCGTCTAACATCTCCACATAACGCTCTGAATTCACTGTGAGTGTGCGTCCCCTTCCATCTTCAAAAAAGTAAGGGCCGATAATTCCTCGCGCCGACATCGCTGCCCATACGGTGACTTTGGGTGAATGTAGCGGTTTCTGATGTTTTTGTTTTGGGTTGGTTGCACTCCAGTAACGACAATTTTGCTTGTTTACATACCCATTCAGGTGAAAATAGGCTTCATCGGAAAACAAGATGTTGGTGAACGTTGGAAAACGCTCAATCATCTGATTTACAAAGGCAAACCTCTGACCAGCATCTTGAGGCTTCAGTTCTTGCACTAACTGAATTTTGTACGGGTGCAGCTTTAAATCTTTGTGTAAAATGCGGCATAATGAAGATCTGTGCACATTTAAAGCAACAGCACGCTTCCGAATCGAGAGGTTTGGATCATCTCGAATAGACTGAGTAACACTGTCCACGTTTTCGGCTGTTCTTGATGTTCTTGGTCGCCCAGATTTTGGTTTCTCCAGAGTTGACCCAGTCTCTTCAAACTTCTCAACCCATTTTGCAATGAGACGAGTGCTAGGCGCATCATTTAAGTGACGAATATGTCGAATACTGCAGAATTTTCTACGCGCTACAGTCGCCGAATTACCGTTTTTGTAAAACTCACGTACGCACAACGCACGGTCCGCACCAGAGAAACGCTCCATAGCGACTAAATTCCCAAGAGCCAGACTACCGACTGACATACCCCCCGCGCCCCTCAGAATAGTTGCTTTCGCGTAATAAGATAAGCAAATGTGAACTTACTTTTGAGACACCTTGTATTTAGGGTGCTGTATTTATTATAGTAACATATGCCAACTTCTACAGGGTAACAGGAGGACACAAGATTGTTCGTCATTTGCTGATGGATTGTGTTAAAAACAAAGACGAGAGGGAATTTTTGGCTAGGGAGTTTGATTTAAACATGTGGGACGTTGGACTTGTCCAAAATATTTTGGCTCACCCAAAATCAGAAAGGACTAAACGCATAGTATGTGGCTTAATTCAGAACTCTAACTCTAGTTCCTTCTCATATTATGTTATGTTGTGTTATTGTGTATCTCATATTGTGTTATATGTATATAATAATTGTTTTGTGTGATATGAACATAGTTTATTTTTTAAATTAGATATTGTTTGTAAACCTAATATAAGGTACAATGGGGTTGACGTATCCGTGTGAATAAAAACTCCTTATAAATAAAGAGAATAAAAAAAAAAAGATTATTCGTTGAGAGGCATTATAATAGGGTATTTGACTAAGAAACCTAATTAGTCCATCAGTCAGATTTATAAAAAAATAACTAGACACGTATTTTTCTTATTTCATATAAATAAAAAATGAAGACGACACAGTGCGTTGAAAACTCGTGTGACGACACTGCACGCTACACTTTTTACGAGCAGTGACGTCACCAGCCATCACTCCTGATCTTTGATGCTTTTTATATTTGTCAATTTTTTATTGATTTGATAAAACAAAAAAATATACGTATCCAATATTTTTCTATTCTATAATCTGAATGACGGACTAAATAGAATCAATTTTTTTTTAACCAAGGAAACATCCCTGTTAGAAACTATTTTATTCCAGTTAACTAGGGTTCAAAACTTGATAATTACTGAGCTGTGTTGGTTCTTGATTTTTTTTTAAATTTTCTGATTTGTTGCCAAAAATGAGAGAAAACTTATTCAGTTCCCCGACAAGGTGGACCGAAGACCTAGTGAAAGTTGCGGAAAATGGCTGGATGCGGGAGGCGCAGAATCGGTCGTCGTGGAGACCTATGTCCAGTAGTGGACATCTTTCAGCTGAAATGATGATGATGATAGAATTATAATTTAAATATTCGCTTTAGAATAATGAATTTTACAGAATAGCATTGAATAAATTGATAGATACTATTGTTATAGAAATGTTGTAGCTTAAGAGATCACAATTTATGCAATTTTCGACCTGTAAAGCGCTTCAAACTTGTTCGCTGCATATTAAATAGTTTGCCTAGGTTTGCCAAACATTTATTGACATAAAAACGAAATACTGCATATATATTTTTGCTTACAAACCATTCCCTCTGGTATAACAAACTTTGATAGTTTTTTTTAACTGAAATTTGTTGTGTATACAGTATGTTAAGAAAACCCTGTCCGACCCATAAGGATAATAAAGGTTAGGTAAACACATGACCAAAAATAATATAAAATTTTACGTATTCATCATAGTACCAATACAAATGAATTTTGAAATAATCTTTTTTTCCCGCGAATTAATTCCAATTTCCCCGAAATTTGGTAAATTTTAAAAAGTGACAACACCGGTATTATTATGAGCGAATAGCGATGCGACCACGTGCCGCGTGTCCTGCCGCCCGCCCCCCGCTGGCGGCTGGCGAAGGGTGGTCAACGCACATTTATTAAGTTACCTTCTTTTGCGAAATAATATTAATTTTTTTTAGAGGATTTTTTTTTTAAGTTTAGCCCGGTTTTGTATGCATTAGTAGAATCAGTTATCGATACCTAACAACACCTTCACGGGTCGGACAGGGTTTTCTTAACATACTGTATACGATTCCCAAAATAAAATTGACTGACCTGAAAAATTTGTTGAAAGCAGCGCAAAGTTGATCACTGCGGTACATCAAATAGTAGTTTAGGACACGAAGAGCTCTTTTGGTTTGTTATATTTTAGGATGTTTGTGTCGTCAATGTAACTTCAACGTCTACTTTTTGTAAAATAAGCAACATAATGGCTGGCATAGATGGCAGTGGCTAATGTGAGTCATTACGACGATGTTAAGAGTCATTACCTACGGATCGTCAAAAGCCCAAAACTCTGGCAAACAGTCCTATAAGGGGGTATCGATTTACTTTTTTTTTTTTTAATAATTATAAACTAGCACTTGACCGCAATCCCGCCTGATGGTAAGCAGTGATGCGATCGTTGATGGTAAAGCGCGCTAGTTTATTAAGAGCCTATTCGCTCAGTTTTTCTGAAGGAAGATGGCAGTTGAGCGAGGTGATGCAATGTTAAAGCCAACAACACGACCAACGATGCTGCGCCAACTCCCAACACAACAACATTAGGCGCATCGTACCCGGCACACATCGCAACACAACTGCTCAGACCCGTCCTCCGATCGGCTTCACCAGACATCAAGCCGGAACACGACAAATCGCTTGGCGGCAAGGCGTTGTCTGGTGGGTGGTAACTTCTGCCGGCGGCCGATGTTATGGCCTACCACCGAGTAAAATAAGTCTCAGTAAGTCGATTTAGGTAAAAGTCTATCAATGGAAAATACGTACCGTGTGGTACTGGGCTTAGATCAGTACCAACCCATATCCTCCCGTGGGTGTCGTAAGAGGTGACTAAGGAAACTCTCACTAGGGAAGCGGGCAGCAGCGCTTCTCCTGTAGAATATTAAATTACTGCGATCCCCAGCCCGCCTTCCAAGCGTGGGGATCATGGCAAAACCTCCAATGGAATGAAAGCCTTTGTCCAGCACTGGGCCTCTATAGGAAGACTCTATAAGAAGAATGGACAATACTGGTATTCAGCTTCATCCACCTAGACTTTGATTCCCCCATCTTCATTCCATCATAGGACGACCCGTCGTATGGTGAGTTTTCACCCTTACGTTGTTGACACCACAATGATACGAACGAAGCGTTTCGCCTCGTTTATACCGGGTATATCGAGCGACTGGTACAATTTGCTAGCGGCGGTTTTCCGTCGGACAACAACTTAAGTGTCTTCAAGGCTAGAGTGAATATGCTCTTAATAAACTAGCGCGCTTTACTATCAACGATCGCATCACTGCTTACCATCAGGCGAATTTGCGGTCAAGCTCTATTTTATACATAAAATATAAAAAATTCTGGAAGTCGACTCCAACATATTAGAGAAAAGACTAAATAGACGATGAATGGGTTTAATTAAAATTACCCCATTTTAATTGTTTTTTTTTTAAATCATTTTTAACTACTTCTTGACCGCGATCCCGCTTGATGGTAAGCAGACCGCCGTAGGTAAATTCTAACAGTCCTTCGATGTATAAAAGACCAGATGAAACGCTCCGACAAATCATTTCGACACATTGGTTTAATTTCATTCAGATAATGGGTACAGTAATATGCTACAATGCTTCGATATCGCCTTCAGGTTGTGGAGGTCAGACTGCAGTCGCTTCATGGAAAATATCGAAGTTTAGCCAAAATCAGCAGTTAGACTGGTGGTCCAAAGCTGAAAAAGCTTCGGAAGCGACTGGGATGTGATGATGATGGTGATGAATGGGTACAGTAAAATTTAAAAAAATACTGGCATGTACTTACTCTTGCAGTGAGAGTATTCCCAAAGTGACAATCAACAAAAAGAATAGCAATAAAGACCAATAAGTAAGCCAAAACCCACGCTACTTCTGTTTTGTTCTTCAAAGGAGATTCAATCTGAAAACAAAGAAAAAAAAATTACAAAAGTTTATTATAACTAATTCGCGAGCCGTGCAGCTTCTCCCATTAATTTCCATGCCATTAACCCGGAAAAAATCTAAACATTGTGGCCGCGTATCGATCAGCGAAGAGTGGGGCGCTCTCCAACTGACCCAAATGAGGAGAACAAGGTAGCAAAATATTGCAGAGGCCTATGTCCAGTAGTGGACTGCGGTGGGCTAAGTTGATTGATTTTGCCGGGTTGGTGGTAATGGGATCACCACTGAATTCATGGAATTTCAACATAAATAATAAATAGCAAAATATCGACAGCCTCCGTGGCGTAGCGATAGCGAATGCGGTCACTGCGCAAGGAGGCGTGGGTTCGATCCCCGCGCAGTGCTAATATTTGTATGCATGAATATGAATATTTACACTGGTCTGGTTGTGCCTCGGAAAGCACCTTAAGCCCTTGGTCCCGGCTGCCATACGGACATCTAATAGCAGTCGTTACGGGTCGTCGGAGCTTGCTGCTTGCTTTGATATCGCATTCGAGTTGTGGAGGTCAGACAGCATTCGCTTCACGGTAAATATCGAAGTTTAGCCAAAATCAGTATTAAGACTGTTAAAAAAGGACTCCAGACCCCAAAGCTGCAAAATCTTTGTATGCGACTGGGATTAACGCTGAGATAATGATGAATAAATAGCGAAATATGAGTGAAAGTACTACAGATACACCATTGGTTAAGTTTACGGGGATAACAGGAGGCGTGATGTTATGTTTTTGTTGAATAAATTTCTGAGTACCTCTCGAGTCAATATTTTTAAGAATAATATCTTTGGGATCAATGTCTTGGGATTCTGTGAAAATTTTGCCGTAATAATTTTGGTAACGGGAGCCTGTAAGCAAGTAAGTTGTCGTTAATATCAATCCCTAACATTAATTGGAATTACGGCTTACTTCCCTCGTCGTCCTCCGTGGCGCAGCGGTCAATACGCCTGCCTGCGACGTGGAGGCCCCGGGTTCGATCCCCGGCTAGGTCATGATGGAAAACGATCTTTTCCTGATTGGCCTGGGTCTTGGATGTTTATCTATATATGTATCTATTATAAATATAGTATCGTTCAGTTAGTATCCCATAACACAAGTCTCGAGGCTAGCTCAATCTGTGTGATTCGTCCGTATATATTTATTTATTTTATTTATTTATTTTATTTATTTATTTTATTCCCGCTTACATGACTTAAGTCTTTATTCGTTTTTTTTTGTTCTGGATGGGAAATTATCAAATGACCTCTACCGCTCTGTGGAGCTCGAGCTGTGCAGAAGGGCGTGTCAGACTTTTGCTGACTACCCGTGTTTATACGCTTGCCTGTGAGTCTTCACGGTGAGATGATTGCAAAATCTTACTGCTGTACTTACCGAAAATATCTGAATTGCCGTAGTACCGCAAATAGCAGAACTCAAAAATAATGTTTCTGTTATCAGACCACTAAAAGCACCTTGTATCGTATTTACAAATCTGAAAGGCAAAGAAAGCTGGCTGTTTTCCATTTAAATAAATCAGATTAATTTGCATACCTTTCAAGGGAGAGATTAGTATCATAAAAAGTAAAAAACACATTTATAAATTCCACTCAAATGAAAACACGGAAAAGCATTCTGGTAGCTAATTAGTGAATTATTTTTGCTTACTTTATTATAGAGCAGTGGTGAAGAACGCATCTTTTGAAAATTTCTTTAAATGCTTCATTTTCACTGCACTGCCTTTCAGCTGCGGTGGCTTTAACGAGGTATTTAATATTTTCAACGTTATAAATTAAAACGTCTAATTGGCTGACTGGAAAGTAAGTAAATTGTGGCGTACATAAAATGTTTTATAGGTGCCAATGGTGTTTACAAAATCAACGTCAGTTAAACGTAGTTTATATGATGTTAATATTCAAAACAAGAATGAGAATTATGTACTTATTTTTCTTGGGAGTATATCGCTCACCAAGTAATACATATGTTGGCACATCTGCAAAAAATGTAAAACTGATTTTATTATATATTTTTTTTTATAAGTTATAAACCTGCGCTTGACCGCAATCCCGCCTGATGGTAAGCAGTGATGCGATCGTTGATGGTAAAGCGCGCTGGTTTATTAAAAGCCTATTCACTCTAGCCTTGAAAACACTCAAATTGTATTGTAACGGAAACACCGACGCTGGCAAATTGTTCCAGTCCCTCGATGTATGCGGTATAAAGGAGGAAGCAAATCCTTAATATTTATTAGCGTCAATACCGGTAATGAGAAGATCCGTAGAAGAACCAAAGTCACCGACATACACAGCTGTTCGAGTCGGTGAAATGAAGTGGCAGAGGCACATTGCTCGTAGAACCGATGGCCGATGGGGCAGTAAGATTTTGGAGTGGCGGCCACGTACCGGAGGGCGCAGCGTAGGGAGGCTCCCAACAAGGCGATGACCTGTTCGCGGGAAGCCAATGGATGTAGGCAGCACAAGACCGGTCATTGTGAAAAGCTTTGGGGAGTCCTTTGTCCAAGAGTGGACCTCTATAGGCTGAATTAGAAGAAGAAAATACTGGTACCTCGACGCGTTAAATACTGCGTTTGGTTAATAGTATAGACATGAATCTGTAAAAAAACGTAAAAATGATGAATTAATTTCAAACATTTATAATATCAGTCTCCATGTCCGTGACATAGCAGACAAACTGCAAGAGAGTCGCCTACGATGGTACGGCCACGTCTTACGTAAACCGGCATGTTATGTGGGTAACAAATGTCTTGCCATGGCGCCTCCGCCGGGCTGGAACAAGCGAGGCAGGCCAAAGAAGTGCTGGCTTGACGTTGTAAGAGATGATATGCGTGCCAACAATCTCACACCACAGGATGCCAGAGATCGTGCGAAATGGAGGCGTAATAGTAGGAAAGCGGACCCCGGGCTCCAACGCGAAGGCCGCGGATGCGATCGGGATTATACGCTGAGATGATGATGATTTATAAAATCTTTGATCCTTATTTTTGTAAAATATAGAAAAAGTAGATGTGCCAATAATATATTACTAGGTGAGAGATTTTTAAACCGCGCGGCGTTGTTTTTTTTTTTTTTGTTTTGGCGACGTGTACTGATACTCAATGATTTTTTGTTAATCCTACTTTATCCTCTTATATAGGAATAATGCTTTTGTTTATATTTTCCCAAAACATGAACCAAGTGTTGACCAAATCTCCCCTAAGCGCTGGCTTTACCCCGGATAACTGTTCTTGACAAGATTTATGCCATTATTCAGATTTTATACATTACTCAAAGGCAAATAATATGCAAAATTAATTATACTTGCACAAGTCATTGTGGCCCAGGGCAGGGTCTGTAGTATTGAGAATCCTAGTAGTATAACAGGTTTGTACATAATCTGAAATTAAACAAAAAAAAGTTACAACAAAAAGCTTCTAAAAAAATGTTTTTTTTTTTTTGTACTATTAAACATAATAAAGAAGAGTGGCTAAGTGCAACAGCTGAATGATCAGCTTAAACTACGATGAATGCGGTTGGTCTGTGGATAGAGGACCTTCTATTAACATACATATGACATGACACAAGACTATGAGTGTCGAAAACCACAGTAAAGCGTCACGGTTTATCAAGAAGCCCATGGATACCCTCCGTCTTGGGGGTCTCTCCTTCTAGGACTCCTACCGACTAAAATCCAACTATTCTATCGAATACCATAGTTCGGTGGCACGAGAGATACTACATACTAATACATTTGCCGCACCCCGTCTGGTATCAGCCCGCCATCCATAGGAGACGCCAAAACCAAGTGCGGCCGATACCACGACGGCACATCCTGCCACTAAGCGGCACATACTAAACTCCTTTTTTTTGGGAAATCATTAAATGACCTCTTTCACTCTGGGCGGAGCTAAAGGGCGTGTCAGACTCTTACTGACTAAAACCAACCCTAGTTTCTTCACTTGCCTGTGCGCCAGCGCGACGGTTTCTCCTTAATCCAAACCGCAACCCTGCCCAGGAGCCGCGCGTGAAACACAACGCGGCTTCGACGCGGGCCTGATGTTTACCAGGCGGCGAGCTACCTATCGATTGCCGGCCGCAAGTCCGTGCCTACCTTGGCCGGGAGTTCGATGTTGTCTCCTGTGGCGGCTAGAGGTCTGAGAGCCCTGGGATTTCCACTCCCTCACGCGCTCCGCCTACATACTGCACTCCTTGAGCCGACAAGCCTGACAACCAGTCTTACGAAGGCGTATTGTATTACCCTCTGGGTTGTGGAGATCAGTCAGACTTCAGGGCCAGGTAGACACTTGGCGGGTAAGAAATGCATTATTCGAAGAATAAATAAATAATGTATTAACATCTCTTACCTGATAAGCTAATATGTAATTGAAGTAAGACTCATTATTTACATCAAAGAAAATGAAATCCATCTGCAGAGGTAATTTTTCAAAATTATGTAAAGCCGGTGTCACGATCACGTGTACTGGAATAATACGGAATCCATTTAAATCGAGTAGTAAATAAATAAATAACACAAGGTAAATTAAATTAATTACATAAGCAAACAACCTCCGCCTTTCTCCTTTGCTACATTATTCACAAAAAAATTGTTAAGCACAAGAAAAGTTCGGGCAATTATTTTAATAGCACGCTAAGCTGCCTGCAAATTTTACTATATTTCTAACCAAACATGCGAGTTTATACATAGTACGGAATATAAAAAGTTCACGAACATTGACGTGATGAAGACCGCAGCTTAAAACAACACGTGGTATAAATGAAACTTTCATAAAACTTGGTTTCAAGACAATGTGGCATATGTAAAATTTGGGAAAGAGTATAATTGTAGGTTTTAATAATTATCATAGTGATACAAATTGATATTTTTACATTTTATCTGTATATTTTTGGTATAGGTATGCGAAACCTGAAACTTTCAAAAAGATATCATGAAAAACCACAAAGCAATATGCTTGTTATCTTACTTGGTTGTCCTAACAAAAATACGGTCAATGCACCGCCCTCCTCCCCCCGCGCCTATAGCGACGTGTTGCGGGGGGACCTATCTTACAGTGCGTCTAGTATCATGCACTTGGTAACCACGCTGCAAAAATTTCTAAATGTATTTGGGAAAAAATACAACATGGAGTAAAAATCATTGGAATCGATTCAGTTGCTTATTCTGAATAAACTGTTTTCAACTTTCGTAAAAAGAAAGAATTACGTTGTGTAATATTACGTCGTCTCAGGGTTTACATTTTCGATAAATGACACAAGAGGTTTATGGTAACTAATGTTTAAAAAGAAAAAAATGTATATCGAGAGGATAAAAAAGACTGTATACTTCTTTCTTATTCTATCTCATTTTCTCCAACGTTGAATCTTTTTTTTTTTATAAATATGTATAAACTAGTGCTCGACCGCAATCCCGCCTGATAGTGATACAATCGTTGATGGTAAAACGCCTTAGTTTATTAAGACGCTATTCACTCAATAAAACTGAGTGAATAGGTAGTGAGTGAAACGAGGTGATGCAATGTTAAACCCAACAACACGCCCCACTATCAGCTCAAGAACTCAGACCCGTCCTCCATACGACTTCACCAGGCATCATGCCGGAACATGACGAATCGCTTGGCGGTTAGACTTTTTCTGATGGTTGGTAACTTCTGCCGGCAGCCGATCTGTCTGTCTCTTTTAATTGTCACTTTTTTTTAAAAAATCACACAGCCCCAAAGTAAGTTTGAGACTTGTGTTATGGGATACTAACTCAACGATACTATATTTTATAATAGATACATGTACAGATAAACATCCAAGAACGGTCTCCAAAGCCTGGAGCACAGGCGTAGAGTAGCCAGCCTTTCGGTCTTCTATAGGATACATTCTGGTGAGTGTGCAAGGGAATTGCATGATTTAATTCCCCCATCTCCGTTCCATCATCGGACGACCCGTCGTACGGCGAGTTTCCACCCTTACGTTGTTGACACCACTGCGATCCGGACGAAGCGTTTTGCTTCCTCCTTTATACCGCGTACATCGAGGGACTGGAACAATTTGCCGGCGTCGGTGTTTCCGTCACATTACAATTTGAGTGTCTTCAAGGCTAGAGTGAATAGGCTCTTAATAAACTAGCGCGCTTTACTATCAACGATCGCGTCACTGCTTACCATCAGGCGGGATTGCGGTCAAGCGCTGGTTTATAATTTATAAAAAAAAAAAACCCAGGCCAATCAAGAAAAGATCGTTTTCCATCATGACCTGGCCTGGGATCGAACCCGGTTCCTCCACGTCGCAGGCAGGCATGTTGACCGCTGCACCACGGAGGACGACAAATTTGTCTTCTACTTTAATTTCACACCGATATAGCTATTGTTTCATTCAAAAGTGCAATAGCAATCAAAATGTATGACAAAGATTTTTTTTTATTTCAACGCTAGGTGATCATGCACTTAATCAATGGTAGCAGATTGCGCGTCCCTGCGACGCTGTAAAATAGCTGTGGTGTTGTTGTTGTTAGTTGTACTTAACCCTTTAACCGCCACGGCACTGATCCCTTTGACGAACCTCCAGCGCCACGACACTTTAGGTATAAGTTGGAACAGTGTTGCGAATACTCAATATCGATGCATTTATTTATTCACAATATTAACCTTTCGAGAATATTTACTTTTATACTGCTCATACATACAGTATGTTAAGAAAACCCTGTCCGACCCATAAGGATAATAAAGGTTAGGTAAACACATATAATATAAAATTTTACGTATTCATCATAGTACCAATACAAATGAATTTTGAAATAATCTTTTTTCTCCGCGAATTAATTCCAATTTCCCCGAAATTTGGTAATTTTTAAAAAGTGACAACACCGGTTTTGTTATGAGCGAATAGCGATGCGACCACGTGCCGCGTGCCCTGCCGCCCGCCCCCGCGAGCGGCAGGCGAAGGGTGGTCAACGCACATTTATTAAGTTACCTCCTTTTGCGAAATAATATTTATTTTTTTTAGAGGGATTTTTTTTTTAGTTTAGCCCGGTTTTGTATGCATTAGTAGAATCAGTTATCGATACCTAACAACACCTTCACGGGTCGGACAGGGTTTTCTTAACATACTGTATATAGAGGCATTATTATAAAAATATAGGTAAGCATATACCTAAACTTAATAACACTACAAAATCTGTTCTTACCCTACCTACCGATGTACCTTCTTAATATTAAATAATTCCAGCCTATGAATGTATCATTTAAATTTTGGTTAGTATCCATGATGAACCTTAGTAGGTATGTTACAAACAAACACAATTACTTGTCAAATTAAAATATCGATTTAAAAAATAAATTAAACTTATCAAATCAACATCACTTCTATGTTGAGAACTGTCGTCGCTTCGCAATTCATGATTACAAAATATTTAATAACTCTTCGTCTTCACGAAACACGAAAAAGGCCTACAACACTAGTTGCACTGAGCGATAAAGCTTCTCCTGTAGCAATTTAAAATGAGATTAGTATTATATGAAACATAGATAACAAATTAAAAAAACAGTAAACTTATTTAATCCGTTTACTATCCCGCGGACAAAAAGACGGTATGACATTTATGTAAAAAAAATGATACGCGTTTAAAATATTAGGATACAAATAATAATAAATAACAACAAATAAAATAACTAAATAAACTGTATTTTCTTTAAAACAAAATAAATGGGTAAATAAGTACACATATTATTATTTAGCTGTCCTTTTGACTGAGGATAAATAAACAGACTTGAAAACAAGAGTTATTTACCGAATTATTATCACTATCCGTTGAACTGCTACTACTATAAATATCATTGTTTGCTTGCTGCAATATATTTAATAGTTCTTCGTCGTCGTATAACATCATCGATAACTTCTCGACACTAGCTTAGATGTAATAATAATGTGAGCACATGTTATCATGGCGATGGCGCTGACGTTTATTCAAAATATGACTAGTTGACCTTGAGCCGCACATAAAATTACGGCGACGGCGTTCGCGGATTGCCTGTACTAGTGACGTTCTGGAGTTAGTTTGTACTTAATATTTACCTATACTTATTTGTCGATTTCTACATATTAATTCACTAAAGCTTATTGAATTTTGAATAAATAAATAAATGTTTAATAAACTATGAAATTTTGATTAATGTTTACTTGATAGTTTTGTAAAAAATAGGATGTTTTTTATTAATTTACTATCAGGAGTTTCATATGCGGTACAACACTAGTCTACATGAAATTATGGGTTCGGCGAAGTAGGTTGGTATTTAGACGTATCACGAACTGAGACCATGTAATTATTTCAATCAATTAGCTAAAATATGTATTTAATACTGTTAAAAATAAAGTAATTACACGAAATATATTAAGATTCAGTAAGCAAATTCAACATTTATTGTACATTTTTTAAATGACAGGACTTTCTACACAATATTCTGACGTGGCGCCTGATGTAATGTTCTTACAACACGTAATATTATGGCGTTGGCGGTTAAAGGGTTAAGCTATGTATGTGTGAGAGAACAGTGGTAGCCTACTGGTATCGGACGTGACTTACAATCATCATCATCATCATCATTTCAGCCGAAAGACGTCCACTGCTGGACATAGGCCTCCCCCAAGGTTCTCCACAACGACCGGTCCTGCGCCTTCCGCATCCAGCGGTTTCCCGCGACCTTCACCAGGTCGTCGGTCCACCTTGTCTGGCCTGTGTCCCAATAGTGAGAAAAATATAGGCCGATTATGTTATGTGATGTACATATAGAATCTCTACCAGAGACAGAGAAGATGGAGGAGGCATAGTTGGTCGCGTTGTTGGGTTTAACATTCCATCACCTCGCTCAACTGCCGTCTTCCTTCCTATTCGCTCAATCTGAGTGAATAGGTTCTTAATAAACTAGCGCGCTTTACCATCAACGATCGCATCACTGCTTACCATCAGGCGGGGTTGTGGTCAAGCACTAGTTTATAATTACTAAAAAAAAAGCCTCACCGTCCAGAGGTCCATAATTATTTCATCCTCAATTACTAATATAACTTAAGTAAACCTATTAACAGACTACTAACAACACTTGAAATATTATTATTACTAGCTTTCCGCCCGCGGCTTCGCCCGCGTTAACTTCGGTTATATCGCGCTTTTTAGATTTCTCTCGGGAATGTCAAATTTTTTCGCGATAAAAAGTACCCTATAATTTAATCCGGACTTCTAACTTTACGTCTGCAAAATTTCAAAGCAATCGGTTCAGAAGTTACGGCGTGAAAGTGGTACAAACAAACTCACTTTCCGATGTATAATATTAGTAAGGATATATTTGGTGTACACATACAAATATTCCAGTAATCTCCCTTGGGAACTTGATGTTTTATTAGGACCAAAAGTAGCCTATGTTACTCTCCATCTTTTCAACTAACTGTATGCCAAAAATCAGGTCGATTGATTGCTTAGCTACGACGTGAAGGAAGGACAAACAAACAAACAAACAAACACACTTTCACATTTATAATATTAGTATGGATAACCAAGTGAACAATATTTTATATAAATGGGTTTAGTTCTGAAAAGAACTTTTTAAATCGGTTTAGTTACTTACTAAACGAATTATTATCAAGCGTAAATTCCGCACACGTCCATCACGTAGGGGGCCGACCGCGCGAGTGAGCCTCGCGGTCGCGGCAAGTTTATTTCGTGATCTTAACCCCCCTCCCGTACCCCTGCCCGAGTGACGCCTACAACGCAGAGCTAGCCGAATACAGTTTATTTTTTAATTTTTTTTAACTCGTGATATCTTTTGAATGGATTGTCAGAATCGAATAATTCAAAAAGTAATGTAAAGATATTGAAGCAGTCTTAAATAATACATCATTTATTTTGATAAGGGTTAATACCAAGGTACAAATAAAGAGCTTTTTGTAGCGGTGGTAATTTAATTTCTTTTTTAAAAAAATAAAACGCTTATTGTGACATGACTGTAATAGTTAGAGATATGCTGCCGCTGATTTTTTGTAGATAATGGTGTGTTTTAAAAAAATGTAGTATATCATTTTGTTCTATCATCAATAGTTTTCGCAGCGCACGCGATGTAAGGTAGTTTTTTGATATTTTTTTCACACCTTGGATTACGTTATCGTAATTTTAGTAAGGATGCCTATTTTTTTTGAAAATAAAATATAGCCTATGTCACTCAGGAATGATGTAGCTTTCCAACAGTGAAAGAATTTTTCAAATCTGCCAAGTAGTTTCGGAGCCTATTCAATTCATACAAACAAACAAACAAACAAAAAATCAAACCTTTCCTCTTTATAATATTTGTATAGAATTTTATATAAATGGGTTTAGTTCTGAAAAGAACTTTTTAAATCGGTTTAGTTACTTACTAAACGAATTATTATCAAGCGTAAATTCCGCACACGTCCATCACGTAGGGGGCCGACCGCGCGAGTGAACCTCGCGGTCGCGGCAAGTTTATTTCGTGATCTTAACCCCCCTCCCGTACCCCTGCCCGAGTGACGCCTACAACGCATAGCTAGCCGAATACAGTTTATTTTTTAATTTTTTTTAACTCGTGATATCTTTTGAATGGATTGTCAGAATCGAATAATTCAAAAAGTAATGTAAAGATATTGAAGCAGTCTTAAATAATACATCATTTATTTTGATAAGGGTTAATACCAAGGTACAAATAAAGAGCTTTTTGTAGCGGTGGTATTTTAATTTCTTTTTTCAAAAAAAAAAACGCTTATTGTGACATGACTGTAATAGTTAGAGATATGCTGCCGCTGATTTTTTGTAGATAATGGTGTGTTTTAAAAAAATGTAGTATATCATTTTGTTCTATCATCAATAGTTTTCGCAGCGCACGCGATGTAAGGTAGTTTTTTGATATTTTTTTCACACCTTGGATTACGTTATCGTAATTTTAGTAAGGATGCCTATTTTTTTTGAAAATGAAGTATAGCCTATGTCACTCAGGAATGATGTAGCTTTCCAATAGTGAAAGAATTTTTCAAATCTGCCAAGTAGTTTCGGAGCCTATTCAATTCATACAAACAAACAAACAAACAAAAAATCAAACCTTTCCTCTTTATAATATTTGTATAGATTAATATTAACAGAGCTTAAAGTTTCATTCTAAACAGACATCAATATAACTCCCCGTGTTGTTTTGTGAGATAATATTACTAGGATCAACCGAAGCTTCCCTTGATATTTATATTTGTCTAGACAAAAATTGTTTTTCTGTAGACGATCCAATTATTACTAAAAATAAATGCCCAAGTACAATGTACCAAGTGTACAAACACTCCGTCTATGTATAAATAAGCGCAGGATCTCTCGCTACCGTCCGAGAAAGTGGCGAATTCAGAAATGGGTAATGAAAGTGTATTTTCATACTGACGCTACTAGTTTTTACAGCCGCGTTCACAGCATGGTTACCATAAGTAAAGAGCGCTTCGCTTTTGAGATAAACTAAGGAGCTTACATAATGATAAATTATTACTAAAAATAAATGTATGACTAACTACTGTCTAATTCCGCTTATCCACTTGAACGTCCCGATGTGACAGCTGAGAATGCGTTGTACGTTTGAGCGCGCGATCGGTATCAAGCAGCGTCGAGCGCTCGTAAAATCCTCGTTATTTTCTTCTTATTTTTTAGCAGAAGTCTATTTAATGACTAAATATGAACTATTTTTCCTGCAGGGATTATTTTATCATATTTAAAGATATTATATCAAACAAAAACTTGACGAAAATCCGGCACACAATGATCAATGAGCAATCAATATTTTCATCGTCCACTTTAACTCTCGTAAAGACAACTTATTAGACATTGGATACAAAGTATATATACACAGTATGTTAAGAAAACCCTGTCCGACCCGTGAAGGTGTTGTTAGGTATCGATAACTGATTCTACTAATGCATACAAAACCGCGCTAAACTTAAAAAAAAATCCCCCTAAAAAAATAAATATTATTTCGCAAAAAGAGGTAACTTAATAAATATGCGTTAACCACCCTTCCGCGGGGGGCGGGCGGCAGGGCACGCGGCACGTGGTCGCATCACTATTCGCTCATAATAATACCGGTGTTGTCACTTTTTTTAAATTTACCATATTTCGGGGAAGTTGGAATTAATTCGCGGGAAAAAAAGATTATTTCAAAATTCATTGGTATTGGTACTATGATGATTACGTAAAATTTTATATTATATTTGGTCTTGTGTTTACCTAACCTTTATTATCCTTATGGGTCGGACAGGGTTTTCTTAACATATGCATATTCATAAATAATAAATCTCGACAATTATTTTAATAATTATGTAACAATAATAAGAGTCCGATAATAAAAAATAATTTATTACTCTCATTTTAATCGCAGAACTCACCGCCACTGTACAAAACTGCACTCACCGTTTAAAAACAAACTTTTTTCCGATGTAATTTCTGTTATAACAAAGTTGACCGGACCGTCGCGATGAGAATGAATGTAAACAAACCCAGTAGCGATTTTCAATTTTGTAAATGTAAGATCCATGAATCCGTTTATGACATATAATGACGTTGACATGAAAGAGCGCAGTTTAGAATATGTCATGTTCACTTAAATATCTCACTGATGCCGTGTGTGGGATTATTTGGCTCCCTACACAAAGGTTCAGTTGAATGGTGCTAAGGCACGGTCGTCTTGTGAACGGGTGCCATTGGTGGAGACTGATCGTTTCTTAACTGCTATCCTTACTAATATTTTAAATGGGAAAGTGAGTTTGTTTGTTTGTTTCGTTTTCACGCCGTAACTACTCAACCGATTGCTATGAAATTTCGCAGACATAAAGTTTGAAGTCCGGATTAAGTAATAGGATACTTTCTATCCCGGAAACTTTTCCGACGGGAAAATCTAAAAAGCGCGATATAACCGAATTCCACGCGGGCGAAGCCGCGGGCGGAAAACTAATTTTCAATATTTTGTACTATATATTGTTTCTTCATTTGCTTTTTCTTGTCATAAATACAAACAATAATAAAATGTCTTCATTTAAAAGACATCAAGAGGGTCATCCAAGAGGGTCTTAGGAGTTTCATATCCATTTTTCTTTGTTTTACAATGAACTCAAGCTTCAACTTTCTTACTGACTGAACCACTATTTGATCATTCAAAAGTGCTTATAATAATATGTATTTTAATTGAAACAATTTTTTAGTTTGAGTTTTTAAGAGAAATTACTACAATTTTGTTGTCTTTCTACAATGTCAGCATTCCGGTATGCTATTTTGCATTTTGCACCATATTAGAATTAGCAGAATCAAACTTCAGAACTCCATAATAAAAATTAAAATAAAGCCTATTCACTCTACCCTCAAGGCTAGAGTGAATAAGCTCTTAATAAACTAGTGCATTAGACCATCAACGATTGCACGCACAATTGGCTTGTATCCTAAAAAATAATTTAATGTCCGTCAGATAGCTTTATAAAAAATATTGAACACGTATTTTTTATTTTATTCAAATACTTAGGAAGATATATTGATTTGAAATGTCGCATGACGTCACGCCGTGGTGCAAAATATAGAACGGCGTGACGTAATTAGCCCCCACTCTGTAACTTTAATACGCTATATCTTAGTAATTTTTGGTAATTACGACAAAATAAAAAATACGGGTCTTAATTTTTTTTATTATCTGTAAGACGGACTAATAATTTTTTTGTTTTTCATACCTTGGATACATCCCTATTACCAGCAGGCGGGATCGCAGTCAAGCTCTAGTTTATAATGTTAAAAAAATGAAATCTATCACTCACCAAATACATCCGAAGAAGTAATAAACAGAAAAATCCAAAAAAGCCTCCTGGAAAATTTGACAGCCTTCTCCAATATATCATTCTGATCTTTCGTGTAAAACTGAAATTCCTCGCTTTTGAGCTGGTCCAACAGTTGCATGAGTACATCTCGGTGTAAAGTCAAATCCAGAAGCCTTAACGGTACCAGAAACTCTGTCATAATTAAGTTTATTCTGAAACGTGGAAAATTTCATTAGTACGTTAGTGGTATTCCATTTTGTTAACAAACCTTTGTGGATGTGCAAGAGATTAACTGGAATTTATAATGCCATTTAGCTGTTTAGTTTGTTCGAATAGTTACTGTTTTTTAGGGTTCCGTAGCCAAATGGCAAAAAACGGAACCCTTATAGATTCGTCATGTCTGTCTGACCGTCTGTCCGTCCGTATGTCACAGCCATTTTTTTCCGAAACTATAAGAGCTATACTGTTTTTTTTTCTATGAAACACATAAGTGTGGGGTATCTATGGATAGGTCTTCAAAAATGATATCGAGGTTTCTAAAATATTTTTTTAAACCAAATAGTTTGCGTGACAGACGCTTCCAAAGTGGAAAAAGTTGGTCCTCCCTCTCTAATTTTTAAAATAAAAAAATGAAAATCTAAAAACAATATATGATGTACATTACTATAAAAACTACCAACGAAAATTGTTTTGAACGAGATCTAGTAAGTAGTTTTTTTTAATACCTCGTAAATCCTAAACCTTAAAACCTCCTACCTACCTCGTAAATAACTTAAATCATTTAATTTCATGAATCAATGGTACGACACCCCTTGTACGTGAGTCCGACACGCACTTGTTGTGAACTGTTACCGATGACTAGTTTTATTCTACGTACATCTGTATATAAAACTGAAGAGTTTCCTTTGTTTCCACTTGAGTTTACTTTGTACCAGATTCAGATCAGATTAGAAATAATCTTTTCGATTTGCTAGCAGTTAGTCTTAAGAATATTTAAAGTCTCATTGGAAGCTACAAGCTGCTAACAATGCGGTGATGCGGAATGTCAGCGATAGTCTGGTTTTGTAACTCAACCTTGTTACACATCCAGACTCCAGACTGTTTCCGGGAAATCCTAATGAAACCGCAACACTTTGTTCGATTCGAAAATCTAATTCAAGACCTCGTGTTCCACAGCAGTTATTGCGACCACTAAACCAATAAGACAGTAGTTAAGTTAATTTGGAAACCTATAAAATATTTGCAGTTGGTCATTTCTAACAGGTGAAGTAGTGAAAATAGCCATTTTAAACGACGCAATAAAGTCGTGTTATCTGGAGTGCGGAACAGTAAACTGCAACCACATAGCTATAAATAACTGTTAAGCTGTTACAATTTCGTCGTCGCATGTACCGTGAAACGAAACACGCGACATTCCTCCATTTTCATACTTATTTGGAGGATATTTTTCGACCAAAGACATTCTCTTGTCATCACAAGAATGCGTATTAATTCTCCCATCATATTGTTATGTAAGTAGGTCGCGCTGATAAGATTTGACCTTAACAAGTTAAACGAAAGCTCGAAAAAACTGGTTTCATTTGGGTTTGTCATGTATGTTACACGCGATTTCAGTTCCAAGGCAGATTTATTGCGTCGTTATAACATAATTTATGAACACGAAAGGGTTCTTTACAGTTTTCAAAGTACTTCTTTTGTACCCGCTTTTATGTAATCAAAATTGATTCAATCAAAATTTTATATCCCTTACAAATAGGTAGTGAAATAATCTCAAAATGGATTGTCCGAAATCTCAACAAAACTTCATTGATTTTTTTCTACGAATATTTACATAATATGATGGAGTTTAGGGATCCAGTTGGGCGCAAATGCGAATATTTTACCCTTTTTGGTCCTTTAAGGAGAATTTTATGGAATCGAAAGCAGGTTAACATTTGAATCCTCATCGTGAGAATTATATGAAATATACGGTTCTATTTACTTCTCGTGACGGAGAAGATTAGTTTACGCTTCAATAATTTATGAGTCAAAATTCATTTTGTTAGAGGCAGAGTGCGTTTCAAGTTAGCCTAATCTAAACGTTGAATGTTGGAAGAAGCAAATAACTTGAATTTAAGACTGCGTTAATAAATGGACTTAACGCGCCATTTATAACGGTATGCTAGCTTTTAGTGGATTAGATGGGTAAATTCGTGAATTCATTCATTATAACGGGTGTAATGATATCCTTAACGAAGCCAAGAGTCATTTATATTCCTTGGAAACTTCTGGTTACGAATATATTGAATTACAACTCACGCTTAGAATTCGACTTTTTGGACGACAGTATTAAAAAAGTGGAAGTGTTATAAATTAACTGTAATTACCCTCCTCATATACTCCAAATAACTGAATTAAGCTTAATTAAGGGTAAAAAAACGCTCTGTTTTGCCGTTATTGGGTGACTGTACATAATTTCTTATGAAACCAACACTTACGTAGCTAATAATGGAGTCAAAAATAAGTAATTATTTTTCTTCTTCATGTCGATTTTGCAAGGCTGGCTACTTCTGCCGTATGCCTAATAAGCAGTGTCAGAATAACTATTATGTGGAGCCCAAACACAGCTACAAAGCATCGCGATGAACCGTGAAAATGATGGTATGAGCTGAGCAACCATTTTAGCCCAGGGTCAAAATAACTAAAAAGGTAAATTAAACTGTAATCACCATCTCTTGGAGCCCTGACACAATTACAAAGACATTGGGATAGACCTCGTAGAAGATAATGGTAAAACTTGTACAAACACTTTAGCCCTAAATCGAAAGAACTGAAAGCTATATTAATTACACTGTAATAAAATTTGTTACTCACATCCCAGCCACCTCTTGTATTTCAGCGTTCCCTGACAAAATCAGCCGTACCACGTAAATCACTTGAGTGATACCCGGTACCGTGAACACAGCAATTACTAGCATGATTCTCACCAAAATGGAAATCCAAAATCTGACATTCTTCAAACCAAAGGGTATATAGAGCCATAAGCCTAACAGTTTCAAAGCTGCGATTTGCAATGAAATGTGTCGGGACAGATCGATGCGTACCGACTTCATTTTGAATTTGGAACGTAATGACGTTCAAATTAAACTGCCAGTTATATTGGATAGAAGGTAAGTTGAAAGGTTTTGTTACGGCATGTTCAGTATATTCGAAAGTTAGGCGATAATGAACATCTTATTTTAGAGATAGTTGGCACTGAATAATAAATATCTTAACAAATTCAATAAAATAATTTCTAACAATGCTTAAGGAACTTTAATCAAATTCCCGCTTATTACAAAACACGGGCTTTATTTAGATCAGGTTTAAACCAACTAAATGACTATTGAATGATGTACCTTACATATTACAGACATTTAGTTCTTTATATAAAAATGACAGCTTAGTTTGATAGTAAGTTGTCTCTTTTATATTAAGAACTTAGCCTTAACTTCAATAAAGTTCGAAATACAAATAGTGACGCAAAGGTTAAGTCTGGAACTAAAGTTGGATTTTGTTTTATAATAAGGGGGAGAGAGTTTAAATAGATTGAATAGTTTTGAGAAACAGTGTAACGTTTTGTATACCAGCTAGCTGGCCAGTTATTTGCTTATCAGATTTATATTGCTGTTACGTCCTCCACTCAATCCTCCTCTTGTTGAATAGAAGTAGGCCGTAGCTAATCCTGCATACGAGTCCAGTGCATGTTGGTAGATGTGATATTTATGTTACTAAATTTTTGGATCTATGTTATGGTTTCCTCGCTATATTTTGCTTCATCCTTTAAAAAAAATGGTGTTGAAACTATTTATACGAAGTAAAGCGTTTTTTAGGTTTGAGCCTACGACCTGAAAGTCTTCAAGTTGCGGCTGATACCACATTTTAAACAATTTGACAAAATATCTACTTAATATGTAAGCTGGTGAGGTCTTAAATCATCGGAAAACCTTAATTGACCCAAAAAGATTTCAAATCCATAACTAAACATGAACTGATAATGGTAACTGGCAAATTTTATATAAAAATACAGATTGCTAAAACATTTACACGCATTACACTCTGATTATGCCAAAACAGTTGAATGACGGCTAGTTTTCCAAGCTCTGCAGCCATCCCAGCAAAGCACAGAATACCCAAGTAGGTTTACATTTAAAACTAGTACACCAGTTTTATTCCGATATTCATGACCTATTTTTTCCAATGCAGTGGACTTATTCACGTTTGTAGTGGATTGACAACCGGTAGCCTAGTGGGTCTCGAGATAAGCTTTGATGTATTGACTGAGAATTCCAGCTGATTACGGTATGTTAATAAAACCCTGTCCGACCCGTGAAGGTGTTGTTAGGTATCGATAACTGATTCTACTAATGGATACAAAACCGGGCTAAACTTAAAAAAAAATCCCCCTAAAAAAATTAATATTATTTCGCAAAAAGTGGTAACTTAATAAATGTGCGTTCACCCTTCCGCGGGCGGCGGGCGGCAGGGCACGCGGTACGTGGTCGCATCGCTATTTGCTCATAATAATACCGGTGTTGTCACTTTTTTAAAAATTACCAAATTTCGGGGAAGTTGGAATTAATTCGCGGGAAAAAAAGATTATTTCAAAATTCATTTGTATTGGTACTATGATGATTACGTAAAATTTTATATTTTGAATTCTTGAAAGCTGATTTTGAAGTGTAACATGTTGCGCGAACCAAGAAGTGGTAATTTTGAAGTGTGTGGGTGTGTGGAATAGGAGCATCAAAATAAACAACTCACTCCATAAGGTCGACATCGCGATCGGTAAAAATTTGAGTTAATACATGGGCACGCGTTTAGATCTAGTACTTAGGGATTTTAGATATAATAAATACACACATCAAAAGTGTCTAGGGATCAAGCATTTTTATGCGGATTTCTTGAGATTGAGATGTGGCTTTGTAATAAATTTATGATTTTATAAATTCATATGGATCCTTTCTGGTGCATTTCATAATTTGAATCAGGAACTGTGAATCAAATTCGAGTAAAAGATGAAAATCAGCTGTCAATATTTTCCCTATAAAAACATACAACGCATTGAAGACATTATTAGTGCTACTGTTTCCCTACTACTGATTAAAACCAACGTTATTATGGAGCGGCGACGTCATTTAAGCAGGGAAGAAATGCTCAGAGCCGTGGGAATGATAGAAGCTGGTTCCCGGCAACGTACTGTGGCTTTAGCTCTGAATACAAGTCAGAGTGTTATCAGTCGACTTTGGACAGCACTGGTACCGTGGCTGAGCGCCATGGAGGACGGTATCGCTGCACCACACGGAGACAAGACCGATACATTCAAATCTTAACTCGAAGAGCTCCAACAATAACTGCCATGATGTTAGCCGTGAGGCTTCATCACTCTTCAGGGAACTTAATTAACGACCAAACAGTCAGAAACCGCTTGCATGAAGTGAACCTTCATTCCCGAAGACCGCTACGGGTACCACCTATAGCAATGCACAATCGTAGGATTCGATATCAATGGGCTCTTGAACACAGAAATTGGGCAGAAGAACAATGGCGTTTCGTGTGCTTTTCTGATGAGTCTCGTTTTGGTATGAGACCGGATACAAGACGTATACGACACTGGAGAACCCCTGGACGCCAACAGCGATTAAAATCCTGCCAGGAAGTCCATCCTTATAGTGGTGGAACCATCATGGTATGGGCGGGTATTTGGATCGGCGGAAGAACTGAGTTGATTTGGATCAGAGGCAAACTCAACGCTCAAATTTATGCTGAGACGATTGTATCAGACGTCATCGTTCCTCTACAAGTGCAAATCGGTCCCTTATTTCAGTTAATGCATGATAATGCACGACCGCACACCGCAAGAGTTGTAAGACAGACTCTCGCCGCAGCTAACATCAATGTCCTGCCCTGGCCTGCTCAGTCGCCAGACTTGAACCCGATTGAGCATACATGGGATATGCTACAGAGAAGAGCTCTGCCGAATATGGAGGGTATCCAGTCGCAAGAAGACCTTTTTTTGTTGTTGCAACGAACATGGGCGGCCATTCCACAGCGTGATTTGGATGAACTCATTTTGAGTATGCCAAACCGATGTTCTTGTGTTGTTAGTGTTCGCGGTAGAAACACGGATTATTAATTGTTTAAGTTACCCAATAAAATTTTAGAGAAAACTGTTATTTCAGTCTTTTTTTCGAACTTTTGTGTTAGTGGTTCAAATGTCAAATATCCCTTTATTAGGAAAATGGCAAATTTCTTTATTAATGCAAAGGTGACTTGGTTTATCGTTACTGTGACAAACGAAAACACTATTTGATGAATCCTTAAAGAAAATTTTAATTAATATCAATCAGGAGAAAAGTTATTGCAAAAATATATGTTGATCCCTAGACACTTTTGATGTGTGTAGGTGTAATAGGGATAAAAATTTTGTATGGAATAACATTAACTTCTCGATAACCTAATAGATGAGTCCTCGAGTGGAGACTGCATTTATACTGCGTTTATACTGAGAAACGCCCCAGCAAGGTGGATCGAAGACTTTTAGAAGGTCGCTGGGACAAGTTAGATGCGGAAGACAGCTGATCATTTTTTGGTGATATAGATGCTAGTTCCGCTGTTAAAGTTGTTCAGTTGGATGATCTGTTCTATATTACGGGTTCGGTTTAGTCCTTCCAGTGGACTATTACCTATGCATGGGCAATGGCGGCCGTTGGCGGTTATTCTAATCAGCCCAACAAGAAGCCTATTGAGTCCTGGCTTGTTCAGAAAATCTATGTACGAACTTGGTGCCCCTATACGCTGTACCCGTCTGTACATTCGAAGAGTAGGTACAGGCGCAAGTGCCATCAGCCACCATGCAAGCTATGCATAGAGGGTTGTCCGTTATGCCTATTGTGTCGCGATGTTTATTCAAAATGGATGGTCTGTGTCATATATTTGTGACACTCGCTGCAGACTGATAATTTCGGAAGCCGCTTGAAGTCGATAATTTTTTTTTACGTGTTTTCCGATCAAGAGAACCCTAACGTTTTTATTGTTCTCATTATCGACTAATTATAATAATTGGCTTTTAGTAAAATTATTCCTTAATAACACTAAATGATTTGATTAGTTGTAATGGACACGCGTCGGTGAGGCTTAAATTAAAAAAAAACAAAAACAGGAGGGTAAAAGCCATCAAGTTTCGAAAAATTTTTGAGACGCCATTTCACTGCAGCCCACGGTGAAACTGCAAAACTTTTACGAAGCATTTCGTCTAGTCTATTATACCGCGTACATCGAGGGACTGGAAGAATTTGCTAGCGACAGTGTTTCCGTCGGACTACAATTTAAGTGTCTTCGAGGCTAGAGTGAATAGAATCTTAATAAACAACCACGGTTTACCACCAACGATTGCACCATTCTTACCATCAGGCGGAATTACGGTCAAGCACTTGTTTATAATTTATAAAAAATCACACGAGCACCAAAAGAGATAAATAACCATAGACATATTAAAGATAGTTTAACAGAAACCCTAAGCACTAAAACAACAGTAATATGTTAACATATATCCAGTTTCGGCTCAAAACAAAATACTCTAAGAAGAATATTGATACCTGCGGTTTCATGTTACCGCACTACCAACATAACTTTCCATGTTATTCGCCAATATCACGAGAAAGTGATGTGTTTATTTAAATTTTAAAAACATTTAAGTTTGAAAAGTTATAGGTTCGCAATTTCTGGTACCAATGTATTAAATCATAGGTCCGTTCGTGGCAACTTTGGATTAGGTAGAGACGTGCGAGGAGGATAATTGGAGACCCAGATATAGTAGATCAAAACTTTTTCCAAAGCCTGCCTGTCGGTGTTCTGTATGAAGGAGAGTGTGGGAGGTGATTGCATGTTTTAATAACCCCTTCTCCGTTCCATTATCGGATGACACTTCGTACGGCAAGTATCCACCCTTACGTTGTTAATACCACCACCACTACGATCCGGACAAAGCGTTTCGCCTCGCGTCCATTGAGGGACTGGAACCATTTTGCTTGCGGCGGTGTTTCAGCCTCACTATAATTGAAGAGTCTTCAAGGTTAGAGTGAATATGTTCTTAATAAACTAGCTTGCTTTACTATCAACGATTGCATTACTGCTTACCATCAGGTGGCATTGCGGTTAAGCACTAGTTTTGTCAGATTGTTAAGAGTACTAAGGCTGTTTTCTTGGTCAGTAATTTTCACCAAAAGGTTCATAACTCTTTTGTTGGGCTTGGTATAACTTTTTATAACAAGATACCCTCTGCTTTGCTAGACTTTCCTTACAATGCATCTAAAGCACAAATCAAATCCAAGCTTTGTTCAAAGGCATGTTATTCCGTAAATGATTTCAGGACAATGTTTGTGTTCTTTCTCCGGAATTAGCTTACTGACACGTTATATGAGTTCATATGATTCACTTTTTTTACAATACACAAATATGTAAGCTGTCACGCCCTTTATGCCTGGGGCTTTATATATACACACATCAAAAGTGTCTAGGGATCAACATATATTTTTGCAATAACTTTTCTCTTGATTGATATTAATTAAAATTTTCTTTAAGGATTCATCAAATAAAGTGTTTGTCACAGTAACGATAAACCAAGTCACCTTTGCATTAATAAAGAAATTTGCCATTTTCCTAATAAAGGGATATTTGACATTTGAACCACTAACACAAAAGTTCGAAAAAAAGACTGAAATAACAGTTTTCTCTAAAATTTTATTGGGTAACTTAAACAATTAATAATCCGTGTTTCTACCGCGAACACTAACAACACAAGAACATCGGTTTGGCATACTCAAAATGAGTTCATCCAAATCACGCTGTGGAATGGCCGCCCATGTTCGTTGCAACAACAAAAAAAGGTCTTCTTGCGACTGGATACCCTCCATATTCGGCACAGCTCTTCTCTGTAGCATATCCCATGCATGCTCAACCGGGTTCAAGTCTGGCGACTGAGCAGGCCAGGGCAGGACATTGATGTTAGCTGCGACGAGAGTCTGTCTTACAACTCTTGCGGTGTGCGGTCGTGCATTATCATGCATTAACTGAAATAAGGGACCGATTTGCACTCGTAGAGGAACGATGACGTCTGATACAATCGTCTCAGTATAAATTTCAGCGTTGAGGTTGCCTCTGATCCAAATCAACTCAGTTCTTCCGCCGATCCAAATACCCGCCCATACCATGATGGTTCCACCACTATAAGGATGGACTTCCTGGCAGGATTTTAATCGCTGTTGGCGTCCAGGGGTTCTCCAGTGTCGTATACGTCTTGTATCCGGTCTCATACCAAAACGAGACTCATCAGAAAAGCACACGAAACGCCATTGTTCTTCTGCCCAATTTCTGTGTTCAAGAGCCCATTGATATCGAATCCTACGATTGTGCATTGCTATAGGTGGTACCCGTAGCGGTCTTCGGGAATGAAGGTTCACTTCATGCAAGCGGTTTCTGACTGTTTGGTCGCTAATTAAGTTCCCTGAAGAGTGATGAAGCCTCACGGCTAACATCATGGCGGTTATTGTTGGAGCTCTTCCAGTTAAGATTTGAATGTATCGGTCTTGTCTCCGTGTGGTGCAGCGATACCGTCCTCCATGGCGCTCAGCCACGGTACCAGTGCTTCGGTAACGTGTCCAAAGTCGACTGATAACACTCTGACTTGTATTCAGAGCTAAAGCCACAGTACGTTGCCGGGAACCAGCTTCTATCATTCCCACGGCTCTGAGCATTTCTTCCCTGCTTAAATGACGTCGCCGCTCCATAATAACGTTGGTTTTAATCAGTAGTAGGGAAACAGTAGCACTAATAATGTCTTCAATGCGTTGTATGTTTTTATAGGGAAAATATTGACAGCTGATTTTCATCTTTTACTCGAATTTGATTCACAGTTCCTGATTCAAATTATGAAATGCACCAAAAAGGATCCATATAAATTTATAAAATCATAAATTTATTACAAAGCCACATCTCAATCTCAAGAAATCCGCATAAAAATGCTTGATCCCTAGACACTTTTGATGTGTGTATATTGTTTTACTTTACTGGTATTTTGGCATATTTTAAATAATTTCATTGTTGTTGTATTTTCTTGTATTCATCACTATACATAGTATTGTACAAAGTCATGCGTTTTTTTTAAATGAACAGATAGCTGTGCTGCTGGGGAGTTTCTTCCGCCACTTCTTCTTCCCAGCGAAAGCACTAAGTCTGTCACTAAGAATGTCGATGGGTGGGCATTTTGGGGGACTGTCTTATGTAATATTGACGTTCAAAAAGTGCTGATTCTCAGCCTAATTTGAATAAATGATTTGATTGATTAATTGATTTGATTTGACTTGAATAAACCGTGATTGTGATATCCGAGTCTCAATCTGCTCCCCATCGGTGCTGTAGTATATAACCATTTCCATTACATGTTGTGTAGTTGATCGAACCGAGAAAGGATGTTTTCGAATTAAATTTAATATGATAAATTAACGCCTTGATTTTTTTTTAATTAAATCGAACTTTATTCGTAAGCATGAGTCAGTTTTTTATTAAGCCCTAACTAAGCACAAGGCTACTTATCGCCTTTGGATACTGTCCATAGCACATTTTGGTATAGAAATACAAAAAGGTGCTATGGACCTTACTTAGAAAGATAAGTGAGACAAACACAGGGATACAGCCACGCTTCATAACAATACAAATATTGGTGAAAAAATGGGTAATGACAAAACTATCCATGTGCTTGAACATTGTACATTCTACATAGGTTTCCTACTGCTAATAAAAAAAAGACATTGACGGACAACGCACTACCTAAACCGACTGCCATCCATAATCATCAACCTTTTTTTATCATCCCACTGCTGGGCACATGTCTCCTCTCATACAGATAAGGATTGGCCGTAATCACCACGATTGGAGATTTCACACTTAAAGTCCAGGTTTGCTCAAGATTAGTCTCCAAGATATACTTAGAAAGTACATATAACTTAGAAAACTTATATTGATACTTACCTGACCTGGAATCGTTCCCGCATACTCATACTTGAGAGGCTAGTGTTTTAACCACTTGGCCACCACGACTTAGGCAATCTAAATATAGTGATAGTGAGCAAGGACGGATTTTACAAATCACCTCTCTTTAAATAGAAAACTTCGTCTTGAAGTTCACTTTGAAGGTATGAAAGACCTTTGGAACAAGACAGGTATAAACTCAGATACAAAACATTCAAATATCAGGTCAGATTCTATTACTGTTTCTGACATTAGAAGACAATTGAACATGCCATTGGATGCAGACTACAATACCTAGGAGCTTATATTTTTACCACTTTTTATTTAATAGCTTAACGTTGAATTGTGGTTCTTAAATAATGGAAAATCCACTCGTTTTTTTTTCCGTTCGTGTTGTAAAAGCTGACTTGGGGATTTTATCAAATGGACGGAGAACAGCATCCCTCTATCTCACTAATATCAATAATCTGAGATGATTAATCCATTTTAACTAATTTATAATTGTGATTTATTAGAATCACACGAACAATTTGTTTTTTTTTGTAATATATAAACAAATGCTTTTACTGCATTTATTACTTTTTTTTCTTTTCTAAGATGTCTTATACAAATACTTTTATTACGAATATGGAGAGGTAAGGCTGGAAAAGATCATTTAAAAAAAACGAGTGTGCTTATGACCACACGACTGAAGTGAAACTTCTTTCGCACCATCTGTATGTATATATATACGGGGCGTGCACAGAGATTTTGTTGAGGGTAGGCATACATACACTACCCTAATATCTGTGCTTATACAATATGTAAAGAAAACCCTGTCCGATCCGTGAACGTATTGTTAGGTATCGATAACTGATTCTACTAATGGATACAAATCCGGGCTAAACTTAAAAAAAATACCCCTAAAAAAATTAATATTATTTCGCATAAAGAGTTAACGTAATACATGTGCGGTATGCAACCCTGACGCGGGCGGCGGGAGGCAGGGCACGCGGCATGTTGGCGCATCGCTTATAATAATACCGTCAAAATAGTGTTGTCACTTTTTACAAATTACCGAATTTCGGGAAAGTTGGAATTAATTCGCGGGAAAAAAAGATTATTTCAAAATACATTAATATTGTTACTATGATGATTACGTAAAATTTTATATTATATTTGGTCAAGTGTTTACCTAACCTAACCTTTATTATCCTTATGGGTCGGACAGGCTTTTCTTTACATATTGTATATGGTAAAAATTAAAAAAAAACGTAACGTAGACTTACTTTAGCATAGTCGCGTACTTTTTCGCATGTCAACATTGAATTGATGTTTTCCGTGAAGCGACTGCCGTCTGACCTCCACGACCCGAAGGCGATATCGAAGCATTGCAGTTAAACCACTTGCTGCCACTACATGTTCGTATAGCAACCGGGACCAACGGCTTAACGTGCTTTCCGAGGCAAGACTAGACCAGTGCAAATATTCATATTCATGCATACAAATATTTGCACTGCGCGAGGATCGAACCCGCGCCTCCTTGCGCAGCGGCCGCGTTAGCTACCGCTACGCCACGGAGGCTGTCAAAATACAATGAAATGTTATTACTAAATCAACTGTAAATAAGTAATAATTTATTTCTCAAAAAAACTAAAAAACATATTTTACTATCTATAAATTAAAACAAACGCGCCTATTCTTTAAATAACTCTGTAAAAATTAAATATACCTATATAAGATAGTTTTAAAATCGCTAAAAATTCTTTTTCAATGGAAATATAGACAAATCTATGAGTCTACTTTCGCCCTGTGTGTTTCATAAATATGCGTGATGGAATCATAACTATTAAATGTTGCCAATTTGTAAACATCAGGAAAATTATTACAATATAAAGTATAGTATTGAAATTCAAAAGCAAGTAGGTTAAAAAACTTATGGTCTTTTAAGTTTTTATAACTACGAACTGTCAATGTCGCGTTTTAAAATAATATACCTACACGAGAAACAAAACAATTTATTTGTACACACTACACAGCCTGCTACTACATATAATTAACATAATACTTTTTATTAAAACAACCTTTCTTTTGAGTTCAAACCAAAAACTCTAAAATAAATGAATAATCAATTCCGCTTAAAACAATCAATATAGGTATATTGTATATTGCTTAACCAAATACACCAATAACGAAACAACATAAGCTGATAAAATAAAAAGGTATTTGAACGAACAACAATCATGCTATATTTGTGAACTTCTTAAATTCGCCGCATTATTAGAAGCTGTGCTTGTTCGGCTTAAAAATTTGAATGAAATTACACGCCCACGTACGCAAAGATTATGCACACAAGCAAATAATTTTATTTACAGACGCGTATGGAAGAGGCACATTAGTAACTGCTTATGTCGCTACGCGAAGTGGCGCGAGCGTCGCGACGAAGTTGAGTTGCGCGGACAGCATTGTAACGTGTGTTAGTAGTTTGCATTAGCCCCAATAGATGGCAGTGTTATCAACAGTCTTTCAGTTTTAAGTTTGTAGTATATAAATTATTTTAATGTAATTATTATATATTTTTTTAGAAAATTATTAGGGTATGCAATGCTTATCTGTTTCTAAGGAGCGCACGCGCCTGCTCGAAAGCAATTTGTACTTTGTGTCCAATTATCGTATTGTGACGATATCTTCAAACTTCTATACTTTCAATTATATCAGAAATGTTCAGCAAAAATATATAAAACAATATAAAGGCCAGAACAGAACGAAATTTATAAATTATTTGTGCTCTTAGGTAATCAATTGTTAACAAATCTTAAAAAGATCCAAAAAATATATATTGCCTTCGGCGAGATGCGAACTCACAACTTCATACACGACATGTCACGCAATATTTACATCAGCCAACTACTTGTTTCTAGTAAAGACGAAATAGGACTATACTCTGCTTCCGTTCGCCTTGCCCGATTTTTTTTGCTTCATTTTTCGTAACGCTTTCGCGAGTTTACTCCCCAAGTCAAGCGTGCCTAAAGAAGTTTCACTTCAAAAATCGTTAGTGTTTTTCCTGGAACTAATTAGATAGCTAAGAAGTCACGGGTTCGTCCAATTAAAAGTTTTGCATTGCCGTGAATCACAAAAAAAATCTTAACACAACTCACACAACAACACTTTTGTCGTCACTGAAATCTGTTTGTACAAATACACTTAGCAAAAGTACAGATTAAGTGCTCATTCAACAATAACGGAATCAATGTCAAAATTAATTTACGGATTTTTTTTTTTCCTGAGTGGTGATGTTTTGACTTTGGAAAAGTTAAAAGCTTTTTAGGTTGTTCCTTTTTTCCTTTGACAACTTGTTAGTTAACTTTTATAAACGTAATTACTTTAATGGTTCGACTAGTATTACTGACAGAATTACAAGCTTTTATTTTACTTGGCTTGTTGGTTGTATTTTGTGTGTGGGGTCAAATCCTGTATGTAGTAATAAAACCACATGGAAAGGATGTGGTTTTAATTCAACTCCTAGGATAAAATAAGTAAAGTAAATAATTTATGATTTATTTTCCGCCGTTTGAGGCTGCTGGGGGCCGGGTAAATGGACGAGATCTGCCTCTATCTTTTTGCATAAGGAAACCATCGCATTCCAAGACTCTTCGCTGCAGACCATCGACTCAATTACGGCCAGCAGCAGCAGGTTACTGCCTACTTCTGAGAAGAGAGCACAGTGCGGCTCGTCCCAAGCGGCACACTGCCACCTTATGCCGCATTGTGTCCTGTCAGCAGTCGACGCAGTGGTGCCTCCGGGCCTTCTGGCTCCTTGTCTAAGCGATACAGGTACTTCCCGAAGTAACCATGCAATTGTGGCACCAGAAATGTCACGGAGCTGTGCCTCCTTCCGAATCAGTCCGCAGTGGTCATTGTGCAAACTTCAACGCTTGTCCATGAAAAACAAGATAAGATAGTGTAAAATATTTCCTCTGCGATGGTTGTAAAATCTGCCAAACCAAAATACCAAATACACTAAAACTACAAACCAAAAACAAATACCAGATATTCAGCAATTGCTGAGTTTCCAGCAAGAATGATAGATTGCAATAACAAGGATTTAAAAAATATTATTTTATTATTTTTACATTTTGCTGTAGCTTAATTACGCAGCGTGCCCCCCGACAAGGTGGCGACGACCTGGTAAAGGTCACGAGAGGCGCAGGATCGGTCGTCATGGAGATCCTTTGGGAGCCCTATTTCCAATTGTTGACGTCTTTCAACTGTAATGATGATGACGATAATGATATCTTTATTATCGATCGAGTTGTATTGCGATGTGTGCCGGGTACGATGCGCCTAATGTTGTTGTGTTGGGAGTTTGGTCTTGGAGGGTCTTCAGATCAATCTCCCTTTGGCGCTGCATCGTTGGTCGTGTTGTTGGGTTTAACATTGCATCACCTCGCTTAATTGCCGTTTTCCTTCCTATTCGCTCAGTTTTTCTGAGTGAATAGGCTTTTAATAAACTAGCGCGCTTTACCATCAAAGATCGCATCATTGCTTACCATCAGGCGGGATTGCGGTCAAGCGCTAGTTTATAATTATTAAACAAATTAAACAAACCTTTTAACAATAATAATGGATCTGAATAAGGTACCAAAAACATTTATAATTGCCATAGATGACAGAAGTCCCAGTAAAACCGACCTATTTATTTACTATTGAAAATTTTGCTACCATCCACATTAGTCTTGGTTTAAACGCGAGTTTAACATTAAATTGATACCTGTCAATCCAGTGCTTTACTTTACTGTCCTTAAGGATACTGATATCATAAAGGCTTCGACGGGATCATCAATATGAAACAAGGAGTAGACAAGTAAAGAAAAGTGGAGCATCTAAATTTATACGACATGATTTAATACACGAAAGCGTCGGCCACAAACTGAACTATATTAGGATATATATAAATACGAGCATCTATATAGTGGCCTTGCATGTCATTGGGGAAAGGTAAAAGCATTTGAGTAAACGACGTAGAAAATGCATGAATAGTTAAATATAATAATGATGGATGTTCTTATGGAGAATTATGTTGTTTCAAGGACAATGAACCGGAAGGCTTTGGTGAATTATAAGCAGACAAAAAATTGCAACTTTAATGGTTGTTGATATTGCCTTCTAGCTTTCTGAAGACAAATTCTTAACTGGTGAAAGATTACAATTTGTAATCGTTTCTAATGACCTATGAGACATGCTGTTTTGATGGCTTAGATTCATTTATGAGAACAGTTGTGTTGCGATGTATAGTCATTTTTTGCTTCATTTTTCGTAACGCTTTCGCGAGTTTACTCCCCAAGTCAAGCGTGCCTAAAGAAGTTTCACTTCAAAAATCGTTAGTGTTTTTCCTGGAACTAATTAGATAGCTAAGAAGTCACGGGTTCGTCCAATTAAAAGTTTTGCATTGCCGTGAATCACAAAAAAAATCTTAACACAACTCACACAACAACACTTTTGTCGTCACTGAAATCTGTTTGTACAAATACACTTAGCAAAAGTACAGATTAAGTGCTCATTCAACAATAACGGAATCAATGTCAAAATTAATTTACGGATTTTTTTTTTTCCTGAGTGGTGATGTTTTGACTTTGGAAAAGTTAAAAGCTTTTTAGGTTGTTCCTTTTTTCCTTTGACAACTTGTTAGTTAACTTTTATAAACGTAATTACTTTAATGGTTCGACTAGTATTACTGACAGAATTACAAGCTTTTATTTTACTTGGCTTGTTGGTTGTATTTTGTGTGTGGGGTCAAATCCTGTATGTAGTAATAAAACCACATGGAAAGGATGTGGTTTTAATTCAACTCCTAGGATAAAATAAGTAAAGTAAATAATTTATGATTTATTTTCCGCCGTTTGAGGCTGCTGGGGGCCGGGTAAATGGACGAGATCTGCCTCTATCTTTTTGCATAAGGAAACCATCGCATTCCAAGACTCTTCGCTGCAGACCATCGACTCAATTACGGCCAGCAGCAGCAGGTTACTGCCTACTTCTGAGAAGAGAGCACAGTGCGGCTCGTCCCAAGCGGCACACTGCCACCTTATGCCGCATTGTGTCCTGTCAGCAGTCGACGCAGTGGTGCCTCCGGGCCTTCTGGCTCCTTGTCTAAGCGATACAGGTACTTCCCGAAGTAACCATGCAATTGTGGCACCAGAAATGTCACGGAGCTGTGCCTCCTTCCGAATCAGTCCGCAGTGGTCATTGTGCAAACTTCAACGCTTGTCCATGAAAAACAAGATAAGATAGTGTAAAATATTTCCTCTGCGATGGTTGTAAAATCTGCCAAACCAAAATACCAAATACACTAAAACTACAAACCAAAAACAAATACCAGATATTCAGCAATTGCTGAGTTTCCAGCAAGAATGATAGATTGCAATAACAAGGATTTAAAAAATATTATTTTATTATTTTTACATTTTGCTGTAGCTTAATTACGCAGCGTGCCCCCCGACAAGGTGGCGACGACCTGGTAAAGGTCACGAGAGGCGCAGGATCGGTCGTCATGGAGATCCTTTGGGAGCCCTATTTCCAATTGTTGACGTCTTTCAACTGTAATGATGATGACGATAATGATATCTTTATTATCGATCGAGTTGTATTGCGATGTGTGCCGGGTACGATGCGCCTAATGTTGTTGTGTTGGGAGTTTGGTCTTGGAGGGTCTTCAGATCAATCTCCCTTTGGCGCTGCATCGTTGGTCGTGTTGTTGGGTTTAACATTGCATCACCTCGCTTAATTGCCGTTTTCCTTCCTATTCGCTCAGTTTTTCTGAGTGAATAGGCTTTTAATAAACTAGCGCGCTTTACCATCAAAGATCGCATCATTGCTTACCATCAGGCGGGATTGCGGTCAAGCGCTAGTTTATAATTATTAAACAAATTAAACAAACCTTTTAACAATAATAATGGATCTGAATAAGGTACCAAAAACATTTATAATTGCCATAGATGACAGAAGTCCCAGTAAAACCGACCTATTTATTTACTATTGAAAATTTTGCTACCATCCACATTAGTCTTGGTTTAAACGCGAGTTTAACATTAAATTGATACCTGTCAATCCAGTGCTTTACTTTACTGTCCTTAAGGATACTGATATCATAAAGGCTTCGACGGGATCATCAATATGAAACAAGGAGTAGACAAGTAAAGAAAAGTGGAGCATCTAAATTTATACGACATGATTTAATACACGAAAGCGTCGGCCACAAACTGAACTATATTAGGATATATATAAATACGAGCATCTATATAGTGGCCTTGCATGTCATTGGGGAAAGGTAAAAGCATTTGAGTAAACGACGTAGAAAATGCATGAATAGTTAAATATAATAATGATGGATGTTCTTATGGAGAATTATGTTGTTTCAAGGACAATGAACCGGAAGGCTTTGGTGAATTATAAGCAGACAAAAAATTGCAACTTTAATGGTTGTTGATATTGCCTTCTAGCTTTCTGAAGACAAATTCTTAACTGGTGAAAGATTACAATTTGTAATCGTTTCTAATGACCTATGAGACATGCTGTTTTGATGGCTTAGATTCATTTATGAGAACAGTTGTGTTGCGATGTATAGTCATTGGTGGCGATGTTGTGGTCAATGCGCCTAATATTTTTTTTTTTAATTATAGACTAGCGCTTGACTGCAATCCCGCCTCATGTTAAGCAGTGATGCAATCGTTGATGGTAAAGCGCACTAGTTTATTAAACCCATTCCCTTAAAAAACTTAGTGAATAAGGAAGACGGCAGTTGAGCGAGGTGGTACAATGTTAAACCCAACAACTCGGCCAACGATGCTGCGCCAGAGGGAGATTGATGTGGAGACCCTCCACGACCAAACTCCCGACACAACACCTGGTTAGAACAAGCACTAGAATCAGTAATAACCGCTATAATATCTATCCATACCGCTAATAAATCTCTAGAATTTGTTTGTTTGAACGCGATGATCTGAGCAAAAACTGTCGATTGTATTTGATAAATGATTTCAGCATTCGATAGCCTAATTCCTGAGGGAAGCAATGTGCTACTTGACATCACGTTAGAACTCGTAAGAGCCGAGCAAATACCACAAAAATCAGATAGCGGTAGTGCGTGGTTAGAGGGTTGCGATAGAACGGGGTGGGTCGAAGACACTTCATACTACAACACTGGACAGTTGTATTTGTCTCGCAGATACTTTATTCCTACGGTATGACGTGGTCGTCAGTCTACCTTTGGGAAATTGGTTCTAGTTTCTACAAGATCCGTATAATAAACGACTCCGGATGTAACTTGTACACTATCCAACATAATATTGCGTTCGTTCACTAGAACCAATTTCCGTGCGTTCAGGCGCTTTTGCCATACCTATTATTGGAATCAATTGTAACAGCTAATACCTACTTAGGACCCATTAACTTAATCAAATTTTATTCCGTGGTGTTTGGCAATCTGGGCTTCTCCCAGTTGCAATAATGTCCCTTTGTGCCGTTTGGCCTAGTTCTGTTCTGTCTCCTGCTTGTTATGGAGGGAAGTGGAAAAAATATCTTTTTTCTTACTCCTCCGCTATTCTTTTCTGATTAATTTCGTTGCGGGACCCAAGACAGTTGAATCGTTTCTCCGGGACTCGTCGAGCTTCATTGCTCGGCGTTTTTCTGGCGGTCGCCACTGTTGATTCTGGCTTTCAGGAGTTGCAGTGGTTGGGAAAAGTGTGGCGGGTTTGTCCCATAAAAAAAAAAGTCTACCTTTGGGAGGCTTTTTAATGCTTCGTCTTTGGTACTCATTCACAGGACAAATATCGCAAAATAGAGATTTCTATAGCACCTTTCGATTCTATTAAATATCTATTCTGAGAGTAATGCAAACAAACGTATAGCTAAGGCTATTTTATAAGGAACTACGAAAAAAAAATATATGGCGACTATTACAAAAATATCATAAAAAGTACCTATTTTATTCAAAGAAAATCAAACCACAGAAAATTACATGGGCCTATGTCCAGCAGTGGACTTCTTTTGGCTGAAATGATGATGATGAAAACTAAAACCACAAATTAATTATAATGAAAAAGAAACGGGTAGAAAAGGCTACTTACTAACGACCGATGCATATGCAAAGCAGCATTAGCCCCAAGAACTGTTGCTGAAATCGTTTGTTTCACAAGGCGATTATGGTACTTTCGGCACAGCCAAAGGGATAAGACGGCAAGATTGAAATTATACTATATTTTACAATTTTTGCTCTGCCTCTTAGATCAGGGTATAATAACCCCGATCGTAGAGGCAGAATAAAAATTACGTAATGGTGTCAGAATTTGAAAATATTGCAAAATTAACCCGGAATTTATTTCATAACTTAATTAACCTGAATTCGTGTTATTTTTTTTTTATTTTATTTATAATACATATTTTTCATTGAAGAGTCTTTTTGCACCTCTCTATTTCCAGAACCGTTAAGGACCAATTTTAGCTAAAGGAGATCACCCCAAATCACACCATACATACGCACCAGGTTCTAAATCATCCCGCATTGAAACTTAAAATAATATTTTAAGTTTGTTGGACCAAAAACGACCAGTTTAAGAATAATAATAATATTTTTTTATGTATTACTTTTATTACTCTGAATAATATTATTATTATTCTGAAACTGGTCTTTTGGTACGCACCAGGTTTAATGATAAATAGACCCTTTTGCCCGTCTTACTGTCCTGTCTTTTTGTCTCATATTTGCTCATAACTGGTGAGACCATACACAGAATGCAATCAATAAGCAAATTCCAGTCAACTTACCTACAGCAGAGATCTAGGTGCTTGTGTTGTGTACAGTGCTTTAAATAATATACAGCAAACATGTTCTAGAATAGTTATTACCTTAGCTCAGGACCGCAAATACAGGGTTTCACATTGACATTCATAAACGGATCTACCCTAGTTAGGTCCAATTTCCCTCGTTCATTACTTCAAATTACCTGATTGAGCTGGATTTCTATCTGGATATATTGAGCTGAGGCTAGATTATGAGTTTATAGCTTTTATAAATATTATTTTATTTTATAGATATTATTTTAACATATACAAAGTTCATTATCATCATCTCAGCGTTAATCCTAGTCGTATCCGAAGCTTTCTCAGCTTTGGAGTCTGGGGTCCGCTTTACCAGTCTAACTGCTGATTTGGCTAAACTTGGATATTTTCCGTGAAGCGACTGTGAACTTATACACCGTACTTTTTTGTTTATGTGAAACCTGAATATAATTTGTTCGTAATAAGCAACTGAATCGATTCCAATCATTTTTACACGATGTTATATTTATTGCCAAATACATTTAGAAATTGTTGCAATGTGGTTACCGAGCGCCCCACGCAGCTTGCGTTAGATCATAGTACTGCGCACAACTGACGCCAGTGGTTAACGCACCGGTCGTCCGCCCGTGCAAAGCGTGGACCATATTTTTCTTGGGACAGCCAAGTAGGATAAAAAGCTCATAACTTTGTGGTTTTTCATGATATTTTTTTGATGTTTTGTACATAGATTATTTACTTGAAAATACTGGACACGTGTTTCGGATTTCGCATAAACAAAAAATCTTGTTGTATATAAATCATCAATCGCAAATAAAACCTATTGTAGATTATAGAAATATATGTGTAGTACATAAAAATTTTACTGTCTTAGTTATTTTGACCTGCCCATGTCCCTAATATAGGCATGGTATCAGCCACGGCCTGCTTGAAAGAGATAACGTGGCTCCTGGCGCACAGGCAAGTGCCACGGGTGCCACACGGGTGGGTTTTAGTCAGTAAAAGTCTGACACTCCCTTCCGCTCCACTCAAAGCGAGAGAGATCATTTGATGACTTGCTATCATCAAAAATTTAAAAAAGGATTCAAGGTGTATTTCTACTTAAATCCAGACTAGGATCTGCTAATGACAATTTCCCCATTAAAATGGACTTCATAGTACATTTTAGGGTTCCGTAGCCAAAAGGCAAAAAACGGAACCCTTATAGATTCGTCATGTCTGTCTGTCCGTCCGTATGTCACAGCCATTTTTTTTCCGAAACTTTAAGAGCTATACTGTTGAAACTTGGTAGGAAGATGTATTCTATGAACCGCATTAAGATTTTGATGCAAAAATTTAAAAAAAAATGTATTAAATATTGGGGGCCCCATGCTTAGAACTGAAACTCATTTTTTTTTTTTCATCAAACACTTACGTGTGGGGTATCTGTGAATAGGTCTTCAAAAATGATATTGAGGTTTCTAAAATATTTTTTTTCTAAACCGAATGGTTTGCGTGACAGACACTTCCAAAGTGGAAAAAAGTTGCCTCCCCCCCCCCCTCCAACTTCTAAAATAAGAAAATATAAAATCTAAAACAAAACAACAAAACATGATGTTCATTACTATAAAAACTACGAAAATTGTTTTCCACCAGATCTAGTACGTAGTTTTCTCAATACCTCGTAGATCGTAAACCGCTTATTACCGCGTAATCTTTCATACAAATAACTTAAATCCTTTAATTTCATAAATCACTGGTACGGAACCCTTTGTGCGTGAGTCCGACACGCACTTGGCTGGTTTTTTTACAAGTATTTTTGTGACAACGTTGATACCCTTCCCCCCACCTATGTTCCTTCACTTTCCTGTGCGCCAGTGGCCACTGTATATCTTTCGAATAATCCCAGTATTGTTTTTTGTTCCCCAGTTTTGTTTTGCAAACATGCTCCCAAGCAACGATGTAGTTTTTTAGGGCACGCACGTTTTACAATTCTCTCTACACACTAGTCAAACAATATAGATTCAAAACTGTTGTGTACTGATGTTCTAGTTTTATCGACAAAGGGTCGTATCGGCGCGAGTCGGAATAACTAGAGGTGCGGGCGTATTGCCAAAAGCACTCGGTCTGTTCAACCTCTTTATTTGTAGCCAGCTTACCGAACGACAATCTCTTTGTGTCCGCTCTTATTTCAATATAATTTGATTACGATTTTAATCTCGGAGGCATGGCCTGTAGGGCTGATGTCCGATGGGGCCAGCGGGTTCTCGAGTCCCGACCATGCACCGGAAGAGGCAGCGTGGCCCCCGACAAGGTGGACCTGGCGAAGATCGCGAAAAACCTCCATGTCCAACTGTGGACATCTTTCGGCTGAAATGATAGGGATGTTTCCTGGGTAAAAAAAAAATTGATTCTATTTAGTCCGTCATTCAAATTATAAAAAAATATTGGATACGTATATTTTGTTTTATCAAATCAATAAAAATTGACAAATATAAAAGGCATCAAACATCAGGTGTGGTGGCTGGTGACGTCACTGCTCGCTAAAAAGTGTAGCGTGCAGTGACGTCACACGAGTTTTCAACGCACTGTGTCGTCTTAATTTTTTGTTTATATGAAAAAAGAAAAAATACGTGTCTAGTATTTTTTGGAAACCTAACTGACGGACTAATTAGTATTTTTTAGTCAACTACCCTATTCTAGAATGTAATAAAAAGTAGATTGTTATACAAGGGACTAAAATATACGAGGTAGTTAAACGGTAGTATACCCTATTGTTCACTACGATTGCGAGAAAATGAAATAATCCAATTAAAATATTAAATCAAGTACGGTCAAAAATTAATATAAAACCGAATTTGCAATAATAAAAACAACCGCACAGTTGGATGGATCAGGTTAATCTACGCTTGCCGTGGTTGGCCTAAGGGTGGGTTACCATCTTTACATACCGAGAGCCCTTTTTACATACCGAGAGCCCTTTTACATACCGACAGCCCTTTTTCCATACCGAATGCCATTTTTACATACCGAGAACCCTTTTTACATACCGACAGCCCCTTTTTCCATACCGAAAGCCCATTTTACATACCGAGAGCCCTTTTTACATACCGACAGCCCTTTTTCCATACCGAGAGCCCTTTTTACATACCGAGAGCCCTTTAAAAACCGTCTTGGAAAGTACGTAATGTCGTTGGTTCCATCTGTCAATCGTAGCTTTTTGACAGTCATTACTACATAATAGTCAGAAGTCTGAAAGTCTGACAACCAGTCTTACGGGAACTGGACCAAGGGATATCGTATTACTCAGTAACTTGGTTTTGGAACCAACCAACCTAGGAGATTACATAGGTGGGAAAACGCTAGGCAGAAGTTTTTTGTTTTTCATTTCCTTAGTAAGGCAATGCACGCATTATTCAATCAAAGTGATTGCCACTTATAGTTCCATTTTCAAAAATAAGTATTCTTTTTTTATGAAACAGGATTAAATCAAGCATTTCTTCTTAGTAATTACTTCTCAATAAAGCCTTTCTCGTTTTTGTAGGTCAAAAATAAAAAAAATAAGAACATTTCTTCTCCTAGAAGACAATATGCTATTTTTTCCTCACTTCGGTACGCTGCAACGACGATCTTTTTGAGCAAGTAAGAGTGAAATTAATATTTTTGTGCTTTACAGTATACAGAAATCCCTATTCTATTTATAATCCTTTTTATTAGGTTAGCCCAAATGTTCCTAAAAATATTACCGCATACATATAGTTAAGTATAGACAAATGATAAATATAAGTAACTTGTATTAAAAGAAAAAGTGTAAATGACATTATAAATGATTTCCAGAAATAATCTATTTTAATTTCAAATCATACAAAAAAATATTTATCTAAAGATCGGTTCTTGATAAGTTTAAAGTACTTTATTTCCGAGAAACCAACGTTAACGGCCACGCCAGTCGGAAGTGCTGAAGTATTTGATGAATTATTTCCTAACTGAAGAGCGAAGTTATGCCAAGCGTACTTAAAAAGTACGCCCAAAGCCTTAACACGCGAATCTCACGTCGATTGTAAATCTCACGACCCACGTCATAATATTCTACAGAAGCGTACGAATAAGTAAATAAAATTGAATAATTTACGAGTAGGTTTTACCACAGAATGTCACAGGGCGGTGATGTGAGATATCAAATTATAAGAGGTTGTGTGCACATGCGCGTTGAGCGCCGCCGGCCGCGGGCACCAGTCTGCTCAACGCTCGTGCCCTTTCCAAACGACCGCGCCATGTTCCGATACAAAATTCGAAAGTCGAACAACTCGCGAAAGTAAAAATAAAAAAGAGACATCATTAGTGAGTGTACTTGTTAATTAAACTTTTTTCTAATAATTCTATGTTCTAAAATAATTTTGTGTGTATTCAGTGACGTGTTGGGATGTTAAAACTTTTAATTGACGTAGTTATTCAAATTTTCCGCGTCTTTACGTTCATTGGCGGTTGTGTGTGCAGTGTGATATATATCTGGATCAGTTAAAAGTTTTTTATTCGGTAAGAGGAGATGATTATTTTATTACTTTAATAATATCTTTTTAGTATCGTTATTTATTGGTGCGTGACTTTTATTACGTACTCAAATATTTGTTTCCATGAGCGTGTGTTTTCAGATGAATGGTTTGGTGCGTTCTTGATTTAAAAAGGACCATTGCGTTCTTATTTTATTAAATGATAAATAATTTTAACATTTTCAGGAATATGCTATTTTTACTTACTTTTGGCTTCAATTTACTAATTAATGAGTTAATCTAAACTTTCGCAATTTTTCGTGCATCGATTTAAGAGACATACTTATTTAAAATTTCAAAAATAGTTTATTACCTATATTCTAAATTTAAATGTGTGAACAAACGTTTTGACGAAACCCATGCCCAACAGTGGGCATCTCAATAATATTGAACATAGGTCAGCCTTTTTATGACATAAGAGGCACGTAAAAGATTGTTTCGGAATGGCAGTATCCAGATCACGCACTGCTATTATGAATCTTATTATTATTATGAACGCGAACGATTATATAAATGGATAGATGGATCTTTTCTATTCTTTTTCGCAAAAACTATTAAAAGGATTCGGATGAAATTTGGCAGACATATAGTTTATAACCTGAATTAACATACTAGGACCTTTTTATTCCGATATTTCCAAGGAATCGAAAGGCATGCGAGTGAATTACTGGGGCGTAGCTAGTTCTTCCATGAAACTATCTGACAATGTAAGTAAGTAAGTATTCAAGCTCATCAGATTTAATACACATCGTTAAAAATTAAGCAGATTTTGATCTAAGCTTATCATCTTCATCTTTTCTTAACTAGGTATGTATGTTGAGGTCATCTTCCAATCTAAATAGATTTAGCTTTACTTTACATGGAGCTAATGCCTATAAAAATAATTGTCGTTGGGAACACCGAAGGCAAACGATCGCGCGGTCGTTCACCAACCAGATGGACCGATCAAGTCAAAGACACATCGTCTTCTAAATTCTACGCATTGGTGAGAGACGCGCTGGATCGAAACCGATGGAGGCAGATCATCCATTCGAAATGCTGCCCCAATGCTGATCACGATCCTCAGATATGAGGGACCGACTGCAGAAAGAGAATGCCTTTCGAAGAAGTCATGGTGGCCTAGTGGTTGAAACATCAGCCTCTCAAGTATGAGAGCGTGGGTTCGATTCCAGGTCAGGCCAGTACCAAGTACCAATGTAACTTATCTAAAGTTATATGTACATTCTATGTATATCTTGGACACTAATGACTGAAGGAAAACATCATGAGGAAACCTGGACTTTTAAGTCTGAAATCGCCAATCCGCATTGAGCAAGCGTGGTTACGCTCAATCCTTCTCTGTATGAGAGGAGACCTGTACCCAGCAGCGGGTTGGGGTTTGAGGATCGCAGTAATTTGATTTTTTTTATACATTATAAACTAGCGCTTGACCACAATTCCGCCTGATGGTAAGCAGTGACGCAATCGTTGATGGTAAAGCACACTAGTTTATTAAGAGCCTATTCACTCTAGCCTTGAAAACACCCAAATTGTAGTCCGACGCATACACCGCCGCTGGCAAATTGTTCCAATCCCTCGATGAACACGGAGACTCTACGCGGGGGCCGTGCGGTCCATGGCCCTTTACGGGGCACCGGTGTGGGCGCGGTTGCTAAGGAAGCAACCAGCCCGATGCCTGACCGCGTCCCAGAGGGACATGGCCGTTCGGCTGGTCCGGGAATGCGGCATCCCCGGACCAGCCGAACGGCGGTCTCCGATGAGGCGGCGAGCCTCCTTGCCGGATTGTTTCCCTTCCCACATGTGGGAATAGCGAGAGGAGGCAAAACGCCGGGGCATAACTCCGCTGCCGCGACAAATAGCGGTACGGCGGATAGAGCTCCGGCGGGATCTCATGGCGACATAGAGAGTGCGACTGTCGCAACCCAGTGCTGGGCACGCCACAATAGCGGCGGTAAGTCCCCTCTTTGAGGAGTGGTTAGAGAGGCGCCACGGCGCCCTCACCCTTCCGCCTGACGCAGGTCCTCGCCGGACACGGTTGTTTCGGGAGTAACATGGAAACATGGAAACGCAAGGGTGTCACCATTGTATGGATCGCCCTAAGGACACGGTGGAGGTCTGCCCGGTAAAAAAAAGGTCGGCTCCCAACGCAGCGCTCATGCGTGAAGTCTAATATGTAATATTTCTTCGATTTTTTTTAGATTTCGTTCTTAAAAGATTTAGTTCTCGGGTGGGTCGGTCGCTAGTGGTATATAATTTCATTTTATGTTGTGTTCACTACTGTACATAGTTTTGTATAAAGTTTGTTTTTTAAATAAACCGACATCTGTACCGAATTCTTTTAAACTTCTTCCTTCGCCTTTGTGTCAGTGTTCTACATCGAACTGTGAATTTGAACAGTCCGCACATCACATCTTGTGGGAATGTGTTCTTTGGCAGAATGAACGCAATATTATGTTGGATAGTATACAAGTTACATCCGGAGTCGTTTATTATAAGGACTTTATAGAAACTAGAACCAATTTCCGTGCGTTCAGGCGCTTTTGCCATACCTATTATTGGAATCAATTGTAACAGCAAATACCTACTTAGGACCAATTAACTTAATCAAATTTTATTCCGTGGTGCTTGGCAATCTGGGCTTCTCCCAGTTGCAATAATGTCCCTTTGTGCCGATTGGCCTAGTTCTGTTCTGTCTCCTGCTTGTTATGGAGGGAAGTGGAACAAATATCTTTTTCTTACTCCTCCGCTATTCTTTTCTGATTAATTTTGTTGCGGGGCCCAAGACAGTTGAATCGTTTCTCCGGGACTCGTCGAGCTTCATTTCTCGGCATTTTTCTGGCGGTCTCCACTGTTGATTCTGTCTTTCAGGAGTTTCAGTAGGTGGTAAAAGTGTGGCGGGCTTTGAACCAATAAAAAAAAACAGCCATCTGTGCTGCTGGGGAGTTTGATCCGCCACTATTTCCCAACGAATGCACTAGGAAGTGGCAAAGGCCGGGCGATTTGGGGGCACTGTCTTATGTTTATTAGCGTTCAAAAGTGTTGATTCTCAGCCTAATTTGAATAAATGACTTTTGATTTTCATGATTTCCCATAATAAAAGGAGATGACGTCATGAAAATGATGACAGGGATGTTCGTTCGTCATTGTGTCGGAAGGGGTCAGTCCAAACTATTTTTATACGAATTAATCAAATATCTTACTTATGTAATGAATAATATTATACCTGTACCCGTACCATTGCCTTGCCTGCATTACTTGTAACATTGTATTATACCGTATCCCGGGAAATTAACTCCTAAGTTGACAAACACATGAGTTAATTTTGTACTACCTAAATTGGTAGTTAGAGGCGGATCATGGGATCAAAAGTATCAGAAAACTTGATCCGAACGGATTAATAGTTACTCATAATTCGGGGTATAAATGCCCCAAAATCCCTTATCACAAGCGGCTATTGAGAAGAGGGATCCATGACTAAAATAATATCAGCCGTACAGGTCGATTGACCAGGTTAAGCTTCGCTTGTCGCGTGTGTTCTGTGGGTGGGCCACCATTGTTTTTATATATATTCATAAACTTGTGTTTGATCGCAATCCCGCCTGATGATAAGCAGTGATGCAATCGTTGATGGTAAAGCGCACTAATTTTTCGTTGTCTGTACAAAATAATCATTTGTTAAGACACAGACTTCCTCTCTGAGAGAGAACGGGCCAGAATCCACTACACGGGCCCAGAACGGGTAGATGCACATATCTTCGATTTTTTTTTTGTTCTTGTCTGTTCAAAGTTATCAACGTGAATTATGTGTTTGAGGAGGAATTATAAGACTACGAATCTCCTTATTCCTGATTCGATCACGTAGAGAAACACCTAGCATAGCCCTCTCCATAGCTCTCTGTGCGACCTTGAACTTTCTGATAAGGCCCATAGTGAGGGACCACGTTTCTGACGCATATGTCATTACCGGTAACACACATTGGTTAAAGACTTTTGACTTAGGGCACTGAGGTATTTTGGACGAGAAGACACTACGGAGATTCCCGATCGCTGCCCACCCTAGTCAGATTCATCGAAATACTTCGTCCTAGAAGCCGGAACTATCGATCTGGATCAGCTATCCCAGATATACACATTAATCTACAACTTCAAAGATGAAGCTCCCAACATAAACCTGTGATGGCGCAACAAGGACATTCGACATGACCTTCATGATGTCCATGTTCATTTTAACGAATTTCGCTGACATAGTCCAACGGATTAGCTCTTTGAAATGGTAGTGGGCGGGGCACGTAACACGTAGAGCCGATGGCCGATGGGGCAGAAAGGCTCTTGAATGGCGACCATGTACCGGCAAGCGCAGCGTCGGATACCCACCGTCTAGGTGGTCAGATGACCTGATAAAAATCGCAGGGAAGCGCTGGATATACGCCGCGTTTAACTCGGCGGTCGGTCTTTATGGAAATCTTTGAGGGTGGCCTATGTCCAACAGTGGAATTCCTGTGACTGATGTGATGATGATTACATTTTGTACATATATATATTTCATCGTCTGCCTAACGCCTTTTCCTATTTTGGTCGGTTTCGGGTCCAGCCGAAGGCAGTTTAATACCGGTATTATTACATTGAGTGATAGCCTCCACAACCCAGTTACTGGGTGGTCGTCAGACACTCGGGCTTTTGAAACGTCCATAACGACTGGTGAAGGTCCACAGATTGACAGCCGCGATCAACGGCTTAAAGTGCTTTCCGAGGCGCAGAGGGTTTTTGATATATGAAAATGGGTCACCCATCCACGAACCAACCGCGGCAAGTATAGCTTAACCTACGGTTATTATTACTTAGTTTCTGCACAATACTGATAAAGAGTCATAGCTGGGCCCGTACGATGCGTCAGCGCTTCCCCGCGCTCACCGTATACAGTTGAGAACGCGAGGGGTGCGGTAGCTCGTGCGCTGCCGGTGACCACGCGTGATGACTGCGAACTTGTGATTATGTTTCTCTTTTCTTTTTAATAAATGAAATTACCACAATAATTTCATTAGTTATTAGAAGATTAAATTTATTAAATCGTCATGATGTTATTAGTTTCTAGCCATCACTATATTAAAATATTTAGTGATGGCTAGAAACTAATAACATCATGACGATTATGCTTATAAAGGTGATTCTAGCCTGTAAAAGTATTGCTTATAATATTAGTGCACTATTACTTATTTTTGTAAGTATCTACCAAATGTTGTATGATAATAAAGAATTTTTGTAAACTAAACTAACTTACTTTCTGAACATTTCATAATCCAACAGTTTGTATATATAGCTATTGCAAGAACTTTCTTTTTGGCGAGAAATTTCAAACTGAGAAAATTCTAACACCACACGAATTTTCGGCTAACTATAAGGTAGCGTCGTGTGCCGTGTTGTTGAGCTTTCTAGAAAACAGTTGAACTGTACGATGATTGATGCATGTATTCGATCTCTTTGAACAGATAACTCCTGCTCCACAGCCACAGACAATTTTGTAGGTTTTCCAAATATTCCTTTTTTATTTTAATTTGTTTATTTCAATTGTGCATAAGATTTTGCTACCATGATTTTGCAAGTAATATAGTATTATACAATGTAAAAGCACTTTTCAAGTTTGTGAATGTGAGGCACCATGGACTATGGTTTTTTTTTATATATATAACATGTTTGACATAACGAGCATGGCAGTAGAGATTTTGTCATGTGGTTCCCTTCAAAATGGTTGAGCTAAGTGGGGCTGATGCGAGCGTCATGCTCGTGAACCGAGGCCGTCAGTGGAGACTGGTCATCTCATAGCTGCCAGTGGGCTTAATTCATTTTTTATCTTTTAATTAATTTTTATATTTATACATTGTGCTCACATGATAGAAGCAACAGAAATATGTAACGAAGAAATGTAACCCATACTATGATTTTAAAAGAGTGTCCATGGAATTTCTTGCACGTTCTTCTCCATAGAGATCTACGCTTTGGAACGTGCAATTTAGCCTCACTTTTCTTGGACTGACCGACATTAACTATTCAAAAGCACCAACGGATGTTTAATTTGAAATAAATTATTTTCATTTTGATTTTGATAAACTTAATAAAATGGCTCTTTCCTCAAAAAACTGTTATGATGTTATAGTCACATACAAGTACCTAAATGAGAACTGAAATATACTACGTTATTTTCCTTTATATGAAATTGAATATAATTTGTTCAGTATAAGTAACTGAATCGATTCCAAACATTTTTAAACCGTGTTATATTTTTCTCAAATACGTTAAGATACTGTTGCAGTGTGGTTACCGAGTGCATAACAAGACCATATTTTTGTTGAGACAACCAGATAAGATAACAAGCTAGTAATAACTTTGTGATTTTTCATGATATCATCTTTTTGAACTTGTGTACAGTCAGAAGCAAAAATATGTATACATTGCCAAGGCGCCAAAAATATGTAAACATCTTTGACTTTAAAACTAAGTGCTCAACTTGAAGAGCATAAAATTGTAGCCACTGGTTCACATCATAAATATGTATACGCTCATTGCTTCATTAAATTATGCCCACCACGAAAGGAACAATACTATTTAAATAGTAAGCGATGGACCTCGGCGGCGAGGTCGGTAGGTGGGTCTTTTTTTGTGTGTTGTGCTGATGGCCCTATTGGCCTCTTGGAGGATGGTTATGGGGTCATCGGGATCTGTGAGGGCATGCCTTGGGCGGCGAAGCTTGGAGATGGTGGAGGGGGTATAGTTAGCAGCCGCTACTATCAGGGGGTTGCGGTCCTTGGCGGCAGTGTCAAAGAAGCGTTTGGAAAGACGCTTCATGAACTGCTGGATGGTGGGGATTTTGAGATCAAGGTAGAGGTTCTCATTACGGATGAACCAAGGGGCACAACAATACTATGTACATAGCATACATACATACATAGCATTGTTCCTTTCGTGGTGGGCATAATTTAATGAAGCAATGAGCGTATACATATTTATGATGCGAACCGGTGGCTACAATTTTATGCTCTTCAAGCTGAGCACTTCGTCTTAAAGTCGAAGATGTTTACATATTTTTGGAGCCTTGGCAATGTATACATATTTTTGCTTATGACTGTACATAGATTCTTTACCTAAAAATACTGGTCACGTGTTTCTAGATTCGTAAAACCAAAATAACGTTGTATAGTCCTAGTAGTAATATGCGATTTTTTAACCATCTCATCGTAATGACTTAAGTGAAGTAAGCATGGAATGACCTATCATTCTAAGTAATGCTAGGGTTTAACGTTAATAACAGCTTACTTTAAACTCATTTCGTCTGATTTTGACTTTGTTGAAGTGAAAATTTCTATAGTGACTTTCGTTGGATGGGGAAAAAGCATTGAAATAGGGATGTTTCTTGGGTAAAAAAATTGATTCTATTTAGTCCGTCATTGGATTATAGAAATACGTATATTTTGTTTTAACAAATCAATAAAAATTGACAAATATAAAAGGCATCAAAAATTAGGAGTAGTGGCTGGTAACGTCACTGCTCGCTAAAAAGTGTAGCGTGCAGTGACGTCACGCGAGTTATCAACGCACTGTGTCATCTTCATTTTTTGTGTATATGAAAAATGAAAAAATACGTGTCTAGTATTTTTTGGAATTCTGACTGATGGACTAATTCGTTTTTTTTTAGTCAAGTACTCTATCGCGTGAGCGTGACCGACCCGACACCGCCATCGCTACAGCGAGATAAACATATGTATACTTTGTATGTATAGTGTATACAACGTTATAGATTACGTCACCGCTATAACTTTTTTTATAGTTCTTTTTTTTTTGGTTTAGTGTTTTTTTTTCTTATGATTTCAGTTTTCTATTCTGTTAGTCAAGACTGCCTTATTTTTATTTATACAGACGAAGTTTCATACATTTACATATAAGTATTTCTGTTTACTTTAGGTTATGGTAAGAGCAGCAGTGGCCTAGTGGTATAGGCCGTGGTTACAAGCTGTAGATCATAGGTTCGATCCCCGTCAGGCGCTTTACTTTGTGTAAATTATTTACTCTTATTTCACCACTGCTCTCAAAACGGTGGAGGAATACATCGTGAGGAAACCGTATGTGTTAGAAATGAAACTTCGACTGGGCTCGCACTGCGCCCGTGTGGTTGATTACCGTCCACTCCCTCTGTCCCTCTGATTATGTATCATCATCATCATCAACCTTTTTATCGTCCCACTGCTGGGCACAGGTCTCCTCTCGTACAGAGAAGGATTGAGCGTAATCCCACACTTGCTCAATGCGGGTTGGCGATTTCAGACTTATTAAGTCCAGGTTTCCTCAAGATGTTTTCCTTCACCTTCAGTCAATGGTGTCCAAGATATACTTAGAAAATACATATAATATTAGAAAAGTTACATTGGTACTTGCCTGACCTGGAATCGAACCCGCGCACTCATACTTGAGAGGCTGGTGTTTTAAACACTAGGCCACCACGACTTTTGATTATGTATAATATTAGATTATGGTGAATTCAAGTAACCAATTCACTACTTGCGTGTCAAACCGTTTATTGCAATTAGTAGTCAAAGCATTTGATTTCATTATCTGAATACCGATTAACATTCTCCTATTGATAGCTAATGTCTGTGCATTAAGCTTCAGATTATGTGGAATTGCACAATGTTAGATACTTAGTTAATCGCATTAGTCATCAGGTAATAATAATCATTGGGTTGATATTTTTTTTTTTAATAATTATAAACGAGCGCTTGACCGCAATCCCGCCTTATGGTAAGCAGTGATGCGGTCGTTGATGGTAAAGCGCGCTAGTTTATTAAGAGCCTATTCACTCAGAAAAACTGAGCGAATAGGAAGGAAGACGGCAATTGAGCGAGGTGATGCAATGTTAAACCTAACAACACGACCAACGATGCTGCGCCAAAGGGAGATTGATCCGAAGACCTTCCACGACCAAACTCCCAACACAACAACATTTGGCGCATCGTACCCGGCACACAACGCAACACAACTGCTCAGAACCGTCCTCCGTACGGCTTGACCAGACATCATGCCGGAACACGACAAATCGCTTGGCAGCAAGACTTTATCTGGTGGGTGGTAACTTCTGCCGGCGGCCGATGTTATGGCCTACCACCGAGAAAAGAATAAAATTATAATGAATTACCTGAGTCATTCTAATTACAATTTTAAAAATGTACAATGGATCCAATCTGGGTGTTTCCTTTGTAAAAAAAAATATTCTATTTAGATTAGATTTAGATTCTATATATATTGGAGACGTTTATTTCGTTTTAGCAAATCAATAAAAATTTACAAATATAAATGGCATCAAAGATCAGGAGTGGCGGCTGGTGACGTCATTGCTCTCTAAAAAGTGTAGCGTGCAGTGACGTCACACGAGTTTTCAACGCACTGTGTCGTCTTCGTTTTTTGTTTATATGAAAAAAGAAAAAATACGTGTCTAGATTTTCTTGGAAATCTGACTGACGGACTAATTAGTTTTTTTTAGTCAACTACCATTTCGTGCATATTTTTCTTCCTATTACTTTAACAAAAGGACAGAAGACACTTCAAACGTGATTAAATGTGCGTCAATTTACGTCAGGCGCTGAATGATATATCGTTTAGTACTGTCAAATATATTTGACCGTATGAAAATAATATTAGAGAAGATATTCTGTTCTTTTCATGACGAAATAGAAATAAAAAAGTGCACCGAATTTAAATTTTCTTAAGTTAGTGAATAAATGAGTCTTCGCCATTGTTTGATCGCAGTCTTAATATGTCAAAAATACAAAAATAATAGTCCAATAAAGTTAATAGTCCAGTAAATTAATTGATTTTTGACAAGTTTTTGACATTTATTGTTGCTGAGATGACACACTACGAGGATTTGCCGACACAAATAGCGAGCGAGCGTCTGCTGCACTGCGTTTTGCAGAACAAATATTTGTATAACCTACAAGTACCTAGAGTTACCTGTTTGTTTATGTGAATTAGAATGAGAAATACTTATTTGTGAAATACAGGTATTTACATAATGATCTTAAGTCTATTATAAGTGCGCTATTTGGCACCCTGATGAATTATAGCCGGGACTAATATTGATAGCCTCCGTGGCGTAGCGGTAGCAAACGCGGCCGCTGCGCAAGGAGACGCGGGTTCGATCCCCACGCAGTGCAAATATTTGTGTATGAATATGAATATTTGCACTGGTCTAGTCGTGCCTCGGAAAGCACGTTAAACCGTTGGTCCCGGTTGCCACAAAAACATCTAATGACAGTCGTTATGGGTTGTTGGATCCCTCAAAAGTTCAACAATTGGTCTAAATCCAATGCTTCAATATCGCCTTCAGGCTGTGGACGGCAGACGGCAGTCGCTTCATGGAAAATATTGAAGTTTAGCCAAAATCAGCACTTAGACTAGTAAAGCCGACCTCAGACTCCAAAAGCTGAAAACAGCTTTGGATGCGACTGGGATTAATGCTGAAATGATGATGATGATTATGATGACTAACATATAGAAAAGCTTTTATCTAGGCAATCCCACGGCATCGAAACTTATGTGGGTAAAAAAGAGAGAGAGAGAGAATTTGTACGTATGTTTGTTAATCTATCATGCAAAAACTACGAAACGGATTTCGATTAAATTTGGCACAAAGATAGTTATAACCAGATTTAATATATAGAAGTTTTCATTCGAAAATTCTCATAGGTTCAAACTTTTACGGGTAAGAAAAAAGACTATGACATGTAAAGGAAAATGTAAAAACTGAACTAAGTCAGACACAATTAAGTATAAAACCAAGTTACATATATAAAAAAAAACAATAATCAGGAAGTCCTTTACGAAGCCAAAAGGCATAAATCCTTTACTGTACAAGCAGCTCGTCTATGGAATAACTTGCCCGTGTCTGTAAGGCGTGCTCAAACTTTGTCCACTTTTAAAACAATGGTAAAAAAGCATTTCTTCTTTCTTTAAACATGTCATTATTTTTTTTTTGTATGATATTTATTAATTGGATGTATATATTTATTAGACTAGTATGATACACTTAACGTACAAATTTATTATATAATCTATTTAAATAGTACACTGTAGACTACCAACATTATTTCTCTCTCCTTCCCCTTACTATTCCATCCAAAGGTTGTCTGCAATAGATCGCTCTTAGCGATAAGACCGCCCATTGTGTCACACCCTTTGTAAAATCTTTATATTTATGTTTTTCTAATCTATATGGTGTACATCATAAAGAGTATTCTATTCTATTCTATCTCAGCATAATGCTTCTACATTATACTGGGAAGCACCGCGAGGCAGAACTAGTATAATAATAGATTGATACAGAAATGCGCAAATCCATTCAATCCGAAGAAGCAATAAAATGAAATAGCTGATAGCTATAACGTCATAGTATTTGAACAATAAATCATTTATGTTACAATTTGTCTCTTTGTGATAGGAAATAATAATGTCGTTACTGTTTGCTTATGGCTATTGGAGACCTATTAACTAGTTAGTATTCGTTATTGTCATTCAGTAAGTGCTTCTGCAGAGAATGGCGGCCTTGGTATTATCGATTCAGTACTGAATAATGCTCCTATAAGCTCTGGCAGTCCAGGGAGTCTTTGCGATGACGGATCAAGGCCTGCCGGGGTTACCGTAGAATTGGGAGGACGCAAGGCAGATGACGAACGCTTAGGTGGTTTTTGGAGCGGAGGATAATCCATGAGGATTTTTACACATTAGAAAAAAAATGGGAGTCTAGTTTGTGAGCATGAATGGATGGATGGATGGATATGCATTTGTTACTCTATCACGCAAAAACTATTGAATATACTTGGAAGATTCGATACACTACCTAGTCAATACATCCGTATCACATATAAGATATTTTTGTTGATGCTTCCATCGGTAATATTTAGACTTAGGTATGTGACACTGCGCGATTGAATTAGGAATGATGAGATCCGCAGAAGAACGAGAGTAACCGACATAGCCCGAAGAATTGCAACACTCAAGTGGCAGTGGGCTGGACACATTGCCCGTAGGACCGCTGCCCGATGGGGCCGATGGGTTCTCGAGTGGCGGCCACGCACCGGAAGACGTAGCATGAGTAGGCCCCCGACAAGGTAGACCGACGATCTGGTGAAGGTCGCAGGAAACCGCTGGATGCGGGAGGCGCAGGACCGGTCGTCGTGGAGAACCTTGGGGGAGGCCTATGTCCAGCAGTGGACGTCTTTCGGCTGAAATGATGATGTGGGCGAAACCGTTAACCACTGCTAGTAACGACATATGATTATTTCAAGGTACGAATTAAAAATAAATGTCAAAATGATGTAACAGTAGGTCCTACTCTTGATATGTATTAGCCAGTTCGAATAATTGAATAATTCCCTTATTTTGATGAAATAACTACTACAGAGTAGGCTCGGATCTCCGTTGACGATCTAAAGCTGTACCTGTGTCCGTTTCAGTAAGTATATTTAGTCCATGTGTAGACGATTCGTTGTGGTTACAGTAACAGTGAGCTCACGGCTCGTACACAGCTGTTCTGTTGGAAGAGATTCCTAATAAATTGTAACTAGAAGCGTATTCACTTACGATCGCTTATCCTCTCAGTACGAGATCCTTTGTGCAAACTACCTACCAACATCATCTCAGCGTTAATCCAAGTCGCATACGAAGCCTTTTCAGCTCTGGAGTCTGGGATTTAGTTCGCATTCCCAGAAGTTTATTTACCAGTCTAACTGCTGATTATGGCTAAACTTCGATATTTTCCGTGAAGCGACTGCCGTCTGACCTCCACAACCTGCCACTAGATGTACGTATGGCAACCGGGACCAACGGCTTAACATGCTTTCCGAGGCACTACCGAGGAGTGAACTACGTAGGTACTCACTTATAAAATTTGGTTACCTATATTATCTACAACGGTTTTAATAGGTGAGTACCCGGCTATAGAGAAAATACCACTAGATATGATGTTAACGCTAAAAAAAGGAATACTGGGGTTATTCGAAAGATATACAGTAGCCACTACCGCACAGGCAAGGGAAGGAACATGAGTGGGGTGAAGGGTGTCAACGTTCTCACAAAAATACTTGTAAAAAATGGTTACATTTTATAACTTAGTGCTTGACTGCAATCCCGCCTGATGGTAAACTTTGATGCGATCGTTGATGGTAAAGTGCAGTAGTTTATTAAGAGCCTATTCACTCACAAAAACTGAGTGAATAGGAAGGAAGGTGGCAGTTAAGCGAGGTGACGCATTGTTAAACCCAACAACACGACCAACAGTGCTGTGCCAGAGGGAGATTGATCTTTAGACCTTCCACGACCAAAGCCCCGACACAACAACATTTGGCGCATCGTACCCGGCACACATCGCAACACAACTGCTCAGACCCGTCCTCCGTACGACTTAATCAGATATTATACCGGAACACGAAGAATCGCTTGACAGTAAGACTTTGTCTGGTGGCTGGTAACTGCTGCCGGCAGCCGATGTTATGGCCTACCACCGTCTAATTATGAAAACTTGGCTAAAGTGGACGTAGAGTGAACCGTCACTCTAGCTTATCTGGGGAATTGACACTATTGACAGCCCACTATAAGCTAACTTCACTTTACATGTTTAGATTTTTACGGAATCGATCGGCAGTGCTTAGTTAAGAATACCCAACCTTTCTCTATCTGTGGGTAAATCGAGTCTCAAAATGAATAATCTTTCGTTCACGGTTCGTTGCGGTAGCTTTCAATGGGAAATAATGTTTTCTTTGTGATGTTTTGATTATATTGGTGTTGATAACTTCTTCCCAAGTATTACAAATATCATTTCTTATGGACTTTGTCTTATCTGAATTTTAAGTGAAAACATCCGTAGCCGGTTGTGCACTTTCTGGTATGAGTGAAATATGTTTAACTCGCGTCAAGACACTTGTCCATGATCATAAATTCATAAGACAGAGGAGGAGTAGACAGGCGCGGCGTAATATCCCCCTTTCTTTCTAACGCCCGTCGGAAATGTATTCCTACTCGTAACACACACGCACACAGCTTGCGCGAGTGTGCGTGTGTGTTTATACTACAGCCAGCTACGTGCATCCACAGATTATCCATATCCATATATGTATATTTGTAAAACTCGTGTATATAATTAATGTAATTCAAAAATTCACAACGTTAATGGTCAAGTTCCAGAGAAGGCTGCTATATGGGCCATAATCAATGACCATCATGAACATAGAACTAGGAAAAGAAAAAAGAGCAAAAAGAGGCTAGAGGGGATCTTTACTGTGGGACAGTATAGACGACTGTCCCACAGTAAGGCAAACGACCTCCAAGTTTTTTCAGGAACTCTTTTCCCAAAAACTCTCTAACAGAACTCTTAACGTATTCAGTTGACCAAATGACCAATTCTCGTGATTTTAAACATTCAAATTAAAGTCGTAGTACATCTAAATTACAAAAAAAAAATTGTCAAAATGAAAAGGAGAAGAGAAGAAGAAGATGAATTAGAAGTATTTTATCGATTTCGATTAAGACTAAAATCAGACAGACCGTAAGAATATTCAGTCTGATTATTCAGTTCAGCCAGAGTATCTCTGTGGGATAATTCCCGTAATTTTAAGAATATATACCAGAATCACCCCTCAAGGAAAGCTTGTCACACAGTTTTTACATAGTATGTATTCCTCTATCCCGACTTCAAACCTTTTGAAATAAAACTTGTGAAGTAAATGTACATAACTTTTAAAATTTGTAGGAGGAAGTCTATAAAGATTTTACATTTGTTATACGAGCTTAGTAAAGCCGCACGAACCCGTTAGATGCGAGCGGCATGGAACCAGCTAAAGTGGAGATGCTTGGGGATGGTCTATATCCGTCAATGGACGTATTCTAATTTAATGATCATGATATGAGGGGTATAGTTTCAAAACCCGCAAAGTCCAGTTTTTAGATGTAGCAACTCCAAAAAAAGAAACTCCATCTTTTTCCGCACATTTTAGATTTATCAGACCTTACCATAAACAGCGATGTCCAATAGAAAATTCACTTTAAAGTAGGCTGTTGGCTTCAAACACTGCCAAGTCCATCATAGTTTAAATCAAAAACCGCTAAATCCAAACTGGCCAATGGCAAGCCACCATTTTGGTCATGGCCAGCTTAGTTTTTGTTGTATTTTTCTCATCAAAAAGCTCAAAAAATATTAGATAATACAGTATTATTTTCGAAGTTAAGATACCATAATTACGAAGATGGATACAACCCCGATCGTTGTAGATAAAAGTAAATTTAGGAAACGGCAGAGAAATCCAGAACATTGGAAGAGAAATCTGCAGAAACTAGTGAGGTAAGTTCAATTTTTTTTTGAAGTTGAAACTATAGTTTCTTTGTGTTTTCATATTCGACTTTTGGCACACTTATATATATTCGAAATGTCCATAGTTACGAGTATTTATGTGAGCCAATCCCCAAGAGTTGAGGAGATTTTTATGTACCTACGATGAAAATTGGTTCATGGGCAACTTTCTTTTCCTACCTGTACAAAAGAATACTTTTGCGAAGAACAAGAAAGTGTACCTGACCTTATTGTTTAGTTTTAAAATGGATTATTTTTTATCCCACAGTTGAGCAAAGGCCTCCCCTTTTTCTTTATATCGCTTTTGCGATGTTAAGTCGCATCTAGTTTAGTAAAGAAAAGTACTTATTTAAAAAATACTAATTGATTTATTCAATGTTTTTTTTCATTTCTGTTTCTTTATCAACGTGGCGATGCTTTTATCACATACGATAAAAGTATCAAATATTTTAAATCGCAGTATTCATAATACTAGTCTTAGCAAATACAGCAATATCCACGTCTGTCAGATTTAAAACTAACAATGTCCGAACTTCAGTTTCAAATTCAGCTAGGTCCACTACAGTTTTGCTTTTTATACATTTGTAAAATATGATAATTTAATAAATAAGTTACAAAACGTTTGTGAAGTGATCAATTTGCCAAAAGGCATGAAACATAATTATTTAAATAACACTACAACAATTTATCACAAATTTTCTATTCATGGATTTTTAACTTCACTGGACTTGGTGGGTTTTAAAACTGTACCCCTCAAATTTATTATTTCCAAAAACCTACTATAATGAGAAGAAGTTCTTGTCGTCGTTACAATTACCCAGTAGACAAGACGCTACCTGGATTGCCTACCAGGGCCAAGCGTGTGGTCGAAAAGAGACCGTGGCCTGGCACACAGACAAGTGACTCTTTCACTTGCTTGTTCAAGGGTGGGTTTTAGTCAGTAAACGTTTGACACGCCATTCCGCTTCGCCCAGAGTGGGAGAGGACATTTGATGGTTTCCTAACTTGAAACAAAAAATAGCAATCGTGGGACTGAGCGACAGAAGTGAAAACTGAAATCATAATGCCACAGACACAAAAAATAAATGTGCCACGCCATGTATCGGCGACATGTCAAGCGAAGCCGGCCGATTACGCCTGATAAATATGGCGACAGCGCGCAACTTATGTCCGCAGCGACGTTAGATGAGGTCGTGGGACTTCGTGAAATTTCGCCGGACATTTCTAGCGACATCGCGCGGCTTATGTCCGTAGCAAAGTAGTAGTAAATATAGTTGGCGACACGTGTCGCGCGATGTTGCTAGATATGTCAACCGAAGTCCGGTAAAGTCGTGCTACTGCACCCAACGTCGCTGGCGACACGTGTTGCACGACATTTGTCCCCTAGTCCGTGACTTTAAAGAACATAGAATACACATCATCATCATCATCAGCCTCTACTCGTCCACTGCTGGACATAGGTCTCCTTCATGACACGCCAACAAGCTCGATCCTGAGCAGTTCTCCGCCAGCCACTACAAGCCACCTTTTTGATGTCGTCGCTGCATCTCGCCCAAGGACGTCCTACGCTACATTTGCCGAGACGCGGTCTCCACTCGAGGACTCGTTTACCCCAACGGTTGTCGGTCCTGCGGCATATGTGACCAGCCCATTGCCACTTCAGCATGCTAATCCTCTCAGCTATGTCGGTGACTCTGGTCCTCTGTCGGATCACCTCATTTCTGGTTTTTCCTTCCATTCCCTCAGAGAGACCCCCAACATAGCTCGCTCCATAGCTCGCTGAGCGGCCTTAAACCTGTGGACTAGTCTGACCGTTAGCGTCCACGTCTCGGCTCCGTAAGTCATGACGGGTAGGACGCATTGGTTGAAGATTTTAGTCTTCAAACATTGGGGTATGGGCGACGAAAAGAGCCGACGAAGTTTTCCAAATGCTGCCCATTCGAGCTGGATCCTTCTATTTGCCTCCTTCTCGAAGTTGTTTTTCCCTAATTGAAACGTTTGCCCGAGGTATACATATTCTGAAACAACTTCGAGCGGCATTCCGTTTACGGGGAATACACATATATGTAAAGTAAAAAATAAAAAAAACGACCACGGTGTCACGTCATTAGATGATTTCACATCCACGCCAAAAAGAAAAAGGTCGGCCATGCTCATGCGAATTCAATGCTGTTTCTTCATCCAACAAACATGCTCAACGTGGGAAAGAAACTTAAACTTCAAAAAAATAATAATAATAACAATGATATCTTGACTGAGTATACAGGGAGTTTCAGCATTGAAATATTTCCATCTAAAAGGCTAAATTCCCATATTTTCGTCTGGTATCACAATACTTCAGCCGCGCATTTATACGACCAACAAATGGCAAAAAGGGTTCTTTGTCACAAAGTATAATATTAATTTTACTTGTGTGACGTGTCCTGTCCGTCAGGTTTGCCTAACTTATGTGTTCGTGCATTACCGCACGCGCCTCGGGTTTGGAGGCCTCATTGTAAAATATAATAAGACCGTACCAAACGGCTTTGTTTTGCCTTCAAAGTTGATGGAGGCCGACAGTTTTTGATTTTGCTTTAAAATAATGAAAAAGTTTTGCATAGGATAGATGTTTGATTAATAAACAAAGAAATAGGCAATATTAATGTATTTATTTTATTTTTAAACATAAACACGCTATTTTTATGTACATGTTAATCCCGATACAATAGTCTAGCAAAACACACATCAGATAAATTGAAAATCAACTTACGACTACGAAAACAACACTTAAACTCAATTCACACGCAATCTAAATTATAAATGAAATGAATAACTGAAACATACTATCAATAAAACTTTAAAACCATAAAAGGAAATATCCTGAAGTAATAATAATCGTCATTGCCCAAAACCGATAATTCGAAGACATCATATAGAATAGAATATAATACTCTTTATGATGTACACCATATAGATTACAGAAACATAAATATAAAGATTTTACATAGGGTGACACAATGGGCGGTCTGATCGCTAAGAGCGATCTTTTACAGACAACCTTTGGATGGAATACTAAGGGGAAGGAGTGATAAATAATGCAGGTAGTCTACAATGTACTATTTACATAATTTTTTTATAAAAAATGTGTGCCCCGTGTAGTGGATTATGACCCAGACCCTCTAAAATATAAGGTTGACAGAAAAATGATTGAATCGGGTTCAGGTTTGGGGTGAGGACGTCGTATTATTTTCCAATGTAAATGTACACAAAAAAATAAAATTTAAAGGTCTGTTTGTATAGCTGCTGGTGGAACCTAGTCACTACTTTGTAATTATTTAAATATTTTCCACTTAGTAAGCAATAAATACATCTGTTGATAAACATGAAAACTTAATTAAACTCATCATCCCAATACATTTTGAGAGTGTGATTACCCTTTTAATCAGAAACCGGGTGCTAGGAATTCTGGCCGGGTCGGTTGAAGGCCAAATTTTCTGTTATTTGCACGTTCATTTCATACGGTTTTCAATTGAATTGCTGAAATAATGATAATCGCTGTCAATAGACCAAATCTAATTCAACGAGGTTTCATTCAAATATTAGTTTTGGTTATTCTACTCCAACAGTAAAAACCTTTTGATCCTTTTTTTTGTTGGGATGGGAAATAATCAAATGACTTCTCCCGCTCTGGGCGGAGCGGAAGGGCGTGTCAGACTTTTACTGAGTAAAACCCACCCGTGTTTCTTTTCTTACCTGTGCGACAGCCAGGGCCACGGTTTTTTGTTTAACCAACCCGCAACCCTGACCCAGGAGGCATCGGTCTTCGTGGACCCCGTCACGATGTGCTGACATCTCTTTGAGGCGCGCGTGAAACACGACGCGTCGTCGACTCGGGCCTGCCCCCTAATCGGCGAACACATTTTTGTTAAATGATTACGACTAGTTGGCATCAGTTGGGCTCTTTCGGACCACCCATTAGTCCGTTCGGTCCAAACGATCCCAACTAGTCGCAATCATTTGACAAAAATATATTCGCCGATTAGGGGACTGGTCCTTACAGAGCGGCGAGCTACTCTTTTATTTGATCTGCAATCATGATTTGTCGGCTGGACGGATTTGAAAGCAATGTAATAAACAGGTACACGATGTATCGACCAAAAGTTCATATGCAATCTCACAAAGCAATAGCTGAATAATACATATTAATATATCCGTAATTATATGGGTCTTCCGGCCATGTACCGAAAGATGTAGCGTAGGGAGGCCTTCAACAAGGTGGACCGATGACCTGTTGAAGGTCACGGGAAGTCGATGGATGCGGGCAGCACAAGACCGATCATCGTGGAAAACCTTAGGGGAGGCTTTTGTCCACCAGTGTCCTTTTGACCTCTATAGGCCGAAGAAGAATGTAAAACCGTAACAATCTGGAAATCATTTAACAGGACACTGTTACGTTCTTTATGAAAAAATATATTAATGTGAGGGAAGTCAGGATAAAAATAGGTAATTCAGCTTCCAATGGCAATTAACTATTATTCCAAAATGTTTCCTCTTTTCTCAAAGACCCTGAAATTCGACAATTTTACGTCTTCTCCGAACTTCGTAAGACATTCTTACGACCTTCTGTAATGATAAGCGATACTTATAAAATAAATTGGTTAAGTAGTCGGGACGTTTCCTCTAAGGGGAGAAAATATCACCAGAAACCTTGTTTTCTTCCTTTTTTGTTAATCAAAAACGTCGGCGTCTAAAAGAAAGGCCCCGTTACCAAAAAGACGCGCCATTCTTTCACAAGTACCTACTGGTGAAGACAAGTTTATTCTTATAGCTTTTTATTGTTTGTTTTGATAAAGCATGAATTCAATTATTGATGTTTTTTTTTATTTTATTTTTTTTATTAATTTATAAACCAACGCTTGACCGCAATCCCGCCTTATGGGAAGCAGTGACGCAATCGTTGATGGTAAAGCGCACTAGTTTATTAAGAGCCTATTCACTCTAGCCTTGAAGACACTCAAATTGTAGTCCGACACTCAAATGTACTTATTTGCGTACAAACACAAAAGAAGAAAAATGAGAGAGCGCGAGTGTATTTCATTCAGCTCTTCCATTCTCGTCGCGGGCGCATTACGGAAGACAGGCGGATCGAATTGTCAAATAATGTGTGCTGTCTAATGCCTATGGCATGGAGGTAATAAGTACTACGTTGTACGTATTTAATTTACGTTATTATAATTTTATGGTATTTAGTTGTAAAGTGCGTTTTGTTTAAACGGAATAAAAAATATTTCTTTCTTTCTTCTTTCTTTCTAGAATCATATGCTGAATTTACGGTTCAAAAAAGATCGACGTCGATGATATAAAAGAAGCCAACCAATCGATTCTATAAAATCCTCAAAGTAAAATTTAGTGTAAACTGAGCTTAGAGTAAACTGTCAAACCCATAGGTTTTTAAAGTAGCTTGGAGGCCTGAGGAACGGTGTGTAAAGTTCACTCATCCTCCATAGAAAAGCGAGGATCCTTCGACCAGACGGGTGTTATGTCTGGTGGGCACTCGCCCAATGCTTGAAATTTGGAAGTTGTATGTATGCTAGTTGCACGGTAACCTCTGCTTGCGAGATGTAGAATTCGGGTGACGTCAGTATGACGCGTTGTTCGCATGTGGCGGTTGTAACTAACACTACAGTAGTAGTAATGACAGTTCATTCCACGCTCACTTTTTTTTCTCTCGGGGTGGTTTGTAGTCAGACTTCTACTGACTAAAAACTACTCCGGTGTTCCATCTCACACCTACGCCGGAGGTGCGAGAACGAAAACTGCTTCCGCAACCCTCGGTTGGTGCCAGCCAGCCACTGTGGGCGTCCTCGGGTCAGGGGGTGTGGGGAGTGAGGTAATTCCACGCTCACTTGTCCTAAGTTTTTAGGGCGAAATGGTTATAGAATCTAACCGTTACTGTTTCATAGAAAAGGGCGTTATGTCTTTACCGATTTCAAAAATATAAAAAAGCCTTTTTTATATTTGTTCGCGGATAATTATAGTAGTATTCTTTTAAACTTGTTCATCCGGAGTCGTTTATTATACGGACCTTGTAGAAACTAGAACCAATTTCCGTGCGTTCAGGCGCTTTTGCCATACCTATTATTGGAATCAATTGTAACAGCTAATACCTACTTAGGACCCATTAACTTAATCAAATTTTATTCCGTGGTGTTTGGCAATCTGGGCTTCTCCCAGTTGCAATAATGTCCCTTTGTGCCGTTTGGCCTAGTTCTGTTCTGTCTCCTGCTTGTTATGGAGGGAAGTGGAAAAAATATCTTTTTTCTTACTCCTCCGCTATTCTTTTCTGATTAATTTCGTTGCGGGACCCAAGACAGTTGAATCGTTTCTCCGGGACTCGTCGAGCTTCATTGCTCGGCGTTTTTCTGGCGGTCGCCACTGTTGATTCTGGCTTTCAGGAGTTGCAGTGGTTGGGAAAAGTGTGGCGGGTTTGTCCCATTAAAAAAAAAAAAATATGTCGGATATCGTCGATATAATTTTTATAGAAGTTGCTGATTTGATTTACGTAGTAGAGGGGCGAACGCTTGTGAAGTTATTTTGTGATGGCGTCACATGGACAGAGTCGCTTTGGAAAGTGGGGTTCGTCGAACGGTCACTTTGCATCGAGACGCGGACCAAGGCACATCTCCAAACCGAAACTGTCGGTTTGCCTATTCAGATTGTTATTATGAAGATTGGAGGGTATATCTACATGTCGTGCTTCAATTCAAAACTCACCTACGAAAAGGAACCTGTACCACCACACCAAGATGCTGTCGACCCTACCGCTCTGCCGTCGCTGTCTCCAACATATATATATAATATACAGTTATAGTTTCCACTTCTGTGACACATGCCTCCTTTTGGTGAGTGGGATTGGGGCCATAACCTACCACGCGGGCCCACTCCGGGTTGGTAGATGTCACATGTCTTCGAAGTTTTGACTCCATGCCGGTTTCCTCACGATGTTTTTCACCGTTTTGGTAGCAGTGGTGATGTAATAATTTACACAAAGTAAAGCGCCTAGCTTGGGATCGAACTATATGACCTACATCTTTTAAGTCGCGGTCAATACCATTAGGCCACCTCTACTCTCGAATTACAGATATAAAGGGTGTATCTGACATCGACGCACAAACGAGTACCATGGATCCATTACGCGATTCTGAACCTGCCAGTGGAGGAATTTTTCGTCGGCTTTTTCCTGATTTAAAAAAACATATATGTAGTTTTTTCACTTCAGACTGTTCATATTGCTATGCTTTTATAACCTAATAAGATTTTAAAGATAAATTTAATTAATTCGCTAATTACACAAAAAAGCAAATGAAAACAAAACTGGAAAAACTATCTTATCAGCTGATTTAATAGAGTTCACATGAGGAATCAACGTCATACCTACAAACCCGCACGGCGGCACGCTTGCAACGTTCAACGGCCGAGCCGACACTTTATTATAAACACTATGAATTCTGTAACCGTTCATTAACGACATAAATTACTATCATAATTTTATCAGTCAAATAATTAAAATAATTTATTCTTTTATTTTACAATTTATGTATATAAGAAGAGAGAAAAAAACAGAAAAATACCTGCATAAGTGATGCTTTGTTTTTAAGAATTTTCTTTTATTTTATAAATTTTATTTTTACATTTTAAGGAAACTTACAGCTAGCATATATACAGGTAGAAGATAGTTAGTAAAAGCAGGTCAATTAAAAGTTTCCACGGACAATATTAAGTTAGCACAAGAGACAGTAACAGGTACAGCACAGGACAGGAAAGTATAAACAAGAACAAGTAGGCACTTGGAGAGTATTCAGTAAAGCCTAAAAATGTTTTAGTGATCCACCACGAACATTACATTTATAATGTAACAAAAAATCCACATAGAAATAAACGACTTAAACGTTAAAACCGATGGTGCCAGTTACATTCAGTGAGGATATAATGAATACATAAGTACCTGCTTACCTTGGCTTTTATCATTAAAAGGCCCTTCTTCGAAACAAAAATAAAAATCTACCAAACCCGTATTGGCAGCCAGCCGAAATTTCAAGAACCTACTTATATCGAGGAAAATTCTCGAAAAACCTTCTTATCGAGAAATATCGGCATGAATACGTAATTAGAAAAGATCAGAAGTGAGCGATTTTATCTGTAACAAATCTACTTTAGGTTGGCGAGAGCATTAACGAAACGTAAAGGTGTCTAGTCACCGAGAGCATTCCCTTGTAATGTAACCTTTTCTCGTAACCTTGTTGTTACCTATACTCTATACACGCATCCATATAGGTAGGTACATAGTATAATCAAACTACAAATATTTAACAAAGGTAATTAAAGAAAGCACTTTGTAATCATTTCTGCGGCCAAATAACATGGCCCTTTCATTCATCATCAACTCGGCGTTAATCGCATCCGAAGCTTTTTCAGATTTGGAGTCTGAGGTCCGCTTTACCGGTCTAATTGCTGATTTTGGCTAATCATCATCATCATCAACCTTTTTATCGTCCCACTGCTGGGCACAGGTCTCTTCGCATACAGAGAAGGATTGAAAATAATCACCACGCTTGCTTGATTTTGGCTAAACTTCTATATTTTCCGTGAAGCGACTGCCGTCTGACCTGCACAACCCGAAATCGATAATGGGCCTTAAATTATATGCTAATATACAGTACCCATGCGAAAGTAATTGTCAGCTAGCTAGTTAGTTGTTATTCTCTGTGTAAAAACTTGTAATTGGCTATCATAATGTTATAGATCGGTTGGACGCGGCTTGCACCAAGCGCTAACCTGCGATTTTGATCAGGTCATCGATTTTGGTCAGGAATTCGGTGGGTGTCCGACGCTGCGCTTGCCGGTACGTGGTCGCCATTCAAGAGTCCTTCTGCTCCATTGCCCAACGGCTCTAAGTGCTATGTGCCCCGTCAACTGTCACTTCAAAGAACCGCGTCCGGTCTTTTTGGAAATCCTGATGATGTTATAGACTTAGTAACTATTTTATCTAATTAGCTGTATTTATTCCAAAAGAAGAATAAATAATTTTCTCATAGTTGAAACACAGTCTTTCTCTTTATGAGAGGGCCGTATTCCGACGCGCCTAGAATGAATTACTGTTACATGTCTTAGAGATTTTGACTCTATGACATGCTGCCTCACGATGTTTTGCTTCAACCATTTCGGGAGCAGTGGTGAATAAATTATTTCATATAATTTATTCAAAGTAAAGTGCGTATCAAGGTTCGTAAAACAGAGAAGTCACAAATTATTAGAAGTCTCAAATATTACTATTATGATTTCTGTGGTTCAAACTTACAGGAGCACGAGTGCATGGAACCTGTGACTTTCTTTTCATCATCCTCATTTCAGCTGAAAGACGTCCACTGCTGGACATAGGCCTTCCCCAAGGTCTTCCACGACGATCAGTCCTACGCCTCCCTCATCCGGCGGTTTCCCGCGACCTTGACCTTCTTTGTCCCACTTTATCGGACACGCACGCTGCGTCTTCGGTCCTACGGGCAATGTGCTCAGCCCACTGTTACTTTAGTGTTGCAATTTTTCGAGCTATGTCGGTTACTCTCAATCCTCTACGGATTTCCTCATGCCTGATTCGATCGCGTAGTGAAACCGCAAGCATAGTCCTTTCCATTACCCTTTGAGTGACGTTGAGCCGTCTTATAAGGCCCACTGTTAGCGACCACGTCTCAGTTCCACAAGTTATCACTAGCAACACACTGGTCGTAGACTTTTGTCTTGAGACACTGCGGTATTTCGGACGAGAAGATTCTACGTAGCTTCCCGAAAGCAGCCCAGCCGAGTTGATTTCGACGATTGACCTCTTTCTCGGAGCTGGACCTTCCTAACTGGATAGTTTGTCCCAGGTACACTCTTGCGAAAACTTTAGAGCCTCTGTTTCGCTCTATAGCCTCCGTTAAACGTTCGGTATTATACCGACGTAGGTCGCGCTTCAGAGACTTTGAGATCTGCTTATTGAGCTGCCAGTATCTGCAAGCATCACTTTGACGAACGCAAAACCATCTCACATCTGTCCTCTATGAGCTCGAGAGTGTAGTCCGAGACCTTGTTAGTTCTATTTGTACGACGGGTCTCGAAATACTTGGTCCTGACCGTACGGAAAGCTGCTTCCGTCTTTGTACTCGTCCACGTCGCCACTTAGGCATTCGACCTCCTTCTACGAAGCAGTAATGCTCGCAGAGGAAGAGGTGGAGCGCGTGAGAGAAAGGCAATCGCGCCTCTAGTCGCCGCAGGGGATGGTCCCAGTCGTCTGTAGATAACAACGAATACCGGCCACCGTAGGGACAGGGTTGCGGGCGGTAAGCTGGCCACTGCACGCCAACAACCAGGCCCGTGTCGACGGCACGTTATCTAGGTAGGTACCACAGGCGCCTCAAAGAGATATTGGCACACAGTTCGGGGTCCAAAAAGATCAATGCCTGCCAGGACGGCGGGTTGTTGACCCTGACGCACAGGTAAATGAAGAAGTAGGTTTTAGTCAGTGAAAGTCTGAGAGAGCGAGAGAGGTTATTTGATGCTTTGTTGATAGTTGACAGCATGCGTGGTCTACTTGAAAATCTCTACCAGTTATGTAGATTAGAATCTTGAATCGTTACATTATAGGCAAATGCTTCTAGTCAGCAAGCACCTTAAGAATTCCACAAAAAACAGATAGGTATGAACTTGGCTCCGTGAAACCTTTTTAAAAATCAGTAATAGGATTCACGGGGGCGAAATGTTTTCTCGGCGCCTACGCCGCTTAGCGCGGCTTAGCTTAGATTCGCAGCACAATCCGCTCTGATTGCACAAACGCTTTCCCCAAGCGTAAAATTTTTACTGCCGCCCACTACGCGGCGATCGGAAAACGGGCGATGGACGATTCGGTTTATTTTTAACAGAATAATTGTCTCGTTTTCGATTTTTCATTCCTAAATGTGGACAAATTACTATTTGCTTGCTCTGCGTTTGAAATCAATTAAAACGGAAACCTTGTTTGAATGAACCGGGTTTGACGTAACGTGATTATTGTGTTCTTATGTGTTAATCCAGGTACATTTATGTATAAACAAATTGGCAAACTGACAAAAAATTCCAAAAATCTTTCAGTATCAGACTTAATTTTCCCGTTTGTAGTATTTACTCTTTAAATATATTCAAGTATAGTTTTGATTTTATTTTTATATTTTTGTAAACGATAGTACATTACACTCGAGCAAGCGGACCCCGGGCTCCAACGCGAAAGCCGCGGATGCAATCGGGATAAACGCTGAGATGATGATGATGACTATAACACATTACACTATTAAAAATTACTTACATTAATCTCCCTTCTTTCTCATTGGGGGTAGGCATAAACGCACAGAACGCAATCTGCTACAACGTTTACCAACTCCTTTTTTCATTTAAACAATATCAATAACAATAAAGAAGAGTAAATACTATTAATAAAATTTAAATGTTCGCACAGAAAGTGTTACGGAACACACATAATAGGCGAACCATCCTCGTATGGGAATTAGCTTTTAAACGTCTCGTAAGCAAGAGGCGCCGGAGGGCCATTAAAGTAATTCAGTGGCTCTAAAGGCATTGTGTTGTTTAAACAGCGTAATTATACGAGCTTGTTCATAACATTCCGACATTTTTCTTATCTAAAGAAATTAAGTCACTCGCATGTTTCCTAACGACTATTGCTTTTATGATTCTAATATTTTCATTGTGTAACAGCTTCGCCCAAATTGAAGCGAATATCGTCCAGAATGGGAGACTATACTCGTACCTACACACAGCTTAGAATTGGTACCCAAATTACAGTTCTGAATTGTTACTTAGCTTTACTAATTGAATCACTGGTTAAATAAATAATTTTATAATAAAAATTATAATAACGAAAACGTTTATTTTTTCCAGCACATACTGAAACAAGATCACAGGCAACTTTTGTTTTTGATGTTGTGGAAACTAGTACAGGCTCCTTACTAAAACTACCTGTGTTACAGGTTGCCAGGCCTGCAGTAACTGTACGGTCATGTTACACCTGATATAAACGTGTACTAACAGATGACAATGATTGTGGAATATAAGATAAATGACAAAAATATTGCAAAAAGGGAAATACAAAGGAAATAATTAATTTCAAAGATTAGATAACAAAGTAGGGTATGTTTGTGTAGTTATTTGAGTATGGGGTTTGATTGTAGATGTGTGAGTCCAAAATGGTGTGCGTGTATTCATAAATAATATCGTTTTGATTTTTCCACACAAAGCGCCAATTTCATACGTAAGGACCATATGTAACGGAGTACCCAAGATTTGTTACGATTTACGCTACAAAGAAAAACTTTTCCAATATTTTTCCATATCACACAATCGGGAAGTTTATAGACAGTGGGATTTTTTGATCGAAGCTTCTATTTGATACAAATTGCCTCTATGAGGATGATTACTCAAACGCGTATGGAATGTTTTTAGGGAGGACATCGGCTTCAGGACAGTGATCAAAAGGCATGCAAGATTGGGCGAATATTTGAATGCCTTTGAAGTTATCAAGATGCCTTTGTATAAATTGCGCTACTGGGTTTTAACGTTGGGAAAAAGGACATTTTTTCTCCGAAAGTTAAAAATAAAATCACGTGCTAAGCTTGGGATATTTTTAGGCGCCTAGTGTTAAAAACAGGGATTAGTGACTTGCTAACCGTTGTCGTGACATGAATTAATTCCTTTGTTGTATACAGGGTCTTGGCATCGACGAAAAATTTCACCGCTTGAGCCTAGAATCATGTTCTGACTTTTATTCATGGTATGAGTTCGCACCTCGACGTCCTTGACACTCATTTTTTTACTATTATCAACTAGAGCTTGACCTCAATCCCGCCTGATGTTAAGCAGTGACGCAATAGTTTATGTTTTTTTAAATGAGTGAATAGGAGGGAAGACGGCAGTTGAGCGAGGTGATGTAATGTTAAACCCTCTTACGGTTCGCGAGCTCGCGCCTACGGTGGCCGGGAGTTCAATGTTGTCTCCCAAACAGGACGTCTCCTGCGGCGCCTAGAGGCGTGGAGGCGCTGGTATTTCGACTACCTCGCCTGCCTCCTCCTTTGCCAGCATCACTGCTTCGCAGAAGGAGATGACGGCTTGCCATGCACTCTTGCTCAGGACCATGGCCTGGACCAGGGCCGGACGCGAGAGATCGTCGCCGATCGCCGCCATGAGGACACGGTGGTGCTCTACTCAAGCCGGACAGACATCCACCGTATTCTACTCCGTGTCCTCGGGGCGATCCCTGCATTGGTGAGACCCTCGTGTTTCCCCCCGCCTTATACGGAACAGGAAACTCCGGAAACAGCCGTGTCTAGTGAGGGCCTCTAGCCACTCTTCATAGCGGGGACTTACCACCGCTATTGTGGCGTGCCCAGCACTGGGTGGCGACAATCGCACTCTCCATGTCGTCATGAGATCCCGCCGGAGCTCTGGCCGCTGTACCCCGATTTCACGCGGCATCGAGCCGGTCGCTTCCATAGAGGCGAGTAATCACCCTTACGTTGTTGACACCACTACAATCCGAACGAAGCGTTTCGCCTCGTCTTTTATACCGCATACATTGAGGGACTGGAACAATTTGCCACAGCGGTGTTTCCGTCTGACTACAATTTAAGCGTCTTCAAGGCTAGAGTGAATAGACTGTTAATAAACTAGCGCGCTTTACTATCAACGATTTCATCACGGCTTCATCATCATCATCAGGCGGGATTGCGGTCAAGCACTAGTTTATAATAGGTAAAAAAAAGATAAATATACGTACCATATAATAAAACTTATAATTATTATATAAATTGTAATTTTTTTGTTTTTATATTTTATAATTATATAGTCTCAATAAAATTAATGTAAAACAAGTTTTGGTAATTTCATTATAATTCTAGTTTATTCCTTGGTTTGATCGTGTTTATACCCTAAAATTATGGAATATAACAAAAAAAACAGCTATACATGATGTTTTTTTTTAATTAAACGCAATGTTATACATTTCAAGAAGGAATAATTTGTTTGTGGTAATCTATCCAGAAACGAATTACTCCTTCGAGTCTACCTTAATTGAAAGCGTTGTATACAATATCCACTTGTACGTTATTACTTCTTTTTAATCAACTTCCCAAAAGGAGAAGGCTATATACTTGCTTGTATGATATTTTTAGAAATTTCGGCCTGATTTTTAAAACATCGTTTTTAATTCTGGTTTGATAATTACAGTTTCTAGTAACTATTGAATATTAAGCTAAACGTAGCTTATCCATGAATGGAAACATTATGTAATGTTTTGATTCATGAATAGATTGTAAAAGTTTTTTTTTTATAATTATATTACTAGCGCTTGACCGCAATCCCGCTTGATGATAAGCAGTGATGCGATCGTTGATGGTAAAGCGCGCTAGTTTATTAAGAGCCTATTCACTCAGAAAAACTGAGCGAATAGGAAGGAAGACGGCAGTTAAGCGAGGTGATGCAATGTTAAACCCAACAACACGACCAACGATGCTGCGCCAAAGGGAAATTGATCTGAAGACCCTCCACGACCAAACTCTCAACACAACAACATTTGGCCGTACCCGGCACACATCACAACACAACTGCTCAGACCCGTCCTCCGTACTGCTTCACCAGACATCATGCCGGAACACGACAAATCGCTTGGCAGCAAGGCTTTGTCTGGTGGGTGGTAACTTCTGCCAGCGGCCGATGTTATTGGCCTACCACCGAGAAAACAGTATCTTATCCAAAAATCTACCGCGGTAAACGTTCCGAGGTCGATTCATGGAAGAGATTGGAAGAGGGAGTGGGCGGTAATCTACAACGTGTGTCCAGTGTGGACTGGTAGGTGTCACATGTCTTTGAAATTTTTTGCCTCTAGGACATGCCGGTTTCCTCACGATGCTTTTCTTCACCTTTTTAAGAGCAGTTATTATGAAATAAATAAAAAAATACGGCCTACTACATAAGCCTAGTTGTATCGGCTGTGGCTCGTTCATGGGTCAATGTATACACTTTTACAACAAGCTTCCCATGGACATTCGAAACTTACCCATTAAACGATATAAAAACTATATAAAGGCCAAACTTTGCAAAAAGGGGTATTATAAAATCACAGATTATTTAGAAGACAAAAAGGCTTGGAACTGAGCTGCTCGCTCTGTTAATCATTTTTATTAAGCAATATGCGTAATTATAAGGTAAATTGTTGTAAACATTCTCAATTTTAATGTCTGGACTTGAAGTTTGTTTCGGCTATTTCTTCTCAGAGGTAGTCGGTTAGGAAATGCCGGCTTCATCTAGTCAAATGAAAGAAAATAGTACATGACGTGTAAAAGTGATCGGTGATCCTACTTGCTTAATAAACGATTTCATTTTACTTATAACAGTCACAGCCGAAATCACTAGTCACACACTCTTCGATACCACTAGGCTTCTTCTGTTCTCTGTAATGAAATTAAATAAAAGGGTAAAAAAGTTTAAAGCTGAAAATTATGTAACACGTAAATATCGATAGTCAGGGTATTTATTTATTAAGAGTGAAAAAATCATATGGACTAAATTAATACAATAGAGAAGCAAAGAACGACAAACGAAACGTTGGGAATATCACATCAAAAGATAAACTAGTCCTGAGGGAATTGGAAGGGGAAGAGAGAGGAAAGAGGATGACTTTATCGTATGCGGTTTAAGAGTACACCAAACGCGGATATTTTTAGAAAAACCTTTTAAAAAACGAACATGTGTTTTATAAAACCTGTGTTTAGTGTTGAACATGTTTAGTGGTTTGGAGTTCAACTGCGCCGTAATTTAACTTAAGGCTGATTGTGAAATGAAATTGACGTCTGACAGTTTTGGAGTATAACTATCAAAAATTCAAAATTATTCCTCCGATAAAATTCATCCCTTAAAAATTACTTTAAGTGATGAATTTTATTGGTACATACCTAAATAAGTCATTACAAAACTGTAACTTTCGTTTACATGACTATAAATGAAAATAATATTTCAAGTTTTCAATTTATTTTCTCTTTGAAGTTACAAATTGTAATTACTGCTATAATTAATTAAAGCAAATACAAGACTATTTACAGATAAACCAATTTCATTAAAATATTACAAAATCGGTCACGTAAAATACGGTGCGACCTCAATGTTTATTTATTATATTAACATAAGTAATGACAAATCATGAAACCAAGTGTTATTGAATTAAAATGGGTTAAATTATGGATATTTTCATGACCATTTCATAAATTTATTCCATAATGAATATTGCATGGTGGTGACAACATTCTATTTTTCAAGTCATACTGTGTCCACTAGGTAATCTATTTTTTGACAGATGGAACTACTTAATAATTATAGTATTTTAACGTATGTAATAAGTCATAAATAGATGATTTAATAAGATAAGGCAATTGATATATTTATTTTATTACGGATTGGAAAGTTATAATAGGTCTTTATTAGCTTAGAATGTAGTTACATACATAAACACACATGCAGGCACGCACGCACCCATGCATGTAAGCAAGCACGTACGCACCCACGAAAGCATTAACGCACGCAAGCACGCAAGTACACACTAACGCACACACGCACGCACACACTAACGCACGCACGCACTCACGCTGTTTAAGAACGTAGATACATATTCCACTTAAAAATTATTACCAGAATGAACAGGGTATCTTTTGTCGATAGGTATGATGACTTTTAATGGAATTGCAAAGCTTATGATTTACAATTTACTCATACAGGGTGTCTGTGTGTTCTGATATCGTAACGCAAACTTCACGAAAAGCTAGACCGCATGCCACTAATAAAATTATGATAGTCATTTATTTATTTAATGAACGGTTACAGAAATAACAATGTTTAAAAAAAGTGTCGGCTCGGCCTTTGAACGATGCAAGCGTGCCGCTGTGCGGGTTTATAGATATGACGTTGATCCCTGATGTGAACTCTATTAAATCAGCTGATACGATAGTTTTTCGAGTTTTGTTTTCATTGCGCTTTTTTGTGTAATTAGCGAATTAATTAATTTTTACTTTAAAATCTTATTGGGTTATAAAAGTATAGCAATTATGAACGGTCTAAAGTGAAAAAGAACTACATATTTTTTTTTAATCATGAAAAAGCCGACGAAAAATTCCATCACGGGGGGGTTCAGAATCATGTACTGGATCCATGGTACTCGTTTGTGTGTTGATGTCAGATACACCCTTTATTTAACACTAGAAGCGCGGGCGTCCCAAATTTGACCCACTTGGATATACTTCTTGCCCTATTTATTGTATCATTATTCATAGAGTCTTTATTTTTTATGACTTTTTATGAAAAGTGATCAATATTGTTTATAAAACTTCAACCACGTAATTGCGATAAATATGTTTTTTTTTATAAAATTTACCTCAAAGCGCGGTTTGGTCAAATTTGGTGGTGAACCGCATCCAGCGCCTGGGCCTGGAGGTGGCCCTTGACAAGTCGGAGGCCATGGTTTTCCATGGCCCCCGGCGTGCGCCGGCGCCGGGATCACATATCGTGGTCAGTGGGGCCCGGATAGCTGTCGAGTTCACCATGAAGTACCTGGGATTGGTGCTCGACAGCCGGTGGGATTTCGGACCCCACTTCCGGCGGCTGGCGCCCAAGCTGATGGGTGCAGCAGGCGCGCTATCAACGCTGCTTCCCAACATGGGGGGCCCGAGCGCCGCCTGTAGGCGGTTATACGTAGGAATCGTGCGGTCCATGGCCCTATATGGGGCCCCTGTGTGGGCGATGGACCTGACGGCCGGAACACTCGCCATTCTGCGCAAGCCGCAGAGGGCGATGGCCGTCAGGGTCGTCCGCGGGTATCGCACGATATCCTACGAGGCGGCTTGCGTCCTGGCCGGATCCCCGCCCTGGGACCTAGAGGCGAAAGTACTCGCGTCATTGTACCGATGGCGCGAGGAAGAACGGACACGGGGCTCCAGTCCGGTGCAGCGGCAGATAGAGCTGCGCCGAGAGGAGCTCCGTCAGGTCCTGGTGGCGGACTGGCGGCAGAGGCTTATGCGCCCTACCGCCGGCCTCGCTACCGTCGAGGCGATCCGGCCAGTACTCGACAACTGGCTCGGGAGGAGGCACGGCTCCCTGTCGTTCAGGGTGACGCAGGTACTGTCGGGGCATGGCTGCTTCGGCAAGTACCTGCGTCGCTTAGGCAGGGAGCCGGACGCTCGGTGCCACCACTGCGTCCAATGCGGGGAGGACACGGCGCAGCACACGCTCTCCGAGTGTGTAGCTTGGGAGGAGCAGCGCCGTGTCCTCACAAATGAAGTAGGAGGCGACCTGACGCTGCCGGCAGTAGTGCGGAGGATGGTCGGCAGCTCAGAGTCGTGGGACGCGGTGGTGTCCTTCTGCGAAGACGTGATGTCGCAGAAGGAAGCTGCGGAACGGGAGAGGGAGATATCAACTCCCTTCCCGGGCCGCAGAAGACGCACCGGGCGCCGAGGAAGGGCGGATAACGCCCTCTTCCGCCCCCCATGATTGGGTCCAGGGGCGAGGGACATGGGGAAGTCCCCGCCCCCCATTGATGGACCCCGAGGCGGAGGCGCGCGCGAGTGTCGGCGCGCGCCTTTGAGGCGATGCACGGGGTAGTTTAACACCCCACTACCCCGTGCAGGAGACGAGGCCCGGACAGACCGGGCCAGCACGAGGATGTGGGGCCGTGGAAGAATTTAGACTCCCGCGGCCCCACGCGCGCTCGTGATAGAAGACACACCGGGGTGGTTTTAGTCAGTAAAAGTCTGACATACCCCGTCGCCCACCCCAGGGCGGCGGGCATCCTATGAGGATTTCCACCCCGGCAAAAAAAAAAAAAAAAAAAAGTCATGCATGTCAGTTTAACTTCATGTTTACTACTAACTTACGTAGTAACAATAAATGATGCAGCCATACCTAAACAAAGAAAGAAATGTCACTTGCGAAATCTTTTTCATATCTTTGTCCCTTGCTGAAACTCTAAAATCAAACGGTACAAGTATTTTTGGTACCATAAATAAAGCTCGTCGAGAAATATCTGCTTGTACCAAATAAGCAAAAGAAGAATCGTACAGTTCGGTGTTACTGAAAAAAGACGATATCACTTTGACAGTATATCAAGGAAAGCACAAAAGAAAATGTTCTTCTCCTTAGCACTATGCACCTAGATATTCAAATAAAAACTGGTACAAAAAAGAAACCTGATGTAGTATCATTTTACAATAGTTCAAAGTATGGGGTAGACGTTGTGGATCAAATGACTCGCAGATATTCTCTAAAAGTCTTATCTAGGCGATGGCCAATTCATACTTTTTTGGCTTTTGCATTGTGACCTGAATGGACAAAAAATGACAAGAAGAGAGTTTATTTTTATTTATTTTATTATTTATGTACACACAATCATCATCATCATCTCAGCGTTAATCCCAGTCGCATCCGAAGCCTTTGTCCAGCTCTGTAGTCTGGGGTCCGCTTTACCAGTCTAACTGCTGATTTTGGCGAAACTTCGACATTTTCCGTGAAGCGACTGCCGTCCTCCACAACCCGAAGGCGATATCAAAGCAGTGCAGTTAGACCAATTGTTGGACTCTTGAGGGCTCCAACAACCCGTAACGACTGCCACTAGATGTTCGTATGGCAACCGGGATCAACGGCTTAACGTGCTTTCCGAGGCACGACTAGACCAGTGCGAAAATTCATATTCATGCGTACAAATATTTGCACTGTGCGGGGATCGAATCCGCGCCTCCTTGCGCAGCGGCCGCGTTCGCTACCGCTACGCCACGGAGGCTGTCAAATTTATGTACATACAATAAAATACATAAAGTTACGATGAAATTAAGATCTGATCTGTTTATTTTACAGTTAGGAGAAGAGCTTGCTTGAAGCATACATAAATTGATGGAATACATCTTATAGTCGTGTTAATGTACAAAACGAAATACCTGAGCATCAAGACAAACGTACTAATCGTTGTGAAGACTTCTTGTGCCGGTAACAAATCGTGTGTGAAATGCATACTTGTATAAAATCCCGTTTGCAAGAAATTCACATCGAAAGAGTTTTCCATTTGATTCGAAGGAGTACTTGCACTGCCTCTTTTATACTTTTATCAAATTTTTGACTATTACGCCCATAGGCCCATTTACGTCCTCACTGCTGGGCACGATCCTCCCTCTATAACATAAAGGGGAAATGCCGGAATTATTTGTAATTGTAATTTATTATTATTCTATTTTAAACCCAAGTATACCAAAAATATGCGTAATCTATAATAAAAATATTTTATTATAATTACGGGTTTTGTATTGGATGTTTATCTATATATTTATCTATTATAAATATAGTATCGTTTTGTTAGTATCCCATAACACAAGTTTCGAACTTAATTTGGGGCTAGCTCAATCTGTGTGATTAAAAAAAAAATGTAATAGACCTAACGTATGTCGTGTAAATAGTTTATTAATAATATTCATAACTGAATCGATGACAGGACATTTTAATCTAGCTATTTTTTCAAGCTGTATTTTTTTTTATCTAGATTTTTTTCCGGTATCGTGGGCGCGTATACAACGTGTAACATAAAGGTTATATAAATATCAAGGGCATGGCATCTTTACATGATATCAATCGATATTGGAAGGGTTTTTTAATCCTATCTCTTTATGTTAGGAAGTTACGAGAAAAAACATCGCCTGTGATAGGCTACTACCATACTAGGCGCACAGAATTTTTGAAGACGTTTATCGTGATTTTGCCAAATAATGTCACGTGTAACGAGTAGTTATTAAGTATGTAGTGTGGTGTACGTTTGTTATGATTTGAATTTAAGAAACACACGGAACCGGAAATTTTGTACAAATTTTTTGAATATTTTATTTTGAGTTGAAAACCTTCCGATATCATTTGATATCATGTAAAGATGCCATGCCCTTGGTATGTATATACCCTTTATGTTACACGTTGTATAAACTTGTATTAAACTCAAATAATCAAACAGCCAGATCCAGAACAACTACTTGTAGGGATACAAATATTTATACAATGCGGGACTCAAACTCGCGACACTGCTACTACAATATTTCCTTATTTTTAGTGGCAGTTTATATAAAACATTTACTAGAAATAATGTATATGGCAAAACAACGTTTACTTACACTAGTAATCTTATAAAACCTAATCAATTGGGTTAAATTTGGTTTTGTAATCCAGCACAAGTTTCGTGTTCCATTTTTCACACCCCGACCAAAAATAAAGTATGCAACTCCTGGAGCTTGATTACACAAACGCAGATACGTTCCGAGTGAAAGAGCTGAGCCACTACAGTACAGGCCAGTCAACCCGATCAAAGGCATTAGTGTTCACTCACCTGGCTGGAAACTTGGATCTAACGCGTTTTGATGTTTATACCCCTTAAAATTATGCACGCTGGGCTTAATTAGCGTAATTGATTCAGTAAAATTTATGTATTAGATGTTTTCGGGTTCTTGTAGGTTGGAACGGTTTGGTGGTCTGTTCGTAGATGCTGTAGAATAGGATTAAGGGTTTAAATGATATAATAATAAGCCTTTTCATTTTCAGTAAAAATAAAAATACATTTCTTAAAAATCTATTTATGTGTTAGTTAATTCAAGTTTGATATAATTTTCTAGCTTAGATGTAGTTTCCATGCATAATATTATGTGTATCCTATGTTATATGTAATATTTATTGTTGTGTAATTTTTAATTAATCTGCCGAAACCCCAGAATAGGCGAAAGCCTCCGCCAGTGACGCCCATTTGTCTCTGTCTTCAGCTGTTTTTCTCCAGTTTTGCCCAGTTATTGCTTTAATATCGTCTTCCCATCTTGTAAGTGGTTTACCTCTTGACCTTTTGTCTAGTGTGCCGTTCCAGAAAGTCACTTTTTTGGTCTACCTATGATCAGTTAGCCGAGCAATATGTCCTGCCCACTTCCATTTCAATTTTTGTGCATAGATTAAAGTGTTTGTTAAATGACATAAAAGTAAATAATTCCATAGATTATTAGAAAATGCAAATCGTTCCTGCTTACTCTACTACTACTGCATAAGGTTTCATTTACATTATGTAGTTTACGTTGTTGAGTAGGCAACTCGTTCATGGGTCAGTGTATACACATTTACAACAAGCTTCCCATGGACATTTGAAACTTACCCATTAAACGATTTAAAAACTATATAAAGGCCATATTTGCAAAAAGGGGTATTATAAAATCATAGATTATTTAGAAGACAAAAAAGCTTGGGACTGAGCTGCTCGCTCTGTTAAGCATTGTTATTAAGCAATATGCATAATTATAAGGTAAATTATTGTAAACATTCACATCTTTAATGTCTGGACTTGAAAAAAGCCGATGATCCCTGAGTTTGTTTCGGCTATTTCTTTTCAGAGGTAGTCAGTTAGGAAATGCCGGCTTCATCTAGTAAAAAAAAAAAAAATACATGACGTGTAAAAGCGGTGATCCTACTTGCTTAATAAACGATTTCATTTCATTTGAGCAGACAAACGTTTCGAACATGTGAAGTATGTAATAGGTTATCAATATCCTACAAAATGATTCACATTCTGATTGGCCCCATTATCATGAATAATTCATGGTCCACAATATTAGGTAGTTAGGAAACAATAGCCTGTACGTTAGGTCAAGACGTGAATAAACTTTAACCAAATTTAACGTGTCTACTAGTTTTGAACCAACTTTGCTGAATATACAATACTAGCTGCGCCACGCTGTTCCACCTGCGCAGGTTTCGATATGCTCCGCTCCTATTGGTCGATCGCTCGGAAAAGTAGTTCCTGTTATTAGCGCGTTCAAACAAACAAACTGTTCAGCTTAATATATTAGCATAGATGTAAAGAAAACGCCGTCCGACCCATAAGAATAATAAAGGTTAGATAAACATATAACCAAATAAAATGTGAAATTTTACATAATCATTATAATAACAATACTAATGAATTTTGAATAAACTTTTTATTTCCGCGAATTATTTCCAACTTCCTTAAAAATGGGTAATTTAAAAAAAGTTACAACACCATTTTTGACGTTATTACTATGAACGATTAGCGATGCGACTGCGTGCCGCGTGCCCTGCCCCCCTTCGCCCGCTCATGTATTACCTACCGTACATGTTAAGTTACGTCTTTTTGCGAAATAAGTTTTTTTTAGGGGACCTTTTTTAAGTTTAGCCCGGCACTGTTGGCATTAGTAGAATTAGTTATCGATACCTAACCTTCACGGATCGGGCAGGGTTTTCTTTACATATTGTATGAAAGCAATTAGGATAACATAGAATAATACATCCTTAGTATTGGAATTACTTCTTAGTACGCTGAATTTACTTCAACATTCTGTGTACTGATAAATTTATTAATACTGAGCAGTATTGAAAAGTTTACAAAAATCAATTTAAAATCCTTTCCTGTTACTGTTTAAATAACGTTGATATTTGGTAAAATCTGGAGGCTTGGAAACGACGGTAATTAAGCTTTATAATACATCTAATGACGTCTACGTACAAAAATTCCATAAAATATAATTATCCTAAATACGTTGTATTACCTACATATAAGCAGGTCAACCAACATCTGTTCGTATATGAACTAATGAGCGCACTTCTCACGTTTTAAGCTAAACAGACCTGGCAATGAGCCGATTTAAAGAAAAATGATACTTATGTTTATTATGTAGCTGTAGAATATGGATGTTTCCTGTGTAAGAAAAAAAAATGATTCTATTTAGTCCGTCATTCAGACAATAGAAATATATTGGATACGTATATTTTGTTTTATCAAATCAATAACAATTGACAAATATAAAGATCGTTCTTACCGATAAGACCGTCTATTTTGTCACCCTTTGTAAAATCTTTATATTTATGTTCTGTAATCTATATGGTGTACATAATAAAGAGTATTCTAAATATAAAAATCATCAAAGATCAGGAGTGGTGGCTGGTGACGTCACTGCTCGCAAGTGTAGCGTGCCGTGACGTCACACGAGTTTTCTACGCGCTGTGTCGTCTTCATTTTTTGTTTATATAAATAAGAAAAAAAATACGTGTCTAGTATTTTTTGGAAATCTGACTGACGGACAATTTTTTTTTTTTTTAGTCAATTACCTACCCTATGTAGTTATAGAACTAGAACAGAGTGAAATAATAGCTGTATTGCAATTACGTAACATAATTACGTAACACACAATCAGTAGCAATTTGTTTCCTTTTGACAGTTCAACAATATTCATTGCGTTATTTACGTTGTTGGGCAAACAAATTTTTCCAACTTACGAAGCAATGGATTAGCAATATAGTTAAAATGATTACTAGTAATTAGATTGATAGTAATAGTGTGTTACGCAATTAGGGTGCTGGTATATCGATCAGGTTAAGCTACCCGCGATTGGTCAATGGATAGGTGACCATTTTTATATCCCAAGACTCCTCTGCACTTTGGAAAGCACGTTAAGCTGTTGATCACGACTGTCGCTCGTGGCCGTTATAGGTATTCTAAGGGGTACCTTAATGCGGTACGGCGGCCAGAGCTCCGGTGGGATCTCATGGCGACATGGAGATTGCGAATGTCGCAATCTAGTGCTGGGCACGCCACAATAGCGGCGGCAAGTCCCCTCTTTGAGGAGTGGCTAGAGAGGCGCCACGACGCCCTCACCTTCCTCCTGTCGCAGATCCTCTCCGAAAACGGCTGTGTCTGAGAGTTCCTGTTCCAGATAAGGCGGGAGGAACGGCCAGACTGTCAGTACTATCGTGACGGGGTCCACGAAAACCGATGCTTCCTGGGTCAGGGTCAGAGTTGGTTAACAAAGAAACCGTGGCCCTGGCCGTCGCACAGGCAAGTGAAGAAACATGAGTGGGTTTTATTCAGTAAAAGTCTGACACGCCCTTCCGCTCCGCCCAGAGCGGAAGAAGTCATTTTATGATTTTCCATCACAACAAAAAAAAGGCTGTCAGCACTGTGGGGATCGCACTGAGGACACAGTGGAGTATACGGTGGAGGTCTGCCCGGCTTGGGCGGAGGCGTGTCAGCCGTGTCCTCGTGCGGCGATCATCGACGATCTCACGCTCTGGTCTACACCATGGTCCGGAACTCTCGCTTCTGCAAAGCAGTGATGCTGCCAAAGGAGTAGGTGGAGTGAGTGAGGAAGCGGGAATCCCAGCGCCCTCATGCCCCTATCCGCTGCAGGAAATGTCCTGGTCGGGAGACAACACCGAACTCCCGACCACCATAGGCGTGGGCTTGCGGGCGGCGAGCAGTGGGCAGCTCGCCACCCGGTAACGACCAGGCCCGGGTCGACGGCGCGTTGTATTTCACGCGCACCTCAAAGAGATGTCAGCACATCGTGACGGGGTCCACGAAGACCGATACCTGGGTCAGGGTTGCGGGTTGGTTAAAAGAAATACCGTGCCCTTCCGCTCCGCCCAAACCGGGAGAGGTCATTTGTTGATTTCCCATCCCAAAAAAAAAGACTTTCCTCGATAAATGTACTATCCAACAAAAAAAAAAACTAAATTTTCAATACGAACCAGTAGTTCCTGAGATAAGCGTGATCAATAATATATTACTATTTACTTTTTACAATACATCCCAATTGTTTACATTCAGTTAATGGGTACAGATGACAGCACATCAAGTTACTACAATGTGTCACCTTTTTTGTTAGATTTTCAACCTTATCTCTAAAGCATTAAGGCTCACGGTTGATTGGGAATATTTGGCAGTTTCGGTTAACTTGACTTGCTGTCGTCCGTTCCTACTAAAAAGGTAGGTACCTCTGTTACTGCGCATTTCTCCGGACGCAGGACGCGGACAGAATTAGTTATCAACACGTGGCTAACAGCACTTCTTAATTAATTCTAATTAAATAAGCAGAAGTTTACTGCGGTGGAAAGGTTTAGGTATGGGAACGGTTGTTGGGCAGAAAGTTGCGGGCTCAAAACCGGAAACTTGGTACTTTTGTGAATTGTTTTTGATGTTGTGTTCTTTTTCAGTAAATCTCGGGCCTAGTTCTAACTTTTATCCTATTATTGAAAGTTGTTGGGCTAAGTTTCCTCACATACTATCAATCCCAAATACTCTTTCAATTTGAAGCATATTGCTAATACATTACTCAATATATTAGAAAAATATTATTGTAATGTTTACATAGTAATAGTAGTGTTTAATCTCGGTACCACAGTACCGGGCTTAGAAAAATATCATCCCATATCCGTCCGTGGGTGTCGTAAGAGGCGACTAAGGGAAATCTTCCCAGGGAAGCGGGCAGCAGCATTTCTCCTGTAGAATATCAAACTACTGCCGTCCCCTACCCGCCTGCCAAGCGTGGGGATTATTTCAAACCTCCCGTGTAATGAAAGCCTTGGGGGAGGCCTTTGTCCAGCTATGGACCTCTATAGGCTGAAAGAGAATCATCATCTCAGCGTATAATCCCAGTTGTATCCGCGGCTTTCGCGTTGGAGCCCGGGATCCGCTCTCCTACATATACGCCTTTTTAGGCTGAAGAAGAATGTTTAGTAGTTAGTGGATTGATAAAGTGGGCTGCCGTTGCAAGATGACTAAATTCCACTGTATACAGGTGAGTTTTTAGGACCTGTCCAAATTTCGATATATTAATCTTTGGCGAAAATCATTGAATACGTGTTTTTTTCTTTTAGCATCAATTAATACAAAAATATTGAGATATGACATCACAAATTTATTAAAATTTTACGTATCAATTTTTTTTTTCAAAAATGGAATAAGAAAAAATCTTACTGTATACACCGTTTATAGGAGCCAAAGCTAACTAGATTCACTACGTCTATCCAGCTAACTATGAGGATTATATGTAATTGCCAGTTTGTAACTTTTCCTCTGTCACTTCAGCAAGCAAATGGAAATAAGTTAGCGAAAGTTTTCTTAACTATGAATAAAAGAAGTTAGAAGTTTCCCCGCTAGAGTATCTCTTACTTTTCGTATTATTATATGTATTTATTTATCTTGTTGTTATGATAAGTTGAATGATATTCGCGTACTTATGTAATTGTTATTTGCTCGTTTTTCCGAGTTCTTTGCGAAGTGGTTGTATATTGATATAAAGTTTTAAGGGTTTTTAGGGTCCGCGATAACTGGCCTGTTTGTCTCGTTTTGCAAGAGCGGCTGTTGAGCCTGGAATCTTAGTTTCAATGTTAGGTCGAACCCTCGGAAACAAAGAGTTCATCCTCATCATCATTTACTTATTTATAACAATTTACTTTGTGTTGAAAATTGCATATAAAATTAAAATAGAAATACCACATGCGGCTATAAAAATAAAAAAATGTCAAATTGGAATATATGTAAATAAAACATAATCACAGACAAACATAAACAAGTTAATCAATTATACATAAGTATGTCAATAGATATATAAACTAATGTCAGATATGATTAAAAGAAAATTAAAAAATAATAATGTCAAATGCGTAGTTACAGTCAAAGCATAATGTTACAGTCAAAGTTAAGGACTTCAGTTGAAAGCGTGTTCACTGGTACTTTATTTATATTGTATCATTTGACATGAATTCTGATACTGAGTATAGTACATCTTTCCAACAAGAAGGTTTTTAATTTAATTTTAAATAAATGACTATTATATATTAACAATTTCAAATCAGTTGGTAACCTCTTGAATAATTCAACTGCTTGGTATCCGGAGTAATGCCTGACCACGTTAAAATTTGGTGACAACTTGTGTTTAAACTCCTTTCTTCTTGTGCTTTCTCTTACCATACGTTCCTCTTATGATTCATACTGATACGCGTGCCCTGTCATCCGCCGCCCGCGGAAGTGTGCTTAAGGCACATTTAATAAGTTACCTCTTTTTTGCGAAATAATATTTATTTTTTTAGGGTTTTTTTTTAAGTTTAGCCCGGTTTTGCATCCATTAGTAGAATCAGTTATCGATATCTAAAACAACTTCACGGGTCGGACAGGGTTTTCTTTACATATTGTATATTAACAATTTCAAATCAGTTGATAACCCATTGAATAATTCAACTTCTTGGTTTCTGGAATAATGCCTGACCACGTTAAAATTTGGTGACAACTTGTGTTTAAACTCCTTTCTTCTTGTGCTTTCTCTTACCTTACGTTCCTCTTATGATTCATACTGATGAATATACTTAGCAAAGTAACAAAGTATAACCAATATATACAAACTTGGTACTGTCAAAATATTCAACTGTTTACAATGCTCTCTACATGATTCTGTTTGTGAGATCCTTACTAAAATCCTAATAGCACGTTTCTGTAAGATGAACGCTTTCTGACAATTATAGTTGTAGATGTTACCCCAAAGCATAATGCTATATTTCAATCTTGCTTCGATAAGCATATGTGCTTATACATATAGCCTTTAGATGCTTTAAATCTAAAATAACCCTCTAAGGCTCCTGAGTGCATAGCATGCGGATTAAATAGAAGAGTCAATAGCAGCTAGCTCATGTTTCCAATTTAAGTTCACATCTATGTTAATACCTAAGAATTTGACTTTGTCTACTAAGTCAATTTTGACTCCATTAATTTGTATGTCTAGATTGTCATTATTACGAGTTGTTATCTTGAATAAAGCAATGTTGGTTTTACTCGTATTTAGCAAAAGGTATTAGCTGTAAACTAATCGTAAAGATTTTCAAGTGTTTCGTTTACAGCTTGGGTCAATTCTTTTAAGTCATTAGACTAAAGTAAAACGTGTCATCTGCAAAGACGACAAGTTTTACATTAGGTTGAATGTAATGCATAAAGTTCAGCAAGTCATTTGTAAATAACGTGTATACAACTACGTCATTGTTGCTATCGATGCTTTTAATCTATACAGACATTCTTCTGTTATGTAGGTAGGATCTTAAGAGAATTAAGGAATTGCCTCTGATACCGTAATGTTCTAATTTAGTCAGTAATAATTAATAGTCAATAGCATCAAAAGCCGAGCTGAGATCGATAAATAGTCCAGCCACTTTCATTTTGTCATTTAATAAGTCGTATGTAAGTATTTATTTCATCAGAATAACCAACGCCTTTCTGGTATCCAAATTGTCTTTTATTAATTATTTTATTGACATTCAAATATACCATCAACCTTTGTTTAATGATTTTCTCAAATATTTTGGATAAGGTTGGCAGAAGGGATATAGGTCGGTAATTTTTTGGATCAGTCTTCATGCCTTTCTTGAATACTGGAATTACTTTAACTAGTTTGAACTGGTCAGGGAAGACCGACTTTTCAAAACATTTATTAAAAAAAACAGAAAGAGGATCTGCCAAAGATTCCATGTTCTGCTTTACTATAGAAATCGGTAAGTCATCAAAACCGCTAGATTTTTTAGTGTCCATCTACTAACAACTTTTGTGATTTCCGACGGTGTCGTCGGATAAAAAATTAAATCACTGTCTACTCTTTTAGTAGTCTCGAATAGGAAGGACATTGCCCTTACTTCTTTTTTGTCACCCATAGAGGATTTCAACACAAAAGTGTCAAGGAATTGATTTGCTAGTTTAAGTTTGAAAATCGTACTAAATCATTCTACTGCCCTTGTCATCATCATTTCAGCCGAAAGACCTCCACTGCTGGACATAGGCCTCCCTCAAGGATCTACACGACGACCGGTCCTACACCTGCTGCATCCAGGGGTTTCCCGCGACCTTCATCAGGACGACGGTACCCGCAACTCGTCGTCGATAACCACGCTGCATCTTCCGGTGCGTGATGTCGCCACTCAAGAAGCCGTCAACCCCATCGAGCATCGATCCTACGGGCAATGTGTCCAGTCCACTGCCACTTTAGTGTTGTGATTCTTCGGGCTATGTCGGTTACTCTGGTTCTTCTGCGGATTTGCTCATTCCTAATTTGATCATACAGTGAAACCCTCTCCATTGTCCTTTAAGTACCCTTAAGCTTTCTTATAAGGCCCATTATTAGCGACCATGTCTCAGTTCTATAAGTCGTCACTGGCAACACACTGGTGAAAGACTTTTATCTTGAGACACTGCGGTATTTAGGACGAGAAGATTCTAGATAGCTTCCCGAAAGCAGCCCCTCTGAGTTGAAAGATGTTCAATCGTGGACATAGGCCTCTCCTGTCCTCATCCCAAGTTATTTAGGGTCGATGAAACCTGTATTGGTCCCCTTCTAAATTAGTTATCATTTCAGTACTCTCCCACTCCTTTGGGTTGGGAATTCATCATAGTGAGAAGTCATTATAGCGGCCAGCGATTGACTAAAATGCTCCAATTTTCCTTCATTTGCCTGTACCAGGAGTACCTTATCTTCTTCGAACAACTCACAGCCCTGGCAGATGCACCCCCTTGTAAATAATGACGCTTAGTTACCCCTTTCTAAACATATCATCACATACAAAGTATACCTATAAAATTTTGTTGATTAATACTGTTTGCAGGGTAACAAACTCCGCAAATCGTGCTAACATCCCTTGAGCGGAAACAACAAATTTGTCATAATATATGATGGGTAATGTTTCGTCCTGTTCTAACTTTAGAATACTTCGTATGTGTCTCTCGCTAACTTTCAAAATAGCTTAACTCGCAAAGTTCCTTCCAGAACGATTCTGTGCTACCGTATTGTTAGTTTCGTAAAACTAAATAATACATTATGATATATTCTGTATTAATAACTCAGCCGCTCGCGACTTTGTTCGCGTTGAGAAATTTAGTGTACTGACACATCTGCGAAACGTACGGCGCTGAAATCTCAGCGGCTAAAGTGTCAGTCGCAATATTCATTTGTTATGACAAACCAAACGGTCAAAACACGGCGTCTTCTTCAGCGCGCTACGCGACGGAAAGTTACCTGCCGTCATCGTTAGTCCGTTTGTGTCGACACTTTATGGTGTGTGGTTTTTGTGATATACCTGAATTGCCCAAAAAAATGGATTTAATTAATATATTAGCTATTTTAGAGGGCTTAGAAGGTTAGGACCTACGCCGCACGCGGCGTAATTACGGCTGGTGTGTCATAGAGTACTTGAAATACACTGCGAGCGTATTTAGTCGAACATTCGGCGGGATACGTTCCGCAGATGTGCCGCGACACTTAGTTATAGTGTGTTAGTGGAGTTCCCCCCAGTAAATAACACCATAAGTTAAAAAAGGATAAACATTTCCATAATAGGCATTTCTAGTGATAATAACATTTGTGGTTTCTACCAGGATAGATAATGCATAACAATCACTAGATATTGTATTTATTTTTGCAATATGCTCTTTCCGATTCAAATGTTGATCTATCGTCACACCCAGAAAATTAATATCGTTTACTTCTTCAATGGTTATGTTAGACACGTTTATATTTAATTTCATGGGTTTATTCCTATAATTTCTTAATTGGACTAATTTGATTTTTGAAAGGTTCACTTTCAAATTTAGTGACTGCAACCAATCAGTTGTGTATGTAGATTAGTATTTTATATAGATATAGATGAAACAAAAAAAATTGTTTGTTGGTTTGAATGCACTTGCTTCTAGAAGTAGTCAGGTTACATCAAATGATTAATAAATAATAAAAAAACATTTTTGCATTTATAATTCCGTCAGTAAATAATGATACTATTTGTTCTATGTAAATAGTACACTGTAGACTACCTTAATTATTTCTCTCTCCTTCCCCTTAGTATTCCATCCAAAGGTTGTCTGTAAAAGATCGTGTCACCCGTTATAAATCTTTACATTTTTGTTTTCTAATCTATATGGTGTACACAATAAAGAGTATTCTGTTCTAAATCATACCTTTTGGTACTAATAGTGTGTTGTGTTTGAATGTTGTGCAATTACTTTGTAGTTTAGGAACGTTACAAACTATCCAATAACAAAACTCCGTAGTTGCACGACCACCGTCCGATGCAATTCGGCAGCGCTGCAAGCATTCAATGTGTCACTTGCAAGTTCACAGTCGATTGCTGGAAACGTGGTAATATGTTACTCGTGCAAGCGTTCAGTTGGCAACTTATTATACTCATGAACAGCCAGCAAGTTTGAAACTAGTTTGTTGTTGCTAGCCAATATCAACTGCGTGTCTTGTTATGTTGGTTGTGTGAATTATCCCATCTATTTTTCCGAACTAGGCCTTTTTGTTACAGCCATGAGGTACGGATGAAAGCAAGTCAAGCAAACTGCCAAATATTCCCAATCAACCTTGAGCCTTAATACTTTAGAGATAAAGTTGAAGTTTGTCGTCTGTACAAATTTATGCTATTTTCTTACACCGATATTTACACTTTCTAATTGACTTTTATTAGTATTGTAAGTTTTAATTTAATATTGTAGTTACAAGGTACTACAATCTGTCAGATTTCTTTATTAGATTTTCTTTAGAGGGTGTGTCAGACTTTTGACAGACCCGTGACCGTTAATTTACTAGTGCGCCAGGGCTACGTTTTCTCTTTCTAATGACCCGCAGCCCTAGCAGATACGGGTCTTCGGCATGATTTTCTGACATCACGTGTTGTGGAACAGAATGCAATGACGACCTGAGCCTGGTCCATAACCAGTGGTAAACTGCCCACTGCACGCTGCCCACAAGCCCGCGCCTACGGTGGCCGAGAGTTCGATGTTGTCTTCCGACTAGGACGTTTCCTGCGGCGGTCAGATTCATGTGGGGGCTGAGTTTGCCGTTCCCTCACGCGCTCCGCCTCTTCCTTTGACAGCATCACAGCTTCGCAGAATTAGGTGACGCCCTGCCATTCACTTTTGCTTTAGACCACGGCCTGGCCCAGGGGCGTACGCGAGAGATCGACGCCGATCGGCAACACGAGGACATCAAGCCAGGCAGACCTCCACTGTGTCCTTAGGGCGATCCTTACAGTGGCGACAACCCGGTGTTTCCTTCCTACATATCCGGAACATCAACCTAACAAAAGTGCCGTGTCCCGTGAGGACTTGCATCAGGCTGAAGGTGAGGGCGCCATGACGCCTCTCTAGCCACTCCTCAAAGAGAAATCTTAAAAGATTTTAAACACTTGTATAACTAATGTTCTGTCTTGTAATGTTAATTACTTTACTTACATACCTATTATTATAATTATACAATCAAGAATTTTTATTAGAAACTTCTGATTTTAAATTATTTTCAAGAAGTATTTTTATTCGAATCTTCTGATTTTGAATAGATAATTTATTTATACTTTGTTTGGATTTTTTATCTACGAATATTTTCTCATCATGGATTAAAATACTAGGTATTTTAGATGTAACTAAATAGCCGAAAGATGCCATGAAATCTTAATTACTGGTAGTAAGTAACCGCATTGATAACTGTTAGTAAATCTATTCTATTGACTCATCTTAATTGAATTAAACTTAATTGATCAAAGAGCAGTACTAATTCAAATAGCACTAACCTCTATACTAGGATTCCTTGTATCTTAGTCTCCTTTGTCTTTCATAATTGTAACATAGTAAATGTATACCTATATAAACTTAATAGTATTATATACTTAACTATTATTATTAAATAATAGTTTTATAATAATAATAAACTTTATAATAATTTTTTGACCAAAATTAAAACCGCACGGAAGTAATATTTGTATGACCTAGAAGTAGTTGTTCCGGGTCTGGCCGTTTGCGTATGTGAGTTTACATGTTTGTAAGCGCACCTAGGATACAGGAGAAATTCCTAGTGTGGGACAACGTTTTTTTTTTATTATTACTTAGGCAGAAGAACCGAAATCCTGCCTCGATAGCGAAGCTCATCGGAGACTAGCCATCCTCCCTGGATATATTATAATGTACAAGGTGTGTGCACAGACACAGCTTAACCAAACGCAGTCCACACAATAAAATGGGTCAAGCGAGGACTTTCTATCGCATTCAAATTTTATACCAAGTGCATAGAAATAAAACGCAATTTAGAATACACAGAATGTCGTGGCTCGGTTGTGGATAATATGACGCGACACGTGTCAAGCGCAGGAAAAACACCTTAACGAGACTTTTCTAAAGCTCGGGGATATACACATTTAATAACATCGAAGTATAGGAAAGTAATGGTCTTCTGAGGAGACAATGATTGAATCATTCTAATATTTTTTTTATTTAGTACAAATCGATTATGGACTCGCTATGATCTAAATATGCAAATTAAAGGATTCTATAGATGTTAATTCACCGGTGAATTCTAATGAGACGATATTGTTGTGGTCGAAAATGTCGATTTTACAGAAAAAATATGATTTCGTCGGCAAATAATTATTTAAATCGTATTATACTCGTAGAAACAAGACCCTTGACTTTAGACCATACGAGTATTATATCAAAAAATATTTTCTGTTTCTTTTATGAACACTTTCTTTTTGTCTATAAAATTCTTTTACGCCATTTTACGTTTAAAAATGCCATTTTTCTATAGACAATCAATTTCAGTTGAAAGCTTTTAAAATGATTAGAATCAATTCAACGAAATTTGATTCCAAGAATTTGATACACTTAGGAACCATTAAATGAAAACTTACGGAGTAAAGAATTGTCAATACTTTTTGTTCGCAGGTCCATTTTGCGGGGTGATTCACTGAGTGAATGGTGAATGTGACTGGGAATGACAATTTAAAGTGAACTGCCCTAATGAAGATAAGTGATAAAGAGAAGTGTTTGCCCTAATGATGTGAAAAAATAAAACTATCGTGATGTGGCTTGCGGCGTTGGTGTGTTTTTTCTGTCATTTGGGTAAGTCATTCTTTCTTTTTCTTGCTCGTTAGCTTTAGGTATGAAAACTGTATTTTAAAAGTTATCTAAAGATGTAAATATTTATAGGTACCTATGTGTTCTGTTTTATAATTTGTGTACATTTATTATACGAGTATGTAGCTTACTCTGAGCGAAGATCAATTCTCGATATCATTAAACAGAAGTTGAAAAACGTTGTTTTTGGGGTACATAGTACAATTTATATATTATTATGCTTTGTTTCAGTTAAGATTGATGGTGAATTTATTATGATCAACTTATATACCAACTTTCATACTTAATTTATGAGGCTTTTAATTAAATAAATTATTCTGTTTTTTACGGAAACTACTGGTGCCCATGTTAAAAATCTATTAGAATCAGGGGTGGTCAATACCTGGAACGCTTTATATGTTGCTACTTATTAATCTTCCAAATCTGAAACGTTTCTTAATCCACTCATACATTGTGTTTTCTAATTCAGCGAGGTAAAATGGCTTCCCACACAATACGTAGCTGAGTCTGATTGTAATACAATTGTCGATACTTGTGTGTGACCTTAGCTGTTCATTGTCGAGTTTCGTCATTTAGTTGTTATGTTAAGGGTTTGTTTTTATTTTGTTACCGCTATTAAGATTTCATATTGAAATCAGTATTTATTATTAAAATTTGAACTCTAATCGAAAATTAAATGTACATTTCTGGTTCTAGGAACCTTAACTGTCTATAGCTAACACGAATGGTGATACATTAATGGGGTTCCATGTGCATGTAGGTAACTGTCGATTTTCCGAATATGGAAAACGTTCAGACAAACGATAGTTTCTATAGCAAAGCCTTTGTTAACTGTAGAGTAAATATGCGTAAAATATGCCCAATGAAATTCTTGTTAAACCATCGTTGACAGTTTTCATTGTATTACTGCACTGCACACGTTAAATCACAGTATTCCGGTAGGTTTGGGCAAAAACGAGGCAATGGTAGAGAATAGCGGAGTACGAAATACCTCGTTTGAAATGACGTGAATGATAATTGAAATTGTAATATGCCCTTTTCGGTGAATGTCAGGGGTTTTGAAGCATAAGCTGACAGTATATTTTTATTGTAATAAAAAGGTTGTGCGCCGTGAATAAATCCTCAAAGAAAGCAAAAGAAGACTTTTTCTTGGCATCTGGATTAGTTTCTTAAGCCGTGCTTCCAAAGCAGTTCTACGACCTGAGCTAAGAACCTTTTTAGTACAGTAAAAAGGTATCATACTTTTCGGTTTTATTTTAGCTATGAACTTATCATTTTTTTTCTTTTAATAATTATAAACTAGCATTTGACCGCAATCCCGCCTGATGGTAAGCAGTGATGCGATCGTTGGTGGTAAAGCGCACTAGGTTATTAAGAACCTATTCACTCAGATTGAGCGAATAGGAAGGAAGACGGCAGTTGAGGGAGGTGATGCAATGTTAAACCCAACAACACAACCAACGATGCTGCGCCAAAGGGAGATTGATCTGAAGACCGTCCACGACCAAACCCCCAACATTTGGCGCATCGGACCCGGCACACATCGCAACACAACTGCTCAGACCTGTCCTCCGTATGGCTTCACCAGACATTATGCCGACACATAATACGACAAATCGCTTGGCGGCAAAGCTTTGTCTGGTGGGTGGTAACTTCTGCCGGCGGCCGATGTTATGGCCTACCACCAAGATAATATTCACTCTACTTATACGTCATTAAGTAGTTTTAATTAATATATAGTTCATACATTGTTCTTCTAGTAGTCGGGTTAGTTCATATATATTTAATCGATCCCAACGATATTCCATTAAACATCCTTACTAATATTATAAATCGGAAAGTGAGTTTGTTTGTTTGTACGGAATCGATTACTTTGAAATTTTGCAGACTTAAAGTTAGAAGTCTGTATTAAAGAATAGGGTACGTTTTATCTCGAAAAAAATGATATTCCCGAGGGAAAACAAAAATATTGGTGATAGATGGCGCTGTGTGTCGTTTATAACAAAATGAGGAATCAAAAAAAGCGCGATATAACCGAATTCTAAAGAAAGCGGTGGCAAGCTAGTTATTAATATTTCGTTAAAAATCTACCTGCTAGCTCTATAGATGGCGCTGGGATCGAATTCGATCGCATTTATAATGTCTGGACTTGAAAAAAGACGATGATCCCTGAGTTTGTTTCGGCTTTTCTTCTCAGAAGCAGTCAGTTAGGATATGCCGATCCGCCGAGGTAGGCAACAACTACTGTAAATCGTTGAGGAGTTCCCTGAACTGATCTTTGTTTTCATCATCAGCTCTCTAATGACAGTCACAACCCACCTAGGTGTTAGGTTCTTATCAATAGAAATTAATCAAGCACAAACCTAAGGTAGCTGCTGTGAATCGTTGAGGAGCTCCTTCGACTGTCTCTCGGATCCTTCATCAGATCTACTGCGAACCTTCATTACGACTCACATGGATGCAAACTTCTAATCAATATAAATCAATTGAGTCCAAATACAAGGTAGCTACTATAAATCGTTGAGGATTTCCAAGAACTGACCTTTTTCTTCATCATCAGTACTTAACGATAGTCACAACCCATCTAGGTGTAAAGTTCTTATCAATACAATTTATTCAAGCACAAACACAAGGTAGCTGCTGTGAATCGTTGAGGAGTTCCTTCGCCTGTGTCCCGGCTCCATCGTCAGATCTACTCCAGACCTTTATTAAATTGTAGTGTTTTAAAATACCTAATGAAAACGACTTAACCTAATGCCGTCCCTTTAATTTTTGAAAGTTCCTCTTGATTTCTCTGGTCTTCCACCATCAAACCCTGATGTCCTTATCATGGAATCACCTTGTGAATGTCCTCTTTACAAAAAAAAAGAATTTTCAAAATCAGTTCATAAACGAAGAAGTTATCTGCGAACAACATAAAAAAAAACATATATACGGTCGAATTGAGTAACTTCCTCCTTTTTGAAGTCTTTTAAAAATATGACGTGTAAAAGTGATCAGTAAAAATGACCACTTGCATAATAAACGTTTTCATTTTATTACCTGGAAGTATATTATATAAGGCTCAGGATTAACTGAACAAAATGTGGGAGCATCGAGTCGGCACCTCCGTTACTGATCGTCCCCCGCCGGGACTCCTCCAGGTAACGGGGGGGTTTTACCTGGCGAGGACAGTCCGCCGAGTTGTCGCGAAGAAAGGAAATATTGTGAGTAAATACTGCGACCCGCATGCATGTAATCACACACGTAGAATTGTGCAACTCACGTGTTTATTTCAGAAGCCGTAAGCCAAGTCGCCAACATGATAAGCGGCCAGTATTTGCGGGCCAACGTATGGCTTCCGCTCCCGGGGGACATTGTACCACATTGTAATGGTACCGCTGGTCACGCCCCCTGACGGGAACATCGCAATCTCTCTACGAGTCTAATAAAATTGTCTTCTTCATACACTAAATTTCTCGTTAGTAGTTAGGTCGTACTTACTTATTGAACAGTGTAAAAAGTGATGATTTGGCAACCAGATCAAGTACATCTTAGAAAATGATATTTCTTCTTTTTCTCAGCCTATAAAAGTCCATTGCTGGACAAAAGCCTCCCCCAAGGCTTTCCGTGACCGATCTTGTGCTGCCCGTGTGCCATCGGCTTTCCGCGACCTTCACTAGGTCATTGGTCCACCTTGTTGGGGGCCTCGTTGCGTCTAGGACGTGGCCGCTATTCCTAAACCTTGATGATGATACTTGCCTAAAAAATTTTGGCCTTAAGCGTTCAGGCAATCATGGTGGCCTCACCCACATGTACACTTTAAACGAGTTTTTATTTGTGATATGTATCAAAGAGCTTCATGAACTTCTCACTAGATGGTTCTGTATTAAACAACAATTCTCTGATGTATAAAACAGTGCCCCACCAGACACATAACATCGGAAAAAAAAGTTTGTTTTTAAACTGTGAGTGCAGTTTTGTACAGTGGCGGTGAGTTCTGCGATTAAAATGAGAGCAATAAATTATTTTATATTATTGTACTCTTATTAGTGTTACATATTAAAATAATAGTCGAGATTTATTCTTTCTGAATATGTATAAATACTTTGTATCCAATTTCTGATAAGTTGTCTTTACGAGTGTTAAAGTGGACGATGAAATGATTGCTCATTGCTCATTGTATGCCGGATTTTCATACAAATGCCGGCCGCTGTGAATTTACTTAGAGTAAGGTTGAAGCAGTCAATCTGTTGAGACATCGTATTGAGTGTTAGAAGCGCGCTCGTCAGCGGCATGTGCTGCAGCATTTAAGGCCGGGTATAACGCGGAGCGGAGCTTAGTGGCACACGAATTGACCAATCACTATGCTTGAAATCTCCGCTATGGTTTAATGGAAACAGCACGAGTGAAGTGCAGCTATTCATAATAAAAGTACAGCGAGGCGATGCAGTGCGAAGCACAACGAGCATCGGGGTGCAGAGCAGAGGACAGCGGGGCACTTAGGCACTGCGTGACTCCCACGCAGTGCCTAAGTTATCATTGTTATGTTAATGGTGCATTACGTATCAAAACGGATGAGAAGTTCAAAAATTATACTCCGCTTCGCTCCTCTCCATTCCACTCCACTTCGCTCCGCTTCAATGAAAACACTATTTTTCACCGCTCTTCACCGCTCCTCTCCGCCTAGCTCTTCCTTAATGTTACATGATAACTTTGAAGAGAACTGATGTTAATCACTGCACGCTATAACGGGTTAGGTTTGACATAGTGCGCCACCGTTCCGTCAGTCGAGCCAATTAACTTGTCGAGTCCAACTGTTATTACATTACACACAGTTCTTGTTTGTGACGGAATAGGTTAAAACATCTGTCTAGACTTTGTTCATTTTTTAACAAACTACGGCTAAGCCAAAAAGAAGGGTTATAATTTTAGCAATTTATGTATCTGTGTAATATGACTTGACTACTAAGATACTTCAGCTGCCTATTTCAAAAAATTACTATAGCTTTGTTACGAGTTACTTAACAGAATACACTTTGATGTTTAAGTCTTGGTATCATGCATACGTAATCAGCCTAAAATATTCCCACTGTTGGAACATAGGCCTCCTTCGGTGAGAGAGAGTGGGCTGTAAACGCTGGCCCAGTGCGGATTAGTAGATGTCAGATGTCTTACTGTCTTAGTTAGCGCTAAGTTTTCTACATAGAACCTTTTGGCCTCATCTGACATGTGTCTTGAGAGCAATATACTTTGCCTTTTGCCAATTAATTTTAGCAATTCTGAGGTTTCAGTATGTTTAAATACAGAAGCCTTAACTCCAGATTATAATCAACGAAATTGAGTTACGAAATTGATAAACCGCAGTGGTTTCCGGCTTCGTACCACACACTGCGAACCCGGACCGCCAGCTTGCGATCCAATTAAGTTGTCAGTCCTAACCAACGCTGTTACGTACTGCCTTTTAAAATGATATCTACAAATTTGTAGTGCACTGAGCATTTGATATTGCTTTACCATGTCCGATTTTCGTTGGTACTGATAATGCCTGATATATTTTGATGAATGATAGGCCGTGTAATAACGTGTGGGAAACGTAATGTAGTAGGTTTTGCATAATCTCTTTATTGAAGTTAGTTATGAAGAAAAGTCGATCGTTTAATAAGGATGTTTCCTGGGTAAAAAAAAAATGATGCTATTTAGTCCGTCATTTAGATTATATTTTGTGTTATGAAATCAATAAAAATTGACGAATATAAGAGGCATCAAAGATCAGGAGTGAAGGCTGGTGACATCACTGGTCGCTAAAAAGTGTAGCGTGCAGTGACGTCACATGAGTTTTCAACTCACTGTGTCGTCTTCATTTTTTGTTAATATGAAAAAAGAAAAAATACGTTTCTAGTATTTTTTTGGAAATCAGACTGACGGACCTATTAGTCAAATACCCTATTGTGTAACACCCATTGCTAAAACTAACCGTTTGTAAAATGTCTATATTTGTCTGTAATTTATATGATATACAATATGTAAAGGAGACTCTGTCCGATCCGTGAAGGTATTGTGAGGTATCGATAACTGATTCTACTAATAAACTTAAAAAAAAATCACATAAGAAAATTAATATCATTTCGCAAAAAGAGGTAACTTAATACACGTTCGGTAGGCAATAAATCGGCGGGAGACGGGGGTAGGGCATGCGGCACGCGTTCGCTCTCTATTCGCATATAATAATACCGTCAAAAATGGTGTTGTCATTTTTTTTTTATTACCAAATTTTGAGCAAGGAATTAATTCGCGGAAAAACAAGAATAGATCAAAATTCATTAGTATTGTTACTGTGATGATTATGTAAAATTTCATATTCCATTTGGTCATGTGTTTACCTAACCTTTATTATCCTTATGGGTCGGACGGGATTTTCTTTACATATTGTATACAACGTTATTCTTTGTTTCTGCGAAACCTGAATATAGTTTGTTCAGAATAAGTAACTGAATCGATTCCAATCATTTTTACACCATGTTATATTAAACTAGCGGCCGCCAGCGATTTCGTTCGCGTGGAGTTAGTTATGCTCCACTCCTATTGGTCGCAACGTAATGTTATGTAGCCTAAAACTTTCCTGGATTAATGGGCTATCCAATGGAAAAAAATATTTTTTCAAATCGGACTTATAGTTCCTGATAATAGCGCTTTCATACAAACAAACGCTTTATATATTAGTATAGATATTATGTCATCTTATTTATTCTTATAGATACCAAATTCATTTAGAAATTGTTGCAGTGTGGTTACCGAACGCGCCACTCATCTTCCGTTAGATCATAGTAGGTACTTGGCGCGTGCCGCGCAATAGCTGACGCCAGAGATCAACGCACCCCTCGCCCGCCCGAGCGGAGCGTTGACCATATTTTTGTACATAGATTCTTTACTTAAAAATACTTTAAACGTGTTTCGGGTTTTGCAAAAACAAACAATAATGTCGTGTCTTTGGTTGTTGCATATTCGTTTTTGACACCGACTTCCGAAATTAGTTATTTTTCACTTTGTAGTGGTTTTTAGAAGTCGGTTGTTTTTTTTTTGTGAAAAAAATTATTTTACACTCTTTAGTTGTGAAAAGTACTATGTATTCAATTGTATCCGGTCAAACTGGAAGCTGACGCAAATATAGTTGGAAAACGACGTAACTTTTGTTTACTTAAAATTTTACCCGTAATTTTGAAGAATTCCCTCGACTGCCTATTGTCTTCATCATCAGATTTACTGCAGACTATTATTTTAACCCAATGGGTGCAAAATTCTCATCAATATAAATGAATTAAGTCCAAACACATAGTAGCTACTGTAAACTATTGAGGAGTTCCTGGAACTGGCCTTTGTCTTCATCATCAGAGTTCTTATGACAGTCACAACCCATCCAGGTGTAAAGTTCTTATCAATACAAATTAATGAAGCCCAAACACAAGGTAGCTGCTGTGAATTATTCAAGAGTTCTTTCGACTGTCTCCCGGCTCCATCATCAGATCTACTCCAAACCCTTATTAAATTGTAGTGCTTTAAAATATTTAACGAAAATACTAAGAATTGCATTAGTCGCTCCTACGATTTTAGAAAATTCCCCTTGATTTATCTGGTCTTCCATCATCAGATCCTGTTGTCCTTATCATGGGACCACCTTGGAAATATCTTCTTTCCAACAAAAAAAGAATGATCAAAATGGGTTCATAAACGACGAAGATATCCGCGAACAATATAAAAAAAAGCATAAAGGGTGTATCTGACATCGACGCACAAACAAGTACCATGTATATCCAGTACATGATTCTGAACCCCCCAGTGGAGGAATTTTTCGTCGGTTTTTTCCTGATTTAAAAAAAATTATATGCAGTTTTTTTTCATTTTAAACCGTTCATAATTGCTATTCTTTTATAACCCAATAAGATTTTAAAGTAAAAAAATAATTAATTCGCTAATTACACAAAAAAGAACAATCTGAACATAACTGAAAAAACTATCCTATCAGCTGATTTAATAGAGAACGGGTCAACGTCATACCCACAAACATGCGCGACGGCACGCTTGCAACGTTCAAAGGCCGACCCGACACATTTTTTTAAAGACTTTTATTTCTGTAACCGTTTAATAACATTGAGTGCGTATTTATGTTATTGAGTAGACTTTGTAAAAAATATGGAGCAATGAATTGGCTACAATTACTAATATTGTTATTGAAAATGGTTTACGCATTTAATATGTAGGTAGTAAGTAGTCCTACTTTGAAGTCACTTATAATGGAGAATGTAGGTAGTCTTTACTAAAAGACGGACGTCGACGATGACAATTTTTTGTTTTATCGTCAGCAGCTAATTGCCACCCTTTTCAATTTCCACTCCTGACATTCTTTGACAGTTGTGATTGAAATATACGAACAATTTAGGTTAATAGTCAATTTGCGAAACAATTAGTTTCCCTAAATTCACATAATAATATTAAATGAATATTATTAAATTAATTTGGGAAATATTCATATTGTTTGTTGATATTTCCCGGATCCTATTATGCAGAAGCGAGGCATGAACAAAGCTTTAGTTCTTCAAACAGCCCTTTAAAGCAATGACCGGAAGAAAATAGGTCAAAGCCAATTAGCTGTCGACCCCTTACCGCGTCCTAGTGTTTATGAGGCTTACGCATACATCGTTGGCGATGGTATTAAGTACATACAGTTTCACTTTCTGGGGCACTGCCTCATTTTAATACATTGAATCTATCGGAACTATCCTACAGAATACGTTTTTTTTACGTGCTGAAACTAAATATTAACGGCTAACAAAATATTAACAAAAAATTGCATGATTTAATTCCCCCATCTTCGTTTCATTATCTGACCACCCATCGTACGGCGAGTTCCCTTACGTTGTTGAAACCATAACGATATGGACGAAGCGTTTCGCCTCTTCATTTATACCGCGCACATCGTGAGCCTAGATCAATTTGCCAGCGGCGGTTTTTTCATCGGACTACAATTTAAGTGTCTTCAAGGCTAGAGTGAATAGGTTCTTAATAAACTAGCGCGCTTTACCATCGACGATAGCATCGTTGCTTACCATCAGGCGGGATTATGGTCGAGCACTAGTTTATAATTTATAAATAAAAGCCGCCCGGACTGATCGATCAAGGGAAGCTAAGGTTGCCGAGTTTGGTTGATTGTTGGGTGACGATCTTTCGGAAAGCAGGCTGTCTTTCATTCATTTAGGATCTTCGAAAGCTTTGTAGAAGCCCGTAAGTACCTATGATAACCAGTCCTACCGACGTGAACTGTCATCATTATCATTTCATCATGGAGATAGGCCTCCCCCAAGGATTTCCACGACGACCGGTTCTGCGCCTCCCATATCTAGCGGTCTGGTGGGACAAGGTGACCGACGACCTTCACCAGGTCGTCGGTCACCTTGTCGGGGGCCTACCCACGCTGCGTCTTCCGGTGCGTGGTCGCTACTCGAAAACCACCCGCAATGTGTCCGGGCCACTTACCGGGCATTCTTAGGGCTATATCGGTTACTCTCGTTCTTCAGCGGATCTCCTCATTTCTGATTTGATCACGCAGTGAAACCCCAAGCACAGCCCTCTCCATTACCGGTGTACTGTGGTACATAGTAACTATGTTAAGGTTACACTTCACATCACTCTTGTTAAATAGTTGCATTTGCTAAATAGTGCTGAAAAAAGCAGTCCTTCAGCCTTTTTTTTTTTTGAAGTCGTTTTAAAAAGATTCATCGAAATCGGTTGGCGTGACATCATCCATTTGTTGCGTAATGCAAATCTAAGAATTATACGGTGTTCTTATGGGAGCCATTGTTAGAACAGGACCGAAATGAAATGGGACCACAAAAGCAATGGAGCACAAAGCTTTTAAATAAAAAAATAATCATCAAAAGTTCTAAGGTTACAAACAAAAAACTTAAAGTTGAATTTAGAACCTCTTCCTTTTTATTTGAAGTCTGTTAATAAAAGCCACTCATTTTCCAGTACAGACTATATATTGCAGCGTTTAATCTTGCTGTTTAAAAGTACGTCGCCTTGCCGCTCGTCAGCTTAGTACTTAATTAAACTGCCACTACGTTTACCTTATTAGAGCAACTTGAAGATATCCGCCTGTTGCGTGCACTTAAACTTATAGTTAGATAAATATATCTGACAAGTGAGACTGAAGGCTTCCTTTAGATAATGAAATTGCTGGGCAGTTTCTTAAGGCCTAGCCTAGTTTAGACAGAGCGTCGAATCTTTTGTACGTATTTAATAATTATTTATTTCGAAAGTACGAAAATGTTACAAGAAAAAGCGGTTAGATATATTTTGGTAAAGTCTACCTAATACTGAAGTATAAGTCTTTCTTATACAGTGCAGTGTACTCGAATTATTGTTATCTCTCGAATGTTCCGTAATAAACTGTTATCATAATAGATATTACATTCCACTTCGGTCTCATGTAATACTAATTTTTTTTTTTGGTTTATAATTCTCGTGTATATTTTGGAAAGTTTTTTTTTTAAATTATAAACTAGTGCTTGATTGCTATCCCATCTGATGCTAATCAGTGATGCAATGGTTGATAGTAAAACGCGTTAGTTTAGGAGCCTATTCACTCTAGCCTTAAAGAAACTTAAATTATTACCTGACGGAAACAGGGCCGGTGGCATATTGTTCCAGTCCCTTGATGTATGCGGTACAAAAGGGCGAAACGTTTCGTTCGGATCGTTGTGGTGTTAACAATCTAAGGGTGTAAACTCGCCGTACGACGGGTCGTCCGATGATGGAACGGAGATGGGACCGAGATGAATATTTTATTTATGTCTTTTTAATAAACTCACAATGATTTTAGGGTTCCGTAGCCAAAAGATAAATATGATTTCTTATTGCTTCTGTTCTCGAAGTTGTTGACAGCTACGTGTACCCGGGACAAACTATCCAGTTAGGAAGGTCCAACTTCGAGAAAGAGGTCAATCGTCGAATCCAACTCGGCTGGGCTGCTTTCGGGAAGCTACGTAGAATCTTCTCGTCCGAAATACCGCAGTGTCTCAAGACAAAAGTCTTTGACCAGTGTGTGTTGCCAGTGATGACTTATGGAGTTGAGACGTGGTCGCTAACAATGGGCCTTATAAGAAGGCTCAAAGTCGCTCAAAGGGCAATGGAGAGGGCTATGCTTGGGATTTGAGGAGGACGAGAGTAACCGACATAGCCCGAAGAATTGCAACGCTGAAGTGGCAATGGGCTGGACACATTGCCCGTAGGACCGATGCCCGATGGGGCCGACGGGTTCTCGAGTGGTGACCACGCACCGGAAGACGTAGCGTGGGTAGGCCCCCGACAAGGTGGACCGACGACCTGGTGACGGTCGCGGGAAACCGCTGGACGCGGGAGGCGCAGGACCGGTCGTCGTGGAGAACCTTTGGGGGAGGCCTATGTCCAGCAGTGGACGTCTTTCGGCTGAAATGATGATGATGATGATGATGATTGCTAAAAATGCACTGTCTGACTGTCTATCTTATGAACCACCACAGCTAGACAGTTATATTTTTCATGCTGATGATATCTACAGTCTCTATAACAACATTGGCCATTGTCAAAGCAAAATCAGTTATGTAGGCAGGATGTGTGTTGGCATATAGCAGATTTTGGTTTGACAACGACTATGTACTAGATTTGCCTTGTAATGCATTTAAAGCACAAATAAAATCCAACCTTTGTTCAAAGGCATATTATTTTGTAAATGACTATTTAAATGATAAGATTAACTGGTCGCTCTGATTAACTCAAGACAATGTGTGTGTTCTTTCACCAGAATTAGCTTACTGACACGTTATATGAGTTCATCTAATAGGGTATTTGACTAAAAAAAATACTAGGCTATCACGTATTTTTTGTTTTATCAAATCAATAAAAATTGACAAATATAAAAGGCATCAAAGATCAGTAGTGGTGGCTGGTGACGTCACTGGTGGCTAAAAAGTGTAGCGTGCAGTGACGTCATACGAGTTTTCAACGCACTGTGTCGTCTTCATTTTTATTTATGTGATAAAAAAATATGTGTCTAGTATTTTTTTTGGAAATCTGACTGACGGACTAATTAGTTTTTTTTTAGCCAAATACCCAATTGTCTTTTTTTTTACAATGCATAAATATGTGAGCTGTTACGCCCTTTGTGCCTTAGATTTAGGATTATGTTTTCACTTATTTAAGCTTTCAATTTTTAATGATCTTTTTATTAAGATTTTGCTTTGCTAGTATTATGGCGTGGTTAGTTAGCATATGGTAAATAATTTCATTTAATGTTCTGTGTTTTTATGAGTCATTTACTACATGAAGTATTGTATAAAGTCATGTGTTTTTTTTAATGAACAGACAACTGTGCTGCTAAGGAGTTTGTTCTGCCACTTCTTCGAAAGCCCTAGGAAGTAGCGAAGTGCGGACGTTTTGGGGGACTGTCTTATGTAATATTGACGTTTAAAAACCGCGAATTCTCAACCTAATTTAAATAAATGGCTATTGATGTTGATTTTACTAAAACCGAATAAATGTTTCCATCGCGCTCGAGCCTCGCACTTGGCGGGTTATTTTCATTAATGTCATCATATCTTAACTTTTGTAATTTGAATGAATCATAATTATATAATATTAATAATCAACATAATCACCTTGGCATAATGGAAATACTAACGTAGGTGCGGTATTTCCAACATCACAATACCAACAACGCGCCATACTGACCTCACACAAAGCCTGCATCTCGAAGACAGAGTTAAGCGCGCAACTAGCATACTCGTACATACTCCGACCAGATGGGTGTTACAACAAAAGGTGTGTTCGGGTGGTCGAAGGATACTCCCTTTTCTATGGAGGATAAGGGGAGGCTTTGTATTGAATATACTGAACGTACCTATATCTAATGCAATTAATTATACAGGATGGCCGGGACATAGATATTATCAGCCGTAATTATCATAATTACATATAATTGTAATTACTTATAATTTATTCATCGGTTATTAAAAAAGTCTGCCTTTTCAGAACATGAAAAACCTACGCAGTCAAAATACATGCATAAAATAGTGCTTGACCGCAATACCGTCTAATGAAAAGCGGTGACGCAATCGTTGATGGTAAAGTGAATTAGTTTATTAGGAGCCTGCTGAATGAGCCTGGAGAATACTGCGCCAGAGGTAGATTGATCTGGAGAGCCTCCACGGCCAAACTCCCGACACAACAGCATTTGGCGCATCTTACCTGGCACACATCGCAACACAACTGTTCAGACCGGTCCTCCGTACATCTTCAACAGGAACACGACGAATTGCTTGGCGGCAAGACTTTATCTGGTTGGTAGTAACTTCTGCCGACAGACGATGTTATGGCCTGCCACCGAGACCACCGTTATTTTATTACATTCGCAAAAAAATAATTACACAAATACAATTAAATAATACATTTTGAAGGTAATATAAAAATGTATCAGTTACTTATTACGTAAACACAACAGGCATAAAAACTGAATCAGGAAATAAATTCCTTAGCAATATGCGCTAATAGTGGTAAATTAATATATTATTGAAATTCTTATTCTTGTAATAAAATTGGTTAAATTCATTAAAATTATATATCATCATCATCACCATTTCAGCCGAAAGACGTCCACTGCTGGATATAGGCCTCCCCCAAGGTTCTCCACGATGACCGGTCCTGTGCCTCCCGAATCCAGCGGTTTCCCGCGACCTTCAAATTATATATAACATTAATGAAAAAAAAAAGAACAGGTTAAAAGTAAACCGAACGAATAATTCTTAAGAAACAAGCAGCACCTTTGTACTCGGATCGTAATTTTGTCTTATCCTTGTGTACTTTTTTAATTGTGTGTACATAAATAATAAATAAATAAATAAATAAATTTAAGTAAATTCATTATTTTATAAACATAAACATGAATTTAATCTAAATAGAACTTAGATTAAAATTAAAAATCCAAATCGGTTAATAGAAATTGGAGTAATAGACCTTTGAAGGTGGAAATCAAAGACTTTGTTCATTCTGATGACATGGTTAATATTATTTTTAGATCCTTTGAAGATATTCTCGTAAAGCAGCTTTATGGGCCTTGAAAATAAATTACGTACAAGAATTTTCTTATTAAAATATAGATTTATTAAACAACTCAATAAAATTAGACTTTATTTTCGAAGAATGCTAATCAAGATTTTCGATCAAAATCAGGTAGAAGGGAAGAAAATATTTTTATTGAGACCTGTGTTTATTTTGTAATTCTAAAATACTAAACTAAAGCTTGGCCGCAACCCCGCCTGATAGTAGTTACAGTGATGCAATTGTTGATGGTAAAGCGCGCTACTCGCTCGAGCCATGAAGAAACTTAAATTATACATAGTCCGATGGAAACACCGCCGCTGGCAAATTGTTCCAGTCCCTCAATGACGATAACTCTCATTATAAAAGACGAGGCGAAAGGCTTTGTCAGGATCGTAACGGTGTCAACAACGCAAGGGTGGATATTCACTGTACGAGGGGTGGACCGATGATGGAACGGAGATGGGGGAAATTCCCGCGCTCACTCTCCAAAATGCAACCTATAAAACATGGACAGGCTGCTACTCTTCGCCTGTACAAGAAGATCACTCCCAAACTAATCTAAACACGCTATAGGTACATAAAAAATAAAATAAGATTAAAAGCAGAAAGTCCTCTACGACTTCAAATGCTTCTATCTCATGATATTGCAACATTTAAAAAAAAGACGAGGCGAAACGCTTCGTCCGGGTCGTAACGGTGTCAACAATGTAAGGGTGGATATTCACTGTACATCGGGTGGACCGATGATAGAACGGAGATGGGGGAATTAAGTCATGCAATTCCCACGCACACTCTCCAAAATGCAACCTGTAAAACATGTGCAGGCTGCTACTCTTCGCCTGTACAAGAAGATCACTCCCAAACTAATCTAAACACGATATGGGTACATAAAAAATAAAATAATATAAAAAACACCGATGGAACTAACTTCTCGGTGGTAGGCCAGTACACCGGCCGCCGGCAGAAGTTACCACCCACCAGACAAAGCCTTGCCGCCAAGCGATTTGTCGTGTTCCGGCATGATGTCTGTTGAAGCTGTACGGAGGACGGGTCTGAGCAGTTGTGTTGCGATATGTGCCGGGTACGATGCGCCAAATGTTGTTGTGTTTGGAGTTTGGTCGTAGAGGGTCTTCAGATCAATCTCCCTTTGGCGCAGCATCATTGGTCGTGTTGTTGGATTTAACATTGCATCACCTCGCTCAACTGCCGTCTTCCTTCCTATTCGCTCAATCTGAGTGAATAGGTTCTTAATAAACTAGTGCGCTTTACCATCAACGATCGCATCACTGCTTACCATCATGCGGGATTGCGGTCAAGCGCTAGTTTATAATTATTAAAAATAAATAAAATTAAATAAATAAAATAAAGACAGAAAGTCCTGTACGACGTCAAATGCTTCTATCTCATGATATTGCAACATTTAAAAATAAATGTATAAACATACGGTCGGCAACAAAATTCAATTAGTACGAAACTATTTGATTATCTGCTTTTGGATTTCTGTAATAGTAACTATGAGTTAAAGAAGAGAGAGAGATAGAGAAAAGGAATCAGAGTGTTGTTCTTTAATTAAATATCACATCGATTTCAATTTTGATAAAATATTATGCTCATTAAATTTTTTTCTAAAACTAAAATGTTAATCGCCTTTTTTTGACTGTACTACCCAAATATATGGCAAAATATAGTCGTGATGTTGATGTGATATATTTTCCCAATAATTGAGGGTGGATCATTACGGCCTAATCCAATAGCGATGATCAGCGACAAGTATTAATATCAAAATCAAAAGTCATTTATTCAAATTAGGCTGAGTATCAGCACTTTTTGAACGTCAATATTACATAAGACAGTCCCTCCAAAACGCCCACCCATCGACACTTCCTAGTGCTTTCGCTGGGAAGAAGAAGTGGCGGAACAAACTCCCCAGCAGCACAGCTGTCTGTTCATTTTTAAAAAAGCACATGTCTTTATTCAATACTATGTATAGTGAAGGCTCAAAGTCGCTCAAAGGGCAATGGAGAGGGCTATGCTTGGGATTTCACTGCGCGATCGAATCAGGAATGAGGAGATCCGCAGAAGAACGAGAGTAACCGACATAGCCCGAAGAATTGCAACACTGAAGTGGCAATGGGCTGGACACATTGCCCGTAGGACCGATGCCCGATGGGGCCGACGGGTTCTCGAGTGGCGACCACGCACCGGAAGACGTAGCGTGGGTAGGCCCCCGACAAGGTGGACCGACGACCTGGTGAAGGTCGCGGGAAACCGCTGGATGCGGGAGGCGCAGGACCGGTCGTCGTGGAGAACCTTGGGGGAGGCCTATGTCCAGCAGTGGACGTTTTTCGGCTGAAATGATGATGAAAATGTATAGTGATGAACACGATAAAATACAACAACAATGAAATTATTTACCATATGCCAGCTACCATGCCAAAATACCAACAAAGCAAAACAATATATTTATATTTGAATGAAAATGTAATTAACTAAAAACTTATTACATAATTAAGAAGCCCCAGGCATAAAGTGCGTGACAGAGCTTACATATTTATGTAATGTAAAAAAGTAAATTATATGAACTCATATAAAGTATCAATAAGCATAATAATTCCTGAGAAAGAACACAAACATTGTTCTGAGTTAATCAGAGCGACCAGCTATTCTTATCATTTAAATAATCATTCACGGAATAATATGCCTTTGATTTTGTTGATCTACATACTAGATTCTTATGTATATATCTAGTATACATACATGGCTTAATGTGTACTATCTCTAGCTGGATCGTCCTTTATGCCTCACTGACTACGTTTGAAGCGCCAAAGAGTTATGCCTAAATCCTTGAGATACGCCAAGAGTTATAAATACCCGACTTTCTGGAAATATCCTGATCTGAAAAATTATGTTATGTTGTCAGGGTGAGAATGTCAGTCTCCTTCTTCTATTACCGTACATCATCATCAACCTTTTATCGTCCCACTGCTGGGAACAGGTCCTTTCATACAGAGAAGGATTGAGCGTAATCACTACGCTTGCTAAATGCGGATTAGCGATTTCAGACTTTAAAGTCTAGGTTTCCTCAAGATGTTTTCCTTCACCTTGTAATCAGCCATTGGTGTCCAAGATATACTTAGTAACTACCTACATATAAGTTTAGAAAATTTACATTGGCGCCGATTCTGTTGTTGTTTATAAACTAAACTAATTTTAAGATATGTGCATCTTTTTCTTTCCATTTCGTTGAGAAAAGGACAGAAGATAAAATGTCAGTTTAGACCTGTCAAATTAGTGCGCTCCTGACGTAAACTGGCGTATTTTTAGTCGTCATGTTTATAATCGCGTCTAAACTGTCTATGGAGTATCTTAATTTGACAGGATTAAATTAAAATATTATCTTCTATCCTTATCTTAACGGAATGGAAAGAAAAAGATGCACATAACATAAAATTAGTTTAGTTTGTGAACAACAGAATCGGGGCCATTGATACTTGCCTGGCCTGGAATCGAACCCGCACACTATTATACTTGAGAGGCTGGTGTTTTAACCACTTTTGTGGTATCAGTGATAAGGTACATACCTAATCAGCTCACAATTTTCCCAGTACTATGTAGGACAGAGGTCACCACTCAGTGAGAAACAATGGATCGTATACCACCCAGCGAGCTCTGTGCGGGTAGCAGATATCAGATGTCTTAAAATTTTTGGTTCCGGGATATGCCTTTTCACTGGTGTCACTGATACAGGCGGTTTCATTTTATCAGTTTTAATTAAGCTTTGACCAGATTTCGACCCCTTTGATAACGTTATCATTGGGTTCCTAAAGGTCTTCCATAGCGTCGATGTTTTTATCCCAGCACTACTGGCATTATTGATCTAGTGGCCTGATATAAAAAGGTTGAATTTGAAAAGGTGAGGCCTCGTCTGTAATTTATTTGTTTATGATGTGGCTGAAATCGTGGTGGCCTAATGGTTAAAACAACAGCCTCTCGTGTGGGGTTCGATTCCATCTCAGCCAATTACCAATGTAACTTTTCTAAGTTATATGTACTTTCTAAGTATATCTTGGACACCAATGACTGATTACAAGGTGAAGTAAAACCTGGACTTAGTCTGAAATCGCCAACCCGAGTAAGTGTGGTGATTACGGTCAATCCTTCTCTGTCTGAGAGGAAACCTGTCCCCAGCAGTGGGACGATAAAAAAGTTTGATGATGTGGCTCCACAGTCGCTGTTCTACTGATAGCCGAGATATGCTTTTTGCCGTTGAAAGCAAGATCTTTAAAAGTCCTTAATAAATTATTTCCATTCTTAGCAGAATTATCTTTTAAAAGCCTTCCACGAATAGAATTTCCCATTTGCAGACATGACGAACTTTCATATCCAATTTAACCCCACTATCTACTAAAGGTTTAAACTAATAACATAATCTAAGGAATTTCCGTGTTTTATGACACAATATGCATGAAATGTTCCATAACATATTCCCATTTAGCTGGTCATAGTAAACCACTACCTTTTTGCTTAACGCACTATAAATCACAATAATTTTGGAGGGGATTTCTTTTCCAATTCTTCATATTATTATCTTTGAAGAATTCACTCAACAACATAAATGACGCAATGAATATTGTTGATATATCGAAATGAAAGTCTTTCCTACCACCAGTAGGTTACGAAATCTTACCGCTGCAATGAAAATGGGCCTTAAGCGACTGCAACCCATCACGCTGAATGTTGGATGACTGTTAGGCTGTTGGACTCGGTGGTAGGCCATACTATCGGCTGCCGGCAGAATCTACCACCCACCAGATAAAGTCTTGCCGCCAAGCGATTCGTCGTGTTCCGGCATAATGTGTGGTTAAGCCGTCCGGGGGACGGGTCTGAGCAGTTGTGTTGCAATGTGTACCGGGTACAATGCGTCAAATGTTGTATCGATTGTTTGGTCGTGGAGGATATCCAGATCAATCTCCCTCTGGCTCAACAACGTTGGTCGTGTTGTTGGATTTAACAGTGAATCAACTCACTCAACCGCTGTCTTCTTTCCTATTCACTCAGGTTTATTGAGTGAATAGGCTCGTAATATACTAGCGCGCTTTAACATCAACTATTGCATCACTGTTTAACATCAGGCGGGATTGTGGTCAACCACTAGTTTATAATTATGTAAAAAAAAAATGAACACGCGTAGATGCATTTTCTGTGTGTTGGACTGTGCGTGTTTTCTGTACAAACGGAGATACGTGATCTTTATAGCAATGTTAAAACACGTATTGCATTTTATGTGGCTGTGTGATTATCGGCTTATCTGCATATCCTAGCTCTTTTAGCAAAAAACAAAATAATTTATGAGTGACTTTTAGCGAAACAAGATACGTTGGAATAGCTTTCAGTATTTTAGCCGAAGCGAATCTCTGACCTCTGAAAACCCTCTGAGAAATACCGATATTCTAAGGTTAGAAAGGTTGTTGCATTCAGAAGTCTGGCTACATATAACAATTCTCATATGACATGATGTCAGAGACCGAAAATATAGAATGATGGTGATGTCAGTGCAACTGGATGGCCTTTCTAGCCTGTTCAGCTATATTTATAATAGATACATACATAGATAAACATCCAAGACCCAGGCCAATCAGGAAAATATCGTTTTTTCTTCATGACCTGGGCGAGGATCGACCCCGGGGCCTCCACGTTGCAGGCAGCCGTGTTGAAACAACTTACGTTTAACGAATGATTTGAATTTATTCAGGCTCAGAACTTGAACAACATCTGGAAGTATATTATAAAAATGTATACATTAGCATCTGAAAGAGTCACCTATTTTCTTGAGCCTTGTTGTAGGTACAATAAATTCAATCACTGTATTTTTTAAACAATTTTATATTTTTATGAGAATTCAAAAGATTTTCATAAATATATTATTAAGTAACACATAGCATAACTTTTATACCAACACTTTCACGTGTGTGTCTGTGTGAATGCGTTGTTCATATAAATTCAATACAGGATTTTGGTGTTGTTTTTATCAAAATTTTAACTAGTTTTCACGTATCATATCTTTTTTTTATTCAGATGTGCTAAGGGATTGCTCTCTGTTCTTAACATAATTGACATAGTGTTATAAATATAGTACCGCCGGGACTCTTATATGTTATTTATATACTTTATTGTACCTACACCAAAAACATAAACTACAAATATATTATGTATTTTTTATGTAATGTTTGTTTTATATTAACAACATTTTTGGACACAATATTTTTTTTTTAATAATTATAAACTAGCGCTTGACGGCAATCCCGCCTCATGGTAAGCAGTGATGCGATCGTTGATGGTAAAGCGCGCTAGTTTATTAAGAGCCTTTTCCCTCAGAAAAACTGAGTGAATAGGAAGGAAGACGGCAGTTGATCGAGGTGATGCAATGTTAAACCCAACAACACGACCAACGATGCTGCGCCAAAGGGAAATTGACCTGAACACCCTCCACGACCAAACTCCCAACACAACAACTTTTAGCGCATCGTACCCGACACACATCGCAACACAATTACTCAGATCCGCCCTCCGTACGGCTTCACCAGACATCATGCCGGAACACGACAAATCGCTTGGCGGCAAGACTTTGTCTGGTGGGTGGTAACTTCTGCCGGCGGCCGATGTTATGGCCTACCACCGAGAATATATTATTTATTACATATTATTTTTGAACACGCGGACGAGCATGATTAAGTAGCGATTAAGTTACGATGTGTGCCGGGTACGATTCGCCAAATATTGTTGTGTTGGGAGTTTGGTCGTGGATAGTCTTCAGATCAATTTCCCTCTGGCGCAGCATCGTTGGGTCGTGTTGTTGGGTTTAACATTGCATCACATCGCTCAACTGCCATCTTCCTTCCTATTCGCTCAGTTTTTCCAAGTGAATAGGCTCTTAATAAACTAGCGCGCTTTACCATCAACGATCGCATCACTGCTTACCATCAGGCGGGATTGTGGTCAAGCCCTAGTTTATAATTATTATATAAAAAAAATTGACAGTATCTTATCAGTATGATACAGAGTCACAAACTATTCTAAGTGTATGTTATTACCATATGTCCGAACTAACGATATCACATTTTACATCTCACAATTTCAACGAAACCTCTTAGTGAGGAAATCGTTTGTTTAACGGCGGAAACTTATTTGTACATCTATTACAATGGACGGAACAAATATATGTATGACCTACAAGTAATTGTTCCGGGTCTGGCTGTTTGTGGTTGTAACTTCGTGTTTCTAAACGCACCCACGGTAGAGGAAAAATTCCTAGTGTGGGGGAAATTTAAAAAAAAAAAACATAGTAACTTTCATTTATTAAAAATCTTTTGAAGTTTTTATTTAAGTAGGAAAATCTGAAGCAGTAACAGGTCTCCATTAGATTAAAAATGGACGGGCTATGTTCTCGTTTAACTAGAATTAAGTTATTTTTATACAGGCTTCTACTGAAAAATTCCTCACAAAAAATCCTATTAAACTTCGTACAATCTGGGAACTTTAGTATCGACTTTCAAAGATATTAAAAAAGAGAAGTTTGAGGTTTATAAAGTGGTTTAGGCCACCGCATGGTGTCGTCGACCATTTGAGATCCAATTAAACTGTCAGAGTCTACATGCTCTATTAGATAATAACAGGGCTGCATTAACAACTTGGGGGGTGTTATAATAAACACGGATATACCAAGGTTTTATTATTATTTTGTACCAACCAACTCACATATTGAAATTTAATTTAAGTTTCAAATTGACGCTGTTCCAATTTAGATAAAAAGCACTTTGTGGTAATTAAGGTGATTTCAGAGAAACTAGCTCCATTGAAAATATCAAAAAAAATGTTAGAAGCTTTAGTGTAACCTTCGGGTGGAATTACCTAATTTATTTCTGAATATAACAAATCACTTATACAGCAATTAATAATACAATTCCTTCAGAATTCATAATTATGTATCTCGATGTTCACGATAGAAGATAGGTCAAGGGCGGGATTTGAAAATTGCTTGATTTGCAATTTATTTTTCACTAGCGCCCCGCGCCGGTCGGTCGATAGCGCCGTAAACGCGACGCCCCGCAATTTTTAAATCTGTAATATCTTCGAAAATATTCATTTAAATCACATGCTGTATATCAACAATGTATTTAAGGTATTAAATTTAATAAGGATTAATGCTGTATTGGTTAAAATCGCTTCGAAAATTATCCGGTATTTAATGTGAAAAGTAAATGACTAAAATTTGTTATTGTGGGATGTTCATAAGAGATAGACATATACGATCGCGCACTTTTTTGTAGACCTTTTCAATGTGAACAATATTTAGTAAATTATCTTGATAAATCTTGTAGGGTTTAGCCTGAATTTCACTGCAAACGCGGAAAAAATGTAATTAATTACAACATCACATTAGAAACCTCAAAAATAATAGTATTTTTCCACTATTTAATGGATGTTATTGTACATATAAACCTTTTTCTTTAATTACTCTATCTTTTTAAAAAAACCGCATCAAAATCCGTTGCGTAGTTTTGATGATTTAATCATACAAAGGGACATAGGGAACGTGAAAGTGACTTTTTTTATAATAAATGTAGTGAAAATCATTGCAATGTGTATAATTTGTCTATTTTTCCGGTGTAGCGGCCCAGAAAATCTTTAAAACGATGCCTCATTAATGTATATTGATAAAGTATGGAGGAAGTTATACCGTCAAAAAGCCCTTGTGAAATAATATACAGGGTGTATCTGACATCGTAACGCAAACTTCGCGAAAAGGCTACACCGCATACCACTTACACAATTATGATAGTCATTTATGTCGTTAATGAGCTGTTACAGAACGGCTCGGCCTTTGAACGTTGCAAGCGTGCCGCCGTGCGTGTTTGTAGGTATGACGTTGTTCCCTGATGCGAACTCTATTAAATCAGCCGATAGGATAGTTTTTCTAGTATTGTTCACATTGTGCATTTTTGTGTAATTAACGAATTAATTAATTTTTACTTTAAAAGCTTATTGGGTTATAAAAGTATAGCAATTATGAACGGTCTAAAGTGAAAATAACTGCATAATATTTTTTTTTAAATCGAGAAAAAGCCGACGCATTATTCCACCACTAGGGGGTTCAGAATCATGTACTGGATCTATAGTACTCGTTTGTGCGTCGATGTCAGATACACCACTTATAAGAAAGTATTACGACTAGAAAAAAAATGTTCTGTGACATACCCTACTTTGAGGTTTAGGTGATTGAGTTTGCTTGAGAGACATGTAGCGGTACCTACAAACGCCACAAATTGAACGACGCGTCAGACTGACGTCACACGAATTCTACAACTCGTAATCAGAGTTTACCGTGCAATTCGCATACATACAACTTGCCAATTTCAACCATTGGGCAAGTGCCCGCCAGGCATAACACCCGTCTGGTCGGAGGATCCTCCCTTTTCTATGGAGGATGAGTGAGCTTTACTCCCTGTTCCTCATGCCTCCACAGATGGTGACCCCGAGCATGAACGTCAGCGCAGCCTTCGTGCAACAATTTGAGCGTGAAACATCATCACCACTATCGACCTCCGGTCTCCGGAGGGGAGTGATGTAGCGGTACCTACAAACGCCACAAAATGAACGACGCGTCATACTGACGTCACACGAATTCTACATCTCGCAATCAGAGTTTACCGTGCAATTAGCATACATAAAACTTGCCAATTTCAACCATTGGGCAAGTGCCCACTATCGACCTCCGGTCTCCGGAGGGGAGTGATGTAGCGGTACCTACAAACGCCACAAAATGAACGACGCGTCATACTGACGTCAACGGAATTCTACATCTCGCAATCAGAGTTTACCGTGCAATTCGCATACATACAACTTGCCAATTTCAACCATTGGGCAAGTGCCCGCCAGACATAACACCCGTCTGGTTGGAGGATCCTCCCTTTTCTATGGAGGATGAGTGAAATTTACTCCCTGTTCCTCATGCCTCCACAGACATAAGCATGTACATAGGTATAGAAGGCTCTATACAACGAAAATTCATTTTATAAAGGAAGCATGTTCTAGTTCAGTGCAGTGGAAATCTGTTACTCACATGAAGCTAAGATGTAGTCAATGTGCACAGAGGCAGGTTTTGTCCAAGAGATTAACTGTTATGCCCGGAAATATTGATTTAACCGGATATTATTCCGGGTCTTGAGGTGTAAATAATTATATAGATGTTATCTGCATACATCTAAGTCCTTTTATGTTATGATTTGTTACAATATAGATTGAGTATGTAAATAATTACATTACTGTGTAGTCTCTACTGTCTGAAATAATAATTATTGTAAAGAAAAACAATAGATTTCTTTGTTTATTGGTTTGTTTGTTTTTACGATAAAACGCTAATGGATTTAGATGAAATTCGGCACATTGGTAGACCATGACTTGTGACATATGTGAAATAATGGGGCTCAGCAAGGACATGTTCAGTAAATTGACACACAACATCCATTTAGCGTGTTAAAAATAAACAATTTATACGTATACAAGTTTCTTCTGGAGCGTGGCGAAAATCGAAATTAAGACCGCCATCCGCAGGAGACGTCCTGGTCGGGAGACGACATCGAACTCCCAGCCACCGTAGGCGCGGGCCTGCGGGCGGTGAGCAGTGGGCAGCTCGCCGCCCGGTAACGGCTAGGCCCGAGTCGACGGCGTGTTGTGTTTCACGCGCGCCTCAAAGAGATGTCAGCACATCGTGACGGGGTCCACGAAGACCGATGCCTCCTGGGTCAGGGTTTCGGGTTGGTTCAAAACGAAACCGTGGCCCTGGCCGTCACACAGACAAGTGAAGAAACACGGGAGGGTTTTGGTCAGTTAAACTCTGTCACGCCCTTTCGCTCCGCCCAGAGCGGGAGAAGTCATTTGATGATTTCCCAACCCAACAAAAAAAAGACCGCCATCTTTTTTGTATGTAGGTATACATTTCAGTACAACATCTACACCAACCTTTAACAATAGCGGGTGCTGTTCCTGTCCTGTCTAAGTCATTCGAGCGCCAAATAACCCAACTAACATTTAGGAAGTCGAGTAGACGTTTTGTTGGCAACTTAATGTTATATAATATAGTCGTATAAACGTTATAAGGACGTTTACTCGACCACATTAGGGCCCATTTTATTCAACTTAAGGTGCTATAAGTATCGTTTAACAGTCATATTATTGTCATGTGTAGTCGTATAGTAGTCATATATACGTCGGCGATTTGACTACATGTCGTGTAAGAACAACTGTCGCGACGTGTATACGACTTCGTGTCGAGTAATGGCGCACAATATGACTTTTATCCAATTTAATAGTCGTGTTATTGTCATTTAAAGGTGTGCTTATTTGAACGAATTATACATTGCATATGACAGATCATATCACTTTGTTTAAATTTGGGAGTTTTTGACAGCAGAGTCAACATTGTATTTTTATTTATTATTTGAGGTGATAAAACCGTTTCATCAGTTGTAAACCATTGTGCATTCAAGTTTACTGATTAATGTGAGGTAAGTTTTTAACTAATTTTTTATGCGCTTTTAAAATTGTTATGTTTACAGATTCTTCTATTAATTAATTATTAAGGAACTGCGTTATATGACAACTATATAACTTCCCGACGTATAAACTGCTTGTTCATTCATTGTAAATGATTCGAGTACGCCATTAGGTACATTGGATCTAGGGATCAATAGTAAAATAAATAAACGCCTTGCTAACTGAATTCGAATACATAATTTATATTTTAAGAACGGATTTGTGTGACATATTATAACTTATACCTAATACTTTTGTTTTAGATAAACCCCACAATGATCAATAATTATGCGGATGTTGATAAATTTTTATCAAAGAGGGATTTCTTCAAGATAATACGCGAACATTTGAAATGGCCGTGGTCGTTAACTCATTTTATCTTTTATTCTTGTTGTTATGGATGTGGTTTCCAGATAGACCGTGGAAATAGACCGTTACATTTTATTTTACCAGACATCTATGTAAAGAATTTATTACATTATGGTTTATTTTGGTGCCCCCATTGCAAATATTTTGCTATCTATAATCATTTTCCAGAAGACGAGTGCGAGTATTGTAATTAGTCAGTTATTCATACCTACCCATTTAAATCATTCAATAAATGGTGAGAATTGCACACGCTTCTACTTAATATAGATTTGAGTTAAAAAACTTAGTTGTAATTATTTTTACGTTTTTCACACAATTAGCTATAAAAACCCAGTTTAGCATTTTTCATAACTTTTATTTATTATATTAGAAAATGTACAATTATAACTTGTTAAAAGTTAGCGGCGTAATTTATTTATTGAATCCGAATAGGGTTTTAACTATTATCCCGATTCAATAGATGGCGCTCTGTATTTACACGCAACCAATATGTCGCTCTCGCTCGCTCTTTAGGCCGGCCGATGGCCCGATGTCTCGACTCCTGGAACATCTCCTCTAATACGCTGAATGTACCTTGCTTCTCACTCGCGCATTTTCGTGTCAGTCAGTTAGTTCAACAGTTGTAGTAGATCATTAATAGCAAGTGGTTGCGTGGCTCTTGTAAGAAACCCAAAATATCAAGTACTCGTAGCAACAAAACATAATAGGTAAAACTATGAAAGTTCTAATGTTTTATTTTAATAATTTAAGAACCTATTGTTATTTTGTAAGATTGTGTTGTCCATAATAACCTGTTTACTTATTTTTTAGCAAAATGCCTTTTAAAATAGTGGAGACTACAGAAAATGGTAAATCTTTGCTAACAACTGTGCCAGCACCCTGGGAACAACGTGGAACATTATATTGGCCACGCAAGAATGAGGCTATTTTGATAAAGGCTGAGGATTCTACGCCAGAAATAAATTGGAAATCGATGCCATGTATCCTGAAGCGAAATAATATTCCCAATTATGAAAGTTCCGAACAACAAATCGCTCTTATGTCGGATATGTCCGATACGGATACGGACCAGGAGATCTTTGCAAAAACCCAACAACCTCAAAAATCGACCACAGAAATAAATTTGAACGACCTGGTAACTAACTGTCTATCTGTAAGTTAATTAACTTTACATATTTATATTTCTGTCATTAGAGAGAGCATTTAATATTATAACTTAATAGAAATGTGAAGGGGAGTTTGTTTGTCGCTGAACAGATTTAGTCGAAATTTGGTATCGAGATAGACTGAGGCCCTGGAAAGGACATAGGCATAGTTTTTATTATAAAATTATCATCGAAGGGGAAGACAAGGAGCGAAGGAGTTAAGAATTATGTACGAAGTATTAATTTCATACGGAAGAATTCGTGGGTAAAAGCTAGTTAATTATATCCTTTTTCCCTTACTTCTTCATTTAGTTAATATCTCCTGTCAATAGACCTTGGGATGGACATAGGATTTTATTCCATGAATCATCACGAAATAGAAGTGTGTATGAAATTTTGATTCCACGCGCTTGTTATTTATATTATGTTTTTCTTTTTAGGTAAATACCAGTGCCGTTGAATTAATTAGTGAAAATAACAGTTTTGAAACTACACCACATTCATCACAAGTCGTTGGGGTTATAGAATTACCATATAATCAAGCCACTGAGACCACAGCAATCCCAGGAATTTGTGCAGATAAACTGGATAATATAGAGCAAAAGCTCGACCATTTGATAAACGTGGCATCAGCGACTGAAGTAAATATACAAGTACTATTTGACAATCAGCAAGATATATTACAAAAACTTGCGTTATTGGACACCAAATTAGAAGAATTAGTGACGCGTATTTCGGTACCAGTAACTGATATTAATCGACAGAGTAATAATGAAAATAATTTCAAAATTATAAGCAACCTACAGGAACTCACTAGTTTTGAAGAAAGTTTAAATAATGAGCATGCTGAAGAAAGTATTATAAAGTTACTTTCTGTAACTTGTACGAAAGGCAAAGGTCGCGCAAATAATAATGCTTACGTATTGGTTGATGTTATGTTCACTCGGCAATTTATGACCCAATGTTCTTGGGCTGGGGGTACCAGAGGAGAACCAAAAATATGTTTTAAGTCTTTTACAAAAACTATAGCTTTATTTTTTAAAATAATACACCAATCTGACAATAACTTCACAATACCAGAGTGCGAAATATTTTTAAAAAATGTTTTGAGGCATGCTGTTAAAAGAAACGAATCCAAACTGCTGAGGGCTTCTGCTCAAAAGAAGAGACCAAAGAAAGCTAAAGTGTTGCAAGAAAGTAATCGTCAGTCAGTTGAAGAGCCATGCAGTGTCCAAAATGTAGAGCATACACACCAAAAAGAAACCACACCAAATCAAAAAGAAAATGCCTCGCCACTTGATTTGACCAGCTAAATTGGGATGCAGTTCCTATGATGGTTGCGTATTCGGTCGGTCACGGTAAATAAAGCACCCTCTCATTTCTTCAATTATGTAAATGACGCAGTGGCTATTTGATTATTTGGGACTATGTGATTATTACAAAATAAAAATACAAATCTTTTTATTCGTCAATGCAGGTTTACAATACAAAAGGTGTTACGAGTTACAGGAAGTTCGCTACATTGTGCCTGCGAAAATTATATTAAACGAGAATTACTTATATTCTATTAACCTATTATTATATATATAATACTATCACATTTATATAATACTCGTTCCATCACTTATATCTATTCGTTGCTATAATATAGTTTTTATTTTTTTAATTATTTGATTATTTGCGTTCGCTTGTTGAACAATTTAAAGTTGTTTCCAGTTAATTTTAATTTTGTAATCTTTTTACTTACAAAATAAATAGATAACAAATTTTCCATTTCTTAATTATATCATTATTTGGCAAGTAAAAAGATTCAAATTTGAATTTTATTTTTTGTTATGTTGCCATTTTGTGACATTTTATTTTTAATGACGTTATTAGATAATTAAGATGTTATAAAAGTTCCTAATATCATAAGTTTAAACTAGAAGGTTTGTATTACGCTATAATTGTAATGGTTAATTTTGTAGTATTTTCAATTGCGAAATAATTATATAATTCAAAAGTGATAAAGGGATTTTCTTAGCTTCGTGTGTTTGAACTTGATCTTTTTATTCCTGATTTTGTATGTTCTATCAAAAACATGTAAAAGTTCCGAATATCGGAAGATTAAAATAGGTTTATGTCGATGAGATTCGCACATTACCGAAAATATTACCAAAGTATTATTTTTAGTTTTCAAGAAGTATAAATACATTATGTATAAGTTGCCTATTGTGTAGTAATTTTGTATTGTGAGATTATTAGTTACAAAGATGTTTCAATGTGGCAAACTAAATGATTTTGTAATTAATATTTCATATACTTTTAGATCTATGAATCAATAATCCATTTTCCAAAACAAGCAATGTTTCAAAGCTTTGCTTAACTTTTATTGAAATTTATGTGTCACATCTTTTCTAACTTGAAATGATTAACATTTCTTATTCATTTAATTTTTTTTACATTCTTGGGAATAATTAAAAAAAGCAACAATATTTTATGTCTTTTTATTACCTATTTCGTAAATGTATGAATAAGCGGAGCAAAATATATATTTGAGTTGTATGAAACACTAACCAACTTACACTTTATATCAGTAATATAATATATGGCTTCAGTTTGCGAAATTTCGTTCTCATATATCATAAATATATTCAGATGTGAAGATTTCATAGGCGTTTCAAAAACATCATTGCTTATGTTTTCAATTCGATTTCCGATTATCTGCATACGTCCCTCGTTGCTAGTAGCAGAAATCAATTCAACAATGTGGTTGTTGTTAGTCAAAAACCACTTATCTCCAGCATCAGTTGAGAGGATAAAGGATTCTAGTTGAATAACTGTCTTAAGTTTACTTCCATATTTGTAACTTTTTATCGTAGGGTATTTATGACTAGTATCGTGTCTTAAGTTCTCTACTTCAATATTATATTGTCTCTCTATTAATCTATTAGCGATTTGCTGAAGTGGCTGGTTTCCATTTCTGATCATTCTCTTCATTGAACTCAATTTATTTTCAAACGGATAAGCACTAAAGCTCTGCAAGGTTCCAAATCTCTTTACTTCGTCTACTAGGTGTATTAAATTGTGCACATTGCTTGTAATGTACTCTTGGCCATAAAACTTGCCATAAGTGTCAACGAAGTGCTTTAACATTGTTTCTGCTACTGGTAGAAGTTTAAAATGTGTCTCGCTTGTACAAATAGTCACAGCTGAGAAAAAGAGCAGAAAATGATGATATGCCGCATTATCTAAGACGTCCTTTAATATCACAAAACTTAAATAGAGCAGAAAAGTACGGAACTCAGAACCTTTCCAATGTGACAAGTCTTTAAGGCTTCTAACACTCCTGTGTATTTCCTTTGGCATTTGACAGCATAGTAAAAATTGAGAGACTTTCCCTATTTCCCTTGCAGGCCATTTTGTAATTAGATTTCCTAAATTTCCATCCCTCCAACCACTTAATAACCGTTTCATAATACCCAAATCAATAATATGTAGAGAATCTCCTACAGGAAATTGTTCAATGAAATCTATTGGCAATGCTAGCAAAGGAGAATCGTACTTGTGGTGAGCTCCATACTTCTTAGAACGAAAGTCTGCGTCATTTCTTCGCGGGCAATCAGTCTTTGCAAAGGTGACTGTGTGTGATTTATGACTATACTCGCCTACCACTGTACATTTCAAGCAACCATGTTTAGCATTAAAGTTGCATACTCCTGTAAAATATAAAATATAATTACAGCTAGTGACCAATAGTGTACATATAATTGACTTTTATTTAAATTACTACTACTTAAAGAAAACTTCTCTCTACGTTCCGGTTGCTTATCCAACTAAGAATCATTGGTGTAATAGACAGCGCTGGCACTCGATGTTCTGACCCGGTACAATATTACTACTAACTAACTTCTAAACTAAGTTCGTTCGAGTTTCGAATAAAACATTACTTTAAAAAAAAACAATAAAAATATCACCTAACAGAAAATTTTAAATGATATAATTGGTACTAGGATACCCACCTTTAACCAAGGCTCTCGCTGGTGAGTCGCATATGAAAGCCCTGACTTTAACTTCGATCAATGTATCTATCCCGTCTTGCGATGCAATCCTCAATTTATTAGACAGTAATTCTTGTAATTCACTTACAAAAGGTTGAAAATATGCGGATATATTTGATGGTTTCATCGTACCTTCATAAATACCCACAACAAAAGGGGGCACATTTGGTCTTTCGTGGATGTTACATAATATAGGCCACACTTGATGCTTAGAGCTGTTGAACAATGGTAGTCCGTCAATATTCACATTAAGCGAAACACATTTCGGTTTATCATTTAAGTTTTGTAAAATCGTCTTTAAAGATTCAATGAGACCATTGTGCCAGTAATGACCATCATCGATAAGAGTTATTTTTATATTTTTTTTACTTTTAAAAAGCGTCCTTGGGTCTAAAGGGACTATGTGGGGAATTCTTTTGTTCAGAATTACATTTAATTGCTTTATTGCAATTTGGGGAATATTAAAATCAATAGCCCACTTTTTATAATGATCTCTGAAGTCATCATTTTTGGTGTCTTCTTTATTAACGTTATCTTCATTTTCGGACGATGAATGACAGTCTTCAAGTGAACAAGAGTCCTGAACTTCGGCAAATAAACTATAGGGTATACTCGTAACATTTTGGTTAAATTGATAGATTAAATTTGCATTTAAATGTGATACGGAACCCTTATTATTTTCTTCAATATCAGCTTCTGTTCTATTACTTTGTATTAAAGTACGTGCTTGAAGTGAATTATACTTGTTTTTAACTTTTCTTTTGAATGCCCCACTTCTTTTAATACTTTTCCACTTTTTTCGATCCATATGTTGTAACAAACAATAAATAAATATTATTTCAAAATGATGGAAGTTGTATAAAGGTGATTATAAACCTCTATTATGAGTAATAATTATATAGCGGTCGTATTATCATGTTTCTAACACTTTAGGTTGTATACAGGTTGCACTCGTAACACTTATTCGACTTATATATAATGGTTACAAATACTACGTCTAAACAATTATTATTCGTATAGCAGTCGTTTAAAAGGTAATTATATGACAAAATTGTCAGTATTACGTCGTTTATACGACGAAAACGTTTACACGACCAAAAGTTGTATAAGTTAGTTTTATAGAAGTCGTCGTAGACACTACTATATGACGGTTGTATAAAAAGGTCGCAATAACGTCTATACGACTTTATTATACAATCAAAAGCGTATATGACTATCGGGCACATAATGCACCAGTACACGACTTAGAGTCAACAAAAATACTGTAAAACAACTTTAATACGACTCAAGATCATATAAATGTTTGATTATATGACAAAAATGTTAGTTGGGAATCCATGTAGCACTACATGAACCAATGAAAGTTCTGATTTGAAAGTGCAGACAATTTAAGTTGGTATTCAATTTGCTAAACAACACATTTTCCAGACTTTACAAATTGCTCTAAAGCTAGTTGTAATGAATAAACTTTACTTAATTATTCGCGATGTGATTATTATTAAATCTATACTCTATATACTAATATATAAAGCTCAAGAATTTGTTTGTTTGTTTGAACGGGCTAATTTCAGGAACCACTGGTCAGATTTGGAAAATTATTTTTGCGTTAGATAACCCATTTATTCAGAAAGGCTTTAGGAGAGCTAGTAACATCGCTGTGATCAATAGGAGCGGAGTATAACAAAAATTTAAAATATATGCTGTATATTTTGGGGTTATAATAAAATGTTTAAATAACTAACTCGACGCGAACGAAATCGCCAGCGGCAGATAGTTTTATTAAAGGGCGAATGGAGAGCGCTATACTTGGGGTTTCACTGTGCGATCAAATCAGAAATGAGGAGAACCGCAGAAGAATGAGAGTAACCGAAATAGCCTGAAGAATTGCAACACTTAAGTTGCAATTCTTCAATATTTATTTTATTTTGTTTCTAGTCTGTATTTGTTGTTATAGCAGCAACAGAAATACATCACTTCTGAAAATTTCATCTATCTAGCTATTATTACATGCAGCCAGATGATCGACAGACAAAGAGACAGCAGCCGAGTGTTACTAAAAGGGGTGCCATTTTACCATTTATGTGCGTACATAAAGGGTAAAATGGCACCCGATGGCATGATTTTTTTGTTCTTATTTGTTGGATATTTCTCTAGGTGGACTGGTGAAGCCGTACGGAGCACGGGTCTGAGCAGTTGTATTGCGATAAGTGCTGGGTACGTTGCGCTAAATATTGTTCTCTCGGAAGTGTGGTCGTGGACGGTCTCCAGATCAATCTCCCTCTGGCGCAGCATCATTGGGTTGGTCGTGTTGTTGGGTTTAACATTGTATCGCCTCGCTCAACTGCCGTCTTCCTTCCTATTCACTCAGCTTTTTTTGAGTAAATAGGCTCTTAATAAACATAAAAATATTTCAATTTCTCTGGTTATCTTGGAGCTGAAAGTAAACAGACCGTCTTGTTAAAATCAGGTGCTATTCGCTCAAGGCCCGTCTTCCGCGACCCTACTCAAAAGTAACTAAGTAGTTACAAACTCTAATCGCCAGAATGTCACAGTACTAATATTTCAACGGCAGCCCGTACACGTCGTAACCAAACACAAACTAAATAAATATTTGTTTGTTTATAGTTTGTGTGTGTATAACCTAAAGTTATTGAACTGTCAAAATTAAACCCATTGCTACTCTAAGTTACGAGTATAGTGATGTGTTACGCAATGGGGATTGTTCATTTTTTTAAATCGATTTAATGTGAAATCGAGGAATAGGGTTATTCGTGAGCGTTTAAAAAAGTAAAATATTCAGGGATTATTGTTATTTATCGCTAAAAGTAAATAACCTTCATTTAACTTTTAATTAAGGCTTCTTTGGATGTAGAGCGACAATTCCTTTACCACACATACTTGTTTGCAACTGTCAAGAGCGACAAGATATATAAACAATAAATATAGCCTCAAATTCTGCAAACATTCCGTTATTATACTTAGCATCTAGCGAAATTACCAGCAAATAAAGATAGAATTTGGGAAGTGCTTCGTTCCAACCCGTAAAAACGATTTAAAAAAATATTTCAGATTACATTTTGGTTAGTATTTTTTACTGTATGATACTAATAACTGATGCCGATATGACACTATTGACATTTGTCTAACGTCAAAGAAATTATTTTAAGTAAAAGGGTAAAGGCACGTAATTATTATGTCAAAGATGATGTAAATGTAACCAAGTTACTCCTAATTTTAAGTAATAATTGATAGAAATATAATGACTACATAAATATCAAAAACATTCAAATCAGTTTATTAGAACGCTCTATTTTATTGAAATCTTAAATAAAAAATGAGGGTCGAAACAACTGTCCAATGCCCATTACCCTATCGCTTTATGTATGAATAAAAATTACATGAGTTTTTATTCGTTACCTTCTTACGCCTTAACATCGGATTTCGGCAAAAGTCATAACCTGGGCTCGAACATAGAATATTTTTTTGTTCCGGCAGTGTGATTCTAATATAACCCTCTCAGCGAGAAAACTTAGGTGAAGTAAAAGTGGACTGAGCTGTCACACCCAGCGAATGCTAGAGATTGACTCTGGGATTTTTACAGACACAATAAGCAGTCGTACGTTCCCTTGGGATAAATTTTGACTTCCAAGAAGGCGAAGCGTCGAGGAAAACGTTATTTGAAAGAGCTAATCTACTTTTGTCAAGGGAAAGCACCGACCTACATACATCTGTATACACATTAAACATATATCCCGAATCTCTATTAAATAAACATTGGTGCCTATTCCTTTGATAACAAATTAAACTAAATTTAAGTTAGTGCACGTTATTATTTAATTTTCTTTAAGAAAAGGACAGAAGATAAATATTTATCTTCTCAGGCACTGACTAATTTGATAGGACTAAACTAATATTAGTTTAGTCCTATCAAATTAGTCAGTGCCTGACATAAATTGACATACTTTTAGACGCCATGTTTTTTAATCACGTCGAAACTGTTGTGGAGGAATGAGGAACAGGGAGTAAAGTTCACTTATCCTCCATAGAAAAGGGAGGATCCTCCGACTAGACTAGTTGTCTAGCGGGCCACTTTGCCCGTCGGTTTATGTGGTGAACTTGTATGCGTGCTAGTTGCACAGAAAACTCTGATTGCGAGATGCAGGATTCGCGTGACGTCAGTATGACGCGTTGTTCGCATGTTGCGTTGTAGGCACCGCTACATTATTCCCCTCCGTGAGGGTTTTTGATTTTTCGTAGATATCGGACCAAGATCGGGTCGAGATCGGTATGGTTCGTCGATCGGACTGGGATCGGGTCGGGATCGGTTCGAGGTCGGGTCGGCATCGGTACGGGATCGGTTCTGGATCGGGTCGGGATCGGTTTGGCAACGTTGGGACCAATTAGGAATCGGTACGGTTCGTCGGGATCAATTAGGGATCGGTTCGGTTCGTGGTGATCAATTAGGGATCACGTCGATATCAATTAGGGATCGGTTCGGTTCGTGGTGATCAATTAGGGAGCACGCCGGGATCAATTAGGGATCGTTTCGGGTCGTGGTGATCAATTAGGGATCATGTTGGGATCAATTAGGGATCACGTCGGTGTCACCAGTGTGGAGGAATGAGGAACAGGGAGTAAATTTCACTTATCCTCCATAGAAAAGGGAGGATCCTGGAGGAATCAAAACTCTGATTGCGAGATGCAGGATTCGCGTGACGTCAGTATGACGCGTTGTTCGCATGTTGCGTTGTAGGCACCGCTACACGGTCTATGGAATATATGTTAATTTGACAGAACTTAACAATTTTTTTTTTTTTGTCTTTTTTCCCTTTCTTAATGAAATAGAAAGGAAAAAATGCACTGAACTTAAAATTAGTTTAGTTTGTGAATAAGGGAATCAGGGCCACGGTTGGGCATAAAACTTAAGCCGCGACCTCGAATAAGACCAGTCATTGAATAATCGACTGCTTGGTCATATTCCTAGCTATTAAGGTGACACATTAGGAAAACCCTTATCGTAAATAGATTCTAGTCCGGCTTATCCGAGATGACATACGAACCTAATAGCCAAACAGTATATATTTATTACATTTGAATATATTTTCACTGAATCGACATGGGGTGTATGAACATTGATTTGTTTGTGAGTGCGATATTTATTTTGATACGTTTTGTAAATATTTCCTGGATCCATGTATTTATTTAAATGTATTCTGAAGCTTCAATTTTACACTATGATATGTTTCTTTGCATGAAGTCAATTATTGATATTTTTATATCAATAATTGATTTAATGCAAAGAATCCATATCATTGTATTAAATTGCAGCTTCAGAATGCCGGTCCTGTGTGAGATAGCCTTGCACATGAAGAATTCCGTATACCAAGGCAAAATATCACCAAATACAGCTGCTGACAGTCAGACAAACGGGGAGCAGAGGCTTAGTAAAATTGTTCCGTTGCCATTCTTTTAGCATGACCCTAATCATTTTAGTAGAACCCTAATAAGTTTATAGCAGAATGAGTAGATATATGAAGATAGAAAAGTTCTGAAATGGTCTGCTTTATTTTGGGTTTCAAGTCGGTTCCAGTCGAACCGCTTGACGACGGGGTCCAAAAGACGGTTGCGGGTTCACGGCTTCGGTTGACGTGAGCTTCTCGGCAGCTTATCAGGTCATAGGATGTCCGGTGGCGTGAAGCAGGTGGTCCACACAACTTCCAAGATGTTCGGCTCTGAGGTTCGCAGAGTCACTTGAAAACAAACAGTTAGTTTCATGAAACAACGCCGTTTTCTAGATTTTGGATTGAGAGTTTTTATAAAAGGTCTGAGAGAACGATATCTCGTCCTTATGCGCAAACGCGGTCCAACACACTTCTTGTCAATCGGATCCGAATGTAATACGATAAATTGCCGTGCGACCAATCGCGCTTCGCCATTGGCTCAAATCAGAAACCCCGCGGTTGACAGATGACAAACAATTATGTGTTGCCAGTTAGAAAGGGGTGGCGTGAATAGAAATTACGATTTGGGGATAATATCGATCCAAATAAAGGATGAATACGATACAAAGGGTCTTTATACCATTTTCCAAATCAAAGCTTAAATAAAAATGGTTAGGAATAAACTTGTCCTTTTTTGGTAAAATAAATTAATCTTTACTAAGCATTCTCTATCGTAATATTTTCCACTAGGACGATCATCTAACATGAACAATGCACATATATTATATTGTGTGCAGATGACAATATTTCATCATCAATTGCATATGGATAATGTACAAACATTGTGCATTGTATATGTGCAAACCTACTACATGTTTAAACACCACAAGGTCCTATTTTATTCGTTTTATTTTTTAAGTAACACCAGGCCTATTTTTTACGTACCCCAAGGAGGTATCACTTTTAGTTCCTTTTCTTTTCTCTGGTCTGATAAAAAATTAGAGTTAGAAAAAATTTACATTTTTAAAAGTTATGCCTCCTCAGACCTTTTTATTTTACTAGTAGGTAGAGGTGAAAATAGATATGTAATAAACATCGGTAAAAAGACGCCAATGAAGACTTACAAGATAATAAAGAAGTACATAAATAACAAAAAATGTAAGACTTTTTCTGGCAGTCTCGTTAAAAAACAACACTTTTATGATCGTCATTGCTTTTACGCTCATTTACTTATTTTATTTTTATTCTTACTCAAGAAATTGACCTGACATTTTGTAGACAAATGTAGAATCCAGTGCGGATAATGGGATATCAAATACAGTAGGCGAGCAAATTGTTTAGGTGTATTATTCCAATTATACAGTCTACAACCTCTATTCTGCTCCCATTATTCTGCTTCCATCTTTAGTTGCTTCAATTCGATAAGTGTAGTTTGATCGCTCCAGTCATATTTAATTAGAAATTCTTGAAAGCTTTTGTGTTTAGGATCAACAGACTCAGACTAGTGGACAATAAGCCATTGTGGTAAAGAGGCAAATGGTGTTAGATTACATGGCCAATTAAAATTAATTTGTGAATCAGAGGAGATATGGAAAACTGTAAAATGAGAGGGCCTTATTAGAAGTCTCTCAAACGACTATAGAGAGGGCTATGCTTGCAGTTTTCATGCGTTTTCGAATGTAAAATATAGAGATCTGCAGAGAGACAGGGCGACCGTGGCATAAGTGGCAATAAGCTGGGCGTATTGATCACAGAACATATTATGACACCCCATATTATGACCGAAAGGTTTAGACGTAGCGTTCAAAAGGCTTTTCCCAGGTTGGGAAATCTATATTCTGGTATGTCTACCGCCCACGCCAGGGCGGCAAGCAGTAGACCCTACTACTCTCTTCCTGGCATAAAAACTACCCCAGCGTACCATCTCACATCTACGTTGGGAATGCAGGAACGTACGATCCTTCAGCAACCACAGATATTTCGGGCCTCCTTGGAACAGGGGGACGAGTGAGGTGCATAACTCTCCCCACGCCGTCTAAGAGGAGCGCGCGTGGAATACTATGCGTGGAATTGCCGCTGCTGGACTCATTTAAGAGGGTTGGGCTTTTTCCACCATCCGCCGATGCCCAAGGCACCTCCTGCGGTTCGGGTGGGTAGACGAGATCTCCTACTCCCTAGGATCGACGACCTTATTAAAGCCACAGTGAACTCATGTGTAAGAAGCATGGAGACTGTTGAAGTGCTTGGGGAGGCCTATGTCCAGCAATGGACGTTTTTCGGCTGAAGTTATGAGAGTTAATATAGAAAGTGACGTTTACAGTTTATATTTAGAATAGTTTTGAATACTATTTATATCACTTTTTGCTCTTAAAGTGTCTCTTAATTTCACAAATTTCAATATCATATAGTTTTTTTTTAATAAAGTATGGCGAACGATTTCTCAAAATACTTTGTCAAAAAACGAACGGTATTTTTTTAAATCTTAACAAAGAGCTATTATTAAGAAATATTAGTCATGCCAGAAAAATTGTCAACATTTTATGAATAGAATTGACGTTGGGGATAAAACATAAGAAATGAAAACCCACGCTACGTCTTCCGGTGCGTGGTCTCCACTCGAGAACCCGTCGGCCCAGTCGGGCATCGGTCCGGGCATCGGGCAATGTGTCCAGCCTACTGCTACTTTAGTGTTGCAATTCTTCGGGCTATGTCGGCTACTCTCGTTCTTCTGCGGATCTCCTCATCCCTGATTCGATCGCGCAGTGAAACCCCAAGCATAGCCCTCTCCATTGCCCTTTGAGTGACTTTGAGCCTTCTTATAAGGCCCATTGTTAATATTTAATTTATTTTGATAATAAATTACAACTTTTATTTTTCACATCATTTTTGATATCATATAATTTGTAAGAAAAACACAAAAATATTTATTTACTTATATACCGGATGTATTTTTTTTGTGCCTAAGCCTAAATATAAGTGCTTAAGTGCTGTGCACTCATTGCTACTGTGAACAAGTAAAAATTATCACGCGCTTTTATTGCGCGTTGGCTTCATGTAAGTGGATATATATATATATATATAATATTCAGCAGCATCGGATTGTTCCGGAAACTGACCCAACGAATACTTGAGAAAAAACTCTATTTTATGATGATGCATGTCTATGTCAAATTTTTTTTAATGAAAATATAAACAAATGGACTAGAAGGACTAGAAACGTGGGATGCGAGTTTGTGATTTCAATAACAAATTGCTTACATTGATTGGATTGTTCGAATACTTCAAACTGAAATTCAAATTTGTAACCAAGTTATAAAAGTTTTCGCTATTCATTTGATATGTGAGGTTAAATTTATAATTTCAGGCGATAATGTTTTAATAACTTCATTTAAAAATTAATTTATTAAAAAGAAGTGAAACATCAAGTTGAAACATTATAATGTAGATAAATGTTTTAGTATTTCTCTTTAATAATTTCGTACCTAATCAATCTCTATTGATTCAGATGTTCTAAAAATGATTTCAATATACTCACTCAAACTCGCATTCAAAAACAGCCAAACCCGGAGCAACTACCCGTAGACCATACAAATTTTAGTTCCATATGAAAATCGGACCCGGAGACACGAAGCGCAGCAGTCGATCCCATATCCACTGTACCAATCGTGTCGTCCGGGTTAGTAGATACCTATATAATTATATGTCTGCGAATTTGCGGTTCTATAGCATATGCTGGTTTTTCTGTTTTAACATCATAACATAAACTAATGCTTGACCGAGATCACGCCTGATGGTAATTAGTGAAGAAACCGTCGATGGCAAAGCATGCTAGTTTATTAAGAGCCTATTCACTCTAGCCTTGAAGCAAATTGTTCGCCTCGTGCTTTATATCGCTTAAATGAGTCCAGTGGCGACTGATTTGGGAACGTCCTTCGCCCTCCGCATTTCACAGACGAATCGTATAAAAAACTAGGTTCGTCTCGTGTTTTATGCCGCTTTGTCCGAATCGTAGCGAAATAAACTACACAGAGTAACCGTCCAACACGATACAAACTTCCCTTCAACTCATAAGACGGGGTGTCACCACTGGGCCATCACTGCTCCAGTACCAAAACCAAATACCGATTTAGTGAAATTCAGGGTAAAATCTCTCAATAAATCTATCACTCCTAGTTTGTGTTAATACACTGAACATAAGACATTACGGTTTGACAACTGGATACTCAGGTACCTACCTACCCATATTTGGTTCTGTCACTTATGTTAGCATAAACTTGTCTAACTAAATGACACGCGGGCGTCTGTATTACAAATGAAATTATATTTGTGTAAATAAGCTGTCAAAATCTCTATTACATGTTATTTTATAAAAAAAAAACTAGTGGCCGCCTGCGACTTCGTTCGCGCTTTTTTTGTTTCGCTTCTATTGGTCGCAACAATGCTATATAGCCTAAAGCCTTCTTGGATTAATGGGCTATCCAGTAGTTCCTGAGATTAACGCGTTCAAAAAAAAAACTCTTCAGATTTATATTTATTAAGAAACGCCCGCTGTCGCTGAAAACTAACACTGGGCGCTGTTTTGTATAAGTTCGCAGCATAATGCTGAGCGACAGCCGTTCTGCGTCGATGTGACGCATGTTCCATCAACCTTTTCTTATTTTTTGTGTTTATTAAAAATTGTATCATGTTTACCGACAGTAAACGTTCTTTCTTTTTCTCTTTCTTTAAATTTCCCATCTGAGTGTCTCTGAGATGAAATGGCGAAATAAACTTAAAAGTAATGGTATCTTTTAAACGGTTTAGTGACGAAATTAGCGAAGCAATTGAAAAGCCTTTATGTCTAGCGTGGACCCATATTAAGAAGGATTAAAGTCTAGAGACACTCTTTGTCAGCCCGTGTGAAGATAAAGTAGATTAGTACCTGAAATGGACATTTGAACGGCTGAAATAGTAGTTAGTACTTAAAATTACTTCGATTTCAACACGTTCTTCGTTATTTTCGGCACTAACCCAATCATAAGGCCCAAACGAGTTACCTATAATATTTCCTTATTTTGGAACAACTAGTTACCCCACAAAGAGTTTTGCTCGGCGTTTATACTGCGTATATCGTAGAACTGAAACCATTTGCGTGCGAAAGTATGCCTGTACGATTACAATATAAGTGAAATGAAATGAAATGAAATGAAATCGTTTATTAAGCAAGTAGGATCACTGATCACTTTTACACGTCATATGTTTTTTTTTTTATTCTTTTTTTTTTTTTTTAAACTAGATGAAGCCGGCATTTCCTAACTGACTACCTCTGAGAAGAAATAGCCGAAACAAACTCAGGGATCATCGTCTTTTTTAAAGTCCAGACATTAAAAATGAAAATGTTTACAATAATTTACGTTATAATTACGCATATTGCTTAATAACAATGCTTAACAGAGCGAGCAGCTCAGTCCCAAGCCTCTCTATCCTCTAAATAATCTGAGATTTTATAATACCCCTTTTTGCAAAGTTTGGCCTTTATATAGGTTTTATATCGTTTAATGGGTAAGTTTCGAATGTCCATGGGAAGCTTGTTGTAAAAGTGTATACATTGACCCATGAACGAGTTGCCTACTCTGTGGAGACGAGTGTGATGTACAGCAAGATTGTGTTTGTTCCTGGTATTTATATTATGAATATCGCTTATTTTCTTAAAATTAGATATATTTTTATGTACATACATAAGATTTTCAAATATATATTGCGAAGCTACAGTCAGAATGTTCACCTCTCTGAATTTTTCTCTAAGAGAATCTCTAGGACCAAGGTTGTAAATGGCTCGAACAGCCCTTTTCTGTAAAACAAAGATGGTATTGATGTCCGCACAAGTTCCCCAGAGAAGAATCCCATAAGTCATAAGACTATGAAAATAACTAAAATAAACAATTCTGGCTGTATTCACATCAGTTATCTGTCTAATTTTCTTAACAGCATAAGCGGCAGAACTGAGTCTACCCGACAGCTTCTCAATGTGAGGACCCCATTGTAACTTGGAGTCAATAGTCAATCCAAGAAAAACTGTCGACTCGACAGGGATCAACTCTACTCCATTCAGTTGAACATTGGTACTTAACTGCCTGACATTTGGCGTAGAAAATTTAATGAATTTAGTTTTTTTTTCATTCAAAAGAAGGTTATTTACATTAAACCAATGGACAACTTTCGAAAGTGCATTGTTAACTTCGTCAAAATTTGCTAGCTGACGCTTGACTTTAAAAATAAGAGAAGTGTCATCCGCGAACAATACTATGTTGTGATTATCCCTCACGTGATGAGGTAAGTCATTAATATAAATTAAAAACAAGAAAGGACCTAGAATTGAGCCCTGCGGAACGCCCATGGTGACCTCAGATCCTGCCGATTTGTTGCCATTAACATCAACCCTCTGAATTCGATTATTCAGATAAGAAGTCAGAAGGTCGAGAGCTCTGTCCCTTAAACCATAATGGTACAGTTTCCTAATAAGAGTGTCATGATGTACGCAATCAAAGGCCTTGGATAAATCACAAAAAATACCAAGAGCATCTTGCGATTCCTCCCAGGCCCCAAATATGTTCTTTAGCAACGCCACGCCCGCATCGGTAGTTGAACGACCCTTTGTAAAACCAAATTGTTTCACGTGCAATAAATTATATAAGTTGAAGTGTCTCAACAACTGTTTCAAAATTAATTTTTCAAAAATTTTGTTCAAAGTTGGTAATATAGAAATTGGCCGAAAATTCGTGGGATCAGTTGTACTACCAGATTTGAACAGTGGAATTACTTTGCTAAGTTTCATCAAATCAGGAAATATACCAGATGTGACACAAGAATTAAAAACAATTGCTAATAAAGGTGCGATAACATCTATTATTGAAGCTACAGTATATACTGACAAACCCCAATGATCGGCAGTTTTTTTTACATCAAGATCCTTAAAAGATTCTATAATGTCTTTAGCAGTCGCAAACGCAAATTCAAAGTGCCTGTCACATTCTGGAACACATTCTTTTAGTATGGCGTAGGCAGAAGTGGAGGAAGAAGACAAAGTTTTTGTTGTTATTATTGGAATACTAGTAAAAAAATTCTCAAACTCAGCTGCTACCTCCAAGTCCGCCTTTATATCTTCATCATAAATTTTAAGATGGAAATCGCGATTTTGTACTTTGGTTCTTCCAGTTTCAGAATTTATAATTTGCCAAGTTGTTTTGATTTTATTTCTAGAAGATTTTATTTTATTTTTAATGTGTATGGCTTTTGCTGAGGAACAGGCTCTCTTAAAAGTTTTTGAATATTTTTTAACGAATTCTTGAAAAGCTACATCATGGTTATATGTTTTTTCCTGATACAATTCAAACATTTTTTCCCTGCTTTTATAAATACCTGGGGTTGCCCAGTCACTAAATATAATGCGGTCGCTAACAGGCAATGTTTTTTTTGTGAAAACTTTCATAAATTCACAATTAATCAAGTTAAATAGTATACTATATGCATGATCCGGGTTGGTGTGATGAGGCAAGCCCGGTAGCTTTTCAATTAAATTATTTTTAAATTGTCCTAAACGATTTTCATTTACAGGAACAAAACTCACAAGTTTTCTTTGAGCTCTGACTTCACTCTTCTGAGGAAAAGTAACTAACTGGCCACAGTGATCAGAGTCTAACTCATTTATAATTAAATGGTCAGAAGGTCTTAGGTTAGTAAAGATGTTGTCTAAACAGGTGGCACTTGTGGCAGTTATTCTAGTCGGCTCAAAGAATCTTGCGTACAAATTATAGGACTTGAATAATGAGATAAATTCATTCACTGTAGCTGATTTCTCTAGAATATTAATGTTGAAGTCTCCACAGACAACAACTGTTTTGTTACTGTGACAAGTCTTTAATAAAACTTCCTCCATATATTTTTCAAAAATATCATAGGAAGCACATGGGGGCCTGTAGACACTTATTACAATGAACCGCTCGAGCTCGATGCAAGCAATTTCAATAACTCGCTCAACAGAGAGGCTTACAATATCAGCCCGTTCTTTAAATTTGATATTGTTGCGAACAATTATTAGGGAGCCACCCCTTATCATATTCACTCTGCTGAATGAGCTACCAATCTGATGGTTATTAAAGCTGAACATGAACTGATGGGCTTTTAACCAATGTTCAGTAAGACAAACAATATCAATATAACTACAGTTCATCAACAACTCCAATTCTAATTGTTTATTTATCACACCCTGTATATTTTGCTGAACAATTTTAAGGTTATTATTATTGATTATATTTAGAAAATTAAAATTTATTGGGTGTGATATTAATGTTTCTAGGTTCACATCACTGCTAGAGTTCAACTCTATTGTCTCAATGTCCCTTGATAATGGGTACATGTCTAATTCATTATTCAAAATAGTGCTAGAGGTTGACTCTATTGTCTCAAATTGTAATTTAAATAACTTGGAACAAATTCCAAGCTCTGCTCATTACCACTAAGTATATTACTTAACTGCTCAATAGAAGCAGCATAGTTAGCCAAACACTTGGCTGACTTATATATATAATATGATAGCGATTCTGCTACCTGTCCTTTAAAAAAATTACAAAGATAATAGTTATCTTTGGTCGTAAAATAATTTTGACTAATGAGTGCATTAGAGTCAATAAATTCAAATTTTTCATTATACAGTGTCATAGTTTGTAATGTCATATTACATCTATATCTAATTCTGTTTTCGGTCTGTGACAGGCCATTGCCATAAGGAAAGGCAAACAAAACTATTTTGTTTACATTTAATGAGGCCAGATTTTCAAAATATTTCTTTATCTTTACACTGTTTGCATTTCCCCTTCTCCCAATCAAAATAACAATATTTGTGGATGGACTGTAATTACCACTTATAACTTTATCTATAATTTGACTATAAGATGCTTCAGGCATACAATAATTGACTACTTGGTCATTTAAATGGTGTTGTAGTGTATGACCCATATTTTTACCCATTTCATCGCAGTACATCAATATTTTGTTTTTATTGTTTAACATTTTATTTGTTATTATTAATTCTTCTGTGTTTCGTGTGGCGAGGGAAGTACTGCTGAGACTGTCAAACAACTCCACAGTATGAGTCACTGATGGAGGAGACTCATTTGAGACAGCTGACCGTGAACAGCCTGATGGATCATGATTATAATCAGGTGTAAGATTGTTTGTTAAGGAGTTAAACATTCTCTCATTTTCACTACACTGTTCCACCAGACTGTTCATTGCCAGAATATACTCTCCTATTTCCTTTTGAGAAATCTCATATTTAGATATAACACTATTTAAGGAATCCTGTAAGCGGAGAGTCTCTGACTGTAATTGTTGAATTTCAGCCTCATAATTATTTTTAAAGCTTTCTAACTTTATACTATGCCCACTAATTGTTTCTTTTAATTTTTGAGAACTTTTAATGTATTGAAGCTTTTTGAAAAAGTATTTTTGTTATTTTTAATTAATTTCTGGGTTTTTCTAATCATTTTATTTATTTTAATGTATTTTTTAACTTATTTTTACTACTATTTACAAATTTAACTTCAGGATTTGATCTTATACTATTATCACAAGTAAGATCAATTGTCTCAATGTTATTATTACTGTTTATGTTGCCCAAGATTGAGTTGGCAGAATGCAACGGAGTGGTACCAACCAGTTCATCAAACAGAGCATGAGTCTGCGCTGTCTGGAGTCTCCGGCTAGCACTCTCCAGCCTGTCGATGGTGTCGTGGGCTTCGCTTAGCCTAGATTTTAGCTCAGTGTTGCATTTGACTGTGATATCAAACTCATTGCTACACTGGTCAAAGCTGTCTACAGTATGTTGAAGCTTATCCCGTTCCTCACTAATGGTAATTAGCTGATTATGCATTTCAGCCATCTCACTCTTGAGCTTCGTGTTATTGTTTAAAATATTAAGTACTTCCCTCTCATTGTCATCCTGTTCCCGTTTCAGTTCCTCACACAAACCCTTATATTTCTGAAGTTCCGTTAATGCTAACTGTAGCTTAGATTCCTCCAAGCGTGCAGTAGCCCTCCTGGTCATTATTCTATCCATTCCTGACAATATTTTTCAAAACAAAGAAAAAAAAAGCAAGAACTTAGGGATATAGGTGATGGTAGGATAAGTACTTTGTGTAAGGAACCCAAACAATTAAGGCGATTCCTGTGTCTTGAAGGATAGAGTGAATATGCTCTTAATAAACTAGTGCGCTTTACCATCAACGTTTTCATCGCTGCTTACTATAAGGCGGGAATGCGCTCAAGCATTAGTTTATAATGTTATAACAGGGGACTAATTTCAAGGGACGAAGTCGGTCCTTTCAAGTAAGGGGCGTTCCCAAGTCCGTATCACTTACAGGCATACAATTGGTTGGGCGCCAGAACAAAGAATAAATAACAACATGATACAATAATTACAGTTGTCCCTACATCCGATGTGTAATTTCCCCAAATTTTACACTTGTTTGGACTTATTTACTACTTTCTGATGAGCTACATACTGACGGACTTGAAGTAGACCCACTTTTTGTGTGTATGGGAAATCATTAAATGACTTCTCCCGCTCTGGGCGGAAGGGCGTGTCAGATTTTTATTGACTCAAACCTACCCGAGTTTCTTCATTTGCCTGTGTACCAGGACCACGGTTTCTCTCTCAACCAATCCGCAGCCCTGGCAAGCATCGGTCTTCGTGAACCCCGTCACGACGTGCTGACATCTCTTTGAGGCGCGTGTGACACACAACGCGCCATCGATCTGGGTCTGGTCTTTACCGGGCGGTTAGCAGTGGGCAGCTCGCTGCAAGCTCGGGCCTACGGTAGCCGGGAGTTCGATGTTGTCTCTCGACCAGGGCGTCTGCTACAGTGGCTAGAGGTATTAGGGCGCTGATATTACCGCTCTCTCAGGCACTCCGCCTAGGAGTAGACCCCGAATTCATTTGTCTTATGGCACACAAATCATTTAAATTTTCTATTAACTCAATATTTGACTATTTCTAACGATGAAACTTTTGAGTTGTGCCTACCATCTATGTATGTATATCTCACTACTTTTCTACCTGTGTAAAACCCATTTCCATTAATCCTCCAAATTATTCCAGATGAGTTGCAGGAAATGGTCCAATTCCGTCGGAGGAACGTAGTTTATTTAATGAAGAATTTTAATGATTGTAATTAAGGATATGCAGCCAAGATAGTCTTGGCAACAGAATTAAAATAAGAAAATAGACGGGGATAGGTGGAAGGCGGGATTGATGTCAAGCACTAGATTATAACCATAAAAAATGAGTATACAGGACATATTTTAAAATTAGCAGTGGCGAACCCAATATCCCAATATCCTTAATTTACCTGGGCGTTGAATTATAGGAATTATAGGACTTTGGGGTCTTGGGTTCGCCAGACGCTGATCGACATTAAGACAAATTCAAAACTCAATTCAAACTCACTTTTTCAGTTTATAGGCAGTTGTGAATCATCAAAGAGGTGGTCAGTCAGGAACATGCACACAAGCTAGTTGCTTTACAGAGCGTAGCATACAGACACCAATAGTAATTTTCTTAAAAAAAACTTAGTATATGTTACATTAATGGTAGCCTCACACAGCTCATATTAATTTGTCTTTGCCACAAAATAGTTTTATTTTTCTGCACGGGCTAAAGCCTATAATAATAAAGCCATTTTATATGTATTCCCTTTTGGGGAAAACGAGCAATGTTTTGTTATATTTCCCATTCCCTCAGCCTTTGCCATGATAAACCTTCAACTTCTTACATGCGTTACATTAAGTCTCCTAGCTGACCTAAATATGCCTCGGAAACAGAGCACTAAGGGGATTACGAAGTGACCTTCTAACTAACCAATATCAAATCCGTTGGTTTATTATCGCTCATTGCAACAAAGAGCGTGGTCTAGGATGAAAGAGCTTAAACTCGGGAAAACATTGTTGTTTATACGTACTTTCAAAGTTAGATCATTTTGAACGTACATTATACTGGTATACCTTATCTAGTTTTGAAGAAAGTTGTGGGTATGAAAGTGTATGAAAAGAAAAAAGATAAGACAAAAAGAAAATACGTTTATTTTCACCCATAAATACGCAGAAAAGAACACGAAAGGGAACAAGATGACAAGAAAAGATTGTTATAAGTGTAGGGAAATACCAATGAAACGATTGATGAACTGTGTGAAAGTAGATATAGTAAGATCGTGAGTGATTACTAAAATAACTGCTAATGGAGAAGTATAGTAGAAAAAGAACTGTTGAAACCCAGAAGAAAATGGGTGAGTATGATGAAAAAGATACCTTTTAGTTTAGACACTAAACAAACTCATGTTATAACGTAAGGTAATATAAAATCTGGCCGCGAGTTGTTTGAAAGAGCTACTGTAGCCCCTGATGTTCAGGCAAGTGAAGGAACTCGGGAGTTTTTAGTCAATAAAAGCCCGAGACACCTTTCCGCTTCGCCCAGAGCGGGAGTCATTTGATGATTTATCTAAAATAAGAGAAAAGGTAAAATGTCCTGAGCATTACTGCTAACAAGAGTGATGCCTACCTGATTAGGTATTCCATGAGGTACGGTATGGCATGTATTGTTGTCAAGTGTCTCCAGAAGACGCCATTAGAGGTTCAAATCTTTGGGGGAGGCCCATATCCATCATGATACCATGGACTTTCTGTGGCTGGCATGATGATGATGATGATGAATGCTTCTAAGGAAGAGAGAGGGAGAATTTTTAAACTGATTTTGATGAGTCTTGATAGAAATACTCAAAGAATATATCTTATACATTAATCTTGACAGTAAGCTTATACATCAGATTAATAGACAAGATACTTTTATTCTATACTCATGGGACGAGAAAAACCGCGAGGCGCTGTTAGTAAGTAATTAAAATAAAGAGAGCATCAAACAATATCTCACTAACTGACTGGTAATCAGATTATAAAATTCTAAAAGCACATTAATATAAAAATTTAAACTCTCTTCTCATTTAGTAAATGGTTTAATTTAATCATAACATTATGAAGAAAAGATTCTAACATAATACTAATCAAATAATTTACAAAAGGGTCGGCAAGGCGCAGCGGATCTTAAACACCCAATTACTTTTGCTAAGCGAGGAGTTCTACTAAAAGTAATTGAAAGAACAATCGTATTAATAAGGAATAATAAAAGTTCCTTATCTTCTAATGCTTTGTAATTATTAATGCAATGAACGGCAGAAATTTCATTAACTTTTAAGAGTGTATTAAGACTCGTGAGACTTTTTGGTGTAAAAATATCGTAAGAAATTTTGGTTTTGATTTCATTCATGCTCTTTTAATTCAAATTAATCACCCTGTAATGTTATCACCCATGGGACACAGACGAGAAGAGGGAGTGGGTCTTAACCTACCACTCAGGTCCAATGCGGGTTGGCAGATGTCTTGAAAGCTACTACTTACAATAGGGTAGTTGAATACAAATAACTAATTAGTCCGTCAGTCAGATTTCCAAAAAATACGTGTCTACGTATTTTTTATTTTTTCATATAAACAAAAAATAAAGACGACACAGTGCGTTGAAAACTCGTGTGACGTCACTGCACGAAAACTTTTTAGGGAGCAGTGACGTCACCAGCCCCCACTCCTGATCTTTGATGCCTTTTATATTTGTAAATTTTTATTGATTTGATAAAACAAAATATACGTATCCAATATTTTTCTATAATTTGAATGACGGACTAAAAAGAATCATTTTTTTTTTATCCAGGTAACATCAATATTCTGCTCTCAAATTCTAAGTTGCTATTTATTCAAAGGTGCTCCAAAATAATCAGAGTATAATGTACTGTTGCGATGCTGCCCTCATCTCTTCCAGAGGGAGTGGGCTGCTATTTACGATGCTGCACACTGGGCCAGCATTTTTGGGTCTAGGGGGATTAAGCTCAATCCTTCTCTGTCTGAGAGGAGACCTGTGCCCAGCAGTGGGACGACAAAAAGGTTGATGATGATGATGTCACTGGGCCAGCATTTTTGGGTCTAAGGCATTGTGATTTCTTCACTATGTTTCTTCGTCGTTTTTCAGCAATGATTACGAAACTATTTACGCAAACTTTAACACCAGTCAAGGATATTTCTGGCCTACAAACAAGATTCCTGGGCCTACGAGCAAGAAAATATTAGGATTATAGTGGTAACCACTCTAAGATTTCTGGCCTACGAGCAAGATTTCTGGGCCTACAAGCAAGAGAATCTTAGAGTGGTTACCATACCTCTAAGATTTTCTTGCTCGTAGCCCCATAACCGTTGCAGGACGTGATTTTGAGCCCTAGTTAGTGTCATAGTTACAAAAAAAAACCGAAACGGATAGTAGGAAGATTAACTTCAGTGTAGGAATACATTTACTATGTCTCAGTGGCGCAACGGTCAACACGCCTGCCTGCGACGTGAAGGCCCCGGGTTCGATCCCCGGCCAGGTCGTGATGGAAAACGATCTTTTCCTGATTGGCCTGGGTCTTGGATGTTTATCTATATATGTATTATAAAATATAGTATCGTTGAGTTAGTATCCCATAACACAAGTCTCGAACTTACTTTGGGGCTAGCTCAATCTGTGTGATTTGTCCGTAAAAAAAAAAAAAATCTATTTTTCCATAAAATAACTATGTAAATAGCATCATAACATTTCATTCAAAAATAAAGGAGTAAAACTGCTTTTGAATAAAATCAAGCGTACTGTGCGTGTGTGTGTGTGTGTGTGTGTGTGTGTGTGTGTGTGTGTGTGTGTGTGTTTGTACGTAGGTATACTTTTCTTTTTTTTTATAATTTGCCTATGTGTCCTCTGACATTGTCAGAGCAATTGTATCCGCAACTTAGCCATATATTTACTATATATTTAGTATCATAATTTTCTTACGGTCCATATACGTATATTGAGTGTATATACATATTAAGGAGACCGTTAAATCATTCAATTTTGTTCATTTTATGAGTAATTAACTCCTTAGCACCCGCAGGGCAGATACAATTCACTCTCTTATTATTAAAGTTAAATCAAATTAGCTAGGAAAATAACTGAAAACCGTCCTATTAACATAAATAAATATTCCTTCAAGTCGTTTACACCACGTAAATTAATTTAAACTCACTCTCTCACAGTTAATTGGCGAAACTACATGCGAAATGTATACTGTTCACCAATCTTGGTAATTTGGTTAGCCAAGCTTATACCACCGGAGACGTTATTAATTCTACAATGTGTTTCAAACACTACATAAACAAGGAAGTGTCATGAAATACAGACACGACAGTAATATATATACACGTAAGCTAAAGTAGATCGTATTTTCGAAGAATTTTCTCTTATCATACGCGTTACTCAGAGTCAGTTAATTTGGCAAGAGTAGCGAAGCGTGAGTGATAAGGTCACACATACGTCTTTGCTATAGAAATACGCGTTTTATTGACGGCTTTTGTTTTAGATTTGTAGTTGATTTTGAACGATTCGAATGAATCTGGTTTTCCGGGTGTAAAATGAATGTAAATTTCCGGATGTAAATTCATTACTATACATAGTATTGTATCATGTCATGTGTTTTTTTTTAAATGAACAGACAGCTGTGCTACTGGGGAGTTTCTTCCGCCACATCTTCTTCCCAGCGAACTAGGAACGAGCACTAGGAAGTGTCGATGGGTGAGCGTTTTGGGGGACTGTCTTATGTAATATTGACGTTCAAAAAGTGCTGATTCTCAGCCTAATTTGAATAAATGACTTTTGATTTTGAAAAAAAAAAAACGTTTTAGTCATCGATTGTTTCATTTTTGTTCAGTTTTCTGTATAGTCATAGTGAGAGATTATGTTCAAGGGTTTCGAGAATGCCGAATGACAGATTCTTGAAACTTATACACTAGGTTCAGTAATAATAATAATTAATAATAATAAACTTTATTTCAGAAATGCTTCCATAATTTGTTAGTAACAATATTCTTAGCCTATGTTAGTAACAGCATAATAATAAAACAAAACAATGAAAATATTTCAGGCACTAGCTTTTGCGTGTAGGCCTATACAGTGCGCTATTAATATTGAATCAAGCACCCTGAACGAATTATTGAATTGCACACGCAGAGCGTTGTATGTCCCTCGCGTGCATTTGGTCCACAAACTGCGCGTGTAGAAGGTCTGACAGAAAGCTCTAAACAGTGTGACCTTCACTTGCTCAGTAAACGTGTATTAAATTCATACACCCTCTCCCTATTTTAAACAAATGTGTATTCGTGCGAATGTGGCATAAGGAAAGTCGTTCCTGATGGAAGTCCCTTGACCTCACACTTGTATTCTGTCTGAGGACCTGAAGTTTGGTGTATTATACAGACATATTATAATACATCAAACTTTGTGGCACGGTACAATAAACATCTACAAAGATGGTTATTGTCCCGAGCCATTTTTAAGATTTAACAGAGGTAAATGGCTGCCGTAATGGTGTTTGTAAATAATGGGACTGCAACGTGTTCTTAATGGTATACTGTTATGAACAAAATTATTGTTATTATCGACGCTATACTGGAAAAATATGTATTTTAGTTGTTCATAATAACTTACCATTGTAACAAAATGCCTTACAATATAACCAAGCAAATAGCTGAACAATTTTGGGAAGGATTTATTGTTTACAGTCGAATCTCAGTCAGAATTTGTCAAAAAATTGTCAAGTTTTTGACATTACGATGGCCTAGTTGAGCAGCGGTGGCCTAGTGGTATGGGTAGAGACTTACAAATTGTAGGTCGTTCGTTCCATTTCGTTTACTACTGCTTCCAAAATGACGAAGAAAAACATCGTGAGGGAACCAACACGGCCTAGAGGCAAAAACTTCGAAGACATCTGACATTTACCCACCCACACTGGGCCCGCGCGGTAGATTACAGCCTACTCTTCCTCTCCGCGAGGAGGCCTTTATCCCATCAGTGGGAATATTATAGGCTGATTATGTTTGACATTTGTTTGTAACCGAGATGACACTGTGAGTAGATTAGAAACGTAATTAACGTAATTTACGAGAATTGGTCTTTCGATACGTACTCATTGACGATAGGACCGCTGAATATCTCCGTGTAAAGATCAGTTGTATTCAACCCAGAATACAAAAGAGCAATGGGAATTACTTCCCTGACATCCTTTGTTTGGAAAACCCCTTTGAAGCTTCTATTAATAACCAACTTCTGGTGTACTTTGTACTACTATTGTATCGATTTTCATTGGAGAGAATTGTTATAGGCACCGTTACATTTTTAGAAAATGAAGAACATTTTCACAGCCTAGCTTTACTTGAAAACCTTTTGTTTTATTTATAGAGTTTTCCTTGTAGCATTAGAAAGTGATAAATTAGATTATTCTCAATATATGAAGATGAATTGCCAATATTTTCAGAAGGTGAAGCCAATGGTGGATATTAAATCAAAGGAACGAGAAAAGATTTTAAGAGCATTACATCAAAGAATCGCTTATAGGATAAATTTTATGTTCTTCTAAAAAATACCATTCATTTCTTCATTTATGTCGTGTTCAAAATAAAAGTATTCTACCACTAAACAGACAATATACAGACGACAGCACGTTAAGCTACCACAATCTGTCAGATTTCTTTATTAGATTGTCAACTTTATTGCTAAAGCTGTAAGTAAGGCTTAGGATTGATTGGGAATATTTGACAGTTTAGGATAGTGACTTGCTGTCTTCTGTACTTGAGAGAATATTCCATTGCCATAACAATGGCCGCCGGCAGAAGTTACCACCCACCAGACAAAGTCTTGCCGCCAAGCGATTTGTCGTGTTCCGGCATGATGTCTGGTAGCCGTAAGGAGGACGTGTCTGATCAGTTGTGTTGCGATGTGTGCCGGGTACGATGCGCCAAATGTTGTTGTGTTGTTAGTTTGGTCGTGGAGGATCTTCAGATCAATCTCCCTTTGCCGCAGCATCGTTGGTCATGTTGTTGGGTTTAACATTGCATCATCTCGCTCAACTGCCGTCTTCCTTCCTATTCGCTCAGTTTTTCTGACTGAATAGGCTCTTAATAAACTAGCGCGCTTTACCATCAACGATCGAATCACTGCTTACCATCAGGCGGGATTGCAGTCAAGCGCTAATTTAAAATTATTAAAAAAAAAAATTCAAACTTTTTCTCTTTGTACTTTTCACTAAAAAGCACAAATAATTATTAACTGTCAACAACAAAAGACGATTAGCACTTAAGTTTTTCAAATCTTAATTACGAGCGAAATACTTTATTAAAATCGACGCTAGTTACATTTAAATTAAATCTGCTAAAGTTACTCAAATCAAGTTTTAATTTATATTATAAAATGGCAAAATGCCAAAAATACTTTATCAAATAATTTCGTTTAAATCAATTTTTTTTAGCTCACCGTATATACAGAACTGAAGTGTTTCGAACACTAACTTATTATTCATATAGTTAACGTTTATTGAAAAGCAAAATTAAACAATAAGAAACTATAAAACGCCCGTAATTAAAATTTTAATATTATAAATTTGAAGCACCTTTTGTTCGAAACTCCATGTACAATACCCTATTCAGCTCACCAATTACTCAAATTATGAAATTTAACAGACGAAAAACACTTGAGTAAGCGAAACTACGAGACTACGAAACCACACTTGAATGGGCACCGTAACCATTCGAATCCGGGAAAATGGTCGACGAAGTCCGATCAGCACATCAGTATAATTCAGGAAACTGGCCCAGTCGATTTCCGATATATGAAGGAAGACATAATGGATAGGCTGTAGCTAGTGATGCGAAAAGTCGGATCTGCTGTTAATTATATAGGAACGTATGTTATGGACTTATACAGAGTAGTGTGTGTTATCACACTGAAGCATATCGAAGTTATTACAAGTCGATATCTGTCTGTTAAAATAATACATAACATAGTATATTTTACTAAACATAGACAACTGTTTTCTTTAAAGAGAAAAATAACTTAAAAATGTCACTTAATAAGATCTTTTTTTGTGCTGTGGATGGGAAATCATGATCTCTCCCGCTCTGGGCGAAGCGGAAGGGCGGGTAAGACTTTCACTGACTAAAACCCACCCGTGTTCCTTCACTTGCATGTGCGCCAGGCCCGCAGTTTCTCTTTCAACCAATCCGCAACCCTGGCCCAGCCATCGGGCTTTATGGACCCGTCACGATGTGCTGACATCTTTGCCCACTGTGTTTTACACACTCGTGTGATACTATTAAAAAACTCGCTTCGCTCGTTTTTTAAACTCACACTCCTTCATAATATCCCTCATTATGTAAGAGTTTCATAAACTAGTAGTTTAAAGCCTTTCTGGATTAATGGGCTATCCAACGCAAAAAGAACTTTTCAAATCGGACCAGTAGTTCCTGAGATTACCGCGTTCAAACAAACTCTTCAGCTTTATATATTAGTATAGATTTGTGGTCGGCGCAACATGTCTCATTTTATCAAACTCCTCAATTGTTCGTCTTTCCCATAACAATCCATTTTTTTCGACGTTGTCATTTGAAAATCTGCAGCCATCCAATTCGCTCATCTAGCTCGTTGTAAATATTGAGGTACAGATATCATTATAAACCTTTTAAAACATTAATTAAATTAAATTGAAAGCTTAGCAGCTAAGAAGCTTTTACTTGCATTGAAAATGAGTAGATAATCAAAAGCGTCTTTTCAAAGGAATCGTTCGGGAGTAATTGAGAAGTTGTTGCTTAGCAAAAAGTCTTCAACCAACGCTGAGCACTGTCTCGCCTGTATAGGGTCTAAGTTATGTGCTGAACGATGATCATTGTTCGTAGATTGGTCGAATGTTTTTTTGTTTATATAATTAAAAACTAGTGCTTAACCGCAATCCTGCCTAATGTTAAGCAGTGATGCAATCATTGATGGTAAAGCACGCTAGTTTATTAGGACCCTTGAAGACACTTAAATTGTAGTATAAAATATAGTAGCATAAAAGACGAGGCGAAACGATTCGTCCGGATCGTAGGGGTGCCAACAACGTAAGGGTCGCCGTACGACGGGTCGTCCGATGATGGAACGGAGATGGGGCAATTAAGTCATGTGTTTTATTTTTTAAACGAACAGACAACTGTGCTGTTTGTATCGCCACTTCTTCTTCCCAGCAAAAGCACTAGAAAAGTGCCGAAGGGAGGGCGTTTTGGGAACTCTCTTATGTAATACTAGCGGCCGCCAGCGACTTCGTTCGCGTGGAGTTAGTTATGCCCCGCTCCTATTAGTCGCAGCTATATAGCCTAAAGCCTTCCGGTATTAAAGGGCTATCCAACACAAAAATAATTTTTCAAATCAGACCAGTAGTTCCTGAGATTGACGCGTTCAAACAAACTCTTCAGCTTTATATATTAAGAATAGATTGACATTCAAAAAGTGCCGATTCTCAGCCTAATTTGAATAAATGACTTTTGATTTGATGTAAGTCATGCAATTCTCGCGCACACTCTCCAAAATGCATCCTATAGAACACGGACAGGCTGGCTACTCTTTGCCTGTGCTCCAGGCTTTGGAGATCGTTTTGAACTAAACCTGGGTCACCAATTAGCCTCTTCGCACTATAATGTTTTGCACCAACTTGTCTTTTTCATATTTGTTATTTTTTGCGTCATTTTTACCGATAGTATTTTGCGCATTTTCTTTCTATATCCTTTAGTCTAACCTTCATTTAAAGATCTTGTCTTTCACTTTGTTCTTCGGTAAGTGTTGTCCTTTCTTCGTTCATTCTTGGGCTCATAAAGAGCCAGGTGATTTAGTTCGTGAAAATACTTTCATTATTTCTTAAAACGGAGCAGTGAAATGTCGAGAGAAACGTGGCATATTCTAGGACCAAAAAATCGAAGCCATGTGACTTCTACCAACGCGTACGGGGCCCGCGTTTTAGGTAGTAATCTAACACGCGGGAAAGGAGACTTGTGCCCCCTCTTTTTCAGAGGGAGGAAGCCAGAGCCCTATTAGTGGCAACATTATACTCTTTTATAATATCTTAGAAATAAAAGATTCCCATCTGAAAAAATATGTACTTATGTTAGATGTGTAAAATGCTTTATTTGTTTGAATTTCTTAAAGAGTAAAATTTTATAAAATACTAGCTTTCTCCCGCGGCTTCGCTCGCGTTAAATTCCCACGACAACAATTTTTTCTGTGTATTACAATAATAATGGGATAAGTAGTTGGATTATGAAAACGTAAAAGAAGTATGTTTTTCTGAAAGAGACATTGATTTAGATTCATGAACACCAAAATGAGATTTATTTTAAGACGCTGCTGTACACAATATTGTTTGTTTTCCCATTTGGTGCCAAAATAAACAAATTTTGAGGACTGGACACACGCGAACACGCTACATATAGCTGCCCATGGGAAAAGCATGGCTTTTCCAGATGCACTCCTACAACCTGCAATGTTTGCCCTTGGGCCTTATTTATTGTTATTGCAAAACTTATCTTTACCGGAAACTGAACTCTTTTAAATTGAAATGGTAAATCAGTAGGGATAATTGGGATTCGAGGTATTATCACACTTTCCCCTTTACCTACGCCTGTTAGAATAGTGGCGCCAATTATATTTTGCCCTAATTGAGTTACCCTAAGTCTAGTCCCATTGCACAAACGGGGTGCATCTAAATTTCGCATCAGCATGATAGGTACACCTACCTTTAAATTTAGCTTATGCGATGGAACACCTGAAAGTTCAAGCGAGTTTAAAAACTCAGCTGGATAAGAAGCACTCTGTTCTGTGTCCATTATTGTGTCAATGGACAAATACTGTTTTGATTCACCTTGAACCTCATTTAAAATATTGACATTGATTTTGTTAACAGTATCGTTTGTTGGTGCAAGAATAGCTCTTGCACATAGCCAGGCATCGCTTATTAAATTTTGTTGCAACTCCGGATAAACTTTGGCAATAAGTTCCTCCTCAGTTTCTGCCAAAGTGCAGAAATCCCGAGTAAGTAAAAGACAGCCTTCATTATCTGTTTGCATACGTCCATCGCCAATTTTTAGTAATATATCTGCATAGTGTCTTGCATCTGTATCATTATAGAGGTGTACTCTCATATTCGTCGTAAGACTAAATTTTTTAACTACAGACCATAAGCTGGATGACTTTAGACAGGCTTTGATTTCATCTGCCGGTGTACCTCTTTGGATCACTGGCAAAGTTTGTCTAAAGTCACCTGCCAGTATAACTACCATTCCGCCCATGATATCTGTACTGTCTCTCAAATCCTGAAGAGTTCTGTTTAAGGCCTCTATAGCTTTTTTGTTAGCCATCGTACTCTCATCCCACACTAAAAGTTTACATTTTTGCAGCATCATACCGCGTGAGCTGTTTTTGCTGAAATTGCAGATAGGGGATTCCTCTTGTGCAAGATTTAAAGGTAATTTTAATACTGAATGTGCAGTACGGCCGCCGTTCAATAATGTGGCAGCTATTCCGGAAGAAGCAACAGCAAAGGCAATTTGTTGGTCTTTTCTAATAGACGCTAATAACAGGTTCAGTAAAAAGGTTTTTCCCGTGCCTCCTGGAGCGTCGATAAAATAAAGTGCACCATTTCCTGACTCTATTTGATGTAATACTCGTTGATATACCTGGCTTTGTTCTGGAAGTAATAGAGGAACTAATTCGGTCACTTGCCGTTGTAATGCCGTGAAATCATAGTTTAATTCCCGAACTATATCATCGTCTAAGTCATTCTCATGTATTCTTTGAGGGCTAGCCATTCCAAATTCTTCTAACTTTTTTCCCGACATTGCTTTAACTTTATTTTCAATTTTTATCAACGCTTCATTGAAAATGTGGTCATTAAATGTAACATTTGTATGCGTCTGCTGTAACTGCCGCAAAATGTCATCTGCCATGTGCTCTTTGTATTTATCCCAAAGATTTTGAGGATTAGAAAGGCCACAACATGATATTAGAGTCGCATATAGCTCTCTGATTTTGTCCGGCGATCGACATTGTACCGCTTCCTCCATAGTTTCATCCCAATGGTTATCGTTCTCTAAAAGATGTAAAGTTTCACATGCTTCTCTATAAGTACTGCATTCCAGCCCGTTAACAATTTTAAGGTCTTTATAGCTAGTTGGGCCCCGAATATGATGCAATAATAGACGCAAACAAAAGCATTCAAAATTCGTTACATGGACGGTATAGACACGGCCGAGAGCATCCGATGATTTAATTCCAGGCCAGTTGTCTACAGGCGTTCCTTGAACGCGGCGCTTCCACTCCTTATTTGAGGTGTTCCACGTATAATAACGGGGGACTTCGGAATACAATAACGTTTTTGCAAAATTATCTGTTTGACAAAGTTGGAAAAAGGCAGTTAATGTGGTTTTAGGGGGTGACGAAATTCTCTCCTGGAAGTTACTCTCATTGAAGAAAACACGCTGTCCGTTTTCTAAATGAACAGCTAGATGAGTTACTGTTGGATGTCTTTCATGCAACGGGAAACTAAGAAGCCGCCAGACTGCCTCATTACTACTGACATATCGGCCAGCTTGATAGGTTTCCACTTCATTTAGTGGCTGCGATACACCATCATTTCTCAAATTGAAAATCGCTTGATCACTTCCCTTATTAATATATTTACAAATGTATTTAATGGCACGAACAGAATTACAGGCTTCTACATTTATGTGGGCATTAAATATTTTACACAGAATGGGTGAATATGGCACAATCCAACTATTATTGACACTTCGATTTCCAACTGTAACACTTCTTCCTCCATCTTCTGGTGCTCTACGTCTGTATAACGGATAACCCTTCTCATTGTGTACTGTTTCCTTTAGCAGCTCTCGGGGAAAGTTTTTTGTACATCTTCCATTTTTCATGCACGATGACGCTGGATTACTTGCCCCACAGGGGCCATGAACCATACTTCTCACTATAGTGTCATACAAATCCTTATCTTGTTCTGGATCTGGAATCTCGGCACTTATTATCTTATCTATTTGATTAGGACGCAACTTTTCTTTCAACCAAATAAGTATATGAACATGTGGTAGGCCTCTTTTTTGCCATTCGATGGAATACATGTAGCATTGCACATCTCCAAATATTTTCCCTTTTTTAATAATATTAATCAGCTTTGAGACTTTCAAACGAAACACACGGGCAACTAAGTCGTGTCGGTCAGCAGTGCTTTGGCCGGCCATAAGATGATCTTTTATTTCCGTCCAGGAGGGATTACAGGTAAAAGTCACGAATAAGTCAGGTCTGCCATAAGTGCGCACATAGACAAAAGCGTCCTGGGTGTATTCGTGTAGGTAACGGGGACTATTCACAAAGGTAGATGGAAGGATGACCATTTTGCCTAAATCATTAGGATTGATATTACCATCCATGCTAATTGCATCTTGAAGATGAATATAGTTTTCAGCGCTTAGTTTTTTCTGGTTTAAGGAAATATAACGAAGACGTTCACTCTCGACTTTGATATACATATCAACCAAAAATTGATGAAAAAGCTGTCTGGTCCGTTGAAGGAGATTAAAGTCATTATCTCTTAGCATTATGTGATAAGCATAAAAATCCATGCAAGAAACTTTTTTATTAGGAACAGGCTGTTTTGTAACAGGATTGAGGAGAGGAATATTAAAATTATATGTAGACTGTCCTTTGGTAAAAATTAATGGGTACTGCAAAGCATCATAAAATTGATGAGTGTCAGCTACGCGTGTGAGAGTACTATCGCGGGCTCGTAATACGATGTCACGTGAGGAGAACTGGTCACCTCTTACAACGGCAGCAACTTCATTTATTGTAGGTTCATTATAGCGTCTCTCATGTTCGCCACGCGGCGTCCGATCAGCATGGATAACCACCTTATAGTCCTCTTGAGGCCAATTTTCTATTGCGGTTTGAAAAGTATTTATCAGCCTGTTATGACTGTGTAATATTCTTTGAATTTGTAAAACTGTATCTCTTGCAACTCCTTGAATATACTGATAACGACGGTTTACTTCATTTTCTTCATTTCCCATGAAATAAACTTGCAAAAATAAGTGCTGTGCATTTCCTGTTGGAAAAAGTGAACCAATGCGATGATATACTTGGCCTTGTACTGTAAACGTTGGTGAAAATCCGGGCATTCTTACCTCTTTATCTACACCAAAAGATGTCATTTGGAAACAGGAATTGTACTTTCTGATTATTTTCAAAAATCGCCGTGATTCATCTGTATTACATAAATAAAGTGTTTTGAGCGGTTCTTCCGGTTCTCCGAGTAGGTCAAGAGACACTTTTCCATTGGAACAACACATCCCTTGAGTCTCATCCATCCATTTTAAAGCATTACAAAACCGGCATATTTTTTCCATGTGACCAAGAAGAACTAATGAATGATTTTTGTAATCAATTAAAGAATCGTATTCAAATCCAATATTATTAAATACGGACCAAGTATGACGCGAAAAAGCACGGCGGCGTTCTGTTTGAATTTCTGAATTAGCTATTCTTCTAGCTTGCGACTGTTCAGGAGTTTCTGTCGCCCTAATGACTGCCTGCTGTTGGGCTTGTGCTTCTAAACGTTGCTGATATTCAAGAGGGGTCTCAGTTGATCTTAAAGTAGCTTGACGTTGAGCTTGTTCATTTAAGCGCATCTGCCTTTCATGGGGCGTTTCGACAGCTCTCAAAGCTCTCTGACGTTCGGCTTGTTCTTCCAAACGCTGCTGCGTTTGATGGGATGACTCAGATTGTCTCAAAGCTCTCTGACGTTCAGCTTGTTCCTCCAAACGCAGCTGTGTTTGAGAGAATGACTCCGATTGTCTCAAAGCTCTCTGACGTTCAGCTTGTTCCTCCAAACGCAGCTGCGTTTGATGAGGTGACTCAGACTGTCTCAAAGCTCTCTGACGTTCGGCTTGTTCCTCCAAACGCAGCTGCGTTTGAAAGGATGACTCCGATTGTCTCAAAGCTCTCTGACGTTCAGCTTGTTCCTCCAAACGCAGTGGCGTTTGATGGGATGACTCAGACTGTCTCAAAGCTCTCTGACGTTCGGCTTGTTCCTCCAAACGCAGCTGCATTTGAGAGGATGACTCCGATTGTCTCAAAGCTCTCTGACGTTCAGCTTGTTCCTCCAAACGCAGATGCGTTTGAAGGGATGACTCAGATTGTCGCAAAGCTCTTTGACGTTTGGCTTGTTCCTCCAAACGATGCTGTGTTTCAAGAGGCGTCTCATTAGCTCTCAAATTATTTTGTCGAGTTGCCTGTTCTTGCTTTCTCATTTCGGCATGAACGGAGGATTCTTGGGATCGAGCAACTTTTGCTGCCCGGGCTCGCGATGAGCTCCTGGATAAGTTTGATTTACGTCTGCGAGTCATTTCAAATTCAATAGATTTAACAATTAAATACAACTAAGGTTGCAAATCTAAAAAAAAAAAACTATCGAAAACTAAGCAAATCTAAAAAAAATACTAACGAAAAACTAAGCAAATCTAAACAAATTTTAAAAAAAGCTAACGAAAACTAAGCAAATCTAAAAAAAAATACTAACAAAAAATTAAGGATGTAGGTATCTTACCTCAAAAACAACACAAAAGTAAAAAAAAAATAAAAACTGAAAATAAGATATCCTATACTTATTACTAAAACTATTAAGAATATATTCAACAAAAAAAATGTACCTAAAAATGAAAATCAATTCTTTAATATTAGTTGGGATACTTAATCTAATCTATACCAAATACTTAGTTATGTACCTATGTAAATTAAAAATTAAAGTAACAAATCAAATAGAAAAACTTAAACCCAAATATAACAGCACAGGAATAAAAAAGACAAAACTAATTTATATGCAAAGTTAACGAAAACAAATGACCAAACGAAGGTATTTATTAGCGAGCGAAGACAAATGAACGAAGCTAGCTAGCGCCAGTGAAGTAAGTGTCTGTCTGATCATCTGGGAAAAAATAACCATAGCGCGATTTAAAATATAGTCAACGCCATCTAGTGTCTTAAGCATTTAGCGTCATCTTTGAGCAATACATCGGTTTTGCTCAAATTTTATCTTACTTTAATATACATCATGCTAAAGTTTTAAGTTTGGATGGAGGACTGAAATCATTTGGCTGAAATTTGAAAAAAAGATGGTTTATATCTTGGATTAATATATAGGCTAGGTACATTGTATCCCGAAAAGATTGAAAGTTCGTTTAGGAATAACTATAGCAGTACTTCGAAAATCCACGCGGACGAAGCTGTGGGTAACATTTTCGAGATGAAAAGTACCCTTGTCCATACTCTTAATTGTATACATACATAGTATTAATGGAAAAGCGCAAAATGAGAAAACCGTTTTTCCCTTTGGGCTCACTGACCCCGGGAAAAACAACAAAAAGTTCAAATTCTTACATTTATTTTTTGATTTTTCATACAAATTGACAGAGTCGAGTTTTGGATTTGTATGAAAAATGAAAAAATGAAGTTGAGAATTTGAACTTTTAAGTATTTTTCCCGGAGTCAGTGACCCCAAAGGGAGAAACGGTTTTCTCATTTTGCGCTTTTTTATTAACACGTTGTACATGTGAAAAAAAGATTTATTGAGTAGATAAAGCGTGAAGAAAACAGTTAAAGAGGTAACAGTTAAAGAGGATCCCGCGGGAACAGTAGATACTTTCTTCCGGGATAAAATGTATTCTATATCCTTCTCCGTACCACAGACTAAGTTAAAGAGGTAACAAACATATAAATAATTACACTGTTAGTAGCCCGCCCGTGTTAATTTAGATCCCACGGGAACAGATAAAAGGTGTCCTATGTCCTTTCTCGTTCCGCAGACTATGTGTATGCAAATATTAAATATTATTAAATAATTATATTGTTATTTCTTGCCCGTGGCTCCGCCCGTCGTTGCTCCGTCCGCGTTAATTTCGATCCCACGGGAACAGTAGCTACTTTCTTCCGGGATAAAATGTGATATCCTTCCCCGTACCCTAGACTATGTGTATGCAAATTTTCGTGATGATCGGTGCAGTAGTTTAAGCGTGAAGAGGTAACAAACAAACAAACAAACAAACAAATAAACAAACAAACACACTTTCGCATTTATAATATTAGTTGGGATAGTTGGGATATATAGGTATTGGTTTTTTGTCAGTACATAAACAAGCATTCAATCTACAGAAGTTGCTGGAAATATTACAGAATTTAGTTTCTAAAGATACATTATACATTTTAGAGCACAAGATTTATCTTTTAAAAACTTTTGGTGTATAAATTGTGAAGCATCAAGTCTAACCCTCCACCGCCCGTAAAACATTTTAAAACTAATTTTGCTCCTTTACACATCAAGGAAACGCGTAAAACATTGAGAACCAAATGCTTATCTCCGCCTCAGTAGTAAAGTTAGAGTGAGATAAAGACTTAAAGAGTAAAATGGCAAATTGTTTGTACGCAAACTTCACTGCTTATGCTATCGCGATTTGTGTAAGATAAGCCAACGGTACACGGCTTACATTAGTTGGCTTCACTTGAAGTAAGTATCTGTAAGGCTTAGAATCCCTAGTTTCTGGAGTACGACATTTTCAAATATGTACACTCATTTGCAAAAAAAAAACGGGCGGTTTTGATTTTCTTTCATCTTTAAAAAGATACAATACAAAAAGGTTTAAATACGTTCTAAATTCAAATTTTCATTTTATGCTTAATTTTACAGAAAACCCCTTTTTATCCTACATTTTTGGCGCGAAGTTCCAGAAGTTAACATCGACTTTCGTAACTTTTATTCAGTTTTCATCGATTAATTTCATATCATTGACTGTCAAAGCTTTATTTATTGCTGTTTGGCTGTAACAAAAATGATAGATAAAATAGTAAAAGCTACCAAAATTATCGCTCTGCTTGAAGAGGGTTGCAGCCAATGCGTTGTGGCTAGTAAGCTAAATGTTAGTCGGTCGACGGTCCAAAGGACCTGCGATATCAGAAGACTGGTTCCATCGAGTCAGAACCAGGCCTTCTGGTTCTGGAAGAAAACCATGTACCCAACCAAGGGGTGATAGTTTTTTGTGAGTCGCGTTTTGTAAAATAAAATGAATGGGCAAATAAATGGTTTCTTTCTTTCTTTCTTTCTTTCTAAAATCTTCGTATTTGGATCTTAAGAACAACCTCCAAGGAGTAAGAAATGTACATATTAGTCTATGGACGTCAGGAGGAGGCTTCTCGTTGCCAATACCTATACGCTAAGAAGACAAGGAGAACGCTTTGCAGAGGCATGTTTCGAAGAAATCACACCTTATGGTTCTGTTATGTTTTGGGCAGGAATAAATTCAATGGATCGTACTGAGTTAGTCTTCACTGAAAATGGCTTACTGACTGGGCATTGATACATAACGAAAGTTCTAATTCCTCGTGTACAGCCTGCATTGGCTACTCTAGGTGAAGACTCGATTTTTATGTTGAAGCGTATGTGCAAGAGGTCGGCACTTGTCAATTGAATTGACTAGCTCAAAGTGCCGACCTCCCATTGAGCATGTCTGGGGCGTTCTGAAGAGGCGTGCATGAACATATCCACTACTTGCGAGGTTTAGCATCATTTCCCATAAATTGTATCAAAATTTTATGTAATATTGATGAAAACGATTATTTTCTTAATAATTTACTAAATTGTGAGGATAAAACTGCCTATAATTATCAAACAAAGCATAATTTTTGAAATGGTTAATTGCTTGGATGCTCATTATGATGTTTTTTTTTTTTTGTAAATGAGTTTATGTCAAACTTAAAGAGCACATTCACTTTTGCAAAAAATGTAGTATTTTTATAATTATAAACTAGTGCCTGATCGCAATCGCGTTGATGGAAGAGTGCGCTAGTTTATTAAGAGCCTATTCACTCAACAAAACTGAATGAAAAGGAAAAGAGGCGGCTGTTGAGCGAGGTGATTGAATGTTAAACCCAACAACACGATCAACGATGCTGCGCCAGAGGGAGATTGATCTAGAGACCCTCCACGACCAAACTCCCGACACAACAACATTTTGTGCATCGTACCCGGTACAAGTCGCAACACAACTGCTCAGACCCGTCCTCCGTTCGGCTTCACCAGGTATTGTTGTTGGAGATAATTTTTAAAAGTGATACTTTACTTTCTAATAATGATAAAGGCTTGTATTATTTACAAATGGTGTTTTTTTTTTTTTTTTTTTTAATTTATAAACCAGCGCTTGACCGCAGTCCCGCCTGATGCTAAGCAGTGACGCAATCGTTGATAGTAAAGCGCACTAGTTTATTAAGAGCCTATTCACTCTAGCCTTGAAGACACTCAAATTGTAGTCCGACGGAAACACCGCCGCTGGCAAATTATTCCAATCCCTCGATGTACGCGGTATAAAGGAGGCTACTTTTCATCCTGGATCGCAGCCAAAGTCGCGGACAATCACTAGGTATGTATAATAGAACTGTACCTTAATTACCTACCTCACTATTACTATCAGTTGGAATCATTTCGAATCATATTGCCAATCCATTGCTCCATATGTTCGAAAACGTGTCTGCTCAATAAAGTAAATAGCGCAGTGAATGATGTTGGACTTTTTTTTAAACCTGAGCGAATAGGAAGGAAGACAGCAGTTGAGCGAGGTGATGCAATGTTAAACCCAACAACACGACCAACGATGCTGCGTCAAAGGGAGATTGATCTGAAGACCCTCCAGGACCAAACTCCCAACACAATAACATTTGGCGCATCGTACCCGGCACACATCGCAACACAACTGCTCAGACCCGTCCTCCGAACGGCTTCACCAGACATCATCCTGCATGTCGTGGGTACGGACTGGCTAAGAGCAACGCTTCATCCTGGATCGCAGTTAAAGTCGCGGATAATCACTAGTCATGTATAATAGAACTGGTCTTTGCAGTCTCTGGTTACACTGTAGTCCCTAATTTCCAAAAGATTTAAGTTAGGTAGTGGCGGCAATACGCCCATTACAAACACACTCACATATACAAAATAAACTTAACTCAAACATAACTTAATTTAACATTAATGCGTCTTTTTCTTTCTATTTTATTAAGAAAAATACAGCAATTGAAAGTTACATTAAACTTAAATTTAGTTTAAATTGTTAACAAGGTAATCAGAGCTGTTGTAGCCGATTCTCTTGTTCACAAACTAAACTAAACTTAACTTCAGTGCATCTTTTTCTTTACATTTCATTATGAAAGGGACATAAGATAAATATTCGTTTAGTCTTGTCAAATTAGTCCATGACTTACATAAATTAGTCCGTGACTTACAAAAATTAGTCCGTGATTTACATAAATTTACGTCCACGTACCACTTAAGTAGCCATGTTTTTATTCGTGTCTAAACTGTCACAGGACAGTGTTGACAGGTCTAAACTAATACATAGTTTATACATGCCATTTTTATAAAAAAATACACATTTATATTTTAAAAATATATAAAAGTGATCCTAAAAATTGGAAGCAGGGTCTAAACTACTGGAGGGTGGGTCAGGAGGCCTAAATATGAGAAGAAGTCTAAAGTCTCTCATAATTGGCTTGTATCCTAAAAAATAATTTAATGTCCGTCAGATAGCTTTATAAAAAATATTGAACACGTATTTTTTATTTTTTCTTTTATTCAAATACTTAGGAAGATATATTGATTTGAAATGTCGCATGACGTCACGCCATGGTGCAATATATAGAACGGCGTGACGTAATTAGCCCCCACTCTGTAACTTTAATACGCTATATCTCAGTAATTTTTGGTAATTACGACAAAATAAAAAATACGGGTCTTAATTTTTTTTATTATCTATAAGACGGACTAATTATTTTTTTGATTTTCATACCTTGGATACATCCCTATTATTGATATTAAATTGCCATTGTGGCATAGTATCGAATATTTTTTATATCGTTTTATCTGGTCTCCTAACTCTAAGTCGTGTGTTTAGTAAAAATATGGACTACACGGATAGATCCAAAATAAAAGATTTGATTTGATTATTATCAAAAAAGTTATAAAATACATTCTTACCCCAAACGTGGGTCACTATGGGTCCCCAATTTTCACAAATAGTACGTAAACAACTAAGTAAGTTAGTTGCTCGTTGGCTCGACCTAAAGCGATTTTATTTTGTACAGAGGGTCAAGTGGGGCTGGATGCGAGGCGCGGGACGAGGTCGCGTATGAAAGGGGTCGCGTTAGTGGGCAATAAGTAATTTCCTACCTACACATTTTCCTTCAGAGTTGGAAAGCTGACAAAGAATTGTGATTAATAACTATTTTGTCGCACTTGCAGAAGGACTTTAGAAGGGCGAGCTGCGTCTTATTACTTTTGACTAAATCATAAACTTTGTATTTCTTCTTTTGGTAGGGTAACGCACATAATTGACTTATACCCCCTTCGAGATCTAAATTTTGTTGAGACCTTTGAGTCAGTATTTGTATTTCGAACTTTATTGAGGTTAAGTCAAAGTTCTTAATACAAAAGTGACAATATAGTGGCGAACTAAGCTGTCATTTTTGTATAAAGAACTGCATTTCTATAATGGTTAGGTGCATAATTTAATAACCATTTACGTGGTTTAAACCTGATCTAAATAAAATTCATGTTTTGTAATAACGGGGTTTATGTTTCCACTGCTAAGCGTAAGTTTACTCTTTAGAGAAAGAGGCCTGTCTCCTTCTGTAGAGAGGAAGCTAGCATGAATCACATCATGTTGGTGGATGTAACATATTATGTTAGATTTTTTGGATCTAGAACATGGTTTTCTCACTACGTTTTGTATCACCTTTTTGAGAGCAGTGATATTAAAACAATTTTCATAAAGTAAAATGCCTACTTGTACAGACGATAGTTTTTTTTTTTTGTTTGTTGGGGTAATCATCAAATGACTTCTCCCGCTCGGAGCGGAACGGAAACGCGTGTCAGACTTTTACTAAATAAAACCCACCCGTGTTTCTTCACTTGCCTACGCGACAACTAGGGCTACGGTTTCTTTTTTAATCAACTCGCAACCCTGACGTAGGAGGCATCGGTCGTCGTGGATCACGTCACGATGTGCTGACATCTCATTGAGGCGCGCGTGAAACACAACGCGCCGTCAACTCGGGCCTGGTCCTTACCGGTCGGTGAGCTGCCCACTACTCACCGCCCGAAGGCCCGCGCATACGGTGCCTGGGAGCTCGATGTTGTCTCCCGACCAGGGCGTCTCCTGCAGCCGCTAGTGACGTGAGAGCACTGGGATTCCCTCTCCCTCACGCGCTCCGCCTCCTCCTTTGCCAGCATCACTGCTTCGCAGAAGGAGATGACGGCCTGCCATGCACTCTCTTTTCAGACCATGGACTGGATCAGGGTCGAATGCGAGAGATCGCTGCCGATCGCCACCACGAAGACACGGCGGTGCTGTATCCAAGCCGGGCATACCTCCACCGTATCCGCAGAGCAATCGACACAATGGTGGCGTTTCCTCCCGCCTTATCCGGAACAGGAACCTCCCGAAATAACCGTGTCCGGTGAAGACCTGCGTCAAGCGCAGAGTGAGGGTGCCGTGGCGCCTCTCTAGCCACTCCTCAAAGAGGGGACTTACTGCCGCTATTGTGCTATTGTGGCATGTCCACGTAGAGACAACCATACATCAAGCTAGAATTTATCATAATTATGTACTTATTTTTTAGATTTTCAACTTTATCGCAAAAGCATTTATTTAGGTTCAAGGTTTATTGGGAATATTTGACAGTTTCGGATGCCTTGACTAACTGCTGTCTATACATAGAATAATTTTGGAAAAGTAAACGCTACATAGAGTCCATACTGGTGCTGATTTTGTTTTCCGTTCTTTTTCCGTCTGCGTATAAGTAATTGCTGATCGGATTTATCACACATAAGTATAGTAGTGCTCATAATGCTTGGGTACTACTAAACGATATTTTCCGATATAAATTCCTGTGAAACGCAAGAAAAAGCTAGTTAAAACCAAATTAATGATCTTGGTAGCACAAAATGGCTTTTTAGTGCTTTGCCCCTTTTATCAAGCGTCTTCAGGATATAATAGTTATTTACTTGTGATAAAATCTTTTACTTATTAACTTGAATAACGGCGCTGTTACCGAAAACATTAACATTAATTTAATTAGATTTTCGTGAATCCAATTAGTTAGGATCGCTTTATAACAGTTTTATAATTTAATTTACATATAAGACTGATCGTGCTTTGGGAAAACTTATTTTGGCACGGTTAAGTTGTCTTATTTTGTCTCTACATTATGTAAGTATAAATAAAGTACACTTAAATTTCGCTAACTAATTTAGTGTACTCAAGTGTGATAAAAGAGGGGGGGGAGGCTTTTGCTATTAACCGGACACAAATTTACACTGTGAAGACGTCGTAGATGGACTTTTTAATCCGCAGTTTTACATAACCACTAGCCGTTTTATAAAACAACTCCGTTATATAAAACTGTTAACCCATTTTGTAACTCTCAAGTGAGACGCTTATTGTGACGGACGAGAAGTTACGGAACCCTACACTGAGTCTGGGCCGACACGCTCTTGGAAGGTTTTTATTTTTTAAATATAATTTAATGAACAAAAATTGAAATGAATGATCTGAAAAGGAATGAAAGAAAAAGTATTTATTGTGACTGCACAATGATCTTTCGTTTAGTAGTTCCCAAGCATTATAAGCACTACTATCCCTATGTATGCTAAATCTGGTCAGCCATTTTTGCGCCAATTATTACTTACACGTAGACAGAAAAACAACGGAAAAATAATCAGCGCCAGTATGTACTCTATGTAGCGTTTATTTTTTCCAAAATTATTCTATATATAGACAGGCAGCTGGTCAAGCCATCCGAAACTTTCATATATTCCCTATCAACCTTGCGATAAAGTTGAAAATCTAATAAATAAGTACATAATTATGATAAATTGTAGGTTGATGTACGGTCGTCTGTACATGGACACGCCACAAAAGTGGCAGTAAGTCCCCTCTTTAAGGAGTGGCTAGAGGTGCGCCACGGCGTCCTCACCTTCCGCCTGACGCAGGTCCTCACCGGACACGGTTGTTTCCTATTCCATATTAGGCGGGAGGAAACGCCAGGGTGTCACCATTGTGTGGATCGCTCTGAGGACACGGTGGAGCATACGGTCGAGTTCTGCCTGGCTTGGCTAGAACACCGCCGTGTCCTCGTGGCGGCGATCTCTTGCGTTCGACCCTGGTCCAGGCCATGGTCCAGAGCGAGAGTGCATGGCAGGCCGTCAACTCCTTCTGGGTCATAGTGTATTCATGTTCTAGAACCAAAAATCTAACATAATATGTTACATCCACCAACCTGATGTGATTCATGCCAGCTTCCTCTCTATAGATGGAGACAGGCCTCTTTCTCTAAAGAGTAAGCTTACGCTTAGCAGTCGAAACAAAATTCAAAATTCAAACAGTATATACTACAACTTCAAAAATATAGCGAATGTGAACCTACCCCTGACTGCACGCGGCTGGCATTGGTGGTCCAAGCGTTTGGCGGCGATTGTCTATGATAATACTGTGTGTACTTCCTTGTATGGTGTAGCATGTCGGTTCTCCCTCCGGTTTCCAGTACCAGGGTCCCATCTCTCACAAACTACTGACTGATGCATGGATAAAACACGGACACATAACTGTTCGTAACAGTATACACAGTTACACATTAATACAAATTGTTTATGCATGATAATAGTAATAATTAATGGTATCAAACAATATAAACATTGATGCATGTTCGATACGCGTGCGAAAAATTACAAACCACAGATTATGTTATAAAATACTGATGATATTCCCGTAGTTTTTATATAATATCCTGTATTTTATTTTTTATTTTCCTGTTTGTGTTTGTTGTAACTCTACTCTCATCATTTACAATTGATTTACTTTTTATATGTGTTTATTGTTACTGTAATAACCGGTTCGGTGCCACTTGTAACTGTTTGTTGCATCGGGTGGCGTCTTTACGTCGGCGCCGGCTGTCGCTGAAAACCAGCGCTGGGCTCTGTGTTTGCATGGAGTCGCAGCATAATGCTGAGCGACAGCCGTTTTGCGTGAATGTGACGCATATTTCCCTCAACTATTTCTTATTTTTTGTCTTTTTGTAAACTTTTGCGTCATGTTTACTGCAAATAAAGGTATTTTTCTTTCTTTCTTTTCTTTCAAACTTAAACCCACTTATTACAAAACGTGGATTTTATTTAGATCATTACTTAAACCAATTGGTCAAGGTGCCCTAATTTTTAGTTACTGCCACTGGTCTGACATTAAAAGTCATACTAAATGGTTATTGTGTCAGTAGATAAACCTGCAGCACGTCTAAATGAGGGTAGAACTTTTGTTAAACGTAACGCAATCCAGCTAAATGTTGTTCTATGTTACATAATGGAGGTGTTTTGTAAATCAGCTAAGCAGTTATGTGAAACAGCGAATTCTACAATTCATCTCCGAAAAGGATTGTATAAAATATAATTTTATGGGAACATGTTATTTGTTGGGTACATCATATTTCGAATATCAGAATAGAAAAAAATATAATGAAAACCATTCAAAAATAAAACTTTGACCATAATATCAGAGATTTGAAGCGAGTTCTACAGTTCTCTTTCAATATCTATTCAACCAACTTTTATCTCGGCATTAGGGTTGGCGAGGTAATATGGAAAGGGTTTAAAATAACGTTGAGACTCTCAAACGTTTTCTAATAAAATGTTATTTACTTAGGACCTGTCTTCTGATATTTTTTTTGACTGCAATGAAGTATGAATATAACTCACAATGTAGGTAAGTAAATAACCCTTTTTGATTAATAGATACCCACTTCAAAATGTAGTTATATATAAGACGTATAATACATTAAATAATTTAAATATTGCGACAGATCCCAAACCCACAGGCACAAATAAGGTGAATAAGCCTCAGTAGGCACATAGAAAGAAAGAAAGAAAAGAAAGAAAAACCTTTATTTGCAGTAAACATGACGCAAGAGTTTACAAAAACATAAAACATAAGAAATAGTTGAGGGAAACATGCGTCACATCCACGCAGAACGGCTGTAGCTCAGCATTATGCTGCGATTCCATGCCAGCTGGGGCCGACGTAAAGACGTCACCCGATGCAACAAACAATTAAAAGTGACATGTGCGCCGACTCAGTAATTTAAAATATGGCGACAAATATATGATACTTAAACGGTGTGGCACTGTTACCTCACCTCTAAGATTAAAACCTTTTTTATAAATAATAAGCGGTCTAATGACGTTTTAAACGAAAGTCATAATAAATTGATGAATACCAAAACTTTTTTCTTGAATTTGAGGGAAAGGTAAGGTGAGTGTCACGCGAATTTTTCATTTAACTTTTAAAATTATTTACAGTGTCGTTTACTAAATAAAAACGCGTGATTTATGTAGTAAAAAGTGCATTCAGTAAATAATTTATAAAGAACATTGAAATATCGCAGCATAGTGGCCACATCATGACTTTGCATGAAACTTTCCTCATAACGGTTCACGCGGCCGTCTTTTCAACCTTCATTGGCGATATCCGCTATTATTCTAAAATAAAATTTGCAAAGAATTTCTTTAATTTGTTACACGTGTTATTGGCTAAATTTTGGTATATATTCCAAAGAGGCCATTAATCAAAAGTTGAGGTTGAATCTCACATAGAAAAAAAAAAAGATTTTTTTTTTAAAACATTTGTACGCCGTGATTGGCAAAACATGGACGCTCACAGCATATATTTTTCAGTACCTTGCATGTCTGTTAAATCAGTAATGTAAACGCATGTTTTTACAAATAAATGATCTTTATCTTTATCTTTATCTTTCTTTTGACACTTAAAAACCGTGCAGAATTGGGTTGTATCCTAAAAAATAATTTAATGTCCATCAGATAAGTTTATAGAAAATATTGAACACGTATTTTTTATTTTTTCTGTCATCCAAATACTTAGGAAGATATATTGATTTGAATTGTCGCATGACGTCACGCCATGGTAGAAAATATACCACGGCGTGACGTAATTAGCCCCCACTCCGTAACTTTAATACGCTATATCTCAGTAGTTTTTGGTAATTACAACAAAATAAAAAATACGGGTCTTAATTTTTTTTAATTATCTATAAGACGGACCAATTATTTTTTTCATTTTCTTAATTTGAATACATCCCTATTACCGGTGTTAAAACCACTGCAATGAGGTTAAATTTTTCCAAACTATGACTAGTCTAATGTGTTTTTCAAACGGAGTTCGTATTTTTGTCAAGACAAGTATCAAGACAAGCATAATTGATGAATAATAACATTTTATTTCTTATTTATTATCAGCACCATTCACATCAAAACACATACCACCACTCGCAAGACATTAGAGTGAGTATCACCAAAGCACATTCAAGTCAATGTAAGACGTACCCAGTAAATGATGACTTCACAGTGAGTATGCTCACACGTATGGTATGCAATTATACATTACCAAGAATGCAACGTTCAGCAGCTCCAACAAAGTTTTTGAAAGCTAAGTTTAGCTCCTGTAGGATCAGTAGAATCAGAGTTCTATCCTCTAATTAAACTTCGCTTCGGTCTCGATTTTAATAAAATATTTTGCTCAGTAATTAAGATTTTGAAAACCAACTTTTTGATTACGTAAAATAATTTTGCTATTAATTTTAATATCAATCGCGTTCGCACAAAATATACCTAATAATTAACATTTTTAAGTTTAGATTCAAATAAAATTATATTCATTACAAAAATAGAGTCGACAAGTATTAACAATTAAAACTATAAAATGAATAAAAGTATTATAATAAAAAAATATGCCATATTGTAACGCTGGATATATACAGAATAGATTTAAATCTATTCTTTGGCTATAAAATAATAAGCTCTTAATAAACTAGTGCGCCATACCATTAATGATTACATCACTGCTTACCATAAGGCGGGATCGGGGTCAAGCAATAGATTATAATGTTTAAAAAAAGTGTCAAGTTTAAAAACTTGACACTTGTCTTTTATTCTCTCAGTGTCCGAAATGCGCAAAACATATTTTTCAACTTCTCATTTCCTTGGCATTACAATTTTGCGAGTGTAAGCCTTTGATCACGTAATATTTCCATATTTTTATTAGATTGTTACATCAACACGTGACTACCAATTACGCAAGAAATCTCAAGGGGCACTCGTCGGCAAATCTCTGAGGGATCTTAATAGGATATGGTGACGGTAATAGTCATAAGCGCAAATGGATGGGATGGAATAGTAGGTACAGTCAAGTCTGTTATCTCTACGTTAGTTTTCTAATCCCTTTATCAAACTAAAGGGCTGATTTTTAAAGATATATCTTTAAAAATACATGTGTTTAAAAATAGTTTATTTAAAAATCAACCCGTATCAGTCATTTATTTGAAAATGAAAATAACTTTACAAATAACAGTCTGACATATTTTCTATACAAAAACTGTTAAACCACAATAATTATTCCGTAGGTAAAAGTGATTTGGCTAATGAGATATTAAATCCTTAAGTTACTTAATAAGAAAGAAGAAGAAAACCTACAATACCTTAATTGGTACTTTTTTGTATTACCCCCAAAAGTCCAATAGTATTTTAATTAATAGGTATAAAGGAGTCTACTTTATAAGAAATACTAGCTTAAGATATTATCTAACAACAGTAATTTAGAATATGCCTTAAGTTATGTCTAAAAATATACAGTTTTAAGCATCTCATGATAAATTCGCCTATACGGAGTTAACGGGCTTGCCAATTAATTAAGGTTTAAAGGAACAATTATGACTGTGGGTATTATCCATTGAATGAAAAAATTCTAACAAACACTGTGGATTTTTCATATATTTTGCATGCGACGGTACAATAGCGAAGAGCGAGAGGTCGTCATCCCCATCGTCGACTGGGTTTGATGTAGCCTCCCTCAGTGTCGCAGTGATTTGTTTTGGATGATGACGCCATTATATCCGAGTGGTTTAACGTGATAAAGCCGTTAGATGCAGTCACGTAGGGGTTTTGGGGATGTCTAGAAATTTGCATTTATATATTGGCAAGTATCTTCGAATTTCTTGTTAGTTTGCAAATGTGTTATCTTTTTCATCAGGGTTTTGTAAGTAGTTGTTCTTGATATATGATATATCTGAAACAGCTTGGATATTTTGTCATATATTATAGAATAAATAAATAAATGTGTTATATGATATTTGCAGTTATGTCTGATCTAAACACAGCAACCTATACATTCTCTCCAACAGTCACTCCAATACGACACTTCACTTTCATACATAAATATACTATTCGTTCTGCATTGTTATTTGTAAATTTTTTACTGTACTATTTGTTATTTTCTTTAACTTTCAACTGATGGTGTCTTTGTGATCTTCTTGTGACCATAATAATGTTTACTCAAGATCGTATTAAAAAGTCTTATTGTATTGTTTTCCCTAGTGACCTGTAACACAGGTTTCTTCAAAACCTAGTTCAGGCACCAGTCTCTTCTAATGATAGAATGTAAGAAAAAATATTGTTAAACATTAAGGAAACCAATGTTGTGAAGGGAGAAATAAATAGTAATAATAATCTACTTGCTATTTAAAAAAAAGTCGGAGTGGCCTAGTGGTTAAAACACCAGCCTCTCAAGTATGAGTGCGCGGGTTCGATTCCAGGTCAGGCAAGTACCAATGTAACTTTTCTAAAGTTATATGTACTTTCTTAGTATATCTTGGACGCCAATGGCTGAATAGGCTCTTAATAAACTAGCGCGCTTTACCATCAACGATCGCATCACTGCTTACCATCAGGCGGGATTGCGGTCAAGCGCTGGTTTATAATTTATATAAAAAAAAAAAAACATCTTGAGGAAACCTGGACTTTTTAAGTCTGTAATAGCCAACCCGCTTTGAGCAAGCCTGGTGATTACGCTCAATCCTTCACTGTATAAGAGGAGACCTGTGCCCAGCAGTGGGACGATAAAAAGGTTGTTGATGATAATGACTTGCTATTTTACTGTGGCCAAACAGTATAATATTGTGCATTTGATGTGCTCCTTGATAAATACTCACTGGCGTCGGGAAAGGTCTACCTTATTACTACGAGATGGATAGTGCTCTTAATGTGTAAATGAATGTGAATCCTGTTAACTGCCACCCCATCAATTTTGGTCCGTTGCGTCGAACCCCCACGAACTAAATGTAATGTGTATATTATTTGTAATAAAACCATTAATCAAAGATATTTATATGAAAGTATTACGTCATGGTGTATTCGAACGTATTACAGAGTAAAGTACAAATAAATATAATTAACTAGCGGCCCGATACGTGCTTCGCTACATATAAAGTGAAATAATAAAAACAAATTTATTGGATCATCAAAATTATTTATTCAAACATATTTTTTTTTAATTGCTAGCAATTTTAAAACTTAATCCAAAACATTTAGATTATTAAACAAACGACTGGGGGTACCGACTCTCGAACAAGCAACATAAAGTTGGCCATTTGAAAAACATCATCATCATCAACCTTTTAATCGTACCACTGCTGGGCACAGGTCTCCTCTCATACAGAGAAGGATTGAGCGTAATCACCACGCCTGCTCAATGCGGGTTGGTTGAAAAACATGAATCCTCCAAATTCAGACCACAAACCTGAAATGTTTGCCCTTGGGCTTTGTTGATGGACATAGCAAATGATAAACACATAGGAAATTGTAATCATTTGAACTCAAATGGCATATCAGTTGGGATCATAGGGATACGCGGTATCAAACAAACTTCTTTTGATTTACCAGTTAAGATCGTAGCTTCAATTAAACTTGGCAATAAGTTTTACACTGGTGATGAATTGAATTCATTTAGTACGAAAAATGTGATAAATGAAGAACCGCTGGACCGATTCTGTTTAAACTTCACATAAACCATCTACTAATTAGTCAAAACAAAGCCTGAATATTTGGTTTGGATAGGTGAGTCCGTTCTTGAGTTATAAAATTACAAAGAAAGTGGCATTGATTTTTATATATATAGATATAAGATTAGTTTGCTTTAGTAAAAAGGTGTTGCATATTCGTTGTAAAAACGAAGACATTCAAATTAGGAATGGAATTTTTAATTCAAAGACTTTCCCGCATTAGGAGTGAGCGCGAGTTGATTGGTACCAAGTCGTACAATACTTATCTATGTGAGGGTATATTTATATTAGTAATATTATGGAAATCAGTCTATGGATAAAATGGTTACAGTCGAGTTGTGTCATTTTAATAACTTTATAAAGTCACTGGCACCGATTCTCTTCATCACAAATTAAACTAATTGTATGTTCAGTGCATATTTTTCTCTCTATTTCATCAAGAAAATGACAGAAGATAAAATGTCAGTTTTGACCAGTCGAATTAGTGCGCTCCTGACATGAACTGGCATATTTTTAGTTGCCATGTTTATAATCGCGTCTAAACTGTCTCTGGAATATCTTAATTTGACAAGATTCAACTAAAATGGAAAGAAAGAGATGCACGTAACTTAAAATTAGTTTAGTTATAAAATCGCTTTGGAATTGAAGTGAATTGTCAGTTGAGCAAGTAGCCAACATCAGTCAGTCAGCAGGGTTTTTGTGTAACACAAGAATTTGATTCTATACAATTGTTAAATACCGAACACCGCGAAGGTACCTAGTACATAAAAGTTGACCTCTATAGGTATATAAGTAGCAACAACCACTGTATACTGTTCTATAGATGCACTTATATTTCATAAAATTCCTTAGGACCTAACCAAATCGTTGTCATACAACGCTTGCGACTTCTATTTCGACGTCAACGCCATTTAGTTGCATTTTGTGTAAACTTTTAAACATGATGAACGGCTTTGATCAAGCATGATCATTAACAACAATAATAAAAGAGAAAGAGAAAATCTATAAAATACTGAATAGGATATTATAATAAATAGGAATTATCCCGAAGCAGTTATTTTGAAATATACAGTATGTTAAGAAAACCCTGTCCGATCCGTGAAGGTGTTATTAGGTATCGATAACTGATTCTACTAATAGATACAAAACCGGGCTAAACTTAAAAAAAAAAATCCCCCTAAAAAAATTAATATTATTTCGCAAAAAGAGGTAACTTAATAAACATGCGTTAACCACCTTTCCGCGGGGCACGGGCGGCAGGGCCTACGGCACGTGGTCGCATCGCTATTCGCTCATAATAATACCAGTGTTGTCACTTTTTAAAAAATTACCAAATTTCGGGGAAGTTGGAATTAATTCGCGGGAAAAAAAGATTATTTCAAAATTCATTTGTATTAGTAGGTACTATGATGATTGCGTAAAATTTTATATTATATTTGGTCATGTGTTTACCTGACCTTTATTGTCCTTATGGGTCGGACAGGGTTTTCTTAACATACTGTATATCTAATTAATAAATGAAAATCATCAGCATCCTCTCAGTGTTAATCCCAGTCGCATCCTAAGCTTTTTCCAGCTCTGGAGTCTGGGGTCCGCTTTACCAGTCTATCTGCTGATTTTGGCGAAACTTCGACATTTTTCGTGAAGCGACTGCCGTCTGACCTCCACAACGCGAAGGCGATATCGAAGCATTGCAGCTAGACCAATTGTTGGACTTTTGAGGACTCCAACAAAGACCAATGCAAACATTCATATTATGTATGTATTTACCTTGCGCGGGGATCGAAACCGCGCCTCCTTGTGCAGTGGCCGCGTTAGCTACCGCTACGCCACGGAGGCTGTGTAATTAATAAATGAAAATGTATACATTAAATCAGTTCTATTTTATATACTATATAAAATTCGCTATCGCTTGCTGAATAGACCAGCCAACTTTTCCCTTCACGTTTATGTAAACCAATCAGAAAACTCGACACATTTTTTAGATGTTTGATTTACAAACAAGCTTCGTTTTGAAGATACACATATTTATTACGAAAAAAGTAATAAGCAGATATCCTCTTCACCTACTTGCATATCGTCTTCTGCACAGTTAATAAAAATATTTTTTGTAAAATATTTGTATAGAATTGACTTTAACAAAAAGAAAATTATTTTGAAGAATCAATCTATTAACCTGTCTAGCTTTTTCCTAAAACGAGCCAGTATTATACATGGAGCGACGGTACTGATAAAACTGGTTATCAGACTTTAAAACTTCTGACGATTCGTAACGACTATCAAAGCTCGACTAATGACTTATCTACTGCAACAAACCTTGTTGTGTTGCCACCACCATATGTCGCTCGCCATACAAGAAAACAATAACGCGCTTTCCGTGACATGGATGGAACTTGGCTTTTAAAGATTGGTTATCCATCTACGGACTCACTGCAGCAAGTATAGCTTAACCTGTACCCTAATTACGTAACACACTATTACTATCAGTTGGAATAATCTCGAAGCCTAATACTAATTAATTGCTTCATATATTCAAAAACGTATCTGCTGAACTACGTATATGACACAATGTCTATGTTGTTGATCCAGTCGCATCCGAAGCTTTTCAGCTTTGGAGTCTGGGGTCCGCTTTGCCAGTCTAACTGCTGATTTTGGCTAAACTTCGATATTTTGCGCGACTGCCGTCTGATCTCCACAACCCGAAGGCAATATCGAATCATTGCCGTTAGACCAATTATTGGACTTTTGAAGGCTTCAACAATCCGTAACGACTGGCACTAGATGTTCGTATGGCAACCGGGACCAACGGCTTTACGTGCTTTCCGAGGCACGACCAGACCTGTGCAAATATTCATATTCAAGTATACAAATGTTTGCACTGCGCGGGGTCGAACCCGCGTCTCCTTGCGCAGCTGCCGTGTTCGCCACCACTACGTCACGGAGGCTGTCCAATGCTACTGATAGTATGTTACTAAATTACCCTGTTTATCAATCAGCCTTGAGGTTGATATTATATAGTTAGAAATTAAAAATTTTAAAAATATCCTGAAATATTTTCAGTACATTAAAACGGAATGTTTTTTTTTTTGGGGATTAATTTATTGGACAGGAAAACCGTTTGACGAGTCCTTTAGTATTTAAATAAAAAAAAGGGAAATGACTTTCAAAATAAATGCTGTAACAATGTGTGGGGTGGGTTCTGAAAGCCGAGATGTCACTAAATAGAGATGTTTCCTGGGTAAAAAAAAAAATGATTCTATTCAGTACGCCATTCAGATTATAGAAAAATATTGGATACGTATATTTTGTTTTATCAAATCAATAAAAATTGACAAATATAAAAGGTATCAAAGATCAGGAGTGGTGGCTGGTGACGTCACTGCTCGCTAAAAAGTGTAGCGTGCAGTGACGTCACACGAGTTTTCAACGCACTGTATCTACTTCATTTTTTGTTTATATGAAAAATGAAAAAAATACTTGTCTAGTATTTTTTGAAAATCTGACCGACGGAGTAATTAGTTTTTTTTAGTCAACTACCCTATTATCAAAACTTATTCTTATACCTTAAGTGTAGAAACCGTGGAATACCTGACGCATAGGGAAGTGAAGAAACACGGGTGGGTTTTAGTCAGTAAAAGTCTGACACGCTCTTCCGCTCCGCCCAGAGCAGGAGAGGTTATTTGATGATTTCCCATCAAAAAAAGGGCTGTGTGCCTGAGCTAATTCTAGATGAAAAATGAGTCCTAGTGTAGTGGAAAATAATCAGGACTGTGCCTAATAGTATTGGAATATATTCCAGGATATTATGACCTGTAAGAATGGATCGAAATGAAGTGTGAGTATAAATAAATTAGTGTGCTTATATATTTTTTTAATAATTATAAAATAGCGCTTGACCGAAATCCCGCCTGATGGTAAGCAGTGATGCGATCGTTGATAAAGCGCGCTAGTTTATTAAGAGCCTATTCACTCAGAAAAACTGAGCGAATAGGAAGGAAGACTGCAGTTGAGCGAGGTGATGCAATGTTAAACCCAAGAACACGACCAACGATGCTGCGCCAAAGGGGCATTGATCTGAAAACCCTCCACAACCAAACTCCCAACACGACAACATTAGGCGCATCGTACCCGGCACACATCGCAACACAACTGCTCAGACCGGTCCTCCGTACGGCTTCACCAGACATCATGCCGGAAAACGACAAATCGCTTGGCGGCAAGGCTTTGTCTGGTGGGTGGTAACTTCTGCCGGCGGCCGATATTATGGCCTATATGAAAATTAAAGGCAAAGGTATCGTACACGTAAAGGCTTCGCCACATAATATATTCTTTTCTAAACATACTTTTTCACATATTTTCTTTGTACAAGCTCTCGAATCCTCGATAACATAAGGTGAGTAGCCGACTCAATTTCCGACTAGAGATGCGATCCATCACCGACACGGTAATCGAGAATCGTTTGGTATATAGCTATAAGTATATACACAGTTCCTCTGATTTGTACGGAACTAGTGGTGTGGAACAAACACACGATGCTATCTTATTATAATGTGGAATATGTGAATGTGTGTGTATTATATGCATATAAATAAGTTCGATGTGAGATATTTACTATGCAGACTCTCTTATATGTGGATTATAGATGTTGCAGAGTAGCCAAATTACCAAGTATTTGTAATTGGTAAGCCAGAACATCGGCTACCGGCAGGTGTGACCACCCAAGACAAAGCCTCGCCGCCAAGCGATTCGTCGTGTTCCAGCATGGTGTCTGGTGAAGCCGTAAGGAGGTCGTATCTGAGCAGTTGTGTTGCGATGTGTGCCGGCCGGTTTTAATGTCGTGTCGGAAGTTTGGTCGTGGAGCGCCTCCAGATCAATCTCCCTCTGGCGCAGCACCGTTGGTCGTGTTGTTGGGTTTAACATTGCATCACCTTGCTTAACTGCCGTCTTCCTTCCTAATGACTAAGTTTTTTTGAGTGAATAAGCTCTTAATAAACTAGCGCGCTTTACCTCCAACCATTGCATCAGTGCTAACCATCAGGCGGAATTGCGATCAAGCACTACAGAATAGAATAGAATAGAATACTCTTTATTATGTACACCATATAGATTACAGAACATAAATAAAAATATTTTACATAGGGTGACACAATGGGCGGTCTTATCGCTAAGAGCAATCTTTTACAGACAATCTTTGGATGGAATTCTAAGGAGAAGGATAAAGAAATAATGTAGGTAGTCTACAGTAAACTATCTACATAGATTATACAATAAATATATACGTTAAATGTATCATACTAGTTTAAACAAATTTATACATCTAATTAATAAATATCATACAAGAGCACATAAAATATAATAATATGTTTAAAGAGAGTGGAAGTGCTTTTTTAACAAAGTTTTAAAAGTAAACAGTGTTTGAGCACGCCTTTACGGACACGGGCAAGTCATTCCATAGCGGAACTGCTTGTACAGTAAAGGATTTATCATAGAAACTAGTGGAATGCATCGGCATGTCTAATATCAGGTTTTCCGATGACCTCAGATATCTATTATGTGTGTCATGAAGGAACATGAAACGTTCATTAAGATAAGAGGGGGTTTTAGGATTATACAAAAGTTCACTAGTTCATAATTATACAAAAAAATCAACACAATATTTCTATAATTTCTTTGTATGTACAGCAAGGTAATTAAGTAAAACACTGTGGGTAGCAATGAGTTTCATTTAAACAGTTTAACAATATTTATTGCCTTGTCTATATTGTTGGGGAGACGTAATCAAGGTGCTGGTTTCAAAATAGATATATAACCAAACATATGCAGAATTTCGTTATCAAAATCACCACTTCAGCCCGGAAGCTGCCCTATTTCTGCCACACTCCCGGATTTGTTCATGCCTTATTTATGAATATTTTTCTTGGGGTTTTTACAGTACCGTCAACCCAACTCGTTTATGGACGGCCCTGACTTATTTAGTCTAACCTTGTATACCATTCGGTCACTCTCTTTTCCTTATATGATATATAATCATCAAAACTACGCATGTTACGAATGTAAACATTTTCCCTGCCACATGTACTTATAAATCTAATACACATCTGCAGCTGGAACCTACGTGTAGGAGATTCCGTATTAGGGATTATGTGCTGTTACCAAACAAGAATAATTTTTGCATGCTACCTCGCTATTTGTCACTTTTCTCGCTATTTTCTTATTATATTTTTTATCTGCTGTGCTGTTTTATTCGAGTCCCATTTTGTCTATGTTGAATGAAAAAATGCTGTGTTAAATGAAAGAAAGCAAGCTTTGTACAAAGGAATATTATTCCGTAAACGACTATTTGAATGATAAGAATAGCTGGTCGCTCTGATTAAGTCAAGACAATGTTTGTGTTCTTTCTGGGGCTTTCATTTAGGTTACCTATAAGTTTTTTGGTACATATTTATATTTCCATTTTAATGATATTTTTTTCAGGTCCTCCGCGGTCTCAGCCATGACTACGATATCATCAGCAAACCGAAGGTGTGTCATGTACTCGCCATTGATGTTGATGCCCAGTCCTTTCCAGTCCAGAACCTTGAAGACATCCTCCAATGCAGCGGTGAACAATTTCGGGGAGATAACATCTCCCTGTCTGACACCACGCTGGAGAGGTATTGGTTTCGAGGTCTGGTCCTGTATTCGGACTGACATGGTGGCGTTTTCGTACAAACCCTTCAGCGCTTCAATATACCGATAGTCTACTTGGCACCGCTGGAGAGACTGCAGTACAGCCCAGGTCTCGATCGAATCAAAGGCTTTTTCGTAGTCCACAAACGCCAAGCAAAGGGGTAGGTTATACTCCTCGGTCTTCTGTATAACCTGCCGTAGCGTATGTATGTGGTCTACTGTGCTAAAGCCCTTTCGGAAACCGGCTTGTTCGGGTGGCTGGAAGTCGTCAAACCTGCAGGCGAGACGATTCGTGAGGACTCTCGAAAACAACTTATAGACATGACTCAGAAGTGAGATGGGTCTGTAGTTTTTCAAAAGGGTTTTGTCACCCTTTTTGAAAAAGAGTACCACCACACTTCTGTGCCATGCCTGTGGCGTTTTTCCCTTGACTATGACGGAATTAAATAATTTCTGAAGGGCCCTAAGGATCGGTTCACCACCCGCCTTCAGTAGCTCTGCCGTTATTCCGTCATCGCCCGGCGCCTTGTTGTTTTTAAGTTGTTTCAGAGCCAATTGAATCTCATGCAGGCTGACGTCCGGGATATCTTCGGTGTAGTGTCGGGTTAATCTTGCTCTAGGGTCTTCAGCAAGATTTAATGCGGGTTTTGTCGTCGAAGTGTAGAGCTGTCCATAGAAATTCTCGACTTCCCTCAAAAGCTCGGGCCCGGACGTTATGATCCTGCCGTCGTCAGTCTTCAGCTTGCTTAGCCGGCTATGCCCAATAGTCAGATCCCTAGTGAAAACTTTAGAGCCTCTGTTTCGCTCTATGGCCTCCGTTATACGCTCGGTATTATACCGACGTAGGTCGCGCTTCAGAGACTTTGAGATCTGCTTATTGAGCTGCCGGTATCTGCAAGCATCACTTGACGAACGCAAAACCATCTCACGTCTATCCTGCATGAGCTCGAGAGTGTAGTCCGAGAGCTTTTTAGTTCTATTTGTACGGCGGGTCTTAAAATACTTGGTCCCGACCGTACGGACAGCTTCTACAAACCCGTCATTGTATTCGTCCACGTCACCACTTAGGCATTCGAAGCGATTTTGGAGCCCGAGCTGGAAACCTTCGGAGTTATGGATCTGGATGGGTGCTGGCCGGAGCGTAGACTTCATCAGGCGAGATCTTTCGGACACTATGTTCAGATTCAATGTGCCTCTGACCATACGGTGATCGCTGCCGCATTTGAGCGAGTTGATCACTGAGACATCATTGAACAATACCTGAGTACAATGCTCGAAGACCTCAGCAGAGCCTCCGAGCGAGTCGGTCTTAAAATGAACATGGGCAAGACGAAAGTCATGTCTAATGCCCATGTTGTACCGACTCCTATAAAGATTGGAGACTCTGTTCTCGAAGTTGTTGACAGTTACGTGTACCTGGGACAAACTATCCAGTTAGGAAGGTCCAACTTCGAGAAAGAGGTCAATCGTCGAATCCAACTCGGCTGGGCTGCTTTCGGGAAGCTACGAAAAATCTTCTCGTCCGAAATACCGCAGTGTCTCAAGACAAAAGTCTTCGACCAGTGTGTGTTGCCAGTGATGACATATGGAATTGAGACGTGGTCGCTAACAATGGGCCTTATAAGAAGGCTCAAAGTCACTCAAAGGGCAATGGAGAGGGCTATGCTTGGGGTTTCACTGCGCGATCGAATCAGGAATGAGGAGATCCGCAGAAGAACGAGAGTAACCGACATAGCCCGAAGAATTGCAACACTAAAGTGGCAGTGGGCTGGACACATTGCCCGTAGGACCGATGCCCGATGGGGCCGACGGGTTCTCGAGTGGCGACCACGCACCGGAAGACGTAGCGTGGGTAGGCCCCCGACAAGGTGGACCGACGACCTGGTGAAGGTCGCGGGAAACCGCTGGATGCGGGAGGCGCAGGACCGGTCGTCGTGGAGAACCTTGGGGGAGGCCTATGTCCAGCAGTGGACGTCTTTCGGCTGAAATGATGATGATGATGATGATGATATTTTTTTTCTTATTGCTTTTCTGGTATTTTGGCGTGGTTAGCTGGCATATGGTAAATAATTTCATTGTTCTTGTGTTCATTGCTATACATAGCATCGTACAAAGTCAAGTGTTTTTGTCAGCTGTGCTGTTGGGGAGTTTGTTCCGCCACTTCTTCTTCCCAGAGAAAGCACTAGGAAGTAGCGAAGAGCGGGCGTTTTGGGGGACCATCTTAAGTAATATTGATGTTCAAAAATTGCTGATTCTCAGCCAAATTTGAATAAATGACTTTTGATTTTGAAAGAAAAAGAAGATATGTTTTCTTTCTTAAGTAGGTAAATCACGTAATAATTACCTGCTTCCTTGTACCAGCTCTTAGCTATCCTACACAGTGTCAAGGACTTGACAAAGTTTGTATTCTCTTTCTTGTAAAATAAAGATTACCTATTATATTAATATTAATAACAACTCAACGTACCAGTGGAAAGTCACAAAACGAATCGTATTATTCTATTAACACAATATACATGTGTGGCACGCGTAACCCTCATATGAGTCGTATATACTATCTGATATTAGGACTAAATCATTAAGGGCCTTAACACACCACCGCCGCGGAAATATTGATGGAAAACCACTTACGGATTCTGCTAAGAAACATTATTACGTACAGTAACCGAATATTAAGAGAGTCAATTGAATTGTAGCAATCGAATCCCGCATTGAGCAAGCGTGGTGATTACGCTCAATCCTTCTCTGTATGAGAGGAGACATGTGCCCTGCAGTGGGAAGATAAAAAGATTGATGATGATGAGGCTGATGAATTGAATCAAAATACGGTCTCTTTCGACTTAATATTAAATACAGTGCAGATGTTCTTCGAACGTCTTACATTACTCTTTAACCGACGTCAAAAAAAGGAGGAGGTTCTCAATTCGTCCAAATATTTTATTTTTTATGTATGTTTCCTGGTTACTCGAAGACGCTTAGACCGATTTCAATTGTTTTTTTTTAACTGACTTCAAAAAGTAGGAGGTTACTCAATTCGACCGTATATGTATTTTTTTTTTTTGTTGTCCGAGCATAACTTCGCCGTTTATGAACCGATTTCGATAACTCTTTTTTTGTTAGAAAGAAGACATTCCCAAAGTGGTCCCATGATAAGGACATCAGGGTTTGATGGTGGAAGACCAGAAAAATTAAGGGAAACTTTCAAAAATTCTAGGGACCGGACGGCCAGTGCATTTGTAAGTTTTAACATTACATATTTTATAGCACTACAATTTAATAAGGGTCTGGAGTAGATTTGATGATGGAGCCAGCAGCTACCTTGTGTTTGCGCTTGTTTAATTTGTATTGATAAGAACCTTATACCTAGATAGGTTCTAACTGTCATTAAGGGGCTGAAGGGGATGATGAAGACAAAGGTCAGTTCAGGGAACTCCTCAAGGATTTACAGTAGCTACCTTGTATTTAGACTCAATTCATTTATATTGATGAGAAGTTTGCATCCATGTGAGTTATAAAGAAGTTCTGCAGTAGATCTGATGATGGTTCCGAGAGACGGTCGAGGGAACTCCTCAACAATTCACAGCAGCTGTCTTATGTCCATGTTTGATTAATTTTGTATTGATAAGAACCTTACACCTAGATGGGTTGTGCCTGTCATTAGGGCTCTGATGATGAAAACAAAGGCCTGTTCAGGGAACTCTTCAACAGTTTACAGTAGCTACTTTGTGTTTGCACGTAATTCATTTATATTGATGAGTACTTTACACCCGGTACAACACGGGTTAAAATTAAGGCCTGCAGTAGATCTGAGGATGAAGACCCTAGACAGTTGAGGGAACTCCTCAACAATTCACAGCAGTTACTTTAATTTTGTGCTTGATAAATTTGTATTGGTAAGAACTTTACACTTAGATGGATTGTAACTGTTATTAAGGCTCTGATGATGAAAACAAAGGCCAGTTCAGGGAACTCTTCAACGGTTTACAGTAGCTACTTTGTGTTTGCAGGTAATTCATTTATATTGATGAGTACTTTACACCCGTACAACACGGGTTAAAATTAAGGCCTGCAGTAGATCTGAGGATGAAGACCCTAGACAGTTGAGGGAACTCCTCAACAATTCACAGCAGTTACTTTAATTTTGTGCTTGATAAATTTGTATTGGTAAGAACCTTACACCTAGATGGGTTGTGCCTGTCATTAGGGCTCTGATGATGAAAACAAAGGCCTGTTCAGGGAACTCCTCAACTGTTTACAGTAGTAGCTACCTAGTGTTTGCACTAATTCATTTATATTGATGAGTACTTTATACTCGGTACAACACGGGTTAAAATTAAGGCCTGCAGTAGATCTGATGATAAACACCCTAGACAGTTGAGGAAACTCCTCAACAATTCACAGCAGTTTGAGTTTGTGCTTGATAAATTTGTATTGGTAAGAACTTTACACTTAGATGGATTGTGACTGTTGTTTAGGCTCTGATGATGAAAACAAATGCCAGTTCAGGGAACTCTTCAACGGTTTACACTAGTTACCTTGTGTTTGGGCTTAATTCATTTATATTAATGAGAACTTTGCACTCATATGGGTTATTCTGAAGGTCGGCAGTAGATTTAATGATGGAGCTGAAAGACAGTCGAGGGAACTCCTCAACGATTCACAACAGCAACTTTGCGTTTGTTCTTGATTAATTTGTATTGATAAGAACTTTACACATAGATGGTTGTGACTGTCATAAGGGCTCTGATGATGAAGACAAAGGCCAGTTCTGGGAACTCCTCAACAGTTTACAGTAGCTACTTTGTGGTTGAACTTAATTCATTTATATTGATGGCTACTTTACACCCATATGGGTTATAATGCTGGTTTGCAGTAAATCTGACGATGAAGACCATAGGTGGTTGAGGGGATTCCTCAAAAATTTAAAAGCATTTAAGTTTAACATAGGACAACCACTACCTACTCGTGACGCTTATGCAACAATGAGACTGAATTTAAGTTCATTATATCTTCTTTCATTATGGTTTCATAGGAATTTTATAGAATCGCTTCAGTGGTTTCGTTTTTAAACCAAAGTTACGGGTAAAAATTAAAGCAAATAATGTTACGTAGTTTGCTTATATTAGCGTCAGCATCCAGTCTAACTGAATGCAGCGGAACAGTACTTTTCACAACTAAAAAGTGTAAAATAAAAACTTTTTTACAAAAAAAAACAACCGACTTCCAAAAAACACCATAAGGTGAAAAATAACTAATTTCCGAAGTCGGTGTCAAAAACGAATTAACAAAAACCAAAGACACCGACTTCCGAAATTTTCTATTTATCAATTTATATATATACTGTTTTTGAAAGACGGTTGTTTCTTTTTTGTAAAAAAAATTCTCGAGTCTACGGTAAGTTAACTTTTACGATTGATCTACATACATTCAATGTGATCTATGTTTTTAATTTCTTCTTTTTTCAATGGCAGCACTATGTATAGCGGAACCTACAAACGCCACAAATAAACAACGTGTCAGAGTGACGTCACACGAATTCTATATCTCGCAAGCAGAGTTTACCGTTATTTCAACCGTTGTTGGAGAGTGAATGTTGAGGATGAGTGAATTTTACTCCCTCTTCCTCATACCTCCACAACATAATACAATCTATCAGGTTGAGCATGAAGATGTAACTGGCTTCCGAGCAAATCTGTGACATCAAATGTGAAAGAGATTTAATCATAATCAAACCGCTCGCTTCTGTTTCGCGCGTCGAAAAAGTCTTGGCTACTGCTGTTTTACTGCTATGAGGCGTTTGCTAATTCGAGTTTAGGGTGTACCTAATACCAGCCTAAGCGGTTACAATATTATTTGATAAACAGGTTTAGTTATATTCATCATCGACCCCTGTCATACAGGATGTCTTTATTCAAGTCGTGACCTTATTGACGTTATGTTCTATGAAGTTACGGAAATGAATTATTATTTCCAAGACAATACTATGTATACACTGGATTAAGAATATTTATTGCAGCGGTAGAATAACTACGCGAACAGCAGTGTCTCAGTGGTAACATCTTATCCAAATAGACCAGTAATAGAATAATATATCCTTAAATCAAAAAATCGACGACATGTGACATCGTGACATCTAACTACCCGCACTGAGCCACGTAGTATATAGGTACTAGTATAGCCCATTTTTGTATCTCAACAGTGGGAACAATATTGCCAGATCATATGTGGGAATTGCATGATTTAATTCCCCCATCTCCATCCCATCATCGGACGACCCGTCGTACGGCGAGTTTCCACCCTCGTGTTGACACCGCAACGTTTCGAACGAAGCCTTTCGCTTCGTCTTTTATACCGCGTACACACCGGTGTTTCTGTCGGACTACAATTATTCATGTGTCTTCAAGGCTAAAGCGAGAAGGCTCTTAATAAACTAGCGTGCTTTACCATCAACAATTACATCACTGCTTACCATCAGATGAAATTATGGTCAAGCAAAATACATGACTTGATGCGCCATTATCGTTACATGCGATCTCTCGCGTCCGACCCTGGTCCAGGTCATGGTCTGGAGCGAGAGTGTATGGCTGGCCGTCACCTCCTTCTGCAAAGCAGTGATGCTGGTAAAGGAGGAGGCAGGGAGGAGGAGGAACCCCAGCGCCCTCACGCCACTAGCTGTCACTGGTCAGTCGCACAAGGACACTGCTGCTTCAGGACAATGCGAGATCGAAAACTGCACAACAGACTGCTACCAAAATAGAGGAGCTTCAAACATTCCAAATGTTTAAGATATCCACCGTACTCCCCGGAACTTGCTGGCAGCATGAGGATGTACAAACCGTCTTTAAAGATTTTATTGATTCCCGTGCTAATGTTTTTTTTAGAAAAGGCATAAACGAACTACCTATGAGACGGCAGAAGGGCATAGATAGCAATGGATCATACTTTGATTAATAAATATATTATACTAGCTGTTACCCGCGACTTCGTCCGCGTGGAATAGTATCTTTGGGTGTATTTTTGATACGTAGTAAAAGTAGTTTTATACCTACACTACGACTTATAATTAGATTAATTAAAAAAAAGGAATTAAAAGCAAATTTTTTTTTTTCAAGTAACGGAAATTATATTACCTTCTATTAACTATGAACTAAAATATCCCGAAATATTATGTATGTACAAAATTAATTTACAGGACCTAACTAATAAAAAATACTAAGGTACTTAAAAAAATTAAACTGAATCGTATTATTTTAACGTAACGAAAACAATCTTACCTACTATGAATTAAAATGAACTATGAACTAAAATATCCCGAAATATTAAGTATGTACAAAATTAATTTTTAGGACTTTACTAATAAAAAATAGGAACTAAAAAAATTAGGCGAAGCAATCAAATATTTTTACTCTATTGCAAAATGAATTTCTCTGTAGCGCAAATTTCTCTAATCGCATGCGTCCGACAACAGGTAGGCATAGTTAGATTCGTGCCGTGCGCTACCCCACCACACGACCGCCCCCCCGCGCTCGCCCCACTTCGGCGAATGTGCGCGACGATGACCGATGACCGACGGCAGGCGGCGGCGATGAATAAGTATTCGTAACTTCAAAAGTCGATTTTTTTATTGATACAAAACAAAAGTTACAATTTCTGGAATTCCTTTGGTACCTACTTATATAAAAACTTTGCACATCCTAAGAGACCTATGTACCAAGTTACATGGTTTTATCTCCAAAAATGACGAACACCCACATGCAACCCCTATTTCACACCCACGCTGGTGTAAATTTTAAAATGCTAGAACAAACGATTTTTTGTTTATTATTTAGTACCTAAATGCCTAAATATAAAATGTAAGGTATCTTCAAGAATGACGAACTTCATACAAACTTTCAACCCCTACTTCATCCCCTCACAGGTCGAAATTTCAAAAACGCTAGAACAAATGTTTTATTATTTTTTATCAAGTGCTTAAATATAAAGTTTCATGGTTTTATCTTTAAAAATTATGAAATCCCATACAACTTCGCCCCCCCCCCCCCCTTTTTAACCCCTTACAACCCCTTTTTCGCGATAAAAAGTAGCCTATGTTTTATCTCGGGGTCTAGATTATCTGTATACCAAATTTCATTCAAATCCGTTCAGTAGTTTTGGCGTGAAAGAGTAGCAGACAGACAGACAGACAGACAGACAGAGTTACTTTCGCATTTATAATATTAGTTAGGATTAAAAAAATAAACGACTTTTAGTCCTCCCATACAAAACGCCAATTTCAAATGTAAGGACCTAATATTTATGCATGGATAAAGTACCTCATTCAATTTGGGAAACTATCGTTTATTTTACTGTAGTATTTCATAATTTCAATTGTTATTAGTTTTGATATAATCAATAGCAGGTAGTGCATGGTTGGATAACTAGTAGAAGTTATCCAACCAATAAACAGTTTGTTGTGTTGTCCCAATTGTATTTTAGATTCAATCAGCCTTAAATCAGAATAGAATAGACACTTAATATTGAAAGGGGCGTAGTGCTTAATATTACGTTTGAGATATAAATAGAGTTGAAATGCAGCTATGAAATGAGATAACGCTGCTGTGGTTAAATTTATCAGGTTTCGGATGTCTCGAGAATGTTTCGACAGATAGATAGAATGTTCCAGATATCTTGTTCTCAGAACCTAACGAGGCAAATAAAGATAAGGTAAGGAGAGAAAAAGTATTGAGGAAAATTTGGTGTATGCATACAAAAGAAACTATGGATGGGCTGGGTGAATGATGTTGTGGTTAGAAAGGGTGTTACTACTGAGATATTGACTAATAGTGAAGTATGGAAGAAATTTAAACATACAAGAATAGTCTCCTTAACTGCTAACGGTGAGCATTATGGTATTAATTGACTTAATGAATCATTTTTTTCAAGTTCGATGCCCCCAATTACATCTGTATGGTGGACACACTAACAAAGAAATCCGGTAAAACTACCTGTAGGTCTTTTTAGGGTTCCGTAGCCAAATGGCATAAAACGTAACCCTTGTAGATTCGTCATGTCTGTCTGTCCGTCTGTCCGTCCGTATGTCACTGCCATTTTTTTCCGAAACTCTAAGAGCTATACTGATGAATCTTGGTAGATAGATGTATTCTATGAACTGCATTACGACTTTGATGCACAAATAAAAAAATAATAATAAATATTGGGGTTCCCCATACTTAGAACTGAAACTCATTTTTTTTTTTTATCAAACACTTACGTGTGGGGTATCTATGGATAGATCTTCAAAAATGGTATTGAGGTTTCGAAAATATTTTTTTCTAAACCGAATAGTTTGCGTGACAGACGCTTCCAAAGTGGAAAAAGTTGCCCCCCCCCCCCGCCCCCCCTCCAACTTCTAAAATAAGATAATGAAAAATCTAAAAAAAATATATGATGTACATTACTATAAAAACTACCAACGAAAATAGTTTTGAACGAGATCTAGAGTACGTAGTTTTTTTTAATACCTCGTAAATCGTAAACCGCTTATTACCGCGTAATCTTTCCTACAAATAACTTAAATCCTTTAATTTCATAAATCAATGGTACGGAACCCTTTGTGCGTGGGTCACGGTCACGTACTTGGCCGGTTTTTTACGGATAGGAAATCATCAAATAACCTCTCCCGGTCTGGGAGGAGTGGAAGGGCGTGCCAAACAGTCAGACATTTACTGACATATATACATACACCCATTCGTATTTCTTCACTTCCGGCTATAGTATTTCTTTAGAAGAACTGACGGCAAGTAGCCGAAGGTCTTACCAATATTTGTTTCATGCGGGAAGCAAACACACGGCGTAGCAGTCGATTGCTCAATCAATGCGCTAACCATATTGTGTTTGGGTTATTGTGAGTATTGAATGAATGTTTCATGAAATCCTGATTTTAGAAGCCTCTTCTCCTTCAGCCTATAGAGGTCCACTGCTGGAAAAAGGCTTCCCCCAAGACTTTCCAAATGTGAGGGCTGAATTTGCCACAATCCCCACGCTTGACAGGCGGGTTAGAGATCGCAGTAATTTGATATTCCACAGGAGAAGCGCTGCTACCCGCTTCCCTGGTGAGAGTTATCTTGGTCGCCTCTTACGAAAACCACGGGAGGATATGAGATGGTACTATTCTAATCCTGCGATTATGTGTATTATTACCCCGTGTGGTACCAGGCCGCCCTGTGTGGTACTGCTACCACACAGGGCGGCCTGGTACCACACGGGGTAGCCCAGTACCACAGGCCATTAATGATTAGAAGCCTAATGATTACAATTCTATGCCACCAACGTAATTACACTTTTAATTAGCATACCAATATTATGCAGAATACGTAATAAAATTACAAATTCGGCTACGTTGGTACATCCCCTTATCGAAGTTAGACTTTTTCTCGTGGAGCTACCAAAATCGAGGGTCTATGCAAATAAGCCGCAGACAGCTATTGCGTTTAAAGTCAACATTCAACATAACCAATGCCATCAAATACATTATCTTAAACCCAATATGTGCGGTTAAGTCATAAAAATTAACCTCTCCGATACGCACCGCTCATCCAAGCCGCGCTCGCCATTTGGCAGATAAGTCATATTCAATACAAATGTTAAAAGGAACTTATTATTAACTATTATTTTATATGATTCAACCTCAGCAGAGCTTCCCAACAAGTGGGTCTAAAGATGAACATGGATAAGACGAAGATCATGTCGAAGTCCCTTGTCGCCCTAAACATACTCAATAGGGTAGTTGACTAAAAAAAAACGAATTAGTCCGTCAGTTAGATTTTCAAAAAATACTAGACACGTATTTTTTCTTTTTTCATATAAACTATAAACAAAAAATGAAGACGAGAACGAAGAAAACTCGTGTGACGTCACTGCACCAGCACGTCACCAGCCACCACTTCTGATCTTTAATGCCTTTTATATTTGTCAATTTTTGTTGACTTGACAAAACAAAATATACGTATCCAATATTTTTCTATAATCTGAATAACGGACTAAAAAGAATCAATTTTTTTTACCCAGGAAATATCCCTATTATAACTACAAGAGTCCAATTCACACTTCTTTGTGAATTGGACTTGGCAAGACGTGAATTTATTTATAGAAATTACAACGCCGGAATCATTAGTTAGCTATCTGAAACAGTAGTCAAACTTCCGTATATTTCAAATGAATATTATTTCACAACAGGCAACTCTAAATTATGAATAAATAAAGTCCCCGACGCAAAGACAGCGCCAAAACCATCACCTCAACCACATGATTGCGTTACGAACATACGTATGTACCTATATAAGTTTACACCTACCCTAACAAGGACAAACGAGGTTTGCTTCCAATATTAATGACTTCGTTAACAGTATCTAATTTATTTAGTTTGTAAAATGTCGCTAACGTTAATTATTCGCTCACGATTGGTGAATCTCTGGTACGCATTACTCTTGTCAATTGAAGGAATTTGTATCGACGAAGCCTATTTGATATGTAATGAATTATGTATGTGTGTTAGTCGTAAGGTTTTGGCACACTGAAAGGGAGCTTTATGCGATATTTAGGAAACTGGTAGCACTATCAAAGTGTATGATATTTTTAATATGTATTTATTTATTTAAACTTTATGCACAAACATTGTACAATGGCGGACTTAATGCCTTAGGCATTTTCTACCAGTCTACCTTGAGGTGATGCAGTGACAAAATATGGTAGGTGCAAACAAATTAAAGTTAAAAGAGAGAAAAAAAATTATAATAAATACATACATACAAAACATAAACAGAAGAGAGAGAAAAAAAAAGATAGAGAAAAAGAATAAATTATATATGTGATGAATCTGAAGTCCTTTGAGAAATATTTATTTGTATGTAATACTGTGAGTTGCGGTTTTACCCGCGTAGGATTTGATACTGTCGCAGCATGATGCTATATAGCCCTCCTGGATTAATGAGCTATCCAAAACTAAAATATTTTTTCAAATCGGACCAGTAGTTCCTGAGATTAGCGCGTTCAAACAAAAGATAGCGATAAATTATAAACTAGGGATTGACCGCAACCCCACCTCATGATAAGCAGTCGTTGATGCTAAAACGCGCTAGTTTATTAAGGGCTTATTGACTCAAATAAACTGGGTGAATAGGAAGGAAGACGGCAGTTGAGCGAGGTGATGCAATGTTAAACCCAACAACAAGACCAACGATGCTGCGTCAGAGGGAAATTGATGTGGAGCTGTTCTCTGTACTGCTTCACCAGACATCATGCCGGAACACGACGAATCGCCTGGCGGCAAGACTTTGTCTGGTGGATGGTAATTTCTGCCGGCAGCCGATGTTATGGCCTACCACCGAGAAAGCTTTCTTATTAAATTTCTTCTCAGGGATTCCCAGATAGGAAATGCCAACTCAATTAGCTTATTTGTTTGTTTTTTTTTGTATGGTTTTTAAAAGTCCTATTTTAAGGAACAAACAATTAGATCAGAACCGTGGAATGTGTTGATAATGTAATTGTATAACACGCATTTTGACAGTTCAATAACATTCATTGCGTTTATACGTCACTGAGCAGACAATGCTATCGAAAACATAAAACAATAAATTAGCAATATTTTTCGTAACGGTTCAGATTAAGATTGGTACCGGATTACTCAATACTGGGAATTACAGGTAAAGCTCGTCGGTGTGTACAATAAAGTAATTAATTTATCTCTGATTATATATAGAAAGAAAGAAAGAAAGAAAGAAAAATGCGTTTATTGACATTACAGCAAAATACATACATTTAAACTATAAAACAATAAAACCCAGCTTATAATGCCAAAAGGGCCTCAGCTCAGCATAATGTCAGATGACAACACAAGATGTGCCATCTGACGCTGATTTTCAGCTGCAACCCACGAGTGCCATGCGCTAGAATTTCGAAAACACAGTCCGCAATAATATAAATGATATATTTAGATAATATAAGTAATCCAAATGATAGAAAAACCCAAAATGTTGTGACATGCATAAATGTGTGTGTGTATATATATGTTAAATACGTTGTAAATTGTTCAAAAAATAAAATAGGTATTCAATTTACTTTCATTTTATAAACTAGTAAATAAATTAATTAAATAATAACATACAAAAAACAGAAAATAAAACAGAATATAGAAAATAAAAAAATACCCCCCTCCCCACCAATCACAAGAATTAAAAAATAAGATGGCTTATATGGCAGATACGTCTGCTTGGACATTTTCGTACTATTTTTGGTGACATAAAAGATATTCTTTTAATTTCAATTTAAAAGTAGAGGAACATTTACAATACTTTATGGGAGGAGGGATATTGTTCCAGCATTTAGAAGCTGCATAACGAAAACTGCCTCTAAAAGCCGCTGACTTGTGCTGTGGGATGGAAAGTTGTTGAGAACATTTTCTCCCCTCACCAATTCTGTGCCTACTTGTCCACGATAGCTTATCATACAGGTAAGAAGGGGAGTGAGACTTAATAACACCAAATAGTAAGGTCGCCAAGTGAAGTTTCCGTCTAGCTTTCATTTTCAAAATGTTGTGGTCATTGAGGAAAGGCGTAACATATCCCCTTAAGGGAACTTTAAAACAGAAACGCGCACAAGCATTTTGAAGTCTTTGGACCATTCTTTCAGTTTTAGATAGTAAACGTTAACTATAGACCGTGTCCGCATAATTCAATTTAGATAAAACCATACCACATGTAAAATCACAGCATTCTTTATTGTTATTACAATAAGGTTGTTTTTTAGACGCTGTCCTGTTATTCATAAGTTTCCATAAATCACATTGATCTCAATACTCGTCACGATAAAAATAGTATTAGGTAGTTGGAGTCAGAATTACTAACTAAAGAACAAAAAATAAGGTTATATAATATATATTTATACAACCTTGCTTTTTGGCTATGCGAAAACTGAATATAGTTTGTTCAGAATAAGCAACTGAATTGATTCCAATCATTTTTACACCATGTTATATTTTTTTCCAATACATTTAAAAATTGTTGCAGTGTGGATACCGAGCGCGCGCACGTAGCTGTGCGATAGATCATTGTACTCACGCGCATAATAACTAACACCAGAGGTCGATGCACCGCGCTTGCTCGAGAGACCGTAGCTTTGACCATATTTTTGTTGCGACAACCAAGTAAATAGCAAAGTCATAGCTTTTTTTCATTGTATCTTTTTACAATTTTGTACATCGATTCTTTACTTAAAAATATTTTACACGCTCTTTGCATAAACAAAAAATAATATTGTACAGCTTGTAGCTATAGCTTGTAAATTACTGGCATACATGCGTTCGATGTGTCGTATTCCTTATTTCTTTGTAGGCACTTCGCACGCCACGCACACGTCTCGCGTTTGGTGTGTCGGAGGTTTTATTGCTCGCAACAGTGCCTGTAAAATGTATGATAACAAATTCCTATTTGCTTTTGTATATTTTAATAACGTTTGTAACGTGTGGTGTTGGGAACATGGAAGCATTTTTTATTTTGACAGCGTTTTTTCATATTCCCTGTCGAAGTGTAAGTACCTTGTACAAAAGTATATATTATCATATTTTTACCCGTGCAAATGAAATACGGGTGATCCATCTCCCCTTTAAGCATGTGAGTCGTGACATAAAAATATATTCTTTGATTAAGGTCCACTGTGAGTTTTTTATAAAAAGGTCTAAGGAAGGCCAAAAGACGTCGCAGCCTTATCTAATACCTTTTGCATGTGATGTATGTACAAAGGCCAGCACATCAAGCTACTATAATTTGTTAAATAGATTTTCAACTTTATCGCTAAATCATTAAGGATTAAGGTTGATTGGTAAAATTGACTGGAGCTTGACCTGCTGGCTTCTGCACATAACACAAACATAATCAGCCTTTGACGATGACACTGCTCTCAGTCAGAAGGAGTGGCCCGTAATACTACACTAGTTCGGATGGATAGATGTTACATGTGTAACGGTACCTACAAACGCCACAAATAAAACAACGCGTCATACTGACGTCACAAGAATTCCACATCTCGCAAACAGAGTTTACCGTGCAATTAGCATATTTACAACTCCCCAATTTCAACAGTTGGGCAAGTGTCCACCAGACGAAACGTCTATCTGTTTGGAGGATCCTCTCTTTTCTACGGAGGATGAGTGAACTCCCTGTTTCTCACCCCTCCTCATATGCCTTCAAATTCTTTACTATGTATGTATTTCTTGATTATTTTGAGATTTATTGGTATTAAAATGATTAAGGTATTTACTTAAAAGAACAATCTAGTTTGGTATAGTATATTTCCAATAAAATTTTATAACATATTGTCATAAAATTTTAGAAGTAAAGCTTCAAAATGAATATGAAATTAAATGAGCCCTATTCATATGTATATTTCTGTTCATAAAACATTCGAGGACAATACGACGTCATATTATTTTATTCTGTCCTCTTCCATTTTATGCTTCGATCCATTTGTGCGAGAAAAACACGATCGTACCATTTCTCCTTTGGTATTTATTCGCAGTTACCGATATTTACAATGCAATAAAGCTAACCACAATAAAAATATGGTTACCGAGTAATAATGGGCGCTATAAAAACATTTTATCGTGCCTGATCAACGTATATAGTGGCTAATTTGGTCTGCTAATTTTGATGTATTTCGCGTGTAAATAAGAATTAGATTCCTGTTTGTAACGGAAGGAGCGGCAGTCATAAACTGTGAGTTATTATCGTCTGTTTGTTATGGTCTAGTGTTAATGTAATAGTGGAGAATGAAGTATTATTTCGCTAGAAGATTATTACATACTTACAAGATTCTGGAAGTGGGTTCGCATGCATGGATGTCACAAATTACTCCATGGACATGGGACAGCCGACCGACCGACATAGACGATACAGAAACGAATTAATCGTAGCACAAGACACAGCAATATTTTAAATTTGTTCATGACCTTGAGGCTGAACAAACTTGAAATAGGCATATTCCATTAAGTCCTTTTTTTTCCGGGGTGGAAAATCCTCATGGATATCTGCCGCCCTGTGGTGGACAACGGGGTCTGTCAGACTCCTACTGGCTAAAAATCACACCGGTGTCTCCTCGGTCACGTGCGCACCATGCTGCAGGAGTCTTTGAATCTGCCGCGGCATACCATTAAATCCTGGCTCAACCAAATGGCGATGATGCGATGAGACTGTTTAGGTCCATGGCCCAAATATGATAAATCTGTATTTAGGGTACGATGGGACTGACATACGCATTGCGATTATAAATGTCCCTAAAAAAAAAGATTTTAAATAAAAATAACAACATCAAATTACATACAATCTACATGTTCATTTGTCCTTTATTGTATTTCAATTAAGTACACAAATTCATTACAAAATGTATATAGGGAAAATAAAAACGATAACGAAATCGGGGGATATAGTTTGGGGAGCAGCTTCATATTTCTAGAAGATAAGAAGAGGTCATTGTACTATTATAACTTTTGACGGTAGAAGGCAATGTTCGTTCTTATTTCAATTCATTCAATTTTTTTTTTTTTAATGAGTTAATATGAAATCCATTTCGAGGAATAGGGTTGCTCGTGGCTTATTTGGATATAGAGCGACAATCCCTTTGCCATCAAATATACATATATAAACTTATTTGAAACTGTCAAGATTGACAAAATAATATAAACAATAAATTTAAACTCAAATTCTGCAAACATTCGATTATTATACTTAACGTCTAGCGAAATTACCAGAAAATAAAGATGGAATAGAGGAAGTGCCTTATTCCAACCTGTAAAAACGACTTAAAAATACTACAGATAAAATTTTTGCTCGTATAGTATCACTATATAACCTAATCACTGATACTGATATGACATTGTTGACATTTGTCTAACGTCAAAGAATTTTTTTACGTAAAAGGCACGTAATTATTATGCCAATGATGACGCAAACGTAACGAAGTTACTCCTAATTTTAAATAATTAATAGAAAATATATAATGACTACATAAATTTCTGAAATATTCAAATTACTTTTTCAGGGTGCTGTATTATATCAAAATCTTAAATAAAAAAATGAGGGTCGAAAACATCCATGTCCAATGCCCATTGTTATTCCTTAAAAAAACATATCGGTTATAGTGAGAGAGAGAGAGTAAGAAAGAGATAAGACATTAGTGTGTAATTCTGATTGTAACTATAAAATATTAATGAACAAAATATTAAAAAGTTACGTAGTAAAAAATACATCAAAAGCCAGGTCGAAATTAATAGTTCGTATACGGTTGGAAAAGGCTTCTCAAAAGCAATTGAACGGCACCAATATATCACCATATGAACGAGATTTTATTTGGAAAATATCACGCTATCCTATCACGTCCTATTACGTGACGTGTTCACGTTACAAACACGGTCGTGTCCATGACAGAGCCACATCCCATTTTTTTAAATACGTCAATGGATGTTGGTCCGATAGATGTATTTGATCAGTTTTTTTTTCACAATATAAACTCGGGCTTGGCCGGAATCCCGCCTGATGGTAAGTAGTAATGCAATCGTTGATGGTAAAGTGCTTGTTTATTAAGAGCATAGTCACTCTAGCCTTGAAGTTGAAGACATTTAAATTGTAGTCAGACGGAAACACTGCCGCTGGCAAATTCATCTATACAAAAGTGAGAATGGTCTATTAGTACACTTTATCTATAAAGTCAAAAATGTCGTGATTTTAATAATTATTAAAATTGAAGTGTCTGTAATAACATCAAAATATATAAGTCGTGTTTCCGTCTTTACTAACACATTCTTTAAATTCAAAGGTCTCAAAGCTCCAAATAGCTTTGGGGCCTTTGACGACTCTAGCGCTCCGCCGTCGCAGACTCCGACATACGACATGATATTATGACATAAAAAACTAGTAGAAAAAAATACTAGTTCAGCCCCTTCAAATTATTATTATTATTGTTATTTTTATTAATTTATAAACCAGCGCTTGACCGCAATCCCGCCTGATGGTAAGCAGTGACGCAATCGTTGATGGGAAAGCGCACTAGTTTATTAAGAGCCTATTCACTCTAGCCTTGAAGACACTCAAATTGTAATCCGACGGAAACACCGTCAATTTATATATTCAATAAACATTTTAGACGTGATTAAAAAATTTGGCGATCAAAAATACCTCAGCTTACGTCAGATACTGACTAATTTCGTAGGACTTAACTAATCTTCTGTCCTCTTCTAAACGAAATAGAAAAAAAAGACGCATTGAAATTAAATTTAGATTAGTTCGTAAACAAGAAAATCGGGGCCTATGTTGTAGAAGTTAAATAACTTGTCATAAGTAATGGCAGCATTATGTAAAGTTTGCTTACCACTTTGTAATGTCACGACAATCTAGACTAAAATTACATTACATAGTTACAAGTAGGGTTGGCACCCAGAGGTACTTTATAATAATGTGTTGTATCTACGTTATTTCAAATAATCGTACTTTATACTTTATGAGACCAATAAATTACACTAAAATACCTTAGCTTAGCACACACTGCGATTAAACCCGCGCGGTTTAAGAGTAGCTGAAAACGCGAAAACGCGTCAACACGCACTGCGGCTAGCATTGCGTACGCCACAGTACTGTTACTATGGAACCCAAAAAACCGCACGTTTTCAAACCGTGGTAAAAACGTAATAAATTGTGTTTTAATAATAAACGTGCGCTCAGAAAGCTATGTGTCACAATTTGCGGTTTCAGACCTGCGGATAAACGTGGGCGTTTAATTAATCGCAGTGCGTGATAAGCCTTAGGCGTAAATATTTTTTCATTAAACGTTTATCTATCAGTATTGTATTGATGCCGCCACCAGCCAGCACCATATTACTATAACACTCGATTTTTAAATGCAACCTAACCTCAAATGCCACAATGTACAGTTTTATTAATCAATGCTAAATTAAACCAAGGAAAATAATACACACATCAAAAGTGTCTAGGGATCAACATATATTTTTGCAATAACTTTTCTCCTGATTGATCTTAATTAAAATTTTCTTTAAGGATTCATCAAATAAAGTGTTTTCGTTTGTCACAGTAACGATAAACCAAGTCACCTTTGCATTAATAAAGAAATTTGCCATTTTCCTAATAAAGGGATATTTGACATTTGAACCACTAACACAAAAGTTCGAAAAAAAGACTGAAATAACAGTTTTCGCTAAAATTTTATTGGGTAACTTAAACAATTAATAATCCGTGTTTCTCTAACAACACAAGAACATCGGTTTGGCATACTCAAAATGAGTTCATCCAAATCACGCTGTGGAATGGCCGCCCGTGTTCGTTGAAACAACAAAAAAAGGTCTTCTTGCGACTGGATACCCTCCATATTCGGCAGAGCTCTTCTCTGTAGCATATCCCATGCATGCTCAATCGGGTTCAAGTCTGGCGACTGAGCAGGCCAGGGCAGGACATTGATGTTAGCTGCGGCGAGAGTCTGTCTTACAACTCTTACGGTGTGCGGTCGTGCATTATCATGCATTAACTGAAATAAGGGACCGATTTGCACTTGTAGAGGAACGATGACGTCTGATACAATCGTCTCAGCATAAATTTGAGCGTTGAGGTTGCCTCTGATCCAAATCAACTCAGTTCTTCCGCCGATCCAAATACCCGCCCATACCATGATGGTTCCACCACTATAAGGATGGACTTCCTGGCAGGATTTTAATCGCTGTTGGCGTCCAGGGGTTCTCCAGTGTCGTATACGTCTTGTATCCGGTCTCATACCAAAACGAGACTCATCAGAAAAGCACACGAAACGCCATTGTTCTTCTGCCCAATTTCTGTGTTCAAGAGCCCATTGATATCGAATTCTACGATTGTGCATTGCTATAGGTGGTACCCGTAGCGGTCTTCGGGAATGAAGGTTCACTTCATGCAAGCGGTTTCTAACTGTTTGGTCGCTAATTAAGTTCCCTGAAGAGTGATGAAGCCTCACGGCTAACATCATGGCGGTTATTGTTGGAGCTCTTCGAGTTAAGATTTGAATGTATCGGTCTTGTCTCCGTGTGGTGCAGCGATACCGTCCTCCATGGCGCTCAGCCACGGTACCAGTGCTTCGGTAACGTGTCCAAAGTCGACTGATAACACTCTGACTTGTATTCAGAGCTAAAACCACAGTACGTTGCCGGGAACCAGCTTCTATCATTCCCACGGCTCTGAACATTTCTTCCCTGCTTAAATGACGTCGCCGCTCCATAATAACGTTGGTTTTAATCAGTAGTAGGGAAACAGTAGCACTAATAATGTCTTCAATGCGTTGTATGTTTTTATAGGGAAAATATTGACAGCTGATTTTCATCTTTCACTCGAATTTGATTCACAGTTCCTGATTCAAATTATGAAATGCACCAAAAAGGATCCATATAAATTTATAAAATCATAAATTTATTACAAAGCCACATCTCAATCTCAAGAAATCCGCATAAAAATGCTTGATCCCTAGACACTTTTGATGTGTGTATTTCACCTACAAAGTGTTATTTCTATATTGACTTACTTTAAATACAGTTTAGTACAGATAGTAATTTCATACAAACTGCAAAAACATTAAAAATATATTTTGAAACAAAATAGTAAAGAAAAATAATGTGGAATAATAATAATAATCCTTTATTTGCAAGAATGTAGGTGTACAAAATAGTAAGCTGTTCATAAAAATAAGTGTCCCATTTACATTCTACCAATAGATGTGGTGTGCAAATATTCAAATCTATATAATCAAAAAATTTTAAACTCGTCACAATATATTAGCTACTAAAACAAATTATAAAATGTCAGCTTGTATATAATAATTGAAATGTCCATAATTACTAAATATTATAATGTCAAAACAAAACCAATGCTATTAAGTCAATGTCAAATTAGAATAAATAAAATACCCAAAAAGGGCGAAGGAAAAAAAAAAAAAAATAAATAAATAAAATATAATAAGAACCAAATTTATTGACATTACTTTCTTTCAACATAAGTCAAAAATTCATTTACTGTGTAAAACTGTTTTTCTTTTAGCCACTGTATCAATTTCTTTTTAAATATAAGCAAAGGCAGTTCTTTAAATGCTTTTGGTAATTTATTATATACCTTAATAGCCATGACATAGGAATTTCTTTTAAACAAATTAAGCAATTAATGTACTTTATATTTGAGACCAAAACTTTAAATGTAAAAAGGTGCCAACCCTAAGCTACTTACATACCATACATAATTAACAGCTTATAATGTTGCTACAGCTGTATCACAGGGCTCTGCTCTATGAGAGGGAGTGGGAATCTACCATGAGCCCAATACTAGTTCGTAGATGTCCCATGTCATCCAAATTTTGGTTCTAGGAAAAACCGGTTCCCTCACGAAGTTTTTCTTTACCAAATTGAAAGCAATGGCGATGAAATATGTAAATCACACAAAGTAAAGCATTTGTCAGGGTTCGGATCTGGGTTACTACTGGGTCACCACTGCTTCAAGCCACTTACTACTTGCATGAAGGATTTTAAAGGCATTCATGCATACGTTATGTCCTACGGCACTTAGTTATAAACAACGGTTAGGAAGGGGGTGATTGAAGCGTGATACTGTATAACAAGGGAGGACCAATCCTAGGCTTCGTGACGACGCACGTTGTTGAATATCTCTTCTGATTTTTGTGTTTATTAGCGATGAATGCTGCCGAAAATTTAAAGTAAACGGAACGCAACCACGGACCGCCTTCTTCCGCCGAACACTGAATGGCGTGATGAACGAACTTCCTTTCAAACTGGCAAGCTAGCGAGTCATGGCCACGATCTTTTAACGGTCACAAAAATGTAATTAGTTTTAAGTATTTAAAGGGATGGGGATGTAGCAAAATTCAAAGTTAGGGAATCTACCAGTGACTTGCATCTTCTCGTGATCTGGTCTGGTGGTCTATGAACTCCACATCTGAAGGTTGGAGGTAAGTCGTTTGGCGCTTTAACACCTTGATCAGAGAGATATACTCCGAAGGAATCATTCTGTCGCATATTTGCATTTTCTAATATATTGCTGTCCTAAACAGAATCCACTTGAATCTTAATTAAGATCTTTCGTGGTAGGCACGTTGCCGCCACACACGTAGATACTTAACGTAAGTAATATTAAGAGTTTTAAAATTAAACTATTACGTAAATCTATTATTAAAATATATTATGAACTGTATCTATAATATTGTAAGGTCCAATTTAAAATTCCAAAATATGAGGCCACCAGAGTAAAAATAACAACGTGTCACAAGTCCAATTATACTACCTTTAAATTCATATAACGTAGTTTTTTAAAAACCAAACTTGGATAAAAAAAAAATAGGGATGTTTCCCGAGTAAAAAAAAAACTTTTCTATTTAGTCCGTCATTCAGATTATAGAAAATTATTGGATACGTATATTTTGTTTTATCAAATCAATAAAGATTGACAAATATAAAAGGCGTCAAAGATAACCACGCTGGCTGGTGACGTCACTGCTCGCTAAAAAGTGACGTCACACGCGTTTTCAATACACTGTATCGTCTTAATTTTTTATTTATATGAAAAAACAAAAAATACGTGCCTAGTATTTTTTGGAAATCTGACTGATGGACTAATTAGTCTTTTTTAGTGAACTCCCCTATTACGTCTTCGTAGTGACCCCTCACTAAGCCAGTTTAAAATTTAAAAAGAGCTCTTTTCAATTCTAAAATGTTTCGAACTTTACTCAAAACCGTATAAACTTGAATAAGCAATAACAAACTTTCACAAAGGATTCTTATACTTAAAGTATAATCTGTCTATAAAGTCGTGCAAATAAATGATGGCGCAGCGGTCATGCATATAGCAACCCTGTTAACGTGTCTGAAATTATTTTGATACTAGCACATTATTTTGTACTAGAAGCAAAACCGGTTTTAATGAAAACACAAATCTATGGTTTCTGGCGTTTAAATAAAATGAGTAAAACAAAAAAAAAAATGTTATTATGTTTTTACCAATGAAAAGTATTCCATAACATAAGCTTTCAATATCTGATTCCAAATATTCTTCGTTAAAAAGTATTCTCATTGTCAGCTGCGTCACTAACAACGTCTCCGCTACTACTGTCATCAGCCTGCTACCTTCGCTTAGGCGAATAACTGACTCATCTATACCTTGATATAGGGATCACTCTCACATGTTCCTGAAATTTTAAAAATAATAATATGTAATTTCTATCAGAAGATGGATAGCACTAATTTTAATTCCGAATATGATATAATTTATTTTTAAAATCATTTTAGTCTTAAAATCGTGTAGTAAATTTGAAACTTCTAGTAGATATAAACAAACAGTAACATGATTACATACCTGTTTTGGCAACTTTTCGAGCATAAACATCATCCATATTTGATAAAATTTGTTCAGCTTTGTGTACTAACAAACATTGATGATAAACTTTAGAAATAATTTCCCGAGCTCCACTCCTGTTTGTTTTCCTCATATTTAACACATTTCTTCGATGTTTTGTTTAAATAGAATTGAAAATTAATACAAGCTTCAATATATAGCAAGTCACAAAACAAATCGATGACTGCCGATGACATTCGATGTACTTGTATTTACTAAGATTTAGTGTTGCCCTACTTTTCAAATTGTTAGTTTCAGAAAGATCCATTTTCACGACTTTATAGACTATCTATAACTAGTATCTTGGTAAGAAAGAAACACTAGTTTGCATGCATATGACATAAAATCGACTGCAACTGTGATATTTTTCGCTGGGACAACATCAAATGACCTCTGCCACTGTAGGTGGAGCGGAAGAGCTTGTCAGACTTTTACTAACTAAAACCTACCCGTGTTCCTTCATTTTCCCGTACCAGGGGCCATGGTATCTCTTCCGGATAACCCACTGCAGTTGTAACTGTGGCCGGATTTTTACTTGCGAGATACTTACGCCGCAGGTATGTACGTACCTGCCCTGAGCCTACGGTGGAGGTCTGCCCGGCTTGAGTAAAGCACCGCCGTGTCCTCGTAGCGGCGATCTCTCGCGTCCGAGTCTGGTCCGGAGCGAAAGTGCATGGCAGGCCGTCACCTCCTTCTGCGGAGCAGTGATAATGGCAAAGGAGGAGGCGGAGCGCGTGAGGCAACGGAAATCCCAGCGCCCTCACGCTACTAGCCGCCGCAGGAGACGCCCTGGTCGGGAGACGACACCTAACTGCCAGCAGCAGAGCAGTGGGCAGCTCGCCACCCGGGAAGGACCAGGCCCGAGTCGACGGCGCGTCGTGTTTCACGCGTGCCCTAAAGAGATGTCAGCACATCGTGACGGGGTCCACGAAGACCGATGCCTCCTGGGTCAGGGCTGCGGGTTGGTTAAACAAGAAACCGTGGCCCTGGCCGTCGCACAGGCAAGTGAAGAAACACTGGTGGGTTTTAGTCAGTAAAAGTCTGACACGCTCTTCTACTCCGCCCAGAGCAGGAGAAGTCATTTGATGAGTTCCCATACCAACAAAAAAAATAGGTATATACGTACCTTGATAATAAGTGAATGTAACAACTACCTGCAATTGACCGCATAAGAATTAATTTGTTAAAATTATAATAATAAAATAATATTTGTTCTGTAAATAGGATACTTATAGTTTACTCGATCAATAATTCATTTAGAGCAATGAGTTAAATACTCATTGCTCTAAAATTTTGCCGGATAATATTGAAGTTTAGCCAAAGCTAACAGTTAGACTGCTAAAGCCGACCACAGGCTCCAAAGCTGAAAAAGCTTCAGAGGCGACTGGGATTAACGTTGAAATGATAATGATGATGAATTAAATACTCATTGCTGTGTGAGTAATAATGTATCAAACTATGTTAGTTATATAATATTTTCAACAACAATAAACAGACGGCTTCACCAGACAAAGCCTTGCCGCCAAGCGATTTGTCGTGTTCCGGCATGATGTCTGGTGAAGCCGTACGGAGGACGGGTCTGAGCAGTTGTGCTGCGATGTGTGCCGGGTACGATGCGCCAAATGTTGTTGTGCCGGGAGTTTGGTCGTGGAGGGTCTCCAGACCAATCTCCCTTTGGCGCATCATCGTTGGTCGTGTTGTTGAGTTTAACATTGCATCACCTCGCTCAACTGCCGTCTTCCTTTCTATTCGCTCAGTTTTTTTCTGAGTGAATAGGCTCTTAATAAACTAGCGCGCTTTACCATCAACGATCGCATCACTGCTTACCATCAGGCGGGATTGCGGTCAAGTGCTAGTTTATAATTATTAAAAAAAAAAAGATTTTGACATCATCAGCAGTCATCTCCATCCTGCTACTGTGAATACATGAATGACCAGTTCTCTTTCAATCCACTTGAAGCGTATCCACGTCAGCAGTTTTCTTAATACAATACATCTAATAAAATAGGATAGACGACATTGTGTTGCCATGAACAGTTTAATATTGAATTAAAATTGTACCACGGTTGAAAGGAAGGAAAGAAATTGCCCTACTAAGACGTGTTAAAACTATCACTAACTGGTGGTAACTTCTGCCGGCGGCCGATGTTATGGCCTACCACCGAGAGACGTTAAAACGTCAAAAATGTATGATTAAGCAGTCACTAATCCCTAATTAACTTTAAGCCACGCTTAAGGAATAGAAGGGTAAGTGTATAAGAAAAAAAAAGACTTGTGCTTGACCGAGATACCACCTCATGTTAAGCAGTGACGCAATCGTTGATGGTAAAGCGCACTAGTTTATTAAGAGCCTATTCACTCGAGCCTTAAAGGCACTTAAATTGTGATCAGATGGGAAGACCGCTACTGTGGACAAAGAGAAATTCTTTTTTTTTTATAAATTATAAACCAGCGCTTGACCGCAAACCCGCCTGATGGTAAGGAGTGATGCGATCGTTGATGGTAAAGCGCGCTAGTTTATTAAGAGCCTATTCACTCTAGCCTTGAAGACACTTAAATTGTGATCAGATGGGAAGACCGCTACTGTGGACAAAGAGAAATTCTTTTTTTTTATATATAAATTATAAACCAGCGCTTGACCGTAAACCCGCCTGATGGTAAGCAGTGATGCGATCGTTGATGGTGAAGCGCGCTAGTTTATTAAGAGCCTATGTCGGTCTCCGTGGCGCAGCGGTCAACACGCCTGCCTGCGACGTAGAGGCCCCGGGTTTGATCCCCGGCCATGTCATGATGGAAAACGATCTTTTCCTGATTGGCCTGGGTCTTGGATGTTTATCTATATATGTATCTATTATAAAATATAGTATCGTTGAGTTAGTATCCCATAACACAAGCCTCGAATTTACTTTGGGGCTAGCTCAATCTGTGTGATTTGTCCGTATATATTTATTATTATTTATTCACTCTAGCCTTGAAGACAAACAAATTGTAGTGTGACGGAAACACCGACACTGGTAAATTGTTCCAGTCGCTCGATGTACGCGGTATAAAGGAGCTTTCTACTCTCCAGTTGTATGACATAATGTACATCATAGTGTAGTATGTTACACTCGTCATCATCCCTGGGTTCGATCCCGGTTGGACCCGAGGCCTTCGCGTCCAACGCGAAGAAAAGAATGTGAGGTATAGATCATTATGAACAAGAGTCTTGTACATTCTTGTTCAGACTCCTGTACACATTCTATCACACACGTCATACACATTGTACTCTTTTACATACCGATGCATTCCACTAGTTTCTACGATAAATCCTTTACTGTACAAGCAGTTCGGCTATGGAATGACTTGCCCGTGTCCATAAGGCGTGCTCAAACTCTGTCCTCTTTTAAAACTATGATAAGAAAGCACTTCCTCTCTCTTTAAACATAACATTATATTTTATGTGCTCTTAAATAATATTATTAATTAGAATAGAATAGAATAGAATACTCTTTATTACGTACACCATATAGATTACAGAAACATAAATATAAAGATTTTACAAAGGGTGACACAATGGGCGGTCTTATTTAGTTAAACTAGTATGATACATTTAACGTACATATTTATTGTATACTCTATGTAAATAGTACACTGTAGACTACCTATACTATTATTATTATTATATTATATATTATATACCATCCAAAGGTTGTCTGTAAAAGATCGCTCTTAGCGATAAGACCGCCCATTGTGTCACCCTTTGTAAAATCACACCATATAGTACATAATAAGGAGTATTCTATTCTATTCCACAATACACAACATTCAATTAATCTGAGTTTTGATTACGTAACACCCCTTACGCGCTACAAGTACATAAAAATGACTGATTCGCATCGAAACTCTGCAAGCACTATTTTCTGTTTGCCTAATGAAGGAGCAGACCACAATTTGGCCTCTCGAAAACTTTCGTACCCGAACACTTGTCAGTCCTCACTACTTGGTATGTCCGTTGCCACTTCAATTGCGATTTTCTAAGAGCTGTGTCAGCAACTTCGAGCTTTGCCGAACTTCCTCGTTGCTGAATTTGTTTCATAAAGAAAATACGGGAATAGTTTTCTGTAACTTCTTGAGAGAATTTGGTTTTATTTTTTTAAGTTTTTTTTTTTAATAATATCAAAATTATTTTGTTAATATAATCAAGCAATGTTGTGTCCTATATTTTTACGTACTATTTTTATTGTTGATTTCTTGTAAAACAAAAGTTATAATAAGCACATTTACGCCTTAAGCACAGGTTCTATCTAGTTCAGGTAAATTATAGATCAATACTGTGTAGAATTAAGCAAAATATTATTAAAATTATCTACAAAACTGAGAAATAAACAATTTATTTATACGGACAAATCACACAGATTGAGCTAGCCCCAAAGTAAGTTCGAGACTTGTGTTATGGGATACTAACTCAACGATACTATATTTATAATAGATACATATATAGATAAACATCCAAGACCCAGGCCAATCAGGAAAAGATCGTTTTCCATCATGACCTGGCCGGGGATCGAACCTGGGGCTTCCACGTCGCAGGCAGGCGTGTTGACAGCCGTGCCACGGACGACGTTACTTCGATGATACTCGAATTACTTGACTCATAATAGAGTCCTAGTCACATTATGTACACCACACTCAATTATTAAATTTTATTTGATTTGATACAAAAAATTAAAATATCATTCACAATATTTGTATTAATTTTTTTTCATTAAAAGTTAATAAAATACATAAAGCAATGAGGTTAATTAGTTGCATCAATATGTGGCTTACAACAGTGACTGAATTATGCCTTATGAATAATAAGCTTATTATTTCAAACTCTCTGACCGTAGCTTGTATCCAGCGTGGATCCACGCGAGACACATTGCCTTATTAGTTGTTTCTGTAATAACGGCATTCATCCAAATAAAATATAATCAGCCTTTAATGGTCATCTCTTTGCTGCTACGGCTTATTTTAACTTCTGTTTTTTTTATATATAACACGCTCGTCTTTATGCATTGTTCTCACATGGATAAATTCAACATGAATCATTAAATTAAATATGTTGTGATAACCTTTTTTTACATAACGTTGCCCTACGCTAATAATTTCTCTTGTATCATGGGTGAGCTTACAAACATGTAAACTAACATACAAATAGAAAGAAAAATATGCACTTAACTTAAAATTAGATTAGTTCATCAACAAGAAAATCAGCGCCATTATCCGTTACTACTGCCTCATTTGGGCTGGTGCTGCTAAGTGTCACCTGGCCACTTTAGATTCAGTGGAGAGGCGTGCGAAGAGGCTGATTGGTGACCCTGATTTAACTCGAGTTGGTCTCCAAAGCCTAGAGCACAGGCGTAGAGTAGCTAGCCTTTCGGTGTTCTATAGGATACATTCTGGGGAGTGTGAGAGAGAATTGCACGATTTATTTCCCCCATCTCCGTTCCACCATCGGAGGACCCGTCGTACGGCGAGTTTCCACCCTTATGTTGTTAACACCTCTACGATCCGGACGAAGTGTTTCGCCTCCTCCTTTATACCGCGTACATCGAGGGACTGGAACAATCTGCCGGCGGCGGTGTTTCCGTCGGACTACAATTTGAGTGTCTTCAAGGCTAGAGTGAATAGGCTCTTAATAAACTAGTGCGCTTTACCATCAACGATTGCGTCACTGCTTACCATCAGGCGGGATTGCGGTCAAGCGCTGGTTTATATTTTAATAAAAAAAAAAGTACTCGTAAAACCTGGTTGTATGTAAATTAAGCACACAATTGAATGAAGGCTTTAAATATTAATGCTCTAAATAACCAGTAGACAATTGTTAAAATAACTGTTCTTAAGGGTACACTCACACTTGAGGACTCTGCGACTGCAGGCTTAATATTATTTCCCGAAATCTTATTAGAAACTTAAAAAGCTATTAAAGAAAACCGGCCAAGACGACTCGGACTCACGCGCATAGCGTTCCGTACTTTTTATTTTCTTCTTCATCTTCTTCTCAGCCAATAGAGGTCCACTGTAGAACAAAAGTCTCTTACTTATGAAAATTGTGACTATTGGATAGTATATTATGTATTGATTTTATTATATTTGAAGTACATGATTTTTATAACTGTAACAAAATACATATATTAACTGAAAACGTCACCAATATACCATTAACGTTACTAATATATCGAGAATAAAAAACGGCGAAAAAATCAAAATCTCGTTTTTTGTATGGGAGCCGCTTTAAACATTTATTTCATCCAGGGTTTGTATGTTTTTTTTTTTATATTGGCTGCCTTGCTATCACGGTTAATGATTTACAGCATAATGGCTGACATACAAATAACGGAGTCTTAGCGATAGAGTTTTTATACTTAAGTACGGAACTCTAAAAAGGATATATTCAAAAACAAAGACAATATCGAAAATTTTTCCCTAGTCTATTAGGAAACACTAATATCGCTATCAGACAGACAAACAGCGAAGTCTTAACAAGGGTTTTCACATTTTAGTACGGAATTCTAAAAAAGAACCTATTTACAAAAAAAAAAACAATACCGCAAATTTTTCCCTAATCTATTAAAACACTAATATCGCTATTATAAGCTTCAAAGCACACAAAACTGAAAATTATGACCGTAATGAAATGCCCTATAAAATAGGTAAGCTGAAAGCTCAAAGCGGTAGAGGTATTATTATCTAACGGGGGCGAATCCCGGCAATGCATTGTGTCCCCACCCTAACAGTCGCAGACGGAATTATAATTGAGAACCGAAAGCCGTTCTACGCAACGCCATCACAATTAGAACCATTTCAAGGAGGAGGAGAGAGGATGAGGAGAGAAGGAGGTGGGTTATAGCTATATTAAACTTTATACATAATTCATTGTGCTATAAGGTACTGTAAAGCTCGATAAAGATATAATATTGAAATAGGAGTTATGTGTGAGAGTTTCTGTCATTATTACAAAGTGGCGTGAGTAATCAGTTTATTGGATTTCTAAATCCTTTGATGCGGAATCGAATAAGAGAAAATTATTGAAACGAATCGAGGTGCAAATATTTATCTTCAATGATTACTTTATAACAGATATTGCTTTTTCAACTCAATTGCGTAGCATAGATACAAATATATTCTTAGGAATTTTGAAGGAAATTCGTAAACTATGTATAGCTTCACATGTTTGAAATAATTAGTCTGCTCAGTAGCATAGATATAACGCGATTAGGTAATGTTCAGTTGTCAACATGAAAGGCATTCCCATTGTAACTGTTTTGGCTTGTAAATCTTTTGATGTAGAATTTGATGAGAGTTAGTATTCCAAATATATGACTCCAACAGATATATTTATTTGTTAAAGTTATTTTAAAATCTTTAACTTTTTCTTGTATGGGAACTCATCAAATGACCTCTTCTGCACTGGGCGGAGTGGAAGGGCGTGTCAAACTTTTACTGACTAAAACCTAACCCTGTTCCTTCAATAGGGTATTTGACAAAAAAACTAATTAGTCCGTAAAAATTATTGGAATCAATTGTAACAGCTAATACCTACTTAGGATCCATTAACTTAATCAAATTTTATTCCGTGGTGTTTGCCTATCTGGGCTTCTCCCAGTTGCAATAATGTCCCTTTGTGCCGATTGGCCTAGTTCTGTTCTGTCTCCTGCTTGTTATGGAGGGAAGTGGAAAAAATATCTTTTTTCTTACTCCTCCGCTATTGTCTTCAGATTAATTTCGTTGCGGGACCCAAGACAGTTGAATCGTTTCTCCGGGACCCGTCGAGCTTCATTGCTCGGCGTTTTTCTGGCAGTCTCCACTGTTGATTCTGGCTTTCAGGAGTTGCAGTGGTTGGGAAAAGCGTGGCGGGTTTTGTCCTTTAAAAAAAAATAGGGTATTTGACGAAAAAAAACAATTAGTCCGTAAAAATACTAGACACGCATTTTCTCTTTTTTCATATAAACAAAAAATGAAGACGACACAGTGCGTTGAAAACTCGTGTGACGTCACTGGAAGCTACACTTTTTAGCGAACAGTCACGTCACCAGCCACCACTCCTGATCTTTGATGCCTTTTGTATTTGTCAATCTTTATTGATTTGATAAAACAAAATATACTTATCCAATATTTTTCTACAATCTGAATGACGGTCTAATTAGTTTTTTCAAGTCAAATACCATGGGGCCATGGTATCTCTTACGAACACTTGTCCCTGGCAGCAGCACGTTGTACATAGCTTAGAAGGACGTACAAATATAAAATAATTTAAAGTAGAAGTACGTTGTCCTCTACTTCTTCAGCCTATAGATGTCCACTGCTGGACAAAGGCCTCCCCCAAGACTTTCCACGATGACCGGTCTTGTGCTGCCCGCATCCATCGGCTTTCCACGACCTTCACCAGGTAATCGGTACACCTTACGTTATTAATGAAAATAATAATAAAAAGTTCGTTTAATTAAAGGGCAACATTATAGAAGCATTTATTAATTAACAGTTTCTTCATACTTACGCAAGTGTAAATGTATTTCTATAGTTATTACTTCAGCATCATCATCATCACCATTATCAACCTTTTTATCGTTCTACTGCTGGGCACAGGTATCCTCTCATACAGAGAAGGATTGAGCGTAATCACCACGCTTGCTTAGTGCGGGTTGGTGATTTCATACTTAAAAAGTCCAGGTTTAATCAAGATGTTTTCTTTCACTTTCAGTCATTGGCGTCCAAGATATACTTAGAAAGTACATATAACTTTTGAAAAGTTACATTGGTACTTGCCTGACCTGGAATCGCACCCGCGCACTCATACTTGAGAGGCTGGTGTTTTAACCACCAGGCCACCACGACTTACTAAGTTATTATTCAGTTATTACTTACTTGCACACTAACGTTCATGCCGTACATCAAATTCCTACTGGTTATCTTAAACCATTATGAAGTTACATTGCCTTCAGAGCGCTCCCTAAGGTATTATAACGTATGAAATTTCAAATCCCTCTCATCCTCCACTCTAAAGCAAACCTTTGATATTGCATGTCGTCAGTAAAATTTTTCAGACAGCGTAAAAAATACCGTGAAAACCTTACAAATAAGTATAAAAAGAAACAAGTTGGAGGTCAGCTTTTGTAGTGTAAATATCTCAGAGACGTATAAATATACCCCGGTGAATAATCTTAATACAAATATGCATAACAAAAAAAAAAAAAAACCAAAAACTACAAAATATACAATGGGAGACTTTTGTAAAAAAAAAAGAAAATACAAAAATTTGTAAAATGATTTTACTTCATATTGTAACAATACTTTTGTACAGGCGTGTAATGATCCTAGAAATCTGTCCAGAGAGGATTAGTTTGTGAAAAGTTTTTATTTTGGTATTTATTTACTCACGACGTTTAAGACCTTGTATCTTTATTTCAGCCGAAAGACATTCACTGCTGGATGTAGGCCTCTCCCAAGCACCTCAACTTCAACTGACTTTGTGTTTCTCGCCTTCTACGTGCTACCTTCACTTCGCCGTTCCACCTTGTAGGACCACGTTCATTGCTATGAGTAATCACTGCCAACACGCGTTGGTCAAAGACGGTGGTCTTGATATACTACAGTTTTTATATTTCCTACCTACCTGAGCGTTTCTCTTACGCACGCTTTAGCGCCGCATAGTGTAAATCGCACCTAAGATCCATGGTTAAATCTCATCGTCACAAAACGATTTACTTTTCCTATTTCTTCTCTGTTTATGCTGTAAGATTGTGGAACTCACTCCCGTGATTTTAACACTATTTCTATATTTAAACGCCGATAAAAGAGCATTCATCATCATCGACTTTTTTTAATCGTCCCACTGCTGGGCACATGTCTCGTCTCATACAGTTCTCTGCAACACGCTTGCTCAATGCAGGTTGGCGATTTCAGACTTGAAGTCCAGGTTTCCTCAAGATGTTTTCCTTCACCTTCATTCATTGGTGTCCAAGATATACTTATAAAGTACATATAATTTAGGAAAAGTTACATTGGTACTTGCCTGACCTGGAATCGAACCCGCGCACTCATACATAAGAGGTTGGTCTTTTAATCACAAGGCCACCACGACAACAACACAAAAGAGCATTACCTTTATTTTATACCGTAAAAATTTGTTAATTATGTATTTATTTAAGTAAATTATTGTAATTATTTTTGCATTATATGCAAAGGTTTATATAATATTACTAGCTGACCCGACAAACGTTGTTTTGCCATATAAATAATAAAAAAAAATTAAGGGTGGACTACCCCTAACATTTAGGGGGATGAAAAATAGATGTTGGCCGATTCTCATAGATACCGGATTAGCACAAAAAATTTCATCAAAATCGGTCGAGCCGCTTCGGAGGACTTTAAGTTTAGAGAGAATTTTATATATTAGATTACTTTTATACACACAATTGTCTACATTTCCGCTTGACTTCTCCTTTCGCAGGTTGATGGAAGAAAGAATTTTCTTAAAAAATAAGTAGAACCTTATTTAGATCTCAATTTTGTCATATCCTTATGTATTTTATTGAGTGTACATAAATAATAAAATAAATAAATAAAGTGCGCGTCTATAATGCTGGGTACGAGACAACTGAGCCTAATGCCTGCTGCGCTTATAACCATCTACTAGATGTGTACATTAGCGATTCCTCTACAATACCAGATCAAAAAGCTTCGGATGCGACTGGGCTTAACGCGGAGATGGTGATGATGATGACCAGACCAAATTTTGACCAAGGCGAATTTCCGCAATGACCAGCGTTCGGTGCGCGAAATAATATAATGGACAATTGGCTTGTATCCTAAAAAATAATTTAATGTCCGTCAGATAGCTTTATAAAAAATATTGAACACGTATTTTTTATTTTTTCTTTTATTCAAATACTTAGGAAGATATATTGATTTGAAATGTCGCATGACGTCACGCCATGGTGCAAAATATAGAACGGCGTGACGTAATTAGCCCCCACTCTGTTACTTTAATACGCTATATCTCAGTAATTTTTTGTAATTAAGACAAAATAAAAAATACGGGTCTTAATTTTTTTTATTATCTGTAAGACGGACTAATTATTTTTTTGATTTTCATACCTTGGATACAACCCTATTGTGTGCATAGGTGTGCGTTCTCCGTTTCCTTACAAGACACTAAATAGGATTTTGATAAGAAAGCTTAATCCACCAATAAGTAGTAGAGACATGGCTCGAGTAGACATGAGCGAACAAAAAGGGAGTAAAACAAAAACTTAAGTACAAAAAAAAAAAAACAACCGAATTCCAAGAAAACTCTACAAAGTGAAAACTAATTTTGGATTGAAAACTAAATGGTGTATTTGGTTTTGTATATTCGTTTTTACCACCAACATCCGAAATTAGTTTAAATTAACACTTTGTAGTGTTTCCTTGGAAGTCTAACGAACCTGCTCCTTTTAATTGAAGTCGGTTAAAAACAAAATTAAAATAGGGTGAGCATAAAATGCTATAAGCCCATAAAATACCTACTAAACCGTATCAGAGAAGCAGTCACGACTTAATTATCCGTTCAGATAAATCGTAAAGTCACACAGACTCCGGTCGAGTTTGATAAGCCCTAATTACGGCATCAGATAACCATGCTGTACTAATGACCTCATGGGTAATCTAAGTAAAAGGGAACTGGTTTAAAAACCGTATTATTGTCAACTCAAGGTACTTCTTGTGAATAAGTTTCAAACTACATATTATAGAAATAACGTCCTATATAATTTTATGAGAAAAGTTATTGTGTAGGTAAAGTCAATATTTGAAATACTGAATTTTCGACTACCCGCTTATCATGTCACCTTGACATTCTCTCTCTCTGACAATCTTATGAGATTGCCTCATAAGATTGTCAGAGAACATGGTAAGCTAGAACATGGTAAGTTGATTTCAGTTTTTTTTATTTTCCAAATAATTTGACTTTCGTCCTCGTTTTAGCATTTGAGTTTATCATTAGAGTGCATGTTATTTCAAAGAAGAGAACTAAGTAGTTACTATTACTAATATTATTGTAATTGAAATCAACTTACCATGTTCTAGCTTACCACGTTCTCTGACAATCTTATGAGACTGCCTCATAAGATTGTCAGAGAACATGGTAAGTTGATTTCAGTTTTTTTTATTTTCCAAATAATTTGACTTTCTACGTCGTTTTAGCATTTGAGTTTATCATTAGAGTGCATGTTATTTCGAAGAAGAGAACTAAGTAGTTACTATTACTAATATTATTGTAATTGACTATAACGCTATCAATCTTATGCTAAATCATTTTAAAACATATTGCTGATCCATTAAAAAACAAATCCCCTTATTCATAAAAGTTGTTTAAAGTTAACTAGTGATTAGTGACTGTATAACCATACATTTTTGAAGTTTGCACGTCACTTTACTTTAATCATCGTTTATGAACAAATCCCTTAAACACTAAGGTGTTTATTCATAAACGATGATTAAAGTGTCGTTAACATCAAGAATGGTACGTTAAAACAGTCACTGATCACTAGTTAACTTTAAGCAATGTTAATGAATAACATGGAAAATAGAAACATCCTATCCATCGCTCCCTTTCCACGTCTGAATCATCATAAAGATCCTCAGTAACAATTTGGCCTAAATATTTAAATTAAAGGACTCAAAAGCGTTGTTATTTGGAAAACCTGTAATGAGTTTGTTAATTCTTGAGCATAACAATATAGGCAATACAACTTTCAACTATTGACAGGCCGTCGAGAAGTTAGTTCAGCAATCTAAATAATTGAAATTGTTTATAAAGATTGGGGCTCAAGTAATTTGCACCTGAATTCTAAGTATTTTATTCAAAGGACTTAATAATTAAAATATCTGTAGGTCCAGACTATCATTTTGAAACTTTCCAAATATTTTGCCTAATTTAGTCTTCATTCCCACAGTCTTTTTTATTGAGAGTTTGTGTTGTTCAGAAAGGGAAAAACAAATTAATTTTACCATTTCGCTTTTGCTTCTTTTTTGCGTTTTTTTTTAATATTTGCGTCTGGTTTGTCAAAAATAATTAAAGTCTCAAGATATAGTGCTTAAAAGTTACGTTTTGCAATGTCACACAATATTGAGCCATCGCCATAAGATACATTCGTAACAATATTGAGACCTTCCACGACCAAACTCTCGACACAACATTTGGCGCATTGTACCCGGCACATATTCCAACACAACTGCTTAACCATCCTTCCGTACGGCTTCACCAGACATCATGCCGGAATACGATGAATCGCTTGGCGTCAAGACGTTGTCTGGTGGGTGGTAACTTGTGCCATACCACCGCACCACAGAAATTGAAGCACTTGTCTGGGCTAGAATCCACAACCTACAACTAGTAAGTAGGCATCAGTACCCCTTCTTTTTGCGAAAGGTCTCATCATCAGAATCATCAAATGGACTCTTCCGCTCTGAAAACTTCGAAGACACGAGTCGTCTACCAGTCCGCACAGGCCTGCGTGATAGATTACGGGGCACCCCCTCTCACTGATAGGAGGGCTGGTGCCACAGGATGCTGATTATATATGTATATTATGTTCTATAAGCTTAAATCTTTGTAAACACATCCAAAATACAGTAGAAATTACTAACATCGGCCGCCGGCAGAAGTTACCACCCACCAGACAAAGCCTTGCCGCCAAGCGATGTGTCGTGTTCCGGCATGATGTCTGGTGAAGCCGTACGGAGGACGGGTCTGAGCAGTTATGTTGCGATGTGTGCCGGGTACGATGCGCCTAATGTTGTTGTGTTGGGAGTTTGGTCGTGGAAGGTCTTCAGATCAATCTCCCTTTGGCGCAGCATCGTTGGTCGTGTTGTTGGGTTTAACATTACATCACCTCGCTCAACTGCCGTCTTCCTTCCTATTCGCTCAGTTATTCTGAAAAGAAAGGAAACAGAATACTCTTTATTAAAATGTAACAACTGAACTAATCGTATATATACCTACTGCGAATCGCAAAAGGTAGACATGTTAACAGAACGTGTTGCTATGACAGCAAATAGTAAAAAGGAAATAAGGAAAAAAGTCTAAGGAAATTATATATTGAAAGTGATCTAGGAGCGTACGTTTTTCTTAAATATCAACATTTTTACCGTGAAAGGTAGAAAGTAGACATTTTTACAGAATGAGTTGCTATGACAACAAATGAAATGAAAAGAAAATAAGGCAAATAAAGGGAAGTGAGATAATAAAGAAGATATGAGGAAATAATGTAACGAAAAGTGATTAAAAAGCCTGTCTTATTCTTAAATATTGATCTACATTTGACGAGGGAGGTAAGGTCTCACACTTCACCGATTTTTTATGCAATACCATTTTCAAAGGACCTGAGAAAGGAATTAAAGTGGTTCGGTTGGAGTAAAAGGCACTGACTTGTGTTCAATATTAAATTGAATTTTTACTTTGCAAGACGTAAAGAGAGAGGATTTTTTTAAGGATGGGAAGTCAATATATGACCACACCCCGCTCTGAGCGGAGTGATACTCATACTTTTACCGATAAAAATCCACCCATGTGCCATTTGCCCGTGCCTGGAGTCTGTGTCTTTCGGACAACCAGCGGCTGGCACCATTACCCCTGGACCACTATAGCTCACAGTATTTATCTTGAATCTAGTCATTGCCGGCAGAAGTTACCACCCACCAGACAAAGCCTTGCCGCCAAGCGATTTGCCGTGTTCCGGCATGATGTCTGGTGAAGCCGTTCGGAGGACGGGTCTGAGCAGTTGCGTTGCGATGTGTGCCGGGTACGATGCGCCTAATGTTGTTGTGTTGGGAGTTTGGTCGTGGAGGGTCTTCAGATCAATCTCTCTTTGGCGCAGCATCGTTGGTCGTGTTGTTGGGTTTAACATTGCATCACCTCGCTCAACTGCTGTCTTCCTTCCTATTCGCTCTGTTTTTCTAAGTGAATAGGCTCTTAATAAACTAGCGCGCTTTACCATCAACGATCGCATCACTGCTTACCATCAGGCGGGAATGCGGTCAAGTGCTAGTTTATAACTATTAAAAAAAAAATGTTTGCCCGCTGCTGGACATAGGCCACTTTCTTGTGCCGATTCCTACACTCCTGTGCCAGCCTCATACAGATTTTATTCGCAACGGCAACAATATAATCAACCCATCTCACTGCCGGACGATTGACACATTTCCTTGGATCAATTGAATTCCAGATAGTAGCAAGGAAAGCTATTACAAAATTGCTTTTGCTCGCGACTTTGTTCTCGTGCAATTTCGTGCTCCCTCGGCTAGGTCACCTGCTCACAATATTACTTCATTTTCACTTGACGTTATATCTACCCTTTTTCTGTATGGTCGGTTTCTATAGGCTTGTAGATTAATGTCAATAAACAGAATTATTTAGAAAAAAATAAAACTCGACTGCAAAAATAAAAACTGGAAAGGAAAAAAATTAAAATACAGAGAAGCAAAAAAAAAGAAGCTCTACGATTCTGTTGCAATTTTCTTTCAGCTTCTTACTGTTATACTATCTCTTCTTCAGTATAGCTACCATGAGTTTTCATTACGAGACTCGATCGTCGATATCGAGCGAGTTTGGCGCTCTCATTGGTTGAGAGTTCTTACAACCTTGAAGCGGGCGAATCAATGAGTCAACCGCGCTTGTTATCGACGGTCGAGTCTCGTAATGTAAACTCATGGCAGCTACACTGTTTTTTTTTTCAATTGGCACCAAATTTCTTCCTTAGCGATTTGTAAAGCCGATCATCATCATCATTATCAACCTTTTATGTTCCCACTGTTGGGCACAGGTCTCCTCTCATACAGAGAAGGATTGAGCGTAATCACCACGCTTGCTCAATGCGGGTTGGCGATTTCAGACTTAAAGTCCAGGTTTCCTCAAGATGTTTTCCTTCACCTTTAATCATTGGTGTCCAAGATATACTTAGAAAGTACATATAACTTTAGAAAAGATTCATTGGTATTTGCCTGACCTGGAATCGAACGCGCGCTCTCATACTTGAGAGGCTGGTGTTTTAATCACTAGGCCACCACGAAGCCGATACTTTATATTTATATTTAATTCGTCACATAAGTGTAACTAGACTATTGAAAAAGTATGCAGGCGGGAATAAGCTACTTCAAGCGAGTTATTTACAAAATAGATAAATATACCCTAATTATATATATGTTGTGAATCGTCGATGTCAGTTTAATAAAAGTAGCTCATTTGAGTTACATAGTAGTGGGGCAAAAGCAGTTACATTATTTTGAACGTTACGTGGAAAGAGTACGTTTTGAAAAGTGGGAACTGTCGAACGTCACTTTGTACTGAAGCACTTCTCCGGAGGAAACTGTCGGTTTGCCTATTTAAATTGTTATTATCAAGATTGGAGGGTATAAAGGGTGTCTCTGACATCGACGCACAAACGAGAACCATGGATCCAGTACATGATTCTGAACCCCCCACAGGTGGAATTTTTCGTCGGTATTTTCCTGATTTTAAAAAAATAATTTGCAGTTTTTGCACTTTAAACCGTCCATAATTGCTATACTTTTATAACCCAATAAGATTTTAAAGTAAAAAATAATTAATTTGCTAATTACACAAAAAACCGCAATGTGAACAACACTCGAAAAACTATCCTATCAGCTGATTTAATAGAGTTCACATCAGAGATCAAAGTCATACCCACAAACACGCGCGGCGGCATGCTTGCAACGTTCAAAGGCCGAGCCGACACATTTTTTTAAGCACTGTTATTTCTGTAACCGCTCATTAACGATATAAATGACTATCATAATTTTATTAGTGGCATGCGGTGTAGCCTTCTCGCGAAGTTTGCGTTACGATGTCAGATACATCCTGTATTTATACGTCGTGTTTTAATTCAAAACTCCAACTACGAAATGAACCCTTACCACCACTACGTCTCCACCGTCGCTGACGTCGTCATAATATATTTAATCTAGTAAAACAATTGTTTTAATTCTCTGTACTGATGAAGTTTACTTGTTTTATTTTTTTACTATATAATGTTACAATATATCTATGTTATTATAATGTTATATCTATTTAGTGCTACATTAATTAAATATGTCTTTTTAACCACGAGTCAAAAGCTCATATAGGTCTATAAAATTAATTTAGAGTTTACGATTACTCTAAATGTTTGCTATTTTGTCACTGATTGTGTTCAAAGTTTTTGCAAAAATATACTGAAATCTTGTCTTCAGCAATCAGACCCTCATATTCATGGGGTCCAGAAATTTTTTATTTACAGAAGCTCCAATTCATCAATATATCATTCCAATAAATTTCCGTCCAATAATTATTCTAATGTTGCATCATCCGAAGTTTGAGCCCCTAATATAGAAAAAACATCTATTTTATATCGTTATAGAACTAAAATAACCAAACTATACTAATATATAAAGCTGAAGAGTTTGTTTGTTTGTTTCAATGCGCTAATCTCATGAACTGATCCGATTTGAAAAAAATATTTTTGCGTTGCATACCCCATTAATCCAGGAAGGCTTTAAACTATATGACATTACGCTGCGAGCTATAGGAGTGGAGCATAAAAATAAAAAAAAACCTATCAAAACCTACGTGGATGAAACCGTGTAGTGCAGCTAGTAGAATATAAAAAGTAGGTGACGTGACGTGACGTCTACGTAAGACGGTTAGTAAAATCAAAACACTCTGGCTTTCCTTTAGCATAATCGATTAAAAGTCGGGATTGAGGGGATAATCGATTTATCCACCCATACGCAAAAAGCGCTCATTAAGGTGGAGTTGCTGACACCTACCCATGACCAAACACAACAACTACAATCAAAGGTAAAATAACACAACACATTCCCAATAAGTCTATATTATATTTTCTTTTAATTAAAGTTGATCCAACTGCATACTGTAACTTTAAGGTAACCGTTGTACCTATAAAAATATTGAATTATAATTTCAACTAACATAAATCAAATGAAGTTTCTCTTCAAAATTCCTCATTTGTACCAAATATTGAATAATTATAAACGGTATTGAGAGCGGTTGAACTCAGTTGCAAAAACAATTACCCAGAATTTTCGAAAACCTGCAAAGCGGTTCCCTGAAACTTTTCGAGGAGAAGTTGTGTTTATTTCATTAATTTTAAATTCCCAATACGTTTATATAATATTTTCTTTTAATTAAAGTTGATCCAACTGATACAATATTCAGTTGGATCAATATTGTAACTTTAAGGTAACCGTTGTATAAAAATATTGAATTATCATTTCACCTACCATAAATCAAATGAAGTTTCTCTTCAAAATTCCTCATTTGTACCAAATATTAAATAAAAACGGTATTGAGAGCGGTTGAACTCAATTACCCAGAATTTTCGAAAACCTGCAAAGCGATTCCCTGAAACTTTTCGAGGAGAAGTTGTGTTTATTTCATTAATTTTAAATGGTATAAAACGTTTTACTTAAGTAGGCGTATAATGAAAACCTCATTCAAGAAAACGTTAAGCGTTTTTTAAGTTACGTTGAAATTCACATTTGTGGTGTAATAAAATGTTAGTTACACAAATATATACGGTAAAACAGATTAAAATTTAAATAAAATGGAATGGTCATTATAGAAACGGGTCAGTAAAGGCGATTATATTTAACGAATCATTCCGTTAATGAAATCTTTTGAGCATATAAATTAACATTAAGCTGAGCTTGGGAATTCAATTATAATCCTCTTGTGAGAAGTTTTCTTATACTTCAAGTTTTAAAGTGGGATCTGATAAAAGATTAGCAGGATTGCTTTTCATTAATTTAATTTTTTGGCACATATAATAGGCAGCAAGGATAGAATGCTGTAGGTAGTTTTTACAATCTAACCTTTTTTTAACTTATTTATTTGATAGCATAGACTTCATCGATTACTTTCAATCAGGCGTGAGCAAGGTCATAAGGCCTATTGGCTATACAAAAAGAATGAAAAAACAAATTTATTGACGCCTAATAAATTCTCAAAGAGAGATTGTCGAGTAGAATCCCGGAAAGTGCATTTGTTTGTTTGTTTGTTCCGCTTTCACGCCGTAACTAATAAACCAATTGCTTTGAAATTTTGCTGACATCTCTATAAAATCTTGGTGCCTCTACGGTTTTACTTCTTGTTTGGGTGACGCCTGCACATTCGAAAAGTACATGCCCAACGGTCTCATCAGCCTCCATGCAAGCTCTGCAAAGAGGGCTGTCCGTTATGCCTATTGTGTGGTAATGTTTATTTAGCGAGGAGTGGCGAGCGATGCAGCAATAAGAGCGATGTAAGTGGTATGAGCAATGACGGGGATCATCAAGAGTCACTAACTGTGATGATCCCCGTCATTAATCGTAGGCCTTTTCTGTTCGCAACAGTCTTTTGGTTAGTTTGTCTTCCAGGGATGGCATAGTTTTCTTGGACTGCCTGCATCCCGGTGACGAGGACCACCGAATCTCCCTTTGCATATAGGTGTATCTACTTCTGTAGCAATCTGCTTATTTGAATAAAATGGACGGGCATGACGGGCTCCGTTCCGCTGACCGACGAGCTATACCATCGCCTAGCTCCATAAAGAATAGAGGTAAACAAAACAATTTAGGGTTATCACAACTCACGTTTTACAAATCTCCTGTTATTTACATGATTATCGACCTTTACATGATAACTATTTATTAACAATTCCTATTGCAGCATATTTCAATAGAATCACTAAAATAACATGTATAATAACTTGGTATTTCGAAAAACCATTAAAAAAGTCTACATTAATTTTACGTGATAGCCCTACAAAATAAGAAAGATGGATGAAATCCAGGTATTAAACACATTTTGTGGAATTCAACCAATTAACAAAGTTGAGGCATTTGTCAATACAATTTTGCGTATTTTAATTACCTTCAAATCAATTTCATAACACATTCATTGTAATACTTTCAAGTATGGACTAATTATAATATACATGTATCAAAAAATTTAACCTATTAGGTAATTAGCGTACATATGTGTCATATTTCATTCAAATCGGTTAAGTTTTCTATGCAAATCATAAATATCTAAACATAAAACATCTATGTTAAGTAGAAAAGGTTGTTAACATCTGTCTTTTAGGCGTAAACTATTCGTTGCCTAGCAACGGTTTGTTTACCTCTATTCT